>CAWUPB010001164.1:0-1445340 GCA_963924115.1 Dovyalis caffra | reverse complement strand
GATCAAATCACAATATAATTAAAGTTTGAAATTAAAAAAAAAAAAGCAAATTTAAAAAAAATGACAAATTAAAGTAGTAAATCTTAAATAAAAAAATAATTAACTAAAAACATTAAAACAAAAGGAGACCAAATCACAATACAATTAAAGTTTAAAATCGAAAAAAAATATAAAAAATTTGAAAATCAAAATGTTAAAAAAATATCATAAATAGTGAAATGCATAGTAATTTGTGAGTGTGTACATAGTGATTTGTGAATATATGAATAGTATTTCAAATAGTAAATGAATAGTAAAACCAATGGTTTTATTTTAGTTTTTAGTATAATGTAGCTGATATTATATTTTTATTTAGGAAGCATGTGAGTTTTTAAAAAATATAGTGTTTGTTAAATTTTGTAAGCTTTTAATCAGTAAGTAAATAATAGACATTGATGGATAAATTGATGATAAAAAGACATGCAAATTGCGATCGGGATGAATTATAATTATTTTTTGGCTTATTTTGAAAAGAAGCTTACTCCCTAGACTAAGAACTCTGGCACGCTTCTGACTTCTTCTAAAAAGAAGCTTTTGAAAGAAAGGAAAAGTTGACAATATTACTTAGTTTTGGGAGTAGAATACTGTATTAATTAGTTAACGCGTGCAGTGTAATTTTGTTAATAGGTTTTGAATAGTTTATTTATTAACACAATTGATTGTTAGAGTGCTATTTTGATCTCGTTGTTATTAGATCATTGCATTAATTGTGTACTATAGTTGACAAATCCTATTCGACACTATTTTTATGAACCCACATTGCACAGTGATTGAGCATTTTCTTTGTAATAAGCTCTCTAATTTAGAGCTCTATCATTCATAACAGCTTTTCCCATCATTTCCATCTTTACGCATTCCACGTGATTAATAACACATCAGCACTGCAATATGTATTCCTGTAACCTCTTGTTGCCATCATATCATCAACTTGATTTTTTTTTTCTTGATTTTTTCCATTCAATTTTTGTTACCCAATAACCCGTTGGGAATGATGTACTGATACAGCCAGCAATTGCCCTTTCAGCACTTCTTTTACTAATTTTAATGTGGAATCCTTATTCAACCAACCCATAGCACTTAAAAAAGAAAAGAAAGAACGTAGGATAAATTTGGTCAAATTATTTCCTATTCTGGGGGCTGGGACCGTTAGAATTCTTCTCAACTAACGTAAACCTTTGAATACCTGACCTGCATTCCAGGAGCTGATCCAAGCAATCAATTAGCATATAGTTTTACTTCACTTTCTGTTAACTAGTAATGTGGATATTCTTAAGTCTTGATGTTGCGAGCTGTGTTATAATCCAACATAATAATACAAAGTTGTAAGATTTTCGGGATGAATATACCAATGTAGTTATTTTTCTGTCTTTAAGGAAACAGGTTTTTTGAGCTGTCCTTAACATTTCCTTGGATGACCTATTCCACAAGTAGACAGCTCAATCACCCCTAAAGTTCTGTAAAATGTTCTGTTACTTTCTTATTGGTTTGAATTTCATTCCTATTAAGGCTGTATAGCCAGCTTTGACTCTTCTTTGCCCGTTTAAGCACATCTACCTGCCATACTACAATTTTCCTATTCTTGATCGATTTACCCTCCTGTTGGTTTTTTGCTTTTTCATAATTACCGTTTGTCACCATCTCTATCTTTTCTCTCCTGAGAAAGCAAAAGCATAAGCCAGGTGTGGAAGCGAGTAAAAAACCTTTTGGCACTATGGAACCCCTAAATCCTTCAAATATAATCATCAATTCAACCGGAGAATTTCAGGAATCAGTCACTTGTTTCTCGCTACCTCCGAAGATAAATTCACCTGGATTGGCAGAGTACTTAATCGAGAAGAAATTTGATCTAATGAATTATGCACTGCCAAATCTGGAGGTGCTCATTCTGGTGGTATTTATCATCACCCAAGGTTTGAGTTTTGCATTCAAAAGAATAGGACTGCCATCGCTAATCTCACAGATTTTTGTGAGTTTCTCTATTGTCTTAATTCATTTTCATGTACTCATTTTCCGTCTTTGTTATTCATCGTGTTCTACTTAATAACATGCTGTGATGCTTTTTCGTTAATACAGGCAGGCCTAATTTTCAATCCAGCAGTACTTCCTAAAGGAGTTTCAAATGCTCTATTTTCAAAGTTAGGCGCAGGAAATCTTGTTACAGCAGCAACAATGGGCTACCAGTTGTTTATGTTTCAAAGTGGAGTAAAAATGGATTTGGAGATGTTAAAAACTGTAGAAGGAAAGGTCTTATTTGTTGGTGCTTTGTGTGTATTATTGCCACTTCTACTTGGTGTGGCAACCTTAACAATTATGACAGAGCAAGAGTATTTAATCAATTTCTTTACTGCAACAACGTATTCTATGTCTTCATTTCCTGTAATAGTTAGCCTTCTCAATGACCTAAAACTTCTAAACTCAGAACTTGGCCGATTAGGACTGTCAACAGCGCTGGTCAGTGACCTTGTTGGTCTTCTGCTGCTTATTATTTCATCTTTGCTGAGGACAGCAGACCAAGAGCCCAACGAAATCGGAGATGCTCTAATAGCGATGTTTGTTTTCATTGTTACAGTTGCATTGGTTCTTAGGCCAGCATTGAATCTTCTGGCAAGAAAGATAAGTGATAGCCTGAAGGAATTGTACGTTTACTTCATCATTTCACTGTTCCTGGGGTCTGTGTTGCTTTCACATTTTTTTGGATTGGCTGTTTTTTACGGGCCCTTTATTGTTGGTCTAGCTGTTCCATCTGGACCGCCACTGGGGTCTGCTGTATTGGAGAAGTTCGAAGCAATTACTGGTTACATCCTTACAATTTTTGTCACAACATGTGGCATGAGGGTGGATTTTGCAAACACTAAATTTGACAAGATCCAGCTAAACATAGCTGCAATTTCTCTTGGTGTAATTTCCTTGGCCAAATTCTTGGTATGTTATGTTGGGCATTCATTCTTTTGGGAATCACGAGCAAAACATAGTGCTGCCTTTGCTTTCATAATGTGTGCGAAAGGTGTCGTTGAGTTGGCCTTGTACACTTTCTTGGATGATACCGAGGTAACTACTAATAACCAATCCATGTTCTACTTTCATGTACTCTTTCGCATTTATCTGCCTTCTTTTTCTTCAATCTTTCAAGAAGACTTAAACTAATCTTCCATCTTCATATTACTGTACCAACAATTGCAGGCTATAATGGATGATGCATTCATTTTCATGGTTGGCACAGTCATCGTCTTCGGCAGCTTTGTACCAATTCTTGTGAGAAGGCTATACAATCCTACAAAGAGATATAGAGGATGCCTAAAAAGGAACCTCATAGACTCCGGGCCTAATTCAGAGCTGCAAATTATTTCTTGTATCCACGCACCCGGAGACGTGAATGCGGTAATAAATCTTCTTGATCCCTCGTGCAGTGGAGATTGCCCCATTGCGGTTACAGTGCTTCACCACATCAAGCTCGTCGGGCAATCCACTCCACTCTTCATTTCCCACCGAAAGGAGAGGGTGATAGTTTGTGATTATTTACATTCGGTGAATGTCATTCGTTTGTTCAACGAATTTGAGCAAAACAATAGTGGATTGGTATCAGTGAATGCAGTCACAGCAGTCTCTCCACCGACATTCATGTGTGATGATATTTTCACACTGGCAGTAGAGAAGCTCGCATCTCTTATAATACTTCCATTTCACATTAGATGGTGGAAACAAGATGGTTCGATTCAATCAGAGGACCACAACCTAAGGGAGTTGAATAACAAGGTCCTTGAAAAAGCACCTTGCTCTGTGGGGATTCTAGTTGATAGATACAGTAATCGGTGGCTAGTCTACAAAGATGATGCACCGACAATAATTAAAGTTGCTATGATCTTCTTGGGAGGTAATGACGATAGAGAGGCCTTAACTTTTGCTATTCGCATGGCACAAGACACCAGGGTTAAGTTGTGTGTGCTACATCTCATTGCGACAATCGATGAAGGCCGAGTTATCCGTGACTTGAACGAATTTGAAGCAAAACAAGATAACGTGGCTTTAAAGGAAGCGAAGGAAAAGGAGTACATCACGTATATAAAAGAGGTGGTAGATGGAGCAACAACAACTTTTTCAATTATTAAATCTATGGTGCATGAATACGAGCTTATAATCGTGGGACGAAGATACAACTTGGATGACATTACCCCACAGACATCTGGTCTAAAACAATGGTGTGAGTATCCGGAGCTGGGGCTAATCGGAGACCTCATCATATCAGAAGACACCATGGCAGAGTGTTCCTTATTTGTTGTGCAGCAGGTACGAGAACAAGAAGAAGTGCAACAGCAACAACAAGCGGCCAAGTAAAAGCCAAATAGCTAGTGCATATCTTATAATTGAGGTAGTGGTGTTTAAAACCTTTTGTTCAATTTAGTTCTAGACAAGTATTTGTATATTAGGTTTCGATGTAACTTCATAGATTCATTTGTAGTTGGAATCAAATTTTTTGCACGTAGTGATAGGAGGTTAATTATTCTTTGTGATGAAACCCGGCTTTGAAATGGTGCTATGACTTCAGAAAAATTAAGTTCAAAGACATTGGCTCTGCTTTGCATATAAAGTTTTTCCAAACAGGTTTACAGTATTCTGAAATTTCCGAAACAGCTTAATCGGTTCTCGATCCTGCCGGTTAAGTATTGACCAGGTCCTGTTGAGCACTGAAACTTTCGATTAATGCAAATGGCTGTGCTTTTGGATGTTTCTCTAAGGCAGCATAGAAGCTCCCTTGAATCCAAGAAAATAAAAAAGGTGTTACCCGTGTGTTTGCCTTTATTTACGATCTTAAACTAAAACTAGGAGGAAAAAGAAGTATTTATGCAGCGAACAAGAATTCTATTTTTTGGTGTCCAAAATAGAAAAGGCCTCATTTTCAGCAAGAACATATGGCTAATTCTGGATTCCGGAAGGAATGCCAATTCAAATCCCAGCTCATCGTTTGAACCAAAAATAAAACTCCAGCTTATGATTAAGAAAGAAGATAACATAACACAACTCAGAGATAAGACCTGAGACCTGAGACCTGAGACCCCTTTCATGGTTTAGCTTCAACCACTTTTCTCTCAACCAAGACCTCGATAAAGCACAAGCACCTCCCATGCAACTCCAGCAAATAGTATTCAAACAACAACATTAATCCACACAGTGTTCGACGCATCTCTTGACTCCTAGCCCAAGAATAGCAGTTGCAAGTTGCAACACTCTCAATCTTTGCTGTTCATTTTTTTCCCCCTAAATCCTGCTTCAATCAGTACTTCTCTGTTGAATCACAAGTCGCCCCTTTACACTGCATGTCGCTACGTCAGATAGGACTCAAAAAAAAAAAAAAAAAAAAAAAAAAAAAAAACAATAATTTCTTTATGATTTTATTTTATTTTAAGGGGCTAGAAACTCAATTTCCTAAAAAAAATGACGTGTTTAGTTTAATCCTAAAATTACCTCTTAAAGTGTTTTATTTTTATCAAATTATTTTTAAATTTTAAAACTTCAATTTTTCAAGTCGTTTATTTCAAGCCAAATTAAATTTTTTATTTTTGAGTGTGACATCGTATTGAAACCATCATCGTAGCCCTTCGTCGAAAGATATGTCGATTCAAATATCGAATTCACTTTTTGAGTATCGACACAACCGGTGTGTCGGAGAACACTTGTTTAATAAAAATGATTTTTTTGGCTAACAATAATCCTCAAATAGGAGATTTTGTTAAAAGTTTTATGAATATTCTTTTTTTTTCATTATTTTCTTTCATTTTTTTTATTTTATTTTTATTGATGGAAAAACCGTCATCGGTTCCTAAATAATTAAGAGATTTGACAATCCTCCACCTACTATTTACCGAGCCTAATTATTAAACAAATAAATTAAAAGCTACACTAATTAAAAGAAAAATTCTAATACTAAACTTTAAATTAATAACAAAAATGCATAAAATAAATTCAAAGTTAAAATTACATCAAAATAATTACAGCCAATTAAAATATTAAATTTTTAAATTAATATAAAACAATATATATACATAAGATAAACTTAAAATTAAAATAATTAAAAAATTCAATATCTAAATTAAATATGAAATAAAAAACATGCATAAAAAAGTAAATTTTAAAACTAAGACCCATATTTTTTATTTTATTATTATTTTTTTCCAAAATTTTTATTTTTTTTCATTTTTGGACTGGGTTGGAATTTCAGTTCAGTCCACTAACACCCACACCACTTAAAAAAACAAACCCAAGAACAAAACCCAATCCTCATTTCAAAACAATTTAGATCAAAAGCCCAAACTAAAATAAAAGAAAAAAATTGGTAAAATTTTGGGGTATGACACTGCATCTGGCACATATTAAAACCTGTAAGGCCACTTCCAATCCAAATTATCCAAGAACAGCCAACAATCCCTCATGGTAATTTTTCCATGGGACCAAATCGCTACATCAAGAGCGCGAGGTTATTTTATTTTATGTAAATATTCTACTGTCCTCCCAAAGACTCCAACCCATGATTTTATTATTATTATTATTATTATTTCAGTAGCTGATCGAAGGAACTGATTAGTCATGTAATTGGACGGTCCATAACGGGGCAAAAAAAAAAAAAAAAAAAAAAAAAACAACAATTTTTGAGGTTTATAAGCATTAATTCAACAATATTCGAAACATAAAAAAAAATTGAATCAATGTCACTCCCAAAAATAAATAAATTAATTAAACCAGAAATTGTGGGATATGGGCTGAGCAGTTTTCACAGTTGATTTTATTTCTGGTATTTCAACAAGTTCTAGCTAAGAAAATTTTGGTTAAAAAAAGAATTAAATGCTTTCTTAAATTTAGAGAGTATTTTTTTTTCTTCATTTTATCTAAAAAGGACAGCTTCAAAGCCCACTGATTACTTTTGAAGTCAAAGTAGCCGAGAAGTTGTTGAGAATCTTAGATTATGTAAGGTCAAGCTGTGGATGACATCTTGGTAACGAACAGAGAGTTTCTCCCCTCTTTCGGAGAAAGAAATGGCTCGGAAGGAATGGAAAGCTTCAGTTCGATCTTGAAATCTTCATTTAGCACTTTTTTCCATTGACAGATAGATTAAGGGCCTAACTCCCAACTCATAACACCCCCAATGTGTCTTAAGTTAACAAATTATTGTTACCTTAAAACCCACAAAGAGTTGGTTATTTTTTAACACCTAATATTTTAAGTTTTTATGTTAAGACAGAAACAGCAAGTCCTGCAAACAAACTGGATACAATGTTTGTGTAAGTTCGTCAATTCTAACTAACTCTAAGAAAATAGAAAAGAACCAGTATGGCCAGCTTGGATGTCTTCAGAACTACTTCAAATTTCATGACTAGTTCCCAAAATTTACGCATATATTATTGCCGTATTGTTTTAAGGTGACTCTGTGCAAAAGAAATAAAAGATGTTTGGATAGTGATATGTAAGACTGCCTAATTTCCGTACTCCAATATAAATAGGTTTAATTAATGATCTTACATGTGTTATTATTTTTAGTAAGGATTTTTTTTTCTTGAATAAAATAACTATTTTAATTAATTTAAAATCAGTTAGAAACTTTCGGATGAATTTAGCAATCGGTCCGAGCAAAACATAATAATCTTAAATGAATAATTCAAATGTCCTGAACCAATATGGAATTAAAATAATAAGTTCAAATTAAAAATTACAAGATTAAAAAACCTATATATATACCAGAAAAGACAAAGATTGTATGGAAGCTTAATCATATAATAAATATAAGTGAAAACTCACATTAGATGATGACCAAAAATACTTGCAAATAGTTACACCAGACATATCAATCTTTCTCTGGATGCATGACAAAAATTTAAGAATCTATATATTAGCCTATTCGATTACTACCAATAAGTATAATCTAATAAGTTTCAAGAGCGTTGAAACTTGGTAGGTTATGTTTTTTTTGTACATACTCTTATGTTTTTCTGCAACCTCTCAGTTTGTGATGCAGTGCTCCATGTTTTTTTTTGTTGTTATCTTAGTCATGTCTTTCTAATGCTAAATTATCGCTCCACTTTATTGATTATGTTGTTGAATTGGATATTTAGGCTTGTGGTCAAAGGTTAGAAATTAAATTGGACATGGAGTTTCAATTACACATGGAACTTGCCATTTTTCCTTTAATTTGATGGTTGTCGAGTCCAATCCAAATTATTTAATTCTCTCTTTCTCTGCCTTCTCTTCCCATTTCTCATTTCTTACCGTCTCTTATTTCTCTTTTCTCTGATCCTAAGGAAAAAGAAAAAAGAAAAGCAGTCAGCCTTGGTCGTGACAAGAAAACTTGTTGCAATATGGAAAGCCTAAAGAAGTGGAACTTTTTTAAGAATAAAGAAGGATCATTTCAACAAAGGTATACTTGTTTCTCGCTGCCCCCAAAAATAAATTCTTTGGGACTAACAAGATCCTTCACATCAGAAGGAGATGAAGATAATGATATACTGGGTTATTCAATGCCGAATATCCAGTTGCAGATTGCAGTGATATTCTTTATCACTCAAGCTTTCAATTTCGCGCTCAAGCGCATAGGATTGCCGGCTTTAATCTCGCAGATACTTGTAAGTTCCATGATCTTTTCCTCTTTCCCTCCTTTGTTTTTCTACCCTGTTTCTCTGTTAAAGGTTTTAGAGAGAAATGCACGCCCTGTATTTCACCTTGTATATAGCATCAATAGACAATGTATTCGGACTAAAACGCAACCACAATCCATGCAATAGCATCGGATATAGTTCTAATGTTATTAGCAAAAAAATGCAAATTTGCATTTTTGTTTTCTTATGCACTTTACCAAGACTTTATAATTTGTAATGAAGACTGTTTGCATGTTGCCGTTGATCCATTTATTCAGAATGGATTGCCAGCGATTTTATACAAATCTCAATTGTTCTGTGCACATCCCTGCTTTCTGAAATTTTGCTTGCAGATCATAGTTGACACATTCCTTGTAAGAGCAAATTTTATGAACCGGCAATTAATTGATTTGCATCCCTCGTTGTTTTTATGCAGGCAGGCATAATTTTCAGTCCTGTACTATTTACAGAAAAAATTTCAAAGAATCTATTTACCAAGGAAAGCATAGAACCTGTTGGTATGATAGCTGTTATTGGCTTTCAGTTCTTCATGTTTCTAAGTGGAGTAAAATCCGATGTAGGTGTGCTAAAAAGTGTGGGAGGAAAAGTCTGGTCCATTGGCATTCTGTCTGTGTTCCTGCCACTTCTGCTCAGTTTTGGAGCCTTCGAAATCTGTAATAAAATCTACGACGTAAAAGGCTCAGCTTTTTTCAGTTTTGCTGCTGCAACAACATATTCTATCACTTCATTTCCTGTCATAGTTACGCTTCTCACTGACCTGAAACTTCTAAACTCCGAACTTGGCCGATTGGGACTATTGACCGCACAAGTCAGTGATGTTTTCAGCCTTTTACTGATCATTATTTTGTCCGTGATGAAAGTAAGAGAAGTAGACAAAGATGAATACTCGAAGGAAAACTATTTTGTATTTTTAGGCTTCATTGTTTTTGTTGCCGGTATTGTTAAGCCAGCACTGAATTCTCTGGTGAAAAAGCTCCGCAATGGCATGCCTATGAAGGATACACACATTTATCTTATTATGACGCTGTTCCTGGGGTCTGTGTTCCTTTCACACTATTATGGGCAGTCCGCTATCTATGCTCCTTACATTATTGGTCTCGCTGTTCCCGCTGGGCCTCCACTGGGGTCTGCTTTAGTGGAGAAGTTCGAAGTGGTTCCAGGATTGTTCCTTCCACTCTTTGTCACGACCTGTGGCATGAGGTTGGACCTCTGGAACACTGATTTCCATAAAAAATTGTCAATGCCCACTGCTGTTTCGCTTGTTTTAATTAGCTTATCCAAATTCTTGATATGTTTTGGATCACACTCGTACTTCTGGAAATTGCCAAAAAGTACTGCTGCTGCTTTTGCTCTCGTAATGTGTTCCAGAGGAGTGGTTGAGTTGGCCTTCTACACTTTCCTGAATGATCAGCAGGTAATTAACCACGGACTAATCGATTTTCTTCACTCAAAGACTATAACAATCTTCCTTTTTCCTTCATCTTTTAGCAAGCTGCTATTGATTTTCCATTTTCCATTTTATCTTAATAAAAAGTGCAGGTTGTAGAGGATGAATCATTTGTATTCATGCTTTTCACGGTCGTTGCCTTCAGTGGGCTTGTACCAATTTTAGTTAGAAGTCTATACAATCCGACAAAGAGTTATGCAGGACACCATAAGAGGAACCTTATGCATTCAAATCCCAATTCAGAGCTGCAAATCATTTCTTGCATCCATGCACCAGGGGATGTGACGGCAGTAATCAGACTTCTTGATGCCTCATGTGGTGGAGATAGCCCCATAGCAGTTACCGTCCTTCACCACATGAAGCTTGTTGCACAATCCACCCCAATCTTCATTTCCCACAGAAAAGAAAGGCTAATACTATGCGAATACGTATACTCCGTCAATGTCATCAATTTGTTTAATGCATTCGAGCAAAACAGTCGGGGATCTGTTTCGGTAAATGCTGTCACGGCAGTCTCTCCGCCAATGTTGATGTATGATGATATTTGCTCAGTAGCAGTGGACAAGCTTGCATCTCTTATAATAATCCCATTTCACATCAGATGGTGGAAACAAGAAGGGATCATTGAATCGGAGGATCATGGCCTAAGGGAATTGAATCGCAGGGTCCTTGAGAGTGCACCTTGCTCTGTAGCGATCCTTGTCGATCGATGCAGTAATATTCCAAGGAAGCCTGTCTACACAGACGATGAATTATTGTTAACATATGATGTTGGTATGATCTTCTTGGGAGGCAATGACGACAGGGAAGCATTAACTTTTGCTCTACGAATGGCAGAAGACACCAGGGTGAGGTTGTCTGTGGTGCACCTGATAGCCCAAAAGAGCAGTGGTGGTGCTGGTAATGAAGGTGTCAACATTGACTGTCAAGACTTGGAATCAACTCATGATTATATGATTCTGAGGGGTGTTAAGGAAAGAGAATACATAACATATAGAGAGGTGATAGCAGACGATGCAGCTGCAACGGCTTCAATTGTAAGATCCATGGTGGATGAACATGAGCTAATAATAGTTGGAAGAAGAAACAACATGGAAGATGAAATACCTCAAACAGCTGGTCTAAAAGAATGGTGTGAGTACCCAGAGCTGGGGGTATTGGGTGACCTTATTTTAGCAAAGGAGACCAAGGGTACATGTTCCTTGTTCGTTGTGCAACAACAAGAACAAAAAAAGGCTCTAAACTGATACCAACTTGTACATGCATTAATAAGACTCTGCACTGATTTTTTGAATACATGACATTGTACCAAATTTGTTTTACCAATTCTGTTCTGCATTGAAAGTAATTAGTTCGGTTGTAAACATCTCTTGAACTTGTTCCAAAATTAATCCGCATCGTGTATTACCCTGATTTCAAACAATTTTATACATTGTATGTTTAAATTAAGAGTTCTTGATACAGTTTAATCAAATGCTTGAGCCTTAACTACTACAAAATATATTCCTTAACAGGTAGGGATGGCAATCCAACCCATTCCGAAGCCGCCCCGTCCCATTAAAGGTGGGGATGGGGCTTGAAATTTTGCCCCGAATGGAGCACAGGGCAGGGATGGGTTTTTTTTTTTTTTTTTGGGCGGAATGGAGATGGGGATGGCAATTTTCGCGGCATCTCGTCTTTTTACTTTTAAAAAAGATAATTTGACGAGGCATCACCCCGTCTCTGTTGGGACGGAGATGGATAGCGAAATTTCACCTCGAACGAAATACGAGACGAGGATGGTTTTTTTTTTTAGGGGACCGCACGAGGATGGGGATGACGATCCTGTTAACAGGTGTTTTTGACCACTCGTTAACAAGAGTTTTTGCTCCCGAATAAAGTCATATCAGGTCAGGTTGACATTCCTAATGCTTTGCAGTAACGAATCAGAATTTCACGGGCTAGCAATGAAGCAGCTAGGCCACTTTATTGGCATGCATATATGGCTGTAACTCCAAAAACTAAGGCCAGGTGAAGCCAACTCATTCTAACCATTATTGCCACATATTGATCGTTATCTGCTACAGTTTTGTTTTTATATATATATATATATAAACGAATTCCGTAAATCTAAGAAACATTTTACTTTGTCAATTTGTCTGATCGAGAATCCAGGTCCTTGTGGTATCAGGACAAGTTGCTAGTTTTAGCCTAAACATGAGGCTGCAAAACAGGATTTAAAGGGAAAAAAAAGGGTAATCCATGAAGGGTCATCAAGGGGTCAATGGACTCAAAAACATAAATATGTAGGGACAATCACATTAAGTGGTGACAAGAACACTAGAAAACGGTCCCCAACCGTTCTCGTGACATTATTAATAACATCAGCCATTAATGTTTATTGCCCCAATACTCCTTCCAATTGTTTAACCAATATGAAATTTTTCCTCATTTAATGCACCAACAGCTGTGCATTTCGAATCAAATTTGGATTTCTTACATTACATTTATTGTCATAGGGTAGATATAACTATTCAAAAGTGTGTTTACTAATTATACTATTTATTTCTTTTTAACACTGGGAGACCTTTGGATTTTGCATTAAGCTAAGGGTAATCCGTAATCCTTATCATCTCATCATCATAAGCATGAGTAGAACTTTATGATTAGCCTTTGATAGCCTAATACACTGTCTTTTTGACAGAAAAATAACTTGCTGCATCCAGATGATGATTTGAGACACTAAGAAATGGATTCTGCAGCAGACGGAAATCCAAATTATTTGATGAAAATTTGTGGCTAAGAATTGATGTGACCATTTGAATCTTCTCTAAGCAAAAATTGACCCACCAAATTATCCTACACCATTTGATTAATTCAATGGCACATAATGATCAACACCCCCGTTCAGTGCGTGGATTTTGGCGAATTTAGAGCTGTTCAATCACTTCCAGCATCTCTAATCAAGAATCGTCAATCAAATGATCTAGACCTGATGCAAAAGATCAACTCTTTCAGTAAGCTCAATTATTGTGCCCTCATTAATACACACTAATGACCCCTGGCTAACTTTTACCTAACACTACCATTGAAAGAAAAGCTACCATGATGCAGAAACTTCATGCATCTGGGATTTCATCAATTGGTTGTGCAGATTATTATCCTGAACGTTGAATAATAAACCAATAAGCCAATAACTTTAAAATGAGTCTACATTTTAAGCATGTGAAACCATGAATAGGCAGAGATTGCTGACGTTGAAAAGACAAAAAGATGACGATCATAAAAGAACGATCTATGCTCACCTACAATGCTGTAATTTTAAAAAGAAAAAAATAGCATAATGCAGTGTAATTGCAACAATTTTGTGTTTTTGGAACAGTTTCATAATAGCTTTTTTCTTTTTCCAGCTACAGATATTTCAATTCTGCCTTACACAAAGAAGAAAAAGAAAACTTCCCCAGAAAAAGTATCCAAGAAAAGTTGACAAAAGAAGGCTAGACATTAGGTGTAAAGGACGAGTGAACAACCTTGTTTTGTCTCCCCACAAGCCAAAGAAGAGTCCTCCTGGCAAATGAAGGTGTTTTTGCTTGTAATTCCAAGCTATTACAACTCTGATTCTGCTCATCACGAACCAGTTGACCGCCTCCATTTCCCCACCTGCCAAAGCTTATTTCAGAATTAGTCCTCCACACATCACCATCCCCCTTCTTCATCTTCAAATCATCCTCAGCAACAACATTTTTATTCACTGGAAATCGATGGGAAAAGGCCCTTCTTGAAGAACCCTCAGTTGAATTCTGCTTCTCCTTTTTCCCTCTAAGCCATATCTTTGATATAGAAAAGCTCTCTCTTTTGCTTCTACCAATGGCATTGCCACCGCTAGCAACAATACTAGCACTCCCATTAACTTCGACACTTTTAAGACCTTCAAAGCCATCAAATTCTCTTCTTGATTCACAATCACATTCAGACATTGCTGGCTTATGACCAGGCGTTAAAGGCAAAGTCGGCTTCTTGCTTGACTGTTTCTTCATTGGAGTCCTTATAGGTACTTGCAAAGAAGAATTCTCATCCAATACATACTCAAAAGACCCCATAGAATAGCACCTTCGTGAATCAACATTATTAGTGCTGCTCCCTTCACCAGCATCCACATTCCTAAACTTTCCAAGCTTAACAGGGACAACCTTCTCACTTGAATCCACTACTGTTGTTGGGACAGAATCGTCTTTTATCAAAATTTCACTGGACTTATGCGAAATATCCAAACGCGATGATCCCAATTCATTGTCTCCATGACAAACCAGATGGGAATTTGTAGTCAAAACTGAACTGGTTCTGCCAACATTATCCTCTCTATCATTACTAATCTCTCTTAAGCTCTCGCTTCCAGATTCAAGAACAAGAACCATGGGAGAGCAGCTATTGTTTGGAGAGAAATCAGAGAGCAGGCTAGCTCTACAAAGAGGGCAAGTGGAGTGAGACAAGAGCCATGTGTCTATGCACTCCATGTGAAAGGCATGACTACATTTTGGCAACAACCTAAGCTTATCTTCAGGCTCAAATTCACACAGACAGACAGCACAGTCAAAAGGGTTCGTCAGTCCTATAATGGCTTTGTAGTGGAACACGGGGAGAGCATCTATAAATGTCTGATCAACACCAGCATCGTGAAGGTGAAAAAGTTGCTGCAACTGGCCTTGAAGAGCAGTGACACTCTCCAGGTCATCAGGGCCTCTATTAGGTGGTCTTAAGAGAAATCTAACTAGGAGGTGAAGCAAACCAGAAACAAAGAAAATAATAGCTAGAATAATAATGATAAGCAATATACTAGGACTAACCTTGGTGTTCAAGTTGAAACCATCAGTATCAAGATTTGGTTGTGGAGGAGGCTGAGAAAGAAAATATGGTTGCTGGGTTGGAGAAGTAAAGGTGCTTTCTTTGATTTGAAGAAGAACCCAGTTCATATTTTCTTAACAAAAAGACCGAGAGAAACTCAACAAGATTGCAGCTTTAGACTTGTATCTCATCTGCTACTACAAAACATTAAATCCAAGCCCCAATGAAGTATCCCCAGAAGTTATTTTAAGGTTTGCGTCATGTGAGAGTGTGGGATATATCATCTCAGTAGACAGTCCGGTTGAATTCTGAGACAAAGACAAGCAGAGTTTTTACCTCAATTTTGTTTTTTGTTTTTTTGTTTTTTTACAAAAATAAGGAGACTGCAAGTCAAATGCAGAGAGAGAGAGAGAGAGAGAGAGAGAGAGGGGAGATGCGACCCTTTGAGGAGCTGATATAAATGGTGTGGTCAGTGCCAGATGGTAAGATTTCAAAACTATGGCAATAAATTATCCACCAGTGCACAAAATAAATGAGATTAAATCTAGTTGGCTTTTAAATTGTTCCGATTGTGAATCTAAAATGTGAGAAGGATGGAGTACCTTATTAGACAAAAAAAAAAAAAAAGGCATTATTTTTCAGTAGCTGATAAAGGCTTTTTTTTTTTTTAATAATCTAATCACCAAATACAATGGGGTTCTTCTAGTTTGACGTCAAAAGAACTCTTCTTATTCATCAAACCAAATGTCCTTTTAATGCCTCTAGAAGGAAACAAATGAACCTACTATTCATTTTGCGTTGATTTGGAAGCGTGAACTCAAATGGTTCATTTTTTTTACTCTGATGACATTCCCTCTCAGGCCATCTATTCTATTTCCAATCTGATATTCAGTACTGTAGAACTCTCTCTCTCTGGCTTAGGACAACAAATGTGGTTGAGACTTGAGAATCACAATTAATCACAAAGATTATGCTTGCAGAAGATAAAAAAGAATAGAATAGAAGCATAGGATACTGTAATCTTTTAGCTGAGTGAAAAAGAGAGGCCGTCTATGACTCTATGTGGCGTTTACTGGACCCCAAATTTGCCTAGGAACCGATGCTCATTTACCTTTTTCATTTTTTTCCTCCTCTGCTTGGTCATGGATTTTGGTACTAACTTTTTGATTTGTCTGACATTAAAAAAAACCAAAAAACAAAAAGAAACCTTTTTTTATATTTTCTTTCTCTCTCCCTGTTGTCTAAAGAGAAGTCCGCGATCGAAGAAGCAAACACCCAAATAGAAGAGTCTAAACCCTCAAGTACCTTTAACATGTCCCATTTAGTGCCGACCGGTGAGCAGCGTGTTTGGGGATTATTTTATTTTATATTTTTGATAAACATGGAAATTGATCTTCAAAAAAAAAACCTAGGACTAAGAAAATGATCCGAGGATGACCAAGTTAACTTTGTTATTGTGAATGAGTGGCGAAGAAATAAAAATCTTGACAACTAAGGTATTAGAGAACACACCTGTCAAATTTTTCCTTTGAAGAAGAATCAAAATTTTGCGTGTCAATGTATTTGGTAAGATAGAATCAAAGCAAAGAAAAACCTAATCTCTTTGGCTTTATTTTCTTCTTCAAGTCTAGCAATTCACACTTAAAAAGTTAAAATAGCCAATCATAAGCCTATCTAAATATATTTAAAACTGTCAAAGTTGTACCTTCTAGCGCGAAGTATTGTATAAAAGTTTTACTTGACAACCCCAATTACTTCCAAGCCAAATAAAAGAAGCATCAACTGTTAATACGTTGATTAGAAATTTGTTAGATAATGCTCATGATGTTCAAAATAAAACTAAGGAGGTATAAACCTAAAGGGAATATATATATATATATATATGTATATATATATATATATATATATATATATATATATATATATATCACAATATAATATTATCGTAATAGTATTGATTGCAGTCGTGTGCTAATTACAAATTGATAAATTTATTTCAATTATTCATGTTTCTAAAAGATTTGGAGACAACTAAAGATACTAAATAATACTTTCGGTTTCTAAAAGTAAAATTTGTTCTCATCCATAATTATATTTTTAATATCTAATTTTTTATTGTGTTTTTTATAATTTTTATACAATATATATGTTTTTCTATCGAGTCTGTCTATTGAAGTCGACATAATTATATTTTCATTCTAAAACTACCATTGAGCTAGTTATATAAGAATATAATTTTGATTTTTTTTAAAATTTTAGTGTTTGAATAATTTTAAAACTTTTTATTTCTTAAAACATTTGGAACATTTTTGAGAAATTTTTTTATAATATTCTTCTATAATTCCATGATAATTTTGTAATAAAAATTATAATTTTGTAAATTTGAATGAAAAACTTGATTAAATAACATATTGAAAAAATAAATAGTATAAAAAATATAATAAACATAATTTAAAATGTAAAAATATATTAAAATTTACGTAATCACGTAAAGATACATAGTGTTACTTATCTTTTTTTTTTTTCAACTATTATTGTACATTAGAAATTTCTTTCTTAGCTATATATCCTCCAATTACGGCACCTACTACATCCCTTGGCAAAGGATCATCACATTTTGATTGGTTCTATGATATGTTATAAGTCTCGCTAGGTAGGCTAACAGGACAGTATATATTGTCTCCACAAGTATAAAACATTGCCTTCAAGGGACCATGAATTGAGGATCAAGAATGCCTAACCTTTCCTAACAGCCTAAAGTCTCCCTAATGCTGCGAGCCACACAAATTATTGTATTTTAACATCCTTCAATCGACATGAGAAGATATTTGATGAGTATAAGAGCATCGCTTATTTATTTGATATATACAAAGTAAACAAGTCTTTACTGTCCTCTCAAATGATATTAGGGTTTTAATTGTTGTTTACGAAAAACAACAAATTACATGGTGTCTGTTTGACTGATTCTACTTCTGAAAGTCAATTTAACTCTTTTTCTTTTTTTGGTTCTTGTCTCCTCTACCAAAATTCCTGCATGCTGCATGCTTTCACAGTCTCGGAAGTCAAGCTCCTTTACCGAGAAAATGTGTACACAAGGTCTGCCCGCTACCATGGGACCATTTTGAAACCACCGAGCTAGTAGTATTTATGGGGTAAATTTCAATTTATTTTTATGAGATTCATGTATTTTCTTAATTTTACTTAAAATATTGATTTGTTTCAATTAGATTTCGTATTTTTTATAATTTTAATTTTTTCTTCAAAATTTTTAGAATTTTTCAATGTAATTTAAAAGATTGGAATGAACAAATTGAAATTAAAAAATTTATTAAAAATATTTTTTAATAAAATAAATATGATAAAAAAAATTATTTATGAACACCATCTAGCCTCCTTTCATGATACAAAAATAAAATTAAGTTAAAAATAATTATAATAAAAAATATTTTTTAATGAAAATATCAACCATTACTATTATTGTCGTCATACACCTTCTCACTAGCATTTAAAATTTATACTTCTTATCAAATTTTTCAATATTGAACAAGAATTTTTTTAAAAAAATTGAAATCTCATATACATGAAATGGTAACTGGAACATAAGAAACTTTTAATGTCACATGGAGTGTGATTATTTGCATATATCAAAGTCTTATTTGATGACAATATTTTGACGAAAATATTAAAAGAGAGTTAAATCAATTTGAATTTTCATTTTCATTTAACTATAGTATCAATAAATAAATAAATAAAAAAGAAGATTATGTTACTAAGTGAGAATTGAAAACGATAGGAATTGAAGATTTCTTATGAAACTAAATCTCTCTCAAGTTTTATCTCATATTTATTATATATATATATATATATATATATATATATATTCTATTTTGTCATGAAATAATGAATGTCCATCATCATGTTCATCCACTTTTCATATCCCCACTACTCATGATTCTTAATATGATTCAATTCATCATTCAATATGAGAAATTGAAAGGGTGATGCAATTGATTATTCATAGTCCTTTCCAATTCTCTTCTCAATTTTGAAGCCTATAAATATGCTTGATTGTTCATTAGTTGATGTACAAGTTTCCTAGAGAGAATAAGAGAAACTTTAAAGTTCTTATCACTTATATTCACATTATAGTGATTTTATTTTCTTGTTATCCTTTTCTTCAATTCTCCTATCATTACTATTTATTTTATAACACGTTATCGGCACGAAGCTCTAACCAATCGAGACAATAAACCATGAGGTATGTATCTACCAAAAGATTTAATCAATTGTTTCAACAATTAGATTTCTTCTACACAAATGCTCTACCAAAAGATCTAAATTATTTAGATCATTAAGAGGTATGTATCTAATTTATTCATATACTTTAAATCTATTGATACATGAAATATATATTTGAAAAACTTAAATGATCTACTAATGATCTAATATATGCTATTTAAAAAGCTTTAATTTTATTATTATATTTGTTCTTATTTTCTAATATTATTATTATTATATATTACATTATAGAATTTTTATCATATCAAACCTCATAAACTTGATTTTGTGGCTCTGGATATTTCCCATAAGAATTATTGATTATGAGTACTTGATTATGAAAAAATATTATCTACTTTTTATGTCTTGGATATGCTCCTGCAGTAGTAATATCGAGAAGATGAATTTAAGAAATATTCGAATCGATTCATAGTTGCTCATGGCTAAATAAAATGACAAGCTATTGATGAAAAGGAATAGATCTCATCCAACTGGATTTACTCCATTCCCTGAAGTGAATGTGACAACTTATAATAATTTTGAGCATGGATAAAGATGTGGTCATAGCCATCGACGTAATCGAAATAATTATCATTATAATCGTAATGACCATAATATTACATCTCACCACCGAAGTGGATAACTATGGAAAAAAAATAGATAAAGTCAGTATTTTGAAAAATAAATATTATAGATGTGGAATGAATGAATATTGATCGTATACCCGATGTACACCAAAGCACCTCGTTAGGCATTGTCAAGCCTTATTGAAAAATAAAGAGTAAAATATGAAGACCACTTTTATATATTAAAATAATAGTAATTGAAATTAATTACTTGTTAGTTTTTCTATTTATAAATAAAACATTTTATATTTTGTATAATTTATATCGTATAGTATAGTGATGATGGTTATAAATTTATTTTACTATTTATTTATTTGTTTGTGTTTATGAGGAATATATATATTTATATATTTGATTATTTATTTTATATTAATATTATATATGATAATATCAATCTAATAGAAAGTTTTAGAAGAGCGAATATATTATTATCTAAAGAGATAGATTTTGAAGGCTCTAGAAGAGCGATTATATCATGACTTGAAGAGATAAATTTTTGAAGCTCTAGAAGAGTGAATAAATTATTACTTGAAGAGTAAATGTTTAAAGGCTCTAGAAGAGTCGATATATTATTACTTGAAGTGACTAATTTAAAGGCCCGGAAGAGTAAATATGTTATTATCCGAAAGGATAAATTTATTATGAATAATGTACTATTCTCTTTAAAGTCTCACGAAATTTATTGAGTTTCAAAGATATTCATCCGAATTGATATCATATCAAGATAGCAAATGTGAATACTTATATGTTATAATCATTATATCGAGTAGAAAATATCTATCAAATTTTTTTTATCCATTTTCTCTTATAGTCTTTATTACAAATATTGAAATGATTAAAATAAATATTGTAGTAAACCGAAGTTTACTAATTTAAATACTTTTACTATGTGACATGACCAGTTGTGTTATCTTAGGTCTTTCATGATACGAAAAAATTATTAAAAAATTATATGAATATCTATTGAAGAGCCGGAAGATTCTTCAATTTAATGAACTTTCATGTTCTGCATGTTGCCAAGGCAAATTGATGATTAAGCCATCATCAAGTAAAATTGAGATTGAATCTTCGGTATTTTAGAATATATTCAAGGTGATATATGTGGATCAATTCATCCACCATGTGGATAATGTAAATATTTTATGATATTGATAAATACATCCATAAGATGGTCACATATATACTTATTATCTACTCGAAACCCGACGTTTTCGAGATTGCTAGCAAATAATTTGATTTCGAGCATAATTTTTAAATTATGCCATTAAAACAAGTCACCTTGATAATGCTCGATGAATTTATTTCTCAAGCATTAAATTATTATTGATTGGCTATAAAAATAAAGGTTGAACATTCCGTTGCTCATGTTCATACTAAAAAAGGTTTAGCAAAATCATTTATCAAAAGGCTCCAATTGATAGCTAAACCATTATTTAAAAATAAAACTCCCTGTTTATGTTTGGGGATATGCATTCTTATTTTTGGCATCTCGGTGTATATCCTTAGTGCTCTTTCATAAGGAAATAAAATGAGTACTTAAAGGAGATTGAGAATATATATTGGATTTGAATCCTTTTTGATAATTCAATATCTTGAATCATAAATAAGTGATATTTTTACGACTTGATTTATCGACTTGTCATTTTGATTAAATCATTTTTCCAACATTAGGGGAGAGAACAAACAAAATAAGCTATTGGAAATGTTGAAAAAAGAGATTACATGGAGTACTCTATCTTTATATCAATTTTGTACAAAACAATGTGAACCGAAGTTCACAAGATAATTCGTTTACAAGGTATTATAAACCAACCGTTAGATGTATTCTTATATCCTAAAAGAGTAAATAAAATGCATGTCCTCGTTGAGAATGCTTATATTAAAATTGATGTCCTAGAAGGACGAGTCTATTAATATTATAGCTAACGAATTTAAAGCACGCCCGAAGCGTAAAAGACCGATCGATTCTAAAGATAAAAATCCCTAAAAGAAAAAGGCAAGATGAAAATATTCATAAAATGGTCCAATATATTTCTAATAATAGGCTTCCAGAAGAAGTCCAAATGCTTGAGAAAAATCAAGAGATTTTGATAAATTATATCAATGCAAGGAGAAAATAGGATCGAAAAGAAACATCTATTGATAAGATTTTTGCATATAATATTGTAATTGATATTATGGATGAAAATAAGGATCCCGAGCCTAAATTATTGAAGAATGTCGACATAAAGATGATTGACCTAAATGAAAAGAGCAATCTATACAGAATTATGTTCTCTTATAAAAGAGTAGTTTTTTTGAACCCATAACTAAAACACCCGAAGATGTTAAGCTAGTGGGATACAAATATGTATTTATGAGAAAATGAAATAAGAAAGATGAGATTATAAGATACAAAATAAAACTTTTAACACAAAAGTTTTCATAAAGAATTGACATTGACTATGAGGAGACATATTCTCCTATAATGGATGCAATTGTCTTTTGTTATCTCATTAGCTTGGAAAAATATATGAAAAACATTCATATGCATGCATTTAATGAATGTGATCACGGTTTATTTGTTTATTTGAAATGATATCAGTATGAAAGTCCTAGAAGGACTTAACATGCCGAAGCATGTAATACATATTCTCGAGAAAAGAATTCAATTAAATTATAGAGATCTCTATTAGGATTATTTTAGTATTTGTTTTAATTATTTTGGTTTTTAGAAATTCAATTTATACTTTTTATATTTTATTTTTATATCTACGTTTTATTACTAACCCGTGTGCATGTGATATAATCACTTTAATGATTATTTGTTGAAAGAAAGTTATAAAAAATAACCCTATTTGTTTATATGTTTTTATTTAAAAGGAGGTTTGTTTTATATGTTGATAACTTAAATATTATTAGAACTCCCGAAGAGATTTCAAGTGTCATAAGTTACTTAAAAAAAAAAGAATTTGATGTGAATATCTTGGGAAAAAAATGTTATCTCGACTCACGGTTCGAGCACTTAGAAAATGAGATTTTCATTCTTTAATCAATTTATATAGAAAAAGGTTCTACAATGATTCTATATAAAGATCATTCATTGACTAGCCCAATAGTAGTTCATTCACTTGATATCCAAAAAGACCATTTTCAACCTCGAGATGATTCACAAGTTTGGAATGCGTCATCTTAGAGATCTTAAATAATGCCTTTAACAGGGGAGACCAAAATGAAGATTAATGTGTGCAAGGAATATTGTACTCTTTTTCCTTGACTAGGATTTTTTTCCCACTGGGTTTTTTCCTAGTAAGGTTTTAACGAGGCATGTTCCTTGTACAATGGACATTCAAGGGGAGTGTCATGAAATAATGAATGTCCATCATCATGTTCATCCACTTTTCATATCCCCACTACTCATGATTCTTAATATGATTCAATTCATCATTCAATATGAGAAATTGAAAGGGTGATGCAATTGATTATTCATAGTCATTTTCAATTCTCTTCTCAATTTTGAAGCCTATAAATAGGCTTGATTGTTCATTAGTTGGTGTACAAGTTTCCTAGAGAGAATAAGAGAAACTTTGAAGTTCTTATCACTTATATTCACATTATAGTGATTTTATTTTCTTGTCATCCTTTTCTTCAATTCTCCTATTATTACTATTTATTTTATAATATATTTTTGTTAATTTCAATTAGTTTATTTTTTCTTTACTTTTGGATGACATTTAGATATTTTATAAATTTTAGGGATGAAAATAAAATTTATACAATCGAATCAATTAAAATGTGTAGAAGGAAAAAATTAAAAAAAAAAAAGTAAAAAAATACGACGACTAGTTGAAACAAATGAAAGATTTTAGGTGAAATTATATATATATATATATCTCATAAAGGAAAATTTTAAATTTACCTTATTTTATCAATATCATGTGAGGCATTATACTATTTCAAGCCCCGATATATACCACTCAAATAAATTTTATTAAAAAATTGTTCAGATTCAAACGAAGAAACATTTTTACTGGTTTTGTTTTTCAATAAGCTTGACTGTTTGAGTAGGCTAAATATTTAAACGACAGCTATCTATTAAAACAATCAATGACAAAAAAAGATATAATTATATTTGTTCAAACAACTTGGTGTTCCATGCGAATTGCGAAAGAAATATCGCGGTTGCAATTAAATACAGAGAGTTAATTTGACTGAGACACAGGCAGAGAGAGAGCAAGGAGAATTGTATGCTATTGTAATATTGAAATCCAAAACCTTGATGTCTGGTAACCTAACTACGATCCACGAATCAATAAATTATATATAATTCAATTGGAATTAATTTTTTTTTCTTTTTTCAGAAGATCTTGAATTTAAACATCTCTTAATTAAAAAAAAGACTGATCAACAGCCTATATGAGTATGAGTGTTTTATTTATTTATTGGGCATGGCCATGGCTTGTGCTACCTCAATGTGAATTAAATAGAATAAAATCTATTTAGCTTTTACAAACTAATTAAGATTTTGATTGGTGATAAATGTGAGTAGACAAACTCTGAATTAAAGAAGAAAAAAACAACCTATAAGTTTTTGATTTAGTAGTAAACGAATTAGTTTATATATGAATTTTCTACTAATATGCAAGGTTTGAATTTTATAATCATATTTATTTAAAAAGATTAGATTTTATTATTTTCGTTTCGAATATAATTAATTATATTTTTAATATAGTATGGAGATACTTGGATAAAATAAAAATAAAATAAAACAAAAAGGATAACAAAAGCAAAAGGCAGAAAATCCGCAAGAGATTAACGCAGGCAGCAAGCAATTGGAAATAAATAAATACCTGCGGAGTTGAATTTTCCGGTAAATGTTTCTTCTTCCTGGAGAGGAATTGATGAGCCCTTACGGGGACTTAGCTCTTGATATAACATGATTGGTCCCTATAACATGTTGCGATGGCATGCAATGCATGAATTATCCAAATATTAATTCAAAGGAAAAACTTGCATGGTGCATCTAATTAAGGATATTCTAATAAATACAAAGCTTACTTCTTATATAATTTATGACCCCCAAGGTGGAGTAGCTTTATTTTTTTCCTTTTTCTTGGCCCTTTGTTAATTACATGGACCATATGATAAAAGATTGATCATGCCAGGGCAGCCACTTCATGAAGATGAGGCAAAGACGCTACACATTTTTCATAAAAGCTAAGATCTATATATATCGGAATTATATCAATCAAACTGACGTTGATGATTAGAGGTAACATTTATGAACCAAATTGACATCACATCTGACTCTCCTTTTCTTGTATGTGTACATAGGCAGTAGTACTGCTGGACCATAAAACTGCTGACATATGGCCCCTGTCAATGTAGTATCCAACAAAAACACAATAGGTTTCAGATTTGGAAATTTTTGGCCCTCTAAATTCCAATGCACTATCTACGGTTATGACAATAAGAAAATCCAAACTAGATGCCGAATTACGTGTTTAATCTAAACCAATTTAATTTAATTTATGATAAGCCATGTATTTGTAAGAAAAATAGAACAAAACAGCATAGCCATGAAGGAGGTGGCTAGCTGTAAGTCTCGAGAAATTCTTTTCAACTTCCATGCGTTAGTGAGAAGTTCACATTTATACATATTTTCATATTTTTTAAAAAGAAATTTTATATTACTTATATAGTAATCAACAATACTTATTTTATTAAAAAAAAATTACAGATGAGAGAGAATAAGAAAAAACTTGAACCCAGATAGAAATCTGATTTAATAACATTTTTTGTCCCTAAACTATTAGATTGTAGCAAATTGAGGTCTATACTATTAGAAAATACTTAGTTATGGGGAGAATGAATAGGAGAAAGAAAATTATATGAATAGGGGATTTTGGGGTTGTTATATGCGGGCATTTTGGGTTTTTTATTTTTATTTCAGAAATTTATTTACTTAATTTAGAAAATCAAATAGAAAAAAAATTATCATGTATCAACATTATGTATGCTGTTACTTAAAAATTTAGATGGATTGACGAATTTAAGACGCAAAATAAAAATTGAGAGATGACATTAATGAAAAATTTAGTAAAAGAAACATAATTAAGATAAACAAAATAGTAGAGGGACCCCGTGAATCATTAACTCATTAATTATATCAATTTTGACTTTGATATATCATATTTTGAACAAATATTATCCATCCATTTGATTTGACTATTAATATTGATAATAAACTCATTTTAAAAAAAATCAAATTTCGATATTTTCAATTGAAATTTTTCATAAAAGCTAATTAAAATTTAGTACAATTTCACAAATAACTCCAAATATTTTGAATTTGATTTTTTTTTTTATGAAAAATAAAAATAAATAAAATAAGTTGGAATTTTTTCAAAAAAAAAATGAAAGCTGCAAGGCATCATATGAATTTATATAGGTAATATTATTGCGGTTCTCAAAATTAACATATTTGAAACTTATTTAGGAGTTACACATTTTGTAATATTCATGATCTAAAACCATGTTTGAACGTAAATATATTGTAAGGATATTTTATTGAATTAATAAAGGAATATTTATTAAATGTGAGGAATAAAAGTTTAAACTTTAATTAAGAATAAAATAAATACAAGTATGATTAAAAGGGAAGGTTAACATAATAAGTAAGTATTGAATCGGAGATTGGTACCATTAATTGTTATGGCTATGTTTTAACCTAAGGATGCAATTGTAAAACTTATGGCAATAATCATAAAAATTAAAAATTTAGGTACTTGATAGAAATGATTATGTAACTTTAGGAACTTAAATTACCCTTGAAAAAGGCCTAGGATAAGGGCCAAAGTGAGGAAAATTGTTAACCGAAATTAGAGGGTCGATTGCAAAGATTAAAAGTTTAGGAACTAAAGTGTAAAGTGTTAATATTTTGAGAAACTTAATAACTCATAATGAGAGACTTATTCCAGTAAGAATATTTAGTAAAATTTTAGAGAAAAGGAGAAGAAGAGAGGTGGCAAAGAAGGAAGAAACAAGAGAAAATATCTAAGGCAAAAGAGAAAGAAAAGATAAGGAAGAATGAGAAAAATCCAAAAGCCATTAATTACCAAGCTTAGATTAAACTAAGTGTGACACACTTGGCTTAATCTTAAGAAAGAACCATGGCTATAAAAGGGGAGGAAGAAGATAAAAGAGTGGTTAGAAGCCATAAGTGTTTAAGTAATTGTAAAGAAAGAGCTACACGAATCAAGAAAAAACTATCAAACCACCACTCCAAGCCACCTTAGTTAGACTAGAACCACCCTAAAATAACCTCAAAATCAGATTGGAAGATCAAACAAGGAGGGAGAAAACTGTTTGGGCTGAAATTATTGGAAGAAAGAGGAGGAAGAGAGGAGAATTAGCCAAGTTTCAAGTGAGGTAAGTGTAATCCTCACCGCACCATAAGAAATTAGTGATGTTGATGTATAACCGATGGTAATTTGAAGTTTTAATGTTTGAGGTTTAATGGTTAAATGATTGGTGAAATTATGTTGTTGTTGGAATTGGATGGTTGTATTGATGTGTATATGTTCTTGATGTTAGAATATTTGGATGATTAATTGGTGTAAATTCATGAGTTTTGATGTTGTTCTTGTTCGTAGAATAAGGTGGTTGGATACCATTAAATTTTAATAAATTAGTGATTTTAAGACCTAATGTTTGCAAGATGGTTATGGAGTTGAATTGGAAAATCAAAAACATGATCACTTTCTTTAAGAATTTCGACCAAGTAAGAAGTTTAGATTGCTTGATCAACTTAACCTACTTGAACTTAAAATAATGAAAAACATGAAAGGTTTAGAAATTAGAGGTGAAAACTTGAGTAAAATGATGAAGATGAGGATTATTTTCCATTGACCTAGTTTTGGTCAAGAGCTTGAAACATGGAAATGAGAGGTTAATTTGAGGTTAAAGTTAATTTTGATATTTAGATATATAAAATATTATGAAAAATGATCCTGTTCATGTGAAAAAAATGAATTGGTTGTGTTCCTTTAACAATTCGACCATAATGTGTTTAAGGCATGATTTATGTTCATCGTTCATTTATGTTTGCATGCAAATTTAATTTATGTGGAAAATGAATTTAATATATTATTATGTTACATATTCTTGAAGTTTGGAAGTATGCATGTTGAAGCTTATGTCAATGCATTGCATTTATATTTAAATACATTTGCACATCATAATCATGAAAGATGTTTTACTTTCAAGATTTTGATGGAAGGAAAAGGAATATGAAAGGTTTTTAAAGACGAATGGCTAGGTACTTTCTTAAGGTTATGGAAGAGGAATGATCACCCTCTCTTGAGGAAAAGGAAATGAAAACATTTTATGAAAAAATATCTAGTGGTTTTGTAAAGTTTTTCACAATTGCATATTTTAAAAGAGGGTTGATTATATACACAATTACAAGGATGCGTCCGAAGAGGACAATAAATTTTAAAAACATGAAAAGGTTTTTCTAAAAGTTGCATCATGTGCATTACATGCATTGTATGGATTGCTTGTAGTCCGAGTAATAATGATCTCTTGCAATAAGAAGTCACGGGTTCAAATCTAGTAGACTAGTCTCGCTAAAAGCCTTGAGAGTGTGAGTTAAAAAAAATGGATTACACTTACTGGGCATTGCTCACCTTTGTTTCTTATGGTGTAGGAGAAAAGAAAGATGATTAAGGACCATCATCGAGAAAAGTTAAAGAGTTGTCTTTTTGTACGAGTAATATGTTAAAGTGTGTGAAACTTTACTTTTACTTAACTTAATTTTGGTTATGTATATTGCTAACAAGTTAAGCAAATTTTGGATTGTAATAATAAATGGTATGGTTTTAATGTTAAGTTTAATATTGTGATAAGTATTGATTAGTTACATAACTTGATAAACTAATTGGTCGCTTAGCTAATTAATATGATTTAAATGGATTAATTGGTTACGGAAAGGAACTAATTAAAGGTAGAATAAAGGTAATACATAAATGGTTACTTAATTTAGTAACTAATAAATTAATGATAAGAAGTATGGAATTGAATTGGTATGGCAAAAAGAGTTAGTAAGGTAAAGGTATAAAAATGAAATTGATAGTTAATGAATAAATGCATTTAATGGGTTAGTTTTAAATAAATTAGAAACCAAAGTTCCATAAGTCCTAAAAATGTTTTAAATGGCCAAAACTTTAGTTAAAAGTCTAAAAAAATTTATTAAATGCTTTATTGAATTTATAGAATAAATTTTTAGCCTATGGAATTTTTATAAAAAATAATAGTATTAAATCTTGATTTAATGGGTTACTATTCCTTGAATATTTTCTAGTTAAATACAATACATGATAACTAAATTATTTTGAAATGAAAATGATGTCAAATAATTTTAATTTATAGTATGGAATATTTTAAAAATGAAATAATCCTAAATTAAATCTTATATGAATTTCTAGAAGGAATTTGAGAAAAATAAGAGACATAGTTCAAATTAGTTTCATATAAGGTATTTTATTTTAATGATTAATTTGGATTTCAAGAATATGGATTTTTGATCAAAATATAGCATTTAATATTTCTATACAAGTTTGAGGATTATCAATTATTGTTAGCTGAATTTTTGAAAAAAAAATTATACAATTTTATTTAATGTGGACCTATTATATCTTATTAATTAGGGACCTCAAACGAAAATACCCATTTTGTTAATAATTTAGAAATGATAAGGCATAAGGCTTGTTGGCTTGCATTCATTGCATTTCGAGAGTAAGCCAACGCCTATAGTCCTTTTGGCCTATCTAGATCCTAAATCGAGGGTGTTATACATTCGGCCATATAAATATTTTGAGAATTATTTTAAGACTAAACGGATACATTATATGAATTTTTTAGGCCTCCTAATAAAATTTGGGATCATTCCAAATTATTTTTTATATTTTCAATTTTGTTAATTGTTACTATTTGCAAAAAATTAAAAAATGCTTCTTTATCTAAAATTTTTTGAAATTATTTTAGAAAGTAGATTGAATTTTTAGTAGCATGTGTGAAAATCTTCGAGTTCAAAATATCAAAAAATAAAATTTTTAATAGATTTTTGGTTAATGATGAAGGTCAAATCAAATGGACGGATAATATTTATGCAAAACATAATAGTTCAAGGTCAAAATTAATCAAATTGGTAGTAGAGACCTTAGTATGCCACAACCTAAATAGTTTAGAGAAAAAAATGCTATTAAACTATGAAAATATTCTAATCACTTTTGGTACATCCAAATGAGATTTTTTTCTCTTTTTTGTCTCTTTCTTTCTTTAAAATGGCTCTATGGAGTAAGTATTGTTAGGTACTTCATAAATATTTTAAAGTTTCTCTCTCTTAAGTCATAATTTTGATGTTAATTCTTCATTATATTGCTTAATATTGCACTTAACATTGTGAATTCACATTATAAGGCAATTTGGAGAAGATTTTTGTGCAATTTGATGGAAAAATTTTTTTTTCTTCATATTTAAACATATTCAAGTATTTTTAGACATTACTTTTTGTAAAGAGGTTCAATCAATACAATTCTTATGTCAAATTAAAGCTAAGGGATAAGGTTACAATTCACATCTTTTAAACTTGATCCAGATCTTTTGCATCTTGGAGAACATTACGCTACAAGTGGTGAATCAGACATTTTGACAGCAAAATTTGGTCAATCCGAGATTCTTAATATAGGGGGAAGAAAAAACATGTGTTGTATATATGGGCTACCTTCTTGATCTTTTTTTTTTTTTTTTTAACAAAAACAAAAACAAAACATTAAAGAAAAGAGGAGAAGACGGCTCGCAGCAAGCATTTTTGGCAACAATAGTTTTTTAGTAGAATTGATTTTGGCAGCAACAAGGGTTTGTCACATTGTCAAATTAAATTATTGGAATTCTTGTTGAATTTCCAAGAATCGTAAGTGTCTTTAGTGATTTTATTTCAATTTTTAATTTAATGTTCATGATTAAGATGTTGATTTTTAACATAATATTGGACATGAACTATTTTTTCGAAAAAGTTGTAATGGATCCGAAACATGAAGGTTGTTTAATTTCTTAATTCTTGATCATGATAATCACTTTGTGCATTGCTTGGTTTATTATATGCTTAATGCTTGTAATTGCTTGATCAATAATTGAATAAATTGAGATTATTGGAAGGGAAACAAAAGTGAGAATAGACTCATAAATAAAGTAAAATATGTTCGTGTAAGGTAGGAATGCATGCAAACGTAATGGATGCTTGATTTTAATGATTTTTTTTTTAAAAAATTGATTCACATATGAATACACTGTTTTGATTTAATTAAATATAGTTTTCAATTGTTGAAAAATAGTTATTAAATATATTAGTGTGTTTGTTTGACAATTGTGTTAGTGGTGATTAAATCAAGATATTATAAAAGAAATAAAAATAATAGGATAATCGAAGAAAAAGATGATTAGGGAATGAATTTACTATAAAATAAAGTGAATACAAGTGATAAAACTTCAAATTATTCTCTTAATCTCTTCAAAAAACTTATACATAAACTAATGAACAATCAAGCCTATTCATAGGTTTTAAAATTGAGAAGAGAATTAGAAAGGATAATAAATTATTCAATCAATTATATCATTCTTTTAAATTTTCATATTGAATGTTGAATTGAATTTTCATCATTGTAGTAAATTAGAGTAAAAATTCTCACATCAATCGGATCTTTAGATAATTTTAATTCAACATAATTTTAATATTTAATAAGTATAATATAATTATCTGAAAGATCGATATGTAAGAATTATTATTGTATTACTTTTTAACTAGACTACAGCTGGCTGCTTGGTCGGAGGCACTCTGCTTACTGCTTTCTTGATTGCAACGATCTCTTTTTCATTAGAATCTTTTATGCCAATGGGGCAAGAGAACAGACACATGAAATTCTGAGCTGGCTTCCTTAGAACACCTCCAACTCCTTAACACGAAAAATACTATTCTAAAGCAAACAAGATAACACATGCCTTTAGAGCTGGTTCAATGAGAAGCAGTTTTCTATAGTCTAAAAACGTTGACAGCTTCCAATAATAATAATAATTAAAAAAAAGTGAACTATCCAAGAAAATGTTATCCATGTTTTTTATTTTATTTTTACGATAAAAATGTTGTCCACGTTAATTACTACTACTTACTTTTGAATGTCACTGTGAAACCCATTTTTTTCCCAACCAAACCTACATATAAATTGTCAAAACAAGTGATTAGGTATAAATATTCAATGATCGAGAGAGGGAAAGACCAATTATTCTTCCTAATTCAACTAATCGAATGCAAATTCTAAAAATCAACAACTTTTTTGGTCCACACTTGGTTTTAATTTCAAAGTTTAGCTCTTATATCTCACCAAAAAAATGGAAAATATACATCTTCAAAGGTTTGACAAACAAATCCCACCCCACTAAAATTACAAACGGTCTTACCATATCGGTATCCAAAACTTAAATAAGTAAACAAAACAAGATAATAAATAAATAAATAAATTGACACGATCCTTTCCATGCAGAAGACGAAGACTTATTGACAGAGAGAATGATAAGACGTGTGCATGTGGAAGGTATTCCTTAATATTGTTTAATATTCCGAACTGCCAAAAGTACATTTTGGTGTGAAATTATTGGGATCTGCCAACGTTCGGAGTTTGATGTCAATGCTTCCAGGAGATGACAAAAAAACCCTCATAAAATAGTAGGTAGACTTTTTGATAAATTTCCATATTGTTCGGATCTTGACAGTATTTTATATCTATAAATTTTCTTCCAATACACACAGCATAGAAATCGCCTGAGCTCTCTTACCCTGGTTTATATACCATTTTGCTTACATACTGCGTTAAAAAAATTTCGAATAGTATTTTTTTTTTTTTGGGAATCCATTTACTTGCCAACAAAAACCATTATTTGAAGGGAAATTTATCATGTATTAATAGAATACTCTGGAAAATCTGAAAAAAATTGTAGTATGTAGTAGTAAAATTGACAACAAATTTCATGCTGAGAATAGAATGTTAGAATTTCTTAAGGATATGTTTTAGTTTCTTTTTCTTTTTTTTTTAGATTTTCTATCATAAAGTTTAAGGTGTGTATATAAAAGGTAAGTATCAACCTAAATCTTAATTTTAGTGTTTAATTAAGTAAATGTTAACCATTTATTTATGTTGAGAAGTTTAGGGAAAAAAAAAATCTACCATGTTCTCTTGAATATATACAAGAGCTTCCAAATCCTAAATTTAATACTTCATCATATTTCCTTTCAAACATGGAATTACTTAGGACTAGTACGAGTATTTCTTATGCTTATTAGAGAGAAAAAAAAAAAAAAAAAAAAGAGCTAATACAACAATAGCAGGCGCTCTGTATGGCTGTTTCAGACATAACAGCCAAACATGTACTTCCACTGGCCATTGAATTATTTTATAGGCCATTGTTAGGAACCCTTAGTGCTATAAATTAGTTGGGCTCAAATGTTAACCTGGTTTAGACCCAAAATCACTTCTCTTGTTGAAAACCCAATTAGTGCATGCCGTTCCATTTGTTGGATAGAAAAGGCTACACTTTCAACTTTATTATAATTAAGTAATTCACTAGGTATTTTATTTGCATTACGCTACGAGTTAGATAAAATATATAAAATCATTTAAAAAAATTATTTCAGTTTGTTAGTCTATTTTATAGTGTGAATCTATAAAAATACAAGAAATCAAAGGTGAAAAAAATTATTTATAATTTTTAATAAAAAATTTATATTTAACTATTTCTTAATTGTGTTTTTCATAATTTTTCCTTTAGAAAAAGGATTTATCCTTGTTAATCCATGGATTATTAACTAAAAAACTTATTTTTTTTAAAAAAAGTTTAGTATTTCATAAGATTGTGTAAAAAATATATAATTATCAATTATTAAAAGCTTACATAGAATTGAACAAAAAAATTTTTTATTTAATATTGATGAGAATATCAGTTTTTGAAAAAAATGTAAATTTAATTTTTATATATTTAATTACAAATGAATGAATAATATTAAAATAAAAAACTATATTAATTTGACTTTCAACTATTAATTAATTAATTTGAGTTTTTTTCTTTAAAAAAATCAATGAAAAATTATTTGAAATACACTTTTAATCTAAAAATGTATTTTAGACAATTTATATATATTAATCATGCTACTATAATTTAAAAGTTATCTAAATCTATTTTTCAAAAGAAAAAATAATCATGTTCTAAAAATTTATGTCAAAATCCATACATATAGAAAAATAAATCAAAATTTTTAGTAAATATAATTTTAATTTAATTGGATGAGAATTTTTTAAAAAATGACAAATTAAAGTAGTAAATTTTAAATAATAAAAATAATTAACGAGAAAACACTAAAACAAAATGAGACTAAAGCATAATATAATCAAAGTTTGAAATTTAAAAAAAATAATTTTTTTTTAAAATGACAAATTAATGTAGTAAATTTTAAATAACATAAAAACAAAACTGAGAAAGAGTTATTTGAAAAACACTTTCAATCTAAAAATATATTTTAGAAAAATTATATACATTAATCATGCCACTATAATTTAAAAATTATCTAAATCTATTTTTTTAAAAAATAATAATCATGTTCTAAAAATTTATTTGGAAATCCATACATATAGAAAAATAAATCAAAATTGTCAATAAACATAATTTTAAATTAATTAAATGCCAATTTTTTTAAAAAATGACAAATTTAAGTAGTAAATTTTAAATAATAAAAATAATTAACAAAAAAACTAAAATAAAATGGGATCAAATCACAATATAATCAAAGTTTGAAATTTTGTTTTTAAAAAAGGAGAATTTAAAAAACTCGACAAACTAATGTAGTAAATTTAAAATGATATAAAAAATTGAGAAAAAAATTTGAAATACACTTTTAATCTAAAAGTGTATTTCGGATAAATTAGATATATTATCATGCCACTATAATTTAAAAATTATCTAAATCTATTTTTCAAAAGAAAAAATAATCATGTTCTAAAAGTTTATTCCAAAATCCATACATATAGAAAAATAAATCAAAACTGTCAAGTAAATATAATTTTAAGTTAATTGGATGAGAATTTAAAAAAAAATGACAAATTAAAGTAGTAAATTTGAAATAATAAAAAACACTAAAACAAAGTGAGATCAAATCATAATATAATTAAAGTTTGAAATTGAAAAAAGAAAGAGAATTTTTTAAAAATGACAAATTAAAGGAGTAAATTTTAAATAATAAAAATAATTAACAAAAACTACTACAACAAAATGAGACCAAATTAAAACACAATTAAAGTTTGAAATTAAAAAGAAAAAGTATAGAAAAATTAAAGACGAAAGTGTTATAAAAATACTATAAATAGTGAAAGGAATAATGATTTGTGAGTATGTGAATTATGATTTATGAGTGTATAAATATTATTTCAAATAGTGAATGAATAGTAAAACTAACTATGTTTTACTTTAGTTTTATTGATAATAGTTCAAAACATATTGCTTAGACTCTTCACCTTCCTTGATTCAGTCAATTAAATACTTATACTTACTTGATTGAAATTAAAAATACGCACACTCCATTGACGAAATGGATAACAATTAAGTTTTTATTTACGAATATATGAAAATAATAGGTTTAGTCAAAGCAATTGCTTGCTTGTTTCAACGCATGGGTTTTTTTATTTTTGAACTTGGAATTTCTTTTTTGTAGTGGGGCAGCAGCAGATATAGACTGTTGGGCTTCAACACTCTCCATCATTTATTGATGATGACTACACTTGAAGAAGGGAGCAGCTGAGGCACAACATTTCCCTTGCGCTCAGGGGCTTAATCATTTTATAAGCAGAAGGTGTCGTTGGAGCAGAATTTATACGTCCATTCAAGGGTTTTGAAAGGACACTGCAAATTATATTTCATTCTCTCAGATGAAACCAACAATAACAAGCAACTGCATGCGTACGTACGTCTTTTGCAAGTTACTTCTACTTGTACAAGACTATTAGGACTGTGACAGTGACTATTGCGCCTAAGCCAAAATAACTTGTCTCTTCCTTTATTTAACAAGTGGGCTTGTTGCTACTACCTTAAGACTAGTTCAAGTTAGCTCACCATCTTGCTCTTGTCGGTAGAGCTAATCCAGTAAAATTAACTGTTTCCTGCGACCTAATTGGTCGTTTGCCTTGTCCACAGACATCTTGTCAAGCCTGTAAGAAAAGACTTGCTCACATTGTTGTACTCCAAACTCCTAAGACCAGTTTCGGATGATGTATTCGGGGAAATTCTGTCAACGAAATCCCTAATCTTAATATGGATATTCTGTCTTGGACCGAACGGAAAGATGGTTTTAATTTTGATATGCAAACTTTGTAATAACGTAAGGAGATTCGTGCCTTTTAAGTTTATAATGATCGGACCTATATTGTGTTTACGTAATAATGCCAAGTGTTTGAATTGTCATGCAAACTTTGTCTGAATGAATTATAATTGCAATTAATCTAAGTGCCTAGCACATATGAAAAAGTATAATGAGAACAAAGAAAGATGAGCAAAAAGATTCCAAATGTGCCCTGTTTGATGCTTAAAACAACACATTTTATAGCTAATCATAGTACCTTAACATGCCACTTTGGTATTATTTAGCTTTTTCCCCTAAGACGGCCAGAATTGTTGCCATCATTTTGTTTCATATTCTTGTTGGCATGGCTTGATTATTGGAAACATTATTTAGGTTGCTTTTAAATACAGAAAATGCTCAACTACTAGACGTCCGCCGATGTTTAATAGAATTAAATACAACCTCACATTCACAGCCATGTTGAAAATAACACTTCAAATATTCTCTTCTTCTCATGGAACACACCATCATGCACAAAATGTAGCGATCCATTATGTAGATATGTAACTACTTTCGATAAATTTAGATTTATGGATTTGTATTAGAACCGAGAGTTCTAAATCTCTCAGATTTTTATAATTGAAAAAATATATATAAAGTTATCTTAAAATTGAGAATTTCAAATCCTTCGTATTCTTACAATCGAAGAAAGATATAAATCATATAATAGTTACATGGGAAGTAGGATTTGAAATTTAAATTTCACCAGATCAAACCATTCTTGTGTATTTTGAAATTTTATGTGTATTCTGAAATTTTATTTTTTTTATATTTAACATAAGTCAAATGTTTATTTAATTGATTAAGATGTTTTGTTGGTAAAAACAGAACCCATGGTCTGCTCTCCGATTAAATCATGGAGTGGAAATATGCATGTAATTAAGTGATGATATTGCAATTTGCGATGGAGAAAATACCATAGGATAGAAATAGTGGAGAGTATGAAAATGGGGATTAAATTTCTGAATTCTTTGCTAACTTTTCCCAAAAGGGAAGAAGAAGAAGAACATTTTGCCTGCTAACTAATGTCTATATTTATGATCAGGTAAAAATGTTATGAATTCGAAATGAAAAAATGATGCAGATTGTAACGAATGTTTTAGGTAGTTGCAGTGTTACTGAAATATCTGTATGGTTAATAAAATTAATAATTTGAATTCAATTTAGCAGGTGTCTAGCATTCTCAAAATAATAATAATAATAATAATAAAAGTAGGTGGCAAGAATTGAATTGAAATTCATGAACAATGCATCAAGCCACTGTGCTATGCTCTAAAATCACCCCAAAGATAGGAAATAATTTACTTGGATGGATTGAAAATCTTCAAAAACTGCTTTTCTTATGCCTTCTATCCATCATTTCCAAATAAAAGTTGCTCAAAATATACATAATTTGGCACAAAAAATTATTTCCATAATTTACTTGCCATGGAAAAATTCAATCATTTTTTATATTCTTCAGTAATTTGTGAGAACTACGATTATAGCCAGAAGATAGCAAATAAAACCGCCAAGTAAGAGCTGATTTTTTTTAATTTCGCTCCAGAAGATATATAGAGAGAAAGAGAGAGAGCAGAGCAAACAACGAAAGTTGACTGGCCAAGAAGGAAAGAATATCCAATGATGGGAGACACGCCTTTCATGCATGTTTTCTCTTTCTTTCTTTTATTTTGTCGCTTAAGGGTTGTAGTTAAAAGTCGCTGTCTTCCTCCAATTCTAATTCTTATCTCTTCCAATTTTCAGTTTTGCCTATATTAAGTTTTTTTGGCCTAGATATTTGCCCATTTCTTTTCTAATTTGATCAACCCCTTTTTCTTCTTGTATTATCTTGTTCTCCTCATTAAGAGAGATACTTCATTTCATCTGGGTTCTGATTCTGTGAGTGAAATTTGGGAATTTTTTTTCTTGTTTTGGAAATTCTTTTGTAAAGTTTGATTCTTCGAGGTCAATTAGGAGATGCGTTTTTGAAATTTTCAATCTTTAAGCAGTTTTTGGAATTGGGGCATTGGAGATTTGTGTTTTTTTGGGAATTCTGATATTTGAAATAGAATTGGGTAGCTTGAAAGTTGTTGTTGTGTTCATTTTTGGTGAAGAAGTAAATACGATATTGTTGGAAATTGATTTGGGAATTCATTATTGTATAGTTGGATTGGTTTCTCGAAATTCACGAGATCTTTAACTAATCTATAAAGAGTCACATTCATCTTCTTGTATTGTTTTTTCTCAAGTGAGTAGTTGAAGAGACTCTTTTTTAATTCTTTCTTTTGGAATTTGGATGTCAACAGCAGTCTTTTTCTAACCTCTCTCTCAAAATTCACCATAGATATTATGAAAAGGTCAATGAGATTATGACTGTTGCAACCAATTCTTTGGTTTATTTTTGAGATTTGGATTGTTATTAGTTGGATAGGTACAAGGAATGCTTTCCCTGTTCGTTATGTTGTACCATGTGTATACGATGTTATAACTAGTTTGGGGGTTGAGGATACAAAAGTCCTCCTTTCCTGTTTGATCTGTGGAAGAACAAGGGAGTTGTATTGGAGCTAGAATAAACAATCTTGATTCTCCCACAAATCATGAAATTTTTTAGTATCATGGGCAATTCATTTGGTTGTTCTGCCTCTGGAGAGCGTTTGGTTTCGGCTGCAAGAGATGGGGATGTTCAAGAAGCCAAGGCCCTATTGGAATACAATCCAAGGCTTGCAAGGTACTCAACGTTTGGTGTTCGAAATTCTCCACTCCATTACTCTGCAGCTCAGGGTCACCATGAGGTATTTTTTAGTAATATTTTATATGGAGCAATTATTCGAGTCTTTTCTGTTGTGGTGATGGTGGTTTTACATGTTTTTAGATAGTTTCTCTCTTGCTTGAGTCTGGAGTTGATATCAATCTGAGGAATTATCGTGGTCAGGTAACTCATGGTACCTCATTGGAGTTACTAGGTTTTTTATTTGTTTGTTATTTTAGCTTTTATTTACTTGAAGCAATCATTCATATAGCTTTTAGATATTTTGAAAAACGTCAAGACAGGTTAGCATCTCTATGAAATAATACAATATTGATTTCTTTTTAATTTGTGTGAACAGACTGCTTTGATGCAAGCTTGTCAACATGGCCACTGGGAGGTTGTGCTGACTTTGATGCTTTTTAAAGCCAATGTATGCAGTTTACTTTCAAGTCAACTAGAACATATTTCATTAGCCATGAGTAGCTTAGAAGATTTAGGAACTATTGATGTAACATTGTGGATTGTTGGATTTTAGATTCACAGAGCAGATTATCTTAATGGTGGTACTGCACTTCATTTAGCTGCTTTGAATGGTCATTCTCGATGCATACGCCTCCTCCTTGCTGACTACATACCTAGTGTTGCTGATTGTTGGGATATATTGAGGAATCGATCAAAGGACAATGAATCCATCTCTGAGTTTGATGGAAGGTACTTTTGACTCTGAGTTCTCTTTGCAATTCTACAATCTCTTTTCCACTATTATAATTCTATTTGCTGATTTGTGCCATATGTTTGCACCAGTGCTCTTCGCGAGATAATCAATAGACCTGCTGATGGAGGCATAACTGCTTTGCATATGGCAGCACTGAATGGGCATGTTGAAAGCGTGCAGTTACTCTTGGACTTGGGAGCTTCTGTTTTTGGGGTCACCGTGGAAGATGGAACGACTATCGATCTAATTGGTAATTCCCCATTTTAGTTTAAGTGATGATCACTATCCCTTGCACTTTTAGGTTAACTTGCAGTTAATTTCAGTTGAATGGTAATGGCATTTTTTTATTTCTCTACTTAAACAGTGATGCCATTCTCTACCTTAGATAAAAAGAGCAGGTTTTTTATTCCATCAATGATAATTAATTTCTCCTGCTCGGTTTCTCACATAGTAAGAGACTAAGAAACTTTTTAAAGTGGAGGCCATTTAACCAATTAGTTTTTGAATAACTGTTGCAACTCTAAGTGAAACCAGTATATGGAAGAATTGAATTCTATGTCATCCAAATTGAAATATAGCATAGGACATGGTTATTGAAATGGCAAATCAACTTGTGAAATTCTATGGTTTCACAGTCCTGAACTGCTCTGAGTCAAGTGGTCATCTCAAGAACATCTAAAATTTTGTTTTGGACCTATTGACCCAGAAAAAGGGTGTTAGGTACTCTTTTTGTGAGTTCGAATTCTAATCAGCTGCTTTCGGAAATTCTTCAGCCTGTCCTTGTTTGTTTGATCTGGTCAGTCTCAAAATTTGAAATTTTTTTGCAAAGTTTTGACTTTGCCTGTCTTTATTGGGATTTGAATTGTTATTTATTTATTTACTTTCTTGAAAAAAAAAATTGGTTTAGAGATTTTCTTTTATAGGAAAAAAGAATTGAAGCTTCAAATGCTTTTTCCCCCTAGTAAGACTCTCACTTTATCTTACCTTATGAATGACCTTTCTTACTCTCTGGAGATAGAAATAGTGCAATTTTAGTTGCACAATCAAAATCTTATTTTAACAACATTATTCAGCTATCAATATCTTACTATACTGTAGAGCTGGCAGGCTAGGTCCTAATGTTTTGGATAACACCTATTTACAGAACAGGCCTCTCATAATGAGGTTAAATATATAGGCACGAAGTTAATACCTATGGAACATCATTATTTTGGGCTGAATTGTTTGGCTTGCAAGACCATTTATTTAAATGTGTATCCCTGATTGTCGCTTTGCAGGTGCTGGAAGCTCGGCTCTTCACTATGCTGCATGTGGTGGAAATCCACAATGCTGTCAAGTATGTTTCCAATCAAAGAAGAAAACTATGAAACTGGAATTGAGTTACATTTATACTAAATCTTTTTCATGTTCATATGCATTGTGATTCAGATTTTGATTGCCATGGGTGCCAGTTTGACTGCTGAAAATGCAAATGGGTATGCATCTAACGTCTTTAGTTCTTCCATATGTTTAATGCACATAATAATATTGTGATTTGCAAGTGGAATCTTTTTGCATTTTGCAGCAATGATATTTTATCTGCTTTTCAACTAGGTATGACAAATTTGAAAGATTAAAATGTTTTCCTTTACCCAATGTTATTTTGGTCAGCCTACTTATATAGTGTTTGTGCTGAGAGAGGAGGACGGGGATCAGAATTTGGGATTTTTTTAATTTGTTTAGGATGTAATGATTTTGGGTTGGCAAGCATTAGGCATGTCTTGCAAATAATAGCTTCCTAACAAATTGGGATTAAAATTATTTAGGACTTGAATTTATTTCTCAAAAAAACTAAAAAATTGCAGGGCAGACTAATTTAACCATTGAAGCGTTGATACTGATGTCATTGTGACTTTGGATGCTGACAAAATGAATTTTAGACATTGTAATATACCTGCTTTCCCCTCCCTTTCGCTCCTTGTAACCCTTACTAAAACCAAAAAACTGAATAGTGCATGTTTATGACTGCTTTGTATTGTGAGAGATCAGCTGTGAAGGTTTTTACCTTTAAAATCACTAACATCTTTGACTGATGGAGGAAAATATAGTGAAATTTTACTATGAGTGTATACTTCGCTTCTAGGTAAATCGATCTTTTATTTGGAATATGTTAGGATAATCAACCTTTTTTTGGCTCCTCCCCATTTATTGTATTTTCGCTTGGAATTTCCTCCACTCACATATCCTTTGCAAAGTAATAACTGTTGTTAGAATGTAGCTCTGGTTTTGCCGATGTCTGTCATTTGAGGATGGCCACTCTTCAGAAGAAATTCTTGCTTGCATCATTCACCTTATATGCCTAGGTGCCCTATTGTTGCATTATATTTACTTGATCTTGGGCAATAATGATGATTTCACTTGCAGAACGATGAGAATCTTTGACTCATTACTACTTAACATCAAGTCCACGTGCTGCCGATAAAGTTCATCTCAAGCACGACATATTAGTTTTTAAAATAAGTAAAATCTGGCATTCCAATCATTCCATTTTGGAATCATCTCATTCAATGATAGATCTGTACTTTAAAATGTAGTGAGCAACAACTGTCCAGTGCTGTTGGATGTCCAGTTGCTCCATTATTGTATTATTTATTGTATAGATTCTGTTGAGATAAACCATATCATTGTGTTGACTTACCTATGGTTTTCCTTTGTTTGGTTCAAGGTGGACTCCTTTGATGGTTGCTCGTTCGTGGCACAGAAATGAACTTGAGGAGATCCTTACCACACGGCCTGAGAACCGGAACCGGTCTCACATCTGTGCTTCGTCATATTTATCTATTCCCTTTATGAGCATTGTCAAAATTGCCAGGTAAATACAGTTTGTCATTTTTTATTGCCTACTTTACAGTAATCCATGGACATAAGCCATATTCTGTGACTTGCTTATTAAAAGTATCATAACCACTGAATTTTACACTTGTGTCTAAGCTACAAGGTCTTTCTAAGGTTTCTAGGAAACTTTGTTTCACTTTTAGTCTCTTTTTGTGTTAACATCTTACCTGGCTGATAATGTTGCTTTCAATTAAGTTCCAAATTAGTAGCTTCTATCAGGGTGGCATATGCAAAAAATGTAGACCCTTACAAGCCCTAAGGGATAAAACTTTTGCACATGATGTTAAACCACAGACATACTCATGGAAAAGGATTATATTGAATGTGTCGTGGAACTTTTCTAGTCCAGATTGAGTTCAGTGTAAGAGAAATCACATACATTGCATGAAGTTTCTTTATGGTCATTTTGAGGCTCGGAGTCTCATTTATAATTATGCCAATTCATGGTTTGTTTCCAAGCAAAATAGTTAATGCCATAATCATGGAATGTTATCTTTTATTGGGATCATTTGCAGAGAATGTGGATGGAGGAACAATGATTCCCTACCTACATGTGAGGATACATGTGTTGTTTGTCTGGAAAGAAAGTGCATGGTTGCTGCAGAAGGTATGTTACTATCAATTGATAATGGTTTCCACTTTTCTCTTATCTTCTTTATTGCAGTCTGTAAGTTGTTGGAACTAATATTGTCAAACTGAAATGGTGAAAGTAAAATTATGAGAAAAAATGAGGTAAATGATTTCATCATCTAACTTGTTGTCTATACCTTTTCTAGAAGCTATTGTCGGTGCAAATGACAGATGTTTTTGGCTGGTAATGTGAATGTTGTGGGTTTGAGACCTAAGGGCAATCACTTCATAAAGAAAATGCTGAAGGGTAGACTGTCTAGAGTCCATTCACAGAACCTCATTTTTTGTCGAATTTTATTTATTCTCTCAAATTTTTGCAGTTTTGTTATCAAAACATAGAAACATGGAATCATAAAACTTTTTCTCTTAATTTCATTTCCCATTTGATGTGTTTCATGGACATAAATGTAGGCTTTTTGTCTCACACATATATAGATGGATATGGAACTCTGAATAATTATTTTATGCACCAAAACTTTGGAATTTTTTCATGGTTTTTTTTTTTTTTTTTTTTTTTTTTTTTGCCCTAAAGAGCAAGCAAATCAAACTTTCTCATTTCAACCTTTGGGACCAATACTTCACTTCTCCAGGGTTACGTTTATGGATCCACCCAAGTGGTGGTGAATTGGATGCTTGGTGCTATTTGTAATTTCTTAGGCTTAGAAAAGAGTGATGTTTGATTGTGATATTATAGAGCAGTAGTGGCAGATAGAGATAGTGGTGTCTGTCAAGTTCATTGACGTTGTTGGTGGTAGTTAGGATTACATTTATTCAGGTTATAATAAGGTATATAATTTGAGAACAACTATGACAATCCACTGAAATCTACGGGGAAAAAAAAATTTTTACGTAAGGCTATTAAAACTCAGCTTGAACGATTCATCCAGTCAAGCATCTATAAGGAATGTATTTCTAGGTAACAGAAGAGTCAAGAGTATGACGGGTCTTAAAGCATACTTGTTTTTTCTGTTAACCTTGTATGATATCGTATCATTGCATAGCATTCAATAATCAGTGCATTATATCATGTGTAACGTTGTCAATCAGGTGGCTTTTTCTGGATACCTCTGAACACATGTTCCATCATCGATTTATACAATTTACATTTCTTTTTAATTCTACAAAAACCTTTCGTGTTTGGGATATATATTCCAAATAGTTATGTGGTATCTGACGAGTTCATGAAATTTGTGTTTTGTGTCACCAAATAGTAGCTGAAACCTCAATCTTTATCTGATGCCAAACCATATATTCTCCCTGTCTGCTCCTTTTGTGCTTCTACTGAATAATCCTGTCATTTATAAATATGTTTTAACCTCATAAAACAATATGATGTGCAGGCTGTGGACATGAATTCTGCACACGATGTGCATTATATCTCTGTTCAACAATCTGTACCTCAACTGTTGCTCAAGGTCCAATTGGGTCGGTGGCCTGTCCTCTCTGTCGGCATGGCATAGTTTCATTTGTCAAGCTTCCAGGAGCAAAGCCATTGGTTAAAGCTATTGCCAGAACAAGTTTATCTCTATCATTTTGCACTTGTTCGGGTGAAGAACCAGATTTCACTTCTATGACAACCCCACTTTGCAAGCCTGATTTCCAGTGCACCAAAATTTCCCCTATTTCATCTTCTTTCCGTTCTTTAAGTTGCCAAAAGTTCCCATCCATGAATTTCAATGCTAGCCGTTGCATTGGAACTTCAGATACAGCTCCTTCTTTAGTTCCCTCTACTATGGATCGGAATCTGCGTGAACGCCTAGTGAGGTGTTCGAGATCAAGAATTAGACGATCACCTTCCAACACAGAGGGCAGGAGGTCTTGGTTATCTGCTTTCAATCAACATGTAACTACAGGAACTGGGTGCTAACATTTTGAGAGCTCTGCTTTCCTTTCACCTATGATGAGTTTTTTTCTGCTTTTTAGTTCATAGTTTAAGATCATAAGTTTTGATTATTGGGCTGTAAATATGAAAGAGAACCAGCAGTATCTATAAATGAATCGCTTTAATATTATTGATCTAGTCCGTCTTTCATTATCGAACAATAATATTTTAGTTGCTTGTTGCATGGAAGATGTGGACAAAAACATTGGAACACCATGCTAGTAAGTTGAAAGTGTTCCAGGTTACCTATCAACTAATTTTCAATCAAGAATGAGTTCTTGATTATACAGATTTAGTTTTTAGCTGTTTTATCTTTGATCATTCTTCTGCCAAAAGTGGGAAAAACGACAGCATGGAGCTGTTTTTTTCTCTATCTAAATGTTGTTTCTTCTGTCAAGGACATGTGTAGGAACATCTCTTAAATTTGGCATTAGATATAAATTTGGGATATGGAGTAGGTATCTATTGTACTAATTTAATAAATACTATTAAAAATATCGGATGATTGTTGAGATAAATATGGATAAAAAAATATACATTGCTGAAAAACATGGAATTGTTTTTTTTATATAAAAGAAATAGGGTTGTTTTAAATCTATATTACTAAAATAGGATCCTATATGCCATGTAAGCTCTATCTCAGTAATATATATATATATATATATTTTACTATACTAATAAAACTCTAATTAAAACTAAAATATTATTTCATAAATAATTAAATCAATTTTAAACTTAGAAATTGAGATCTATCATTTTGATTGGGGAAGTGAGTGTTTGCGGTAGATTTGGCATGGGAACTGTTTAATCTCTTTCTGTACTTTTTCTTCTTTCTTGCCTTGTTCTTTCATTTAAAAAAAAATCTGATTGGATTGATCTAATATTGTTGTTGCAGGACATGGATTTTGGCATTGGTGAATTTGGTTTAAATCCAATAAAAACAGGGTCGTCACATAGAGATAACATGTTCCCAGGGAAGAGCCCATTTATATTTGATTCTGTTTCGAGCACCCCAGCTCATAACCAGGGCAACAGCTCTTATGCATTTGCAGATTTTGTTCCAAGCACCCCTGCTGCATATAACCAGGGGGAAAGGTCCTATGCTTTTGCAGATTCTGTTCTAAGCATTTGAACGCAACTCTGTAGTTGGATGGTAATTGATTGCGATAGATGGATGGTGAAGAGGAAAGTAATAATCCATATCTGTTTATCGGTATTGGAGGCCCTACATCACGTGTAGTTGTGGATTATCACAACTACTCCTCACTAACCATTGGTTCTTGCTTTCATCTTTGGTCTCTTCAGTTTCATACTGAACTGGAAAAGGAAAATATATATCTTAGGAAGAAGATTGAGGGGAGGTTGAGCTTGAGCATGTTATCTGCTTTGTTGATTTTTTTTTTTTTTTTATATTACATATAATAAGAATACGTACCACTCACTGATAATGTGAATGATAATGACTTAGTCTAAGGAGTACTACTTTCTCCTTCTGCTTCACTTAAACTGAACCAACTTACATCCTCTCATCTGCTACCTGTTGCTTCTACACTTATATTAATTTGTTCATCGCCTCTTTTCCATTTAGTATTCCTTTGTCTTGTAATTGCTCTTCAACACCAGTTTTCTTTCTTGATATTCAATTCCTTGACCTTATCTTTCGAATATTGGAGAATCTTGAGTTTCGTGGTTAAAGTATAAATTCAAATCCATTCATTCATTTTCATTGCACTAGTAGTAGTAGTACACTTTCCTTGAGTCTCCACCAAGCATATCGAATCAGCTATGATTTTGAACATCATGATCAACTGCAAACTAAGCAAATCTGATACTATGGACGCTTTCATCTAGTCTGCCTCGACGGCTCTTTACCAGGATACCACCTCCGCCGAGGATATGGATCATGGGCAAACAGTTGGCTCATTCAGTGTGTGTGTTTCTTTCTTTCTTTTCTCAGCAATTAAGAAAAAATGGCCTGGATTAAAAAAAAAAAAAAAATCTGCATTCACTTAATTTATATCATGTCAAGACAAAAGAACGTTTTGTCATTTACTAATTTAAGAACGTTTTGACATCCAGCATCAAGGGCATAACCACAGGAAGGACAACATAAATGCAGCAGGCGCATCTCATCCCTTAAACATACTGTTGCATTTAGAACATGTGGCTAAAAAAATATCTGAAGGTGGGTATGGGACAATTAGCTGGCTTTTGCCTTAATAAAACTCATAATTTGAGTCCTAGTCTCATATTATGAGCCAATACGGCAGAAATGAAACATTTCTTAACGAAAAATTTGCAAGCTACATCTGGAAATCAAGGAGTTAAAAGGAGAAAGAAGCTTACACACATTGATGTTCTACGCAATGGAAGACGCGTATTACTAAAAATATTGGAACTTTGCTTCTTTTTTTTTTTTTTTCCTTACATTATTGCAGAAGGTAAGAAGAGGTTTCTGTAGATTAAAACAACAGCTCCATGCAAATAACAGCTACCATTTTCCATCCAATCAATAGCCATAATTAGGTCATTCCAAAAACAGGCCTAGCCTTGGGCTTTCCCTGAAACCCTAGCATTCCTCATGTAAAGCACCTTCTGCTCATTAAAATGTTTATTTCTTTCCCTTTTTCTGTTCTTGGTAAAAAATGAATACCCTGGTTTAATTTCTTGTACAAATTAATGAGCTTCTAACTTTCCTAAATGTTTCCAGGCAGGGCACTTGGGAACTAAGAGTACAGACGAAACAGATTACATGTGAGAAGGCTCTTGGTCACGTGTAAGACTATTCCCCCAGTTTTGGACATTGATTGAGCTAGTATATATACATATATACACACACACTACGGAAAACCATCCTATTGACATTTTTCATAACTGGAAGGGAAAAAAACAAGAAATCAGAAAACACTGCTTAATACTTACAATTAATTTCTTGCACGTAAACATATAGCCAGAATCTTACCTGGTCAGATTTATTGTTAGCTGGTTGGTTAGGCAATGAGGGCTCAAGCAATCACCAATAATAATTTCATGGATCATAAACTCTGAATTTTGTACCAGGGAAAACAGCTAACGATTATGAATATCCTAAATGACTGATACCATCTCTTTCTTGTGTTTGTGTGTGTATATAATGCATACAATCTGTCGTTTATAATAGGTAACAGCAAAATAGAGACAAGAAAAATAGGAAGCATTTGTTAAGATAATAGACGCATCTCTCTTGATTCACTTTCTGAAATTTATAAAACTTCATACAAACAAGTAAATAAGGAATAAATTAAATTTCCATGCACAACCGCTTTCAATAATTGAGAGTGTAATACATGGTGGAGATCCTCATCTGCAAACCCTCTTTACTTCGTTTCTTTTTTCTATGCAGCTCATGCTCAAAGCATGATCCATCAGAACTTGGAAATATGAGGAAAATTACTTCAAAAGTAATAATATATACAAGCAGCATCTCTTAAAAATAAAAGAAACATAAAAATAAGGACAAAAAAAAAAAAAAAAACAACTTCCATCCTCGAAATTTATTTACACGGACTGTTACTATCAAGAATAGAGGAAGATTAATCTAACCCTAAATGCTTAATAAATAAAGCTCAGGAGGAATATATAAGATAAGAAAATGTGAAATAATTGTGCAAAAAGAAAAATAAAATTCTAAAAACGAAGAAAATAAAAAATACACGAAAAGATTATGCAAGACATAAAAAGTCTTGCAAGGTCAAGAAAAATTCAAATAAAAGAAAAATCTTTTAATTCAAAAACTTTATTTGAAGAAGAAGAAGCTCAGATAAGATAGCACCATCAAAATCATGGCTTTTGCTTAATTTTCCATTTGTGATAAAAAGCTTGGTTATGATACAATCCCTTACAAATCTCAGCAGCCATGGTTAGATAGATGTTTGACGCAGAGCTCCTTCAGCAAGCAAGAAAGACACAAAGGATGATAAAGAAATGACAAGCAAAGGGCTAAAGGGAACCCTAAGATATATACTGATATTAATTGGGTCTCTGCCGAGGGATACTCAGTAATGAAGTGGATGGGGTTTATATAGTGAAAAAGTATATGGAAATAAATGAGATACAAAAAGTGCTGATATTCCAAAAATACGTCAAGTCCCAGCAAGAGTAAAAGGACTCATCGACGGAGTCGAGTGGACCCAAAAAACATGAGTAAACAAGCATAAAAGGGTTTCTGTCTTCTCTCTCTCTCTTTCTATGTCTTTGTTTGAGAAGTCTAGCATTGTCAACAACAGATAAAAAATTGCATGACTGATTTGAGAGAAGGAATTGGTCGTAGCTAGGTTACTGCAGGGAGGAGATTGCAAGTCAGTAATGTGACTCCACAACCATGAATATGATATCACAAACGCATCAATCTTTGTTGCTCTGTCTCTCATCTGTCTCGCATCTTTTACCCTCTCAGTCACGTAAAATTCGAAAGGAATAAGAAGCATAGGGACTCGGATTTTCAACTTGTTGCGAAAGAGAAAAGCTAGCTATAGAGATATATATGCATCAACAGTATGGGTGCCCAATCAATATAGGAGAAAAAAGGGTAGCATGCAGTCTTCGCAGTTTGCTGTGTGTTTTTCTTTCAGATTATCGATCCCTCTCTTGTAAAACACTTCTTTGACTTGTTCATTATTTCGCGTCCATCCTGATTCCCTGTCAATGCTAATTGCAGTAACAATACAGTCCTCCAGTGTCAATTAGTAACTGAAATGGCAAGTAATCAAGTAATGGCAATTATGCAATAATTCTGAAACCTTAAACATTTTGTTGACTACATTTCAAATTTGCTGTCAAACATTAATTACGCATATATAAGAGAGATTTCAAAGATCAATCAAAATGGTAGCATAGGCCATTGAGTCTGGAGATTTCTACTACATCTGTTCTCATGCATGTTCAAACTAACCTGGAAGCAGTTAGGTGGAGATTAAACGGTCCATTGAAGAAGGAAAAATGGTAATAATGAAATATATATGAGCATTCAATTCATTAATGGGTGTGGTTACTAGCTATTTTGATTATTATTATTATTATTATTATTGTTTTGTAGCTTAAATAGCCATGGGGTTTTCATGCTCCATGAATCCAAAGATGTCTAAGCAACATGACCCTCCAAAAATTCTCACCATGACTCCGTAGATTTGTTCCATTTTGTAGTTTTATATGGCATGAATAGCGTTGAGAACCCTTAATTGTGCCAAGAAACCATGGGTTGGCTGGTTCTATGTGTCTATATATATATATATATGTAGTACTGATATTTATTTATGGACTGTAACTGTAATACAAGCTTTCTCAAACATGAACCTAGAAATGACTAATGATAACATAACACAATCTCCTATGTTAGATTGACTGCCAAACGATATCTTTTGATGGTTTGTGGGATGATATAAAACATAAAACAGCTTTGCAAGCAAAAGCTTGACGTTTAAAAAACAGAATTTGAGCTTGTCCTTTCTTTTCCAGCGTCTCTTTGTTTTTCTTATATTTATCCCTTCCGTGTGTGTTATGTTAAGATTTGGAGCTAGTTTTCATTGATAAGAGAAGAATAGAGCTAGCTAGCTAGGTTTCCTCATGGTTCATCTTCGTTCCTTCATATTTGAAGCAAGAAATTCCTGTGAGACAGGAAAACTTCATGTTTCACACTCCAACAACTGATTATTTATAAAATTCGGTTATGTCCAAAATCACCTCCGTTTAATGTCCCGACAACGTTTGTCACCGGAAAATTCAAATAAAAAAAAAGGAATTGTATATTAGGAGAGGCATTTTAAAGTCAATTCCTTTGTTCTCTTTAGAGGTACCGAAGAAAATAGACTATAATAAAGTAGGAGGTACGTTAGGATCTGGAGCTTTTTAATTTTGATAATCATCACAACCTTTGTGATATGACCACACATGGTCAAGAGTTGTCAGTGTCTTCTCTATCTCCTTAAAGTCCATTTCTTTTTTGAACACAGGAGAAAAGGGCCCACATTATAAGACAAAAGATACGAATATTATTACTGATCTTTCTCTCTCTGGCTGACACCCTACTGCAGGCATGCATGTGTGCGTCTTTACTTATTCCATCTTACAAATCAATGCTCTCCTTCTCTGTTCTCTTTGCACCATTTTGGTTCTAAGAAAATTTTAAAGATAAGTGTCTGTTTCGGTGTTTAGAACTGTGGATCTATAGGTAGCTGCAGTGATTCTTTATTGCCTTCTCTGTGGAGCTAGCTACCCTAGCCTCGGTTGCCGAAATTGTTCTCATTTCTGATGCTCATCATTAGTAACTCCCAATAAAAAAATTAATTTTTTATTCTGATTTTTTTGAATGATCATTTCAATTTAATTATTGAAATTGATCACCCTATTTGAATAATAGTATTTTGTCAATTCATTTCCTATTCGGAATAACTAATTATCACTTGTCTTTATTTCTAACCCGGACAAATAGAGTCAAATGGACTTGTACATCCATGGGATACTCGATTTTATAAACGTACGATTCAATTAAAAGGGTTTTTTTAAAAAAATAAATAAAATATTTTTTTTATAGAACCTCACAAAATAAAATTATATTCTAAAAGTTTATAAATATCCATCTGCTAAATCATAACATTATAAAATAAAATGACTAAGTAAAATTATAAAATTTAAATCCACGAATATGAAATTATATATACCAACAAAAGAAATTTAAATAATAATACCAATATTCACTTGGTCGATTTAGTGAATCTCGTACTCGATCGTGATAAAAGTTGGTTGGGTTTTGTTTGACCCTTGTCAAACTAGCTAAAAACCAACCAACTGGGTTAGGGACACCGAATACAGTAAAATGTAGTATAGTGTTATGTCCAAGTCCATGTACGAGTTTGTGTTCTTTCAAAAGGCTAATGTGTCGTTGGGGGATGCTTCGTCCTCTAAGGTTTTAGATTTCTGCCCTTAAATTTCTATATAAATTGAACGTCCCATTAGAGATGACCATCAGTATTCTACTAAAACCAATTAATTAAACCAAATCGAAACCAAAATATTAATTTATTTTTTTCGATTACTTAAAAACCAATACCAAATTAATTTTGATTATTCAGTTTCAATTTGGTTTTTAAATATTTAATTTTGTTTTCGTTGAAAATGGATTACATGCTTTTTTTTTAGAATAATTCTAAAATTTTTAAAAATAGAACATACAGGCCTGTCACTTTAAGTTTTTTTTTCTTCTTTTTGGCATTTTACTTGTAATATTTCAATTAAAAAAATATTTATAATTAGAAAAATTAATCCAAAAGATAAATTAAAGACTTAAATATTATTTATAGATACAACGTATATAATTAAAAATATATAAAATAATTAGAGACTAGGGCTATTATATAAAAATATTGAGCTATTCACCCTATATAAACAATTAGAAGGATAATAGCCCGAGTCTATATATATATATATATATAAACTTTTGATTGTTATTTGGACTTTTTTAGTTCAGTTTTCAACTTGTTTGAATGATCAATATTTTTTTTAATATATTTTAAAAGTAGATTGATGGACTTTTGTATAAATTTTGATGTTTAATTATGTGGTATAGTCTTGTGTTTTTGTTTCATCTAAATAAAAATTAACTATTTTTTATATAGGCTAATTTAGACTATTTGGGGTTAACCCCAAAGTTAGATCAAGCATCTTGAAAAATTATATTAGACTTAATTACACTAGAGTGGGATAGTTATCCGTGTGTGTGTGTGTGTGTTTTTTTTTTCTTTTTAACCCATTTTTGTTTCTTGATTTTTTACTCTTATTTTCTTTCTTCGAGTTTTAAAACTTCAATTTTCTCTTCATCTGATCACAACACAAGGAAAAAAAAAAAAAACTGCAAATACTAAACATGTGGTTATGTACCTTTCGCTAGAATGATCGATGCATTATCAAATTAGTCTCAAGAAATTACCTACGAATAGAAATCTGACACTCTTGTAATCCAACCACAAATAGAGTTTCCTTTTTTGCGCACACGAATGGCCTAGTTGGGTGGTTTCATCCTCTGAGCTAGAAATAGCCCTTTTTGAGTTGATCACAATTACAGTTCAATGACTGTATCTTGAGAAAATCTTCAAGATCATAATAAACTCGCAAATGGCACCAGCCAATAGGAGGCTATTCGCCACCTTTGTCAAAGCAGGTATTTTAGGCATTTAGCATGGAATTTGTCTTTATAAAAAAATCAAATTTTAGTTCATACTAACTGTGTTATATTAGTTATAATTTGATTTTGAATTCCATATCAGTTATAGTTATGGTTATGAGTAGGGATGACAATCCAACTCGTCTCAATGTTACCCTGTCTTTTTTAGGATGGATATGAGGAGTAAAATTTTACCCCAAACGAGACACGGGATGAGAATAATTTTTTTTTTAATCCATCCTCGTCCCGTCTTGTCCGAGACGAAAATGAAAAGAAAAATTTCACTCCGAACAAAACATAAGAAGGATAAAATTTTTTTTCAGGGATGGGGCGGCGATGGGATGGCGATGCCTGCCCCGCCCCATTGCCATCCCTAATTATGTGCTAATTATGTACGGAAAAAATTGTTTTTCACATATATATGCATATACAGTGATTCTGATGAGGATGAGATTGGAATGGATCCAATCACAAGCTGATGCAATGGAATCAGCGTTTTCTTGAAGAACAAGAAAGAGAGAAGAAGAGAGAGAAAAGAGAGAAAACGACATAATTTGTTATAGGATTCTCATATCTTCATTCATCTCTGATGCTTTTATCGTACTAGATAAGTACTAAAAAACATAACAAAACCGAATAACAAAAGACCCCATGACAAGTAGTATCTTCGACCCACAAACTGGACAACTGACTGAGCCCAATGGCAACTACCAAGTCTCTCCAAGCCCACAATGATACATAAGCCCAATCTGAACTTAAAGTTCTCCAACCCTAAAACAATTTCTCCCTCAATTCTATTCTTTCATTCTTTCTGGAGATAAGTACGCATCAACTTCTATCTTAAAATAAATAAATAAAACTCAGTCAAAGAGAGACGTTTCATTCCGAATTAAAGGATTCCAACTATGGAACTTAATTAGTTAATTTTTGATAGAATGGAATAAAATCGGGATTTTTTTTTCTTCGGACCCAATTGAAATCACGTAATAATTGGTAGAAAATTATGGTTTTTTGTCCTCGATTTTTAACAATAGATTATGTAAACTAATTTAAGACTTTGTTTGTTTGTTTATGAGAAAATGATTTACTTTTTGATTTTTGGTTGTATAAAAAAATAAATTGAAGATTATTTTATGATATTTGGTTATATTGTAAAAGATAAGCTGAAAAATAACGAGTTATTAACTTTTTTAACTTTTTTTTTTAATAAATAGTATAACTTTTAAAACGAAACGTTTTTCGAGTTTGATGAATATTGAAGATAATTTTTCTTTTTACCATATCCTATTCTTATAATAGAATTTGAATGATTTAATATGTATGATTATGATATAATATAACAAGTTGTGCATTATAATCTTTTTTTTTTTAACAACATTATAGAGAGTAAAACATTGTATTAAAGTAATATAATTTTTATATATTATATATCATATATACTAATGAATTATATATATTACTGTTTTAGTCATATTATGTATTAAAATATTTTTATAAATATATTAATGTTTAAACCATAAAAGCTTTTTTTTTAAATAAAAATATCTTAGACCAATTTGTACATGTTAATTAAAATTATATTTTTTCTTTAAAATGATCTTAAAAGTGAATCTTTACATCGACTAAAGTTTAATGTTTTAATTAAAAAATAAATTCCATAAACATATTTTACAAAATGCAATCAAACATGAGAACACATCCTAAATAAACAAAATCATTATCATTTTGCAATTATTATCTTCGGAAACTTCAAGGAAGATTGAAATTATACGACTCCAAAATAAAACTTTTTTTTTTTTTTTAAGAATTAATAAAACATCCTCTTGAAAGGTTAACGACACGAAAAATAAATAAATAAAAAGAACTTCAGACACAGACCTCAAAGCTACGAAAAAGAATAAGGACGAAAGGTAAGAGAGAAGCAAAGGATAACCCTCTCCAAAACAAAGAAAAGAAATGGCACTCCTTTCTTCTTCTCCTTCCCTCCCTGTATCTTCACCAAATTATCGTTGCTATCCTTCCCGTCGACTTTGCCTCAACCCAATCACAGCCACACAAGTATTCACCCCACACCATATCGACAAATCATCTCTTACAATCTCTGAAACGTCGGAGGAGGACCAGCTCTGGGCCGCGGCGTGTCTCCGTGTCCGTTCCTTCCACGAATTTAAGCCTTCCACTTTTGGCATCCAAGTCAGTCTTCCACTTTCTCTTTCAATTGTTTTATTTTTTATTTTTTGAATATTCTGTTTGGTTGCCGAGAAAATTGAAAGAAAATGTGAAACTGATTAAAATTTTTTAGGATCATAAAAGATACCTAGCAGAGCGTGAATTTGAAGCTTTAAAAGAACGAATTGCTGGTAAAAGAACCGGTTTCAATAGAGTTTCGTGTTTAAATGCGACGCTTCCGTTATCACAGTTGTTGACTTTACCTGATGATGATTTATGCGCGCAATGTAAGGTTTGTTTAAGTGATTATTTATTTATTTATTTGTTTTTACAGTTTTTGTTAAGTTTTCAAGAGATAATAATGTTGTTTATTTATTATTTGTAGTTTAGTGAGAATGGAGAAGATAGAGTGGTGGTGGGGACACTTGATGTAAATCAATGTACGAGTCTTCCTGATGAAATTACTGGAAAGAAACCTGAGGTTTTTTTATTTTTATTTTTGATGTGGATTGTTATTGTTCTTATTTTGATTATATACATTATGAATGGAAAACATAACAGTTCTATATTCGGCAAATTTGGGGCTAAATTTGTAAACCCAATAAAAAATGAAATAAAATAAAATAAAATTTTCGTAATATGTACATGTAATTGCTTGTTTTCAAGGTCATTTCTTATTTTCACCAATTTTTTTCAAGAATGCTAACATGTAGTTGTAATTGCTGAAAGAGTTACTTTCAAAGTGTGTTCCAATCTTGCTCTTATTTTTGCTCTAATTGTGCAGTATAATACCACAATCCCATTTCATGAACACTCTTTATGGATAGCACTTAGGAGTACTGTGATTTCATTTATACATTTTGTCAGCCTGGCCTGACTTCCTTGAACTTTGACATGCCCAGCATGAACTTTTCCTGGCTGTGTCGAGCCCAGACCTAAGGACATTACTTTTCTTGGGCAATCCTGGACTGAACAAATTGTAGCTCTGGTTCATCAGAATGAAATTTTGGTTTTGAATACTTTGCTCAGTAAGGTTTCTGATGGTTGGGCAAGTTCAACAGTTACCACTCTTGCGATTAAAGAAAAGAACAGTGAGATTGAAAACTGTCCTAATGTGTGGTTTTCTTGTAATGTATGATTTTCCCCAAATGCTTTCCAAAACAACAGTAACATTAAAAAGGACAAGAACAACTCTCAAATAAACTACTACACATTGTTGCACCCCAGTATTTATAAGCTTGACACAGTTTCTATTATGTTGTGAATTTTGAAATATCTTTGTTGTTTTCCACTTTGCTTCGACAGGGTATTGAAGGTCAATTTTCAAGGGGATACTTGAGCAATGTATGTGTTGCCAAGGAACTTCATAGAAATGGATTGGGTTATGATCTTGTTGCAAAGTCTAAAGGGGTTGCTCAAGGATGGGGTAAGAACTTGTTAAAGCCATTTTCAGAGCTGTCACACCTTCATTAGTCTTTCAGGTGCATTCCGTGTTCATTGCTACCATGGAAACTCTAAACATAGAAAGAAAAGAAGGGGAAAACTGGAAAAGAATACCAAAAATGAGATTGTTATGTGTTTGAGAATTGAAGTACCAAATGTGATATTTGGAATTGCTCTATATTGTAGCTGATCGATAATCTTGAATAGGCATTACCCTGATACAGATGGAACTACGCTAACCCCCATATTTTCAATCTTAAGTATTGTGCTTTAAATATCATCAAGATTGTTTTGCCTTTTTCTGACTCTCTACAAGTGGGTTTAAATTCTGCTTATGAATACTTTAGGTAAGCTTGGTGAATTATTTTCAGGGATAACTGATCTCTATGTCCATGTTGCTGTCAACAATGAACCAGCAAAACAGTTATACATGAAAAGTGGTTTTATCTATGAAAATGACGAGCCTGCATGGCAAGCCAGGTTCCTTGATCGGCCACGGAGGCTTCTATTATGGATTGGTCTCCCAGGTACTCAAAACTGGTGATGGGAAAGGAACTACTTGTTGATGCTGTGCCATAATTGTTTAATCTTCTTTTCTCTGGATGATATTCATTTTCCTAGTATCGATTAATGTTCATAGCCTTTCTTTTTTCTTTTTTCTTTTTTTCACTTTAAATTGTAAAGTAAGCATTTGATAACAAATTGATCGGAGGAACTGGTGTCGCTACCGACGTCGGATGGGACTCTTCGAAAATATCTAAAATTAGATTGAATATTTACAAGTTTATTTATAGAGTTTGGAGTCGTCATCTAGTATTGAAGGAATTAGGAATTTAAAACGGACAATCGATTCGGAGATTCTATGGTAAGGAGTTGGTTACGCTTTTGAGAAGATATCGATCACTCAAAAACGCCCTTTTCGAAAAAAGATACCACTTCGGTTCAGCTTTAAATTTATTTCCTAAAATATTTTATAGACGTCAAATTATTTTCTGATTTTTAATTTCTCATTTTTTATAGATAAATTGAATTTTTTAGTTTTGAGCATGGTATCGTATTGAAACGATTGTCGGGCAACACGTTGATTCAAATAACGGATCTATTTTAAGCATTAACACAATCGGTGTGTCGGAGGATATATTGATTTAAACAATGATTTTTTTTGGTGACATCGATCCTAATCAAATAGGAGACTTCGTCGAGAATTTTAGATTTTTGGTGACGTCGGTCTCTATTAGATAGGAGACTTCGTCGAAAAAAAAATATTTTTATTTTTTTAAAGAAAACTTTAAAATTTTAATTAACTAAAATCAATTGAAACAAATTTTAAAAAATTAAATATACTTAATCATCGTCCGTCCTTAATAAATAGGAGACTTGTTGATATAATATTTTAATCATAAAAAAAATTACATGTTAAAATAAATTTCACAATTATGTATCTTCAAATTTTTTAACATATATATGTAAAATAAAAAAAAAACTACAAAACACATAAAATAAATCAAGCAGTCCAAAATTCATCTATATTGTAAAATTACCAAAATGCCCCCGGAATGTCAAGAGTCATCTGCTAGGTGATCATTCACCTTTCGGTGATCTGTTCGAGCACGTGGACCACCTAGCCTTGTAGATCCGGTCATGGTGACTCCAATGGTGGTGGTTTCAACCGGAGAAGACGCCGGAGGAGGGAGATTGGAGCCTCCGAAGGCTCGATCGGATCTCCTTTCTTCGATGGTGATGAATCCGACCTCTTCTTTAGATTCTAAGCCCATCGGTCGACTCGGGAGGTCGAGAGAGAGATGTCCGTGGTGGTTAGAACCTTCGACGCCTTCTAGATCGGTAAGTTTTTTTGGGTTTATCAAAACGGGTCGAGTTTAATTAAATCATTTTCCGGTGTCGTTGGGTCGAGATTTTTGAATAGAAGCACTCGGAGGAGATGGACGATCGAGTCCGTGTGGTGGTGGATCTTGTGTTGGTGATCGGAGTTGAGAGAAACGATCGGGTATTGTTTTGGGGCCGAGTCGTGGAGGTTTAATCTTTAATTTCTCTCTCCTCTCGTGAGTGTTTTTCTCTCTAATCGGTATGGATTGGTAGATCTAGTGATGGGCTACACGTGAGTGTGTTAATCGGTGTTAAAATCGATCGAAAAACGATCAATTGAGGCTCAAAAGTTTCGACTGGGTAAACGAGTAATCGAGTCCGGTTTGATGGGTTAGGGCGTGTTTGGTTATTTCTAATTAGGTTTTCGGTATTTTTTTCTTTGTGTTTTTTTTTGGTCGCTTTTTCCCCCTCCGGTAAATTGGAATTCGAAAGCTTTTTATAGGCCGAAACGTTCTAAAATTTCTCTCAAAATCAATTCAAATTCAAATTTTAATTGACAAATCTTAATTTTGAGATTTTTCTAGCTAAAAATAAGGATATTCCAATTTAAAAAGATTTGTGAAAGATTTTAACGGATTTTTGAATGATTTTACGAAGGTTTAATATTTTTTTATATTTTTTTTGTTTTTTGTTTTTTTGTTTTTATTTTTGTTTTTTTCCTTTAAAAGAACCCAAAATTGGGTTATGACGATTGCCTCTCTTTACAATGCTTACGATGTAAATCTTAGTCGAAGTGTGAATATCGGAATAGATTTGTTTAGTGAGCTTGTAAAGAAATTCTTCTCTTTTTTTCGAAAAAATAAATGTGCAGTTTATGAAAAATTAGTACAAAGTACATGAACAATAAAAGATGTAGTACATGGCCTTGTTGTAAAGGACGACCTACCACTAGAAATTAAACATGCAATGCGTGACCTTATTGTAAAGTGGCGATCTACCCTAAAATTAAACGTGCAATGCGTGGCCTTATTGTAAAAGGCGAGCATACCCTTGAAATTAAACATGCAATGCGTGGCCTTATTATAAAGGATAGCCTACCCCGAAATTAAAGGTGCAATGCGTGGCCTTATTGTAAAGGGCGACTACCTTGAAAAATTAAACGTATCATGCGTGACCTTATTGTAAAAGGGCAACCTACCTTAGAAATTAAACGTGCGATGTGTGACCTTATTGTAAAGGACGACTACCATGAAATTAAACGTGCGATACGTGACCTTATTGTAAAGGGCGACTACCTTGAAAAATTAAACGTGTCATGCGTGGTCTTATTGTAAAGGGCAACCTACCCTCGAAATTGAATATGCGATGGTATATTGTGAGGTGACCCTACCTAAGTGAATGATCTATTATTAGGCGATTCTGCTGAAAGAATGGTCGATTGAGAGGCGACCCTACTCGTATGAATGGTACTATTATTAGGCGACCATGCCCGAAAGAATGGTCTATTGTGAGGTGACCCTACCTAAATGAATGATCTATTATTGGGCGATCTTGCTCGAAAGGATGGTCTATTGTGAGATGACCTTACCTAAGTGAATGATCTATTATTGGACGATCTCGCTCGAAAGAATGGTCAATTGAGAGGCGATCCTACTCGTATGAATGGTCTATTATTAGGCGGCCCACCCTGAAAGAATGGTCTATTGTGAGGTGACCCTACCTAAGTGAATGATCTATTATTAGGCGATCCCGCTCGAAAGAATAGTCGATTAAGAGGCGACCCTACTCGTATGAATAGTACTATTATTAGGCGACCACTGCTCGAAAGAATGGTCTATTATGAGGTGACCCCTACCTAAGTGAATGGTCTATTATTAGGCAATCTTGCTTGAAAGAATGGTCAATTGAGAGACGACCCTACCTGTATGAATGGTCTATTATTAGGCGACCTCGCCTAAAAGAATGGTTTATTATAAGGTGACCCTACCTAAGTGAATGATCTATTATTAGGTGATCCTGTCTATAAGAATGGTCAATTGATAGGCGACCCTACTCGTATGAATGGTCTATTATTAGGCGACTCGCTTGAAAAAAAGTCTATTGTAAAATGGCCCTACCTAAGCGAATGATCTATTATTGGGCGATCATTCCCGAAAGAATGGTCTATTGTGAGGTGACCCTACCTAAGTGAATGATCTATTATTAGGCGATCCCGCCTGAAAGAATGTGTGGGGAAATGTGACCCTTTTTTTTTTTGAATTTCGAGCTTGATTGAATGTCGTTTTTTCTTTTTTTGAGTTAAAATTGACAACAATCTTACCCGAGAGAAACATAGGCCGTCCTGCTTTGTCGGTACTCAATCCTCCCTTTGCCTCATTTTGAAAATCTCTGCCGGATTGTATCTCATGGTACTCGTCAAAATTTCCTTACCCCCAATGCTTGGACCACTATTCATAGTGAACTTGAGTCTTTTCTCCCTCTTTTTTTCTTCAACCAATTGGTTATTGCTAGATTTTAAAGGTGATAACCCACCACATGTTATGATCCACCATCGTGAAACCATACTCGATTACTTTGATCTGTGGCCAAACTTTGGCTGAGTCATTGTCCTCCCTTAAGATCGTTCTTTGCCCTAGCTTGATGGCTTTGATTGCTTTGATTTGAGCGCAAACAAAACATACTATTTAGACCTCTGTTCCTTTAGTTGGCATAGCATAGTGATACCATTGTTCGACAAGTTGTTGAACCCGATTAGAGTTTCTAGACTTTTGGTTTTGCCCTTCAAGTATTCTCGATTTAATAAAATGCCATTCATTCGAGGTACGAAATCCCCCAGTGTTGGTTGAGATCGGACACTTATCATTTTCTTGACATAATCACCGTTTGTGTTCGAATGCTTGTTTCTTGATACTTGTATCACAATTTGCAAATTGATCTTAAAATTTTATCATCTTTTGAAAAAGATTATAAACATTTGGCTCTTGTGGATTGAGTCGTATATTTAAATGATTCTCTTAAAATAATTCGGATTATTTGAACGAAATGTAGAGATGTTCCGATGAAAGTACTTTCATTCATAAAGATATTTAAATTTATTAATCAAAAGTCAAATCACGACATTCAAATGCTATAATGCAATTTCTTCAAGAAAGTTGGGTTAAGCAAACAAAAAAAAAGTGTTTGGGTTATGTAAAGTTTGCATAAAAGTTGACATTTGAGACATTTGAAGGTAATTAGTCCAAGATAAGTTCATTTCGGGTAGATAAAAAAGTTTTGAGCGGAAAGTATTTGGAAAAATAAGTGATTTTGAAGGATAATTTTACCTTAAAATATCTTGATTCTGTTTATTTTGCCCCTAAGGTTTGTTGATGAAGACTCGTGTCATAAAACGAGCATACTAACCGATCATATTTTCTTTTTCTCAATCATCATTTTGTGTTTTTTTTTTTTTAAGATTAGAATCCAACAACCTAGGCAAACTGTTTTTGATCGAAAGGACTTGTAAAAGCACATAATGCGAGCTATGGTATTGGGTTTATGAAAGAGAGATATAAAGGCTCAAAACGTGTTTGAAGATTTTTTGACATAGAATCACTTTATTGTTCATGAAAATCTCTTTAGGTTGTGTCGCTTGGACTTTATCACTTTAGCCGTTAGTTGAATCTGCTATGTCTTTGAGAAAATTTTTCGAGGCTTACCACATGGATTTTGTCACTTTGGCTTTTGACTTTGTTTTCTAGCCTCAACTCTCTTTGTCTCGTTTGTTGAATTTTGACTCCCATCTTGACTTATAATTTTTATGTTCGGGAAGTTTTTCTTTTTTTTCTTTTTTTTGTCTCCCTTCTTTTTTCTTTTTCCTCTTAAGATAATTGATGGAATTCTTTTGATGGAAGTTTTTGAGAGTTTCATCGACCATTCATGAACTACACACTTTGCCCCGGTGTGAAGGGTGATCCTAGTCCGGGTTATTATGAAGAAAATCATCGAGCTCGAAATGGGATGAAGAAGGACAAAATTTATGTGAGACATATAAAAGACGACCTTTCCTCATCTCAAATACTCGATTCACCTATATCGTTACACACTAGTCTCTTTTGAAGGATGATAATTAATTTAGAGAAAAATGATGAATGCTATCATGAGTAGTAGATATATAGTTCATCACTATTTAAGACACCAATCATTGAGTCTTTCTTTTAGGCTTCATTGTGTTTTCTTAGGCAACACTTTTTCTTCAAAGGTTAAGTTTGAGAATGGATAAAGAATTTCCTTTTTTCTTAACAAAATGGAGGATTTTTCTCATTACTTTCTACTCGGAAAGGCCATTAGGAGGATACATCATTGGCTTTGAAGAAATTATCTCTAGCATATATCCATCATGTTTTGAAATTTGATCAATTTTTACAAAGATTTCTTTGAATGAATTTGCCATTATGCTTCTTTAATGGAGGAAGATGCTAATGCCAAGTGATACTTTCAAATGAACATCTCTTGATTTTGAATCGGATAATATCAAATTGCAAAAGAAAATTTAAGCATTCTTTTATTCAAATATACGTCTTAATTCATGCATAACCAAAACATTCAAAAAATAGTTTTCAAAATCGACAAAATTAAAAGACGTCATTTGTAGATCGACGAGCACGCATCATCACCATATCTTTCGAGCTCACGGCATCTCTTCATTCCATGCGTTGGCAACCGTATGGCTTGACAATTGATCCATGCTCATATCACGAGTATTTGAACAACTATCAAGGTTGATCCGTCCTTTCTTAATCAAAGCCGAGAGCCTCTTTTTGAAAGCGAGAACAATTATTGATATTGTTTCTAGTAGCATCGAATGATATTCGCAATGTTCATTTTGTTGGCACCAAATAGGATAAGGAGGGAGCTTTGGTTTGGTAGGAATTGGGGTGATAAGTCCGGTACTCATCTAGATGTTCAAACATCTCACCCAATGAGATAGGTAATTGTGGTAATTGCTCGAGTTCTTTTTTGTAGTTTTGGTTGTGAGTTGGTGGATTTTGAGTAGTTTGAGGGAATTGACTTACTTGGTAAGTTTGGTGAGGTATGCGGGATGGGTTCGATTGATTTGATGGGTATGTTTGGTTCATGGTGTTTGTTGGTTTAGGGGTATAGTGGGTGAATGAAGGTCTTTGGTTGTAGCTTATCATGGTTTTTATGCTTTCTTTGGTTACTCCCTCGATTTTTGGATGGATAAGATCTAATCCCAACTCGATGTATCTCCTCATCCGTTCTCTTGTTACCATCGCCCTTTGTCTTTTTAGAACCATCGAAATCTTTTTAGCTTTAATTGTATGCTCCACCCTCTCGGTTATGATAACAATATAAGTGAAGTTGATTGAAACATTACCAATCAAATACTTAAAGTAGGGTGCTTTGAAAGTATTCCAAAATATCAAGATTAGCTCATATTCGGTAATGGTGGATGGATTCGAGCCGCTACCTCGTGCCACTTTTACGCGTACTCCTTAACGAGTCTCTTTAGTCCTTTTTTCCATGCCTTGGAGATTTGAACGATTTAGAGCCACTTCTATGTTAAACTTGTATTGCTTGAGAAAAACATTAGCTAAATCTTTCCATCCTCCGATCTTGGACTCCTCTAACCTTATATACCAACTTAATGTCGATCCGCCTAAGCCCTCATGAAAGAAATGTATGAGTAGTTTTTCATCGTAAACAACATCTCGCCATCTTACTGCAAGTATACCCTCGAGTGGGTCATAGGACATTGGGTCCCGGTATATTTAGCAAAATCGACACCTTAAATTTCATCGAGATTACCACATCGAGCACTAGACACATTTCAACGACTTTGATAGGATCGTAGACATTTGCCCTCTTTATTACCCTTAGGCGTGCTTCTAATGCCATGAGTCCGTCCATACTTAGACTTTCAGCTACCCTATAACCATGAGTTTCTTCTTTTGCAAGATCTACGGGGCGTATATGTGGCATTTGCGAGACTCGTGGGTCTATAGGATAAGCAAATGCCCTAGCGAGGATGTGAACCATCGGTTTGAAAAGTTGCTTGATTAGAATTCCACGATCGATTAGGCAACGGAACAACATGAGGTACTTCGGGTTGTTCTCGTCCTTGATTCAAGCCACCTTCCCCTCTTAAGGCTTGTTCTAATAGGGATGTCATCCGAGCCACACTCTCTTTCAACGAGTCAAACTCTTGTCGATCGATTGCCTCTTGTCGTGATCTTTCTTTATTTTCCATTTGACGAGTCCGAAGTCGAGTGTTGTAGACGCGCGGAGGGGATTGATCGGAGTGGCCTATGTTTACTTCACTCGAAAATGAAAAAGAAAATATATACAAATAAATACTTAATGCAAATGCATGATTTTGAACTAGGTTGGATACCTTTTTTTATTTTGTTGCACATTAAATCATGACGGAATCTCGTCGAGGATGGTTTAGAGCAAGCTAGTACTCGTTGAGGGCAAAATTACTCCACAATTGTCGAGGATGGTTTAGACCAAGCTAGTACTCGGCGAGGGCAAAATTACCCCACGGATACTTAGAAGATTAGGGAGATATGTATGCCTCTAATTTCGGTCGTGACTTGATTTTGGAATGATGAAACCACTCTTATTATAAGCACACGAAGGGCGAAACTTTTTTCGGTCTCGATATGAAATTCAAGGGCGGATAATCTCCTTTATCATTTCGAGCTCGCTCAAATCCGATCTAAAATCCTCAATCTTATTTCGACTTATTCGATCATGATTTAATACGAAGGATAACCTTCACTAAAAATTACAAAAATACCCTTGGAATACCAAGGGTCAATATTGACATCATTTGACAATCATTCGTGTCTTGGGTCAACCCTAATAGACAAGATTTATCTTTTCTATGGTTGGGAAAAGCTTGACTAGTCCTAAAGATATTTCACGTTTCTAGACTCGTCTAAATTACCGGTGGGGTAATCCAACCTCTAACCTTATACACTAGAGGTAGGGGAAGGTTATTCCATCATTTTCGATGTATAGGGTGAGTTTCGGTCCAAACGAGAGTTTGAAAGAGCATCGGTAGACTTTCGTCATACTCGGCTCCGGATCTCTCTATCTAAGTCCTATCGGGGTTTAGCTCGGGTTCGAGCTTTTATAGGTTTCCTTCGTGGTGTGTGCAACAGAATAAACAAAAATATGCAACCCAATTTAAAAAATGAACATGCCATGAAAAAAATGGAATACGGAAAATAAATTACAAGGATGTAAATATATACAAAAAAAATAAATTTAGAAAATAAAATGATAAAAATAATAATTAAAAAAATAGGAGATCAATTAAAAAACTAAACCTATGGCCTAGCTCTAGTCCCCAGCGGAGTCGTCATTCTATCTCTACTCGACGTCGGACGGGACTCCTCTAAAATATCTAAAATTAGATTGAATATTTACAAGTTTATTTACGAGTTTGGAGTCGCCACCTAGTATTGAAGGAACTAGAAACCTAAAACGCATACTCGGTTCGGAGATTCTATGGTAAGGAGGTTGTTACACTTTTGGGAAGATATCGATCACCCAAAAGCGCTCTTTTCGAAAAAAGGTATCACGTCCGGTTTAGCTCTAAATTTATCTCCTAAAATATTTTATTTAAGTCAAATTATTTTCTCGATTCTTAATCTCTCATTTTTTTAGACAAATTGAATTTTTTAGTTTTGAGCGTGGTATCGTATTGAAACGATCGTCGGTCCTCTTCGTCGGGCGACACATCGATTCAAACATCGGATCTACTTTAAGCCTTAACACAACCGATGTGTCGGAGGATATCTTGATTTAAACAATGATTTTTTTTTTGGTGACGTCGATCCTAATTAGATAGGAGACTTTGTTGAGAATTTTAGATTTTTGATGACGTCGGTCCCTATTAGATAGGAGACTTCGTCAAAAAAAAAATATATTTATATATATTTTTTATTTTTTTAAAGAAAACTTTAAAATTTTAATTAACTAAAATCAAATTAAACAAATTTTAAAAAATTAAATATATCGAAATCATCGTTTGTCCCTAATAAATAGGAAACTCGTTGATACAATATTTTAATCATAAAAAAAGAAAAAATCTCATGTTAAAATAAATTTCACAACTATGTATCTTCAAATTTTCTAACATACATATGTAAAATTAAAAAAAAAAAACTATAACACATAAAATAAATCAAACAGATCCAAAATTCACCTACATTGTAAAATTATCAAAATGCCTCTAGAATGCCAAGAGTCACTACCGGGTGACCGTTCACCTTTCGGTTACCGTTTAGGCGTGTGGACCACCCGGCCTTGTAGATCCGATCATGGTGACTCCAATGATGGTGGTTTCAACCGGAGAAGACGTCGGAGGAGGGAGATCGAAGCCTCCAAAGGTTCGATCGGATCTCCCTTCTTCATCGGTGATGAATCCGACCTCTTCTCGGGATTCTAAGCCTATTGGTTGACTCGGGAGGTCGAGAGAGAGATGTCCGTAGTGGTTAGAACCTTCGACGCCTTCTAGATCGGCCAATTTTTTTAGATTTATCAAAACGGATCAAAAACAGGTCGAGTCCAATTAAATCGTTTTTTGGTGTCGTTGGGTTGAGATTTTTGAATGGAAGCACTCGGGGAGATGGGCGATCGAGGCTGTGGTGGTGGATCTTGTGTTGGTGACCGGAGTTGAGAGAAACGATCGAGTATTTTTTCGGGTCGAGTCGTAGTGGTTTAATCTTCAATTTCTCTCTCCTCCGTGAGTGTTTCTCTCTAATCGGTATGGATCGGTCAATCTAGTGATGGGCTACACGTGAGTGTGTTGATCGGGGTCAAAATCGATCGAAGAACGATCAATTGAGGCTCAAAAGTTTCGACTGGGTAAACGAGTAATTGGGTCCGGTTTGATGGGTTAGGGCGTGTTTGGCTATTTCCAATTAGGTTTTCAATATTTTTTTCTTTGTTTTTTTTTTTGCTGCATTTTCCCCCTTCGACGAATTGGAATTCGAAAGCTTTTTATAGGTTGAAAACGTCCTAAAATTTCTCCCAAAATCAATTCAAATTCAATTTTTAAATGGCAAATCTTAATTTTGAGATTTTTCTAGCTAAAAATAAGGAGATTCCAATTTAAAAAGATTTGTGAAAGATTTTAACAGATTTTTGAATGATTTTAGGGAGGTTTAATATTGTTTTATATTTTTTCCTTTTTTTGTTTTTTTTTCCCTTTAAAGGAACCCAAAATTGGGTTATGACAACTCGGTATCATTGTCCCAATGAAAAATTATGATTATTTTATTGAGGTCTTTGAGCACAATGGCATTTGTTTTTCATGACATTAATTTATTGATTACATGAGATCATTTTGCTTTTAATTGCTCTCTATAATTGGTTACAATTAGAGAAGTCATCAGTGTTAGCTGAATAATCGGCTTGTGTGTGGTCAAAACAACAAAAGTATAAGCATTGAAAGAAAACACAAGTCGGTATTTTTCTACGAGAATCGGCTATGAACAAGGAAGGATAAATTACATATTTTTTTTATTCACTTCTCTCTCTCTCTCTCTCTTTTCTTTCTTTTCTATTCTTTTTTTTGTCCCCTCTTACAATTTTAGAACATTCGAGTCTTATTTATACTAATAAAATCATTACATCTAAGTCTTACACTTGTTCACTTTAATCACTACTTAAGGTAACTCTAATTACATTAACTTAACACAAGTTACACTAATTAAACTCGAAGGTTAAATAGCTATCGGTAGTAACTATAGTCGGTGATAGCATATTAATGTTAACATTCTCCTTCCTAATATGCTCGAGCTTGGACTTCTAATGCACTTTTTAGCTCGCTGATTTTTTACATTTTCTTACATTACTTTTGCAAAGATGTCTTTGATTTGCAAAATTTAATATCAATCTTTTTTTCCTTGATTACTTCATGAATGAAATGATGTTTGAGTGCAATTTGTTTGGTGCTCGTTGTGGAAAACTAGATTCATTGCCATTTCTATAACACACTTGAACTAAGAGAAAAAACATAATCCGAAGTACTTTTCATATCATCAACGCATCCACCGCAGTCATTATCACAAAATCCAATCAGTTTTAGCTAAAAAATCGTCAAATTTGATCTCATACTTTATAGTACATTAAATGTATCTAAGCACCTTCTTAACAAGTCCAAGGTGATTGTGAATTGGAGAAGCAAACTTATCGTAAACGTTACGTCAAGCCTTATAGCTATTAAATAAAATAGATTTCTAATCAAACTCTTCTAAAGAGTGATATTTACCTTGTTTCCTTCATTTTTCATGAACTTTCATTTCACTAATAAAGTAACATCAACGGAGTTTATAGCCTAACATTCCGAATTCTAATTCTTTGAGAATTTTTTCAATAAACTTCTTTTGACAAATGAAAACACCTCCATCATCTAGATAAATCTTACTACCCAAAAAATATGCAACAATCCCATATAATTCATTTCATCATTTGTTTTTAAACTCTTTAATTCATTTTTCATTACTATATGTAATCACCAAGTCACAAGCATACAATGCAACAAAAGAACATCACTCTCACCTTATCACTTTTGCTTCTTTTGAACCCATGTCTGAATGATGTAACTCGCTAATTTGATTATACCAAGTTCTTAGAGCTTGTTTCAACCCATACAATGTTTTTTCAACAAATAAACTTGATCTTTTTTCTTTTCTTTAAAAAAAAACTAGCAACAAAACCCCGTGGCTACTCTATATACACCTCTTCCTTCGGTTCTCCATTTAAAAAAAATGATTTTACATCAAGTTGGTATAACAACCAACCTTTATGAGTCTGTAAGTGCAACAAGTGCTCTACTAGTATCTAAACAAGCTACCGGAGCAAAAATTTCATTAAAATCAATTCTTGATAGCCTTGTTATTTTATATGAAATCATCTTGATTATGCTTGTTGTTTATATGCATACTTTACAGCATTCACTTCTTTATCTTTTAGCTTATTAACCAACACTCATGTTCTTCTCGATCATCTTTATTTCTTCTTCCATAGCTCTTCTTCAATCTTTTTCTTTGCTGGCCTTTTTCAAAATTTTCTTGTTCATCGACACAAAAGTTGCACCTTGCATATACCTAACTCAAACTCCTCATTTTCTATGAAATTGAGCTAGAAGTTGATGGCACACTTGTTCTAGAATTTGGATATACTTCTTCTTGAATTGATTTTAATTTCATATCACAAGTTGAACCATTTTCACCTTCAACCTTGCATTCTTTTCAATTTCATTTATTTTTGTCATTAAACAACATATCTTTACTCGTAATAATTTTCTTGGTTTTCAAATTATGCAGCCCATAGTCCTTTGACATGGAGCTATAACCAATAAAGATTCATTTGTCACTTATTTTTTTCCATCTTATGCCTTTTCTCTTTTGGAATATGAGCATAACACTCGCAATCAAAAACTTTTACGTGATTTACCGATGGCTTATTAAAACTTCCTATTTCAAATGGTGTTTGATTGTTTAAAACTTTTATTGGATACCTATTAATCAAAATAATTTCTGTATTTATAGCTTCGACTCTAAAAGCTTTTTGAAAGATTTTTCTCAAACAACATAGACTTTACTATTTCTATCATCGTTTGACTTTTCCTCTTGGATACTTTATTTTGTTGTGTAGTATAACTCATTATCAACTCGTGTTTTACACCTTTATCGTCACAAAAATGTTCAAATTCACTCGACGTATATTTCTTTTCACCATAATTTCATATTTTTATTTTTCAACCACTTTGATTTTCAACTAGTACCTTAACTTTCTTAAATATGCTAAAAACTTCAGACTTCAACCTCATAAAATAAACCTAAATCATTCTATGATAATCATCAATCAAAAGGTCAAAATACCTATTTTGTGAATGCGAAAGAGTTTTTATAAGACTACACACATTCCTATGTATTAGCTCAAGCTTTTGTTTGACTCTTCATGTTACTTTTTTTGGGAAAAAATTATCGATGATGCTTCTTGAATGCACACCATTCACCAATATCATTCTTCTCTTTAATAAACGAAGTTCCAACGACATATTTTTATGAAGAAATAACTTGATGCCGGTGAAATTTAAATGACTCCTATGCCAAAGCCATGAGTCATCTTCTCCTCTCTTGTTGATTGCTACATCTTTTGTATGCTTCAAGTTGTGCAAAAAACATCGAGTCACCATCTTGATTCATGCTAAAATTTGTTTGACCTATCTTTATCATAAATCGTGCAATATTACCTTTAAAATATATTGCTTACCCATACTCCATAAATTCCCAACACTTAGTTGTCGAGCTATTCTTGCATTATAATGTTTCATGTTCCTTATAACTTTCGAATTTGCTTTTATTGGTACTAAATTCTTGCCAACTCTTGATTAGTTTCTTGCTTACCGATTTCCATACTCATCTAAACTGGCTTTTTGTTTTTTAATAGTTGTACATGATTCAATCTTATCAAGAGCCCATGTCCCGCATATCCCCACTAAAAAGTTATTTGTTTTGCCATTGGAAGCTCTTTTAGTTTAGCTTATATGGGTTGGGCTTTTGGGCCATGAATTAACTAGATATTAGGCTTAGACTAGATATGAGCTTTCTAGAGGTCAACTAGGAAATATGCTAATTAAACCTATCGAAGAAGTGGGTTAAGATAGAGTACACATTTAAATAAGATTAGAAAGACATTTTAAAAAGAACATTATTTTCTTTTAATTTATTAAGCTATCAAGTACAAATCAAAATTTAGTATAATATTTGCCTTCTTCTTTTCATATATAGAAGTGATGCGGACCAACGAACCTTGAAATTTATGAAATGGTATGAGCGTGACAAAAGTTAAAAAAAAATGTTAGCTTAATTCGAGGTTTTTTGGACCTACTTTGATGTCAAACGGGCTAATGAGCAAAACTCATGAGTTATCCATAACATAAAGGTGATTTTGGCCGGAAAAACATCGTGTAGGCCCTTAAAATTGACTTTTACTATTTTTCAAGATTTTTTTCTTATTTTTGGGGTTTTTTGTATTTGTTTTCTTTTTGAATAACTTTAGGGTTTTGGTCGAATTTTTCTACTTACGTATGACTTGGATGCTAAAAATGCAGCTTTTTTTTATTAATAAAAGTTCATGAGAGAGTATCTTAAGTTTATCTCAATTTTCGGCATTCCCCGAATCAATGGAATTTGAAGCCTATTTTTTTATATTTACGCGTAATTCAACAGGTTGTAGTAGACTAACATCCGGATTTTAGATCAACTATATTTATTTTCCATTTAGTGATTTTCTCGCTACATCGTGAAGTTTTCCCTTGTATCAAAAGAAATAATTCTTTTGGCTTCTAATTATCTTTCTTTTAATTTTCTGGATCTAATAGGCACTTTGCTTTCAATCTTTCCATCTCCCATTTAGTTACATTATAGAGATCCAATTTGAACAAGTAGTTATCACCTTGCAAACTTAATTCTTCTATTTTCTATTGCAAATTGTACTCCACCTTTCTCCAAATTCTAGGGTTTCCTAAGTTTTATCTTTGTGATTTTCATCTTTCTTTCAAGAAATATGCTATCACTTTCTTTTCCAAATTTAAAATTGAAGATTCTCCTATTCTAATCTTGGTTATTTTTATTTATGTTTTTAAATTCGCATTCTTTACGATGTCACTCGTTTCAACACTCTCTTCTTTTCATGATTTCATTTCTTCTTTCTCCTTATTATGGAAAATTATCTTTTGATATTCTTGAACATTTTTTTGTTCCAAACTATGCATATCCTTGGCCCTTTACTTGATCGTGGTTATAGCCATCGAGAATCTCTTTTTGATGTATGTTGTCTTTTAAGAGAGTTGATTCCTAATTCGAGGATTGTAAGCCTAAGATTGCTTATGGTATTAATTGGAATCTCTTTGACAACTACTCCAAGCATCCTTTTAGGATGTTGCCTAATGGATAACCTAAAGTCCATACTTTATATGCCTTTTTAACTAGCCAATCCCACTTTCAAGCGAAGTGGGGTTAAAGAGTTGCGAGAGGTTTTTTTTTTTTTTTTTTTTTTTTTTTTTTTTTTTTAAATCTCATTTTGGATTGTGCTATGACTTTTAATCTCTCTCTTTTTAGAGTTATCATCTCTTTGTGGGATAGAGTAACATTTGTATCCATACTCAAAAGAGCCTTACGGGGATCACATTAGAGGATGTGGTGTTCTTAGCATGCTATTCTTTTTGTGAGATTGACTTATGTAGCACTCAAGCTTTCACCATCAATAATGTGACTTGAGAAAAAGGTATGCCAATCTTCCAACTAGGCTAAATGTTTCAAGATCGATATGGATCAAATATTTCGAGTTTTATCTATTTATTTTTATATTTATTTTAGATGTTTTATTTTGTTTTTATTGCATAAGGATTTTTATTATACTTGGAGTTTATTTAGTAGTTTATATTTATTTAGGAGTCTATATTTAATTTGAATTAGGTTAATTAGTTATTATTAAGTTTGGATTGGATAAGTTATTAAATCCAAATAAGTTTATCTTATCGCTTTTCTTACTCAGTCAAATTTCATAAGTAGTATTTAAGCATTTTTATGTAACGTGGAGAAACAACTTTTGATTATTGATTAGTATATACTTTTTAAAAATTTGCTCTCAATTATCTCTTATGTATTCTTGTGCTTTGGTTAGGGTTTGTATTTTTTGTATCTTTGAAATTGGTCACTTAAGATGGTGTTATTGATTACCATTAGCTAAGGGTGTAATGGGGTTCTAAATCTCACCAAAATCATCTAATGCTAAACTATTTAACTAGAATTATAGTGGGATTCTAAATAACACCAAAATCAATCAAACTTAGGGTTTATTTTATTGTTTAAACATAATTTTAGATTCTAGAATTTATTATTTACGGTTTGATTGTTGTCTTCACAAATCGAGTGTCAACTTGGTATCATAACTTTAGTTCGTTTCCTTACATATTTTTGAAAATGTTTACAAACATGTTTTCAATAAAACAACCAAACTGAATGTCTACAAATGATTTGAAACATGAGAAGGCACATATGCTATAAAGAATTAATTGTATTTCTAGTTTAGGCTTTTCTCATACAAAATGCATGTCTAGGTTTTTGTTTATTCCTCTTCCAACTCTTTAATCTTGATAACTAATTTAGATTGAATTGCATTGATATGTATTTTAATAGATGTCTATTTGTTGGTATAAAACCTTGCCTCTAGATGATTTACACTTGCAATGAAAAGTTGGTCATTTGCGAAATAATCTAATACTTCTCTCTATTCCAAAAGAGCATAAATTTATGAAGAGTTGAAACGATATATTTGTTTGTATGTAGCCAATTTCTTCCTCGTAATGCATAGTAGCTTGAGAATATGTCCACCATAAAGAAGATTGCATTCGTAATCAATGTACCTATTTTCAAGCTAACCGAAAGTATCCATTTTGTTTCTAACACATTGATTGCAAACCCATTCACAACCACTTTGGTGAGTATTAAGTCTCAAGTCTCTCTATTTTGTCTATGACATCAAGCACGTATAAAAAGAGTGTTTACAAATTTACCATTATCTACCAATATTCTATTAATCGGAATTCCATTCATATTAACCTTAATATACAAAGGCCTCAAATGAACAAGGGCCTTTTTCTTAGGCTTTTCCAACTTTATCTTCTTTCTGAATTATTGAGTTTGTCTTTATGTAATCTATTTAGAGGTAGTTCATGTTGTACTTTTCTATCATTTCTTCTATCTAGATGATCTCATGTGCGGTTGGAGATTCATTGATGACATCTCCTTCAGTGCAACGAACATTCTTCTTTGTAGAGAATTTATGAGGGAAAAAAATAATCATATTACATTCCTATTCTTATGAAACCTTCATGTTTTTAAGGTATATTTCTTCACATATCGACAAGTTAGCCTTATCAACTTGCAAGACTTCTAACATCTCATCATCTAGGTCTTTCCATTTCTCTTATTCTATTGGAGTGGTCTTTTCTAGTTTTAATATTTTGTTAGGCCTATTTCTTGCTTTTCTTAATCTAGAATTACTTTTCACAATTATACAACTACCACTTCCATGGGCAAAGTTGTCCTAGCTGGTCTTTTTAGAATTTATAGAGCCTTGTAATGACCGATACATCACTGCTTTTGGAAAATGCTATTCTTTTCTTAAAGAAATTATACATATATGATTTCTCTATTGGTCTTTCTACCTCTCTATTTAGATTCATTTCTTAAGAAGCTAGTTTGTATGATATCACCGACTCACACTCTTTACACAATGTCCTCCTCAATTTTTTGAGATTTTTAAAAAACATGGTCGTTTTTAGGTTTTTTTAATCATTTTTTCATCCAAGAAGATCTTCTAAAATCATAAGTTTTAGGTTTTCAAATATTCTTGTCCTCATATGTTCATATGTATGAATGAAACTAACAACTTGCAATTCATCTTTGTTAGGTGTTATTTGGCCTTTAATGACATTGTCTTTGAAAAACCTTCTAAAGATTGAGCATGTATTAGTAGTGTGACTATCGGTCATATGCCACTTACATATGTAGATACTTACATATGTGATTAGTTCTTTACAACTTATCTACATATGCAAATTTTAAGAACGTTGTCCGAATGGGATGATCAAAATACTCATTTGTAGCAATGGTATCAAATTTCACCACCTAAAACATGTTGTTGAAATTGTTAATGGCATAGTCATTATTTACAAATAAAGAAATCATGTTGACTAAATGATTAGTGTCAATGGTGTTGACGTTAGGAAAATGGTCTTTGTCTACACCTATTGTCTTTGTTTTGTGAAAATTTTGATTTTTTTTTTTTTTTTTTACCTTTATGAGATCTTAGATTAGATTTCTAAATACTATGCAATTCTTAATTGCATATCCAACCACGCCATGTTATTTGGAATATACCTTTTCTTTTTGCTCTTTTTTAGTGAAAATGTTATGTTTTCCTTTGAACTTAACCTTTTTGTTATCCACAAACCAATAAAAAAATTTGATAATCTTAACTTATATCAAAAGAATAATTCCTCACTAGATTTAATTGACTTTAGGACCTTTGCATTTTTTTTTTTAATAAGGGCATGACATATTAGAAGAGTTCTATTAATAAACTCCGTAATATCTTCTTTTTTTTTTTACGAAATTGGTTCTTGGCGGTAGGTTTCAAAAACCATTGTTTTCTTTTCCCTATCTTCTTTAAGTAAATTTTCATACCTTGTAGCTCTTATTCCTAACTCATTGACATCTTTAAACTCCATCCTTTTAAACTTCTTGCTAAGCTCAAATACCAAGTTATTGCTTATAAATTCCTTTCTAGAAATTTTAGTAGTATTTTTTCGTAGCCTCTATGAAACTATCTAGGTATTTTGTAATAGATTCATCAACTTATTATTTGAATTTAACTAGGTCTAATAGTCCTAGCTCCGATCTAGTTTTTGAAAAATAAGCTTAGAAAATATACCTGTATCTTTTCGAGTGTGTGGATGGAATTAAGAGGTAAATTGATATGCTAATAAACTGCTCCATAGTTAAAGAGTTAGGAAATAGCTTAAACATAAGGAAATCACAATCCGTAGTTTTTTTGTATTGGCAACTAAATCTTGCAATATGCTTTATGGTTGTGATTAACCTTTGTCCACTAAATAAGGTAAAATAAAAAAACCTAAATGTAGGAGCACAAGAATATTTTTTTATCGATATATTTAGGATAGTGGTGGATTTAAGTTGGTCTATAGATTTGTTAAACTATTGAACCAAAAGCCCGGTTCATAATCCCAAAGATTTACTTATGATCGAGTTACAAGGGTTACACATGAAGTAGATAATTTGGCTTTTAATAATTGGTTGGCATCTTCTATCATCTTACGTGATTTGCCTATCTACCCTTCTTATTCAAATACTTATAGTTATGATTTTTTGTTTATATTGAATCATGAAGATCTATAAGAGGCTTTATAGTACTATTATTGTCCCTTTCACAATGGGCTTGTATGTTGGTTAAGTGTGTTTAGGTTTGAAAACTAGCTTATTTCTTCCACGAAAGTCACCCACATCTTTATAGAAATCACTATAGGCTTTTCTAGATGGATTTACTCTAGGTTTGCTTGATCAACACCTTTTGAGAGTTTTTTTTATCCAATTAATTTCATATTTCTACTACCACATGTTTAGAGATTTTGTGGACAATTTCAAACAAAGTGTGATTAAAATCATTAATCACATCATCTATTTTTTTTCTTTATTCTAGACTTCTAATGGTTATTGATATCCATCAAGATTTGATTGAAATCCATGTGAACTTGTCTCTCCAAAGTTGCAAGGTATCCAAGTCATGTTTTATTCCTGTTACAACATTTTCTCTTTCTCTTTGACGTTGGATTCTATCAAAGTGTGTATGGTCTTGTAGGTGGCTAACATTAACTCGTTTCCAATGGTTTTTTATCGGCTTTATTTTTAATTTATGCTTATACTCTATCTCGTTGTTAAAGTTTGATATTCAATTCTATTAATTTGTAAGGTTTTTTAAATCTTGTTCTAAGTGATTGTCTTTCTTCAACTACAAAAAAAATAGAAATCAACTACCTCTTCCGGCCTAGTTGACTCTAACCTTTCTTCTTGTATAAATGTTGTTATTGGAGGAGGATGACTTTTGTTGTCTTCATCTTAAATTGATGGGATTCATTATTATTATTATTATTATTATTTTAATGCCATCTAGAATTATACTTCCATAGTAGTGGCTAGAAAAAAACTATTTGTGTTTTTTTATACCGGCCTTAACTAAAAGAATTTTATAGTAAAAGAGTAAAAAAGATAGTTAGATAACGATCCGTAATGCAGTCTATCTTTCATACTCATAGGTAAATGAACCAAATTAATTATGATACATACACTACTACTAGTTCTAATGGTGTTTTTAATGTTTGATCTTAGAAACAAACTAAATTAAATAGATTACGATCGATCTAAAAATCCTTAACAAGGCTTCACAACCTATCCAAGTTCGGTTGGGCTATATAATTACAAGGATAATAGTTCGTAAGAATAGTTAATTTAAACTAAGAACTCAATTCTCTATACTAATATACAATTAAAATAACAAATCTACATTGAAAACTCGAAAGATTAAATGATCAAAAGACTAATAAAGAAAGGTTGCAATATTGATGGTTACCTAGAGATTACAAAGTTAAAGCCTTCAAAAGTACTTTAAGAGTAATAATACTTCAATCTAAAAAGAGAGAACTTACATTCATAGAGAATGGTGAACATTTATAGATTGACACTCTATAAATAACCTTTTTTAAAAGAACTATAGATCATGATTGTTGCAAACACGAGATGAGAATTAAGAACCAACAACCAGACCTATAAGTTATGAGTCTACTTGATTACCGCCTACGAAGTATTATTTATTGAAGTAGCGAGAACTTATAAGAAAGAAATAAATACCGTTGATTTGAAATTCGGACGTCGGTCTACTACAACCAATTGAATTGCGCATAAATATTATGAAATAGGCTTCAATTCCGTTGATTCAAATATTGCTAGAAATTGGGATAAACTTGAGATACTATCTCATGAATTTTTATTAATCAAAGAAAGCTGCATTTTTTAGCCTCCAAGTCATACATAAGTAGAAAATTTCAGCCAAAACCCTAAACCAATTAAAAAAGGAAACAAATACAAAAAACCCAACAATAAGAAAAAATTCTAAAAATGGTAAAAATCAATTTTGAAGGTCTAAACAAGTATTTTTTTTTTGTTAAAATCACTCCTACATCATGAGCATAGCCCATGGTTCTCGCTCGTTGGCCCGTTTAACATTGAATTAGGCCTAAAAAAATCTCGAATTAGGCCAATAGTTTTTTTTTCAACTTTTGTCTGCTCTCATACCGTTCCATAAATTCCAAAATCCGTAGGTTCACATCATTTATAAATTATTATTTGCAAATTGCTGCCTACTAGCTATAGCCTAATAAGTTTCAAGTGTGCTGAAACTTGAAAAAGTGTTCACTGATTGTAATTTGCAAGAGTTTTGTTTGTGTATTGTATTATTGTGCGTTTTAACCTTTTATTGTAAGTGATATTTATAGGTTTTTTATTCTTCCTTGATCTCTTGTAATGGACAATTTCTTTTACTCTTTATCACGTCTTTGTATGACTCGATGTTCCTTTTTTGTGTTTTTTTTTCTTGGATTGTAATGCATCTCTGTTCTACCATTGTTTTTTATTGCAATCTCTATCATTTCTTCTAATTGTCTAAATTTTTGCTTTTACTAGAGCTACAATTCTATTATTCTTTTACAAACTATTAGCTAATTGATGATCGTACTACTGAATAGACTTATTTCTTCACGTTTTCTTTCATAGAATTTTTATTTTTTTTATTTTTTTATATCTTCTAAGCATACAAATGATTTAATACCTAAACTAAGTGCAGTTAAGTAGAAGAGTTTGAATAACTGTACTTTACATGGATATCTGTTGCTGTACAACCAAGACTGAGTATCTTTCAGAGGTTTCCATGGAAGCGACCAGGCTTCCAATAACACCAAGCTCTGGGTATTCATTCATATCATCAAGACCTGTTGTTTGTGGTGTTTCCACACCTTTCCTTCTCCCAACTATAAAGAGGTCGTATTTATTTAGGATTGATCGGATTTTCTTTGAAGTTTCCAGTCCATCACTTACCGTCTCCTCAATGTATTCCACTTCATGATTTATATAGCCAGGCTTAAAATTCCTCAACATCTCAGAATCTTGTATTTTTTCCCAGTCAGTTTTAATCTCAACAGTTGAGAGAACGAAACGGATTATCGTTAGGCTAATGTTTCTGTGCTGAGACATGCGTTTAGCCAACACCAGAGCTTCTCGATCATCGTTCCCTCCGAAGAATATCAAAGCAACAAGTAGGGATTGCTCTCTTGAGAATTCCGTGAAAAAGGGGTTTGCTTGATTGCCATGGTCAATGAGGATACCCACAGAGCATGGTGCTCTCTCAAGGACACAACGATTCAGTGTCCTAAAGCTAGAGTCCTGCGATTCGATAGACCCATCAGCAAGCCATTTTAGATGAAATGGAAGCACTATGAACGATGCAAGTTCATCCAATGCAAGTGTGCATATGTCCTCGTGCATGTATTTGGGTGGAGAGATTGCTGTGAAGACATTTACAGATACTATCTCGCAATTGTTTCGCCAGAAGTGATTGAAACAGAGAATGACATTCTCAGAAAAGGAGCCGGAGGAGAGAGTTTTCTTCTGCTTTTGGTGGGAAATGAAGAGCGAGGAGGCTCGCCCACTGATCTTGATAAGGTGAAGTGCACAAACAGAAACAGGGCTCTCTACTGTCGGACATAAGAATTTGAGAAAATTGATGATGCTGGTTACATTATCTGGTCTGTAAATGCATGCAAGTATACAAAGCTCTTTGCTATGCATAATGTTCCTTTTCTGATAGCCTGCATACTTCCTTGATGGATCATACAGCCAGTTCACGACGATAGGCGAGATGGTTGCTGACAATAGAATGGTAACGACCAAAAATGCGAACATCCCCTCAGTCAATATCTGTTTTTGGTCACGAATAAGAAGAAAATGAGAGAATAATAGTGCAGAATTAACAATGGACATGCTACAACTAATTGGTTAAGAATTATGCTATAAAACTCAATGCCTATAATATAGAAGGTTGATTAAATACCCTTGATTCTGACATAAACGTATATAAACCAAGCTCAATGACCCCTTTGGAGCTTATTATCGAAGCAAGTGCAAAGGCATCCAGTTTCGGCATTCTGTAATACAAGAGAGTTACCAAGCAAGCTCCAAATTTGGTCAAGCTGACCACAGTGACGATGATTCCTGTGCTCTTCATTAAATTTCGGTCAAAATTGATCTCCCTGAAATCTGCTCTCATCGTGCACATGACAGTAAAGACAGGAACGAGTACACCTGAGACTATACATTCGAGCTTCTCGACCAGAGCTGAGGCAAGAGGAGGTCCTGCTGGTACAGCCAATCCAAAAGCAAGTGACCCAAGGAACAAATTTAGGCCAATAAACTTAAATATTAGACCAGAAACCAATGCGCCTAGAATGATGAAGTTAATATATACATCTGTGACGGGCCTGCCTTTGGGTGTTTGTTTGATCACCCATAGCATCGCCGGTCTCACCACGAATACAGTTACAGTAATAAACACCGTGCATATTGCTACGCTTTTAAAAGCTCCTTGAGATTGATGCTTGTAGGCAATGGCTGCAAGTAAGGCACCTAGCGCAACAAATTGGGTCAGTAATTCACTGCTTAATGCTGCACTTAGTCCCAATCTGCCAAGCTCTGAATGGGTTAGCTTGAGTTCGCTGAGAAAGCTACAGGTGACAGGAAATGGATTCATAGAATGCACTGACATCACCAAGTGGAGTGAAAGCGTATCTACTTTGGCTAGCCCCCAGTGATTGTTGATAATGGACGTGGTTACCACACCAACGAGAAAAGGCATCACCATAGATAGAACACCACTGCAAAGTGCCATTCTTCCCGTCTTTCTTATCAGGCTTAAATCCATTTTAACTGCATGTAGAAACGCAAAGAGTTGGAAACCCAATCCACCTAATGTGCCAACTATTTGTTTACTGTCAATTGTAAACATGATGCTTTTGTAATCTGCTTGCAATCCGAGGCCTGTCGTACCTAGGATAATTCCAGTCTGATGCAAGAATCAGTTATATTATATTAAAAATTTCAGCATAGAATTTTGAGTTGCTCAATTATACAATATATAATAATCATACTATTATAGCACAAGATAAATAACACACAATGATTTAATAAAGAAATTCATGCACTATAAGATTGAAAGAAAAGAAATGGGTTGGCATTATAGCTAGCTAGGGTAAAAAAAGCAAAAAGAAACAAGATCAGAAAAGAAACAAGAAATAATTATAAGATGATCAGAAGAATGAAGAAAAGCACGTACAAGAATCTGAGAAACCAAGAAAGGGATACTGAAGCGCTTAAGAATGGTATGAAAAACGTGGCTGATGAAGAAAATCGCAAACATAAGGAGCTCCAGCCTCGGCAATGGAGCCTCCAATTGGTTACTATCATCCTTGAAAAGACCATGTGAATTAATAAATGGTGGTATGGTTGTACATTGTTTCATCTGTGTGATATTCAATTCTATTCCATCCAAACGAGGAGCCATTTTGCTGCTGATCGATGATGGGGGCAAGGCAGGGGAGAAAGAGAGGGAGAAACAAGAAACACGAGAACAAATAACATGTGTTCGTTTCTCCTGGAACAACTTCCTGTCATGTTTTTTACTCAACAAGTTTCATGGCTTAACTCGAGTCTTTTTTTTTTCCCCCTTAAATAGGGTAATTTTTTAATCTTTTTTTTTTCAAAATAAAACACTTTAAATCTTATTTATATATAAAAAATTCCCCAAATTAAGATACTCTAAAATCTTATTTGAAAAAACGAGACACTTTAAATCTTATTTACTAAATTAAGATTTTTTTGTGGTCATGACAGCTCAATTATCCATGTTATTTTATGTTGAATTATTTTTAAAAAAAGTTTTGATAGTCAATAAACATAAAAACTCTAATTAAAACAATGCTACACAACCTTTTACTTATGTGCCTTTAATTTTTCTCTAAAAAATCTTTCCAAACAGCTAACAAAATAAACATCATCATTATATATATATATTTGTCCTAAACTCTCACTACAAAATCAATTCCTCTTTCTAACTAACAAGATAAAATAAGATAAACGCAGTCGTTAAATAGTTTTTTGTTCCAATGCATGGCTCTTTTCTCCTTCTCTTTCTCTTTTTCTCTCTCTCTCCATGGTGATTGTGGCTAGCTAGGGAGGGGAGAAGGACGGGGAGAGATAAGAAACATAAGAACAAATAACCGGTGTTTGTTTTTTTCAGAGTTTTTTTTTATTTTTTTATTTTTCATCTTTTGCGAGAGAGATTTTTTACTTTTTTTTTTTTTTCATTTTTCATCCTTCAATTTTGTTACTCATTTTTTCTTTCATTTTGTTACTTTTTTTTTTTTGACACTTTTCATCGGATGAGAGAGAGAGAGAGAGAGAATTTTGAATATTTTTTGTTTAATTTTTTTTCCTTTGACTTTGTTTCTCTTTCAAAAAAAAAAAAAATGTATAATTTTTTTTGTTTTATTAATTTTTTGATATTTTGAATTTTATTTATTTGACTTTTTTCATTGGATCTGAGAGATGTTTTTAAATTTTATTTATTTATTTTTCATCCTTTAATTTTTTTCTCTTTAAAAAATAAAAATTATAATTATAATTTTGGTTTTTGTTTCATTTTATTATTTGTTGACATTTTTCATTGAATGTGAGAGTGAGTTTTTTTTTTTTTTCATTTTTTTCATATTTAATTTTTTTCTCTTTCAATAATCATATTTATAATATTTGTTTTTCTTTTTTTTAATTAAATTTTCTGTTTTTTCAATTATTTTTGCCATGTGTAAATTTTGTACGACCTGTCAATTCACTTGTCAGTTGTTATTGAAATATTGATCAGAATTCTATCAAAAGGCATCACATTAAAAAAGTATATATATAAAAAAAGACTAGATGAAAAATGAAATACCAAATATGCTGTTAATCGATTCAATAAAATGCAATACATTAAACATGCATGACCATAGTAGATGGATGCCATCAGCTTAATTAGGGCATTTTTATTTTATTTTATTTTTTTCCCAATATCATCACATACACATGACATATGGTATAATTCCATCATCACGTGCATATTTATGTTCCGTATAGCATCATCACTTGCTGCAGCAATCATCGGTACTCCAGTATTTTCATGGCCTATTAACATCTCAGAAAAATGAGGACTCCTCATAGACTCTTAACTAAAGTACCCAATTCTATCGAAACTTTTAGCCCTCCTCTAGTTTCCCGCTACTAGCTGCTCCTTTGGACCTTTCAAATTCACTTCCACATTTCTTTGAAACAATATATAGTAAATAAAAATTAATATAAAATATATTATAAATTATTAACTATTAAATCCTTGTTATTTAAACTTTTTTTTTTTTTTAATGTTAATCTATACTTTGCGTTGATGTTTATTTTAAAGAAAAAAAGTCAATGTTATATCATTTTGGATTAGTGTTATTGTCATTACATTTTTAAAAACTATGCTTTTTATATTGATTAATTATCAATTATTAAATATCCATTATTATTAAAAAAAATGACGACTAATTATTGTTTTTTGTAAGGCTACATGGGAATTATTATTTTTCACAACAATGATTAATTTTTCTATAATACTTTTTCTTACATAAAAATCATAGAAAAAAAATATATTTTTTGAGAAGCTAAAAAAAATAGTCATTAATTATTTGGGAAAAAGTGATATTGAGAAAATAATAAATAAAAAAAATCAAAGAAAAGAAAAGGTGGGTTATTGCGTGCTCCAGCCCGCACACATGGGCCTAGCTAGGCTTCTGGAGTGGGGGCCCAAGAGCTGCAATTTTATTTAAAAGAGAGAGAGAGAGAGTGAGAGTAGACGATGTGTCGTTGCAAGGAAAGATATGTCGTCCATCCTAGCATTGTAGGCGGTGGTGTTATAACTTTTGACGCAATCGTCTATAATTTTTTGTGACACTTTGATAACCATTTTCTCACCAGAAAATCTCAAAGCCTCTATTTTTTTCTCTTTCACACTCAATTTCTACACCATTTCCACCTAAAAACACTTTAGAATCATTCTAATAATATGAAAATCCATTTTAAACCTTCAAACATGTCCTAATCCATATTAGATCCCAAAAAAATCAAACCCCTCTCGCTCCCGCCTTTTTTCTTTTCCTCCTACATTCAAGGACATACCTCTGAAACAAATGAAGCTGAGAAACCATGCTGCACAAACCTGAAAAATCAAGGACTACAGTGAAATCATTTTGAAAAATTTGGTGATTGCCACAGACATTACCATCAAGAAGAAGCAAAAGGATCATCTAGCTAGTTTTTGCTAGTGCAGACAAAAATTATGATAAAGATCCGTCTCTTCAATCCAAGGTAATTTGTTAGATTTTATAAAAAGAAAAAAGTAGTGACTTTTGCTTGTAATTAAACTTTTTATAGCTTCTTTAGCTTTCATGAGTGCCCATGATTGCAAGTAAAACTGCATTTGTAGTCTTGAATTGCAATGCCAAAACACATCTTATGTCAGAGGTACTCTGTATTGTTTTTTCATCCCTTTGTTATAGCTCAGCATCGTGTTATTACATTATAAGGAGACTATTGTGTTTTCTCCCATGTCTTTGTCTATCAAATTGTTGCTTTTATCCCAATCATTTACCACTAATCTACTCTCCTTATGATATTATTGCCGAGAGAGAGGCTGAACATTTTATGATTTGAATTAATATTATAGGACTAAAAGAAAAAAAAAAAAAAAGAAATTTTCTAATACTTCTGGTTCTTATAGTTCAAAAATGGCATTACTTTGGTCTTAAACAGCAACCAAGCTTTCATCTGTTTATGACCAAAGCAAGGTAATTTTGGAAGTGCAAGCATCAGAAATAGCTAAAAGTTAGGTTCTGTATTTTCTAGAGAGAATAATAGCTATTTTTTTCCACAACAAAATAAGAAATAGTTGATCATTGATATAGTTAATGACTATGATAGCTAAGAATGCAGATGATGTTTTAATATTCAAACTAACGTCAACTACAGAAAAATCGTAAATGACTATCCCATATACCTTACTACAGTCTACAAGGCTACCTGTTGCTGTACAACCAAGACTGAATATCTTTCAGTTGTATCCATTGATGCGAGCAGGCTTCCAATAACACCAAGCTCTGGGTAGTCAATCATATCGTCAAGACCTGCTGTTTGTGGTGTTACCATATATTTCCGTCTTCCAACGATAAAGAGGTCAAATTTAGCTAGCAAGGATCGGATTTTCCTTGAAGTTTCTAGTCCATCGCTTACCCTCTCTTCCATGTAATTCATTTCTGGATGCTCTACGTAGTCATCCATAATATATTTCAACGCCTCAATGTCAAGCACGTTATTGCAGTCAGTTTCGACCTCATCAGTTGAGGGAATGAATCGAACTATTGTTATGCCAATGTTCCTTTGCTGAGACATGCGTTTAGCCAACAGCAGTGCTTCTTGATCATCGTTGCCTCCTGAGAATATCACAGCAACATGAAGGGATGGCCCTCTTGATGATTCCCTGAAAATGGACTTTACTTGATTCCCACGGTCAATGAGGATCCCCACAGAACACGGTGCTCTCTCAAGGACACAACAATTCAGGGTCCTTAGAGTAGAGTCCACCGATTCAATAGATCCATCAACAAGCCATTTTTGATGAAACGGAAGCACTACAAAACATGCAAGTTCATCCAATGCGAGTGTGCATATGTCCTCGTGCATGAATTTGGGTGGAGAGATTGCCGTGAAGACATCTACAGAAACTACATCGGGATTGTTTTCCTGGAAGTGCTTAAAAGAGAGAATGACATTCCCGGAGATGGAGCGCCGAGAGACCGTTTTTTTCTGCATTTGGTGGGAAATGAAGATCGGGGAGGCTCGGCCACTGATCTTGATGAGGTGAAGTACACGAACAGAAACTGGGCTATCTTTAGTTGGACACAAGGATTTGAGAAAATTGATGATGCTGGTTATGTTATCTGGCCTGTAAATGCATGTTAGTATGCAGAGCTCTTTGCTGTGCATAATGTTTCTTTTCTGATAGCCTGCATACTTCCTCTTCGGATCATACAGCCAGTTCATAACGATTGATGAGATAGTTGCTGACAATAGAATTATAATTATCAAGAAAGCAAACATCCCGTCCGTTAGAATCTGCCCTTGGAAACAAAATTGCAGAGTTAGACATCAGTGATGCTAAAAAAATAAGAAGCTAATAATCAACTAACAATTCAGAACAATTTAATATAGGTAGAGTTGATCAACATACCCCTAGTTCTTTCATATACGTAAATGAGCCAAGCTCAACGATCCCTTTGGTACTTATTAGGAAAGCAAGTGACAAGGCATCCTGTTTTGGCAACTTGAAATACAAGAGTGGTACCAAGTAAGAAACAAATTTGGTCAAGATGACTACAAAGACGACGATTGCGGTGCTCTTCAGTAAATAGTCACCAAAATCGATCTTTAAGAAATCTGCTCCCATCGTGCACATGGCCATAAAGAGAGGTACAAGTACACCTGTGACTATGCATTCAAGTTTCTCGACTACAGCTGATGCAAGTGGAGGACCTGCTGGTACAGCTAATCCGAAAACAAGTGATCCAAGGAACACGTTTAGACCAAAATAATCAAATAACGCACCAGATACAAAGGCACCCAAGATGATGATGTCGGTGTATACACCTTTGACAGGTCTGCCTTTGGGTGTTTGTTTGATCACCCAGAACATTGCCGGCCTCACTACATATAAAACTAGAATCAAAAAGGCTATACAAATTGCAATGGCTTTGACGGCTTCTGGAGCTCGCTGCTTGTAGGCAATGCCTAGAAAGAAAGCAGATAGTGCTACACACTGGGACAGCATTTCACTGGTTAGAGCTGAAGACAGTCCCATTCTACCAAGTTCAGAATGCGTTAGTTTAAGATCACCAATGAAGTTACAGACGACAGGAAATGGAGTCATAGATTGCACTAACATCACCAAGTAGAGGGAGAGCTTATCTATTTTCTTTAGACTCCAGTACTTGCTGGCTATCTTAGCGGTTACCCCACCAATTAGTACAGGCATCACCATCGATAGTATACCACTGTAGATTGCCATTTTCCCTGTTTTCCTTACCAAGGATAAATCCATTTTAATTCCATTTAGAAATCCTAAGAGTTGGAAACCAATTCCAGCTAACGTGCCAAGTATTTGTTTACTATCAATTGTAAAAAAGACTCTTGCGTAATCTGCATCCCGTCCGAGGACTGTTGTCCCAATGATCACTCCAGCCTAAAACACAAATCAATCACAACATTCCAGTAAATAATTGCAATGAGCTGCTCAATCATACAGCCTGCATATTGGGAGATCTAAACGTTTAACATTCAGAAGGCTGCTAATAAAACTTTCTGATCATGCCAAGATTGTGTTAAATTTGCAAGGCAGCAAAAGGAAAATCATAGCATATATATGAAGAACAAATCTGCATGATCTGAAAGCATGGAAATCTCACGTGTACGTTATAATTAATTCCCTATGTAAGGCGTAGCCAATTGGCCACCCCGTGGTATTTTATCTCAAAATAAAAATAGAGAAAAGAGGCATATGAAAGAAATCAATAACAATGAAGAATGAACACGTACAAGAATCTGTGAAACCAAGATATGGATGCCCCAACGCTTCAGAATGAAATGAAAACCATGGCTGATGAGAAAAATTGCGAACATATGCAGTTCCAATATCGGCAATGAAGCCTTCAATGAATCTTCATCTTGCAAAAAACCATTTGAATTCACGTATGGTGGTAAGCTTGTGCATTTTTGAATCCTTGTTTTATTTAAATGTATTCCACCCATCGAATTATTCGAAGAAACATCCATTTGGCCACCGATATGTGGCCGGGGCCGGACAGAGGAGAGGAAGGAAGTGAAAGAGGAAATATGGAAACAAAGAAGAGGTATGTTGGGGTCATTTTTTCTAATGTTAGGATTCAAGACTTGATGAGTTGCGCTGTATTTTCTACTGTTAACAACAGCCAAAAAAAAACAAAAAACAAACAAACCACCTCTTCAACAACTAATAGCTTCTTATTGATTTCAATAATGCGACGCATAAAATTGCATGAAGTTAGGGCCTGATTCTATATATGGAATATGATCATGTCTATTATCTACGTTGTATACACTGGAAAGACAGCGACAATGTCTAACAAGTTGGAAGAAAATCCTTGGCAACATTTCAAGAAGTTAAGCCTCAGCACAGTACGAGGCTCAAGCTCTTTGTCAAGCAGGTGATAAAAGCCCACTCATAAGCTTTTTATGGGGCTTCCTTGCAATAGATTTCAAAGGACTTAATTAGTAGATAAACCCAATAATTCTCTAGAGTGTTGTAATTCTGCTGCCTGCAGGAGACGTAAAAAATTACAGGAGGCGTGACAAGCTGTTCATAACCACATATAGTTGTCAAACTCAACCCCTCGAGACTTGACCCAGTTAAGGATTAGGATTATTGGATCAACCCACACGTTATTATTTTCTTCTTCTTACTGAAAGAGTTAAGTTAACCAAAAAGTCTAATTAACTTGCCGGCCTAGGCTGGAATGGATAAGTATGATAACAAGAGATACGTAAGAAATTATCATGCTAACAAGTTCTTTCAAGGGCAGAATGGAAAGAATGAGGTTATGATTCGTAAAGTGGATATAGAGCAGTCAAGTTGAGTTTTAGATATATACAAAAGAGGATCGCATCGAAAAAGAACAACAGTCATCAACTACATCATCAAATCAAGGGATGGAGTACTTAGCGTTTTATCATCCTTGAAAAAATCTTTAAATTAAACATGTCAAATTGTAATTACTTGATGAATTAATTGATTTTGATGCAATTTTATGATTTTGATTTTTGATATGTATATACTATGGATATTTTTTTTAATAGTATTTTTACAGATTTAATGGTCAAAATAAAATACTAATAAATTACCATATAAGGTAATTGGAAAGTGTAAGTTATGATAATTAGAGTTTTGTACTCATAACCATCTATAAAAACGTACACCAGCTTTGTTAAAACATTTGATTTACCCTTGAATTTTCTTTAATGATCCCAAAACAGTACAACAATACCACCTTTTTTTAAAAAAAAAAAAAAACCATTTATGCATATCAACTTGGGATTAATAAGAAATGAATTAATATGGCTACAACATTAACCTTTTAAGTCAACTTGGGATTAATAAAGAAACCTTAACATAAGTACTTCTTTCAATGTAAGGGAGAGAGTCTGAAAGATCCTTTTTTTTTTTTCAAATTTTCATGCGTTCTACACATGACTAACATAACATAAAATTCAGGACAATTTTGAAATTAAATCGTATATATGTTTGATTGATTCAGTTAAAATTAAGAATAAGAATAATAGATTGAAAATTGAATAATTTTATTATAATAAAATAAATTAATTCAATTAAAAATATAAGAATATATTGAAAACTCATTTCATTAATTATATAAAGAGAAACTAAGCCATTTTCCTGTAAATAAATTAAGAAGTATAGCTTCTTCTTCTTTCTTCCCTAATTAATATTTAAAAAAATAAAGTTTTTCTTTTTGGCAAAACGGACTAGCTACCTCTCCTCAAGGTTGCACATGAAAACTATACTTATGGATGCTGATCCTGTGGAAAATCACATATAAATGAGTGTTTGAGGGAGTCAGAAAGAAAGAGATAGTAATCCTTCAGTGTAATTTTATTCCACCACCAGCTGAAGTACAAATATTATTTCAGGAAATTAATACGTACAATAGCTTATTGGAAAATGTCATATTTTTCCATATAATGCTTTTTATTCCAATAATAATATGAGTAACTAATTTCTAGCCAAATATCCTTCTGATGGCTTCGAATATTTTCTCCTTTGATGACTTCAAACCCTGCAAAGAATTGTATCCATATATAAGTTAATCATCAACACTATATATATAGAGTGATCAATAGAAGAAATGATAAGTTGAGCTTAATTATAATTACGGGGTGTAATCGATGTTAATTTTTCCAGCGTTAATGTCAGCGATCTGAGAGAAGGCCTCTTGAGAGAGATCGATGGTTGCTCGACATGCTGGGGATGGGCATCGATCAACAATCTTGACAGTAACACTGCCACCTTTGCAAGGCTGTGGTACGCCTTGGTTTGTAGCTCCTGTGCAGGTCACCCTGTACATTCTCCCACATGCAGCACCATTGTCATAAAGTGCATCGCTTGCAGCTGCTATCATCACACCTTGATCTTGGAATCCATAGCATGCTGATGCTGTTGAATTAAAAAATAAACATACGTAAATAAACATGGAATTCTCAAAATTCAAAGAAACATATAATTATAATCTTATCTGAGTCTCATCAGAATACTCACGAACATAAACATTGTAGTAAGTGGCAGTTCCGGCAATGGCAGAAGCTACCGAGACTAGGCTGATGAGAAGCCCTGCAAGAAACAACGCACGGATTGCAATTGCCATGTCTGCTTTCTGTAATCAACTCTCAGAATTATATGTACTCGCACTAATTTGAACTATGGTTAGCTGTGAATCAAATTAATGAGGTTTCGTCCCTTTTTATAGAAGATCTCATGAACCGATTGCTGCTGCCACTGCTAACGGTCTTAACACGTTTCTTTAGTACCAAAAATAATGACTTTTACTTGGATGTAGATGTTTATATATGTGTACATTTTTCTAGATCAAAGAACAAAATTCCGCGTAATTAACTGACTTAACTTTTACTTGGAAGAAGATGTTGAGTGATTTCACCTGTACGTAGAATTTTCCAAGGGCATTACTAAATTTATCATCAAAACTTTTATTTTCATCATTTGTTTTTTTTTTTTAAATCACTAATTAATACACCGTCTTCGGTAATAATTGTTTCTATATTATAATTAAATATGTTTTATATTAAATATTTAAAGTATTCAAAAAATTAAATGTTTATGAAAGCAAAAATAAAAGAAACTGAAAAACAAAAATATTAGACATTTTAAACATTTTATATAAACATATTTAATTATGATATAGTAATAAACATCCATAAAAATGTATATTGATAACCACCTTAAGGGGATTGTCTTCGTTCAGCCAAGAGCAAAGTTTAATTCTCATTATCTAAGGATAATTAACTAGTTATAATTATTCGTTAGTAATACTAAGTTTAAGCTCATTTGGTCTAAAAAAATTTAGTAATCAATCAAAAAACTAAGTGTGTTTTAGTGATGGTTTATCCTAAAAAGTGGTAGATTTAATTTCGGTTGATATAAAATTTTTTTCGAAAATATCCCATTATCTATAAATATAAAAAAGAAGAAGATATATTGATAATTTTAATAAAATAAATGGTGAGAATAACAATATGATAGTGGATTTAGTCTTATCTATTTTTTAATTGTACCATGCTTGTAGCAAATATTTTTGTCCTCTAGATCATAAACAAATTATAGCTAAATCAATCTAACTTACAGGTGCAAATTTTTGGTTCCGTCCAGAAAAAAAAAAAACATGGACTCGAATAATAGAAAACGTTTCAATCCAGGTGCCTATAATATTCCACGAAACCTTTGAAATATTGCAATTCCTTGCGTGTTAAGTTCAATCCGTAGATTTTGGCGATAATTGGTAACATGTAGAACCTTTGAAGTTTTTTTTTCTTTTTTTTTCATTAAACTTTGAAGTTTCCAATTCATTACAAATTGTCTCATTGCAAAATGAGTAATGATATATAATATCTCTTAAGCTGTGAAGACCTATGTCGATAGTTTTTCTATTATAATATTAATTATTCATACTGTAAATATAAATAATATCATTTATATTTATAATTTTTACTTGATAAAATGTAATAAAAAATTATAATATAATTATAGAGTAAGTATAATTATCAAATCACGTAATTAAGTTTTTATATTATATAATTATTCTTATCTTTTTTTATATTATATGATTATTCTTGTCTTTTTATTTTATTTTATTTTTTAATTTTTGTCTCCTAACAATATCTACGATCAAACTTCTTTTTCGTAATGATTTTCTAAGTAATATTCGAGGATTGCTTTCTTGTAAAATCCACATGTTGACTTTAAGCATAAGAATAGAAAACGTTTCAATCAGGGTGCCTATGATATTCCACGAAACCTTTGAAATATTGCAATTCCTTGCGTGTTAAGTCCCAAACCGTAGATTTTGGCGTTAACTGATAACATGTAGAACCTTTGAAGTTTATTTTTTGATTCATGAAACTTTGAAGTTTCCAATTCATTTCAAATTGTCTCATTGCAAAATGAGTATTAATGATATATAAATATATAAATATAGATAATATCCTGATGTTTTTTTTAATTATAATATTAATTATTCATACCATAAATATATAAATATAGATAATATTATTTATATTTATAACTCCTATCTGATAAAATGTAATAAAAAATTCAATTATCAAATCACATAAGTTTTTATATTATATAATTATTCTCGTCTTTCTATGTTATATCATTGTTTTTATTTTTTTATTTCGTTTATTTTTTTTACTTTTCTGTCTCCTAAGAATATCCACGGTCAAACTTCTTTTTGGTATTGATTTTCTAAATAATATCCGAGGATTGCTTCCTTGTAAAATCCACATGTTGACTTTAAGCATAAGAAGTTTTTTTCCCCAAACATCTGAGTGTTAGTTTGAAACGTAAGTGTTCTATTATTTCTGTGGCATTCGTTAATTTGCACATGCAGTGTACGATTCTACATGTGCATTGTTAATTTGCAAATGTAGTGTGGAGGATGAATTTGCCAACATTACAAATGTAGTATTTAGCTTCTTCTTCTTTTTTCCTTTGGTACGTAGTTGTGGCAAATTCAAGACAACAGTGTTTTCTCTGTTGTTTGAGAATAAGATTTGTTATATTTGAGGTTTAGTTTGAGAGTTCTTCAAAATTTATACCGTTCAATCATCATAAAAAATTTTCTCTTCCTTCGTTAAGCATAGCCGAATTATGTAAATTTGTGTAATTAGTTTTTTCTATTTGCTATGATATTCTTTAAACATATATGTGTCATGTAAGTTTGTTGTTTGTGATTGATGTGCACAAATCACCATGTCTTCCTTGGTACCTAATATTGAGAAGTTTGAAGGACTAACCAGTTTAGCATGCATGTGGCGGGTTAATATGAAAGCAGTTCTTTTCGAAATGAATTTAAAAAAGTCCTCGATGGTAAAGCAAAGAAGTGAATTACAATGACTGAAAAATGTGGATGGAGTTTTCCTAAGAGTATGGCTAAAAAGACCACATGTGCTTCATTTCGAGTGATTTAGTTATGTAAAAACACTTGTTAATTACAATAACTTCAGATTCTATCCTTTAATTTATTTTTCGAAAACAACAACAACAATAATAATAATAATGGGAGTTCAATTAACTGCACTGTCACATGGCTCCTTCTGATTCCTACAAAATCCTACTATCTTATATGTGTACATGTTTTAATAAGAGTAATACATATAAGGTGTATATCTATGATCTGGTGGGTAGCATATTTTAGTATGATATCGGCCAGTTGTAACAAAATTATTTCAAAATTTTATATTTAATTAATTTTTTCCTATATTTTTTATAAATTTTCTAATTAAAAAAACATGATTCATTCTTTTTTTATGTATTGATTTTTAAATAAAAACTTATAATAATTTAAACTTAAATATTAATCTAGAATTAAAAAAACCTTTAAAAATATTTTTTTTTCATAAATCATATCTAAAAAATTAAAGCTACAATTAATGTATAGACTTAGACTTGTAGAGGTGAACACTATTAGGTTAAAACCTAAAAATCGAACCAAACCGAACTAAATTAGCAATTTCGATTCGGTTCATTTTTTTTTTAATTTGATTTTCATTGAAAACTGAATTAGTGTTTTTGTTTACACACCCATCCAAGTCTCACAACATTTTCCTATGATTGTTTTTGCTAAAACTTTAATTAAAATTATTAGTATTTATTGAAAATCGAAAAAAAATGCAAAAAAGTGACATTTCAGCTTAGTTTAAAAGAAAATTCAAAATTCAAAAGAAAAGATGTAAAAAATTAGTTTTTAACCAAAAACCAAATCAAAAAATTTGGTTTTTTAATCGAAAAACCAAACCTCAATTTAGTTCGGTTTTGGTTTATGTTTTAGTCAATTCGGTTAATCAAAAACTAAAAAAAAAAAAAAAAACTAAAACCAAATCGAAAAACTCGAAAGATCACTCTCGTAGACTTCTATAAAAATTAACAAATAAAAAAAATTATTATTATCTAATACCGATGAGAAAACTATTTTTTGAAAGTGTATGAATTTGACTTATATATATTTATTTATAAAATAATCAATAATATTATTATAACTAATTGTATTTGAATCATTTGATGATTCTTTTTAAAAAATTATTTCAATCACTTTATTAAAAAAAATAGGTTTATAATATCAAAAAATAATTGCAAATAGTTAATGTTATGTGTGTAGATGTATAGTTAAATTTCAATAAAATCAAGAATTTAATATTTTTTTTATATATCAAGATTATACTTAATGAGTTGAGAGTGTATGGTATAACGCTACAAACATATCAAAAAATCTTAGACAGATTATCTCAAATATATAATGTATATTTCATCCTCGTTAGACTATATATATCCGTGTGTGTATGTGTTCAATCTTTCAAAACAAAAATTTTTTTTAATTAAAACTAGCTAGAAAGTAGGCTTGCACGCACTTGTGATTGGTTATAGGCCCGAATAAGGCGGACCAAAAAAAAATTATGATTTTTGGCGAGCTATTGCTCTTTGAAAAAAAAAGTTTTTAATTTTCAACCTCTTCAAATCCAAATTTAGTCTCATTTTTTTTTCAAAATACCTTAAAATCATAAAAATAACATCAACAAACTCGTTTAAAATCTCAAAACTCATTTTAATACACATAAAAATAAAAAATTTTAAAATATTTTTAATTTTTGATCTATCTCCTCCGAATTGTGACTACAACAAGCATATTATACTCTCCGAGACGAACAAAATGGTGATGAATTTCTTCGGTCAAGAAGGCCGAAATAGGCTTTGACATCCTTCTTTATTTGCACTATTATCTATCTTTTTATTTCTCTCTCCTCCAAGCTATCAAGGATCAAAATATAACACAAATGAAGTTCGAAATCGAAACAAAAATTTATAAAAAAATAAGGGATCAAAATGCAAATTTTTTAACAAATTTGCTTCTAAATAGTAACATGCACTGTGTGATTGAGTACGGATGAACAATGCAAATGAATTTGAGTAAACAATAAAAAACTAGTAATTTGCATAGTGTTTTCTAAAAATTAATTTTTTTCATGATAATGTGTGCAACGCAATGATAGCAACTAAGACTCATTTTTAAAAAAAAATCGTGCTAAAAAAGACCATTTCTTAGAAACTTAGGAATTAACATTGTTTCTTAAAAAACTATCTACCAAAGACAAAAAGGCTTAGAAAGACCAACTTCGTCCACCAAGATAGCACCCATTTCTTCAAGTTATTTGAACTCCACTTCAGACTCTCCAAGATCAATGTCTTCCTTGATGCCCCACTCACTCTAAAAACCCAACAAAAAAAAAAAAAAAAGGTTTGTGTACTGGTAATAAAGTCTTAATTTATTGACAAAAAAAGAAAGAAATAAGATCAGCCTATCTAACCGCTTAATTAAGAGGCTAATTCGTTATCTCCCGCCTATATTCTTCACCTGCTCCTAAATGTCTCCGTCAGCACGAAACTATAAAATGATGATGTTGTAGCCACTCTAAGGTGTTGTCTAAGAGAATAAATATCCCCAAGCCTCTTAAACTCCACATAGAGGCATTGGCCCTCTACACTATACTTTGAACCATTTCTTTCTCCAATCTTCTACGAGGTCAATTTTTTCCCTTTGAACATCTTCTTTAGTAGGCTTAACTTCTTTATTGAAAAAGTATAGAGCCACAACATTCCTCGTTTTCCTCTAGAACTTTCGACTAGAAAGTAACAATACCTGAAAAGCCTAAGTGTAGGACTGACTTTAAACTGCCTATAAAAATTCTCAAAGGTAGCTATAATGGTCCATCCATTCAAGTGAAGCTAACTCATCCATAAGTAATAGTGCCAAAGGACCTCTGGCCAAAAAAAAAAAAAAAAAAAAAAACAAACAAACAAAGGAATATTATAGTTATAAGTAAACATGCCACAGAAACAACTAATATGGAATGGATTTCAAAGGCCTGAGTAGATTAACCCAATAATTCTCTAGAGCGTTGTAATTCTGCTGCCTGCAGGCGACGTAGAAAATTACCGAAGGCGTGACAAGCTGTTCATAACCTTGTATGGTTGTCAAACTCAGCCCCTCGAGACTTGAACCAGTTAAGGATTAGGATTATTGGATCAACCCACACGTTGTTATTTTTTTCTTCTTACCGAAAGAGTAACTTAACAAAAAAGTCTAATTGATTTGCCGGCCTAGATAGGCTGGAATGGATAAGCATGATAACAAGAGATACGTGAGAAATTATCATGCTAACAAGGTCTTTCAAGGGCAGAATGGAAAGAATGAGGTTATGATTCGTAAAGTGGATGTATACAAAAGAGGATCGCATGGAAAAAGAACAACAGCCACCAACTACATCATCAAATTAAGGTATGGACTACTTAGCGTTTTATCATCCTTGAAATTATTAAATTAAACATGTCAAATTGTAATTACTTGATTAATTAATTAATTTCGATGCAATTTTATGATTTTGATTTTTTATTATACATATATATATATATACTATGGCTATTTTTTTAATGGAGATTTAATGGTCAAAATGAAATACTAATAAATTACCATATAAGGTAATTAGAAAGTCTAAGTTATGTTATTTAGAGTTTTATAATCATAGCCGTATATAAAAACGGACACCAGCTTTTTTAAAACATTTGATTTACCCTTGAATTTTCTTTAATGATCCTAAAACAGTACAACAATACCACTTTTTTTTTTTTTTTTAAGAGACCGTTTATGAGTTTTGTCTCTTTGTCTCTTAAGTCAACTTGGGATTAATAAGAAATGAATTAATATGGCCACAACATTAACCTTTCAAGTCAACTTGGGATTAATAAAGAAACCTTAACATAAGTACTTACTTCTTTCAATGCAGGGGAGAGTCTGAATGATCCTTTTTTTTTTTAATTATTATTTTTCTTTTTCAAATTTTCATGCGTTACTAACATAATATAAAATTCAGGACAATTTTGAAATTAAATTATATGTATGTCTAATTGATTCAGTTAAAATTAAAAATAAGAATAATAGATTGAAAATTCAATAATTTTATTATAATAAAATAAATTAACTCTATTAAATATATAAGAATAGATTGAAAACTTATTTCATTAAGTATATAAAGAGAAACTAAGTCATTTTCTCTTAAATAAATTAAGAAGTATAGCTTCTTCTTCTTTCTTCCCTAATTAATAGTTTAAAAAATAAAGTTTTTCTTTTTGGCAAAACGGACTAGCTAGCTCTCCTCAAGGTTGCATATGAAAACTATACTTATGGATGCTGATCCGGTAGAAAATCACATATAAATGAGTGTTTGGGAGAGTCAGAAAGAAAGAGAGAGTAGTCCTTCACTGTAATTTTATTCCATCACCAGTTGAAGTACAAATATTATTTCAGGAAATTAATACGAATCATAATATATTGGAAAATGTCATATTTTTCCATAAAATGGTTTTTATTCCAATAATAATATCAGTAACTAATTTCTAGCCAAATATCCTCCAGATGGCTTCAAATATTTTCTCCTTTGATGACTTCAAACCCTGCAAAGAGTTGTATCCATATGTAAGTTAATCATCAACACTATATATATAGAGTGATCAATAGAAGAAATGATAAGTTGGGCTTAATTATAATTACTGGGTGTAATCGATGTTAATTTTTTATGAAGACAGTCGATTAAGATTAAAGAAAGGGAAGACGAGTTAGCTGAACGGCGAGAGGTTGAAGAAAGGGAAGAAAGCTAGTTGAAGGGTCAACCAACAAATGGGCTCACTTATGCTTTAAACGAGAGAACCCAAGAAGAGTACTTTGGGCTCCCTAATTAAACGAGCATAAGCCCACTTACCATTTTTTTTCTTTGTTCTTCATCCGCTTCACCGTTTTTTTTAATTTTCTTTTCCCTTTCATTTCTTTATTGTTGAGTCGGTTACAAAACAATCTTCCACGACTTTCTAGAAGCATATTGTTGGCCTCTATCACCATTCTAAGATTCTTAAAATATGGTTATAACAAACTCTACCGACCTTGTATGGTGATGCCTATATATGCTTTCCTTTTTCATTCAAAAAAATTAAGCAAGAATGATTATTATCTAAATTCCATCATAGTATCGGAGCTCAGCTCCGTATTTATTCTCTCGTTATTTCTTTATGGCTTCTTTTCGGTGTTTCTATCATCTTTAGAATGTGTTGATTTTCTTCTTAGCCTCCATCATGCCGAGAACCTCTTACGCCGGCATTGCTGCAAATCAAGGGCGACGAAAGTCGACCTAATAACCAAAACACTATCGGACTTGACGATCACCCCGCTAGTCCATACTACCTACACCCCGGTGAAAACCCATCCCTAATACTTGTTTCATCTCTATTGACCGATACAAATTATCATTCATAAGCAAGATCCATGCGTATGGCATTATTATCTAAAAACAAGTTGCGATTCATTTATGGTTCTATCATTATGCCACCTAAAAATGACCCTCTCGTATATCTATTGGGAGAGATACAATACCATGGTGCTTGTCTTGGTTGATGCGATCCGTTACGAGTCCATAGCACAAAGTGTGATATGGTTTGACTCTCGTTGTTGAAGTGTGGAAAGATTTGAAGGACGGGTTCTTACAAGTCGATTCTTTCTAAATTTCGGATCTCCAAGAGGAGATTTTCAGCTTTCGTCAAGGTAATCTCTCGGTTTTAGACTACTATACTCACCTCAAAATTTTGTGGGATGAATTCTTCAATCTTAGACTAATGCCCAAATGTCAATGTGAACCACAATGCGCATGCGATGCCTTGAAAATTGTCAAATCCTATCAAGATGGTGACTCGTGTCATTAGATTTCTAAGAGGTTTAAATGAGTCCTATTCTATCGTGAAATCCCACATCATGCTCATAGACCACTTTGCTCGATCTTAAGAGGGTTTTCGCAATGGTTGCTCAACATGAGAGACAACTAAACAATTCCATTCGGACTTCACTCAACTTAAAAACCATTGAACCATAATTTTTTTACACCAAAGCGAGATCGAGACGAAGTTTTCCACAAACAAAAAACTCATCCGTATGTACTCGCAATAACAATGGTCACATTAAAGATAAATGTTATCGCAAACATGGTTTTCCTCCTAATTTTTCCCTAAATATCCGTACCAATTACACTCCAAGAGACAATTACCCACCAAGAGAAAGTTATAAACCTAAGTTTTGATTAGCAAACTATGTAGAAACGCACTTGGACAGTAGTTCTACTCGTACCGACATTGCCACTTCCGTCAAAGAAGGTCTTCATGATAGCTCCGGCTCCCAACTCATTGTTGACCGACTTGCACAAGTGCTGCAACTCCCGCAAAGAGAAGGAGATCGAAAGGAAAATCAGCCACTATCCCACATATTAATACTATTTCCCCGCTCCAAAAGGTATATCCTCACTCGTTATGTCTTCTACTTTATGGTCATCCACATGGCTTCTTAATTCTAGAGCAACGAGATGACATCATTTGTTCTCTGAGAGCACTTCACCACCTATACCACGTTGAAAGGTTTAGATATTCAACTTCCTAATGGTCAGCTTGTAGTCGTCACACACATATGAACAATCCAAACTTTCCTTTCTAACTCTTACTAATGTCTTCTTTGTTCCTATTTTTACTTTCAATTTGATTTCTATTAGCAAACTCATAAATTTATGTCATTTTCAACTAATCTTCACTCATGACTCATGTCGATTCAAGATACAAAATCTTTGAAGATGATTAGTTTTGCTAAACAAGTGAATGGCCTATACTACCTCTCTCCACCAACCGAAGATTTCAACACTCCTCTTTGCAATGTTACTACTCAACCAGTTAACCTATGGCAAAAAAAATTAGGACACCTCTCTAATCAAAGATTATAAGCCTTGTCTAGAATAGATCCTTCGTTGTTTTTCATTGTACTAAACAATGTGATATTTATCATTTTACTAAACAAAGAAAATTACCTTTTTATGTCAGTACCTCTATTGCTACTTCTTGTTTTGATTTCATACACATAGACATTTGGGGTCTTTATCATACCCTATCCATTCTTAGTTACAAATTCTTTCTAACTATTGTGGATGATCATAGTAGGATGACATGGGTATGTATGATGAAACACAAGTCCGAAACTAGAGAACTCATCCAAGGCTTTTGTGCATATGTGGAAAGACAATTTGATAAGCAAATTAAATGCATCGAAGTGATAATGGTGCATAATTTTCAATGATTGATTTTTTCAACGAAAGGGCATTTTACATAAAACCACCCGTGTCGAGATACCTCAACAAAATAGCCGAGTGGAAAGAAAACATCAACACATTCTAAACGTAACCGAGCTGCGAAAATGTAAGCTAACTTACCTACTAAATTCTAGGCGGATCGCGTCCTTCATGCAGTCTACCTAATCAACCGCATACCCTCTCTCATATTATCTCACAAATCTCTTTATTCTATTTTATTTGGTTGTAACCCCGATCTAACCTCTTTGAAAGTATTTGGTTGCCTTTGTTTTGCATCCACCAAAGGAGCAAACAGAGGCAAGTTTGATACTCGAGCAAGGAAATGTGTGTTTCTTGGTTTTTCTTCGAGTACGAAAGGGTTCAAGCTATTTGATCTTGCTGCCAAGCAATTCCTTCGTCACGAAACGTGATCTTTTATGAAGACCATTTCCCTTTCCTTGCCTCACCCTATGACTCCCTCATACCTACTCCCATCTTACCTCTTTCTCCAAATGAACCATGTTATGACCTTTCATCACCGCCTTCCCCACTCTCATCATCTCTCCTTCTAGATGCACCTTCCCCACCATCCATCCACCCCGTTTCTTTTTCCCTACCTTCTCCCTCCATTTCCCTAACACCATCACCACCTCAAATTCGTCACTACCTCGAGCGGTCTAGACCTCCCACATACCTCTAACACTATGATTGTTCCGCTCTTACTTGTACCTCACCCCATACATTCTCTTCTTTCATTTCTTACCATCACCTCTCCTCAAAACATCGAGCCTTCTCGGCAGCTCTCACCTCCCTCAAAGAACCTACAACATACAAACATGCTATACAACATCGAGCTTAGCGAGATGCTATGCAAGTTGAATTACAAGCATTGCTCGATAATGAGACATGGGAACTTAACCTTTTTACCACCGGGAAAAGTTATCGTTGATTGTAAGTGGGTTCATCGACTTAAGTTCAATGTCGATGACGAGCTTACGAGTTGCAAGAGTAGAGTCGTTGCCAAGGGTTTTACACAACAACATGGCCCGGACTACACCGAAACCTTATCTCCCGTTGTCAAGCCCATCACTATATGGGTATTGCTAGCTCTTACTCGCCTCTCAAGGCTGGTTTCTCGACCAATTAAACATCAACAATGCCTTCTTACACGGGGATTTAGACGAAGAAGTCTATACGAAGCCAACCCCGGCCTTTCTTTTCCACATTCCGACATGGTTTTTCGATTAAAAAAAGCTTATATGGTCTCAAACAAGCCAACGAGACGGTAACACCACAAACTCACCTCTACTCTACTTATTTCGGTTTCTCTCAATCCCATTCGGATTATTCCATGTTCACCGGATGTCGAACACCAACTTCATCATCTTACTTATCTATGTAGATGATGTTTTACCGGCAAACAACAGTTTGACCCCGATTCAAGATACCAAGCATTATCCGGATTGCACCTTTAAAATCAAAGACCTTGGCGAAGTAAAATATTTTTTAAGCCTTGAGCTTGCTAAATCCTCCTCCGGCATAAACCTCTCCCAACGTAAATACACTATTGATTTGCTTCGGGACAATGGTTTCCTTGACTCCAAACCCATCTCCACTCCCATGCCATCAAATGCCGGATTATCTTCCGAAGGTGAGCCTTTTCGGATGTCATTTTTTACGGATGCCTCATTGGAAAATTACTCTATCTCACCACTACAAAACCCAACATCGGCTTCGTTGTCCAAGCAACTATCTCAATTCTTAGACACACTAACTACCCTTCACATGTAAGCGAGCTTATCGTCTTCTTTACTATCTCAAAGGGTCACCCGGTTAGGGCATTCTCTTCCCTCGTGACTCTCATCTCCGACTCCATGCCTTTTCCGACTCGATTGGGGCACATGACCCGATACTCGCAAATCCATCATCGGCTACTCGTGTTTTCCTCGGCTCATCTCTTATTTCTTAGAAATCTAAGAAGCAACCAACAATCTCCGAAGCTCATCCGAGGTTGAGTATCGTGCCCTCACTATGACCACTTGTGAATTGCAATGGTTACTCTATCTTCTTCGGGATTTTAGTATCACACACAATCAAACTACCTACCTCTACCGTGACAACAAGTCTACAATTCACATTGCGAGAAAACCTTATTTTTCACGAACGCACAAAACACATCGAGATCGACTATCATCTCGTTCGTGAAAAGGTCTAATCCGGCATTGTCCATCTCCTTCCCGTAACCTCCCAACTATAACTTGCGGATCTATTTCACAAAGGCTCTCCCTTCGCCTTCCTTTGCATCCATGTTGCTCAAGCCGGGTGTTCACTCGTTTACCGTCCAGCTTATGGGGGTGTGATTAAGACGATCGATCGAGATTAAAGAAAGAGAAGAAAGTTAGCTGAACGGCGAGAGGTTGAAGAAAGGGAAGAAAGCTAGTTGAAGAGCTAACTAACAAATGGGCTCACTTATGCCTTAAACGAGAAGACCCAGAAGAGTACTTTGGGCTCCCTAATTAAACGAGCATAAGCCCAATTACCATTTTCTTTCTTTATTCTTTAGTCTCTCGCTTCACCGTTTTTTTTATTTGCTTTTCCCTTTCATTTCTTTATTGTTGAGTCGGTTACAAAACCATCTTCAATAACTTTCTAGAAGCATATTGCTGGCCTCCGTCACCATTCTAAGATTCTTAGAATATGGTTGTAACAAACTCTACCGACCTTGTACGGTGACGCCTATATATGCTTTCCTTTTTCATTCAATAAAAATCAAGCAAGAATGATTGTTATCTAAATTCCATCATTTTTTCCGGCGTTAATGTCGGCAATCCGAGAGAAGGCCTCTTGAGAGAGATCGATGGTTGCTCGACATGCGAGGGATGGGCATCGATCAACAATCTTGACGAGTAACCCTACCACCTTTGCAAGGTCGTAGTACACCTTGGTTTAAACATTTTATATAAACATATTTAATATGATATAGTAACAAACATTGATAGAAAAATATATTGATAACCACCTTAAGGGATGTGATTTAAGGATAAGGGGATTGTCTTGATTTAGCCAAGAGCAAAATTTAATTTTTACTATCTACTGGATAATTAACTAATCATAATTATTAGTTAGTGATATCGGACTTAAACTCATTTGATCTAAGGAGTCTAGTAGTCGACTAAAAACTAAACATGTTCTAACATTTGTTTATCTTAGGAAGTGATAGATTTAGTTTCAGATTGATGCGAAAGTTTATTCGAAGATATCTCACTATATATGTAGTGAGATAATTTTAATAAAATAAATGGTGAGAATAACAAATTTGATAGTGGATTTAGCCTTATCTATTTTTTAATTGTACCATGCTTGTAGCAAATATTTTTGACTTCTAGATCATAAACAAATTATAGCTAAATCAATCTAATGTACAGTTGCAAATTTTTTGTTCCGTCCAGAAAAAAAAAAAAAAAAAAAGGACTCAAAAATAGAAAACGTTTCAATCCGGGTGCCTATAAAATTCCACGAAACCTTTGAAATATGGCAATTCCTTGCGTGTTAAGTCCCAATCCGTAGATTTTGGCGTTAATTGGTAACATGTAGAACCTTTGAAGTTTATGTTTTGATTCATGAAACTTTGAAGTTTCCAATTCATTACAATTTGTCTCGTTGCAAAATGAGCAATGATATATAATATCTCTTAAGTTGTGATAATCTATATTGATGTTTTTTTTTATTATAATAGTAATTATTCACACTATAAATATAAATAATATCATTTGTATTTATGACTTCTATTGGATAAAATGTAATAAAAAATTATAATATAATTGTGGAGTAAGTATAATTATCAAACCAAATAAGTTTTTATATTATATAATTATTCTTTTTTTTATATTATATGATTGTTCTTGTTTATATATATATATATATATATATATATATATATATATATATATATATATATATATATATATATATTGTTTTTTAACTTTTCGTCTCCTAACAATATCCACGGTCAAACTTCTTTTTCTTATTGATTTTCTAAATAATATCAGAGCTGAGGATTGCTTCCTAGTAAAATCCACATGTTGACTTTAAGCATAAGTTTTTCCCCAAACATCTAAATGTTAGTTTGAAACGTAAGTGTTCTACTATTTAGATTAATTTGGTGTATTTATGAGAATAAATTTTGTTAAGTATTAATATTCAAATTTAAATTTAAAAAATAAAAGATGAGGAAAAAAATCTCATTAACCATATTAATACTGACATCTTAGGATTAACCATCAATAGTTGATATTATTAGACTTTAAAATGAATGGTGTTAGTATTAATTGTCGCAAATTAAATATAGGTATGACCAAAGACAAAACGTCAGTTGATCAAACCATGGATAATCTCTCTCTTTATTTATTTATTTATTTATTTTGTGGCACTAAAAAATTTTGTCCCAGAATCGGTTCTTTAAAAATAATTATTCAAAACTCATGGCGTACACAATATTAAGTTTACCGATTTTCCGTAAAATTCCCTTCGCTGCTTGACTTGTCACCGCCGATATGATAATTAATGAAGAGAAAGAAAAGTCAATAGCCATCACGATAAAGATCGGTGATTGAATTAATTAAGGGAGATGTTGGCACTTAGTACATGCATGTTACAATCTTAACACCACGAAATTTCTGTGGCATTCGCTAATTTGCACGTGCAGTGTATGATTTTAAATGCGCATCGTTAATTTGCACACGTAGTGTGTACGATGACTTCGCCGACATAACAATTAATCTATTAGCACTATGATTTGTTTTTAAACACACGTAGAAGTAGTATGTAGCTTTTTTTTAAAAAAAAAATCTTTGGCGCCTAGCTGTGGCAAATTCAAGACAAGAGTGTTTTCTCTGTTGTTTGCGAATGAGATTTGTTACATTTGAGGTCAGGTTTGAGAGTTCTTCAAAATTTATACCGGTTCAATCATAGTAAAAAAAATTTCTCTTCCTTCGTGAAGCATTGCCGAATTATGTAAATTTGTGTAATTATTTTTTTTCTATTTGCTATGATATTCTTTAAACATATATGTTTCATATTTAATAAATTGATAGCAGCACTTATAAGACCATCTCCAATACTCTCTTTATTATAAGATTTTTCTTTATAATAAAAAGGTCTGTCACAAATTTCATCTTCAATGTTCTTTTTATCATAATTTCTATTTTTAAAAGTGAGATACGTAATGTCTTTGGCTCTCTAATATTACGAGTCCAAATGACTTTTATCTTATATTTCATTAATGAAAATTACTATTTATTATATCACTCAGTCTCTTCACCAATAACCTCTCTCGAAGATTAAAAAAAAAAAAAATTTCAGAATTAAATGTTTTATGAATTTTGTCAAAATAAAGAGTTAAGGTAGAGAGTAACATTAGAAAAAATATTAATCTTCAATCTATATAATTAATAATGCTCTCTATTTATATTAAAAATATTAACTAAAAATAGAGAGCATCATTGAAGATGTTGAGTTTATTGATTGTGATTGATCTGCACAAGCCACCATGCCTTCTCTAATACCTAATTAATATTGAGAAGTTTGAAGGACTAACCAGTTTTAGCATGTGGCGGGTTAATATAAAAGCAGTTCTTTTTGAACTGAATTATTATTATTTTTTTTTTAAAAAAAAGAAGAAGTTCTCGATGGTATAGCGAAGAAGTGAATTACAATGACGGAAGAAAGATGGAAAAATGTGGATGGAGTTTTGGTAAAAGTAATGGCTGAAAGGACCACATGTGCTTCATTACGAGTGATTTAGTTATGTAAAAACACTTGTTAATTACAATAACTTCAGATTCTATCCATTAATTTATTTTTTGAAAACACTAATAATAATAATGGGAGTTCAATGGACTCCACTTCACATGGCTCCTCTGATTGTGTACAATTATTTCAAAATTTTGTATTTAATTAATTTTTTTATATTTTTCAAAAATTTTCTAATTAAAAAATCATGATTCATTCTTCTTCATATCTTAATTTTTAAATAAAAACTTATAATAATTTAAAATAAAATATTAATCTAGAATTAAAAAAATACTTTAAAAATATATTTTTTTCGTAAATTGTATCTAAAAAAATAAAGCTATAATTAATATATAGACTTGTACAAAAATTAACAAATGAATAAAATAAATTTTTATTATTATCTAATGCTAATGAGAAAATTATTTTTTGAAAGCATATGTATTTGATTTATATATATTTATTTATAAAATTATCAATAATGTTAGTAAAACAAACCGTATTTGAATCATTTGATGATTCTTTTTTAAAAAATTATTTCAATCAATTTATTTTAAAAAATAGTTTTATAATATTAAAAAAATAATAACAAATGGTTAATTTTATGTGTAAATGCATAATTAATTTTTAAAAAAATTGAGAATTTAATATATTTTTTTATAAATTATGATTATATTTAATGAGTTGAGAGTGTGTAGTATAAAGCTACAAACATAAAATTTTAAATTTTTTTTAAAAAAATCTTAGACAAATTATTTCAAATATATAGTATATTTCATCATCGTTAGACTAAATGAGAAAAAGAAAAGTTCAATCTTCCATAATGTTTTTCCTAACAATCCATAACCAAAAAAAAAAAAAAAAAAAATCAATTATTAAAACTAGCTAGAGAGCGAGGCTTACACATGCTTGGGGTTGGTTATAGGCCTCCACGCAGTGCTAGGGCTTGGTTCTAGGCCCGCTCAAGCTAGCCACAAAAAAAAAAAAAAAAGAAATATGTTTGTAATTTTTGGTGAGTTATAGTTCATTGAAAAAACAGGTTGTTAATTTTCAACTACTTCAAACCCAAATTCGAGTCTTATTTTTTGTCCAAAAATACCTCAAAATCACAAAAATAACATCAACAAATTCATTTAAAACCTCAAAACTTATTTTAATACGCATAAAAATGTTAGTGTAGATATACAAGATCTAACATGTTTGGATGGTTTGATAAATTGTATTATTACATGATTTGTTAGGTTCATTAGGAATCTAATGGAGATTGGTGGATGACCGAGATAGGACATGCCATAAGTTATCACATTGCACTTCAATGAATGTCAAACTCCGGAATCTCTAGCCACGGTGGAAGTATACCAATAAAGCATAATTGGTTTACTTGAGAGCTAAGACATTTAGAGATAAAAAAAACTAGTGTGATCATAATCGAATAGAATATAAACCAAGTTTGAGATCACACTCGTGATAAATTGATATGAGAACTAAATTGTATGAAAACCATGCTCATGAAAGTTAATTACAAATTAATTAATCATTCTAGAGAATTGGGTAGTTATGATACCTTGATAGAGATTAATCTTGATTTATGTATCAATAGCTAAAATAGGTGTTATTTATCTTCTTGATATATTGTCGATATATCTAGGAGCCTATTGAGTCATATGCATAAGTTTAAACATTTACATGAAAAAAAAAAGAATAAAAGGTTTTGGAAAAAAGTTTTCTGTTTTGGAAAAATTTTTAAATTTGAAAGCCGATTACCGAAAATGAAAATCAATTTTCTAATTTTGTTTTAAGGGTAACTTAAGAAATTGTTTTCTAATGTGGACCTTCCTACAAATATTTGACCCGGTTTATTTGGATGGTCCAAATTAATTGGTGAATAATTGGACCAAAAGAGTTTAGGCCAATAGGTTTAATTAAAAAGCACTGCAATATATTTTTGGTGATGGATAATCTTGAGCACTAAAAGATAAGACTCGGTGTTTACAAGGATAAGTTTAAATTAAGCTCACACAAGCAACAAGTCATTTCCTAAGAAGGAGTTGCTGCCACCTATATATATATATAGAGAGAGAGAGAGAAAGAGAGATGGCAACACATCATAAAAATTAGAAGAATGTGTGTCTCTTCTAAAAAGGTAAAAGATGCCACATCTTTTCTCTCTAAAAATTGATGCAAAAACCCTAGTGTGATTTCGTGGGAGAAAATTATACAAAATAGAAAATTTGGAGCTAGCATACCATGATTTCTATCGCTTTTCGTGTGATTGCTTAAGTTATATAGATCATCAATAGAGATCGGATGCTTGGACGATTCCAGTTCATAAAATTGCATTTTGTGTTATAAGCGATAACTCATAAACATTTTATTGTTAATATAGTTAGTTGATTCGAGTGGTTGATCTTCAAAACTTTAGATGGAGGAGAAGAAAATTTTTTGTTTCTTTCGCACCTCTATAAGATGCATGATCCTTCAAAAAATACAAATTAAAATAAAAAAACTCAAAATATTTTCAACTTTTGATCTATTTCTTTAACTATTGCATGACTTGTGACACCACAAACAGATTATACTCTTCAAGACAAACAAAATAGTGGTGAATTCGATAGTTGAGATGGCCAAAATAAGCTTTGATGTCCTTCTCTCTCTCTCTCTCTCTCTCTCTCTCTCTCTCTCTCTCTCTCTCTAAGTCAGTTAGGGGACAAAATATAACATAATTGAAGTTCAAGATCGAAACAAAGTTTGTAAAAAATAAGGGACCAAAATATAAAATTTTTGTCAAACTTGCTTATAAATAGTAAAATACACTATTTAATTGAATGTGGATAAATAGTACGAATGAATGTGAGTGAAAATAAAATAAAATAAAATAGTAATTTGCATAGTGTTTTTTTAAAAAAATTAATTTTTTTTTATAATAATGTGTGCAATGCAATGATAGCAACTATGACTCATTTTAAAAAATTATAGTGCTAAAAAGACTATTTCTTAGGAACTTGGGAACATGGTTTGTGTACATAATAGCGATTTTAGGTATAGCGACAATTACCGAGTGAAGGCTTGGAACAATCCCCTTTACCATCAAAATGTTCTTTCTCATAGTCATAACTCAATTTTGGAGTTTACTAGCTAATCATTACCTTCAAATCTACAATGTTATCCTATGAAAAATATAATGTGTTGGTCATACCAATTTGATATCCTTCCATTATATTAGAGTAAAACTTAATAAAACCAGAACTACTTATAGTAAGATACGAATTTTAGACTACTTGGATCAAATTACTTACCAAAAGTATTTCTTAGAAATGTTTGAATTGCCTACTTGAATGAAATTAACTCTTATTTAGTGAGGATATCATTTACCATCGAAGAGAAAAGAAAAAAAAAAAAGGATGTTGTGGAAATTAACTCTATTATGGCTCATGGTCTCTATAATTTCTTTTAAGAATGATAGTTGAAATATATTTATAATACGTGTTGTCCTATAGTCCCTAATGGATCAAAAGACCACATTCGGATGAGTATTTTAGAAGATGGTACTCTACCAAGTGCATAGGTAAGAAAGCATAGCTTGTTAAGTCACTCCTATGAGCATCTTAAATGGCCATATCTCAAATAACAAGTCTAGATGACGGAAAGCATTTCCATCAAGTGGAAGGAACATATAACAAATCTATTAAATGAAAGTATATTACCAAGATCAATTATGTTCGTTAATGCTAATTATGACACCATCATATTCTTTCCACTATGACATATTAACATCAAGCACATTCATCTCTCAAGCTAGTGTACGAAGTTGTTGGCAACAAAAGAATGAACTATCATGCCTTTATTTTCATGTGATTTGACAAAGCCAATGGTTATATAAATGTAATGCTTGTAGTCCAATCGAGGTCGAGAATGCTACTCGCATTGTTTCACACCTAAGAGTGTAAGACAATGCACTCGTGTCCTCTATCCCGGATCTATATAATAATACATAATGGAATTGCTTATTCGATATAAAGGTTAAGGTTTTCTAAGCTCCGACATTTAATGCTAATAAATTTTTCACAAGCTATTGTATGACATAAACTCTTTTATTTCTATTCATAATTGAAATATAAACTTAAATTGAATATAATCATTCTTAATTCATCAATTTACTTCAAACACACACACACACACACACACAAAAGTGTATTATCTATAAACTAAAATGGCCAAATCTAGGCATTATCTAAAAATGGCTTAACCTAATAATGGTTTAGCCTTCAAACTTTAAACCTAAACTCGTAGTACACGATTTGGCAAACTTTATAGCTCACGATCAGCATCCTCAACACATCTAATCGATCATCAAGTGTTGTTTTGCTCACTTACACCATAAGAAAAACAATGAGCTAAACTCGGTAAATGTAATCATGCATGAAATACAATTAAAATTGTCATTTTTTATGCTTAAAATTCTTTTGTCTTTCGAGTGCATCCCGCTGAATACATATAGTTTCAGTCTTCTTTTTTCGTAAAGGCTCTAGTCATATTTGATTCAATGAACCTCACAAAGGTTGAAAATTTCTATTGCTCCTCATAAACATGCCTAGCCATGTCATGTCCTCGTAAAAAACATAGTCTTATAAAAATCATATACATGTATTGTCTTGAATGCTTGAAATCATGACATGAAATATTTCATGGTGTGCATAAAATTATAATACAATGTCAAGGATTAACATGAACATAAATCACATGGCATTAAACCATTTCTAAATACATTCCACATGATACGACAAGGCAAAATATTATCAAGCATACCATTCATATTATTCAAAGACATCTCATTTAGCAAAAATATATATTCGTCTATGACTATCACATGTCATGACATATCAATTTTCATCAACGAAAATCAAATGTCATGGCTTCATAATTTTTTTCAATGAAAATCGGATGTCATAGCTTCATAATTTTCATCAATGAAAACACAATCAGCTCAATCAATTATTGTTCTATCAATCTCAAATTCCTAACATGTCATAAAAAGGCATGAATTCATCTTAAAATCTCATACAAATACTAACCTTAGGAAATTCACTCTTGGCCGAATATGGCCACACCAATATAAATCATACACATAATCATTTTCAAGCCATTTCACATCCATTCATCATCAAACATACATGTTCATTACAATCCAACACAACATAAGCATTAGCAAAATAATCCAAAAATTCCTCTCTTGGTTGAATGTTTCATCCATTCAACCAAAAAATATTTACTCATTCATTCAATCTATGCAATTCGCCTTATCATATTCAAGCCTAATTTACTTCCTAATCAGTCCATCTTATTTCTTCATTTCATTGCATCTAACTATAACTAACCAATGCTAAAGTCACTAAATTCCATTGCTTAACCATCTAATTCCATAATATTTGAAATTGGAGACTTGGTCGAATGACTCTCTTACCAAACAACCAAGGGATTCCTTCTTATTAAACCTTGAAACATACCATTTTATTCAATAATACATAAACATACACATTTCACTCTAGTTCCCATGTTGGTTGAATCTATCAATCCTAACTAGCCTTTCCATTCTATCAATTTTCTCTTTAATTTTAAGTCCAAACATGGTATAGATATTTTATCAAACACCTAGGATTCATCAATTTCCTATAAAATAATTTTGTTAATTCTTTCTAGTCATGGTCGTATGGTTCATCCCAATGAACTCATTCCATAAGCTTCTCATTTTCCCATTCAATTACCCAATCATGATTATCAATTCAACAATCATACCAAAGCCCATTCAATTATTCAAATCACAACTATCACATGATTTAAAGAAATACCCCTAAATTCTCAATTGAATTCCAACATGATTAACTTATACCTTTTGGGCTTCTTATAGGTCTTTCAAAACCTTAGAGTTAGATTTGAAAGAATTGATCTTAGAGCCTTTTGTAGAGGACATTTTAGGATTTCCATAATGATATAATAGGTCAAATCTAAGTTCGTTTGGGCTTTCAAACGATATTTCATATTCTAGTTTAGAAAATTGATCCGAATTCTATTCAAAGTCCAAATCGATTACGACATTTAACTTATATCTAGAATTTTAAAACTCTAATTAATCCAAGGATAAGCCCATGAAATAGCATATCTACAATTATCATGATGGCTTGAGTCTAAACTAGGTTGGTCCGATGGAGGAATTTAGCTCGCAAATTTAGAATCCTAAAGTTGGGCGGATAGGTTGAGTTAGTGGCCGTATTTAACCCATGATTGAAGTCGTAGATCTCCAATTGATATAAGACTTAATGATTTTGAAAGATAAGAAATAGGACTACAATTTTTATGAAGAAATAAAATTTAATTTGGCAAGTATCAATTCCAACAAGCACAAGCAAATCCAAGGCTATCAAGTTTTCTCTTTAGTTTTAAGGCAAAACATGGCTTATACATTTAATCAAACACCTTAGTTACATCAATTTCTTACGGGACAATCATCCCCTATTCTTTTTAGCCGTGGCCAAATGGTTCATTCCAATGAACCCATTCCTTACACTCCTCCTTCTCTCATTCAATCACTCAACACAACCAATAAATCACTAATCATATAATTTCACATTCAATTATTCAAATTATACATTATCACAATATTTCAACATAAACTATAACTACCCAATTCATAACAAAACAATAATAAATCATTTATCTATTATTAATACAATGTTTAATTATCAATTAAACACTTACCATAACATTACAATAGTTAATCATCCATCAATTTCACAATCCAAGCATCAATTGTATACTATTTATTCAAATGCCAAATTAGAAACCTTAGGTTTCATAAACACATAAATCTCAACATCAACATATAAAAACTCTAAGTCTTGTGCTTGAGTTGAAGTTATATTTACCCAATTATAGCTTATTGTTTAACTTTGCTTTAACCTTACAAAACTTTTTCTCCTTCTTCTCTCTCTTGGTTTCGACTTGTCGCGGGGCGACGTCGGACGCGTGAGGTGAAATGTAAGGCAAATGATTGAAGTCGTCACCTAGTATTATGGTTACTAAGAAACCTCATGATCGATCTATTCGGAGTTTCGAATAAGGGGTTTATTACGTATAGAGAAGACCAAAAGTCACCCTAACCCGTCTTGCCTAAGGCAAGCCGCATTGCATACAACCTTAATTTGACTTCGATGAGTGTGCCCATTTGTCGAGTGATTCGGGACTTGGTAGTCGAAGACCTTATCCTCACTCTGTAATGAATGGCTAAAAATGATGAACACGGAGATATCGTCGCTAGTGCGGCTCAAACGACACGCATGAAAAATAGAACTTAAAATGGGCAAATAGGCAAACAAACAAGACGAGTAAAATGATAGAATATGCAACATATATAAAAATAGGCAAATTGGCAAATAGGCAAAAATTGATAAATACCCAAATTGGCAAAATTGGTGAAGAGGCAAATAGGCAATTAGGCAAAAATCGACGAATAGGCAAAATAGACAATCATAGGCAGAAATAGATAAACTTAAGCAAAGTAGGCAATCATAAGCAAAAATAGGTAAACTTAGGCAATCATAGGAAAAAATAGGCAAAAATCGGCTACATAGGCAAAAATTGGCAACTTGGTAAAAATAGGCTAAAGTTGGTGATGAAATCAAAAATCGACGGTTTTAGGTGAAAGTAGGCTAAAATCGACAACGAAAAATGAAAGCCACGAGCTTTGGCTAAAATCGGCAACGAAAAATGAAAGCACGAGCTTTGGCTAAAATCGACAACGAAAAATGAAAGACACGAACTTTGGCTAAAATTGAAAACGAAAAATGAAAACCACAGACTTTGGATAAAATCGACAACGAAATCGTAAATTGACGGCTTTATGCAAAAATAAGCTAAAAATCAATAAAACGAACACACATAAGTAAAAATTAACGAGAACTAACAATATGACCAAAATCGAGAAAACGTAAAAATCGATAAAATTAATCGCTTTGGCGTACATAATCAATCATTTTTTACGAAAACGAAATTACATGACAACATTTCAAGCTTACTTGGTTCGACGTGTGTTTTTATATATTAAAAAAATTTACCAATACAAGATGCGCTTTTGAAATATGCGTTCGACTAACAACAAATATCCACACGCTCAAACTAACGCCTCATTCGTCATCATGTCGCCTAAAATAAAATAAAATAAATGCATATCATCGCAATTCAAGCAAGTTACACATAAATAAATAGGTCAAAATAATCACATCACACTCATTCAATTAATTACATGACACATATCAATCATAAAGCAAATTTAATACATGTTAAATAAATAAATAAATAAAGTAAAAAGAAAGTGAAAAAAATATTACCGTAAAGAAAAATGAGCTAGGTCGATTCGCTTGGCGGTCTCGAAGTCGGATCCGACCTTTTCAACCCCGATGGAGATCGATATTTAATCAACCGAGGAGGAAAGGTGGATGGAGTAGCGACCGCCGGCGAAGGCGCTAGCGAGAGGCAGGCGCACGCTCGCGAGGTGCGGGAGGCGTGAGCGGACGCGCAAGAGGCGCCGGTGGACACGGACTCGCGCCGGCGAGGCGTTGGCGGACGTGCTCGGAGGTGCTCGTTACGTGCTGAAATACGTGATGTGCTAGAGTGGGCCGAGGAAGGCATTGAGGATAGGCCGCCGTGTGGGAGAAGGAGCCGAGGTCCGGTGGAGTTGCTCGTTGGCGCCGGGCGCCGGCGTGCCTGGTGGCCGGACGCCGGCGTTGGCGATAGGCTACCGACGTGGTGGAGGAGAGGGGCCGTGGCATGTGTGAGGGAGGCGGCTCGCCGCCGGTGAATGGGGCCGGAGGCCCTACATTAGCCAGCTTCATAAAACGTCGAGAATACCCATCATGTGCTTCGAAGACCGATAAGAAGACACTTCGAAGATTGGCAATGGATTTTACTTAGATGGCGAAGTGCTATACAAAAGAAGTTTTGATAGGACTTTGTTGAGGTGTTTAGATTCCGTCGAAGCTAAAAAGGTGATTGAAGAGGTTTACAAAGGGATTTGTGGAGCCCATGCCAATAGACACATGATGGCTCGTCAAATTCGGAGATGTGATTATTTTTGGACTACCATGGAAAGGGACTACATAAACTATGTACGAAAGTGCCACAAATGCCAAATCTATGCAGACCGGATAAAATCTCCTTCCGCACCCCTCCATAACATGATGTCTCCCCGGCCGTTCTCAATGTAGGGAATGGATGTGATTGGGCCGATAAATCCGAAAGCTAGTAATGGTCATCGCTTCATCCTAGTAGCAATTGAATATTTCATTAAATGGGTAAAAGCGGCATTTTTTGCACATGTTACCCGCAGAGTTATCCGTCGATTCGTACAAAGAGACATCATTTATTGATATGGACCTCCGGAGACCCCGATCACGGATAATGCACAAAATTTCAATGGCAAGATGATTATAGAATTATGTGGGCAATGGAAAATCAAGCACCGTAATTCTTCTTCATATAGACCCAAGATGAATGGGGCCGTGAAAGCCGCAAATAAGAACATAAAGAAGATCATACAAAAAGGGTAGTCACGTACGGAGATTGGCATGAAGTGTTACCATTTGCATTACATGCTTATAGGATGGTCGTGAGGACGTCAACCGGGGCAACTCCGTACTCATTGGTATATGGGATAGAGGCAATGATGCCCATGGAAGTAGAGATACCATCTCCGAGGGTGTTAAAAGAAGCAGAGCTAGATGAGTCCGAATGGGCTCGAATCGGATATGAACAAGCTGAACTTGATTAGTGAGAAAAGGTTAGCGACCATCTTTCATGCGTAGTTGTATCAAAAAAGAATTGCTCGGGCGTATGATAAGAAAGTCCGCACCGAACTTTTGGTGAAGGGGACTTAGTCTTGAAGAGAGTACTCCGATCCCCGGGCGAAAGAAGTAAGTGGGCACCCAATTATGGGGGTCCGTATATGGTAAAAAGAGCATTCTCTCGGGAAGCCCTCCTTTTGATGAAGATGGATGGTGAGGTCTTGCCGAAGCCGGTGAATTATGACATTGTAAAGAAATATCATGCTTGAGCATGCAAAGTTTTTCTTTGTTCCGTTGCAAAAAGGAAATAATCGAAATTATGTTGAATATTTTCTAGTTTAATCGTTTTACTTTTGCTTCTCTTTTCTTTCTTGCCCACCCCATATAAACCTTTCTTGACTTTTTCTTGATCTATCAAATAACCCGCTTTCACAAGGTGATTAGTCCCCGAAAGATGAACAAGAATCTTTTATTGGTCTCATACGCGATCTAATGCTTAATGCTATTTATGAAAAATGATAACATAAAAGAGGACAAATGATAGGAATGATAGGAATTTTATTCACCCTTGATAGATGAAAAGGCTTTTTCATTAACTCTTTGTGTAAAAAAAAAAAAATTGTGAATAACATACAACGATGATCAAAGGTTGCTTTGACCGTTTCAAAGAGAGTACCCCCATCAATATGCAATGGCAAGGAATAAAGCATTTGGTAATGACGATCTAAGCATGCGCGTAGAAAGTTGGTCGATAAAAAAAAAAAAGATTCGGGAGACGTGTGATTAAGTAGACAAAAACCCGCAAGAGCGACCAGCCTAGAAATCACGAACCTAGCCCAATGAAGATGTATCGCGACCGGGAGGAAAGTGTAGGTTTTGGCAATAATAATTTTTGTGTTTCGGGTACATCGCTCACACTGCGGTGCATTGCCCAAGGAAAGTCACTTGTTTGACCACGAGGACGATCACTCGTGTCAACTCGTGTTTGGAAAAGGCCTTTGAATGGATTTGTCAATTGATTATAACCCTTCTATGATTTTGTTTACAAGCTCACTATGCAAAGCTAAAGAAAAGCCAAATTTTCAATGGCTTCGCGTCGTAAGCACCGTAAAGAGGGGGCAACTCTTAACACCAAATTTTGGGTCCAAAAAAGAGAAAAAAGAGAAAGGAAAAGAGGAAAAAAAATAAAGGAAAGAAAAAAGATGCAATTGGGGGCACAATTGAAAAAGAAAGGAGAAAGGAGCCAAAATAAAAGGAGTTTGTAAAGTGAGGGACCAAAAGACCTTTAGTCAAAAAAACCCTAAAAAATACCTAGTATAAAAACACCTCATTCCTCCAAAAACACCAACTATTGTTTATCATCCTAAAAAAAGACTTAGCCACCGCCCCCTCACTAACGATGTCGCCTCCCTCACACACGCCACGGCCCTTCTCCTCCACCACGCCGGCGCCCGGCCATTAGCACGCCGGTGCCAGCAGCAATGCCACCAACCTTAACTCCTTCTCCCACACAGCAGCCTATCCTCGGCGCCTTCCTTAGCCTACTTCAAGCACATCACGCATTTCGAGCATGCAACAAGCACCTCCAACACGTTTGCCGGCGCGTGCACGCATCCGCCAATGCCTCCTGCGTCCACCGGCGCCTCCTACATGTCCGCCCGCGCCTCCTCGCGCCTCGCCAGCAGTCGCTGCTCCATCCACCTTTCCTTTTCGGTTGACTAAATATCGATCTCCATCGAGGTTGAAAAGGTCAAATCGACTTCGAGACCGCTAACCGAATCGACTTAGCTCATTTTTCTTTACGGTAATATTTTTTTTCACATTCTTTTTACTTTATTTATTTATTCATTTAACATGTATTAAATTTGCTTTATGATTGATATGTGTCATGTAATTAATTGAATGAATGTGATATGATTATTTTGCCCTATTTATTCATATGTAACTTGCTTGAATTGCGATGATGTGCATTTATTTTATTTTATTTTGGGCGGCATGATGACGAATGAGGCGTCGGTTTGAACGTGTGGATATTTGTTATTAGTTAAACGCATATTTCAAAAGCACATCTTGTATTGGTAATTTTTTTTAATATATAAAAACACACGCCGAACCAAGTAAGCTTGAAATGTTGTCATGTAATTCTATTTTCATAAAAAATGATTGATTATGTACACCAAAGCGATTAATTTTGTCGATTTTTACTTTTTCTCTTATTTTGGTCCTATTGTCGGTTCTCGTTAATTTTTGCCTATGTGTGTTCGTTTTATTGATTTTAGCCTATTTTTGCCTAAAGTCGCCAATTTACGATTTCGTTATCGATTTTAGCCAAAGTTGTGGCTTTCATTTTTTGTTGTCGATTTTAGCCAAAGTTCGTGCTTTAATTTTTCATTGTCGATTTTAGCCAAAGTCGTGGCTTTCATTTTGCGTTGCCGATTTTAGCCTAATTTCACCTAAAGCCGTCGATTTTTGATTTCATCACCAACTTTAGCCTATTTTTGTCAAGTTGTTGATTTTTACCCATTTTTGCCTATGTAGCCGATTTTAACCTATTTTTGCCCATGATTGCCTATTTCTGTCTATGATTGCCTACTTTACCTAAGTTTACCTATTTCTACCTAGGATTGCCTATTTTGCCTATTCGTCGATTTTTGCCTAATTGCCTATTTGCCTCTTTACCGATTTTGTCAATTTGCGTATTTATCAATTTTTGCCTATTTGCCAATTTGCCTATTTCTATACGTGTTGCATATTCCGTCATTTTACTCGTCTTGTTTGTTTGCCTATTTGCTCATTTTAAGTTCCGTTTTCCACGCGTGTCGTTTGAGCCGCACTAGCGAGCATATCTCCGTGTTCATCATTTTTTGCCATTCATTATAGAGTGAGGACAAGGTCTTCGACTACCAAGTCCCGAATCACTCGACAAATGGGGCACTTTCATCGAAGTCAAATTAAAGTTGTATGCAATGCAGCTTGCCTTAGGCAAGATGGGGTAGGGTGACTTTTGGTCTTCCCTACATGTAATAAACCCCTTACCCGAAACTGTGAATAGACCGGTCATGAGGTTTCCTAGTAACCGTAATATTAGGTGGCGACTCCAACCGTTTGCCTTACATTTCACCTCACACGCCCGACGTCACCCCATGACATCGGCCAAGACTTCTTTTCCTTCCTCTCCTTGTGCTTGCTTCCTTAAGACTTTTAATAGGGTTTTATGGGTGGCTAAGTGTGGATTTTAGGTGAAATTTAGGTAGGATTAACTTAATTCCTTTTAATTCTCTCTAATTCTTGCCTTGGTTTCTTTTTTTCATAATTTTCTTCCTTTCTTTCTCTTGATATTTGGCCAAATGTTCCAGCCTAAAATTCAGTTTCTATACTGAATTTTTGGAGCAAAATTCCAACAAATGGGTCTGGTTTAAATGGCCCTCTATTTTACAAAAAATTTTCACTTTGGTTCTTGACTCATAATTCAATTCAATCACACTCCTACAATTTTACTTCCTCACTTTTAATTACAATAATTTTGCCCTCACTTGAGGTGATTTCCAAATTAATATTGGTCTCCCGACTCTCATAATTATTTAAATTAAATAGCTAAACCTTTAACCTTTACAAATTCCTCCTTAAAAATAATCCAATTAAATATGAAAAATTCATTATTTCAACAACTAATCATTCATGCTAACCAAATAAATTCTAAATTATTTCTTCTTTACTTCCTAATATTTATCTATACATATATAATATTTTTTTGTATACATAATATTAATTCACTTATTCAATTTAATTGATTACTTCTTAATTAAATATTCATGCATTAATTTAAATATTCATCATTTCATACATACATATTTAATTATTCAGGAGGTTTTTAGTCAACGATATTACATAAATAGCCAAAGGGCTTAAGGCTAGCTCAAGGTTTGAGGGTTCTAAATCTCTTTTACTACAACTACTATTTATCATATCTTTTATAATTGTATAACTATATTACTTCTTTCTCAAGCTACCACATCTCTACATACAATGAGTTAGTTATTGAAGAGTACTTTAAAGTATCTCAACTAACTTGATCTTCATCCATCAAAATTTACAATTGCACTAGTTAAAAAAAATTCACCTCATCACACATCATCATTCAAGTTTCATGAATTTATCAGTAGCATCGTTTGCAGAGAACTTGAGCTAAAAGCTACTTTCTCTATTATCAATTAATTCGTAAGTTTCCCATGGCTAAAAATTAAGAAACACCAACTCAAGGTGCTATAAAATTAAGAAACACCAACTCAAGGTGCTATAGTAGACTTAGCTAGTTCAAGTGCCCAACCTACAAACTTTTTTCTAGCTACAATAGCAAATTTAAAGGTTGATAGATGCACTCCAAGCTATATAAAAACATATTAGAACCTGCACTACTTCATTGCTAACATCATGAGCACCTCAGTTAGCTCCATCGCTTGAAGAAAGCTTTCACCATATCCTTATCAAAATGCACGTGGGAAAAAATCCTCTGGAAAAAAAAAAAAAAGCAAAAGGCTGGGATGAGATGAAATGCAGAAGAAGAAAATGCTACCAATCTTTATGAGAGTCGTTGTCACATCATGACAAACAGTTAGCTAGCCCTAGGCTACAAACAGGGGAAAGAGGGGAAGGAACAAAGGTCAGAGTATCACCAAATTATAAAGGACCATTAAAGGGGATGCCACTAGGATAGCTTACCATCACAAACTTCAGTGAGCCCTAATCCCAAACACCTATGATGGGAAGAAAACCTGCCATCATTCACTAGGTAGATTCGAACTACTACAGTCATAGAACTCAACCATTTTTCATTTGCTTCTTTCATTTTGAATGTCAAAATCTCAAAGGAACTCATCTCTATAAAGATAAATCTAGAGTCCTATGATAGTATGATTGATCTACGAGAGCATGTATAAAATGTTTGAGGCACTTTTGAATTGGTACTCTGAGATACCAATGCTATGTGTAAGATCATCTCTACTATATCGAAGGAAATGGCTCAGAAATAACACAATTACCTGTCAATCTTTTCTTAGCTGTGAGAATCTATACTCCAATCTCATCATCTATTTCTCCACCAGCATTATCATATTAAAAAGCTCCACCAATTTATTCTCTATTATCCAGAAAGAGAAAAAAGCACATAGGTATATCTTTCTCACTTACAAGAAAAATTGATGAAAATGAATATGTTATTAGAACTCGTGGCTATATAAGCTCTCATAAGAGGGATTTGCAACATTATTTACGGAGGAAACTTTATGCTCTTCTTAATATAAACCTTTTCCGAGTGAAAAGAGTAGTAGAAAATCATATTTGGGCTATAAATGCTATTGACACTCGGCAATCTCATCCTCATTTTCAAAAAATAAAGGAAGAGAAAATGAGAAAAGAGAGATCTCTATAAAATTGTTTTAGTTCAAAGAAAAATCTTGGAGAACCAGTCTATAGTCGTTTGATCTTCCCTGAACTCTTGTCTACTCTCTTGAACACTACTCTGATAAAGGTGTACACTGATGTACATAGGAAGAGAAATTTGAATCACTCTCCTCTAATAAAAGGCCCTTCATAATTTTATAGTTATAAAAAATATTCTCTCTTCCACAGAGAGAACGATCATTGCACAGAGTTTCTTCGCCTTGAAAAAAGAAATAGACAGATTTATTCCTAAGGGTTACCTAAGCAATTTCTGAAGGGAAGGCTAGATCAAGAACAAAGTAAAGCAAGACCAAGAAATCACCACGACAACCTTCTAAAGGTCAACATTATTATCAGGGGACTATGAGCCAAAAGCGAGTTTGGTATAAAAAAAATGAAAGTCATATAGGAAGCAAGTTCTCACTATCTAGAGAACTTTATCCTCCTACCACAAGCCCATCATGTTCACTCTCAAGTCTGTGAATGCAGTGACTTTACCTACGATGACGCTCTTGTCATCACCATAATCCTTTCCAGTTATAAAGTTCACTAAGTTCTTGTAGATGATGTCTGTGTTGTGAATATTTTGTCTTGAAAATTTCTTGACTTGAAAAAGATCGACCTCTAAAATTTGACCAATTAAAACTATGTTATTGGATATAGAAGGTAAAAGAATACCAATAAATGGAGTGATGGAAATTTTGTTCATTATGGGTACCTTTTCTCGTAACGTGACCAGTTGCCAAACTTTTACGGTTATCAAGATAAACTTGACATACCATCATCGAAAGACTTCTTTATGAGATAAACACCGTTGTTAACTTAAGGTATTTAGTCTTAAAATTCATCACAAAAGGGGGAATAACTATAGTTAAAGCCAACAAACTAACCTCTATAAAATGAACCTCCTCGTGTGTGAAGATAAATAGAATCTTAGCATTAGAAGGTGAAAAAAGATTGATCCTACAAGAAGAGGAGATATGAACAGAGATCACCAAGGAGTAAAAAAAAATGGCATAAAAGAAAAAAAGAAAAAAAACTCTCTAACATGTCAAGCATTTCGATAAAATCAAAGTGTACCATTAATTGGCCTCTTATGGAAATCTTATAATAAAAATATTATCAATAAAAAAGTCCTCACTTTGCATTCCTCACATCAATCATATTCCTTTAAGAATCCTTTCCTCTAGAAATCGACCTTTCTCTTAAAACCCACTTCTTCTTAAGTCCATTCCTCCAAAAACCCACTCCTTTAGAAGTCCATAACTTTAGAAATCCACCCTCCTCTTGGAGTCCACTCCTTTGAGAGTTCATTTCTCTAGAAAATTTATGTTTCTTCATAAACTCGATTTCTTCAAAAATTATTGTTGGAAAAAGTAAAAAGGAACTTGAAAAGAAACGAAATATGTAATGCTTAATTGCGTACGTGAAAATACCCCATAGTGTCCTTAAGGTGATTATTGCCCCCACTATAATGTCTGCAGGGATTTTAGCAATTCACCTCTAGGATACAATTTTCGCACACAAGGAACTGCAAGCGACACTCATGAAATTCCTTCAAGAGAATATCTTTTAAAATTGTAGAGTCTTAGAAGAAAAAGAATTTTTTGAGAGGAGAGGAGGATTGCGAGAGAATGTAATTAATTTCGTCCCGTACGGTAGTCCCCTATTTATAGACCACCGATACCCTTTCATAACAAACATGATCTGTTGATTCTAACAGTCATAATCCAATAGTCATAAGCTGTTGCATTCTAACGTACATAACTGTTAGATCTTAACGATCATAAGGTTTGAAAGTCTGTTAATCACTAACTAGCTACAACAAAAAATTAAAAACGTAATTAATTAAATAATTACGAATTTAATTACATTAAGAAATAAAAATAAATTTCTTAATCACACACGCGCACGTGCAAAGTGCTAAGTGCTAGTCTTTGATTATTTAAATATATATAATTCCAACCAATTATCCTAGTTTTCCCTCCAATTCCTTCAATCAAATATTTGAAAGTTTTGCTAGAGGCCCACTTTATAAGCCGCCTCTTATTTTCATTCCTTTCCAATGTGGGATAAAATCCCACTTGAAAACACTTTCAAATTTCCTTCATAGTACGCTTAACTTATTATCTAACATTCCTAAGATCTCTAACAATTATGTTCCTTTAAAAACCTATTCCTCAAAAAATCCTATTCTTTCAAGAATTACGTTCCTTTATGAACTTACAATAGTGTTTCTTTGAGAAGAAATCATCACCTCACTCACGTATAAAGACACCATATGTCTCAAACCAAATAATGTTTAAAGTGAGAAGGACACGATAAGAGGGCTCTATTCGGTTAACCCAACTAAAAGGAGCTTTTACCTACTAGGAGAAGGCTCAATAAACAAGTCATCTCACTATAAGCATAACTCAATATTATGAAAGATTCACTTAGTCAAATAGTTATATCTATGGAAACTCATGTAGGCGAGATAAGGGACATTAGATCGCATTCACTACTCCGGATCGTCTTTATATGGATAATAATTTTTCTATCCAATCCCTACACTAACAAATATATATATATATATATATATATATATATATATATATATATATATATATATATATATTGGACATAAAAAGAAAACAATGGAGAGCACAATGAAACAATTTTATTAATAAGTTGTGGATACAACGAAAATCCATAAGTATAGGATGAATGATAAAAAATAATAATAATAATAATAATAATAATAATCTATCTTCATTATATCTATAATTTTTTTCATGGTCTCCTTAATGTTTGAAGGAATAGAAGGCTCCGAGAGCGCATCTAGGCCTCCTCGAGGAGCGAAGGAGGAAGTTAGTCATTACCCTCAACACAATGAGTTGTCACCTTGGACATGTACGAAGAGATATTACTCGGTAAGGAGAAACCTTCACTTTATAATAGCAATCATTCAAATAGGAAACATCCCATCAAAATTTAGGACATACTCATCATTAAAGACCTAGGAAAAGTCTACTTTTATCTTTTTAGTCTTGTTGTAAAAGTAGATGTCTTTAAGATTCTCCGCCATCGATCAACATAAGCATTAACCAATCCAAAAGTTCCACAAAACATACTACAAAAATCCTTGAGGTGATTCTCTATATCTTTAAATAAGCAAACTCCTCTTAAGTAACACCACTCTATCAGGTCATAACTACGAGGGTCTTCTTAAGCTCTTTTACCTCTTCAATAGTAACTTGTTTCAAAACTATAAAGCATGTAAACTTCTCTTCGATTGCTTCTACCTTTTAGATGTAGCTAGTTCTAGAGCCATAATAACTTCTTTACATTTAAGGGCCTTAGCTAAGGAACTCTATATTTACTTCAACTTTGTTTTTGTCTCAATGCAAAATTATTGCAGCTCTCAATTTGTTGTAAAAAAAAAAAAAAAGGTTTTCCATAGCTTATGGTATACCTTAATAATTCCAAACATATCCTTCTTTTTGGCTTTCTACCTATAAAGGTTATAAGCTAGCATTTAGAAAGCACCGCAAACAAAATTGGATTAGTAGTTGACAAAAAAGATAAAACTAAAGAAAATGACACTTATAATAAGGATCAAATACATTACTTTCATTGTCCGTCTAGACATGAAGTTTTATGCCTAAGGCTCTATATCTCTAGAAAACATAAAAAGGTACTTAAACGAGAAAAGTATTTTTCTCTCTCTCTCTTTACCTCATAAGGTAGTGGCATTTCTAAAAGCTCATTCTTCATATGGAGTTGTTTCCTCCAATAAGAAAGTGAGGCATATGTGAAGCTAGTTCACAACATACTAATAGAGGTCTCATTAATTTTTTTCTTCGGATGTTGCATGATTGGGACAACTTCTCTAGTTGAGGTAGGATCCCCAACATTTAGTAGCATAACAACGAGGCATTGCCTAACTTATGGTAGGCTAGGGTACAAATTGAGGCTAAAGTTTGCTGATTTGGCAAATCTTCCATAGTAGAAGTAATAGAATCAATTCTCTAACTCTTAAGTTGGAAAGCTTTACCTCTACTTAATCCTATTTCCTTTATTTTCTACCTAATATCTTTATGAATAGACAAGCAAGACATGGAAAAGGAAGAATCCGATTGATAAGACCTCTCTACATCTTCTTGCTCACTAATGATGGAAGAGTTATCTCTTAAGTAGGACTTTGGTCCTTCTTTCCTAGGTTGCTCAAAAAGGGCCTAGAAATACCAGCTTCATCCACCAAGATAGAACCCATTTCTTCAAGTTATTCGAACTCCACTTCGGACTCTCCTAGATCGACTTCTTCCTTGGATGCCTTACTTACTCGTAAAAACCAAACAAAAAAAGAAAGATGGTATCTTCCGCCTATGTTCTTCACCTATTCCTAAATGTCTCTATCAACATGAAACTATAAAATAATGTTATTGTAACCACCCTTAGGTGTTGTCCAAGAGAAGAGATATCCACATTGAAAGATCATGCTTCCTATGGAGGTACATAATAAAATAAAAATTTTTCTTTATCTAAAGGATCCAAGATCATCTTCGTTGAATCAACTAATCATATATTCATGAATTAAAACGATGAATAGAGAATTATCTCTTATAGTATAAATTTAAACCTTTGTAGAAAAGAGTCATCAAAGTGTCCGGCCTCTATCGATAATTCACATAGTCCAAGCACCCATAGTGGAAGCACTCAACATTAGTAAAGTACTAGCTTCATCTTTTCTAACTTTTTTGTTATTTCTTATAAAAATCTAATCGGGGTAATTTTACGACAACCCAAAGAGAGAGAGGGAGATAAGGTGGCTTGTGCTAGGTTTTTAGAGAACTATTTTCTCCTTTTATTTTTCCTTAAGCTATTTACCCTAGCCCTATTTTTCTTGTGTCATTTTCTCTCTCACTTTTCATTACTATTATTACTGCACCTCTCCTCCTATTTATAGAGGGAGAGTTTTCCGTTTCTCCAAGGATAAGGAGGGAAGTGGAAACTAGTCCTTAATGGACTTTTAGTTGTTACTTCGTAATCCTCTAAGGATTAAGAGTTATTTAACATGTGGACTTCGATCTTTATCTATAAAATATCCATCTTTATCGAATAAGGTTCATGTTTATCCTCTCACCAAAATATTTTTTAGGCTTTTAATTAAACCTAATTAGCCCAAAACCATTTTGGCCCAATTAATTAATTTGGACTATCCAAATAAATTAAGTTAGATAATTTCAGTGTGGCTCATATTAGGAAATAATTTTCTAAAATACCTTTAAACTTAAATTAAAAAACTCATTTCCATTTTAGGCTATTTACTTTCAAATTTGGAACTAACTACCAAGTTAGGAAATTGATTTTTAAAATAGAAAACTTTTTCATTTTTGAAAACCTTTTCCAAAATAGGAAACTTTCATAATTGAAAACTTTTTCTAACATCTTTGTTTCTTTTTAATCATATGAATGCCTAAACTTATGCGTGTGACTCAATATGCTCTTAGAATGTTGGCAATGTATCACGAATATCAAGAATAAGAGACACTTCTTTTATCTCTTAATATATAAGTCATGATTGACCTCTAGCAAGGTATCATGACTACCCAATTCTCTAAGATGATTAATTAATCCATAATTACTTTTCACGAACATGGTTATCATGGAATTCGGTCCTCATATCAACTTATCATAGTGTAATCTCAAACTTGATTATTATTCTTATTCGATTATGATCACATAAGTTTTCTTCGATTCTCAAATGTCTTAGCTCTTAGAGTAAACTAACTATGATCTATTAGTGTAATCCTATTATGACCATAGATTTCTTGAGCGAGATATTCATCGAAGTGCAATGTGATAACTCATTTAGCATACAATGAATGTCATGTCCTATCTTAGTCATCCATCTATCTCTATTAGATTTCAAGTACATCCAACGAATCATCCACATGTAATCCTTTATCGTGTCCATCGAAACAAGTCTCAAAGTACATAAATCCTCAAATAAGATAATTGTGATGACTTCAAGTCTAAGTACTAGTTGTACCCATCTTTTATGAGATTCTCATAGACTAAACTAAATGGGTTCTCATGATGAGTTAAGTCTAATTATATGTTCTATAACATAAATCACCTAAATGCTTGCTTTGGCATCACTATGTCAATGGGTTTGAGATCTCCTACTGCTATATATAGCATGAGCATAACAAACACAAGTCTAACCGCATCTAGTCAATGTCCATTCTTGATAATGTTATGATTTGGGATATTTAATGATATCATTTATGTATATTAGTGTTTGTCTCACATCTTTCGATAAATCACTATTGTAAATGTATATCATAAGGACTTTTATCTAATTCTATTGAATTAATAAACATAAAATATAAGAATTAATAGAAAGATTCTTTATTAATAAATGATACAATAATACAATAACTCTAACATATCCAAACATGCTTGGATCTTGGGCACCTACACTAACACGCACACCTTTTAAGCTCCACATAGAGGAATTAACCCCCTACACTATACTTTGAAACACTTATTTCTCCAATCTTTTACGAGGTTAGTTTTTTCCCAAGAGCATCTTCTTTAGTGGACTTAACTTTTTGTCGAAAAAGTATAGAACCATACCACCCCTCTTTTCCTCTAGAACTTCTAACTAGAAAGTAAAAATACCCAAAAAGCTTAAGTATAAGAGTGACTTTTAACTTTCTACAAAAATTCTCAAAAGCGACTATATTGGTCAATCCATTCAAGTAAAGCTAACTCATCCATAAGTTATAGTGCCAAAGGACCTCTACAAAAAAAATAGATAAAGGAATACTATACTTATAAGTAAACATTCCATAAAAACAATTATTTCTTATGGGTGAGGTTCCTCTTTTTCCTCTAGAACTTTCGACTAGAAAGTAACAATACCTAAAAAGCCTAAGTGTAGAAGCAACTTTAAACCGCCTACAAAAATTCTCAAAGGCGAGATATAATGGTCCATCCATTCAAGTGAAGCTAACTTACCCATAAGCTATAGTGTCAAAGGATCTCTACCAAAAAACCCGGATAGAGGAATACTATAGTTATAAGTAAACATACTTCCGGAAATAGTTATTTCTATATTTCCTTTCTTAATCTTAACCGACTACTTATTAATCCTGTCATTCTAGATGGAAATAATTACAAGATATTCCCACTAAATTGCATATTAAGGGTAACCAACCTCTTTATAGACACATCACTAAGGTGTTCATTAATAGAAAGAGAGACCTAAACTCTCTTATTATTCTATGAGAATATACAATCTCTACATCCGAGCTTTTGTTCTCTCACCTATAATTCCTATTCGATACAACTCTAGATTTGCTCTTAATTTTGTCTAAATGACACAAGATTTGTGAAGATAAATAATCAATCCATAAACTTTAATGTCAAATCCGAGGTAAGCAAAACTTGTTCAAATAAAATAACCCTAGCCTTAGTCAATTTTGGTAAGGTTGAAAATTCCATTACAACTTTAACTAATAAGTATCAAAATTACTACCTTGGGAAATCAATCTAAAGATACGAAAAAATACGAAACTCTAAAATAATCATAAGAGTTAATGCAAGAGTTGAGAGAAAATTTTCAAAAATTATATTCTATAATAATAATATTCTTACTTGTTTTCAAAAGATTCATTAAAAAAAAACTTTTATAGCCTAATAGTCGAACCCTAAGGTAATCAAATGACGCTTTCTTAAAAAAGAGCTAAAATAAATTCTAAATAGGAAAAGAATTCTAATTCAAAAAAGAAATGGATTCTAATTTAGGAAAAAAATTAAATAAACCGACAAAACCTAATAAGACACTACTAATTTAGACTCCAAACATTAAAAAAAAAAATTAAATTAAATACCTATAATGAAGAATAAAAAATAAAAAATTAATATTAAAAATCTAAAAAAAAGACATTGTCATGTCACTCAATCTATAATTTTCTCCAAAAAGTAAATGAAAATAGGATTTAGTTATCGAAAATACTATTGATCATTGAACCGAGTTATTCAACTACCAAAAAACAAATTTTCTTTACAAAACAACTAGTATGGTGGTGACTATCGCTCAAAAAGGTTTGAAAGAACTCTTACGAGGATATCTTATAGGCAAAAATCATCTTAAATCTCTAGAAATACTCTCAAAACTTACCAAAAACTCGCCTATATTATAAACAAAAAAGAATAAAGATGGACACAAAAATTAGAAAAAGAATAGCTTTCCTGCTATATTAGGCTTAGATGTAGGAGCACCTAAGTAAAATCACCTAAAAGCCCATTTACGCCTGGCAAACTAAATATGACACGACCAATCATGGTCGACATGCATGCCACGTAACAAGTAATGTGCAAAAATTCGGATGATTTTGGGAATTTCAAAAGACTTAGTCTTTTCACCTTCTCCGACACTACCACGTACAAACGATTGCTCTCTCTTAGAAAGGTGCAACTACCAAAGTGACGGGTAATAAATAACCTTAATAAAGAACAACCGTAGTAGGCCAAAAAAGGATTAACAAAACAATCTCCTAATCACCCAAGATGCAACAAGTGTCACTAAAACCTTGGTGACAAATTAGTCTCCACAATCATGTTTTTCAAGATACATAAGGGCTATTGATATATCTAAATGACACATGTCATTATTAGCTCCTAATGGGCCAAAAGACCCCACCAAGATGAATTCTTAAAAAGACGAGACTTTAGCTTGTATGTAAAGGGAAAACGTACCTCGCTAAATCACCCTATAAGCAACCTAAAAGGCCTTGTAGTGGATAACAAATTCGGATGACGAACTCAATCCCATCAAATGGAAAGGACAAATAACACATCTATTAAATAAGAGCATGTCACAAAGGTTGTTTCGTCTAGCCAATACTAACTATAACGCTCGGTAGTTTCTCCCTACTATGACATATCAACACCAAGTACATTTATCTTTCTAAGTGAGTGTTAGAAGTTGATGGTAATAAATGAATGAACTATCGTACATTATTTTCCATGTAACTTGACAAGACTCTCGACTATATAAATAATCAAAAATAAAGATTCGAGGGTTTTGAATCTCTATTCTTACAACTACTATTTGTCATCTCTTTCATACGTATTGCCTTTTTAGGCTACCACTTTCCTTCATACACTAATTGAGTCATCGAAGCATCCTTCAACCCACTAGGAAAATTGTTTTTACAAATATCTTGGCTAGCTTGATCTTTATCCCCCTCCTTCTCATCAAACTTTATAACCGCACTAGCTAAGAAAAGGACACTTCATCACACATCATCATTCATGGTTCATGACTTTATCAATAATATCTATATTTTTTTTTTTGAAAATTAATCTAAACACTTTAATTTTAATTAAATAGTTGAATTTTCCTCATATATATATATTGTGTCCGTCTATCTATCAATTCTAAAAACCTTAGTTGTCTATATTAGATGCATCTCTTTTAGTTGCTATTTGAAATTTGGCTCAAGTTCTAGGCTAAAACAAAATTACACTAACCATGATTTGGAATTCTAAATTGGTCTCATGACTTGGGTTAGTCGAGTGAGGGGCGACGAAAATGTCTCTATAATGTATATCTAAGGGTTAAGACAAGAAAATAGTCACAACGAGACAACAAAAAAGAGTTTACACAACAACACCCATTGTCTCATGAAATCCGAGTATATTACATATTGTTTGACTTTATGTGTATTGTACTAAATTTTGTTGAGTTACAAGTCTTACAAGTAATGCAAACTTGCAAAATACGACAAGGTAGTCGAGTTTATTATATTTACGAGACAACGCACAATATACACTTAATCCATGACATCAAAAATCTCACGGACGAGTGCATATCGTCTCAACAAAACAACTTGATTGTGTCTTAAGACAATCACCTAAAAAATAAAAAATTTATTATTTTGGTGTTTTTAATGTTCTCGATTTTAGGTAATATCCAAGTCATGTTTAACTTGTTCAATCATGGTGATTTTGATGGTTCAATCATCTCTATACTATCAAATTACGATGACATAATTTTAATTCTTAATTTTTCTAATGATTAAAGTAAAAAATTTTATTTTTTTGTTTATCTTAATTTACAATTAATTAATTAATTAATTATGTAATTTTTATTATTAAATTATGTTTTTTTTATGTACTAGGAACCATAGTAACATTAAAAGAAAAGCTATCATGATATCTTTATATATTGCTTATTTATTAATCATAGTTTTTTATATAAAAAAAATTTTAAATCAATAAATGATAACCTTTAGTTTGTTGTTATCTCTATTATATCATTTATAAATTATTAAAATTAACCATCACGCAGGCAACGCATGATAGTTTTAATAAAAATTAGCAAAAGTATTCCTTTATCAATTATTCTTTCACATTTTTCTATTATTAACATGTTGATTTTTATGTTCACGTGTAACTTCAAAAAAATATTTACCGGATCACAGAACTTGACGGCACTACCTTAGTTGCAATAGAGTAGATTACAATTTTATCCTTTGTGTTTATTGTTAGCTAATTAGTTAATCCTTTTGATTTAAGAAGCTCAATATTGAGTTTTTATATTTCTATGTTTATTTGTAACATAGTTCTCCTGTTGGTTTTTTCATGACAATTTAATTTTTTTTTTCCCTTAGAATGGCATTCATTTCTAATCAAATTATCCAATTTCACCTATTACGTATAAATAAAAAATGCATTTAAAATGAGTAATTTGGAAATTTTAGAAATTATTATCAATTAATTTTGGCTATAATACTAACTTATTATTCTCAAAATCAAAAGGACTAGATTAAAAAATAACTAAAATATAATTCACTTGGTGCAAAAAGAACCATCGACCATAATACAATTTCATTAGTCGCTTACTCGCGTTACGCTGCGGATGTAGTTGAAAAAAATCATTTTAAAATTTTAAATTTTTTAATTATGATTTTTTATTTAATTAATTATTTAATTTTTTTTACAAATTTTTTTCTTAAAAAAACATAAACCATTTTTCTTTATAGCTTGATTTTAAAATAAAAAATACAATAATTTTAACTAAAATATTAATCAATAATTAAAAAAATATAAAAATATAATTTTTATAGTATTGTATTCCAAAAAATAAATGTATAATTAATTGACAGACTTTTATAAAAATTAATAAATGAAAAAAATTTATTATTTAATGCTAATGAGAAGATTAATTTTTAAAATTATCCATCCAACACTACGGATAGATAGAACAAAATAATTTAAAATTTTTATAATTTTATTTAATTATTACAATTTTTTGTGTGTGTTTTACATAAATATTTTTCTTAACAAACATGATTTATTCTTCTTTATTTAGGGATTCTTAAGTAAAAACTTGTAATAATTTAAACTTGAAATATTAATTAAAAATTCAAAAGCAAATACTTTAAAATTATATTTGTTTATAAGAATGTATCGAAAAAATAAAATTACAATTAATGTATAGACTTGCATAAAAATTAACTAATGAAAAAATAAAAAATTATTCTTATTTAATATTGGCAAGAAGATTTTTTTTTTTTTCAAGTATATGCATTAGATCTAGTATATTTGTTTACAAAATAATCAGCAAAATTAGCATAAAAAACTATATTTGGATAATTGGTTGGTTCCTTTAAAAACTTATTTTAATTATTTTATTTTAAATAAATTGGTTCTATAATGTTAAAAAAATATATTCATGGTAAATAATTTATATTATGTTGAAAGATGTATAGTTAATTTTTAATAAAATTAACGATTCAATAGTTCTTTTTTATATATCTTGACCATACCTAGTGAACTTAGATTATTTAAAATATGCTTTTAACATTTTAGAATAAAATAATTATATATTTATATATGCGTAATTTTTATTTAAAAATTTTAAGAATTCATGATATATATTATACCAATTTACTTTTTTGAAAAAAAAAACAATCATGTTTTAAAATTTTATTCTAAAATTCAAATATAGAGAAAAATAAATTATATTTATCAGTAAATAAAATCTTATATAAAATATTAATTGGATGAAAATTTTTCATAAAAAATGATAAATTCAAAGAATGAAATTTAAATAATAAGAGTAATATAAGCTGAAGTATATATTAATTTTAAAATATAAAAAGATAGTGTGATATATATATATATATATATATATATATATATAGCTAGGTGAAAATTAAAGAAAAATAAAAACTAAGGATTAAAAAAATGTTACAACATGAGGGACGAAAAATAAAAAAAAAGTGTTAAATTTGCATATTAATGTCTAAAAACACATAAAAAATGACACACAAAAATTACTTAAATTAGCATCAAGTGACTATTAATTTTATGCATGAACGAGTAAGTGAATAAGAATTTTAGACATGTGAATGGTTCGGATTCTTGCGCTACGCTGTAGACCGAACTAAATATATTTATTTCAATTTGATAACATATATTATATTATCGATTAATTAAAATATATTAAATTAAATATAAAAGATAAATTTTGAAGTCAAAAAATATGATTTGTTCTTTCTTATGCATTTATTCTTAAATAAAACCCATAATAAAAAAAATTAATATAAAATTTTAAAAAATATCTTAATATTTTTTTCATTACATTGCATCGAAGAAATAAAGCAATAACTAGTATAAAAACTTGAATGAATATTAACAAATGAAACTTTTTTACTAATGAGAAGATTATGTTTTTAAATATATAAATTTGATTTATATATATTTATTTACAAAATAATGAATAATAGTATAAAAAATTATATTTGAATTATTAGAAAATTACTCTAAAATTTTATTTCAATTATTTTATTTAAAAATCATTTTAAATATTAAAAAAGTAATAGGGAATAGTTGGTATTATGTGTATAAATGCATAGTTAATTTCTAATATAATCAATGATTCTAACGCTATTATTTTTTATACATCATGATTGTACTCAATAGGTGAGAATGTATAAAATAAATTAAAAAATATTTTAAAAACTTAAATCATAAAATATATAATGAAGCTAATAGAGTGATGTAAAAACTATAAAGCCGATTTCGATAAAATTTGATTATATGAAAAATAAGAAAATAAAATACATATATTCAATTTTTAAATTTTGATTATATAAGAATTAAGAAAATAAAAAAAAGTATTAAAAATACTTATTCGAACCCGTACATAAATAAAATAAGTCATATTTATCAATAAATAAAATTATAAAAAAATAAGAATAAAAATTAACTTCATGAGAATTTTTATAGAAAAAAATCAATTTTAAAAAATAAGAGTACTTTATATTTATTCTAAAATCTAAAAACATATCGTATAAATATAAAAAATATCATATATATTATATAATCGTTAGTTTGTGTAAAAAAAAGTGACGATTGATTTTTTTAAAATTTTAACACCTAATCAAGCAAAAAAAAAACATAAATTGATGAAAAAAAAGCAAAGGAAAAAAAAAGGCATGAGTAGTGTTATATAAATATTAGTTTGTATGAAAAAAGAAAAGATTAATTTTTCAAAATTTTAACACTTAATTAAATAAAAAAAAGAATATAAATTGATGGAAAAAAGCAAAAGAAAAAAACAAAGGAAAAAAAAAGAGATGAGTCGTGCATCGGTTAGAGAATTAAATTTTTTATTTTAAAATTTCAGAGATCAAAATAAAACAACCTGAAATTTTAAAAAATATAATAATTTAAAAAAAAAACCCTAAATTGATGGGAAAAAAGCAAAGAAAAAAATAAAAAACATGGGGTTGTGATCTGTCCACCTCTTTTTTTTCCCAAGTACTCGTTTACTTTTTTCTTTTTGGTTTCAAGTCGTTGTTTTCTTTTTTTTCCCTTTGTTTTTTTTTTTCATCAAGTTAGGCTCTTTTTTTATTTAATTTTTTTCATCCATTGTTCATCTTTTTTTTTTCAAGTACTTGTTCGCTTTTTTTTTCTAGTTGTTGTTAATACATGTCTTTTCTTTTTCTCTTCCTTTGTTTTTCATCAAGTTAGGTTCTTTTTTTAAAAAAAAATTTTCAAGTTGTTTCATTTTGGTATCTAAAATTTTAAAATAAAAATTTGAATCTCCTAACCGATACATTACTCGTGCATTTTTTTTTCATTAATTTATATTTTTTTTAATTAGGTGTTAAAATTTTAAAAACTCAATCGTTACCTTTTTTCATATAAACTAACGATTATATAACATATATGATATTTTTTATATTTATACGATATGTTTTTGAATTTTATATATATATACCCAAATTATTGTACCGGATGGATGTGCACGTTTTTTTTTTTTAGGGCTTGTCTAATGCATTCAATATTTATATATTCCAAAATTATGCAAAAAGGAAAAAAGAAAGTAAAAATGAGAATGGGGAGGCTAGGAATGTTTGTTGATTTTGTCGTTCCCTACATTGTCCAAGATGAAATCCATAGAGTATTAGACTCAAGATGGCCGCCATCAACACCATATGAAATACAACTGGCTGCGCGAAGCGATAGGTAGTCTTTGATTGGTCAATAAAACTTTTGCAAGGGCCGAACCACAGCTAGATGTATGGTGGTAAATTTAACAAAAAGGAAAAGAAAAAAAAAGGCAAATATGTGCCAGTCGGGAATGGAATCCGGGTTCACTTGTTTGGAAAGCAATTAAACTAACCGCTGTACATAAATTAAAAAAAAAATAATAATAGCGTTATGAACATATATAACTTCATATATTTTAGATATATAACTAATTAGATACTCACGTTATCTCTGTGATAAAACAATCATTGTATATGTAGAATTAACGATTCGTATGATATAATATGAGTAGAAGTTTTATTTTTGATAATTAATGTAAATCGAATTTATACAATCGAGTGAAGTCGTTTGATTTATATATATTTATAAACAAAATATTTAATAATATTAATATAAAAATTTGTAGTTAAATAATTGGGAGGCTCTTTTGAAATATTATCGAACTTATTTTATTTTAAAAAATTAAAAATATAAAAATAAATAACAAATAATTGATAGTATGTTTGTAGATATATAGTTAATTTCTAACAAAATTAATAATACACACACGCACACGCACGCGACACACACACACACACACACACATATATATATATATATATATATATATATATATATCATACTTAACAAATTAAGAATATATAGAATAAATATAAAAAAATATAAAAAAGTCTAAATTATATGAAATATATTTAAGTCAACAAATTAAAAAATTTACAATAAAATTTATTTCGATAAATTCTGAATAAATATATATAAAAAAATAAATAAAACTTGTGAATTCTTTCAATTGGTTATTACTTAAAAAAAAAAAAAAAAACTAAGTTAAGCTATCTAAAACATACTTCTCTCTCTCTCTCTCTCTCTCTCTCTCTCTCTCTCTCTCTCTCTCTATATATATATATATATATATATATATATATATATATATAAAATAATTTATTATATAAATTATAATAATATATTTTAAAATAATAAAACATTGATGTTCTAAAATTTTATTTCAAAATTCATTTATTTTATTAACAAATAAAATTACATCAAAAAATTAATTTGATAAGAATTTTAATAAGAAACAAATAATTGAAAAAATAAAATTTAAACAATAAGAGTAATATAATCGGATATATATATTTTATCATCTTTAAACTCGTACATAAAAGTAAAAAAATAATAATTTATTTTTTATATTTTTTACGACTAATTCCATGATATATATATATACACACGCAAAAGAAGGGGAAAAAAAAAGGAAACAAAACGCGCCGCGAGGATGGTGTTTTTTTTTAAAAAAAAAAAAGAAAGAAAAGAAAGAAGAAACAAATGTGTCTCGCTAGGATAGGTACACATATATATATACACATATAAAAGGTAAAAGATGTCGGGGCTCGGATGTGTGTGTGTGTGTGTGTGCGTGCGCACGCGCGTAGAAAGAGAGGGAAAAAAAAAAGGAAAAAGGCCACGCCTAGTGGCTTGTGCGACCGAGCCCGCGCACTAGGGCTAGGCTGCTGCCGAACGCAAAAAAAAAAACAAAAAATCATCCGCAACTTTCGACGAACTCGAAGTCGTCGGAAGATTCGTCAAAAAATCGAAGGTCAAGTTTCGATTCCTAAAAATTAAATTTTGGTATTTTTTTTCAAAACACCTCTAAATGATCGGAATAAAGTCAATAAACACATATAAAACCTTAAAAATCATTTTAATGTGTAACAAAAAAAAACACAATCAAATCGGAATTTTTTTTTCTTTTTTGGCTCCGATCTACCTCCTCTAATTGTTTAATGACTTGAAACCATCATAGACAAACTCATATCTCAAAGATAAAAAAATCTAATGGACTTTCGCGGCCAAAACGGCCTAAATAAGCTTAGCCAATGATCTCTCTCCCATCCCTCTCTCTCTTCCTCCCTCCCTTCTCTTTACACCTAGGGACCAAAACGGATTAGCAAATAAAAATGTAGATCGAAATATTCGTTTGAAAATTTCAAGGACCAAAACATAAAAAGTAGCATAATTTTGATCCATCAAAATTCAAAAAATCACAAAAATGTCATCCACGATTACATCGAGTCTAGTGCTACGGTAAGTAAATAGTGAAACCTTCATTTCTTTTAGTTATATAGAATAGTAGTAATTTTCATTAAACAAAATGTAATTAATCAACTAATACATGCAATCGGGGATTTTTAGGTCATTTTCAAAATATAAATTTGATCACATATAATTTGTTGATATCAATGATTATTAAGAATTATAGTTTTTTTTTTATTAAATTGATAATAGGTTGAGCATGCTTAAAACTTTATTGCAATTGATTTATAAGGATTGGTTAATTGATGTTGTTGTTAGGTCAAACTAACAAACTTTCATAACAAAAATGAACAAAAGAGTTAAAAAATTCTAAAAATTTAAATATAAAAATTAATACGATAAAAGATGATCACAAGAGTCTATATGACTAAAATATAAAAGTATAAAAACACAAAATGATTTTTTTATCCATAATTATTATGTAAAATATTTAAAACCAAAATAAAATCATATTTCTTAATAATTTTAAAAACACATCTTTTATGTTGATCTAAAAGATTGAAAGAAATAAATTTGTTTAGAAGATGATTGTAAAGTTCGAACTCAAAAAATCAATTAAAAAAATTAATCGCAAAATCTATGATTAAATACTAGTAAAATTAAAGAATTAAATATCACACTTGGAAAGAAATTTTTGTAAATATATCAATTCACTTAAAATCCCTCAAAGGATAACCTTTATTCAACATAGGAAAAGAAAATTAACTAGAAGGTATGGTTAAAGTTGTACCACGAGAAAGGATGAGAGAAATATCATTTACCTGTTTTTAATGACTGGCCGTTTCTTGTCATTTACTCCCATCATTCTTCGTGTCATCTCAAAAAAAGGAAGAAAAAACTAAACATGGAATATGCGTGGCAAAGGCGACATTATCCGACACGTAGTCTGACTGCCAACGTGGCAAACATAGTGACATCATTGCCTCGCAATTCTATAAAATCAGTAGGCAAGCCGCCGTTTTCTACCTATTAAAAAAAAATGAAAATAAAAAAAAATAAAGGAAGTGGAGTTATAAAAACGTAATTCCCTTTCTTTTTCTTTCGTACTTATCGATTGGGACCTAACTTTTTTGGTAAATCAAAGCTTTCTCAATTTGACCAGTTCCTTAGCATAATCTCATTCCTTCATTCCCTTCCATCTGAAACCATGCCTCCTCCCCACCAGCACCAGGATCACCACCGTACACAAGGTGGTGCATCACCACCAAAACGAAATCAAAAACTTCTTTCCTTTATCCTCAAAGCCATAATAATGACTGCTATAACAACCCTTTTTTTCCTGTTCCTTGGTGTAGCCGCCATCCTCCTCCTCATTGCCACCGCCGCACTCCACCGCCACTCGACTCCATCCTCCATTTCCTTACATGGGTTGTCTCTCAAAGATTTAAAGAAGCTCTCAAGATTCAGATTTTCGACTAAGACAAGACCTGAAATGGGTGCTGATCAAACTTCATGTGTGGTTTGTCTTGAAGAGATAAAGCAAGGACAGTGGTGTAGAAATCTTGTTGGTTGTGGTCATGTGTTTCATAGAAAATGTGTGGATGCTTGGCTTGTTAAGGTTTCTGCTTGTCCAATTTGCAGGAGACAAGTTGAATTGGATCATGGGGTAAAGTGTAGTCAATTATGGGACTTCGGTTGGACAAATGAATTCAGGGTTTGGTAGATTTTTCTGTCTTTTTTTATTTGTAAGTTTTTGTTAAATTTTGTGTCCTTTTTTTGTCGATATTACATTCTGGGTAATAAATGAACGAATGGTTTTTTCTATTCAAAGTTTTTAATATGAATTGCAGTATGCTTATTTTTGTCCATAATTCTCTTCGTGCCATATGTTTTGTTTTGAATATGAATTTTGGTTGTTGGGATTTTTTATTTAGCTTCTAATAATATAATTCAAATGCGACTACTTTGATCCGTCAGAATTGAATTGATCAAGATTTCTGATTTCAAGAGGTCAGGGCTCAATTACTTTCCTTTGAATCGTTACCCACATGAAAGGCTGATACTTGCTGAATTTTGTTGCCAGACTTTGAAATCATTAGGAAGAAATAAAATGTTTTTCATCTGGATGTATGTACTGATCAATGAATTTCAAAGAACGTAGTGGCTGATTGAAAAGCATATAGTACGAATTTGCAAATTGATGCGGATAAGCTATATTTTTATTTCCCTGTATATATATGAAATTATTGCTCATGAATATCTTAACTCAATCAAATTAGAGTGATATTAAAAACTACTAACCCCACTTCATAAATTTTGAGTCATTCCATCAGATTTATTCCAATAATTACCTCAATGTAATGGCAAAACAGTACAATCAGACTTCAAAGAAACTTGTTTGTTGCTTTAAGTGGTTATGCACTTACCCCTGAGATATTTCTCTGTTTTTAGTGTTTGGATCTAAGTGAACTGAAATATAGAACAGCATAAAGTTTGGAGTTCAAAGGAAAAGGATATCATCAAGGTAAGCTGCACGCTTTCATGAAATGCTTACCTGTTTGCTTCTTTTGTCTATCCTTCACCGACGGATTTTATGATATCAGATTAGCTTCTCTTATATTACAGAAAGCAGCAGCCTTGCATAACTTTTGTCTCTCTAGTATTTTGAGGGTTGTGTAGTGAAATTAGATTTGATTTTGAACACACCTATTTTGATTTTATCTCATTTCTTCTGATTTGTCCATCATGGTAATTGCCCTTTTTTTTTTTTTTTTGCTGGGTTTTGAATCTGCTGTTTGGTGCTGGATTTTGATTACTGTAACAGCTAATTGCCAATATACTGAGAATGAACTTGCTTTTGTGTTGTCTGTGTTGTGATTACTCTTGATCTCTTCTATGAGAATCTCCTGTTACTTGCTACAAATTTATTTGCGTGTTACCTGTGTCTTTTTGTCACTGTCTTATCAGTTTTCTTTTTCCTCTAGTTTTATGTTTTCTTGTTTTTGCCTTCGCCAACTGCTGTGGTTTCTCTTGGTTTGCCATCGGTTTTTGCTAAACTTTTTCAGTCAGCTGTGCAGTTTTGCTGTTATATATGTTCCCTTGTTTTATTTTTACTTTGAATTGGCTATTGTTGGAATGGAATTGGTTAGGCTATTTCTCATAATATTTCGTTTCTCTTGTGCTCTCCCCTAAGGTGCATGTAACTGTCAGATACTACATGAGGGGTACATAGCATGTGGTGTTCTTGTTGTAGGTTATTTCTGAGGTATACTCAGCATGCATTAGTGTTAAAGGTTGATAGGCTTGGATTTAATATATCTTATAAAGATGTGCCAGGATTTGATCATTTAGTTACTCAACACCCAGAATTGATGTCCTATCCAAAGTTTGAACAAAATCTTAATCTTATTATTGTTGCCACTTGTTGTTTGCCTGGATTTTGGGTCATGATCTAATGTTGTGGCCAGTAGGAAAAACAATTGTTGGGAAGTGGGTACAATATGATGCTGTGGCTGGGTAGTGAAAACACATGCTGCATTACATTTCTTTTATTATTATCTTTTTTTATGCTTTAATGGATTGATGCTACAGGAATGATTCTCCTTGCTGCATTATGCTTATTCTTGTGACTATTAAATCAAATATTTCAATTCTAAGAATGCATACCGGAGTTAATTATTCGAATGGGAATCCTTCTTTTCTTGAGTACATTGCTAAACTTGGATATCTGTTTTCTTTGTTCTTAAGTAATGAACTATTGTGGTCCCTTCTCCCAATGGTGGAATTTTATTTTTGAGGCATCTCTCTTCGTAAGTGGACTTGGTTTATAAAAAAAGCTAGTTCAAAGCAGATCCTTTGAATTGAAGAGCAAAAAACTGTATTAGAAATACTTTATACTACAGCAGTAAAGCTTGACCTCTGAATTTTGGTGCTTGGCGTGCTACTTCATTGGATAGAGATCTTCTCATGCTGGTTCAACAATGGTCCTATCAGGATTTGGGAAAACGGGGCGGGTAGGCTGGTGTGATGAGCCTGAGCGGACTATTCTGAGTTTCTGATAATGCATCCATTGACATTTCTCAGTTCTTCTGACAAATCAAGTCAAAATAGTATTGTCAACTCTTTTATTCAAATGGTTCCTTGACGTCGTCTCTGTGATATCTGTTAAATCTCCTCAATTCAGCTAACATAGTAATGTAATTTTGCCGTTAAGACTTCGTAAATGTCATGAGAAGCAAGATTTTCTTCTCTTCTTCTTCTGTTTTTTCATTCGACAATAATGATATTTTTAAATTTGTTTGTACTTTAATTAAGATTAAATTTATATCTACATGATCTTAAAATTGTATCATCACGTCGGTTTGATATATTTTAATTAAGATTAAATTTATATCTACGTGATCTTAAAATTGTACCATCACGTCGATTTAATATATTCAGATGATTTTAATAAAAAATTTGGATGTTGATTTCAAAGTTTCAATTTAAAAAATTAAGAAAGATAACAAACACCAAACCAACTTTACAGAATTTGAAGTCTTTGAAGTCGGGATATTAGGGTTTAAGTGAAATACAATTCTAAGCCTTATTCGAAATTAAATTTCTCTTAGGCCAAATATAAATGCATTTCTAATTCTAAATTAGGTTTAGAACTGCAATTTACTTGATTCTAGAAGAAATTCTTTTGAAAAACTTAATAATTGTATCCTGTGTTTTTATAAATTTGCTCAAATAAGCTCATGTGTTTTCAATTTGATCAATTTAACAAGTGTATTTTCAATTTTAGTCGACCGAGTTTGACTTTTCAAAATCAATGATTTTTGTACTCTGTTCCCATCATCTATAAGTATGGTATTAATATATTAATTTATTTATAAATTCATATTTATCTTACTGTAGCACCCACAGTTTGCCAGCCTACTGGAGTAATGGGTGTTTATTATTAATATATTAATTTATTTATAAATTCATATTTATCTTACTGTAGCACCCACGGTTTGCAGCCTACTGGAGTAATGGGTGTTTATTCAATTTTCAAGTGGCGAAGAGTGGAATCTGGTTTCCAAAGTTGTTGCGTTGTTCTTGCGATCTACTTCAGGATTTGATTACATCTGGTTTTGAAGCGACATAGGACATGGAATCCGACCTAATCCGTATTAAGCTAATCGCCAACTATATTGTTTATTGGATTAATGTTGTATGTAACGATCAAAGTGTGTTTTATCTTCTCGTCTTGTTCTAATTAAAGCGTAATAACGACAATAGCCATCTTGTTTCGTTATATGATTTATTCACCATAGGTTTTAGTCCAGCTTAAATATACTATCTTTTTAAAAATCATAATAAAATTCAAATGACTTAATGCATTGAAAATCATGACGTTTATTTTCTTTTAATCATATTAGCTTGTTTTTTCAATTTTAGATAGAAAAATTATGAACTAAGTTTTCGATAATAATATTAATATAGATAATTTTTTTTTACTTAAATTCCATTTCAAATTGACGTGGTGTGTGATGAGACATGATAGAATGGATAATTTTGCCACATGAGATCCACATGGATTATTAACTCGACTAGTAATAAAATACATATCAATCACTCCCTTTTTAATCTTTTTTTTATTAAAAAAAAAACTCATACCCAATTAAAAAAAACCCTAACCCTTCGTTTTTCGAATTTCAAATTTCCTAATCTCCCTTTTCTCTTCTCATCTCCGAAACCACAAATATCACTATTTTTATTGGCTAGCCTCTCTCTATCTAATGCCAAAATTTGTTACATTAATAATCTTCCAACAACATTTTCATGATGGTCAAGTTAGAATAGGGTCGTCTCAAGACATAGGCTATTAGGGCCTACGCCTAGGGCCCTAAAAAAGAGGAACAAAAAAAAAAAAAATAGTTGTAATGCCTCCGTCCTAGGACCTAGATAGGTCGAGGGTATTATTAGCATTGATTTATATTCGATGTGTAATGAATGCAAGCCAAGACGCCTCCTCTCTTATCATATCTAATACATTAACGAAAATGGGTATTTAATAATTCATAAAGTCCCTAATGATTATGGGATACTAGGTCCACTTATGCATAATTTGAGTCTAAAATTTTTCGTTTCCTTTGGATTAAGTTAAACCATACTAATTTCATATAAACCTCCTCTAACAATTTAGCCATTTCTTTTTCTTTTAATCGTGCCTTTAACATTCTTACCTAATTCCTTACTTATCCTTTTAAATTGCAATCATTTCCTTGACCTTACAAATTTCCTCATCCTAGCCATATTAGTCAATCATACTAATGACTTAACCTTCAATTAATATTTTCATTTACACCAAACAACATTTTTTAATGAACATATATACACACCAAAAATTGTCTAACTTGTTATGCATCAAAACAATCAAGCTAAGCTATGCAAGGTTCCCTATACTCACTGACCCAATCCAAAGCACACAAAATGGCAAGTCTATCACTTGTCTCGACAGTGACCTTTCATTTGTTTTTATCATTTCCTACATCATAAGAAAACAACAATAAGAAAAAGGATGCTTAGTAAGAATAATTCATGCAACGCATGTGATGTCTTTTATGCGTGAATGCACATGATGCATCTTTTTATAAAAATCAGTTTTATGCCATTGAAACATTTTCCTTTTTTCTTTTTCTTTTTCCTTTTCCTTTTCGGGTGCATCCTTTCCTTTATCATTTCTTCGGTTAGGGCCTTCACTAAATCCCCTAACTCGTTGAGGCTCTTACCGAATCCCTCAATGAAGAAATGGCTTTACCACATTCTTCAGCTTGAGCCTTCATCAAATCTTTGAATAGTTGAGACATTTACCGAATCCCTCGATGAAAACGTTGGCTAATTTCTTTAGTTTAGGCCTTCATCAAATCCCTCAACTGTCGAAGCCTTTACCAAATCCTCGACAAAGAAATGGCATTTTCATGAAAAGTCATGAAAACCTTTTTTCTTTTTCCTTTCATGAAAACCTTTTCCTTTTTTTCTTTCATATAAACCATTTTCTTTTTTCTTTCATTAAGATCATGAATAAAATTCCCCTTTCATGATAATGATGTGCATATGCATTTTAAAATGAAATGCAATGCCATAAACTTTACCTCATCATGCATACCTTTTGAAATTCCGCAAGAACATGTGCACACATAATGCATCCAATACATGTTCCAAACACATAAGTATACATGCAATAGGAATATATGCCATGAACAATCAAATGTCATAGAATACATCATAATCAAATATTTTTCATACAAACATGGCCAATCACAATAAGCATTATAATTAATCATTTTTTGTATGCATATACCTTTTATCCATAGCATTTGTAGCAAAAAACTTCACATTAAACCTTCACCTTACATTTAGTTCTCTTATCCTTTGTTTCCATGCTTGACCAAAGTAGGCCACAAGAAGCTAGGGATAACCATCATTTCATTTAATTGACAAAATAAATGTCTATAAGACATTTTATCAAACAATACAAACACAACCAATTCATGCTTTGTAGTTCTCATAGCCACCTTGTTCTTAGAACAAGGAAATCATTCAAACATGATCATTCAATTCATTTTAACATTCAACATCTTTTCCATACATCATAAACACATACATATCATAAGACTATTGCAATTCAACCATTTTCACATAATCATCAATACAAATTTACTAACCCTTCATCAACAAACCCTAAATTATCACTAATTATCCTTCAAACATAAATTCCTATGGTGTAGGTGTGGAATTATAATTACCTCACTTAGAATTTTAGTCTTTTTCCTTCCTTTCCTCCTTTGCTTATTCCTTGTCCTTCTTGTCAAATTTTGGCCAAATTGGAGAAATTCTTCCTTTCTCCTCGCTTGACCTTCTTAGATAGTTTAGAGGCTAGTTTAAGGTGTTTTTAAGTGGGTCAAACTAATTGAAAGACATGGATTTGGATGGGTATAGTTTTTCCTCTTTCAATTTAGGGTTTCTCCCTCTTTTCTTTCCTCTCTCTCTCTCTCTCTCTCTCTCTCTCTCCCCGTTTTTCTCCCTTCAAAAATCCATATTTCTAATTTTTTTCTTCCCATTTTGTCTCATTAGTTCAACTATAAGTAGGGATGAGCAAACGGTTCGATTAATCAAAAACCGAATAAAATCGAACCAAATTATGTAATTTGGTTCAGTTTTAAAATAAAATTTACAAAATTTTAAACCAAATAAAAAAACCAAAATTATTTATATTCGATTCATTTTTTGAAAAAAAAAATTCGATTTCTATCGAAAACCAAAATAAATATGAAGATTAATATGATACATGACGCGACCGGATGCATTTTTTTGTTTCCAAGTATGAGCATCGTTTGGGGTGTTAGGAGTTAGTTAAAGAGCTTCAAGATAAATTGATGAGTTGCCCTTGAAACTCGGGAACTTCTCATGATCTTCATCAACAAATCTCTCAAATGTCTTCCGTGAAAGCTAGATGTGCAAGGTTGAACATCATAATAATGACGAAAGTGATCAAATTTGGATTCTAGGCACTCATTAGTTTCTGCAAGTATGATTGAGTAGAAATTAAGAAAGGCTAGGAAATCGAGTCGAAGAGAGCTAGCAGATCAAATGAGGGTACTTTTACCATCTTCTCTCTTGTGCGTGTGTGTGTGTGTATATATATATATATATGCTAGTTTTAGAAATGAATATATAGAAATCACTAGGAAATTATGACAAAGAACTTTTGGTCGTAACTTGTCATGAAAGACTTGCCCATTTTCATTAATTTAAATTGTCACTTTGAAATTGGGACATTATCAAGATATGTCTTCTTCTAACTCGTTATAGTGTTATGCATTATTTTGTTTGTTGTCCAAGGAATAGAAGGAAGGAATGGGTTATGTATGTTGAATTGTTGAACAGATTGAACAATAGTTGAAGTTTCGTAAATCAAGCAAAATATTGAGATTTAATTGTTGAACGGATGAATGGTAGTTCAAGTTTCGAAGTCAAGAAAAATATTGATATTTAATTAAGAGTCAACAATTTCATACTCGCATGTAGAAGCTCAACTCTTTTGAAGATTTATCATTCATATACATGCTATCATTCTCGTTTCCTTGAAGTTTCTTTGCAAGATACATACAATAATACCGAGTATGCTACACTGAAGGCCCGAAGTTCATTTTGAACAAGAGAAATTGGTTCGATTTTTTTCTTTGGTTATGCAATATAGTCTCCGTGGTCCAGTTCTCCAATATTTTGGGTATACAAGAACCACAATTACCCCGATAACGACTTTAAAAAGTATTCAATCTATAGGAAAGGAAATTTTATTTTGGTTAAAATTGAAATTTTTTGAAACTAAATCGAAATAATTCGGTTTCAAATTGAATTTAACGAGTTTATTTTGGTTCGGTTTTGGTTTTTATTTTTCTTAATTCAATTAATCAAAAACCAAACCGAATTATCCAAAATCGAATCGTTTAACCGAATGATCACCCCTAACTATAAGGTCTTTCACTTAATTGGCACTTAACACCTTAGTCCTCCAACTTCCTATCCTTGCAATTGACCATGCAATTTCAATCTGTAACTTTACATTTTTCATTAATTTGGCCCTCATCTAGGCCAATCCTAATGTTATTCAAGTCCCTAAGATTTTTTAATTATTTCAATTAAGGACATAATCCTTTAATCTTACTCAATCATTCAATAAACACAACTTTCATTAATTAAAAAAATATTCATACATCATAATTATATTTCTATGAGAGTTTTAGGTCATAGATATTACATTAATAATCCTATTAAGTCCTAGGGTTTTAAGTTGCAAAACCAGCATTTCATAATAACAAAGTTAGATTCCATATCCTTGCTCTCTAAGACTTTAACAAATCTAGATTTCATATTTCCATATCTTTGCTCTCTAACTCCAGTAGCTTTAAGTGAAAATCAATTACTCCCTCTTATAATACCCATTCCTCGGTCCTCACACTCTCTGTAAGCTCAATCTCTCTCAATGTTTCTTTAATCTTTTTTTGTGCTTTACCAAATATTTGTTTGTACTTTTTCCAAATGCCAAATATTTTTATTTTACTTAATTAAGACAATATTTTTACTTGAAAATGTTGTTCCTTTTTTATGGGATCGTATTGCGTTAGTTTTAATCAAGATAAGATTTTTAATTGAAAATATTATTGTGGGGTTAAATTGGATCAGTATATTATTTTATGGGGTTGTTTGTATCATGTTTTTATTTATAATTATAGTGATATTTATTATTTTTTTAATGTATATTTTAGGGTAATAATATAAGATTTTAGAGTATCAAAGTGAAATCAAAAGAGCATAAATCGAGTGCTACAATTCATTACACTTTTTATAATTAAATGATTTTAGCAAAATAATATTAAAGGCTCTAAATTATTTATTCTTTAAATAGAAATATCTACTAGAAAGTATGAATCTAGATTTGAAAAACATACAAAAAAAAAGATGAAGAACTAATTTAATCCTAAAAAGGAGCACTTGATATGTTTGTTATTAGTAAGAAACACCAAATTGTAGAAAAAACCAAATGAAAATTTAAATGAAAAATCAATTGAAAATTATGAAGAAAAATTCAAAGATAACTATTGAAATTCATCAAAAACTTGTGAAGAATATCATGAAAATTTAGAAGAAGAGATTTCAATCAACAAGAATGAAAATATTAATGATAAAGATGAAGCAACTATTAAAAATATTTATGATCTCGCACAATGGAATAATTTAGACATAATATTAAGTAATTTAATATTTGAAAAAGGTTCAATTAGACAAGTTTTAGATTTTTCAAATAAGAGATGAAAATTCTAGATATTTTTCTACAATTCATTACTTTCAAAAATTACCAAATGGAGAAAAACATGATAGAAAATTGCTAGTATATTCAAAAGAATTAGATAAAGTATATATATATATTTTTTTTGTAAATTATTTAGTTTAGAAGAAAATCAATTAACAAATGAAGGGTGTGGAGATTGGAAAAATCTTAGTGCCAAACTTAAAAGTCACGAAACTAACAATGAACATGCTATAAATATGAACATTTGGGTTGATTATGAGATGAGATTACTTAAAAATAAGAAAATTTATAAAAATTTATAAGAGAAAATAAATAAAGAAAACGAGCATCGGAATATTGTACTATTAAGAATTATTTTTTTGTGAAAAATCTTTCAAAAATTAATTCGGCATTTCGTGGTGCAAATGGGAAGATTAATCAAGAAAATACTGAAAATTTTTTGAGTTTCATGGAAATGATTTCGAGTTTGATCAAATAATACAAGAAAACCTTAGACATATTCTAAACAGAGAAATCTATAACTATTATCTTGGCCATAATATACAAAATGAGTTGATAAATATTTTAGCATTAGAAATAAAAAATATCATTATTAAAAAAATCAAAATATCAAAATATATTTCAATTATACTTGATTGTACCCGGATACAAGTCATCAAGAACAAATGTCTCTTATATTAAGATGTGTAGATATTTCAATAAGTCTAATAAAAATAGAAGAGTACTTTATAGATTTTATAAAAATAGATGATACTTACGGTCAAGTCTTCTTAATGTATTTACAAGTACACTAAAAAATCTTGAACTTGATGTAAATGACATGAGAGGCCAAGGATATGATAATGAGTCTAATATGGAAGGTAAACATCAAGGTGTTCAAAAAAGATTATTAATATAAATTTTAAAGCATTTTATACACCATGTGGCTATCATAATCTTAATTTAGTTTTTTATGATATGACTAATTCATGTGCTAATGCTATTACATTTTTGGAGTGACACAACTCATATACTCATTATTTGCTTCTTCTACTAAACGATGGAAAATTTTACAAGATCACATTTCTAATTTGATACTTAATTCATTATCATAAACACATTGGGAAAATCATGTTAAAATTGTTAAATAAATAAAATTTTCAACTCCACAAATAAGAGATGTTTTATATCAATAAGCGAGAAATTAGTGAAGATCTTAAAGTAAAAAGTGAAACTATTTCTTTAGCAACATATGAGATGGAAAATTTTAAATTTCTATTAGGCATGATTATTTGGTATGATATGTTGTTTGTGTTAGTGTAGATGTCCAAAATCCAACCATGTTTGGATAGATTTGAGTATTATATCATTGTATTATTTATTTTATTAATAATAAAAAATTTATTTTATTAATTCTTATCATTTGTATTTATTTATTGAATAGAATTAGATAGAAGTCCATATGATATGCATTTGCATTAGTGATTGATCGAAAGATGTGAGACAAATATTAATGTACATAAATAATATCATTAAATGTCTTAAGTCATAGCATTGTCAAGAATGGACATTCACTAGACACGGTTAGATTTGTGAGTGTTATGCTCATGCTATATGATAGCGATAGGAGATCTCACACCTACTAGCATTATGATCCCAAAGCAAGCACGTAAGTGATTAATATTTAAGAACATATCATTGGACTTGACTCGTCATGAGAACCAATTTGATTTAGTCTATGAGAATCTTATACAAGATAGGTACAACTAGTCTTTAGACTTGAATTCATCATGGTTATATCATTAGAGGATTTATGTACTTTGACACTCATTTTGACATATGCTCAAAGACTCGTTAGGTTTAAAACAACTTTGCTTGATTGACAATATCTACATCTCATGTATATACGAGTGGCTCGACCTTTCATATGGTTTCTTGAAAAATTATCATCTTAATAACCCCCAACGGGCATGCGATATTTGAATTGTGAATCACATCCTTCTTCCGGTTAAACTCATGAAACAATTGCTTTATTACCACCATCTTTTCCCAAATAGAGAAACATGCCGATTCTATTATTGACTCGACAAAAACACAAAAAAATTACTTGGAACCCTAAAAGAAATGTAAAAATATTGGAATTTGTATTTGTAAAACATAGCATACTATCCAGCCATGTAACTATTATCAATAGTGCGGGCTCTCTTTAGAAAGCTTATTGTTATTCCACCACTTCGAACAATATGTCGTGTAAGTCAATTTCAAGTATGATCAAAGCATAAGAATCTCAATCAAGTGAAGATGTGAAACTCGTTAAGAACGAACTTTCTTTTTTTTCTTTTTTTTCCCTTTCCTTTCTCCTCAAGAAAGAACTTCTTTTTTTTTCTTTTTTCTTTTTTCTTTTTTTCTTCCTTTCCATTTTGTCTTAATTACTCACCAAAATATCAAGTCGATCTAGGTAAAAAACACCTGAATTGTTGTTAAGAGCATTCTTAAGTACTTAAGAAGAGCTAAAGATGTTTTCCTAGTCTATGAAAGAGATGAACTAGTGGTGAAAGGGTTCACAAATACTATTTTTCAAACTAACTATAATAGGATCTATTATGTATGTCATGTTGTGTACGTAGTTTGATGTCTCATATGCTTTGAGCATATGTAGTAGATATCAAGCTGATCCAGGTGAAAAATAATAGATTGTTATTAAGAGCATTCTTAAGTTCTTAAGAAAAATTAAAGATGCTTTCATGGTCTATGAAGGAGTTGAACTAGTGGTAAAAGGGTTCACAAATGCTAGTTTTCAAACTAACCATGATGACTTTAAGTCACGGTTAAGATTTATTTTTCAATTGAATTGTGGAGATGTTAGTTGAAAAAGTTTAAAGTAAGAAATAATGGTCGACTCAACAATCAAGGTTGAATACATTGCAGCCACGAAGTAGCTAAGAAAGCTATCCGGATTCGTAAATTTCTATCTGGATTATAAATGATTCATAGCGTTATTGATCCAATAGTATTGTACCGTAATAACAACGAGTTATAGCACAAGCTAAGAAAGCAAGGTCTTATTAATGGTCTAAACATGTACTACGACACTATCATTTGATTAGAGAGATTATTAGTCGTAGCGATATAAAGATAGAAGAGGTCCAAATTGAACCAATTGACTAAGCCCTTGTCATAGTTAAAACATAAGACCCTTACTCAATCATCGGGATTAAAGGTATGGTTGGTTGGCTCTAGTACAAGTGAGAGATTATTAGTGTAAGTGCCCAAGATCCAATAATATTTAGATAGGTTTGAGTTATTATATAATTGCATTATTTATTTTATTAATAATAAAAAAAATCTTTCTATTAATTCTTATTTTTTATATTTATTTATTGAATAGAATTAGATAAAAATTCATATGATATGCATTTACATTAGTGATTGATCGAAAGATGTGAGATAAACATTAATGAGCATAAATAATATCATTAAATGTCTCAAGTCGTAGTATTATCAAGAATGAATATTGACTATATGTGGTTAGACTTATGAGTACTATACTCTTACTATATAATAGTAGTATGAGATCTCACACCTATTGGCATGATGATATCAAAGCAAGTACTTAGGTGATTAATGTTTAAAAACATATAACTAGACTTAACTCGTTATGAGAACCCATTTGGTTTAGTCTATGGAAATCTTATATGAGATGGATACAATTGGTTCTTAGACTTAAAGTTATCACGATTATCTCATTAGAGGATTTATGTACTTTGACACTCGTTTTGATGGACCTAGTAAAGAGTTGCACATGGATAATTCATTAGGTACACTAGCAATCTAATAGAGGTAGATGGATAACTAAGATAAGACATGTCATTCTTTATATGCTAAAAGCATTATCACATTGTACTTCGAAGAATGCTCGCTCAAGAAATATGTGGCCATAATAAAAGTATACCAATAGAGAATAGTCGGTTTACTCTAAGAGCTAAGACATTTAGGAATCAAAGAAAACTTATGTGATCATAATTGAACGGATCGAATAACCAAGTTCGAGATCATATTGTGAGGAATTGACATGAGGAGTGAACTATATGGTAACCATATTTGTGAAAGATAATTACATATTAATTAATCCTTCTAGAGAATTGGATATTCATAATGTCTTGCTAGAGATTAATCTTGATTTATATATCAAGAGATAAAAGATGTGTCTTTTATTCTTAATACATTGCCAATATATCTAGGAGTCTATTGAGTCACACGCATAAGTATAAGCATTCACATAATAAAAGAGAAGCAAATATGTTGAAAAAAATTTTCAATTTTGAAAGTCTCCTATTTTGAAAAAGGTTTTTAAAAATGAAAAGTTTTTTATTTTAAAAATTAGTTTTCTAATTTAAAAATCAATTCCAAATTTGAGATTAAATTACCTAAAAAGGAAATTAGTTTCCTAATTTAGGTTTAAGGGTAATTTGAGAAATTTTTTCCTAATGTAGACCTTTTAAAAATATCCGACCTAATTTATTTGGATAATCCAAATTAATTAGTAATTAATTGGGCCAAAGAAGTTTGGGCTAATAAGTTTAATTAAAAAGCTTGCAAGATATTTTGGTGAGAGAATAAGTATGAATGTTTAAAAGGATAAGATAAAAAAAACTCACATGCATAATAACTTCCAATCCTTAGAGGATTAGGAAGAACAACCAAGAGTCCTTGAAGGACTCATTGTCACCCTTTCCTTTTCGTTGGAGGACAAGAAAAACACTCACCTATATACATAGAAGGAGAGGAGGCGACAAAGAATTTATAGAAAAGAGAATACACATGATAGGGCTACACGACAACAAATAGCATAGAGAGAAAATAGTTTTCTCTCCCTAAAAATTATGCCACCTCTCTTTCTTCTCTTAGGGTTGTCGCATAAATTACCCTAAATAGATTTCTAAAGAAAAATACAAAACAAGTCGGAAAAGATAGAGCTAACACTCTACTAATTTTGAGTGCTTCTTATGTGGGTGCTTAGATTGTGTAGATTATCAATAGAGGTCGAAAGCTTGGACAACTCCTTTTCGCAAAGGTTTAATTCGTGTTACAAAAGGTAATTCTTTATTTATGTTTTAATTCATGTGTGTGTGTGTGTGTGATTAGTTAATTCAACGACATGATCTTGAGAACTTTAGATGGAGAAATTTTTTTGTTTTATTATGCTATTCCATAGGATGCATAATCCTTCGATTTGCTTATTAATACGGTTAGTAAATATTTACAATCTAAAAATATGGACATTGTTGTTGCAAAAGATCACTTAAAAGGTCTTGTTTCTTTTTCTTTTTCTTGAAAACTATAGAGCAAAACGGTTTACATCTTCTATGATTTCTTCTAAAGAGATTGCGGATTAAATGAATATAGAACCAAAATTGCATGAAAAACATACGATAAAGATAAAAAATAATTTGATGAGAATGAAAACGAAAAGATGAAATTGTACGCCAAAGAATCTTTTAGAATAAATTATTTTACATATTTAGTTGATCATGCCATTTCCTCACTTCAAAGCGATTTGAACAATTTAAAATATATGAATATAATTTTAGTTTCCTTTATAATATAGAAAAGTTAAAATTGCTTGATGATGATAAGGTGAAGCAAAATTATTTAAAACTCGAAAAATTTCTAAAATATGGCATATTCTATGATATTGATGGTTTAAATTTATTTTTGAAATTAAAATTTTTAAATAAAATTATAAACGTGAAAATTAAAACGCCACTTGAGGTATTAGATTTTATAAAAAAAGGTGATTTTTTTTTCAAATGCATTAATAACTTATAAAATACTATTACTTATTGTTGTTATTGTAGCTTCGAGTTGAAAGAAGTTTTTCAAAATTAAAATTAATAAAATCTTATTTACGTTCAATCATAAAAATAAAAAATAATAAGTAATTTGACTATATTATTAATTGAAAAAGATTTGATTCCTAAACTCGAGTAAAAAAATTTAATTAGTGATTTGTTTCTCAAAAAACAAGAAAAATAATTTTTTTAATATGTGTTTATATTATAAAGGACCATTAAAATAACTATTATCTAGTGCCACAAATATTCTGGGGGCGGCCCTGAGTTAGAACAACGAATTAGGGGTGGGTATAGCTTTAGGGTCTAGCCAATCTTCGTTAAATTAATAACCATCCAACAAGATTCAATCTGTTTGGTATCATCAAGACATTCCTACTCTACCCCCAGTGGGATGATATCAGTATCACACTCGTTTTCATTTCTTTGCAAAATTGGACCTCAGGTCAACCATTGACGTATAGGAGCACAACAAAGGAAGATCAACTCGTTTTCTCCATTTGATGCCTCACTTTCCTTCCCAAATTCCAGTACTGCCCACCAATATTTATATAATAAATTACTGATAACTGTTGTCACTCTAAGATTTTGACTGTGAGTTTAATACAAAACTTTCACCCTCCTATTTTCACCCTTTATGATGCCAAACCTGTATATTATAAAACGAAACGGATCTCCGACTTCAAAGACGGCAGGAGCCCATAATCTTCTCAAAAACGCTCAACCCCCAAATAAAACACACTAATCACAAGCCCATTTCTGTAAATCCACTCTCTAGTCTCTCCCCCACCCCACCCCCCGACACACACACACACACACACGCACGCACGCACAAACACACACACACAGCACTCTCTAAGCATCAAACCAAGAGCATCATCAGTCAAAACCCAAACGAATAAGCCGAGGCCAAAGCCTCAAAATTTTCAAAGAATGCCAGACCCAACACAAGTCATCAATCAGAAGACTTCATCATTTCCAACAATCCTATTTTCTTGTCTGATCATTCAACCCCTCCAAATTTTTTCAAAAAATAAGCAGATCTTCAGTTCCATTTTTGCCCTCTTAGCCCTCCCCATTTCTCTCCTCCTCTTCTCTCGCTCCCTGTCTTCTCACCCAATCCAATCCCAAATCCTCCACCTCGAATCCATCGCCGCCCTTTCCTCAACCCGTTTCGAAGCCCGCCACGTCTGGAAAGAGTCTCGCGAAACCGCCATCGCGCTCCTCCACCTCAACATCCTCTACTTCATACCCTCTTTCACTCTCTCCCTCATCGCCGCCGTCTCCTCCGTCGTCTCTACTGAATCGGGGTATCACAGAAACCCCACAAGTTTAAAGTCCGCTGTTATCGCCGTTAAGTCCATGTGGTTAAGGACGTTAGTTACTTTTATTTTTGTTTACGTTATTTTGTTCTGTTATTCTAGTGTGCCACGTACATTGTGGGTTTTAACAGGAGAAGGGAGTTTCGGGTCGGGTTTCGTTATTTGGGTTGTCGGGTCTGTTTGTAAGATTTATTTGGAGGCGGTTTTGGGGATGGGTTTGGTGGTTTCGATTTTGGAGAGCAGGTTTGGGTGGGATGCAATTTGTTTCGGGTCGGATTTGATGGAGGGGAAGCGGGTTTGTGGGTGGGTGTTGTCGGGTTTGATGGGTTTGATTACGGGTTTGATTGGTTGGAAAATGGAGGAGTTGAAGATGGACGGCGAGGATATGGTGATGGAAACGAGATGGACGGCAGTGATGGTGTTGAAAGGGTGGGATAGATTCGGGCTGGTAGTGCTGTATGGGGTAGTAATGGTTTGGGGTTACGTTGTTACTACTGTGTTTTACTGTGAGTGTAGAAAACGACATGCCGTTTGGGAAGCAGGGGATGGAAGTGTTTGATGTTTGATTGACAGTGAGTGGTATAGAAAGGAGGTGTGTTCTTGTGTTTGTGTTTCGATTATTCTTTTCTGAGAAAATGTGGATATAGATTTCTTCCCCTTTTTTTTTGGCCCCGATGGCAATACGACGTCATTTTCTTCGGAGGTCAAGTTCAGTCAACTATTTTTTTAATTTGAGTTTCAACTAGTTGAAGGGATTAGGGAATTCTGATAGTGGTCGATAGAGATTTTCATGGTCAATTTTGTGGACTTGTGAGCTAGCTTAAGGGATTAGTCCTTATCAATGTTTTCATTGTTACCAAATGGCAAAATGCCACGTAATTGACTTCTTACTAAATACAATCACAAGTTATTTTTCACTGCAAAGCTTAATGTTAATTGAATCCTAATTCAATTCCAAGCACAGTGGCATTGATACGTTACTTTGTAATTAAGAATCCCCCATTAATATTTAATTCTTGTTTGACAAAAACTAAAAAGAATTGGCAGAATTTTATGAGCTCCCTTCATTTGGGTTTGTTTCTACTCAAAAATTCAGTAAGTTAAAAATATATTTAGAATCTTGAATGCTTTTGGTTTTGGGTGGGTGTAACAGCACTAGCTAAGAAAAGCATAGGACTTGTGAGGGCAAGTGTGCTGCAAGTTATCCCCTTGAAAAAATAATATTTTCCTTGCGGAGTGTGGGCCAGTGCTCCCACTGTGCCTTCGCGCCTGTCCACATCTCCTTCCACAATTCGAATAATAAAACTTTCCAGGGGGAGATTGTCGTCTTGTTGGACATCTTGCGATATGTTTATTAATTATTTGTTTTCAGATTTAATGATAAATTTTGTTCCTATGTTACAATTTGAAAATTTTATATCCATGTTATCGAATTTAATAATTTGAATATCAAAATATTAAAAATTAAATAAATATAATTAAAATGATCTAATATCCGTTATGTGTAATGGTCAATTACGTTAATCGTTACTTAAAACATCAAAACTACGTCGTTTTGATATTTTGTTATTAATTATCTTCTAAAAAAATATTTTTAACTTCCCTAATTTTGATTTTTTTCTAATAAGATATTATATTTTATAAATATTTTTAATTCCCTAGGTTTGAATTTTTTTTTAATAAAATGTTATTATAAAAGAACATAATTAACAATACAAAATTTTAGGCCTTAAAAAAACATTTCCTAAATTAAAATAAGCATAATTAAAGATTGACGCTCCTAATTTTTTAAAAAAATTATAAAATATTTTTGATATTTTATTAAAAAAAAGTTAAAAAAATTCAAAATTAAGGGGTTAAAAATATTTATGAAATATTTTATATAAAATTTATAATATTTTATAAGAAATTGTTTTTAAAAAAGTTCAAGATTAGGGGGTTAAAAATATTTTTAAAATATTAAAAAACATAATTAACAGCGGAATGTCAAAAAAATGTCCTTTTAGCATTACAAAAAACAATCAACCTAGTTGACCATTGCATATGATAGAGATTTGACAATTTGAATCACATCCGTCCAATATTTAATACTATAGGGTTCAAATTACGTGATTTGCTATTATGAGTTCAAAATTATCAAATCGTAATAGAATGGATTTAATAACAAAATTGCTCTCATTCTATTGTGATTTAGTAATTTCGAACTCATGATATCAAATTATGTGATTTGAACCCTAAAGTATTAGAGATTAGATAAACTTCTTCCAAATTTTTCAATCTCTCGTTAGTTGACTAGTACTTAGAATGTTAAAACGAATTGTTTTCTACGGTTAATTATGTTTTTTTAAAAAAATATTTTTAACCCTCTAACCTTGAACTTTTTTATAAATTTTTTCTTATAAAATATTATAAATATTTTAACCCCCTAATTTTAAAATTTTTTAAATTTTTTTATAAAATATTATAAACATTTTATTAAAAAATGTTTTTTATAATTTATAAAATTTGGATCCTTAATTATGCTCGTTTTAATTTATAAAATATTTTTTAAGGTCTAAAATTGTGTGTTGTTAATCGTGGTTTTTTACAATGACATTTTATTAAAAAAAAAACTCAAAATTAAGAGGTTAAAAATATTTATAAAATTGTTTTATATAATTTATAAATTTTTATAATATTTTTTTTAAAAAAATCAAGATTAGTTCACATTTTCTTAAAATATCAAAACGACTTTACTTTGACATTCCCTTGTTAATTATGTTTTTTTTAAAAAAATATTTTGAAATATTTTTAAAAAAAAACATAATTAACGGAGGAATGTCAAAGTAAAGTGGTTTTGATATTTTAAGAAAATGTGAACTCAATTAATCGTTACACATAACATAAATTAGATAATTTTGATCATATTTGTCCAATATCTAATATATTAAAGTTCAAATTTCGCAATTTAGTACTATAGGCTCGAAATTACCAAATCGTAATGCAATGAAAATAAAATTTATTATTAAACCAAATAGAATGTGAGCAAAATTTGTCATTAAACCTTAGTTTTCACCTAAACTAAGTTAAACTCTATATCATAATGATGTATATTAAATATTTTTTATTTACTCCTAATATTAGAATGAAAAAGAAGAAAATGCCTTTAATATGGGATAAATCCTTATATGTTAAGGTCCTTGAAATTATTTAAAAAATTATTGTAGTATATCATTTGTACCATGCGTCATTTATATCCTTATTATTTTTCAATTACCTCATTTCTTAATAAAATTATTAAATTGTCTCATACAATTTCTAATATATGTCCCAAAATTCGAGAATGGTTAAACATTTTAACTGAATATGTAATGAGCATTTAAAAGACTTTTTTAAACAAAATAATTCATAGAAATTAACACCCAAGAAGAAAGAAGGAAAGAAGCAGAAAACCCATAAGGTGAAGATTGAAAGAAATGAGGGGAAAAAATATGAGAGGCAACAAAATCCAAATCGAAAAAGTTCATTCCCAACGGCAACACAAACACCCAGACAGAAATAGAAGGAAGAAGGAAGGAAAAACGAATCAATTCAAAATGTCTCCTCTAGAAAAAGCAACCCCATCTGCAGATGAAAGAAAGAAAATGATGGGGATGAACAGAGAAGAAATTCAAGATTGCAGAGCATGAAATCTTTGTGACAGATGAAAAGGAAATTTCGAAAGAGAACCAGGAAACCCACAGGAAAAAGAAGAAAAGAGAGGTAAAGAAGTAATAGCCGAAAACCACTTAATGGCATAAACGAAAATTAGAATAGAAAAAGGAGGGCAAAAAAAAAAAAAAAAAAAACAAAGAGCAAGAAGAGATTTGCAGATGAAGAAGGAAGCCTGTGAATAGACGAAGGGCAAGAATTAATTATAAAAAAAGTGAGCAAGAACAGCGGCGAAACAAAAAAAGGGTGCTTGTAAGCAGTTAATTCAAAGTACCAGGTATCTGTGTGAACATTGTGGTGGACAAGGGTTGAAGGTTTTGTTTTTGTTTTATAATAATATTCATTCATTATATAATAAAAAAAATTACATAAAATTCACAAAATTATTGAATTGGCACTTATTTTTTTACAGGGGAACCTTGTTTATTATTTTATCTTTTTCTAAAACGTTTTTTTACTGCAAGGGTATTGCAGGTTTAATGATCTTTATTAATGTTCGGTAAGGTACATAGAACAAGTATAATTTTTTGTATATATAAAAATTTTAATTTCTGCATATATAAAAATGTCAGTTAGAGATCACTTATTTCAGTAATTAAAACCTATTCTGTCCAATCCAACACTCTTGGGCTTTTTTTAACTTCTTTAAATGAATTGATTCATACCTTCTTTAGAACTCTAATGATATTAAAAAAAAAATCTTAATCAAAAGATTTACCTTAACTATATTTCCGTGTAACTCATACTCAGTTGGATCGTCAACTAGCTAAATAAATAAATGAGCAAACGAACATTGTCGGTTAGGCAGTTGTGGTGGTAGGTTACTTCGCGCTCAAAAATCCTTTGTGTTTTTCCTGATGTCGTTTAATTCACACCCAAATTCCCATACGCAAGAATAGCAAAACAAAGAACCCAAAAAGTAGAATTATGTGAAAGACGGAAGAATTTCGATACAATCTGAGGTCGAACCATCGTTCAGTTGGCCGATACGTCTTAAGACCTCGATGTGGGGCTGTTTCGCCTGACCGAATCTCATAAAGAGTAATGTTTTGAATGCTTTATTTATTCTTAGTTTAGTCGTTTTCGATTTTGTAAATTCCTTTCTAATTCTTCTTCTGGAAATTGAAGGTCGGGAGGTAAAACTAAAGCCTTCTCGGGGGATTGATTTTGCTATCTCTGGTTGTTTCCACATCTTTTTCTTTCGATTTAGATTTTCTTTTACTTGTAATTTATGCTGTACAATTGAAGGGCTGCAGGAAAATTCAAATGTGAAATTGATGGAAGCAGAATGGCCATGCCTGACCCAACCGAAGCAAACCGTTATTATTATATCTTTAGTTGGATTAATCTCTTATCTTAATGTTATTGCTACATAAATGGTTTTTAATCAAATTAATATATGCTTTCCTCCCTTGTTTTGCTCACAAACCACAAATAAGATAGACCTCGTTTGTTGGAGTATCTTCAGCAGTATAAACTGCTTGCAGAATTGGCATTAATTTACTACAAGACTGCCAACAACTTGGTTTGTTTTCTGTTTCCCATTTGTTCAGTTATTGATTTTTATAATAGTTATGAGTCTGTAATAAACTTTATTAAATCTTGTTCTTTATAGGATGTTGATTTCGAGCCTATCGAGGTTGTCGATGTCATGTCTCTGCATATTTGGGCCTCGGTTTTAAAATCTACTTCGAGGCCAAGCCTAAAATTTGTGATTCATCTATTGTAGACCCGTCTTCAAAGCCATCTGTATCCAAAGTCCACTGGAGGACATTTCCCAGAAACAGGATTAGTGTATGTAATCGTTCTCTTCAGGACCAAGATCGCTCTGGCATGAGAATCCAATTCATGTATATTTCTTTCTTGCAATGGTTTAATTTTTTTTTTTTAATAATTATCATTATCATTCACGTCTCCTTAAGATGAGATTTTTCCCCCCAAATAGATTCTTTTAGCTTCCTCATGCTAATATTTAAGTTGATTGTTGTATTCTAAATGTAATATGAAAATATAAATATCATTCTGATTTTTTAATTTTTATTCTTTTTTTTTTTTAATTTTATTAAGGATAGTTGATTCCTGATCCTTAAGACAATTTGTTTGATATGAACAATAATATAGATAGTTAGGATTCAAGTTTCTCCTTTGTAACGAAGAAAAGAAATAACGTGTCATGTGTCTGAATTGTGTTCTGTAGCTTTTCATTATTGTATAATCTTGTTAGAGTCAGTTGTTGAGTCAGCTAACAAGTAGTGGGCTGTAGTTTAACTACCCACTCTTTAGTTGCTATTTTCTTGCTTTAGTGGTTAGTCATGCTTAAGTTGTAAGATTATAAATTCTACATTACATTGGCAATAGAATATAAAAGAAAATTCCAAAAAGCTACTGCTTAAAACATTCTGTCTGTAATTCCGTTTTTTGTTAATCTTGGTTCATGACAATTTGAAGGACAGGTGGAGAGCTTGAGTGTAGATTAGGAAAGGCTTCTCAAACAGTATAAGGATTTCTTTATGGACCTGTGCAAACTAAAACAAATAGGTGCCGTTATTGGCTATCAAACTCAATTTGAGAGGCTCCTCTCTCACGCGGGCACGCTCACTGACAAGCAAGAGACCGAATATTTTATTAGTGGCTTTAAGGATGGTTTGCGAGCTAATGTAATGGTTCAAAACCCACATACAGTAACTACTGCAATCTGCTTGGCCCGCACCTATGAGACTAAGTCCCAAGAGTAGCTCCACAATCCCTGTCTTCTCCTTTGGGCCGCAACAGCCCACAATGGAGCCCAACATCCACTGGAGGAAATAAGGGCACATAACTAGCATTTTCCCTTTTCAATTAAGCGTTCTCTTCTAGTATGCAAATTTTCCCCAGCAGGACTCCGATGACAACGAGAGCTCGGCTTGTGTTACAATTGTGATGACAGGTACACTTATGGCCACATACGCAAAATGCTATTTCTTATCGAGGCCGACGATGAATCCTCCTTTACCGAGGCTGTGGAAGAAGACCACCAACACTGTGGAAGGGATGACACACCAGCCATCTCTTTACATGCTTTGGTTGGGGTTCAGTCTCCTCAAACCATGCGTATACAGTCCCAAATCGGTAAAACTCCCCTCACAGTTCTAATAGATTCTGGTTCAATCCACAATTTTCTTCATCACAGGTTTACGAAATTGGTTGGCCTTCGATTGGTTCCTGGTGGTTTACTTAATGTGGCGGCCACCAATGGTGGAAAATTGTCAAGTCCAGGCCGTTGCAATAAGGTTCAGTTGACATTGCAAGACATCACTATGGAAGTAAATTTTTACTTGTTATCCTTAGTAGGGTGTGATTTTGTCTTGGACGCACAATGGTTGTGCACACTAGGCCCAATCCTATGGGATTTTAGCAGGATGCAGATGCAGTTTATTCTCAATAAGTAGAAGGAACTGTTACATGGATCTCATTCCTCTAGGCTCATCGCTCTTAAGGGAGAAATCCTTCCTAGAACACTGCGGTAAGGTCAAGGCAGAGTATTTATGCTGCAGCTCTATGCCATACACTCAAATCAGCTACTACAAACAGCTCCTGAGGCAACACCCAATCATGAATTGGCTTTCTTGCTAGCTGAGTTTGAAGATTTGTTTGCAGCTCCTATAGGGCTACCACCACAACGCACCCACAACCATACAATTCCCCTACAACCTGGCATTGACCCACTTTGTGTTCGTCTCTATCGATACTCGCATTTCTAAAAACAAGAAATTGAGCGACTGGTGGAGAAGATGTTAACTCAAGGAATCATACGACCAAGTCAGAGTCCTTTTTCCTCTCTAGTACTGTTGTTTAAAAAGAATGATGGAAGGTGGTGATTCTATGTCGACTATACGGCACTCAATCGCATAACAGTGAAGGATAAGTTTCTAATTCCAGTTATTGATGGGTTGTTGGATGAGTTACACGGTGCTAAGTTCTTCACAAAGCTGGACCTTCGGTTTGGATATTTTCAAATCTGAATGAATGGAGGGGATATCTCCAAAACAGCCTTTCGAACTCACCATGGGCATTTTGAATTTCTTGTAATGCCCTTCGGGCTCTCTAATGCTCTATCTACTTTTCAGTTGCTCGTGAATGAAATTTTCAAGGCTCAGTTGCGGAGGTTTATCTTGGTTTTTCTTATGACATTAGTATTAGTATTACATTACAAAAAAAACTAAATCAGGTGATTTCACTGTTTGAAAACTATTCATCCCCATCCATTTGCATTGTGACTGTGGGCGCACTGTTCTAATCCTTTTTTCCTATTTCAATTGTCCATTTCCTGCAATCCCTCCGGTTGCCTCTTTGCCTGTCGTTCATTTCCACCTATTCTCTTATTTTTTTCATTTGTTTATTCATGACACTGAGTTTGTTTACCATGAATTATTTGTGCCCTTTAGTAGTTTGTTTAATTACTTGAATACCATTTTGTCCTCCTACCTAGTTACCTTTCTGCCCTCTTCTCCTTAGTCTTTCTTGTTTTTCTTTTTATGGCCTTTTCGTCAGTTTCTTATGGTCTTTCTTGAAGTTTGCTTCTTTCATTTATTGAGATGTTTTCCGTCAGTTTATCGTTTTATTAGCTGGGCTATCCAAAAAAATATTAATGAGTAGAAATGAAAGCTTTTTTTTATTCTACACATGTATTAAAAGATATATATGGAAATAGTTTTTCTAGAGTGTGTACTTTGTAATTGCCTTCTAGAGTTTTAAACTCTGCCTTCAATAAAAAAAATAAAAAATTAGTTGATTAGTTCTTAATAAATCAAGATTCCAAACCATATCACATTTTTTCTTGCAATAATAAAAGACAAATCGAAGCCCTTAGCAAAGAATTTTTGGAATATATATATATCATGCCTAATTACACACATAGGGGTTTTTTACTGTTCACGCACTAACAAAATACTATTCATTAGATGATATTTTTAAAAATAAAATCAGTGGCATTTTAGTTATTTTAATTGTTTTTAAAGCATTTAATACATATAAAACAGGTCCTTTTATTGTACATTGGGTGGTTTTTTTTTGTAATTTTGAAGTTTTTTCAGATATTTTATACATATTTTTTGCTCATATTGTTCTTTTATCTATTATTTTTTTAATAATTTTTATTTCTATCCATAATTTTATTTGTATTATAATCCGGTCTCCGACGGCTAAGAAGAGAGAGAAATAAAGAAAAAGAAAGGAGAAGAGAGATATCTATTTATAAATTTTTAAAATACTCGTTATTTACTCTTAATTTTTTTTGATATAATTTATATATGGATTATTTTTTTAATTTTTAAATGATGGTAAGCATTGTTATATATGTGTGTGTGTGTGTGTGAATTTTTGAGATACCTATGTATAAATTTTTAAAATATTGTTATTTGCTCTTTTTTTTTATATATAATTTATATATGGATTTTTTTTTTAATTTTTAAATGATGGTAGCATGGTTATATATGTATGTGTGTGTGTGAATTATTTGCTTTTAAAAAATTATATAATGAATTCTTTGAATTTTTAATTTTTAAATAATGGTCGCATGTTATATATATATATATATATATATATATATATATATATATATATATATATATATATATATATATAAAAGATTAGGTGTGTTTTTTTTTAAATAATTTCTCTCAAATTTTATAGGAAAAAAAATTATAAGAAAAGTTTTGAGTTAAAAATTCATGGACTTTTAAATTTGCTTACATGATTTTAGTTAAAAATCCGGATATAGAGGAATAAATCATGTTTATTTTATCAAAAAATTTATTAAAACATAATGAATAATTAGTTAAACGAAAAATTAAAAAAATATTTTTTTATCTTTGATTTGGTATATTTTGATAGATCTACAATATAGCACGGACCATAAAATTAAAATTATTTTTTTAAATAATTTTATATGTTTTATCCGATGCATGACAAAGCACGGGTAAATAACTAGTATATAACTAAATTAGGTGATAGTTTTCCTGTTCTAACACTGTTCACATACATCCATTGGTACTATAGACTTAGCCTCCATGCACTTTCAACTCGTTTGTTTATTCTTTGCTCTACATCTACCGTTGACTTCCTCTATAAATTGCTCTTAGTCATTTATTCTCTCTTGCAACTACTTTTCAGGAAGCATCAATTGATTGTTAGTGCCCTTCAGTTGTTTGTTTGATGCCATTTTGTCCTCCTACTAAGTTACTTTTCTACCCTCCTCTGTTTAGTCTTTCTTGTCTTGGCTTTTTTCGGCCTTTCGATCGGTTTTTTTAATCCTAGGTAGCATTTAATGATCTCGTCTTGGAGTTTGCATCTTTTACTTATTTTATATTGACACTGAAATATTTTGTCTATCCTTGCATAAATATTTAGCCAATATTTTACATTTTGATCCTCTTAGTTATTACTTTATATAAACTAGTTCTTAATTTTAATTAATATTATAGAAAGGTTCTTTTAATTTTTTTGAAGGACTAGTTTATTTTTTCATTAATTATTATTTAATCAAAATAATTTTTTTCATAAATAATGGTTACCTTTTCTATTTTTATAAATATTCATTAACTAAAATTAAATATCCTTCTAATATAGATTGATTAAGCACCACCCTCTAAGTTGATTTTTTTTAAATAAATAATTAATTACATTTATTTTTTATTTATCAAAATAAAAAATATTCCTAAGATATATTTAAATTCAATTACACACGAGACACACACACACGATGACTTGTTAATTAATTTTTATTTTTAAATTATTTAAAATATTAAAATATAGATATAATTGAATATATATATACACACACACACACACACGATGAGTGTTAATTAATTTTTATTTTAAATTATTTAAAATATTAAAATATAGATATAATTGAATTACTCGCAACAACGCGAGGGTATTGAGCTAGTCTTAATCTATAATCTCACTCTAGTTAAACATGAAAAGTATGTCGGACTTGTATTTTTATTTTGAGAGCTCATCATCTTGCGGTAAAGAAAGAGAAATGCTAATTCGATCAACTTCAAGTTCAATAATTGGGCCATATCATCTGTAAAAATGGTATGCAAGTAGATCTAGAAAAAAAATAAAGTCTGTGGTGGAATAGCCAAAACCCGGTACTATCAAGGCTTTGCGAGGATTTTTGGAACTAATTGGGTATTATCAAAAACTTATTGTAGGTTATGGAAAAATTACAGCACCACTAACAACCATATTGTAGAAAAATGCTTTTTCTTGGACTCTAGAAGCAACTATGACATTTAAGATGTTGAAGCATTCCATGACCCAAGCTTCGGTACTAGCATTACCCAATTTTGATCTCTTGTTAATGTGATGCATCACTAAATGATTTGGGAGTCGTCCTCATGCAAAACCAATAATTGATCGCATTTTTCAGTATCGTCTTAAAAGGATAGAGCCTCTTATTGTTGACTTATGAAAAGGAGTTGATGGCATTGGTACTAGCGGTTAAAAAATTGTGACCATATTTATTAGGACGTTATTTTGTGGTATGGATAGACCGAGAGAAGCCTCGAATTTGTGTGGGAGTAGTGGATCACTATTGAACCACAATAAAAATGGCTTATCAAATTGATTTGCTATCATTTTTCAATTGAGTACAAAAAGGGAAAGTTTAATGTGGCATGTTGATATGGGGCTCGCGGGGTGAACACAAGAATGTAAGTCACCACCTAACTAATCGAGAAAAACTAAGAAACACTAGACATACTGATCTACAAAGATATATGGGTAAATGATTGGTTACGTATAAGAAAGATATAACATCATCGTCATCCCATCCTATCTAAGTTAGGCTATATTGTTTACATATGAAACCGAAAATCTCGTTTTCTATGTTATGTTTCTATATCTATTTGAATGAATTTATTTTAACAAGATGAAATAGAGTAACTCGAGGGTTTAAGTCTGGTTTGAACGTAGGAATGGAAGTCGCCACCTAGCTAATTGAGAAAAACTAAGAAACACTAAACATATTGGTCTACAAAGATATATGAGTAAAGGATCGGTTATGTATAAGAAAGATATAGCATTATCGCCATCCCATCTTACCTAAGTTAGGCTATATTGTTTACATGTGAAAATGAAGATTCGATTTTCCTATGTTATGTTTCTATGTTTATTTGAATGAATTTATTTTAACGGGATGAAATAGAGTAACTCGAGGGTTTAGGCTGGGTTGAGGCCAATATCCATACTTAGATGGTAAAGCTACAAAAAATTAGAATTTTGACTAATCTTTAGCAAACACAACCTACACCAAAAAATAAGCAAGTTTTTAAAGGTCGATAACCTTTTATTAACATGAGCGAGTAAGTCATTGACAATCTCACTCACACAAGTGGGTAACCATCGACAGACTTCGAGTCATAGATTAAGAAGCTAGTGACAACTTCATCAAATAAATGAAAAGCCATCAACAATTTCATTTCACTCCAACAAGAGTAGATAAGCTGGTTTGGAAGCCACCAACGAGCTCGTCACATAAATGAGAAGCTCTTGATGGTTTCGTTTCGGACAAACAGACAACAAATAAAATAATTTTGAAACCGTCGATGGCTTCATCACATAAGTGGGAGGCCACTCACGGTTTCAATTCAAGCAAATAGAAATTAAATAAAATTTTTTTATTAGCCACTAATAGCTTCATACATATAAGTAAGAAGCCATCGACGACTTCATTTTAGAAAAGCATATAAATTGATTTTGAAGCCTTAGGTAGCTTCGACAATACATATGGAAAGCCATCAATAGCTTCAATTTAGACAAACAAACAATATGTGAATTGATTTAAAAGCCATAGATAGCTTTGACCACATAAGTGAAAAGCCATCGGTAACCTCAATTCGGACAAATAGACACTAGGTAATAAACTCAAATATAATAATAAAAAAACATTTAACAATTCACTCAACCACGATAGAATATCCGCATCATTCTCATTTAACATCTTTGATAGTCAAATAAGTTCAAAAACTACCCAAACATTGTCAAAATGTTACAAGTCCGCTTTTTTTTTAATTAATTTTAACTTCCTTCAATTTCGTTAAAAATTGATTATTTTAGTTAATCAAGAAAGAGAAAGCAGTTTTTTTCAATAAAAAACTATTTTATGGCAATTGAACTACTCCTGGTCAGTTTTGAAATGACCAAAATGCCTCATAAAAGTGAAATGACCAAACTACCCTTATATTGTAAAATTATAAAAATGCCTCTAGAAGGTGAAAAGTCGATCGCTAACTAATCGTTTGAATTTCAATGTTCCTTTAGGCACATGAACCACCTTGTGTTGTAAAGGAGGTCGACTCGAATCTATCGATTATAGTGACAATGACGAGATGACATTGGAGGAAAAAGATCGAAGCCTCTAAAATTTTAGCCAAATCTCCCCTCCTTTCCAATGATGATTCTAGTGATTTTAGGGGATTTCAAGTACAGCAATTGACTCATGAGGCTAAAGAGAGTATTTTTATGGTACTTAGGGGGTCCGATTTAGTCTTTATTGACCCATTTTTTTAGGTTGTGCAAAACAAGCCTAAAATGGATCGTTATCAATTAGTCGGTTTTTGACGACCTTGGGTCATGACTTCGAGGGGAAACACTCGGGAGAGTTGGATGACCAAGTCTATAGTAGTGGCGAGTTGATGGTTTGACCGGAATTGGAAGATATTAATAGGTAACTAAACGGAGTTTTGATTCTTCAAACTCATATTTCTCCCTCCTCCAACATCCTTTCCTCCTCTAACTAGTAGAGATGGGTGAATTTAGAGATGGGATATCCATTAGTGGTGGAAATTGAAGTTAAAATCGATGAAAGGTAATTAATTTGGAGAATGAAAGTTTGATCAAGTAAACGGATAACCCACTCGAATATTTAGGTTTTGGGTTTCTTAGGGGTTGTTTGCTCGAGTTTTTGTGTTTTTTTTTTGTTTTTATTTATTTATTTATTTTTATCTATGTCCAACATTAATAGCTAAAGGGGTTGGGTATTTATAAGGAAAAAATGAGGATTTTGGGCAAACACTATTTTTGGTCCTTGGTTTTTCTCTTTTTTTTTTTTTATTTTGGTATAATTTTATTTGCTTGTATTTCAATTACATCCATTAAATGAAATAAATCAAGACCTCTTACCTAAAAATTAATCATTCCAAATAACTCTTTTTTTTAATATTTTTTAAATAAAAAACTCATAAATTAATTGAATTATTTGAGGTAAAAAAAAATTGAGTATTTATAGTTGTCCTTTCTTTATAATATTTTTATTGCAAAGTCATTGAAAGACTATTCTTTGACTTTGTTTAGAAAGCTTTTTAAGGAAAAGTAAGAATAAAAAAAACAATCAATATGAGTAACAAGCAACCAAAAATAATTATCAAATTCAAGTGATAACTAATTACTTGGCTAAAAGGATTGAATAAAAAACATGTGATATGAGAGACTACGATAGTGACAAACCACTTGGTTTTAAAGGGCATGAAAGACCCTATTCCTTTTTTTTTCTTTTTGACTAGAATAATGTACCACTATGATTTTTTTTTTTGACGAGATCACTCTAACTTTACAAGGCATGAAAGATCACTCTAACCTTACAAGATGTGATAGACTACTCGATTTTGTGAGATGTGACGGACCACTCTAACCTTACGGGACGTGGTAGACCACTCGATTTGGAAAAACGTAACAGTACTACTCGATTCTATAAGATGACAAACCATGTTGATCTCGTTGGAAATGACAAACTACTCGACTTTGTAAACCTTGACAAACTATTCTAACCTCGTATGACATGATAGACCACTCTAATTTTGTAAATGGTGATAGACCACTCGATTATGTGAGAGTTAAAAAACCATTAATTTTTACATGACAAGCCACTAATTTTGCAAGACATTATAGACCACTCGACCTTGCTTGGATGTGGCGGACAACCTTGATTTTATGAGACGTAATAGACCATATTAATCTCATAAGATATGATAGACTACTCGACTTTACAAAATGTGACAACCCATGTTGATTTGGTAGGACGTAGCGGGCAATGTCAAATTAAAGAGACGTAACAAACTATGTTAATTTGAAAGGATGTGACGAGACCATGTCTATTTGAAAAGACATGACGGACCACGTCTACTTAGAAGGATGTGACAAACCATATCAATTTGGAAAAACGTGACGGACCATGTTAATTTGAAGGGACGTGATAGACCATGCCAACTTAAAAGGGCATGACAAACCATACCAACTTAAAAAGACATAACGAGACCATATCGATTTTATAAAAATATGATAGACCACATTGATTTAAAAGGATTTGATATACCATACCAACTTAGAAAGGCATGATAGACCATACCGACTTAAAAAGACATAATCGACTATGTCAATTTTACAAATATGTGATAGACCACATTGATTTGAAAAACTATAATAGACTATATCGATTTAAAAAGACAAGAATAGACCATGTTGACTTAGAAGGACGTGACATACTACGTTGATTTAGAGGGACGTGATAGACCATGTCAATATGAAAGAACGTGATAGACCATGTCTATTTAGAGGGATGTGACAAATCATATTTTTTTAATAAGTTATGATCGATTATTTTGATTATTTTGACTTAGACTAACATGATAGACTAGAGAAGCATAGGTCTCATCCTAACTAAGACATAAGTTTTCCTAATTTTTTTTCATTTATATGTCATTTCGTTTGAACGAGGTTTAAAGTTCTAAGCTAGCTACTTTCATTGAGCTTGTCCGATTGCACTTTTAATTATGCCATCTATTTTTGGGTTCATTGGGATGATTACTTGGACCACTTGTTGATGTCATTGGAGTGGTGTTCATTCCTCCGGCTGAATGAGATATTATTATTCTTTGTGCCTCCTTAGTAGCGCACCCAAATGTCCGGACTTTTGTCAACACATATTAAGAATGCGGCCTTAAAAATGGTTGAGGTGGCCTTTTATCTACTATCTATAATTTTTGATGAGAAAACTTATAACAAATTTCATAGAGATAAATATCTTCTAGACCAAGTCTAAGTAAGATCCTTATCAAGTTATTATATGCCAATTTGATGTATCTTCACATTTCATGAATAATATCAATTAAAAAATCATGTATGAGACTAAGAAAGAAGTTTTTTAGGGATTGATCATACTTGTGAAAACAAAGGTATTTTGAGAGATGAAAGATTGTTGAATCATATCACATTAGACGAGTCAAAATTGGAAGAAGCAAAGTCAAATAATCATGCTAATGAATATTTGACCATAACTCAAATTATCTTCTTCTTGCTCCGGATGGGGGAGAAGTTGAAATGCTTTGGTCTTTTAGCGCCGACATAAATTTATGACTAGTTTGACCATAACGTGTTTTTGAAGCATCGGTAATGATCATTATTTTGTCATCTACCTTTCATTGTTATTGCTTATGTCGTTCATCTTCTTTCGATGTTTATGCTTGATTAAGCTAACTTATCTTTAAAAGTTTTTTTTAAAATTGTTAAAAAATAATTTTTATCTCGTTGTGACTTTCATAGATTAGGCTATCTATTTGAAAATTTTTCATTAAGGTAAGTTGAATTATTCAAGAGAAATTATCGAGATGTTCATAAGAAAGTAATCTTATTCAAAAAGATATTTAACTTGTTTGATTAAAAGCCAAAACGCATCGGACAATGTAAAGATGCAATTCTCATAGTGATCCATTTTAAAGATAAGATAAGCAAAATATATTTGGATCATAAAATTTTTAAAAAGGATTCATCTCTTCGATAAATGATTGGCAAAATTTTGGTCCAAGAGCACGAAATTCTCGGATGAATTTCAAGAACTAAAAAAGTTTTTGAAAAAAGTTTAGCTCAAATAAGCAATCTTGCCTATAAAGACCCAATTCATTTCTTTCTTACCCTTAGTTAATTAATGAAAATTCATAATTCAATATCATAAATGATGGTTTATAATGCATAAACAAGTCAAGTTTTATTCAAAAATATTCATTTCTCTTCACGTTTGAAACTAGAACTCATCAACATAAACAAGCCATTTTTTACCAAAAAAGGCTTTCATAGGCATGTACTACGGGCTAAGGTTTCTACTTATGAAAAGCATATAAAAGGCTCAAAAGGTGTTTGAGGACGTAAAGACTTAAGATCACTTAATTATTCCTTGAGATCACTTTAGGCATGCTACCTTGACTTTATCATCTTATCAATTGATCTCATCTTCTAATCTCACCACTCCTTTCATGTTCAATCTTATCTTTTTTGATTTAGGGATTTTTAATCTTGGAGTTTCTAACCCTTTCTAGTTTCAAATCATGATAGGGATCACTCTAGATAGCACTCTCTTTTGTGTTAGTGTTTTTACTTTTATTTTTCATTTTCTTTTTTCTTTAACTCGTTCAAGGGTTTTCTTGAGAAGTTTTATTTGATTAAAAATTATCATCATTTCTCATCTTGTTTTTCTAGAAGAATGTCCTTGATTACTAATGAACTTCAAAATTGCCCCCAATGTGAGGGTTGACCTAGTCTAGGTCATTGTCAAAAGAAAAAGAAATCATTTAGGCTCAAAGTTGGAAAGCAATGGATAAGTTTTTTTTGTTTATGGGAAAGTAATACCAAAAATGACCTTTTTTCATCACAAATATAATCTTATTTAGGCTGATAGATTATAGTTTTATTTGAAAACTCGTGATTGACTCATAGAGAATAAATGATGAATAAGATGAATTCATGACTCAAATGTGTAGCACTCATCATCATGTAAAACATCAAATCACTTATTTCTTATCTTAGGCATCGATGAATTGTCTTAGGTCGAGTCGTGCTAGAACCATTTATCATGAATGTGAGAGGAATATTTTTGGTTTCAAGAAGAGAGGATCTGCCTCCTAGCTTTTGCATGATATATTTTAAAAATTGATCAATGTTGAAAGATTTTCAATGATTTTGCCATTTTATTCACTTTGATTTGGATGATATAAAATAACAAAGATACTTTTAAATAATCATCTCTTGATTTCAAATCGATAATAAAATCATGCTAAGATAATAAGAATTTCTTTTCCAAAGAAATGACCCAATCCATTCAAATCACAACACTTTTGTAAATAAAATTCAAAAATTTGATATAAGGTAAGATTTCATTTACAAAATCAAGACACATTCATGTTTCTCCAACAAGCTTTAAATGTTCTCCTCATATTCATTCTCATGTATATTATAATCGGAGTTAGGTCGATCTTTTTTTAGAAACAATCATTGGGTGTTTTTATTCTCAAGATATGATCATATTAGATGTCCCAAAGATGGAGTGAAAATGAGAATTAAACACAATAGAAGAAGGAAAGCAAAGGTGGTAGATTGAGAAGAAAATCTGCACGATACCTTAAATTAAAATCATATGAAAACACGATAGATAAATGCAATAAAAAAATTACTTGGTCTTAAAAATATAAGGCGCTTCTTTAGCAGACTAGTCATTCATTTTCTTTTTTTTTTGTGGTCTCATAGACAAGTTGATTAACATCAAATACATCCTTAAGTGTGTAGGTAAAAAGCACTATCATTTACGGACTATTAAGCACTAACCTAGGCTATATGACTTCGTTCTTAGCATTGACTTTCTTTACCTTCAAAATGTTCACTATCATAGCATAATACGGTTAGCTTAAACTTAGGTCTTTCTTGTGTAAGTCAGCAATGTATGAAGATTTGTTTGATTTTTTTCCTCTCTTTCTACTCTCAAGATGCCCATGGCTAGGATGTTACGTACCTCTTAATGAAATTTATGGAAATCATCAATATCATGTCCACTCTCTTTATGGAACTTATAGAAAGACTCGACCTGAATAAGAGCTTGAGACTTGGCTATTTTCTTATTAACGTTGGCGAGTAGATAACATGTCAAATAAACAAGACATAGAATTTTAGAGTTATCTTTTTGTTATCACACCCAATGACAACATATTCACCATACCGACAGTAGCATGGTTAGAAAGATGATTAGTGTTCACTTTTAGAGCACTAGAAGCATTATCAAATGAAATCAAGCCTTGATCAATCAATGAGCGAACATACTTCTTGAAGCGTAGACAATCTTTGATATTATGATAATTTATGCCATCCCGATACTCATAAGATTTGTTAAGATTATACCACTTAGTAAAAGGGTTGTCACATAAGTTATTTGGCGAGTAGAAGCGATGACGGTATTTTTTTACATTTTTTGTAACATGTATTTCCTTAGTTGTCTTAAATTCAATTGTATCTACTAATTGTTGAGCTATGGAGGATGTTTTGCTTGAACATTTTAAGAAAAATTCGATGATAGATTAAAATGATTCAAATAACTATTTGGATTGAGAGTAGATTCCTTAATATGGTGAACATTGGTATGAAAAGAAGTGAATTAGAAGCTTTTCATCATGAGCAATTTCAATCATCTTGTTTGCTTAAATCCTAAAGTGATTTCTTGAATATTGACTCCTAGTGTATTTAGAGAATTCTATCACTTTGAACTTTTTAGGCACCATGATATTTAGAATCAAGTATCCGTCTACTATCAAAAGAGAGTCGTACATGTCTACGTTCTCAATGGTATTAAACTTCTCATTTTCAATCTCTAAGCTCATTTTTCCTTTCAAATTTTTTTTAGCAACCAAATCAATCATAAAAGTTGCTCGAGTTTGCAAAATATGTGGTCGTCATAAAATCGAGCAAAAGACTTTAGGATGGGTTAACTCATACATGCCTCTAACTATAGTGTGACTAGTTAGATTCACAATGCTAATAGTCTCTTAGTGGAGAGTGGAGAAAGGTGGCACAACAATCGCCACTTAAGTAGTGGGTATTAGTATGGAAGTAAACACTTTAGGGATAGTAGATGAGTGACTCTTTTTTACTGGAATGCACTTCGATATATACCTAAGTTTGTAGACTTTACTTAACTAAAGAAGCTAGCCTAAATACTTCTACTTTCAAAGTATTTAACTCCTTCTAATGGCTTTGCTCAAGTTAAGCTCTTTCTCCGTTGTCTATTTTTGCTTTGGTTTGAGTTATCAAATCTTGTGGGAAAATACGAGTCTCGACATGATGACTTATGTTTCTCTACTTGGATAGAAAAATAACAAAACATAATAATATAAATAATATATTGACATATAATAAAGGCATTTGAGACTTGGATATGGAGTAATCTTCACCTTAGGGTTGATAAAAGGATTTAGTTGTTATCCTTTTGCATTGACTCAAGTTGGTTTAAAAATGAACTTAAATTTCATTGATAACCTTTAAAAACTCTAATATGATGGATCGCCCTATTGTTAATTGGTTTAAAGATGGAGTTGCATTCGATCAATAACCTTTGACATATTCTTATCAAGTCGTGGAATTTTTTTGATATTCGAACATGTATAAATTTGGACTTAAATCCTTTTATCACCCACTTGAAAACATTTATGACCAATTATTCGATCAAGGTTTCAATATCCGACTCACCTAGTGAATTTATACAAGAAATATGATCCAAAGGTCTAGTTCTAGTCATCACATGAGTCAAGGATCATACATCTTATAGAGATGCGGAATAAAAAAAATTTCTCCATCTAAGGCTCTTAAGATCAAGCAATTGAATCAACTAATAATACACACATGAATTAAAGCATGAGTAAATGATTATCTCTTGTAGCACAAACTTAGGCTTTGTAGAAAAAGAGTCATCCAAGTGTGCGACCTCTATTGATAATCCAAACAGTCCAAGCACCTACACAAAAAGCAATCGAAGTTATAAAGTGCTACCTTAACCTTTTTTTGGCTTATTTAATTTTTCTTATTTAGAAATCTATTTTAGGATATTTTAAGATAACCCTAAGACATGGAGAGAGTTGGCATAATTTTTAGGGAGAGAAAACTATTTTTTTTCTTATGCCATGTATTGCCTAATGGTTAGCCTAAAAACTCTCCTCTCTTTGCTACACCTCTCTCTCTATTTATAAGGGAGTGACTTCCTTGTCCTCCTAGGACAAGGAAATGGTAGCCACAAGCCCTAAAAGGACTCTAGGTTATGGCTTCCTAGTCTTTCAAGGACTTAGAGTTGCAATGCATCTTGGCTTTTTTATCTTATCCTTATAAAGCCTAATCCTTATCCAATAAGGGTCAAGTTTATCCTTTTTCAAATATCTTACAGGTTTTTAAACTAAGCTTATTGGTTCAAACTCTTTTAGTCCAATTAATTACTAATTAATTTGGAATATCCAAATAAATTGAGTTAGATATGTTTTAGGAAGCCTAAATTAGGAAATAATTTCTCAAATTGCCCTTAAACCTAAATTAGGAAATAAATTTTCTAAATAGAAAACTTTTCATTTTCAAAAAATTCCATTTTTGAAAACTTTTTCCAAAACAAGAAACTTTTTATTTTCAAAAACTTTTTTAAAAACGAGAAAACTTTCAAAATTGGAAACCTTTTTCAAAATCTTTGCTTCTCTTTTATTACGTGGATACTTAAACTTATACATGTGACTCAATAGACTCCTAACTATATTAGTAATGTATCAAGAATAAAAGATACCTCTTTTATCTATTAACACATAAATCAAGATTGGCCTCTAGCAAAGCATCATGATTACTCAATTTTCTAAGAGGATTAATTAATTCATAATTACCTTTGACGAGCATGGTTACCATATAATTTAGTCCTCATGTCAATTTATCATAGTGCGATCTTGAACTTGGTTTATAGTTTATTTGATTATGATCACATAAGTTTTCTTTGATTCCTAAATGTCTTAGCTTTAGAGTACATCAATTATGCCCTATTGGCATACTCCTATTGTGGCCATAGATTTCCCGAGTAGATATTTATCGAAATGTAATGTGATAACTCATTTAGCATAAAAAGAATGACATGTCCTATCTTAGTCATCCATCTATCTCTATTAGATTCCTAGTGCATCTAACGAATAACCGACATGCGACTCTTGACCGAGCCTATCGAAATGAGTGTCAAAGTATATAAATCCTCTAATGAGATAACCATAATAACTTCAAGTCAAAAGACCATTTGTATACATCTCGTATGAGATTTCCATAGACTAAACCAAATGGGTTCTCATGACGAGTCAAGTCTAGTGATATTTTCTTTAATATTAACCACCTAAGTGTTTGTTTTGGCATCACCATATTCATATGCATGAGATCTCCTATTGATATCTTAGAGCATGTGCATAGTACTCACAAGTCTTACCTCATATAGTCAATGTTCATTGTTGACAATGCTATGACTTAGGATATTTAATGATATCATTTAAGTGCATTAATATTTATCTCATATCTTTCAATCAATTATTAATGCAATGCATATCATATGGACTTTTATCTAATTCTATCAATAAATATAAACAATAAAAATTAATAAAAAGACATTTTTATTAATAAAATAAAGAATGCAATAGTACAATAAATCAAACCATCTAATCGAGGTTGGATCTTGGGCACCTACACTAACGAGTAAGTGGATACGATCTATCTAAGTCTCAACAAGATTTCTTTTGACTAAAGAGAACTCAAGCTGACCAAGTACGAAAGTGGTAACCGTGGAGGCCATCGGTTACCTATTACGATAATGACAATTTTTCAAAAGAGTTGAGATTTTATGAGTCAAATATTTCCTTTCTAAATCCAAAAACAAATGTGTGCGATAGATAATATATGTAGTATTATTTGTGAGAGTATGACCTCATATCTAGTCTCAAAAACTACGAATAAAAAATTAAACGAATAAAATCTACAAAGCAAAACACCTTATACATACAACCAAATAAATAAATAAATAGTTAAAGGCCAATTATTCATTCAAAATATACATATGTAGATGCATAACAAACAACTATAGATCTATGAACACAAACATTCGAAACTTGACACAAGCATGACATAATCCCTAGTAGAGTCGCTAATTCTATTGATGTGGAGCTTATAAGGTGAACATCGGAATGAGAGTTGTCACCTAGCTAATCGAGGAAAATAGAAAACCCTAAACATACTAATCTGTGAAGATATTTAGGTAAGGAGTGGGTCGATTATGTATGGGAAAGACATAACATCATCATTATCCCATCATACCTAAGGTAAACTATGTTGTTTGTATGTGAAAATAAAAATCTAATTTTCTTATGTTATGTTTCTATACCTATTTGAATAAATTTATTTTAGTTGGATGGAATAGAGTAATTTAAGAGTTTAGGTCGGTTTGAAGCCAATACCCATACTCGGATGGAAAAGGTGGAAAAAAATAGAATTTTAGCTAATTTTTAGTGAAAACAACCTATACCGACGAATCGATGAGTTTTTAAAGATCGATAGCCTTTTATTAACATGAGTAGTGAGCCACCGATAACCTCACTCATACAAGTAGGAAGCCATTGATGACTTTGAGTCATAGATTTAGAAAGTTACCAACATCTTTATCACATAATTTGAAAGCCACTAATAATTTCATTTTGCTCTAAAAGGGAGCAAATAACCGGTTTGAAAATCATCGATGACTTTCTCACATAAATGAGAAGCCCTCAATAGTTTTGTTTCAAACAAGCGGACAACAAGCAAAATAATTTTGAAATCACTAGAGGCTTTGTCACATATGTGAGAAGCCACCGATAGCTTCAATTTAAGCAAACAAAAATTAAATAAAATTGATTCGAAAGCTACTAATAGCTCCATCTACATAAATGAAAAGCCACCGATAGCTTTATTTTAGAAAAACATTAAATTGAATTAAAAGTTGCATGTAGCTTTGACCATACAAGTTAGAAGCCACCGATAGTTTTAATTCAAACAAACGACATATAAATTAAAAAACGGGTGGAATATGATTGATTGATGATAGTTAATCCAATTTTTCTAGATTATGCGAAACGAGTCGAAAATGGTTCATCATCGATTAGTCTATTTTTTTTAGTAAATTTAGGCCATCACTTTAAGGGGAAACACTTAAGTTAGTCGGACGATCAAGTACGTGGTGGTAACGATCGATGGTTTGGTAAAAATCAAAAGATATGAATGAGTACCTAAATGGGTTGGGTTTCGATGTTTCAAACTTAGATTTCGCCCATTTTCGATGTCTTCTCCTCCTCTAACTAGTGGGGATGAGTGGATCCGAAGTTGGGCTATCCGTTGATTGTGGTAATTGGAGTCAAAATCGACCGGAAACTAGTCAATTTAGAAAAGAAAATTTTTCCCGAGTAAACGAGTAACCCACCGATTATTCGGATTTTGGGTTCCTTACGGGATGTTTGGTTGTGTTTTTATGTTTTTTTGGTTTTGTTTTGGGATCCGTGTCCAGCATTAATGGTCGAATGGAATGGGTATTTATAGGAAAAAAATTAGAGTTGTGGGCAAACAATATTTTTGGTACTTGGTTTTTCTTAATTTTTTTGATTTTGGTATAATTTTATTTTCTTACATGTCAATTGCATCCCTTCTTAAGACCTCTTCTTTTAAGTTTCTTCAATTATACCTAAAAATTAATTTTTCCAAACAACTCTCATTTTTCCTTTTTTAAAATTTAAAAAAAAAACTCATAAATTAATTAAATTATTTATAGTAAAAATTGGGTATTAACATGGTAGCAGATGTATTATCGAGGAAGGGAGAACTTAGTGCCATAACAAGCCCTTTACCATAATGGTTAGAAGTCATCAAAGCTGAAAACCGGTTGCATCCCGAATTATAGCAAATCCATTAGTTGCATGCACAAGGAAAAGGCCATTGGACCATGGGAGAATGGGATGGAATTTTGTTCTTTCATGATCAAATTTCCCTTCCCACAAATTCAGAATTAATTCCTATTATTCTCTAAAAACACATGAAAGTAGCATGAAAGCTTCTATAAGATGTCTCATAAAGTAAGGGTAGTTTTCTATTATAAGCAAATAAATAAGACACTTATCTCTCACATTTGATAGTGTAATGTACGCCAATGCCACAAGGTCGACCATGAAACTCCAATAGGTCTTCGCCGATCATTACCCATCCCTATATAGGTATGGACTGATATCTCCATGAATTTTATTGAAGACCTAGCTTTATCAAAGAGAAAGTCAATAATCTTTACGGTGGTGGATCGACTATCTAAATATGCCTAATTTAATCCATTAGCACATCCTTACACAACACTAAAAGTGGCATAAGTATTTTTTAAAAAATATATTCAAATGGCATGGAATTCCAAAATCTCTTGTTTGTGACCACAACTCTATTTTCTTAAGTGGTTTTTGGAAGGAACTTTTTAATCTATAAGGGACCAGTTCTAACTAGAGCTCATCCTATCACTAGTAAATAGATGGGCAAACTAAGGTTGTTAACCACACTTTAGAAATGTATATGCATTGTTTCACAAGCTCCAAGCCTCGTGAATGGGTGCAATGGCTTCGTGGGCTAATTTTTACTATAACACCGACCTGCATGCTTTTACTCGTAAAATTCCATTTGAGGTTATGTATGGCAAGACGGCACCCAATTTACTTACCTATGTCTTAGGAATAGCAAAGGTCGAGGTCGTCGACCAAACTTTGTAAACAAGAGATCACACTCTTTGGGACTTAAAGTCTTAACTCCAATAAGCATGGGCTAGGATGAAGTCAACATATGATCCGAGTCGAATGGAGTGCGAATTTGATTGAGGTGATTGGGTATGTTTGTGCCTTCAACCATATCGACAAACTTCCCTAGTGATATGAAGGTCATAAAAACTTTCACAATGTTTTTATAGGCCATACCGAGTGTTGGAACGAATTGGGGTAGTAACTTATCGACCGGACCTAACTCCGAGGACTAAGATTCATCTAGTGTTACCATCTCCCTCCTTAAGAAGTAGTTAGATGCTCGAGATCCGATCGACTTTAACTAACCGGAGGTGTCAAACCACTTTGGATCTTTGTAGCCTCGACCCACGACCATTCCGAATAGTCATAAGAAGGGTTGTATATGCAAATTAATCATTAGTTGGTAAGGACTTCCAGCTTCAAAGGCTACGTGGGAAGAGGAAGATACTTTCGAACCAAGTTTCCATATTTTACTAGTCCTCGAGGACAAGGACCCTTTTCAACAAAGAAGGAATGTCATGTGTTTGAATTGTGTTATGAAGCTTTTCATTATTGTATCATCTTGTTATAGTCGGTTATTGAGTCATCTTGTTAGAATCGGTTAACAAGTCGTGGGTTGTAATTTAACAACCTACTCTTTAATTGTTATTTTCTAGCTTTAGTGGTTAGTCATGCTTAAGTTGTAAGCTTATAAATTCTGTAGAACATTAGAAATAGAGTATTAGAAAAAAAATTCTAAAAAGCTAATGCTTGAAACATTAAAAAAAAAAAAACTAAAACAACTAGATGTGTAATTGTTCACATCGTTTAACTTCAAACTCAATTCCCCTATTCATGCACACCTAAGCCTTTTCTTAGATTTTTTTTCGTTTGTGTGGCATGTGTCGCTTTTCTATAATATTTTATAATTTGATTAGTTTTTTGGATATTTCATTGAGTTAGGATAATGTTGTAATCTTAAGAGATAATGTTGCAATCTCAAGAGGTAATGATTGCTTGCCATATGGCCAAACTTATCTTTATCCATCCCATTATCAAAACTAACAAGTGGATGAGAGGTGATAAGGGGAAAAAAATAGAAAGAGAAATAGAAAAAGGTGGGAGAAGACGCAAAGTGAGAGAGAGGGAGTGAGTCGATTAAGGCAAGTTGGGGAGAAAATGATTGATTTGAGGTAGGTTTTTCGTATTCTTTTGTCTCTAAAGTTGAATCATTTTTCATTTTATTCTATCCTTTTAAAATTTTAATTTTATTTTTACATCTTTGCTGATATTTCTTTCTTTAAAGAGGAGAGAAATACATAAGGAGGCAAAGCGAGATGAAGGATGGTTAATGCAAGCTGGAAGCAAGAAAATTGATTTTCGATGAGTGTTTTCAATTTTTGCATCGCTTGATTTAAACTTTTTGAGTTTCTTTTTTTCCAAAAAATTTAGGGCCAAATTTCAACTACTCGTAACATTTACTTTTTACATTTTACCTTTATTCAATTGGGTTTCAATTCAAACTAATAAATGCCTTCTTTTATTAGGTTGAAAATGATAAAAACAAGTTGGTTTTTTATTGTCGTTGTTTGTTCAACTAGAGGAAAAAAACATAAATTGGCACCATTCGTTGCTTGTTGCACGAGGCCCAGATCTTGTTATTTATTATTATTATTATTATTTGTATTTTACTCTATATATTTACTTTTAATGGATTTGATTTTTTTTTCTTTGTAGTTTTGATTTATGAGAATAAGTGTGGGGTTTTTTTTTTTAGGACTACTAAAAATCTTATTGGCTTTGGACCAACTACACTTGGAAGGGGATCGAATGGGAGAAAGAGAATTCTCTATAGTTCTTGGCTTTTTTTATTGCTAATTTTCTACATGATGAATTAGTCCACTAATTTTTTACTTTTTTTCTTTCTTCATAAGCTTATCCAAAGGTGTTAAAAATATGAGTTGAGTAAGAGCATGTTTTGTGATCAAGTTTTCATCGAGTAGATCCTATATGTGGACATTTATGGATTAAAAAGAATTTGTTCGAGTATAAACAACATCCGATTTGCAATTGTCGTGCTTAAGGTATGAATTTCCTTAATTTTGGTATTTTAAAAAAAATTATTCTTTTATTTTGTGTTCTTCTAAATCAAGTTTTGGCTTTTGTAAGCTTGGAGGGTTAATTCACCCACCTAACTCTTTGACCTTTCTCTCACTCATATTTGATTTAGGTGTGTTTATATGTATTTTATATTTTAGACTTTTTGATTTGACACCCTACTTCTCTTATGCTTTGTATATCTATTATTGGGTTTTGATATATATATATTGTCTTTACTTCTTACTTTGTGGATTCGTCCAGATTGATTAGTAAGATTTGTCTAGAATTTTTTTTCTTTTTGTCCGAGTTGTAGTTCTACTTGCATTTTCGTTCGGTGAGTACCAAATTTATAAAAGTATTATGGAGTAGGAGAAGCGCAAGTTTTTTTTTCACTATTTTTACATGGAAATCAAATGTACTACACAACAAATATAGGTCTATTTTTACAAAATCAGTTATAATTATTATGTTTATATATATATATATATATATATATATATATATATATATATATATATATATGACACAAACACACCTTACTATTAGCAATATACATGTAATTAGGTTTAAATTTATGCAAATATACATGAAATGTGATGCCCCGGCTCCCTTACCTATTACCTAATAAGCGTGACCGGCGCGACACACTTGTTGGGACTAAGTCTCCTACTTCCTCCATCATACACAACGAAACTAAACCATGGAAAACGTATGATATAATATACAACATTATTACGGATAGTTCTATAATTTATAAGATATTCAAAATGCCTAAAAATTTACGTCCTAGGCCCGTACCCCTTTTTAATGACACAAAAGATATTTCTATTTTTATGAGTGACACATGAGCCTCTTTTAGCAAGAGCCGGTAGCATCCTCGATCGGCTTAACTTTGCCTTTGCACGAACAACACACAAATACAATAACAAAATGAGCCAAAGCTCGGTAAGTAGGGTGATGCACGTAATATGCAATGCTATTGTGTTTTCCATATTTTCATCCATTTTAATCCGGGTACCCTAGGTATATGCAAGTCCGTGCGCCCAATCTCTCGATAATCGTGTTATCACCTACTCGTCCTATTACTTTCTCTCGGTGATCGTAATATCACCTACTCGCTCGCAACGGAATTATCCCTCGTTGTAGCAAACGAGTTAGCGAAATTATCCCTCGCTTAACGGTGTTAGTAAATAGAGCTCGTACTATGGATTCCTTGCTATTACCCAATCCACTCAATTTGGTTACCAAACCGTATCAATTCAAGACTCAATGATTTTTCTCAATTTATTTCCACCCCCAATGCAAATGATGCACATGATGACATGTTTAATCACATTCAACTAAACTCGGGTACCAGCCCTTCTTTCTTAAGCCATACTCACGATCCAACCATCACTCGGGATTCACTCGGCGCTCACATACCAATCATGGTACTCATAGCGGGAACACAACCTCCACTCATTAATATTGTTTATTAGTTTCATTAATAATTAAAGAAGGTCCAATTCTTTTTTTTTTTAATTTCCTCTATGAAAGAATAAATTTTCTTTAAAATTTTAAAATCCTTTTTATTTCTATCTAAGTCCACTTATTTTAGCCTAAGCCCATTTTCGTTAGTCTAAGCCCATCTACTTTAAAACCAAGCCTTTTGATTTTAGTCCAAGTCCATTACCAAGTTTATTTTATTTAAGTCCAAACCCATTAACATTAATCCAAGCCCAAGTCCATTTGTTTTAATCTAAGTCCACTTTATTTTTAAATCCAAGCCCATTAACGTTAATCCAAGCCCATTTATTTTAATTCAAGCCCAAGTTCATTTGTTTTACTCTAAGTCCACTTTATTTGTAATTCCAAGCTCATCTCATTTTAACTCAAGTCCAAGCCCATTACCATTAATCCAAGCCCATTTATTTTAATATAAGCCCAAGTCCATTTGTTTTAATCTAAGTCCACTTTATTTGTAATTCCAAGCCTATCTCATTTTAACTCAAGTCCAAGCCCATCTCATTTTAACTCAAGTCCAAGCCCATTTATTTTATGTTAAAAATTTTTCAGCAATAGTACACCTAAATAACCTATACCAAATCAGCCATAACTCCTTAACTATATATCTAAAACTCACGAAATGTTAAGGGGAGATATTAGACATATAGATCAACAACTTTAATTCTTTAAGTTTCCTCCAAAAATCATTCTAAAATCCTTAAATAAATCACACAAGTTTTGAAACTAAATAATCTTTTCCAGTAGCTGGTCCATTCAACGATCTGTACCAAATCAGTCATAAATCCTTACATACAGATCTAAAAATCACGTAATTTTATATAAATCTAGTAGACATATAGATGAACAATTTTTATTCTTTGAGTTCTGTCCAAAAACCACTCTATGATCCCAAAATAAATCACACAACTTTCGGAATGAAATATTTTTCCAGTAGGTGGTCTATTCGAACGATCCATACCAAGTCAGTCATAACTCCATATATATATTTCTAAAAATCACAATATTTTAAAGAGACATAGTAGACACATATATCAACAACTTTTATTCTTTGCATTTTTCCTAAAAATCACTCTAAGATCTCGAAATAAATTACACAAAGTTCGGGTTTTTCCACTCCTAAAATCCAGAAATCTTCTCTTAAAGCACATTTCTCATCACACATGCATAACCATCCATCATCAAACATCAAGTGTTTAAAATCATTACAAAATATCATAATCACATTTTACATGAATTAACAACTCATAAAATAAACATAGAAGGCATAAACAAAGCAAAAAAAAAAAAATGAAACCTACTTACATTGGATTAACTTTCCTAAAATCTCTTTTGCTTCCTTTTAGTTTCCCTTTCTTTTTCCATTCTTTTCCCCTTCTCTTCCTTCCCTTTTTTTTTTTTTTCTCTTTCTCCCCTCTCTTTCACTCTTTCTTTCTTGGCTTTAAGGAAGCTACGAGATGCACAAAAAATGCATCCTTATCCCATTTTTTTACTTAAATATCTCACTTAATCTCATCCATTTAATGTTCATTACAAGTGTCAAGAGCTTGTGGTGAAATGCAAGGTAAATGTGGCTGAAATTAATGAAAAGATGGGTTTAAATTTTAAGGAGGAAGAGGTGATGGTCAATGGAAATTTGTAGAAAGTAGGGGCCAAAATGTGATTAAATGAGGGTAATTAAATTAACTATATTTTCAGAATTCCTTCCGAAATTTCGACAATTAGCACTTTCTTTTTTTTTTTTTTCTAATTTATACTTATTCCATATAAAAGAAATTTTCTAACTAATTTACCCAATGTTTTTTTTTTTTTAAATATTGACGTACATCCATTACTCTCAACAAATACATACATAACACATATTTCAATACATATGTTGACTCAGTTATAGATTTTCACGTACGTAACCGATATATATATATATATATATATATATATATATATATATATATATATATATATATATATATATATATATATATATATACGTACACTTATACGATTATGGATTTTACGAGGATTACATGAAACACAACAAATAAGAAAATAAAGATGTAATGTTTGGGTGAAACAGCTACTGGAATAACTTTGGATTGAAAGGCACCTACGCATATACTTCGGCTGCAAAATTTGTAATTACTAATTAGTTCTTTTTGATGAAGACGAAATGGTACCATTAATCATGATTAATTTTGGATCATGCTTTTGTTCATTTTTTCTTTGTTTGGACTATTGAAATTGAGTTATGATGTCCATCTGATGTAACTTTCAGTTTATTTTAATTATCATTTAGACTTCATTGGTTGTTAAAGATTTGTCAAGGAAAGAAAAGTAAAAGATCCTGAAATGGAGGAAGCTGTTGTTGCAACCAAGTACGTAGCTTTGCCATGGATGCTGGGATGTCAGAGTGCTCTAACTACCTTTAGCATGTGCAATACCATCACAAACCCAAGAAATTTCAAATTGGTTTGATGCAAAATAGTAGAGGAAATAATATACCAAGTTACTTACAAATTGCAAGTCATTATGGTCTGTGTACAGGATATGTTAAGCCCATGCTACCTCATGGTAGAGTTAGCTTTTGTAGGATTAGACCTTAAAGCTGCGGTTAACTACCAATTTACATCTAATCTATATCTCCCTACTGTTCACTATTACTCTTCATTAAATGATTATTTTAATTTTACTCTAAAGTTTAAATATTATCCTTCCATCAAACTAGAGTAAAAAAAGTTATACAAATTCTATTAAATGTGTTTAATTATGATTGAAATAGTTATATTACTATCATAATTTAGATGGTAGCATTAATAAAATTTATTTAATAAACTAGAAAAAAAAAAAAACTTAAAGCTTTGTCCCAAATTCCAACTTCATTAGCTATTCAATATTCAAAATCAAAATTTTGCCTCTATGAAAATAAAGACTGAAAAAAAAAAACAAGTAATCCGATCAATTGAGAACGAAGTTAAAAATGCAAATAATTTAGATGTAGATGCAAACTTTGGCCAGTACCATAAGAAAAATCGTTGTTTCTTTCTTATTAACTTGCGAATATAGCCATGCGACCATTTGTTAGACCATGAAAAAAAAAATTTGAATAGACTGCATTAGTGCATGCACATCATAGATGCACGAGCCCTGATATGTTTTTCTGTCACTTAACAACACAATTGTCTTTGCGTAAAAAAAAAAAAAAAAAAAAAAAACAACTTTGGAAAAAAAAAATCATTATTCTTAACATTTATATAGTCAAAGATTGCAATGTCCACAGGCTATAATAATAATAATTATTATTATTATTATAAAAATAATAAAAGATATGGGGATGGTATTGTTCATTCACTATAGCAGTGTCTTTTTTTTTTTAGGTGGGCTACTGGATCTTGAACGAAGAAAGACCAGACTTTTCTTTTTGGTCTAACCGAAGGCCCAGACCTTGCTTGGGTTGAAAGTTATTTAGTACTTTTAAGAGCATTACCCCTCCGTTTCACAGAAAAGTGGGAATCACCACAATAATCACTTATGAATTCCATTTTTATGATTTTTATGCAAGTAAAGGAATTTACTGTAGCACTGTAGTAGTGCTTTTTTTTTTTTTTTTAATACTGGCCTCCTTTGTTTTCCCTTTTTTTTTTAATTGGTTTTCAGTTTTTATATGTTCTCGGATGGTAATTGTTCCTCTTCTATATAAACAATTTATTTTTATATTTTTTTTTATCATGAAATTAGGTATGAAAATATAAAAAAACTCGTTATTTTTTTAGTTTTACATACAATTTGACAATAATAGAATATATATGATATTTTTTAAAATTTTAGTTTCAATATATATATTTAATTATATTATTTTTAGTATTTAAAATTTATTTCTTCAATTGTTTGTTTCTTATTAAAATTATCATCGAATTAATTTTTAAATTTTATATAATTTTATAATTTAATTAAATTTTAATTTTTTATATATGGCTTTTGAAATAAAATTTTAGAACATAATTTTTTTATTTTTTAAAATATATTATTATAATTTATACGATCGATTATTTTGATAATTTTTCAATTGCATATATAAATTATGATGAGAGAGAAAGAGAGCTAAATGTGTGTTTTAGATAATTTGACTTAATTTTTTTAAAAAATTCGTAATTAGTTAAAAAATTCATAATTTTTATTTGGTTATATATATATATAATTAAAATTTATTGAAACCAATTCTACAGCAGTTTTTATTTAAATCTATTCACTTCGATATATTTCATGCAATTTAAGTGGGCTTTTTATATATTTTTTATTTATTTTATGCACTCCGAGTCTTCTAAGTACAATATATATATATATATATATATATATTTCGATGAGAGAGAGAGAGAGAGAGCTAAAAGTGTGTTTTAGATAATTTGACTTAATTTTTTAAAAAATAATAATCACATAAAAAATAATTCGGCTCAATTTTTTTTATAAATAATAATCAGTTAAAAAAAATCATAGGTTATATATATAATTGAAACCAATTTTATAGTAGTTTTTATTTAAATCTATTTACTTTGATATATTCCATGCGATTTAGGTGGGTTTTTTTTTATATTTTTATATTTATTTTATATACTCTAAATATGTTAAGGACTATATATATATATATAGCTTTTTTAGAAGTTAATTATATCTACACACATAACACCATTTTTTTTTCATTTCTAAAATCTATATTTTTAAATAAAATAATTTAATTAATGTTTTGAAAGAACCTCTTAATTATTCAAATACAAATTTTTATACTAATATTATAAATTATTTTGTTAATAAATATATATAAATCAAACAAGTTTGCTGAATCTATAGATTCGATTTACATTAATTTTCAAAAACAAAACATCTATTCGCATCATACCATACGAATCGTTAACTCGTATATGTAATAGTTCTCTAATCGCAGTGTAGCGCGGTATCTATGTAGTTCTATTTATAATTCCTCCTTTTGTTAATCTTGGTCAGCAACATAGCTCATGGTAGGGGATAAGGTCGAGGAGGATCATGGGGGTAGTGACATAATGACACTCTCTCTATTCAAAAATAATAATAATAACGTAGAAAATTTATTATACGACTAAAACAACTAGGGTTTTTGAATAGTGTAAATCACTTGTTCACCCTATCACAAATCATCATTCATTACTATGGTTTGGGTTTTTTTTTTTTTTGGTAATTTTCAAGTTGTTTCATTTTGATCCCTACAATTTTAAAATAAAAATTTTAATCCCTTAATTGATGCACTATGCATGCCTCTTTTTTTCTTTGGTTTTCTTCTTTGCTTTTTTCCATTAATTTTTGTTCTTTTTTTATTTAATTGGGTGTTAACATTTTGAAAAATCAAAATTTCCTTTGCTTTTTTCCATCATTTTATGTTCTTTTTTTATTAATTGGGTTTTAAAATTTTGAAAAATCAATCCTAACTTTTTTTCACACAAACCGATGATTATATAATAAATTTTTTTATATTTTAAAATTAACGTATACTTCAGCTTATATTACTCTTATTATTTAAATTTCATTATTTGAATTTATCATTTTTTATGAAAATTCTCATCCAATTAATTTTTTTATTTGAAATTTTATTTATTGATAAATTTAATTTATTTTTCTCTATGTTTGAATTTTAGAATAAAATTTTAAAACATGATTATTTTTCTTTTTTTAAAAATAAATTGTTACAATATATATATATATATATATATATATATATATATATATATATATTATTACTGAAATGTTCAAAGTGTATTTCAAATAATTTATCTCGATTCACTAGATATAGCCAATACGTATAAAAAAAGCTGTTGAATCATTGATTTTATTAAAAATTAACTATACATCTTCCAACATAATACAAATTATTTACTATGAATATTTTTTTAACATTACAAAACCAATTTATTTGAAATAAAATAATTAAAATAATTTTTTAAATGAACCAACCTATTATTCAAATACCATTTTTATGCTAATTATATATATATATATATATATATATATATATATATATATATATACAAATCCATATACTTGAAAAAAAAAATCTTTTCACCAACATTAAATAAGAATAAAATTTTATTTTTTCATTGGTTAATTTTTATGCATGTTTATACATTAATTATAACTTTATTTTTGGATACATTCTTATAAAAAAATATAATTTTAAATTATTTGTTTTTGAATTCTTAATTAATATTTCAGGTTTTAATTATTACACGTTTTTATTTAAGAATTCTTGAATAAAGAAGAATAAATCATGTTTTTTTAAGTAGAAAATTATTATGAAAAATACACAAAAATAGTAATAATTGAATAAAATATTAATAAAAAAAATTATAACATTTTGAAATGATTTGATTCTATGCACTCGTAGCGTTGCGTGAATAATTTCAAAAATTAATCTTCTCATCGGCATAAAATAAGAATTTTTTTTCATTTGCTAATTTTATAAAATTCTATCCATTAATTACAACTTTATTTTTTGGAATATAATATTATAATAATTATATTTTTAAAGTTTTTTTTTAATTCTTGATTAATATTTTAGTTAAAATTATTAAAATATTTAATTTTAAAATCAACCCGTAAAGAAGAATGATTTATTTTTTTTAAACAGAAAAATTATAAAAAAAATAAAAAAATTAATTAAATTAAAAAATTTTAAATAATATTTTTATCGGATGCGCAAGCATAGCGCGAACAATCAGCTATTTATAGTTCTACATGGCAAAGATGCCCAATTCGAGAAATAAATTTAAATGTAATATATTTTGATAAAGAGTTTTTAAAAAAGAAGAAAAAAAAAACATCAGCTTATGACATACTCCATAATCCCTCTCAAAATTTGAAGTTTCTTAACATTACCGAGTCAAGTAGAGGATCAATGATCTTCAACTTGATTTGTGGTTGTATGAGTTGAAATAGACATTGCAATACAATTAATTATTTATCGTTCAAATCCAGAACCCTAATTGACTGCATTTTGCCTAGTTGGAACACGTCAATAAATGCACCAATTCTACAATTATAAATTTTGAGACCTATTCAACAATTTAGAAAATAAATTAAACTCCATCTGAGGATATTGATTGTTTTGCTTTTTCTTTCATTTTCTTGCTTCAGACCTTCCAAGCAGCTTCTTAATCTTGAATTATTTTTCTAATTGTCCATAGTTTACGCTGTTTAGACCATTTCAATTACGTTCATGTTAAGCAGAGAATTGGTCCCGGTACCATTTAATAAGTCAAGATTATAGATAACCATTAGGTTAAACCTATTTGTACAAGCTACTTAAATTTTCAAAAGTCATCGTATATGATTTGTTTGCAATTACTGGAGATGGACTAGTAGCCTATGACCAGTATCAATGACTATTTAGACGAGTGAACTGCAAGACTTTTGTATATATATTTACAACTACACAACTAATTCAAATATATCATAATGCAAAACATAATATAAATAGGCCTCGATTAATGCTTCTTTTTCAGCACAAAATAGATAAATGAAGAAATTTAAGTATCTATCCAGTTTAATGGAGTTCTACTGGTTTGGGGGGTTTGTGAGTATCCTAAAAGACACCAACAAGATATTCTCCACGAATGGAAAGCTTATGGCCTCCATCGCCTTATTGGCCATCCTCCTTAACTCTTCCATCTATGTATTCAACGTTCTCTCTTTGATACCATTAAGCAAAGTCATAATGGCTGATGCAAATTTATTACTTGTCACAGCTCCTGGGACCCCTGAATTCGCCAACCTTATCATCAATCTGCAAAAGGATTCCAGTTTCCTCATTGGTTCAGAATGGATTTGGCTTTTTGTCCATTTCGTTCTCTCTGTGTTCTTAGCAATTGCCACAATCCTTGCATCAGCCATAACACACGGCGGAAAGAAAATAGCCTTCAGGAATTTGCTATCACGGGCAGTGAGGTCATGGAAAAGGCCATTCGTTACTTCTCTTTATACATCTATTTTTGGTATTGGTTACTTTGTTCTTCTGTTGGCAATTCTGCTTCCTCTAGTGCTAATCATCCAACCTCCAGCTCCTTCATCTTTCACCGCCATTGCGCTCGCGGTTCTGGCATCAGTTTTATATATTTACATAGCAGTGTTCTGCATCTTAGCACTCGTTATTTCTGTTCTCGAAGAAATGAGTGGATTTGAGGCAGTTGGGAAGGCAGCACAGATTTTAAAGGGCATGAAGATACAAGGGCTTCTTCTATACCTTCTTCCATTGTTGGTTTCTGCTTTGGTACAAGGAATAAATTACATTCCTCTTCAAAAGTCGGTAGCAACTCGAATAATAATTGGGTTGCTCGTCATAATTCCTAACCGCCTAGCGGGGATGTATTTCTTGATGACATATACCATCTTCTACTACAGATGCAAGAAGTCCCATGGAGAAGAGGTTGAATTTCCAGGGATTGAAGATCAGTATGCCATTATACCCACTGCATCAGTTATCAGTGACAATATTGTGTAATAAAATAATGGGAAAATGTCTCTGTCGAAGTAATTTATATTTGTTGCAAATGCTTGTTTCTTTGCTGCCTAGTTAATTTGGTGAACTTTTGTATTCCATTTCACAAAGTGATCAGATCAGACAGTATTGTCTAACCTGAGAATTTACAGAGTATTTTAGTTTCTTTTTGAAGGAAAATATATAATAAAAGAAAAAAAGGATTTGTGCATGCTATGCAGTCCTCTATTGCCACTGTATATGATGCCCAACTGCTGGCTGGATCAATCAAGCGCCATGCTTGCTTAATGGTAATAAAAATATTATAAATCACCTATGTCAAATGGGAATTTGGCCAACAATATTTATTAAAGAGTTTGGTAAGTGAGAATCTGTTTGCAGATTTCCATAGTGGAAAGAGAAGTTAGAACTTAGAAGAGGTAAAATGACCTCGTTCGAGCGAAAACCGGTCCTGTTGATGTGGTCATTCCCGTGCGTTGCTCTCTCTTTCTTCGTTTTATGTTTTTTTTTTTTTTTGGTTAACCCTTTCCTTAATGGCAATTTCCTTCAGTGGAATTACCTCAAATACCCTAACTAGTGATCCTAATTAACAAGTCAAGTATGAACGGAAACTATATGAAACATAATTTACTTCAATAATGATAATTCATGAATAAAAAAATTTAAATTGCTACTTTAATATTTTTAATAATAACATGTAGTTTCACATATTTAAGAACTTATATTGTTAATTTATACTCACATGGCATACAATTGAAAAGAAATATTAAAATTAAAAATGATATTCAAGATGATATAATTTCAGGTGAAAAGTTTTTAGTAATTATAATTTTAAGAGTAGTTATCTTAACTATTATTTGTTAACTTTTGAAAGATAATTCAATTTTTTGTCCCGAAATACTTACTCGAGACCAGTTAAAAAGCACTTATATGATTAAAAAATTAAAAGAAAATAATAATCTGCAAGGTATATTAAATCTTAAAAATTTGGATAAGTTTAAGTTTTTTTTTAATTATGATGATGCCACATAGGATAACATGTCATTTTTTATTTAGTTTAATTGTTGTTTATTAAAAATATTGGAATTAGTTTAATATTTAGAGACAATTTGTACTTTACATAAAGAAAATGATGATATTAATTATGTAATTTTTTTAATTATGCGCAAGTTATTTATTTATTTATTTATTGTGTTAACTTACACGCAATGCATGGGTAATTGACTTGTTATAATTATCAAAATTTATATACATTATTTGAAAAAAATTCAAATTCAAATTTCTTGATTTATAAATAATTTTAAACAATTTATTAGAAATTATAAAATTTACTATAAATTAGCTAAATAATACACATGTCAATAAACTAATTTATACAAAAACATATTGGGTTAATGGTTCAAAACATCTCTTTTTTTAATCGTGTTCTTTTATTAAATTTTTCATTAATATCGTCTCTCGATGTTTACTTTACATCTTAATTTTGCTCTTATGACTAATTTTTCAGGTAATGACGTGATGAGAGATACAGATGATACTGACACATGGTTTTTTATATTTGATTTTCGAAAAGAAATAAATAAATTTTTGAAATAAAAAATAAAAAGCTCTAAGATGCGCCCATATTGAAAAACCCTTTCTTCTGTTTCTTCGTTTATATGGGGATTTGGGGATTTTGGTGTTTTTATAGGGGGTATAGCGGGTTTTTAGATTTTTCATTTTTGAAAATTAAATAAAATATATATTTTATGTGTTAGTATTTTATGCCTCTTTGGTCAAGATTTCACTCTTTTCTCTAAAAATTTAAATAAATGAACGAAATTAAAACATAAAATAAAATTAAGAGATGATATTATATAAAAATTTAATAAATGAACACAATTAAGATTTAAAAAAAGAAAAAGAAAAAGGAAAAGGAAAAAAAGAGAAGAGTAGTAGAGGAACCCTGTGAACTATTAGCCCAAACACTTATTAAAAGTTCAAAAACAATTTAATTGATTTGCAAAAGTAATGCTTAAAGTGGTGAATATCATCCCAGCAACATGATTGCGAACTTCCTTGTGCTTATTGTCGCTTCCTACAAGAAATAAGGATTAAGGATCAAGGTTGCGTTGGCATCGGTAGACTCTGTCCCAAATCAAACTTTGATGGGAGCCACAAGTTCCTAGAGACGGCATTGCGAGAGACGTGGTCAACGTTTCGTTAAAATGCATTACGTTTTTCAAAAGATCTAGGAGGAATTAACGGTGAACTTCCCAACCGTTTTACTGTTTATTTGAACAATGAATTTTTTTTTTTTTTTAAGCCAACGCCCTCTTTTGCTCTTTTTTCTTTGTTCTTCTGTAACCAAGGCTCTCTCTGGGCTTTCAGTAAACTTTTTATTTTATTTTTCATGATGGTATTTTTATGATTTCTTTATAGTTTTTTCATTCATTTTCAAATTTTACACTTCATTTTTTTTGTCTTTAATATTTTCAAAATATATTTTTAAATTCTCATATTTTTGTAATTTAGAATATTTTTACCTCACTTTTTTTCAAAATATACTTTTTGTTTCTCGTATTTTTAAAAAATATTTTTGTCCTCTTATCTTTTTAAATTTTAGAACGAATACATATATCGAATCAAAAAAATGTTTTTTTTTTTAGCGAAGGCCCTCTTTTGTTTTTTCTTTTTTTTTCTTCCACTTTCTGTAGCCAAGGCCCTCTTTTGGCTTTTAGTAATTTTTTTTTTATTTTCTACAATGGTATTTTCATGATTTCCTTATCGTTTTTTCTTTTCATTCATTTTCAAATTTTACAATTTATTTTTTTTGTCTTTTATATGTTTTCAAAATATATTTTTAAATCCTCATATTTTTAAAAATATTTTGCCTCACTTTTTTCAAAATCTACTTTTTGTTCCTCATATTCTTAAAAAATATTTTTGGTCTCTTATGTTTTTAATTTTAGAAAAAACGCATATATCGAATTATATTTTTTTATTGATTAAAATTAATTTGTTAAATTTATCGTTTATTATAAAAATTCTCATCAAATTAAATTTTTTATGAACTTTTATATGTTGATAAATATGATTTATTTTTTTAACTTTGTTGAAAATTAATTATATATCCGCAAACATAACACCATTAGTCCCTTCAGTTCAAAAACTATTTTTTTCCTTTTTTCTATTTCAATGTTTTTATTTTTTGTTTTAAAAAAAATAGAGAAAGACTAAACAATAGAGGAAAAAATATGAAAAAAAGACTTTTTTAAAAATAAAAAAATAAATTATTCATGGTCAACACTAACAAAAAATTAATTAATTCATTTTTCAAAACAATATGAACTAATTTATTATTTAATTTACAATTTAAGAATCTCTTTCATCATAAATTAAGAAGTAAGATTTATGAGAATCCATTTTGTAGTATTTTTTATCTCGGATTATTGATTTTAATATATTCCATACAATTTAGATGGTTTTTTTTTAAAAAAATTATTTATACTATATACTCTGAATCTACAAAGTATGATCTTAATAAATAAATAAATAAATAAATAAATAAATAAATAAATAAATATATATATATATATATATATATAGTTTCGTTGAAAATTAATTATGTATCCGCATACATAACACCATTAGTTCCTTTGATTCAAAAAATATTTTTTTTTCCTTTTTGCTATATGAATGGTTCTATTTTTTGTTTTAATAAATAGGGGAAGAATAAAAAAATATGAATATATATATATAATTAGATTTGTTATAAATTAATTATGTATCTATTAATTTGTAATTTATTCTTTTTTATATTCTAAAATTAATATTTTTAAATAAAATAATTGAAACATATATCATTAGTTTTGTTATAAATTAATTATGCATTTGCACATATAACCTCGGTTATTTGTTATTTATTCCTTTTTATGTTCTAAAATCAATTTACATTAATTATGAAAAATAAGATTTTTACCCATACTACACCATGCAAATCGTTGACCTTACATACATGATTGTTTGACCACGGTGTAGCGCGACTATCCAACTCGTTTACTCTATTATTAATTGAATTTCAAAATTTTTTATTTTATCGGTTTCACCTTATGAAATTAATATTGAGTGATGATTAAAAGATTTTTTCTCCAATTTATAAGTATTCATTAAATGTGTCTATTTAATGTGTCAAAAATAAACTCCATATTGACATTAAAAAATAATTTTATTGTCGGATCATAGTAAATTTCGAAAGTTTATATAAGCTAGTGAAAAGGAGGATAAAAAAAAAGAATTTTTACAATAATTTGATGTTAAAATTCTTTTTAAAGCATAATAGGGCTTGTTTTGGCATTGAGGGTGAAAACACTTGATAAACATTGTCGCTAGTCAACATTTAGGGCACTTCGAAAAAATTCTTTGAATTGAAATTGTTTATTGTGTTTATTTATTGGAGATGTGAGTTTAACCACGTTTTGAAGTCACCACTAGTATTAAAGGGACTAGAAAAACTAAATATGGCATTGGTTTAGAGATTTTAAAATAAAACTTGGTTATGCCTTTGGAAAGATATCGATCATTCAAAAGTATCCTTTTCGGAGGAAATGTACTACGTTTGGTTTCATTCTTAAAATTTATTTTCTAAAAATTTCTATTTTTACCAAATTATTTCTCAACCAAATTAATTTTTTTATTTTTATTTGTGGCATCATATTGAATCAATTGTCAAACCCCAAACTCTATAATCTCGTCAATTCAACATTGAATTCGACTTAAGTCTCAGCATAACTGGTATGTTGGAGAACGACCTAATTACTAAGGATGATTAATTTGATTTAATTAACAACATCGATCCCTATTGGATATGAGATTTGTTAAATTAACTTAGCATTTTCTCTATTTTTTTCTTTTGTTCGTTTTTTGTATTTTTTTCAAGAGTTGAACAAAATATGTCGAAACCACTTTATGTCCCTAATAAATAGGAGTCTCGTTAATCCGACATCACAACCAAATAAAAATCCACATATTAAGATAAAATTTATAACCTAAATATTTTTATAGTTTCTAACACATCTAAAATTAAATAATTGTCCCAAAAAAGATAAAAATAAAAAAATATATAAGAGAAACAAACAAAATGCTCACCAAAGAGAAAAAAATAGAGGTTCGACATACAAAAATACTGCTGGAAAATGGCAAAAATACCTTTGTTTTTGAAAAATAGCATAATTGCCCTTGCTCATTGTTGGAGGTTATTGTCGCCCATTTGATCACCATTCGGTGCGTGGACTACTCCATAGTGTAGGGGACATTTGGGCGGAGCTTATGGTTCTAGAGGTGATGGCCACTACTCGCTCGAGGGAGGAGATCGGAGGTTCGAAAGTTTCAACCAATCACTTCCTTCTTCTCCAGCCAGCTTTGATGGGATTCAATGACTTCTAAGGCTTCAAATCGGACTAGAACAACCTTTAGAACCTATCAGAGCTTCGTTTTGGTCTTTAAATGGCTTAATTTGGCCAAAAAAAGGGGAAGCAAGATGGTATAGGTCGTGAGTTTGATTTGTCTTCTTTGACCAAATTCATCAATTTTCAACATCTTCTTCCATAATTTCGAGCTTAAGGAGGCTACCGGAGGCCGGAGGAAGGTTTATAGGGTGGTGGCCGCCTTCAATTTAGCTAGAAAATAGAGATAAAATCGAGCATGGTCTCGAGTCGAATGGAGTGGATTTCGTTTCGGATCTCGATCTCCTCCGTCATTTTTAGACATGGAAATCGGTTGGGAAACGTAGATCTAAGGCTGGAATACAAAATGATGGTGGTTATTGGGGGTGACTAGCGTTAGAGAGTGGAGATTTTGAGGAAGAAGTGGCAACGTGTCCGTGGGTTGACTCGTGAGTTGTGAGTTTAGTCTTAGGGGCTATTTTGGTTTTTCTCTTTTTTGTTTTGCGTAGACAACTTCTTTTTTCTAGCTTGGGTTAGATTGCGAATCCCATTTGTAAGAAAGATGATAAATAGTAATTCTTCTATATTTTGGCTAGGTTTTTTTTGGATAGAAGTGATGGGTAGTTGTAATTAAATTATTTTTTGTGATAGGTGAATAATGGAAACTATGTTGTTTTTTATAGGAATATGGGTGATAAAGGCTAGAGTTATAAGGTAGTAAGATGAGTAATGAAGGCTAGGGCTTTTAGGTAGAAAGATGAGTGATGAAGGTTAGGATTTTTGACGTAGGGGAAATAATGGTGGCTCTCTTAAAAAATGAAGTGAAAAAATGTTTATATAAAGATATTTTTGGGTTTGGGATAAAACCAAATGTGGTTCTACCTTAGTTTGTTTTTTTTTTTTTTCAATTTCAATATATGTTTCATTATTTTTCTCCAATTAGCTTTTTAATTGAAATTGTTTAATCCATATTCTATTGATTTTTTTTTTTAATTTCACACTCATTAATTCTCAATCATGTTTATTTTTTTTTATCTCTTTTCAATTACATCCCTAATTGAATGTCATTCGATCCTCACTTTTCATATCATTTTTAATTGGATCCAAATCATCTTCCTAGTCTTTTTTTTTCTATTTTTTCTCTCTTTTATTTAAATAAAATATATTTTCTAAAATTAGACATAAAGTTAATAAAGGTAAAAATATATCAAATAAAAATGATAATGACAAACATGTGCAAATTGGATGAAATCTTTTAATTGTTGTTAAAGTTAGATAAATAGAAAGTGAAATTGTCTAAATTTAAAATAAATTGATAAAATCAAAAGCTTTGAAAATTAAATAATAATAAAATAATAGGAACAATCCAAAGTATGTCACAAAAATTATAGATCAATTTTTTTAAAAAAAAATCAAGAACCAAAATGTAATTGATCAATATTATAGATCTCAGAATTGTTTAAAAATTGAACTTTCCAGAAAAGAAAAAATCATTGATAAAACAAAACAAAAGAAAAAATCCAAGCTCGTTACTTATTAATTTATTTATTATTTATTATCAAAAACAATTATTTATTTAGATGTTACGCCTAGAACTTAGAAGGCTAGAACTATAAATAAAGAGTAAATAAAAGCACTGAAAAGGAAAGAAATTTTGACGATGTAGATAAAGTAGCAAAACAGCACACGCACACCCACGTAAGCAAAAAGCTATGGAGATGGTGTCCGTGTCTTCTTCTCGGCTATCCATTACTGGAAATTTCCTTCCTTCTTCTCGCCCACCCATACTTCTCAAGTAAGTTCAAACTCACATAACCCATTTCTCGCTCATTCTCTCTTCTTTTCTTCTTGTTTCGTTGTTTTTAAAAAAATTTCTTGGTTCCTGGAAAATTCAGCAGGATAAAGTGAGCAACGAAAAACAAAAGGAGTTTGATTTTTTATGGTTGTTTTCTTTATATTCATCCTCTTTGCTCTTTGAATGTTAAATATGAATTGCCATGTTAATCTTGAAATAAATAGGAAACTAAGTTAAACCGGTTGTTTAAACTTTATACAACGGACCTTTAAAGCAAAGAAAGTTCTCATCTTTTGCATGTTCTTGTATCAATTATGGTTATGTATTTCTGGGTTTCAGTTTTCATTCTGGGGAAAGTTGAGATATTAATACCAGATGATTGTAATACTTTAATAATCATGCTAACAACGAATGAACTTTGTTTTTCTATTCAGTAGCTGGTATTAGTTGTTGTTAACTTAATTTTCTGAAAAAATCTGTTCCCTTTCAGGTGGGGATTTAGAAGGGATCAGGATGGAGGCTCAGTTACGAGTAGACTCAAGAGCCAAGCATTTCGAATCTTGGCAAATCCTAATGTATGAATTGACCAAGGCTTCCTCTTGAGTAATGCCAATATATTTGGTTTGAATATTATCAAACGTTTTCTTAGGTATGTGATTGGTGATTTTATGCTGAATGCCTAGTGGTAGTGAAATTTTCGGTGGTTTGGGTTTTGAGTCATTTGATTCAGTTGAATTGCTGAGGTCAATGATATAACATATGAGTCAAATTAATAAAGAAAGATCTATGCTAAGAAGAAAACAGTGCATTGAATTGATTGCTTGGTCTTAATAATCCTGGAAAAAATTGGTTACGACTCTAGATTTCTTATTGTGGTTGTTATGCTTTTTTAGCTGAGCTCTCTTGTTTAGTGTTGATCTTCCCAGTGCATAATGGAATTAAAACATCGAAATGAATGAACACATTACTTCAAATGTTATTTGAGAAAAAAACACCAGGTTTGCTTTTTCCTTCATTAGGAGGGATAGTTTAGGAACATATCACATAGTGAAAGCACACTAAAAATTCCTCCACTTAACTCTCACCATTGTAACCTGTAAAGAACGACACAACTAATCTGTATATCCTGCACATGAGGTTCTTGGCCACCTATACATAAATGAATAATGAAGATAACACAATTTTCCATATGTGGCAAAGCCTCAGAAAAGCAATCCTAAGCTTAATGCAGCCAAGTCCCTTTTGCCAGATCTTATAGCCCTTTCAAAAATCTTTTCAGCAGTCATTCCTATAGAGGATTCATGGTGTCATAGCCGAACCAAATTCCAACCCTTTTTAGAATTTGAAGAAAATTTCCTGCATAAATTGTTTGTTTCAAAAGCATACCTTCAATACCACCTCCAACTAATACTTGATTTATTATCCATGACTGTGAGGTCTTAGTACTAAGAACTCATCCAGGCCATAATTGATGACCCTGGAAGCCTTCCTACTCTCTGTGTCTATGTTGTATCGGATGCTTCTAACTGCTGTAATTTACATTTCAAACTGTAGGTCGGAACACATTTAGTTTCCTAATTTTACTGCCAGTACCACTCTGCCTATTCTAGGAACACCTTTTTTTTTCTTGATATTCTAGGAGTACATATATCTAGATTTCTTCCTACTTTATGGCAAGCATTTGATCTGTATACATTATTGCCTTAGCAGCTTTGCACAAGGCAGCATTTGACTCTTTATGTGTTATGCAACGCAGGGAGTTCACATCAATGAAGGATGTGGCATATAATTTTGTCTCATTGATATAATTGTAGCCGGCTCCACGTTTTCCAACCATAACTTTCTAACAAAGATTGACGAGATTTGTATTTAAATTCGATGGATGTTTTCTCGGTTTTTCTATTATGTTCTTCTCTCTCTCTCTCTCTCTCTCTCTCTCTCTCTTTTGCTCTGAGTCAGATATGATTTTGTAGACCAACAGGTTTTTTATTTAAGTAGAATTGCCTGTTCCATGATGGTTAACGTGATTCCTATTTACTTGAATTTCAGGAAAGTTAGAGTCTATTACATTATTGCACTTGGCATAGCCAATGCTTCTTAAGGGGTTTTTGATTTTATCTAATACTAAAATTAGGAATTGAACCTTTAAGCAAAACTACAGCATTGCCTGATGTCATCTTACAGTAGATGTATCATCTAGGTGTTTTCATTTATACCTCAAAATTGTAAGATTGATTGCGTCTGTCTTGATAGAAAGCATTCAATGGCATAAATTTTCCCTGTTCAACCAGTTAGTTTCTAAATTCCTTAAAAGCTTACGAATGACTTGTTTAAGTCGGAATCTACCATGCTGTAGCTATAGCCTAATTGTGCTTTTAATCTCATGGAAATATGTTGTAAGATGATGCAAATCTCCCCTCCATTCATTTGCTGAGAATTCTGAGATAAGGATAGGAGCATTTACAGTTACCACAGCAATTCAAAAACTAAACTATGACGTGACTTAGATTGCTCAAAATTTTCAGCACTGACTGTAGTTAGTGAAAGCCTTGAGTTGGAGCCTGTCAATTGCAATAATGTCCTGTCATCTCCTGAATCTCCATTACTCAAATATTGCTCATCAGTGGATATTTAATATATGGAGAAATGAAGATGATCTCTCTTGTTAGGAAAGAAAATTGTCAAGCTTAATCTTGAAGTCCCGATTAACGCGTTGTCTTGAATTGCCCATAAAAATAATAGCTGCAAGCTGCTGTCTATTGGCAGTTTTCATATTCGCAGTTACAGAATAATTCTATGCCATTTTCTTTATGTTCAGTTTTAGCTGGTTTAAAGTAACAAATATTGTATGTTTATCTGAATCAATGGGCATTTATTGGAGTTGCAACTTGCAGTTCCCTTTTATTTTCATTATTGTTATTTGATTACCTTCTGCTTAACTTGTTTTTACTTGACATGTTTTATCTTTGATCTTTCCATTTTATCAATTTCAATTAGAAAAAACCCCCATTCTCTTGCAATTTTTTTCTTTAAACTGAATTATTCGTTTTTTCTTCTTTTACCCAATGATCCAGGTATCAGGGAACAGAAACTCACGGGAGATCATCATGGTTGATCCTTTGGAAGCCAAACGGTTAGCAGCCAAACAAATGAAAGAAATTCGAGCAAAAGAAAGATTCAAGGTGAAAGACATTCCGCGAATCCATTTCCTTTTAAGATGTCATGTCCTCTTGTCTAAAAAAATTTCTTTGTTATTACAAGATACTGATGACATTTTCATTTAAAATTGAAACTAAAAAGAAAAAAGCACCCTGTTTCCATGAAATCGATCTTGGCTTTCCTTTTTAGGTTTTAGGCTTGCATGTCTGATCGTTTTCCCTAATGAAGTTTTCCCCTCAAGAAAGAGCAAGTTTGATGTTTCACATCTCTCTGTTCTTCGGTTTGAGCTACAGTGTAGCCAATGCTCATCTCTGCTAGCATAAGCAGACAGTAATATTAAAATTAATAAAATACGGAGGAAGGTGATATGCTTTCTCATTCCCCATAAAAGTACCTAGATATATTCTTTATGCCCTACCACTTGGACCAGTATTTAGGTTTGCATGGATGTCCAAGCTATTGTTAATTTCTCTCCCCTTCCCCTTCCCTTCCTCTTACAATATTGTGAAATTTCGTCTTGCCAAAGGTGACTATCATCACTGCATTTTTAATTTTTCATTGATCAAATCAACCTTAATGTCTATCTTTTTTGTTTTGGTTGAACCTTAATGTCTATATTAAATCTCGGTAAGTTACAATTTAGTTGCAAATAATGTTGCTACAACAGAGACGGCGCCGAATTGAAGCGATTAATGGAGCATGGGCAATGATTGGCCTCACAGTAGGCTTGGTCATTGAAGGTCGCACTGGAAAAGGCATACTGGATCAGGTAAAGTTTGTTTTCATTGATTGCGGTCATGTCAGTAGGTCTGTGCATTGGTCATTCTTATGAACATGGCTAGTTATCCTTTCAGTGACTGGATACTGTTGCCTATTATTAATTTGATTAATTGGCCTTTCTTTTTTCAGTTGGCTGGATACTGGTCTGCCATTGTCCATTTTTTTGTGCGGTAACATGATCTGAGGAACAGTGAAAACATGGAGATTCTTTGTTTTAATATTCTTTTGAAATTAACCTTGTAAAATTGTCTGAAAATTGTTGCTTCAAGTCACAAATGTTGTACCATTTACTTCGTTCTGATTCCATCAATTTAAAGATGACCTGCTATGAACCATGAACACGGATACGAATACACCACAATATGCATATCACGTATACCACCATATGCCTATCGTGATATGGTAATTTTAAAAAAATTAGGATAACATTTAGGAGATGTTTATTTTTTTAATTATTTTTTTATTATACAAAAATATATTGTGCACGGGAATAAAAATCAGTGCTAAAATTCAACATGATGAATTATCTAGAAAAATATATGAAAGTATAAATAGATTTCATTTTATTTATTTTTTCTTTATAATTATAAACAAAATTTGGATTTCTAAAATATTAATTTATCTTGAAAAAAATTATAGTAATAATTATATATTTTCTTTTATAATTAATAATAAATTTATCTTGAAAAAGATTGTAGTAATAATTATAACATAATCAATCACAATTTTATTCTTTTTACTTTCAAATTTATTTAGTCTTGCAGATCTTTCTTTAATTTGTCATGTATAAAAAAATCAATAATTTGTTAATCTAGAAATAACAATATCATATCTTATTATAAAATTTATATAAAAAATTTATGATGCTCAAGTTTTTACTTCAAATACATCTTATATAAAAATATTATCATATCAATTCTCATTGTTTAAAAATTTTATAAATTAGAATTAATTAATATAAAAATATTATCATATCATCAATTCTCATTGTTTAAAAAATTTATAAATTAGAATTAATTAATTAAAAATATTAAAGTAAGATTATTTTTAGTTAAATGTTTGGATTTTTTTACTCAAAAAACTTAAAATCATATTTAGATTTTTATTTTTTAAGAAAAATACAAATTTAACTTCAAGAAACATATCTTACTTATCTCTTCGTGTCCTGATTGTATCCTTCACGTGTCCTGTTGTATTTCTTACATCTGAATTTGTGTTTATTTTGTATTATTATTTTACTATATCCTCACGTATCTAATATGTATCAGGTTGTATCCATTACGTATACATATCTGATATGTATTTGACGCGAATATGGAAGCTTTAGTTGAAGTATCTATGCTTTCTAGATGGTTTCTAAATGACCTATTTATAACATGTGGCAACTTTGTTTTATTTTTCCTTGTTGATGGGTCTAATCCTATTACCAAGTCATAACTATTTGATTAGTTATTTAGTCATGAAAACATCTTAGTAAATTATAAATTACTTCCTCTCGTTTTGAGAAACAATTAATTAGTAGTTTCTTTGGTTTCAAAAATTAATTATATAATTTTTTTTAATCAGTGTTGATTATGATTAAATAAATATTTTTTAATTTTATAAATTGTCTTCTTTTATCATTCATCTTTCCATAATTTTACTTATATTTTATTCTTTTTTATTTCTTAAAACAAAAAATTAAAATAAATTGAAAAATAGTAAAAAGATTAAACAATTAGCTTTTAAAACCAGAAGGATTAATTAATTTGTTTTTTTGAAGCGAGAGGGTTCAATTTATAATTTACTAAAAAACATCCTTACTCTTTTAACCTCTTCTTGAAAAAAATATATATATATATTTGCTCGCTTGGAAACTTTATGGGCTTTCTTAGCATTTCGAAAAGATGGTTTCATGGTTCTACTTATCCTGTCTATAATTAGTTACAGAAATGAATTGTTTTGTTGTGCCAATAATTGCTCATGGGTCCTATCTAATACTCACCTACAGGTCTCAAAAACTAGGAAACGGTTGTCATTTTGAACTGGGAAACCACCTTTCAGATCAGTGAATTTTGATGAGTGGCCTAGACAATCCTGTCACGAGCATTTTGGAGTAAGCCATGGACATGGAATAGAGCAGGCCTTGCTTGAAACTTTAAAGACTATTTCCCTTCCCAAATTCCAACCAACCTTAGGTCCAGACAGTCCTGTCACAAGCATTTTTTATAAGGGATGCTCGGCTGCCGTTCAGATTCAAATCAAAATGATTTTCTTCTTTAGAATGTGCTTCCCTTTAAAAGGTTAAAAAAATATATATTTTGACGAGGCCCATGATAGATATTCCCTAGACAGGCTTCCTTTTAAAAACATCTATCTACAATTCAGCTCAAAGATATCCTCAATTGCGAACGTCATTTTTCACGTCTCAATAATGGAAGCTTCAGTGACTAAAGTCTTCTTCATGCCATTCCTATCCACAAGTCTACCAATGGCATCGTTATAGTTTGCGTACTCTGAACACTCGAATTTAAAGCTTTTTAAAGCATTTAGGCCCTTAAACAATGGCAAGTTGCTATGTAGATTGCTTGCGCCTAGCCAATTAGCCATGTGACTCTTCTGAACTTGGGATGGTCCCAGATAAAAATAGGCAGTTTTTCATGGACGGAAGTAACCCATTGATAGAGGAACTAATGTTATCTTTCGTTATTATGGCTTAACCATGGGATTAATACTGATGGTCCAAGAAACCACATGTATCTTTCTGCTTAAAGCTTAAAGCCCATAGGCCCCTATATTTCTAGCCTTTCACTGCCGCTTCTTTACACTTCCTTGTATTAAAGCACATGCAGAAGTTTGCAAGCTTAGCAAAGCAAAGGCTATCTAGGAGACCATAATCAAAGCCTGAGTTTTAATCTCCTCCATCGCGCAGGTTTATCATGCATGGACATTAGATGTTCCAACTTGACATGATGGTATAGATGCCTAAAATGGTCACGGTACCAAAATTTTGAGGTTTCAAGCAACTTAAAGCCTCTTTTATTTATTTTGGCAAATTGCAAGCCTAGAAGCAGCTGTATTGTGAGATTTGAAGTAATTATAGAGAGTGAATATTATGGGTTACGCAATCTAGATTCAATGGCCACTTTGCAAGAGCAAAGTCTAGTCTATCAATTTTTATTCAATGCGTGCTGCGTTTAGTCTCTACACGGGGCGCAAAACACAAGTCCATTTTCAATGTATACAAAAGAATTTTTTTCAATTCTTTTTTTTTTCCATTATAAATTCAGTTTTGGAGCTACTCTGATTGTGATTCTTAAGCAAGCCTTATTTTCATAGTCAATATTCTTTTTTTTTCAAAAAAAAATAATAATAATAAAAATGGATCATGAAGGGTTTGACTAGCCGTGTGTTTTGGAAAGAAGGGGACACGAAATTTCCCAATCATATAACTTGTGATTGTTGATCATCCAAACCAACAGAGTAAATTGACTCTCTCTTCCTCTTTAGGTCTTTACTAATAAAATTAAGTAGCAATAAGAATTGGTTCGACCTTAACATGCCCAATTGACAAGAATTCAATTGCTTAATTGGATAGTGGTATTATAAATAGAAAAGGTCAGAGGTATTATTGATGATCATTCAAGCATCCAACTGCCAGTCTTTGAATAGGATTCATACCAAACTGGATGGTATATGATGCAACACAAATCCAAACCCCCCAAGGAAATTAAGCTCCTGTTACCCACATCTACTTACTTAGGTCCAACTATAAATCAAGCTTAAAGGCACATGTTTGTTTTAAAGACGACATATAAACAGTAATAAAAAAGAAAAGGCTATTTCTCTCACGATAAACATCAACATTCTACAACGACTTTTCTCCTTCTTTAAACTTTTAATCAGAGTCAAATTTGACAATTCTTGGATTAATATTATAAGGGGGAAAAAGAGGGGGTTTGAAGGTGTATGTCACCAATGGGAACAGCTTCCTAGGAAAGGGCCTTGTTGAATTAACATTCAACACTCAACAAAGATACGGATAGGGATTGGGATGGGGATAGACAAATGCTATCATATGCGAATTAATTAAGACTTGGGAAATTTCGTGTCAAAGTTAGACCAATATATAAAGTTCGAGACCCACATCTTCTCGCAAACGTGGCTAATCACAACAACTCCATCCATTCAAATTTAAGCAATTGACCCTTCTCCTTATCCAATCTTGTTCCAAATCTTGGTGGGGCTAATGTCAATTACTTCCAACAATTCAACTAGATATATCAGCACCCCCTCCCAAAAAAAAAAGACTTTGTATTAATTGACTAAAACCCAACTCTGCCTAATCACAAGTCATACCAAATGTTTCATCTAACCACTGGTTTTGCAAATTGACAAAAAGATTTTTAGCACTAATCCTCGTGTGATACGTGAAGGATGAAGTTTGGAAGTTTGATTGCCAATTGCGTGTGGTTTGGATTCAAAGGACATTCAACAGGTCATGGAGGCAGAATAAATTTTTTTTTTAATGGAAAATCAGCTGGAAACAACTTGGACGGAGCTGGCTTTTGGGTTCCCCCACAGATATTTTTCCATCTTTCTGCTTAGACCATCCATTAGGAATCAGGCACATCAGCATAAATTATTAAATTGAGTGCTACATAACATGGAACTATGGAAATGCGATTCATACCTAAAAGGGAACTAATAAATAGGGTAGACATCGCTAATTAAAAACCAATTTACGTTTCCCACATGCATTTGTCTAAACGATGTTTTTAAAAGCCTGTGGCCTGTGGTTTGTTCAGTCGGCAAACAAATGGTTACAGCGATAAAATTTACTGATATTTATCTGATATGATATGTATAGTTGCAACGAAGTTTCTTCTCTCTCCCCCTCTCTTAATTTCTTGAATTTAAAATTTAAGAGAAAAAAATATATATATATATATATATATATATATATATATATATATATATATATATATATATATATATTAATTTTTGTTGGGGATAATTTGAGCTGTGTCTTTTAAGATTGAAATGTACAGCGGTGGGGTCCATGTTAGATTGGCAGATCATGGTGGAATCCAATAGAAACATCACGCCCTCAAAAAGTTATTGGTGTGGTGTAAACTTGGAGAATTGCTCTTCCTATTTGGCCTGTCTAGAATTTGCTTTCACTAATGTCAATCACTCAATCTTGTTTCTCAGATGAGTTGGTTTATTATGGTTGTCTAATTTCTTTTTCAGCGTTTTGGATTTGATTCCTTAAAGTTTTAGTTAGATTTTTTTATAGATATAGTGAGCCAGGATGAAGACATAATTCATGAAAAACGATATAGAGAAGACCTTGTATTCATAACGTTTCACGAACATTTATTTAAAAAAAATGTTGCTGCTTAAGTGACTAAACATTATCATACCTTATTGTTAGTAATATTATTACTGGTATTGAACAGTAATTCAATTGGCATTAGTCAATTTTTTCTTTCAAAAAATTTTAAATTCTAACCTCTTCTTTAATAATTAAAAGTAATACTACAAAATTGGAGTCGATTACAAAACGTATAATTAGTTACTATAAGGTAAGTGTTTACTGTGCCTATCATTTAATGGAAGTTTTTATTTTATTTTATTACATATTTATTCAAAATCTTTATTTATATTCTCATAATGAACATTTAAACTATTAGGAAATAAGATAGATTCGGGATTTATTTTTTATGATCAATTTGTTAAAAATTTATTTTCAAAATATCTACAACTATGCATTGAGGTGTATCTCTTAGCTACGTCCAATGAAAAATTAGTTCAAGGTATGTAAAAAATGACTTGAGAATATCTTTATTGGAAAAAAAAAATCTTGAAGAAGAAAAAAGTGATGTAACCAATCTTTCAAATAAAAGGGCACTTGTGTATAAATATTATGTGTGAAACAAATTTTACAATTTTAGTAAAAATATAAAAAATAAAGTAAAATGATGATCACTATATATTATAGTGATGAGATAGTGATAATGGTGGTAGAGTGATGGTATTAGTAATGGTTTTGACAATGTTATAGTGATGAGATAGTGATAATGGTGGTAGAGTGATGGTATTAGTAATGGTTTTGACAATAATAGTTGCAGCAGAATGGTGGTGGTAGCAAAAGTGAGAGAGATAGCAGTTGTAGGATGGTTGTGGTGGTGGAGGTGGTAGGTGAGGTGACCACATATGTAATGTAGTAATAATTGAAAAAATTAGATGATATTGTGGATTAATTATTGTCCTTAGAATATTTTATAAAAAAAAATTGAGTTGAAAGTACTTTTTAATAAATGAACTAATTTTATAGGTTAATTGTAAAATATTTTATAATAGACTAATTTTTTTTGTAAAATATTTTAGGCAAAACAAATGCCTTTTTGAAAAAAGCTGATTTATATTAGAATTGTGTTATTCTTACTTCATAATTTATTAATCCCACCTCGTAATTACTTTCTTACTTAGATAAATCAAATTAACCCAAATTGGATTTTCAATGTTATATTGATAACAACAAATGATCATATTAAATGCTGATGTTATATTTATATATAGAAAATATAGTTAAAAATAAAAAGTCTTTTTTTATATATAATAAGGATATTCAGATTTTATCATTTTTTATCATTAACTATCATCAAATTTAATTATTATTTTTTATAGAAAAAAAAAAACAAGAAGAAGAAGGTGTGTGCTTTGAAGTTGGCACTTGGATTTCCAATATCCACATCATACATCACTTGTCTATGTTTATAACGTATAAAATCTTACATATGCCCCTCATTAGAGCCATCATACGAAACCAATTTCCTTTATCTGCTGCCTTATCTGTTGAACTTGGATTTTCGACTAGGGACAGGCACACAATCAAACAAGCATTAAAAAAAAAAAACAAAAAACAAATTAACAGTTTTAAACTAATAATATTCTTAGACGTAGAACCTTCGATGGACTAAAGAAAGATTAGGAGCAAATAAGATTATTGTTCAAATGCTTTTCTCAGAATCAGTATCGTAATTTAAACAGATGTAAATTAAGAAGGTTATCAGAATTTGATCCCATAATCTCTCAAAATAAATATTAATTTGCTGTGGATATATTGGTACCACCAATATTGCTATTTATACATACTAACAAATTATAAAAAAAAATTCATGCGTAAATTGTTTTTTTCACAACTAATTATTTACCAATTATGAAATCTATAATTCATGACATTTTCCTTGTCATATATTACGTGTTTGTACTTTGTAGATATATATCAATAACTTATGAATTTATCATTTTCCAATCGTATTCAATGGACACAAATTAGTTTTAAAATCGAAAGTTTTAAATTTTTTATTTTTTTAAAAATTAAAAATACAAATATAAGTTGAATGGCTAAAAGAAAAAATGAGAAATGAGATTTGAACTTTGAGATATGTTTTTCTTAAATATAAAATATTATGTTTATTTTATTTTTCAATCATATTAAGTGAATACAAATTAATTTTAAAATCGAAAGTTTCAAACTCCTTATTTTTAAGGAATCGAAAAAAGAAACGTAAGCCGTATGACTAAAAAAAATATATAAGAAATGAGATTTGAACTTTGAGACATGTTTTTCTTAAATATGAAATATTATGTTTATTTTATTTTTCAATCATATTAGTAGACACAAATTAGTTTTAAAATCAAAAGTTTCAAACTTTTTATTTTCTTGGAATGGAAAAAACAAAGGTAAGTGGTATGGCTAAAAAAAATATATGAGAAAGGAGATTTGAAGTTTGAGACATGTTTTTCTTAAATATGAAATATTATGTTTATTTTGTTTTATTTTTTATACATAAAAGGTATGCAGATCCGAACTCCAACTATGTTAGGAGGAAAAAGGACGTCAATGTCAGCTTAACAAACCTTCGTTGTCAAACAAGGAATATTATTAGGTACCCACCACCATGTGCCCCCACCACCGGAAATCTCTAGTGAAAACAAAACTAGATACAATTTTTTGTCAACTACCTTAAAAGAGAACAGCAAAGAAAGCAGCACTATGGCACACACAAAAGACACAAGACAAAAAGGACGGATTGTGTTCTTAGGTGTAGAACCATTGATGTTGAGACAGAAAGGGAATGGAGAAAGAGGATAAGAAATAAGTTTAGATTAACCAATATATTCTAATCTAAATTGAATCTGAATGGTGTAGAAACTTTGCGATTATCTAACCACTAACATCTTACAAACTTTTCTAATTAATTAGAAAGTGACTTGTTTTCTTTCTTCTTTTTTTTTTTTTTTCAAAGATAACAATTTTATTAATTGAGTTTGAGAAACTTTTTTATTTTTAGATCGAAAAAAAAAAATGATTCTTATAAAGAGAATGAAACAGACTTATATATTACCATAAAAGAGTCCAAAAATCGATTGTAACTAAGAATTTAAATTCTATAAGCATTGAGAATATATATTTATATATTCAAAATTTGCATTACTTTTTTATTTTAGTTTTAGAATATATATATATATATTTTCTATTTCAATGAATGATAAAAATTAAACATCAATACCAAGTTAAAAAAAATGCTATAAATTATACAAAATCTGAGTTAAGCATTTTTAATGGCTATAAAATCTATTACTATCTATGTTTAAATACAACAGGAACAGTACAAACAAACATAATTATAGTTGCAACAGTGTTCAAACAAAATTATGATAATGCGGTTAAATTACTAAATAATTGGTTATATTTATAAATAATCGAACAATCAAAATTATTTTAACCTGGCGATGCAAGGATATTCTATTAATTACTAATCCAAAGTAAAACATGCAATACACTTATATCACCCACCATACTTGCAATTTTCAAGATGTAACAAATGCATCCTAAAGGTTTTTTTTTTCATCATTATTTTTTTGGAAAAAAACAGGGAAAACACAAAAATACAAGTGCAATTTATATGCAAGCACCAACTTTCATGGCATTACTAATTAAAAAAGACTCCTAAAACACTTAACCAATTTATGCAACCATATATATATATATATATATATATATATACCAAACCTCAAGCGCAGATATGCCAAACCTCACACAATTAAAAAGACTACATGCCGCCCACGTTCACGTTTTCATTAAAAAAAAAAAAAAATCCCACACCTTCTCTCTCTCTTCCTGTGATCTTTTTGTAGATAATGTGGGTCCCACAATTAATGATTCCACGTGGCTAATGGAGTGGTCCCCCACAGGAACGTCGTTGTGGATAACAATCTAAAACCGAGACAAAGGTTTTGATCCTGACACAAACGGTCAGTGTCCATCCCTAGACTGCCACGTAGGTTTCTAGACTCATCCACGTCATCGATGTTATAACCTGTGCTTTTGTATTTGTGTGATTTTAGAGGATCTGCTATCATCTTGGAATGAGTTTTAATTGGAAGCATGTAAAACGCAGGGATGAGTCTTTGAAAGTTAAGTCTATCCATGTCTTTTTAGCTCTAGCTACCTCTTTTTTGTTTTTATAATAATTTTGCGTAACCACTAAAAATTAAAAAGAAAGGAAAATTTCTACTTTTTAAAGCAACCTTGCATGTTTCTCCCACTTAAATAACTCTATCATTGATTTGCATGAATCTTATCTTTTCCTTTAAGCAACGATGACCTTATCCGGTGGTGCAAATTTTGTTTTAATATACAACCACAACGTATTTATTTTAATCATTTATGCATTACATATTGGGCATGATCAATGCATGAGATAAAGCCTCCTCCTTCTTTTTCTTAAAAAAAAAAAAAAAGGTTTTGTTCTTTTTATCCAACAATAAATCCCAACTATACAAATGGAATTACATATATGGATAAAAGAGCCAAACCTCTTATAAATTTTAACTCATTTGAAATTAAGTTTTGAAATTTTTAAATTGAATTTTAGCACGTCTTGATATTTAATTCATGTTACAATTTTTTTATTATTCATCTTAAAAATTAACAATTACATAAATAGCTTAATTATGAAAATCAGTAAAATTTATATGGAGTTCTTAAAAAAAAAAAAGATCATTATAGATTATTCTTTATATATATTTTTAATGTTCAAAAAATAAAAATAATTTCTTTTTATTTTGAGAAATACTAAGACTTTTCTAGAAAATAGATTGAATTTTTTTCAATTGCACGTGAAACTTTAGTTCAAAACTTTAAGAATTATTTTTTTTAGAGGGAAGGTTGATAATTGAAAATCATTTGATAGATTATTTTTTAAAAAATTAAAGTTTAGGGATTCTAAAAAACTTAATTTGAAGGTCATGGATTCAATTTCAAATGAGTTAAAATTCATGAGAGGTTTTATCCATTTAGTCTTAAAATATCCTTTAATGTTTGGTATGGAAGTATTTAAAATTCTCACCAAAAAATTATTTGAGATGTCTATATTTGGTATGTGAAAAAAATCATGAATGCCCAAAAAATCTACCATTTCTTACAGCATTACATTCTTTTGAAAGTAAGGAATGCGATTCCCTTTTAAGATAATGAGAACCACAATCCAAGAGCCAGAGAGCGTATTTTGAGAATAAAGATCCCTGGCATTAATGTTGATTTAGCCAATATACCTTTAATTTTTGCCAATAATAGCATAATTGTTTTAGATATTATGTCCATGCGTTTTGAATTATTTTAGTGAATAGTTATTTTAATTGATAGTAGCAATTCTATCAAATCAAATTTTTATTTTTTTATTTAAAAAATTTAAATTTTTAGTTCAATTCATTTAAATATGTTAGTTTTCAACACCAACAACATGCATTTTTATGTATATAATGTTTAAACGAAATACAAAATTTAGATATTATGAGTTTTAAGGTTAAAATGGTAAAATTATTTAAATCTCCCATGAATTTCTAAGAATGAACCAAACACAATAAAAACATACTACCATAATCTTTTTTTCAACTAAAAATAAATATCATATTAATTTCTAACAATTATATTTTAGCAATCACATTTTAGGAAGAGATTTAAGAACCCACATATCAAATGTCCTATTAATTTGATTCAACTAGTTAAGTCATTCTTCTGTATATTATTATACAATATTTGAATTTTAAAAGAGATTACAATGTCAACCAAGCTTGCACCATAATCTAAGGATAATCTAATTTAGAAAATAATAAATTTAGTAATGATTGATGTAAAATTAATAGAAAAATATCTTGTTATATGTATTAAAATAAATAAATTAAATTAATTTACATGTTCAATTAGAAAAAAAATATTTTTAAAGTATGAAATTAAAATTAGCTACATAATATGTAATTGTAAAAGGAAAAAAAAAAGGACAAGATTACAATTAGGATTCTAGGTCTATCTTATCAAAACAATTATACTGTATACAAACAAATTAATAGCATTTTCGGGCGAAGAATTTAGACGAGAAAAAAAAAACAAAAAACAAAAGGCAAAAATGATAGACAGAAAAGTCTAGGATGGTACGGTAGACGTGTCTAGCACTAGTGAGCTGGGCGCAAACAGCCCTTGCCCGTTGATACAGTCAAAAAAAAAAAAAAAAAAATTGAAAAAAGGCATCCGTGACTTTTTGGTTGCGATTTTTGGACTTTAGACCACCCGGACACGCCACGTTTCTTTTGTAAGAACTCCACGTGGCAAAGGGCTCAAAATTCCCTCCTCTCTTTCTTAAATTTTTGCATACGAAAAAAAAATATTTCATTGAGTAAACTATATTTTAGTTCCTAAAGGTTCAACAATACCACATCCCTAAAGACGTGGTGTTGTTGATGCTCCCAGCCTGGCCGAATATATGACTGCTCATATTCGGCTCAATAAAACGATACTATATTTCCCCAAGAAATGGCCCAACAAAGACGTAAACGAGCCGAGTCGAGTCGAATCGATTATATATAATTGCTCATATTCAGCTTGATAATATTAGCATGTTTGATGTGAGAGTTTGAAAGCTTTGAAAAAGAATTTAGTTCAGCAAAATGGAAGTAAAAAATAGATTTTCTTCATAATTGATATTCATGCCACTGATATTTATAGTAAAACCATTAAAATGTATTATATCATTTATGTTTGCAAAGTAAGATTTGGGACAAATCAAGAAAAATAAACTGTTTTAACTTCTTATCAAATGTCAAAATAAAATAATAATAAGATTTTTATTTAGCAGATAATGTTTCGAATCCATTACATCAATTTTTTTTTTAATGTATTCTAAAGATAATATATGTGCAATGACGTTGTCATAATATCTATATTTATCGTTATGTACTTCAAAACTTTATGTTTAGTGAAATTCATTATTATTTGATTTATTTATTATGTAGATTAGATTCATACTAAATCAACAAAAAATATCATGAGTTGACACATAATCAATTAAACCACTTAATTTTTTATAGACAAATCAAGCACATACATATAGTAAAAAGAAAAGAAAACTCAAACTTGCAATTAAATTCTGAGAGTAATTTCAGAATGAGCTGCCAAATTAAACTTTTTGAAAAATATGAGGTCAATATCGTTAAATTATAAAATACCAGTAGCCAAAGTGAAAACTGAGGTTAATTAATATGAGAAAAATATAAAAATATATAGTTAATATATATCCAAGATAATTTGAGAGCGTTGTAAGTTGCTATCTCTACACGTGCCAGCCGTGTAGAGAGCGTAGATATCTATCTGCTTCCTACTAGTTCACAGTTCATGACCGAGTAAGCGTACCTAAGCTGTAAAGCTAAACCACACACGTGTCTTCCTCTTTATTTCCTTTCTTTGACAAAGATTTTTCTTGTTTTGTTTTAAATTGTTTTTCTTCTTCTATTATTATTATTATTATTTATTGCTCCTGATCCACGCAATTTATTTATATTTATTGCCGTGAATAAATATATATTAATTGGTGTAGTCGAATATATCTTCTTATCTTTTTAGGATAACCAACGTTATTCTCTGAAACGTAATCTCAAATTAAATGTCAAAATATCAAATAAAAGATAATTAGACCAACAAATCAAATGTTATCTTGTTTCGTACCAAAAAAAAAAAGAATTGGCATCATATATCTATAAAATACTAGTAATTTAATATGTTATTTTAAAATAAAATTCTTTAAATCATTCTACGCATTTTATTTTTTTAATATGAAAGTTTTGTTGGTGCTCTGTATATTATCGATATTGTATTTAGTATAATTTTGGAAACCTTAAAGGTATTCGATTCCAATGTATACATATCAATTCCTAAAAATCAGACTGGATTATTTTCCAATTTAGTGAATCGTCACCACAAATATGGTTTATGGAAATTGAGAGGATTCTGCGAATGGTCTAAGAAAAAGGGGATGCAATTTCCCTATATTACAAATTACAAATATTAATTACTTATCAGTCAAATATCTATAAAAACAACCAAAATTTAATACCTCAGAATTAAAGAACGTGGTCTCTTTATTTACCGCCCAATCCAGTAACATACAGAACCAGAAAGTAACTGGCTATTATCGGTAAACAAATCGAAGACTAAACCAATAGTCGGTTACAGTCCAGTTAATGTGGACCCCACCAACGCTGATGCAAACCTCAAATCAAATCTCAACCGTCCAATCCACCTCATTAATTAGCACATATAAATACCACTTCTCCTCCCTCGTATCGGTCTTTCCTTCGTTCTTATCCTTCCTTCTTCTTAAAGATTTATTTTCTTTCCAAAATAGAGAGCTCTCTCTTCTCACTATAATGGAAATTAAATCAGCCAATCTATATCTTCTCTCTAAATTTTTTATATAAACATAATCTTCTCTTTCTTTTTTCTCTTCATTATTAACCAACCTAAAAGCAATATCCCCCTCTCTGTTTCTCTCTCTCGCTTTTCTTGTTTTTTTTCTCTTTTGTTATCGTGGTTTCTTGATATATCATTTTTTTTTTTGTTTCGTTGATTTGAAAATAATATGATAACACAGTCTTGTAAAGACAGCTTGGATATGATTTCCGTTAATGATTTTCGCGTTGTGGACCGAATTCCTCGTGTGATGAATGTACCGGGAGTTTTTTCGGAATTCGAGGTTGGTGAACATGATGATGAAGGTGTAACCAGTCCTGTCGTGTCAAAACCACGACGAATCATTGTGGCGAATCAGCTACCGTTAAAAGGGTATAGAAATCAAGAAACAAAAGGTTGGTTTTTTGAACTTGATAGTGATAGTCTTGTATTGCACTTACAAGATGGATTTCCTGCTAATTCAGAAGTTTGGTACGTGGGGTTATTGAGGGTTGATGTTGAAAAGGAAGATCAAGATGAGGTTGCAAACTTGCTATTTTACAAGTTTAAATGTGTTCCTGTTTTCTTGACTGATGATCAAGAGAACAAGTATTATCATGGCTTTTGTAAGCATTATTTATGGCCTTTGTTTCATTATATGTTGCCTTTGTCACCTAGTCATGGTGGTGTACGTTTTGATAGGTCCCTTTGGGAGGGGTATATAGTAGTTAATAGGATATTTGCAAATAAAGTTACTGAGATTTTGAGGCCTGATGAGGATTCTGTTTGGGTGCATGATTATCATCTTATGGTGTTGCCTACTTTCTTGAGGAAGAGGTTCAACAGAGTTAAACTTGGCTTCTTCTTGCATAGTCCGTTCCCGTCATCTGAGATATATAGGACTATAACTGTTAGGGAGGAGATTCTGAGGTCTCTTTTGAATTGTGATCTTATTGGATTTCATACTTTTGATTATGCCAGGCATTTCTTGTCATGTTGTAGTAGGATGTTGGGTATTGATTATCAATGCAAAAGGGGTTACATTGGTCTAGACTACTGTGGTAAGACTATCAGTATCAAGATCTTGCCTGGGGGGATTCATATGGGACAGCTTGAGTCGCTTTTGAATATGGAGAAGACTGCTGCTTTGGCCAAACAGTTGAAGGAGAAATTTGAAGGGAAAGTTGTGATGATCGGTGTGGATGATTTGGATTTGTTTAAAGGTATTAGCTTGAAGTTTGCAGCGATGGGGAGACTTTTGGAAATGCGGCCGGAATTGGTAGGGAAAGTGGTATTAGTCCAGATTGCTAATCCGGCCAGAAGTCAGGGTAAGGACGTGCAAGAAGTCCAAAAAGAAACCAGTCTCATTGCTCAGCAGATCAATCATAAGTATGGTGACGAAGGTTATCAGCCGATTGTTTTCATTAATGGTCCAGTTAGCACTCTAGAGAAAGCAGCATACTATGCCATATCTGAATGTTGTGTGGTTAATGCTGTAAGGGATGGGATGAATTTGGTTTCGTATAAATACACGGTTTGTAGGCAGGGGAGCCCTGTTCTAGACAAGGCATTGGGGATTGATGAATCGTATCTAAGGAAAAGTTTCCTAATTGTGTCAGAATTCATTGGTTGCTCGCCGTCTCTCAGCGGGGCATATCGTGTCAATCCTTGGGATATATGTGCTGTGGCCGATGCCATGTATGTGGGTATCCACATGAAGGATGAAGAGAAACATTTGCGCCATGAGAAGCACTATAAGTATATCAGCTCTCACGATGTTGCTTTTTGGGCGAGGAGTTTTGATCAGGATCTTGAGAGGGCTTGCAGAGAGCATTATCTCAAGAGGTATTACAATGTTGGATTTGGTTTGAATTTCAGGGTTGCTGCTGTGGGAACGAATTTTAGGGTGCTTACGGGTGAAAGAATCGCTGCTGCCTATAACAATACAAACAGCCGCCTAATCCTTTTAGACTATGACGGCACAATGATGCCACAGGCTGCTGTTGACAAGACACCTAGAAATGAAGTTATTTCAATCTTGAATTGCTTATGCAGTGATCCCAAAAACATTGTTTTCATCGTGAGTGGCAGAGGAAGGGATTCTCTAAGCAAGTGGTTCTCTCCATGTGAGAAGTTGGGTATTTCAGCTGAGCATGGTTACTTTACTAGGTACTTTCTTGTATTTCATTACCTTATGTGATGCCTGGATTTGGGTGTTATCTATTTTAGCTCTTGACGATCTTGTTTACTGTGTTTTAGGTGGACAAAGAATTCTCCATGGGAGACTTGCTCGGCGACAGTGGATTGTGATTGGAAAAAGATTGTCGAACCTGTCATGGAGCTCTATACCCAGACAACTGATGGGTCTTTCATAGAGCACAAAGAAAGTGCTCTGGTGTGGCATCATCGAGACGCAGACCCTGATTTTGGCAGCTGCCAGGCTAAAGAGCTTCTTGATCACTTGGAGAGTGTCCTTGCTAACGAGCCTGTGGTTGTTAAAAGGGGCCAGCAGATTGTCGAGGTGAATCCACAGGTATGAAACACATTGAACTATTTTCAATTGGGTATTTATGTGCAGCCACTGGTGGTTTGATATTCTGAAAAAAGGACAGAAAGATGTGCTTTAACTTTTAAGCCTATCAACTTCTAAATTGCACTAGTCATTGAAGTTCAAATGGAGAAAGAAATTTGCTTTATGAATGCGAAAATATGTGGGCCGTGGTTATTTTTGGTATAACTGTATTTTTGTATGTTTTTCGTAATTCAAGAGGCATGTGCACTGTTGATTAATTTGTGCAGGATTTGGTGGCTTCGTAAATGGGAAGCTGGGTTATGATTCTCGATTCCACGTAAAAATCTGGAGAAGCTGGGTTATTTATTCTTGACATTTCTTTTTTCGTGAATTTCAGGGAGTAAGCAAAGGTGTAGTTGTGGAAAACCTTATTTCAACCATGCGAAGTAAGGGCATGTCACCGGATTTCCTGTTCTGCATCGGCGATGATAGGTCAGACGAGGACATGTTCGAGAGCATTGCAAGACTTGTTGACAATCTGTCATTGCCACCCATCGCAGAAGTGTTTGCCTGCACTGTTGGTCATAAGCCTAGCAAGGCAAAATACTATCTTGATGATACGCCTGAAGTCATCAAGTTGCTTCAAGGCCTTGCTACAGCATCAGGAGGACCAAAGCATGCACACACGCAGGAAGACGAGTATGTCTAAAATGACCATAGGGAAACAGAACTAGGAAAACATGGGCCATGAGTTTGGAGCTCTGGTTTTTGCTCCATTATCTCATCCATGTTTATTAGCAAGGAGGAAGGTATTGATCTAGTGCTAATCAAATGATACAGCAAGACTTTGTATAGTAGATAGTTTTTACTTTTTACAGCCACAGGTTCATCTTAAAATTCAGTGCCTGAAATTGACAAGATGACAGATTCATGTTCTTTCTTTTATTTGAAGGCAAATTTTCATTTCATGGCATGTTGTTCTTTTTTTCCTTCTCCTTTCTGCTTCCCTTCTTTAGTTGTAGATGTAACTCTGATATGATAACAAGACTCATATGGTAGCTCTGATGTAATTTTCAGGATAAATGAATAAATTTGTAAAACCAAAAGAAAGTAGGCGGCTGACTCTTCCACGAAACCCAGAGATAAAACCAACACAAGGCAAATTGAATGGTGAAATTATATCTGGTCAGACTTGAAAGTGTGCAATTATTTTTGCTCCGACCTTTTCCTGGTAGTATTGTTGTTTAGATAGTGATTGTTCTTTACCAACATAAACGACCACTTCCATAATTCTCATGTTGGATAAAAATTGTGAAAAACCATTCATTCAGAAATCAGAATTTTCCTTGGTCTTTTGCTCTACCCTGACGTTTCTGAATTATAGGCTATAGCACAGCTCTTGTCAAAAAATTATATGGCTAGGCCTGCTTATAGTCAAATCTCACAACACAAGAGATTTGCCTCCATCCATCTCATTGGAAGATTTGGTCCGCAGTCACAGTTTTTGTGTTTGTTCAAGATCCAAGATAATCTCCAATGTTAATGTTTCTTATCACATTTGGAATTCAAGGGGCTCCATATCCAACTTTGCAGCCTAATCTAATTAATAAATCAATCAGCTTCATTTTGAATTGTCTAATAATCTTCAACTTTGGCGTTCTCCTTTCCATATTCTTTACCAATCAAATGCATTCCTATTGTCAAAGATGGTATGATTGAGTGTGACAATCCTTTGAAAGCAAGATAATTTAAACAGTTTATTTGCTTCCTTTAACTACTTTGAATAGTCAATTTCATTTGTGCTATAAATGACCAGGTATATACAAGTTTTTCTGCCTCATACTTGGTGCCTCCTTACAGTTCGTCCCCTATAATGTAACTCTTGAATTATTTATTTATTTATTTATTTAATAATTTGGGAAATTGGAAAGGATATTGCTAAATTCATTACCAAACTTGTTATTTCTACCGCTTGTTTATTGAAAATTACTAATGCAGTATTTTCATTAGTTATAGTTATTGTACATGAAAACTAAAAAAAATTGAAAAACAAAAATATTGATGGACATTTCAGATATTTAATATAAAATACATTAAATTATGATATAATAACAAATCTTGATGGCACTGTGTTAGTAATTTTTTTTTAAAAAAAGTGGTGGGAATAATAAATTTGATGGTATCAACTATCAAACTCTTACGTCCCACTTCCCTGCCTATTGGATTTGCTCACTCTTTTGATTTTTCTGAATTCCAAGTTAGAGATTTAGAAAAGGAAATGTGGTGTCTAATATTGGCGTAGCAAGAGAGCATGGAATTGAAGGATGGTTTGAATCCAAGCTTGTAATTGCCTTTTAAGATACAACCCAGAAAACAAAAATGGTTGCATGTAGACTGTAGTGAAGGACCTATTGTCAGAATTGCCTAAAGCCACATCCTAATATCAATACCATATGAACCCTCTTGCTTATTCAATTAACAAGCTAAATTTTCAGTCTTTTTCTTCATCAATGAATGACCAAACTTTCAATTATCAGACCTGTCAAAGGTTCAGCAGTGCATCCTTTGGAACTTCTCAAGTCAGCATTGAGAGGCCTGCAAAATAGTCGAAGACTTCTCAAAAGGCTTCTCCTTCTTCCTCATCTCATATTATATCTTTTCACAACTCTAATTCTCCTTTAGCTACAAGCCTAGTTCTTCTCAACGACAACAAATCTACGGCTTGGGAAACTCAACTCATTCTTGTAGGATCTGATGGATATATAAATTACGAATATGATGTAGCATGTTATGAGCAAGGTAGAAACCCGGAAAGAAGGGTAGAGGAGACTGACGTTTACTTATTACTTATACTGACCAAAGCTTAACAAAACAGGGCCATGTTGACTGGTTCAAAAGTTTCATAATTTAAGACTCAAAGTTGTTATACATGTCAATAAGAGCAATCCCAAGGAAAACCCAAAGTTCAAACCCTTTCTTTAGTGCATAATCATGAAGCCATCAACCTAATTTTAGACTCCTCAACTGAAAACACGCCTATAAAATCATTTGGCTTCACATTAGCAAGCAACATTCTCTGAAACAATTCAAATGCCTCATGATCGAGGTCATTGGTTTCTGACATACCCAATTACCTATTGATTATTGCAATCTACGAAACAACATATCCAGATCTCCACAAGTAACAAGTCTGACAATCGAAGTGGTCTACGAAACCACATTTCAAAAGAACAAACGAGCCCCTTAGCAAATCTCTCGTCTCCGCACCCATCTTTTATGCAGCTTGGTCAAGCGAATAGTACCATATCTGTACTAAGGATTGGCCAAATTGCTAACTTACCTAGGGCAATGATACAATTCAAGATTCCAATCATAAGTAGGGATCACAATCGACTAGGTACAAAGCAGGTACCCTACCCAGTCCAATTTACCCATTAATTATTCTTTAAAAATGCTTGAATGGATAATCAGCCAAATATAGATAAAATAATATTATTTATTTATGTTAATAAGCAATTAATTCATAAATATGGGTATTTCCTTTTTACCTTGTTGCTACCCATTACTTATCCATTAGCATAAAAAAAAAATAAATAAATAAATAAAAAAAATTAAAATAAACAAAAGAAAAAAAAAAAGAAAGCAAAGCACCATGGCACAAAAATCGCTAAAGGCCACAGCCTAACCACCTCCTCTCCTCCATCACAAAAAGAGAAAGAGGGATGATATTACTATCAATGATGATGATCATGGTGATTATGTTAGTCAAGACTTACTTGCCTTAATTGATTTCAGAATGATATCATCATCCCTTAAAATAGATATTTCTACTCCAATATCCTTTGCCAATGATGTTGATGCTATTAAAGATGATGTCTTTTAAGACATGTTTCTTTTGTTTGATTTCGATGGGATGTGTTTTGCTGAAACACCTTCGATGATGATCGCATAGTGCTTAGAGGAAGGGGATGATGATGTATTACAAGACATGCTTCTTTTATTTGATTTCCATGGGATGTGCTATGCTGAAAGACCCTTTGATGGTCATACCATGACAAGATGATGATGATGATTATGAAAAGGAGGAGGAGAGCTTATAGGGGATTCTTACCTTATTCAAATCTTGAAGGATGCCAACCTACCTAGCTATTTAAAGAAATTGATCGATTGAAATTATTCTGATTCAACCCTTTTTATGCATTTTTTATTTATTAAATAGACATTTCCTTATGTTTTTTTTTTTAAAGATTAGTTAACTTCTAAGTACATTGTATTAAAAAAATAGGTATATCTTTATCTTACGTTTTTACCAAAAAAAGAACAAAAAAGGAGAAATTACACCCTCCATATGTAGGTATCAATATTGGTGTTAGATTTTAACTTTTGGTTGTATAGTAGATACAATATAAATATTATTTAATTATATAAAAAAATACATATTTACCTAATAAGTTGTGCTACTAATTTTTGTGAAAATTTATATATTTGAATAATAAGTTATTCGAGTTCAATATTGTTCTTTTTATAAAAAAGAGTTTGTAACAAATAATAGTTTTCAATAAAAAAAAGTTTGAAAAAAAAAATTAGTGCCCATCAACTCGTAGAATTTTAAAGAAGTTGGAATTAAAGTAAGCAACTCAATTGATGAAAACTCTTATGTTGCATGCAATTTCATTCAAGAAAAAGAAAATAAAAAAAGTTATTCTTCAATGGAATTACAAGAAATCTAAAAGAATTCCATAGAGAAAATACATAGAGAAGAATGCCAAAATTACCAAGAGTGGCTATAATGTTTCTCCTTTTTAATTTTAGCTCGAGGTAAAGGTAATGGGTTCAATGACCCTAGTATGACTATATTTTCATACTTTACATTGCTAGCAAGTAGGACGAGTTTTGAACATACTTGCCTCACATTCATTGCCAATCCTTTCCAATAAAACAATATTGCTACCTTCTTAGTTATAGCCATTAATCTAGAATACCCTTCAACTGCAGAATCATGAAACAAGAAAATTAATTTCTTTTGTAATTACATATCATTTCTAATAACCAATCTCTCCTTTCTTCTTAGTTGTTGATCTTGCCATGCAGATTATGGGTGGTTTACCTCGAAGTTTATAATTGTGTAGAAACAATCTTTAAGGTAAGATCTAAACTCCATGATGTCCGAATCTTTGTTGTCAATTCTATAGATATAAAAGGTGCATCTATAACATATCTTTCCACCTTTGAAAAAGCATAATCAACCTCATTTTTCTTCTCTTTTTTATAGACAATTTCATTATCATATTTCATAAACTTAACCAACTAAATAAGTTGCTCAACTGTATAAATCCTTTGTTCTAGCAAATGTTTTAAATTTTGATGGTTAGTGCTAATGATAAAATGTTTGTTAGTTAGATACCGATGTCATTTCTTAACGAGTATACACTATGACAAAAAAAAAAAAAACTATTTCTCATAGATAAACATAGCTTGATGTTTAAGAGAAAGTAATTTACTAATATAAGCTACTTGGATGTCTTTTTTGCATTTAAAATATCAATAATTCCTATCCTAGATGCATCAATCTCAATGAAAAATTCCTTAAACAGAATAGGTAATGCCAAGACAAAGGTGGTAACCATTGCTTGCTTCAATTCAAAAAATGCCAATTCAAGCAAGCATCATTTCATAAAAAAGTATCCTTCTTTAATAAATCATTTGAAGGCCTTGCTATCTTTTTTTTTAATTCTACATAAAATGCCTATAATACCTAATGAGACCTAAAAACCCTCTTAATTGTTTAAAGGTGGTAGGTATAGTTAGTTATGTGTAGTTTCAATCTTTTTAGGATTAGTTTGAACTCTTTCTTATGAAATGTAATGTCCTTAATACTCCATACTTGAAATGTCAAAGATGTACTTTAACTTTTTAGTGAACCAGACATTTTTTCTTAGTAAAGATAGGGTAGTTTTCAAATGATGCACATAATCTTTTAAATTTTTGCTAAGAATTAATATGTCATCAAAGAAAACTAAAATGAATTTTCTAAAGAATGATTTGAAAATATCATTCATTAAAGATTGAAATGTTCTAGAGGCATTTGTCAAACCAAAAGGCATCAATAAATATTCATAGTGGTCATTATGTGTTTTAAAAATAGTTTTTAAAATATTAACGAGATTCATTCTTATTTGATGATATCCAATTCGCAAGTATAATTTTGAAAAAAATAATAGAGCTCTATAATTCATTTTATAGTTATGCATGATTCATTCTTATTTAATGATATCTAGTTCACAAATATAATTTTGAAAAAATAGTAGAGCTCTACAATTAATAGTAGAAGAATGATAGGAATGGAGAACTAATCTTTCATAGTCATTTGATTCAATTTTCTATAGTCAACATACATTCTTCAGGTATTATTTTTCTTTCTCACCAATACCCCTAGAGAGAAAAAATGATTAATACTAGATTGTATAATTTCACTCTTTTTAATATCTCTTAAACCTATTTTTCAATCTTATTCTTTTGAAAAAAAAGGTATCCGTAGAGCCTCATGCTCACAGACTTTTGACCCCTCTTTTAAAATTATCCTATGATCATGAATCCTTTGTAAGGGTAATCCTTATGGTTCTTAAAAACCATCAACAAACATTTCGAACACTACCTTTAATTCTATTGGAATATGTTCTTTTATTTTTGCTATTCGAGTTTTTCACATTCAATTCCTCAAAATCAACTATATGAGTTAATTGTAGCCAATTTAGTTGTTACTCGTTCATAGATGATCTTATCATTTTTATTTTCTTCCGTACTCTAAAAATCAAGTTTACACACTTTTCTTGCAACACAAACTATTTTTTCTCAAAAAACTTCATCCTTATTGTTATTATCCAAATTTTTACCCTTATTGCTTTTACTTCAATTTTTATTTTTGTTACAAAATAAAAAAAAAAAAAAAGAACAAAAAAAAACAAAAAAATGAAAAATAAATAAATAAATAAAGGAAAAGAAAAAACCAATTGGGATAATTAGCTAAGATTAATTCTAGAAAAGGGCATAGTTGAGAAAAAATAAAATTTTAGAAGTAACAAAAGGAGCAATTGAGGGTCCAATTAAAAAATAAAAAATTATGGCCTTTGATTAAAATAAGGAAGGGGCATAATTTAAAGGAACCAAAAAGAAAAATCTCAATTAATTGAGATTTGGAGGGCCTATCGAAATAAAAACCAAAATTAAACTCAAGTTGATGGATGATAAAGGACTAGGGACCAAATTAGAATTTTACCATAAAAAAACCCTACCTATAAAAGCCACTCCCATGCATTTTTAAGGACGAGCAAATGTTCATCTCTTTTATTTTTTGAAAAACCTTTTCAACCACCATAAACACACCATAACCGGTCTCTATCTCGCCTTCACCCACACACACAAATTTTCCCTCACCCGAATAGCCCCACTTACGCCGACCTCACAACCCTCTCGTCGACCCTCTCCCTCGCTCAAACCACGAGCTAGCCAGCCCTCTCTCTTTTGTAACTTTAGCATGCACCGGTTATTACTTAGCCGTACCTCACCTCCATGCAGTAACTCTAGCTCGTCTTGCCCACACGACCAAGCCTCGCTCACGTGTGTGCTAGCCCTCACTTCAGCTAGCATCGTTAGCCTTTTTTGCTCGACCGGCCTCACCCAAACACACCCGACCAGCCCACATCTTTCCTCACACTCATCCCCACGGACGTCACACATCGCCTAGCCATCCTCACCCCTCGTGCACCAGCCATCCCTTACGCTTGCTCTCTTCCTCTCGCCCGTATCTCTCGCACCGACCTCACGTCATAGCCTCGCATGCTTACTTTCTCCCTCTCGCTCATACCTCTTGCACTAGCCTCATACTACAGCCCCTCCACACATGCTCTCTCTCTTTCGCCCATAACTCTCACACCAACACCCTCAAGCCCCATAATCCACGACTCCAACCATCTTTATGCCCACACACATAATAACCCCACTCCAGACCTCACCTTCGACCCACTTAAAGCCCTTACTCTAGACTCCAAAACCCATAATAGAACTAGCCTTCTTCAAAGCCCTAAAACCAGCCTTTAAAGTAGCTACAACTAGACATATAAAGCTCCCACAAGTAACCCCAAAATAGACCCGAAAACTCACTAAAAACCCTTCAAAATCAGCTATGCAATTGTTACTCACAATCCCCAAAAACCCTTACAAAGAAACCATTTCGGATAGCCTATTTAAACCATCAAAGTAGCCCTAAAACACCCTCAAATCAACTTTAAAAAAATCCAAAAAAACACCTAAAACACCCTCCAAAATAGCTGTAAAATCTCCCTCAAAACAGACTTCATTAAACACTTTCTTGATTATTGAAAAAAGAGAAAATAAGGGTAAGAAAAAAAAAGAGATTAAAATTTTTTATCATGTTGGATTGTTTTGGTAGAAACAACATGATGTTGTAGACTCGTGTTTGCTCAATTTTTTTGATAGAAAAACAAGCTATAGAACTCACGTGGCATATTCAAGAATCTTGTAAAATTTACAACCAAGAAAATGAAGATTTTTTTAACCACCCCAACAATACTCATCTTCATATTATCGACCGGTAGTTACCCTTCTTTCTTGGCTAATCAAATATTCAATTATCATTGAGATCGAAGAGGGTAGGATTGATTCTCGATCAAACATTGACGTTTCGGAATTTTTAGGTAAAAATCCTAAAACCATGATATTTTAAAATAATAATAATAATAAAGGTTAAAAATGATTGGTGTGCTTCGAATGTGTTTAAAATTATGATGTTTGGATTGAATGTGGTTAAAATGAAACTTATTGCAATGACTGATAAAATATCTTGTTTTCCTATTATCATGCCTACTTGTTTTAACGCGATATTTATGCTATTTTGGTGTTTTAATTAACTATCCATGATTGATTGCAATATACAATGAAGTTGTTGGTGGCTTTCGACTTATGTGATGAAGCCATCGATGGTTTGAAATCATTATCTAGTGTTTGGTCCTTGTTTTCGCTGCTTTTTACTTTCAATCCCGAGTTGCTTGTTTTTCATTTTTCATTGTTTATTTCATCAAAATGAAGTTATCGGTGGCTTCCCACTTATGTGATGAAATCGCTAGTGGCTTCGAAAATAATTTTTCATTTATTGTCTATTTGTTTGAAATGAAGTCGCCAATAGTTTTCCATTTATATGACGAAGTCACCTGGTGGCTTCTAAATAGTTATCTACTCTTTACCCGAGCTAAATAAAGTGATTAATAACTTTTAACTTATGTGATGAGGTTATCGCTAGCTTTAAACTAATGACTTGAAGTTGTCGATGGCTTCTTACTTGTATGAGCGAAGTCGTCGGTGACTCCGTAATGCTCCCGTCCCGGTTATATTTCTACTACCCAAGTAAGGTACTCGAACGAAGCGCGTTATGCCGACATACCCTAAACTCTAAGTAGTGTTCTTATGATATTCTTAGGACTTTAACAAGTACATTACGTATATAACTCCTTAAGATAAAATTCACATAACATAATTAAATACATTAATAAAACATTACAGGCGATATTCAATTTCTCACGAACTCCATACTCTAAATTTACGGATAAAATAAAAACTAATATATGGTGCCTCACATGAGCCAATTAGGAGGAGCCAGCCGCATCCGTACCAACTTGTCCTTTTTCATCAAGACATAAAAAAATAACAACGAGGTGAGCCGAAGCTCGGTAAGCGAGGTGATGCACGTGATATATAATGTTGTTTTGACTTCCCACCATACTTATAAATTTTAATCTCGGATACCACAGGTATTAGCCGATCTACTCTATTTATCATCCGGGTGGTCCGCAGATCACCTTCTCGCTACAACGGAATTATCCCTCGTTGTAACTACCGTTAGTGAGAATCCATCGTCTAACGAGTGCAAGCACACAGACTTGATTTCATCTAGATGATCCTCGAATCATCTTCTGCTACGACGGAATTATCCCTCGTTGTAACTACTATTAGCGAAAATCCATCGTCTAATAGTGCAGGCATACATCCTAGAGTACCTGGACTACTAATACCCATTTATTCCAGTTAGGTTATCAAACCTAGATGTATAAACCATTTTTCAATCAATTGACTTGTTTTAAACCACCCACTATGCACATGATGCACGTGATGACATATTTAATCACATTCAACCAAATTCGGGTACCAACCCTTCATTCTCATGCCATACTCATGGTCCAACCCACACTCGGAATTTATCCATTTCTCACATACCAATCATGATACCCACAACGAGAACACAATCTCCGCTCATTAATATTGTTCATTAGTTTCATTAATATTTAAAAGAAGGTCCAAGTCCATTTACTTTAATCCGAGCCCATTAACTTTATCCTAGGTCCATTGTCTCTATTTAATTCCATTTTATTTAGTCCAAGCTCATTTAGTTTATTCCAAACCTATTAATTTTGTCAAAGTCTAATTTTTTTGGTTTTAAGGTTTATTACCGGACAACTCCTAATCGAGTAAATAATTTTCTAATTTCAGAACGTAATTAAATCTTACTCATTTTATTTTAGATACTGACATATTTATTTATAACATATCCAAAAATTAGGTCTAAATACCAAGTACATAATTAATTACAAATTTTTGAAACTTAGGGAGCAATCTGCCTAATAGTAGTTTATCTAGAGCTATCCATACTAAATCGGGTGTAACTCTTTGTACACGAATCCAATGACCAAGAAATTTTAAAGGAAGTTAGCTGAAACATAGATGAACAACGTTTATGCTTTAAGTTTCACCTAGAAATCGATCTAAAAGCCTTGAACATACACCCTAAAATTCGGACAGAATTTACTCCTTATCAACACTAATTTATTAGTTCATTCCAAGCCAACTTTAAACATGTTTTAGTTCACTTAAATTTAGTCCAAGTTTAATCCAACCCATCACCACATACTTGGACGTTTTTCAAAAAATCATAACATCATAAATCATTACAACAAGGCATCCATACATAGATTTATCCCAAGCATTAAGCATATAACCATTGAAAATTATTACAACCCGTGAAATAAACACTAACAAAATAACTTAAAAAAAATAATTTAAGACATTAATCAGCCAAAAAAATGAAACCTACTTACCACTTTTAGGTTTGATTAGAATTTCCTTAGCTCTTTTCCTTTTCTTTTTCTCTTTCTTTTTTCTTTCCTTTCCTTTCTCTCCTCATGTTTTTCTTCCTCTCTTTTCTTTCTTGCCTTTTCTCTCTCAATTTTTGGTACCTACCGGTTACTAAAATTTTTCTCCCATTTTAACACTTTATATATATATATATATATATATATATATACTTACTTTCATTCAGCTACAAGTGTTAGAAATTAATGGGATAAGGTGTAAAGGTTATGGGTGAGTTATGAGGAAAGTCGGTCGCTTTGGAATCCATAATGGGTGAGTTGGCATTAAATTCATTTATTGTATTTACTTAGTTTCTATATAAAATTTAGACTAATTAAAATTATTAATTAACTTAATTCAAGTAACTAAAACTACTTTCTTTCATAAAAATTTAGAAATTTTCATTTTTAAAAATTCGAAATTTCTTTTCCCCCCAAAATTCCAGTAGTGTTTCCTCCTAACCCATCTATACTAAAATGTGCATAACTCTTTCTATATGTATCAAACAATTATGAAATTTTATATAGAGCTATTAAACACGTAGAAAAACAACTTTTATTCTTTAAGTTTTGCTCAAAAATTAATCTAACAGCATCAAATAAATCTCACAAGATTCGGGCAGATTCTTCTCCCAAAATTTCAGCGAGAATGCATTTCGAAACAACCCTCACTGTAATTGGTATAACTCTTAATGTATAGGTCTAACTATTATAAAATTTTATACAGATCTATTCAACATATAGATGAACAACTTTCATTCTTTAAGGTTGACCCAAAAAGTACCCTAAAGTCCTCAAATAATTCACATAAAACTCAGGCGTGAATATAGTCCTTAAAATACTCGATTTTGCATATTTGATTTCTTTAATAATTAAACCATTAATCTTAAGCAAAATAACTTTAATTTAATATAAATCACATATTTCAAGAATTAATTTCTTATGATGAAATGATAATTATACTTACTCTTAATATACATATATATAGAATTATTCTAATACACGTCGTATTACGGATAAGGGTTTTTACAAGGGTTACGGACTCGTCGCTCATGTCAATAAAAGGCTATTCATCTTCAGAAACTCACCTATTGGTTGATAATAGGTCGTGTTCATTAATAATTTATCAAAATTCTAAATTTCTTCACCTTTTCTTGTTAGGTGGGGAGTATTGGCCTTAGACAAGCCTCGAACTCACAAACTATCCCGTTTTTACACTCGAACCATCCCGTTTCTTATTTTTGCAAAATAAACTCACTTAAATAAGCATAAGAGCATAGCACAATAAAAACCTAGGCTTTATATTCATAGGAAAAAATACAGCATACCTTAAATAGGACATGATGATGGTGATGTCATATCTTTTTCATACATAATCGACCCTGTATCTAAATATCTATGTGGAACATAATGCTTGCAGATCATGACTTAAAATTCACAATAATTGTTATTGTTGTTATTTTGTTTGCATAGTAATCAATTTATTTTCCTTATGTATTTGAACTCCTTTTAAGGAAATAACAAGCAAGCTTATTCCAACTAAAATTCTATGGTTGTTCTCACCCAAACTGGAACTCTATTTTAGTATTTATTCTAAGCTTTGATTGGGACCTTTCACAAAGTTTCGATTAGAAAGTGGCTATAAGTTTTCTTTTTTAAAATGATGATGAATAGTGTCAGCTCGATCTAAAATGAGAGATATGTGTATTTATAGGAAAATAAATCGAGTTTTGGGTAAACATTAATTTTGATCCCAAGTTCCTCCGTATTTATCAATTTTGATGCCTTTTTGCTTGCTTGAATTTCAATGACACCCTTTAATTGAAATTAATCAAGAATCCTTCCCTTAATTTCCCTTAATTGTACCTTTTCTTTGTTTTAATTAAGGATTTGAATTTTTAGACTTTTCAATTACACTCTTAATTGAGTTTTTCTTTGTCACTAAACCTTCTTTTTGTATCTTTTTTTCCCCAGGAATTAAGAAATTAATTGAGATAAAAAATTAAGTATTACTAGTTATTATTATCATTTATTTATTCAGCTTCAACAATCAACCATATCCAAGAATTCTATACAAAGTTATGAGTATAATGAAAAGAAGATTGAAAATACAGAGTGGGGAGTAGAGAAACATGAAAGGAAAATAATTAAAAAAGGCTTTGAAAGTGGGTTTGTGAACCAAAACAATTATAGGTTTTTACTTCTAAATCCTAATGTTTATACTTGGATCTAGTTAATTGTTCCTTCAAGTATGAACACAACTTTGTCATAATAGAGAAAACATAAAACATGTTTTTCCGTTATTTGGATCCAATTATCTTTTAAATCTCATAAGTTTATTTTAAATACTTCTATTCTTACAAATATATTTTACAAAATTCACCTATCAAAAAAAACAACATTAGATATATAAGAGACAATAGGTAAGGAGGTTCTTCAAAACAAATCAAAGATAAGCCAGCAAATCGACCAAAAAATAAAGTGCTTATGTTGTGATTTGTAGAAGTAACGACCACCAACTAAGTAGAATGAGAGTAAGTAATGAGAGACATGAGAGGAGGAACATATAATGCTAGCAAAGCGCGATCAATTGACGAGTAGGTGGATGGTCAAAATACAAATACATGGAGCTTTTTATGATGTTTAGTGAGTGAGTGAGAGAATGTTAAGATAATAGAGCGAGAGTTCAAAGATTTTACTAAAACTCATTAGGATTCCTTTATAATGATGTGAGTTTGATATTTATAGTGAAATATAGATGACATTTAATTGTTAGGATCGTGTCATGTTATCGATGTTTGAACTGTCGATTTGAATTGAAGGAAATTAGGTATTTTTTTTAATTAAACTCGTTTTAACTTGCTATTAAAAACTTAAAAAAAAATGACAATTAAGTTTTTCTTTAGCGGATTCTTCTCTAAATCCACCAACCCAATCTCTCTAACACCTCGTTTGGAATCAAATCTAGGATGGAATTCGGTTCAATTTAGTAAGTAGAATTTAATTCAGTTCATTTACTAATAGAATTCATGTGTTTGGAATGAATATACAATTAATAGAATTGAATTGATTTCTCTTGTTTGGAAGAATTTGAGAAAGAATTGAACTTTTATAACTTTACCATAATATCCTTTTTCTATATTCCTACTCCTTTACAATCCTCCTCTTCCTTGAAACTGAATTTTAGTCTACTAGAAAACAAATGTCGGTATATTGGTTTCTCTTAATTAACAAAATAATTTTCATACTTGAATTAAGCATGCAAAGGCTGTAATATTAATTATAATAAACTTCACAACTATATCTTAACAATAATGCATATCCAACTCTATTTACATATTCAAGTTAAACCCAATGCACCTATAGTTGTCTTTCAATATTAACAAAAAGTTAGAAAAGTTGGTGATGTAGTTACCCATTACACAAAAGGGTGCATCCGATAACTTTCAAACTTCCAAAAAGAACTTATAATATTTCAATTGTTTATTTTTCTAATAAGCCATTCCATGCGAAGATCTTCCGGACATGCAAAAAATGTCCCAATAAGGCTCGAATGAGCTACAAGCTAATCAACTCGAATCTAAGAGCGATGTACTTTTCAAATCGAGCTTTTCCATCACAGCAAAGATTTATTCTTACGCCTAAATACGACGATTAGTTTTCAAAATTGCTTGTGCTATGCCTTTCATAGCACCGATTACTTCTTGGATCTCCTCCATTATTTGTGCCTTTCGTTTAGTTCCTTTGAAAGAGACTTCTTTCGATGATGAAGTTGCTACATCGAGTATGGATGTGGTTTGTGCTTGATTGTTTAATGTTGATGGAGAATTGTGATTATCGAAAGAGGAAAATTTCTCCAAATGAATTTCATTTTTTATTTGCATCTCATCAATATCCTCAATCCGTATCTCTCTTTGCTTCCTTTCCCATCTTTGAACTTTCTCTTTAGCACTCTCGACACCATCACTAGTTGCTCGATCTTTTTCATAGATCTCGTGTAGCAATTCTAAATTGAAAAGTTGTTTATCTCGAATCAACCTCATCTTGTCATTAGCCTATTCACAAAATAAATAATCGAATAGTATATAATCCACATGTTTGGCTATTTCTAGAACCATCGAACTAAAATTAACAAGCAATGCAAATTGACTAAGTCACTTTTATTAAAAACATAAAAAAAAAGAACTTAAATAAAATATATAAGAATTTGTGAGGGTTGCTAAAAGGAACTTAAATCTGGTTTTATATAACTATAACGAGTGCATGTCGATTGAAGATCCAACTAACTAATGCATCGATTCTTGATTTAACATTAAATCTACAATAATGATGTAAAAGTTACAATGATAATATATATCTTACATTGATTAAGTCATCCCAAACAGTTGGTTTAACATCTATCTTTTTGGTAACATCATTCCACGAGAAACCACTCTTTTGAATCAAGACTATCAATGCCAAACCCATTTGATCTTTCAAAGTCTTCAAACGATTAACGATTTTCTCGCCATGTAATTTTGATTCCAAACTTTTCATTCATTTCCGTAACCATAACTCGATAAGCTTCAGCAGAAAGCTCTTATCATCGTTTTGTCCTTTGAGTTTTTGTAATTGAAGCACCTCTAGCATCAATCTATCCATCTCTACACTCCATCTAAAATAACCATCATTGTTGTTCTTACCTTCTTGGCCATTAACATTAGTAACCTCTCGTACTTCATCCATGACTTGTCCTATAAATGCAAATCATGAACAAAATACAAGTTCTTCCATGTCAAATATTGAAAGGAAAAAAAGGGTTCCAAGTAGAACTAAATGTTAACGTTTACATTGCTTGAATGGAAAAACAAACAACTAGAAAAAACAAATAAGATCCATTAAATTACAAAACATAAATCATACATAGGTTATACCAAAAAAGAACAAGAAGCATCTCAATAATATATTTCAAGACTAAGTAGTATAAGATATTTAAATAGTTCTTCGAGAAGTGTAATCATGCCACATCTCTCGCAACAATAGCTTCCCTTATCATTTCCCCTCTTCGACCATCCTCGCTTCTTGCAATATATGTTGAACCAATTTCATGGTCAAGTTGGTTCGTCATGAGTTCCCTATCTACTTCGAAATTAGTTGTTCATCTAGATCCACACCCATAAGATAATTATGTAAAATACGACATGCTATTACAATTTCAGAAAGAGTGTTCACATCATATTGTGCCTCGGTACCACTTGTAATTATTGGAAAACGCTTCTTTAATACACTAAAACTTCTTTCAATTGCATTTCTCAAACAAGCATGTCGCAAGTTAAACAATTCTTTTGCATTTTCAGGACCATGTTGGGAATATTCTTTCAAGTGATAACGTGTGCTTCTATATGGAGTAATAAATCCCGATCGCAACATATATCCCGCATCTGCTAAATAGAACTTACCTAAAAAACCATAAACTTTGTGTAAAAATTTTACAAATTACATGCAATGGCATAATGAAAAAAGTTTATATGAACTAGTTTTTGTACTACCTTGAGGGACTTGTAACTTATCCTCCCTACTTAAAGTATTTTCTAACACTCTTGAATCGATGCGGAACCTTCCCACCCAGGTAACACATATGTAAATTTTAAGTCAAATGTGCATGCATCCAAAATGCTCATTGTAGGAATCCCTTTTCTTCCTCTATATCTTGCCACTTGATCTCTAAGAACTTTAACACGAATGTGTGTTCCATCAATAACACCAATGCAATTCTTCAAATTTCACATTAAAGTTAGCATTTTCAAACATAAACATGAAGTCAATGATTGCTGTAATTTAATAAAACATACCTTAAAATATGGATAGTATCTCATTTCTCTATGTATTTACGGTGGAATTATGGAACCATTTGGTTAGACTAAAAATTGAACTTCAAGGGATATAATTGCCTCTAAGGACTTGATGAAAATGACGGCTAACGAGTCTCACTCGATCGACAAAAGAAAAATTTCACAATACGATTACGAATATTACATCCTATAATATGGAGGAATTTAACTAATTGTTCCTTAATTGTACTATATTGGCTATCTCTCAAAAGACCTCTTCCTCGTAAAATTAAAACTAATCGTCGAAAAGCATTGGGTCTCATACGTATTATACCACGTGAATCTTCACTTGTCTCTAAAGTCCTAAGCAATTCTTGTCTAACTTCTTCTTTATTCCTATTTCATTCGAAGCGGGTCTATCTAAATGAGAGGCATCTTGATAGAGTTTAAATAAAAATACTACATAACCCACATAAGCAATCAAAGAAAGCAGAGCATTCCTCTCAAAATCCGTCATAATGTCACCTACATTCATGAATTTTTTAATCAAGTGAAAGATAATTAAAAATAGTAAATCAAACTCCAAGTGGAGAAAAACAACGACAAACATAACAAAATAAAACAACGAGTAGTAGCGACTGAAAAATAGGTTGTTTGCACAAAAATAATTGAATCTCTGTAGCAACAAATTGAAATTATGTTTTTGTTTATTCCAAGCATGGTAGGTAGAAACCACCCTCCGGAGAATTCATAGCTCAAAACAAGGAGAAGCCAAAATTGAACAATGAACCAAAAATGACATAAACTTTGTTGTTTCCTTTCTTGTGGTCTTTCTCGGTTTCATCAAATAGGTAATAAAGCTTCTACCTTTACCGTTTTTTTCTTCTTAATTTAATCCTTCGTTCTTCTTGGCTTTCATAGGCTTGCATCAATAATTTATCGGTTTGAACTGGCTTCGGCATTTATTCAATTCCTTGGACTATTTGTCATTGTTTACATTATTTTTGGGTTCTTAAAGTTACATCTTAACTTGGCTTTAATTTTTTTTTTGTCCGTGTTTTCTAATTGAGAAAAATCGAAACTAAGTTACGACTTAATTAATTCTTTATTTTATTTTTGTAAGTCCATAACAAGGTGTCAAGGTCATTACAATATGGGTTATTGCTAAAATGCCGAAACATGCCTAAGTAGAACTAATGTCAAGACCAATATTAAGTAAAGGTTTCTACATGATTGTAAAAACCCTAATGCTCAAAGCATCATCAAAATTAAAAATATGCCATAAAAAAAATCATAGGTGCCGATGAAATAAAAAAATTACTTGCGGAGGGTTTGCGTTTGGTGAAGCAGAATTGCACTAAAGACAAGACGAAGAAAAAAGGATGAGATTTGAGTAAAAAAACCTTTGATTTTGTGGGTTGTTGATCTATCAATGGAGATGAGATACCAATGGGAATGAAATGACCGTTGGTGATGAAAAGTTATGTTCTTTAGCGGGAAGAAGAGCCGGATTTTAGGGTTTCCTGGATGATAAAGTAAGGGTAAAGATGGGTTTTTTATTTTAGAGGGAATGGGACCCACTTTTAGTCATGAAAGCCAATAGAATTCTACACAAATCACACCATTTTTTTTGTTGAATTCTTTCCGTACGAAAATCTTCATTTTTTGCTCCCAAATGAATTCTATTCTTCCCAATTCTATTGCTTACAAATATCCAAACGAGATATTTGGATTCAATTCTATCCAATTGAATTCAATTCCATCAAAATAAGGGGATTCTAAACAGAGTGTAAAGTATTTCAAATACAAAACATAGGCATTAGTTCTATCAGAATAACCCGTGTCCGTCTTTACATAGTCCCAAATTTCATGCCGGACGAGACTCATTTTTGTTCGATTTATTTGTTGTGTAGTTTGGAAAAATGTAAAATAATAATAATAATATTAATAACAACGACATGGATTAATACATAAGTAAAATTAATTAAATTCTTAATTAATTTTTATGGACGAATTAAATATATAGAGTTATTAATGAAGTATGAAATACATATTCAATGATTGATTTTTTTTTTTTTTGTAAGTGTATTCTCTAAGGTAGTTATATAAAAATAGTACTTTTAATTTATTTTACATTCAATAATGTTCATTAGGTGACATAAATAAAACAATGAGAAGTTAAATGATTTATATTTTTATCGCACATTAAATAATAACCATTCATGATTTATACTATTACGACGATGACTGTTATGTTACCTAGTAGGCTAATACGGCAGTGATACATACAATTTGGAGTCCACTCACTGTCATTGGACAATGTTCGTAATTAAAATCTCTCACAACCAAAGCTTGTTGGGTCAAACTTGATTTGACTAAAGTAATAGTCTTGTTTGGTTCCTCACACTGGACATCATTATTCATTTTCATTCCCAACTAAAACATAAACAAATTTAGAAAACAAAAAACCCCATTCTGTCAAACTCATTGGTTGTCTAATTCCTCATTTTCAAGGCTCCAAAAACGAACATCTTCCAAATCTATCACTCACCAATCTCCAGCTAACATTCTTTTTTCAGATTCAGGAGTTCAGATTCATTAGTGTACAACAAAAGTTTTAATGGGTTTGTTAGGGTTTTAGAAAAAGATCAGATTTTTCTTTTTTCTTGCTAATGGAGTTGAAGAAGGAAAAGCTTGTAATGTAAGTTTTTTTTTTTTTTTTTTAATGTCTTGTGATCTTGCTTTTGTGGGTTGTGTTTGTTTCTCTGCTAACGCTTTGTTTGGCTGCTAATCGACTGAATTCCTGCTTTTCTGGAGGTTCATAGAAAGTGGGGTTTAGTCCTTTAGATAGTTGGAAAAAAAGTGTATGAATTTTGTGATTCTTTGTCATATATTTCTAGGTTTTCTTTATAGTAAAGTACAGCTGCTATCTTTAATTGTTTAAGTGTTGATAAAACTGTCAAAGTTTGGATTTTTCATTATTCGGTTGCTGGGGAAGCCAAATTTTTGTGTTTCAATGGTTGAAATAAATGATAACATCATAAAGCAAGCAAACTAAGAGAATTGAATCGTTTGGCTTTTTCATGAGGTGGACTTCTATTGCCGAGTGGATGTAAACTACTAAAATGACGAGTCTTAAACTTTGAGTTTTAATATTCTAAAAGCTTAATTAACTATTGAAATCAACAGCTATTTTGATCAAGTTCATTTCTTGAGAAGTATACTTTTGTTTTCCAGGTAAATCATTAATGGGTTTGTATTCCCATTATTGAATTTCCTAGTAACAATTTGGTTCAATAATTTGTAGGTTTTATTCTGATGGAAAACATGACAAAGAAATCGTGTGGGGAAAAAATGACCCAATACGCTTGGAGAAGTCATCTTCTGTCGACAAGGTCTCGTCTTCATTGCTAAAAACAGACAATGTGATTGGGGGTGGTAGAAATAAACTCACTGGCAATTCCAAAATTGGAAGGTCTAAGGTGTTCCCAGAGGACCTTGCCCCATGGCGTCAGAGAATACTTGACCCTGGAAGCGATATTGTATTGCGATGGAACAGGATTTTCCTTTTCTCATGCTTGGTGGCACTTTTTGTTGATCCGTTGTATTTTTACTTGCCCACTGTTGGAGGGGCAGGAGACTCTTCATGTGTGAATACAGACTTTAAGTTGAGAATTGTTGTGACCTTCTTTCGAACTATTGCAGATCTTTTTTATTTGTTACACATGCTTATAAAGTTTCGAACTGCTTATGTTGCACCAAGCTCTCGTGTCTTTGGAAGGGGTGAACTCGTCATGGACCCAAAGAAGATTGCGAGGAGATATATTAGGTCTGATTTCTTCATTGATCTCATTGCCACTCTGCCTCTCCCTCAGGTATCTTTTTTTAATAATTGACGTTTTACAGTTTATGCACGCTTCACGCAGTGGTCTTTGTTGATTCAATTTGACTAGTGGTCAAAGTAATAGACAGAGAATTTGGAGAGATGTATAATGTCTCTGAAAATGATACTTGCCACTAGAACTTTATTCTAATTTTGAAGTAACATCTTTTTCTAACTAGAATTATGAATCTGTGCTAGGTACTTTACTGTTATAGATGTTAAAGTCAAAAGCATTTAACTCGAGGTTTTTTAGCTATAATTTGCAAGAGTTCTACTTTATAAATAATAAATCAGAGCTTCTACTATAGGCAAGGCAACCAAAGGTGTGCCTCCCATTTGAAGAGAACAAAAGCTATGTACAAAATAAACAAATGGCAAATAAATCCCTTCTCAAGTGTGTTCCTTTGTCTCTGGTGTTCTTTTCTGTAAACCAAATAGACCTTGCAAGAGCAGAGGAAGAGCATTTAGTAGAAAAAAAAAAAAAAAAAAGAAGAAGAAAATTATCAGTGGAAGTAGGATTGAATTTCACCAAACAATAATTGAAATGACAAATGAACACGATGTGATATTAATGTCATACCCCTCCTAGTTGTAGGAAGATTTTGAGAACCCTCAGCAGAGTTACGTGGTTGATTACTGGTCCACACCTCTAGTTATGAAAAAGTTAGGCTTATGTTGTCATCTAGAAACTAGTACATAGTCGACCAACACTGATAGAGTTTGAGAGATATATTCTCTTTTATTTGATTTTGGTGGATTACAATACACATGGTTCAGCCATGTGCAGCATAAACCTCTGGATGTGTTGTTGAAGGAAAATAACAGCATTCAAGAAAAAGCAACAAAAGCAGGATAGGTGGACAGGAAGTATGTTTGGTTTTGGGAATGATTTGATCTCAAAATATCTCATAAATATATATAATCCAAAATAGTGCAGAATGGGAAAAGGAAATTATCAAAACCAAACCAATGTTGGGTTACATTGCATGCATATTAGCAGATTACCAGGGTATTATGGGTTCTTTTATTTTCTTGGGGGAAGGTTGAGTGGAATGTTTGTGGGGAGAGCAAGGTTTTCGGCAAGCTTAGGACTACAGCATCTTGGATTCCAAGTTTAATAAATAGTGTGGCAGATAGTGTGAATTATAACTGAGTTTACTTTGACGATGAACATTATATGTTAACTAATTGCCTGTTTCTGTTAGATAAACATTTATGTTTCAAGAGAGGAAATGGAACAAAATTCAAATCACTATGCAAGAAAACTATTGACAATAATTGTATGAAGGAAAAACATTTGGCTCCGCTCTCTTGACAAAAATTGCAGGTATTATGGGTTGCTTGTTTTTGAAATAAATTCCTGAATTTGAAAACATTAGGAAGGAAAACGTGCTTAGCTTACACTTCTGCACTATCTGCTCATTTCAATTAGTAAATGTTGAATACTTTAGTTGCTTCCGTTTCATAGTTTCAACCTATAAAAAAGGAAATCATAATTGATTGAAATTTACTGCAGATTGTCGTCTGGTTCGTTATACCAGCAACAAGAAGCTCTCGAACAGATCATAAGAACAATGCCCTTGCATTGATTGTTCTGCTACAATATGTCCCCAGATTATACCTCATTTTTCCATTGAGCTCGGAAATTATTAAAGCAACTGGAGTGGTTACCAGGACAGCTTGGGCTGGGGCTGCATATAATCTGCTACTATACATGTTGGCCAGCCATGTATGTTTGCTTTTGTCATCTATTGATGTTGCACTTACTTCGTTTTTCCAGTGCTACAATTTCAATTGCTGTTATTATTATTACTTTTCTTTTTAATGCAGGTTTTAGGGGCAGCATGGTATTTGCTATCAATCGATAGGTATACGTCGTGCTGGAAATCACAATGCAAAAAGGAAAATAGTCCTTTCAAATGCGCGCTCACTTATCTGGATTGTGATACTTTTAACATTGATGAACGCAAGACCTGGGCAATTAGTACAAGTGTTTTCAAGAACTGTGATCCTGATAATGACATAACATTCAAATATGGCATATTTGAAAGTGCAATTAAAAAAAATGTTGTGTCCTCCAGCTTTGTGGAAAAGTATTTCTATTGCTTGTGGTGGGGCTTACAGCAGCTAAGGTATGCTTTTGCATCATTCATTCAGAATTTTGTGTCTCAATTTGGTTTCAATCTCATTACATGATTAGATCTCTCTGTTGCATGTTGTTCTAATAACTATATGGCCTCAATTATGATACTAGAAAAGCATATTTAATCTATTATTATTTATTATATTTAGGTGTTGTTGGTAATCGGGAATAGAGTGATGGGAATGGGAATGTAGGAATCGGAATGAAAATTAAGGAATCGGAATGGTATTTGTATTTCAATACTCGTTTGGAATACTAATAAGGAATCGGAATGCAATTCAAATTTGTTAATTTCTGATTTTTTATATAAATAAAAATAATGATTAAAAACATAATTTTATTAAACTATATGGTTGTAAAAATAATAAAGGTGATTGTAGTTATGATAGTGGTGGTTCTGGTGGTGGTGACGGTAATGATTGCCGGAGTGATAGTGGTAGTGGTGGTTATGATTGTGATAATGATGGTGGTAGTGGTGGTGGTGGTGGTTGTGATGATGCTATTAGTGGTGGTAGTTGTGATAGTGGTGGTTGTGATGGTTGCAATGGTGGTGGTGGTGGTGGTGGTGGTGGTGGTGGTGGTTGTGGTTATGGTGGTGGTAATAGTAGTGGTGGTTGTTGTGATGATAGTGATGAAGATGGTGGTGGTGGTGGTTGTAGTTGTTGTAATGATGGTGATGGTGGTAGTTGTGGTGATGGTGATGGTGGTAAAAGTAGTTAATGGATACTAAATAAATAAAATATATTATTATTTTGAAAAAAAATTCATTCCCATTTCTTGTTTTTTATTCTCACATATTATGTGGGAACGAAGTTGTGTGTAAATTTTCATTCCCATTCCCACTCTTCATTTTCATTCTCATTTCATTTATTTTAACCAAACAGCTACAATGTGGGAATAAAAGTTCCATTTCCATTCCCACCACTTTATTCCTGATTACCAAAGAGCACCTTAGGAAATGATATAGATAGCCCAATGTTATTTTGCATTAACATGTACAATTGTCACACATTGTCGACTATACTTGAAAAAAGTTCTTTTTTCCGATACCCATATGTTATATGTTGCTGGTTTAATTAATTGATTTATTTTAAATATAATTTGGAGATAGTCTAATAGTATAATTTGGAAATAGTATAATATATTGACAATTTAAGGAGAAAAGGTAACTCCATTACTAGGGAATGTGTATGCCTTGTAGTTTTCAATAAGCTGAAACGAGAATGATAAAGTCTCCTATCCCTCTTCATCTATATGGCTTGAAACTCTGTTAGAGAATTGCCACAAAATTGGCCTTTAACTTCCCTTGTGAAACAATGCCATCTGCACATGATGCTATAGGGAGAGTCATAGTCAAAGAAAAGTTTTGAGAAGCAATGCATATGGAACAAATATGTGGTCAAATTGAAGCTGAGTGATAAAAGGGTAGTCAGGAGTGAAGACCTCCGCATTGCATTTTGCATTCTGGAGGGGAACGACATTGTACACAGCCTTTCACTGTGCATTTTAAGACGAGTGTGTGTGTTACAAGCCACCACTCATTGTACCTAGGACTCTAAAGCTAACAAGTGATATACTTTGGACGTTACTATGGTACTATATTAGTCTAATTGGCAGCTGATCTTATCTGGAGCAGTTTTTGTAATAATTGAACTATGTAGCAGTGCAAAAGAAATATTTTGCATTTTTTCTCTGAATTTTGGATTCAAGAATCCTTTTCAGAGAAAATTTTGTGATAGAATTATTGTGAATAAAGCTACTGACCAACAGGGGGTACAGATGATTACTGAATACAATAGAACTAGACTATTGTCAAAGGTTCTAGTCAAAAGCTGTAGCAAATGGCACTTAAACGGAATGGGTAAGGACCAATAGGTTAGTGAACCAAGCTTATTTGCCGAGAACAATTTGTTCCCGTGCAATTATTTTTCTTTGGAGACAAGTTGAGCAGTTGTATAGCTTATAGCTTTTAACAAAGGCAGCTGACAATGAAAATATGGACTGTGAATCAGGAGAAAAATGCTTGAACCTGGAACTTTTCTCTGGGCTAATGGCCAAGGAAAGAGTTTCATAGTTATTTGAAAGCGTAAGGAACTTTCTGCATGTTAAGAAATAATTAAGTTCCAAGACAAATACAAGAAAAAGAACTACAAAATCGGTTGGGCTGAAGTTTGAATTGACAAGTGTTGATGTTGATGGATTGCCCTCCTTAAGGTGTGCTTTTCTGGAGGGATTAGGGGAAGGGATTGCGTGTTCACTTTGTTTTCCAAGGAGGATGGAGACCGAAATAAGGATTGGAAGGATCCATCCAGTCCTTCCTCACTTGTAATTTTCATTCCTCCCAATTTGGGTGAATTGGCTCCCATCTTTCCCCTCCTTTGTAATTTTCAATGCTCTCAATTGGATGGATCGAGTCTTTCCTTCCCTTGCCTTTTTAGCCAAACAACTAGATGGTAATTCATCTATTCTTTCTCCACCCCATCCCTCCACTTTACCCCATCCATTCTTCCTGACACACATGGCCTTAGTGAACAGCTGAAGCTAGAGGGAATAAGTTATTCCAATGGCCAGAAGTTATTCTTTTGCTTGAATGTATTTAGACTGAGAAGAAAAAAAAATCTGGCCACATAGTTCAATATGTACCACAAACTGAGAAACTGGATGCTAGGATGAGTAGAAAGTTGTACAAGGAATGCTTCCTGCTAGCATTTGAATGTCAAAATAAACGCTTCAGCGTTTCGATTGATGGTTGGATATTCACTGTCCTTTTGGTTGTCTGGAAGAATTGATCATACTGTATTTTTTGGGATTAATTATGCCTTTTTAATGTTGAGATTGTTCTAATCCTAAAATCCCACAACTATGGTTCTGAACCATACAAAATCCTATTGAAATATGGAGATGCTTATTATGGTTGAATAGAGCATTTGATGTACCAGATAATTGACTGAATGGTTGCTATCTAAATGTCCCCCCTAAGCTCGAAAATTAAGAAATTGGTTATGTTAGCTGATATCTTTTCTCTTCTTATATCAGTTCATATGGACAGAATTTGCAAACTAGCACGTTTATTGGGGAGACATCATTTGCCATCCTCATCTCAATCTTGGGTCTTGTTCTATTTGCCCATTTGATTGGCAATATGCAGGTATTATAAAGTGCTTTATGTTTGATTTTGTCCTTTCATACTTCCAACTTATTTTCTCAGTCTGTCTGACTTTCCATTTCCTGGCATTTCTTTCTTCCTTTCTTTTTTTCTGAACATTGAAGACATCTTCATGGTGTATGTAAAAGTTATCTTTATTCTTGTTCCCTAATTTTACCATCGTGTTTAGTATAAATGATGTCCAGTATATCATCTTCAATCTTCATTGAGGAGGCTGGGAGGCAGGCTGTCCATAATTGCTATTTAGTAATTTTCTTGATTCATATGTTTGAGGTATTTCCGGGACCCTCTTTATGGTTTTCATGGCCATAAAGAACTTCTTCCAGAATCAGTAGTCGTGCTACCATCTTCTTTCAATAATGTCATTCACTGATTGGCCTGTGATGAGCCTTTTCTCTTCTTCTTCATCTGTCTTGCTTGTTTACCCATTGCTTTAGTAAGAAACAAGGCATCATCTTTTCAGGTTTTATTTTAGTGCTGCTGCAGCTAAATCCTTTTTGGCTATAATTCCGATGTTGCCTTGATCTTTCTGTCTTGACTAAATATTAAAGAAACTTTTGATCAAACTCGAGAAAGCCAAACTGATGCCCCTAATGTTATTCTTCTATTTGTTACTTGAAGGGCCTTTATATGGTGCAAAATCTTCACTTGTGACCAAGATATTGCAAGTTGAAGGCCAATCAGCAGTCTCTTCATGCAGAAGTGCTGAAGAAAGAGTGCCTCTTAAGTTTTCCTTATTATCCTACTTTTTTGGGACAATAACCTGCTGGTAGCATTTGTACTTATAACTCTACGACCTGGTTTAATGATTTCACATATGTTTTATGAGGCAGACATATCTTCAATCCCTCACTGTGAGACTGGAGGAATGGAGACTCAAGCGAAGAGATACTGAGGAGTGGATGAAGCATCGCCAACTCCCTGAAGATCTGAGGAAACGGGTTCGACGTTTTGTTCAATATAAGTGGCTTGCAACTCGAGGAGTCCATGAAGAAGCCATACTACGTGGCCTACCTGTGGATCTTCGACGTGATATCCAGCGCCACCTATGTTTGGACCTTGTTCGACGTGTATGTCTCTATCTGAATATTTAATCTGTGAAAACAGTTGTAGCTGTTTGTTTTTTGTCACTCCTGTCCTAATATAGGGTACTCAGGTGCATAGGTATTTCAGAGTGGCATTTCATGACTACTTTTACATTCTGGTTTGACTTTTGTTATAAATAAGCCTTGACATCTGATTTGAGCATGGGTTTCTTTCTTTATTATACTGTCTAAATTAATCACTATGCACTTGATATGTGATTTAGGGAAAATTCTTATCTGCCTCAGAGGTCCAGAATGCAGTTTTTTTACCTCAGTGTTAGGGAATTGTACTTGATGGACACATGTCAAGTAGAAATTCATCAATGTCCATCAATCAAATGCATCTTTTTCATAGGAATTCTGCTTTAGCTATCAATATGGGTCTTGATCTTGATTGTGTACACAATCTGAATTGAAGACATGCTTCCATGAGTTGATAAATCTTGATTGGATATGCTAATCAATTCAGTAAGCTTTACTCTGTATTAGCACAATAATCCAGTTGCTTTTCTTGTTTCCAGGTTCCTTTCTTCTCACAGATGGATGATCAACTGCTTGATGCAATATGTGAGCGTCTAGTTTCTTCCCTGAGTACCGAAGGCACATATATTGTTCGTGAGGGTGATCCTGTGACAGAAATGTTATTTATTATTAGAGGCAGACTGGAGAGTTCCACTACCAATGGAGGCAGGACTGGTTTCTTTAATTCTATTATGCTGAAACCTGGGGATTTTTGTGGAGAGGAGCTACTTGCATGGGCTTTGCATCCAAAATCGTCCCTCAACTTGCCGTCATCAACAAGAACAGTCAAGGCTCTAAATGAAGTTGAAGCTTTTGCATTGAGAGCAGAAGACCTTAAGTTTGTTGCCAACCAATTTAGACGCCTCCATAGCAAGAAGCTGCAGCATACATTCCGCTATCATTCACATCATTGGAGGACATGGGCAGCCTGCTTCATACAGGCAGCTTGGCGTCGGCACAAGAAAAGGATGATGGAAAATAATCTCACTTCATCTGAATCCTTTGCATTGAATGAGGGAGAGGCTACTGAACCTGAGCAAGAGGACGGGGCTCATTTTTCAGATAGTTCAAATCCTTCTCAGGCAAAAATGAACCTTGGGGTCACAATATTGGCTTCCAGATTTGCTGCAAACACAAGGAGAGGTGCTCAAAAGATCAAAGATGTTGAGATGCCAAAACTACCGAAGCCTGAGGAACCAGACTTTTCAGCTGACGATGATTAGTATTTTGAGGTAGGCTAGTATGTGCTACCTACTGTTCTCTACTAGTGGTCAAATTAGCTTCAGATGCTTGTCAGAAATCATTCCAGATGATGGAATCCAAGGTCACACGTATACTTGCCTATCAACTTGAAACCTTTCCATTTTAGTGGCAAAAAGGCATGTCGTGGAAAGAGCTGAGAAAAAGCGGGGTGGGGTTGGATTTTTCTTGTATTGACCTAGTAGTTGTACATTATCACTAATGTTGGGTTGGATGTTGCCTTCATCAGAGGTGATTAACGAGCCATTGAATTTGCTTGCTCCATTCATCCTTGAAATTAGTCATTGGATCCATTTGGGTGCATCCTGCACCATTGGTTACACAGTACATTGAGTTAAAATTGTATTATTTGTATGACATCTATTGAGTATAATTAAATATGATCAGAAATCTGGACAAGTTAAGGTCAGGGTTCAGAGCTGCTTGACTGGACTTCTTGTTTCCAACGCATAGATATATGTGCTTGTTAAATGGATTTTGAAAATTTAACTTATGCATGGAACTGTTGATTGATTTAGAAAACTAGTTATTTCAGATGAATTCTCTTCCCATATGCCAAAGACAGCCTCCAAGAACGATTGTAATACAAAAGACCGGGGGCATAATTATGGAGGAAAGAAAAACTTTGGCAATTCAAGTCATCCACTGACTGCAGAAACCAGTAAGTAAATAACGTGAATGGATTTCCGGTTATCTACCCAGAAAAAAACCAAAAGTAGGGAACTCTGGCTGTGAAGCAGCAATATGTACAAGTTACAGCCTAAATCTACATAAGAAAAGGTAAAATACACAGGCCAGAAACCTAGATGCAACTTGGCAAACTACATATCACCATGCCATCTTAGATTTAATGCTATAATAATGCACAATGACCTTAGTATAAAATTACAAAGAATTGTCTTCCCCAATGTGTCATCGTTTATGGACCATAACTATCAATGTCATAAAACTCAATGTTCTTGTACTTTTGGGATATTATTTCTGCTTGAACTTTTCTTGCAGTGTCTGTTGCACAACCAACAAGAATCAGGACAGAAGTGCCTGCAAATCCTCGAAATGCAGTCAAGTGTGAGACTTGTTCAATCACAGAAGGACCAGCAGCCAGGATAGCCAAAAAGGCAGAACCCAGAACAGATATGCGACTAAGAACCTGTATTTCAACCATTTTAGTATAAATAGTGAGTCCAAGAATCACAAGCAGCCAAACAAAACTTAAAGCTCACACTAAAACTTTACAAATGCAATGATAAAATCTTCTAGCAGCTTCTGTAGAGTACTAGACGATCAACTTTTTGTGGCACTTTGAGAAGGATTATCTGGATTCCAGAAAGTAGAGATGAAAGAGCTTATGTAGTTCTTTTGGAAAACTATTTCAAAGTTGGTTTAGCTCTGCATGAAATATAATTGGGTGCGTCCAGACATCCATGGCAATGAAGGGACCATTATGGTTTGATATAGCAATCATATAGGCAATTCCACAGACATGAAATCACTAATGCAAACGAGTAGCAAGGAGGTTGATTGCTACAAGACCAAATCTGCTTCTATTCAACATCCAAAAACTCATGAACAAAAATGGCCAAAGAGTTCATCTATGGTTCAAAATAAACAAATTAAAGAAAAAAGTGAGACATCATCCGTTTTGGATGGAAATGATGTAATCAAAAGAACTTAAGAAGTAGCACATTTGTAATTAAATATTAGATTATGTGATTGACTACTACTTCCTATGATAAATACTAAGATTGCTTAGTAATTGGCCATTTTTATTAACACCCCAAGGTCAATTATTTGATGCACTAATTTAAACTCCTGTATCAGATAACATGGTCTTGAATTCATGTTACAAATACCTGGAGGTTCCAATCATGATAGCATGTTTCATGTATGGGTCCACATATCAATTCAGCATTCAGGGTTTATAATGCAAATAATAGACACATTCATAAGACAAGAACTTACGGTTTTAAGAAATGCAGCCGTACTTTTACCCGGTCTTACTAGTGGAATTGATGCACCTTGGCGCTTCAACTGTTCACTCACGTCATCGGGGTCTAATTGAAGGAAGGTGTAGTAATAGTTGAAGAAGGCTATCAATAGGATATTGGTAGGGAGATAAAAAGAACCTGCAAACATATATCCAGTTAGTTTAAACTAGATTAATCTGTGTTATGCTGACTAAGAAAAAGGAATCCATGAGAATGAAAGTGTATAGATAGCAGTCTTCTCTTCAATTTTTTTCTTCCATTTCATGTCATTACTATCAATAATTTGGTTCTCTGGATTATACAACATTACAACTCTAAAGTCTGAAGTATAACAAAGGGCTGGAAAATAGCCACCCGACCTACCCCACCCTAAAGTGATCCTGAATCAGATGACTCAATCAACATACTAAGACAGGAAGGAAGACAGAGTACAGTATCCTACCACAAACATCATTGGTTTGGATGTAAGAAGAGTTGATGCTAAGGCCTCAAAACTGTTTGAGCAATTTATGCACCATGATAAGGCCATCAAATGAGCATAGAGAAATTAGCATCCAAAACATTGGTAAGATGATGAAACTTTGTAGCAACTAGGTTTATAATCAATAATTTCTTTAGCGCCAAGAAATTGTTTCCAATCAACTAACATCCTGTCATTTTTCATCAAACACAACCAGCCAAAATTGGAAAATACTCACCCCCAGGGTTCAAAGCCAATGCAGCTTTCTTCAGTGCAGATATCCCAGTGAACCGTGCTAGGGTGCCAGGAAGAGCCAATGATGATGTAGAAAAGATAATTGGCATCACCCCAGAACTATTTACCTGTTTAATGAAAGAATCACACGAATATAAAGACCAATTAAATCTGAATGGAAAGACATACAACCACAGGAAGCCATCTGATCACATCTCTCAATCAAAGGAGGGTGCACATGCAAGACTACAAAACATAGTATGTGCATTGCATGACAATCCTCTTCGATTCCTCCCCAGGTTTCTTTCAATACTGGATTCTGTTTTACAGCCTATGCTGTGAGAATATGCTTAAGCTCATAGCTTAAGGTGGTGAGATCATGCATAAATTTCTCACAACCAAAATATTTGGTAGAAAAATCATCAACCTTAACTTCTGAATGTCAAAGGTAGTCATCCAATAATGCTTTATATTTCTAACTGTTAGGGAGTTGGAAAATAAGTGGTCTGCAAGTTGAATTAACGATGCTGAAGTAACAGGACGATCTTTCTGTTTTCCCCTTTTCTAGAGAGCTAAAACTAATCTAATAGGACGAGGTTCAAGGAAACACCGGTTTTCTCAAAGAGCACATACCCAACTGACAGAAGGGTTTTCATTGTTAATATGTGGGGGAAATCAGAAGCAAGAATGACGCTATTTTTCTCTTTTTGACAAAAGAAGATAATTTTACCAAGAAAGATGAAGGATATAGAAGCAATAAGAAAAATAACACATTCTCCTGCAAAAACAGGAAATCAAATGAGATTTAACTTGATGTTGCTGAAAGATATCCACAGGTGCAAAGGGGAGACTTATAATGCATAAATTTATCACTGATTGCCTCTCTTTAAATACAAGCAGTAAAAGTAAGTGGGTAACATGCTAAATTTGTTCTTCCATAGATCATGTCTCCAGATAAGGATAGTTTAAACAAATTGTATTCCTCATTTCCAAGAAAAGCTACTTTTGACCCCTGATCCTTCCGAAGAAAGAGGCATGGAATTTCCGCTCATCTTCTATGGATAAATTTTGCTGTTCAAGCTGATGAGGTATTTTACAGTCTAATGGCATCATCTGCAGGTATCACGCTGCTCTTACTTTTATGATAACTGAAGTTCTATAAGTTTTGGAATTGACAGAAAGAATCCATTTGGGGCACTCTGTTATCAAAAAGATCATCATAGATTACAGAACCCATGCAGATGACATGCTTAATTGGCAAAATATCATAACAAAGCCAGGTTCAGAGTAGATACAGGTACATTGCTAAAGTTATAACATCAAAATTTGGACATTCTGTTCTTAATTTTGTATAAGTTTGAGAAAACGACTAGTTAATTGATCCTAGGTGAAAATAAAGGTACATTTTGGGGAACTGACCAACAAGCATTCTGAATAATTAGCAATTAATTAAATCAAAGATTCCGAACTCAAAGAATTTAAAAAAACATGGTACACGAGCATGGAATACAAACCTTAAAGGGCAGATAAGCAGATTTTTGAAGGCCACCGCTTCTGCTGGTGTATCTTGAGGCATAGTTGAGTGGAATCTTTCTCTCTGCCTCCTGAGATCCTTTGCCATGATATTTATTAACATTTTGTTTATTTCACAAACTGAAGTTATATTGCAAAAATAGTTAACAATTACCTGAACATACACAATACCGAGAACCAATAGGAAGAATGAAAAGATGATGGTGGCAAGACCAACATAGTTACCATCCTGAAATGCCTGTGCAGCAGTCCGACCAAAAGATGCCGGCAAGTAGGAAATAATGCTAGTAAATATCAAAAGAGACGTGCCATTTCCAAGTTTTAGATCAGAAATCCGTTCTCCAAGGTAAGTTGTTAACACAGAGCCAAGTGTCAATAACGTGACAGATGTTAGAACCCACTGTGTGCTAAAGTCATCAACGTAGGGACGAAGGTAAAGAACCTGGCCAATTGCCTGTCATGGAAAACAAAATACCTTAGCTGAGTAAAATAAATTTCCAGGTACTCTGATGAGAACACCAACTGTTTTCAAGAGCTTTTGGAGCAGGATATTAATATTCAACTGCAGCTATATGACAAGTAAATCTAATATACTACTATTTTGGCAATTCAGACTCTTGAGAAAATTGATCACTTTATTCACAACTTTAACTCTGTTATTGACAGAAGTACATCCTATTAAAAGGTATCTATTATCAAAACTATCCAGAACATAATAGGTGTGAATGGTTTTCCTTTTCACATATTAATGAAAGATCTTACCTGAAAATATAAGACAATAACAAAAATTTTTCGACAATAAAACCTTTTTTTTTTTTTTTTTTGTTTTTTTACAACGCTTACTGCATTATTCAATGGTTCAAGTTAGGTAGCACATTATTCAGGTGTACATTGAGCTGCTTACCTGTACTATAGCAAACCCAACTGAAGCATACCGAGTATACTGAAGAATTTTCTTTCTTCCTGCTTCGCCTTCTCTTTTCTGAAGATCTTGCAACTTAGGATAAATTTGTGCAAGAAGCTGAAACACAATCTGGGCATTGATAAAGGGAACAATTCCAAGTGAACATATTCCAAGTCTACCAATGCCTCCACCAGAAAAGGAATCCAAAGTGCTCAATAAGCTATTCTGATCTAAATTTCCAGCAAATGCCTCCCGATTTACCCCACCAAGGGGTATATATATCCCAAGACGGGATAAAGCCAGAAACCCCAAAAGTTTTAGAAATTTTCCTGGTAATGGTCCTTTGAAGAAATCGCCAAAATCAATGGAACTGTCCTCAATTGCAGCTGCCAAGAGTCAAAGCGTCCTACTTAATTTCTAAGAGCTAAGAATATATTCGCAAAACTCAAATATCATAAGACATTAGCCAGAAACAGACCTGCAACTCCTCGCTTATCTTTTTTTGTACTTGAAGCACTCTCAAATACTGGTGACAAGAAGACTAGAAGACTTTCCCAGGCAGCATTTAGACTGGACGGTACATCTGAATTAATACCCAAGGGATCAAAACTAGAGCTCTCACAGCTGAGAAGGAATTCAAGTCAGCAAGAGAGATAGAGATTACAACAACTGATATATAAACATTTATAGGAAATGTCAAGAGGGAAAATTTGAATGAGATAGTTTCCAAACGAAAACACATCTACTAAAACCTAGGCATCCTTAGAACTTAATTAAAAAGTTCAATGCTCTTAAAACTTGGCAGTAAAAGTGAAATTTGCTAAGAGTCTTTTAGCCTGAAATGGCAGAAACTAGTAGCTACATCACTTTAGTTTCTGTTTAAGACATGCAATGAGTGGTTTTTCAAAATGCACAAATATGCTGCTTAATTTACAAGCAGGGAAATGAGATTGTGGAAGTAAGCATGAAAATCAAACAGAACATATTCAATCATAACAGGGGATGTTACCAAGCCTAGTTAAAAGAATTATTTGGAGTTTGAAGTTCAAACAATATAGAAGTACGATGGAGAAAAAATAAAAAGCCTTCACAACAATGAACATGAAATACCAAAAGAAGTAGGTTTGATAATAATATAGACCTTATGTAGTTAGTTAACTTTCCTAGATATGATTAGCACGATATCCAAATCAAGAAGAGGCACCACCCATAACAGGTCAGCTAAAAGAAGGTTGCGTAACTTGAAAAATAAAAAGAATTGACGAAACCTAGAAAAAAATTTCACCAAGTAGATGATCCAAAACAGATAGGAACTTAGTTTAAGATGAATCAATTTCTTGCACAGAAGAAGATTATACAAAGGATGGAACCCCATGACGAGGACATACAAAACATAGTGTAAAACAGACTACAACAAGCACATCCAGCTAAAATTTCCTTAGATCAGAATTTTGAAACTCCCTTTTGGCTATCTTTTTCATTCTTTCTTTGTTTATCCTTGGCATAGGTAGCTTCGTAGGGGCTATTAGTCTGCCTCTCTATCCAACCAGCTTAACTCGCAATCTTAACTAATTCACACATAAGGAATACCTTATAATGACACTACTTCTTAATTGTGTGGCACCTAAACTCTAGATTAATTGGGAAAAAGCACTTAACACGAATTTCCTTCAATCATCCCCATTTTGATATGATTCCAAGGCTACAAGAAACTAGAGGATCAATGACCTAACGATGCTAATACTTTTCCCAGAAATCAACATCGCACACCAAGTTGGACTGGCACATTGGTTTGAACAGCTTCTAGCTGCCTGCGTCTAAACCTCTCAGAAAGTATCTCCCTTATCAGCACCTTGTTTTTCAATTTGAACTCTTCTGGTTTCCACCCAGCATCCCTAGTTCTAATATGAACAATTTTCATTTCCCTTGTCTCTCCTAAATGTCCATTTGATCCACACAAACGCATACACACAACAGAAGAATCATAGCGCAATCAGAAAACCAAAGAGTTTGTAGCCAAGTGGTAGTGGTCTCTTGTAACAAGAGGTCACGGGTTTAAATCCTAGCAAACTAGTTCTGCTAGGAGCTTGGATGTGTGAGTAAAAAAAAATAACGCAATAAGAAAGCTTTTTATATTGAATACAGCAGCAGCAGCACCACCAATATGCTCAAGAACCAAGAAAAACACTTTCAAATTATTATTCTTCTAGCCAAAAAATTCACGAGACAAACAAATTGACCTAAACAGACACCAAATTACAAACAAACCAACAAAACCCATTTTGGCTAAAGCGATAGAAATCTAAATTTAAAGAATCAAATGACAATATAATGAGATAATAAATGAAAAAACACAAAAGGGTGTTCCATAAAAAAGAAAAAGAAGTACCTATTGGAGTTAAGGGTAGTGTTCCATGACTTAGTGTTGGGTTTTGGCTGCACAGAAAAGCTGGCTCTGCAAACTGAGGTTTTGAGTCTCTGAGAGACTCTTGCAGGATTGAGACGAGAGAGGTTGAAGCTAATTGGCGAGCAAGGACATGCTTCTCTCACAGTTAACAACATTATCTTCTGTTACAAAAACTTGTTAGTACAAGTTTTCTACTTGAACTAGCATAGGATATCCGTTCTTTGTTGTTCTCTCGTTGTAGCCTGAACTGTAAGCCGATTTTTTTAGACAAAAACTCAATTTTTTTAAAAACAAATTAAGATATGCTTTAATTATTTTATTAAATGTGTTACTCTATCAAATTTAATTCCATCGTCCCATAAGAATATAATCTTATATTGTTTAGAAACATTAACGTTAAATTATAAAATAGTATCAATAAATTTCATTTTGTCTATGAAAAGACTTTTTTTTTTTTAAAAAAAGAGAATTCATCTTAAAGATTGTTAAGAAAAAAGAAAACAAAAACATGCAAGTCCAAAATATGTTTTTCCGAAACCGTATAGATTGTACTCTGTGGATTATAAAATAAACCAATCAGAAATAACAAAAACATCTTAATGTTTTTAAAAAGCCATTGAGTAAATTAAATTAATCTTCCTAAAGTATTATGAAACTACATGACCGCTGCGAAAATTTGAAGATATTACGTAAACTCCATTTTGCATAAAAAAAATATCTTAATGTTTTTTAAAATTCCTCTTTATTTAAAAGGGATGATTTTAATAATATAAAAGGCATTTCTAGTACAAAAGAAGAAATTGGTAATATTTACTTAAACATGGAGTTGGTTTTTGTCAAATACAATGAAAGATGGGTTAATAGCATAGAACTTTTTTTTTTTTAGCTTTTTGATTTTTTTAATGTGATATTTATAGTTTTTCTTATTCATCATTTCTCTTTGCTTTTGAATTTTTTTAACATGGTCCCTCTCATTGTTTTTCGGCCTATTGTTTTAATTAAAACTGACGCATGATATAAAATGCCATATCATATTAATTTGCCACGTGACAAAAATTAAAACACATATAAAAAAATTAGTTGAAAACGAAAAATTAAAAAGAAAAAAAATCATCCCTAAGATCGTTAAGTAGAGAGAAAAGCTAATGGCTTATTGGCTTTTTTGCGAATATTGTTAATAGCTTCTTGGCCTCTTTTTTTTTTTAATTTTTTATTTTTTCAGCTAATTTTTTTGATTTTTTAAAAATTTTACCACGTGGTAAATTAATATGATATGGCATTCCATATAGATTTTTTTATGCCAAGTGCCAATTTTAAAAAAAAATTGATTGAAAAATATTCAAAAGGACTACATTAAGAAAAATTCAATAATAGAGAGAGGTGATGAATAAAAAAAGTATAGAAGCTATATTAAAAAAAATAGAAAGACGTTTTATGCGATTAACCCAAAGATAGTGTAACGCCCCTTCCTCGACCCACTTGCCAATTACCCAAAAGGAGTGGCTAGGCGAGGAGCACGTCATACTAACAAGTCCAATTCAACTTAAACCCTACTACGTCCATGCTAGTACCGTAACAACATAAAACATATTGAAACATGTATAATACAAATTACATTACAAGAATATTAATAGCGGAAGAAAGTATAAAATTTATTTACGATCTTGTTTAAATATCTACCGACACCCCAAACTAAAACGACAAGCAAAATAAACTTCGTTACACTTGTGTCATGCAAGAGCCTTTTTGGAGGAATCGGTAGCATCCTTCCTAATACTACCGTTGCTTTTACCGTCATGGCATGCAACAACAAACGAGGTGAGCCGAAGCTCAGTAAGTAGGGTGATGCACGTGTTATGCAATCTTTTCGACTTCCCCCACTATTCTCATCAATTTGAAATGTTAAAGGTATCCGGGTATTAGTAAGTCTCGCTCTATTCTTGGTGATTGCCGAATAACCTCATCAATCAGTTAGTGTCGAATAACCTCGGCAATCATTTATCGTCGAATAACCTCGGCAATCGATCGCCTACTAACCTCGAATCGATCGTCGAATAACCTCGGTAATCATTTACTCGGTTCAGCCCATCTCTAAATGCATATGATGTACGTGATGTTATTTTTACCGTATTAAACACACGATGGGTACTAACCCTTACACTATTAGTTCATTCTCGATATCCAACCCATATAGGATTCGATTTCGTATATTTTCATAGGTCCAACCTACACAAGGTTTCGGGCATACTCATACCCCTTATCATCATATTTCCCTCGTTGGAATGAAATACCGACAAATGGTATTGGTTAAATCATGGGTCTAATTATATATGTAAATACGTTCTCTTTTTTTCCTATAGTAATTCCAATAGTTAAATCGTTGCACACTTGAATTGTATAATTATTAGTATTTGCACCAAATTTCAATCATATTAAGGTATACTTTTCTACTTTCATTTTCTATCTATTTGAACCTAATTGACCATTAATTACATTATCTTGGTGAAAAGGAATGGAAACCAAGCAAGTATGAAGTAAAAGTGGTGAATTTCGAGTGGCACTGTGAATTACACGAGCAACGACACGCCTACGTAGGAAGCCATGTAACTCTCTAACTTCAAGAAAATACATTTCTTCATTACACGGGCAAAGACATGCCCTCGTGGGAGGCCGTGTAACTATTTGACTCAAAGAAAACATATTTCTTCATTACACGGGCAAGGACACGTCCGTGTGGGAGGCCGTGTAATTGTCCGACTCAAAGAAAAACATATTTCTTCATTACACGGGCAAGGACATGCCCGTATGGGAGGTCATATAACTCTCGGGCCGAAAGTTTATTCAAGAAGAACCCTAAAATTTCATTTTTCTTTCCTTCCTTCTCCATTTTATTCAAGTCTATACAAGTCCCAAATTCACCCACCATGTTTTGGTCAACCAAATCCATTAGCCACACCCATCCATACATGGATCTAACTAGATACAAAACTTCTAAAACTTAAGAATTAATCACACAACTAACCATCATAATCAAACCATAGCAATTACCAATTATGGAACAACCTAACCAACATAATCAACTTAGCAAACACATCACAACATAAGCATAAACTTAACCAATTATAATAACATCAATTGTATGGCATAAAGACTAAAGGAAACCTAACATCAATTGTATGATATAAAGCACTAAAGAAAGCCCACTTACTTAGATAGATTTGATTAGGACTTTTTCTTAGCTTTTCCCCTTTTCTTTCCTTCCTTTCCTTTCTTTTCCTTTTTCTCCCTTTCCTTGCTGCGACTTTTCTCCCTTTTCTCACAATTGGTTCTCCTCTCTTCCTGTTGGGTGCTATGATTTTTTCCTAAAAAAAATGTGACTAAGTTCAATCTTTCCCACACTTTTATATCTCATTTTCCTCTTCTTAATTGATGTATCATGTGTTAAAATTTAACTAAGCAAAGTGTAAAGTGAGAGGAGTTTGGAAGGTAAGGTGGCAGATTTGGAGAGCTTGGAAGGTCAAAGTGATGAGTTGGCTTTGACTTCCATTAATGCATATACTTAGGTGCCCTAATTAAATAATTAAGCTAATCAAATACCCTAACTAACTTAGGTTCAAGTAACTAACATATTTTCCTTCCTTTTTCCTTTTCTTTCTTTCTTTCTTTCTTTCCTTTTTTTTGTTTTTCTCTCCTCACAATTCGGTTTTCTCCCTTTCTTTTGGTAAGTGATGGTTTTTCTCCCCAAAATGGCAAGCCATCCACTTTTTCTTACTTATATACTCACCTTTTAGTTTCATTAATTAGTATGCCAAATGTCCTAAATTAAGTTGGCCAAATAGAAACTAAAAGAAAACTTTGGAAGGCAAGGTGGCGTTTTTGGAAGTCAAAGGTGATGAGTTGGCTTCCATGCGTTTAATTAAGGTGCTTAGGTGTCCTAACTAAGGAATTAGGCTAACTAAATTCCTAAGCTAGTTTGGTTCAAGTAACTTGTCATTTCTCTCTCCAAAATTTTGGTAATTCCCTCTCCCAAAATTCGGCATTTTTCCAATCATTTAAACAAGTCCCCAAATTTTGACACTCTTCATATTTTGAATAATTTTTCTCACCTCATGGGATGTTCTAAGAATAGGAAATAAATGGTAACTAGCTAAGTTTTTGAATGTCGTCCCATCAATTCTCACCTGAAACACCAAGCATACTAACATCACTAAATATTAAAATGGTACATAAATTTCACCCACATGTAGTATCTATCTATATATATAAATATTTTGATAGTTTATATGGTGAATGATTTTTACGGGGTTACGGATAGATAGTATGAGAAAGAAAAAAAGAGATGCTAGTTTAATTTGGATTAAGAAAGGGCTATGAGAGAGAGATGTTTTGATTAGAGAGAGAGATTATTGTCAAAGAGATAGAGATGGATTTAAGTAAGTTTTAAGCTCTAAAAGCTTTCACTTGAGAAACAATATTAGAGAATATAATAGAAAACTTTGTCTTGGAATCTTAAACAATAACTTATCATTTAAGTTGAAGTGATTTTTTTGACATGGTATCAAAACCAATCGATTGGACCTTGTTCGATTTTGTTGCTCTTGCCTTTTTGACAAACAAAGTAATTGAAGGAATATTTGATCTTATTAAATATTATTATAGGTTTTATTCATAGTTTCTAGTACAACTAAGGTTATATCTATTCATAAGAGTTATGATTATTTACGATCTTTCAAGAGTTGCAATATAATTGTAACTTTATAACTATAAAGGCTTAATGTACTAAAACATCACAAATTTTATCCTTTTTAATCATATTAGCTCATTTTTCAATTTTGAATAGAAATATCATGAATTAAGCTTCGGTAACCATATTAGTACAAGTGAATTTTTTCAACTTAAATTTCGATTTAAGTCGACGTGGCGTGTGATGGAGCATGACAACATGGCTAACTTTGCCGTGTAGGATTTTACATACGATCCACGTGACCTTTTTGAGAAATTAAATACCCAATTAGTAAACTACATTTCATTCATTCCCTCTAAAACCTAATTAAAACTTAAAACCCCTAACCTTCCTTCTTCTCATCCCCACCCTTTTTAGCGGTAACCACTAATACTACCATCGAAACCCCATCAAAACCTTGCGAAACCCCATCAAAACCTTGCAAACCCAACTTCACTGCCACACTAACCCTTATTTTTGCCACTCTCCACTACCATTGAACCCTCTCACTCGAAAACCACTAATCCACCACTTCCTAGCCAAGCCATCAATATCAAACCATCGTTGCCACAAAACCCACGCCGAGAGTTTTTTTTAAAATTATAAATCGAATTTCTCTTCTTCTTCTTCTCCTTATCAATCACTATCATCTTCATCCCTAAAAACCACACCTTTTCTTCTATAGATCAATAGGTTTAGATTTTTATTAGGATTTGAGTTGCTATTTGAAATTAGTTTTGGGTCCGGTGAAGATGGGTTTTAGTTTGGTGGCTATGATTGGGCTAGATGTATGGCGGTGGAAGAGTGGGCTCAACTAGATGGAGTTCTTAATTTTCTCTTCTATGAATGGTTAAAAAAGTGTGATTTTGAATCAACGGTAAATAGTTATTGTTGGAAATTGAAGAAAGATGATGATTTATAGCGAAAGGTTCATTATTTTAAACACTAGAAGTTGAAACAAGCTTGAGAGAGTAAATAATATAAGTGATCGAAACAAAGAGGATTAGCCATACCATGAGTTTGGGTTATGTAATACCCTCGACCTAAGCGAGGCCAATAATGCTATCGACGATGCCTCATGTCTTCTATTTCATATACTTCATAATAGAAGTAATAAAACCAATTTAAATTTTCTCGGAACATTAAACCATTTTATTAACTTACCAAATTAATTGAATATAACATGAGTTTACAAATGTTTACCTTTTAAACTCTAACCTAGACATATGGTACATATTTTGGAAAACTTAGCTCGTCTCGGTAGCATTCTCAATGTCACACATGTCTTCACGTATCATTAGTTTACCTACACGCCATAAGACGGACTATGAGCCAATGCTCAGTAAGTATAATCATGCATGTATGCAAGAAATACCTTTTTTGTGATTTTAGAAAATATTTTATGTGATTAGGTGCACCCTACTAAATGTATATATATTCGATCCGCCATGAAACCATTCTTATGAAAAATCATCTAAAGATCGTTTGATATTGGTGGAGTCATGATCAATTCTTCTACTAATACATCCATGAATCATGATCCTTACAAAAGGGTGACCATTTTCTTCATAAGTTGGTGATAATCATGTGATAAGCTTGTGAGAAGCCTATGAACATATGGTATTAGTGAGGCCATTACCTATGCCCCCACCAATAGTCATATGGTATTAGTAGAGTCATTGCCAAGCTTTCCACCCATACCCTTTTTCTTGAACACATGCATATGTCTTTCTCTTTGTATGCATGAAACTATGATAAAAACCTTTTCGTGACGTGAATGTAGTCTACATGCATGACCTCACATAAACATACATAAAGTATCATTAAGCATATCTGGACATGAACATATACCCAATTATCGATAAACATATTTATAAGCTGAATTCATCAACATCACAAACATTCATTCATTAATCAAACAAATCCCTTAATCATGGTAATAGAGCTGAATCATTCACAACATATATTCAGTCACCAAATAGCATCGAGTAATCATTTTACTAATATATGAACATATTTATCAAGTGAGCTCAAATAATCATGTAACATCAAATCATTAAGTAATCATAGGCACACAACCACATCAATCCCTATGACACTAAGGTTTTGTGATGTGGTGAGTCTACACTTACCTTAGGTTTTGACTAGTCTTAAAGCTCTTAAACATTTCTCTCTTTCTTCCCTGGTTTCCTCTTAGCCAAAGTTGCCCAAATCATCTTCTCTTTCAGCCACACTCCTTCTCTTTTCCTCTCGGCTAAACTCCCTTTCTCTTTCTCACAACCAAGCTTTGCTTTTCCTTGGCCATTTTATTTTTCCTTTTTTATTTTCCTCTCTTGTTGTTTCTATGCTCTCCATCATAAATAACCTAACATTCTTCCCCTTTTATAAACTCTTTTAGCCAACCTAGATGGTTTAGAATTCTCCTTCTTTTTCTCGTCCTCTTTTTTCTAATCTAAAAGGTTCTAAAAACTCGGGATGCTTTCTTTCTCTTTCTTTCCCCTTTGGTCGACTTTAGGAAGGTTTTAGGAAGCTAAATTTGTCACTTGTATTATGGAATACTAATACCTAGCTATTAAGGATGGAATACTTAAGTTATTAAGTATGGAATTCTTGAGAATTCTTTAGAAGTTCCTAGATTAACCTAGACTAATACTTATTTAGGATATTAATTAAGTTTTATTTTTAAGTTAACATGTGTATGAGATACTTAATTAAGTTATTTCTAAGTCCCTTAAATTTAGATTACTTTACATATCAATCCTTTCACTTAATTATTTATTCCAATTAAGTCCCTATCTTTTTAATTATTGCAATTAAAAGCTTCAATTCCATTTTTAAAAAATTAAAAAGGGTATAATTAGAACCAATTAAAATAAAAAGTCCTAATTATTGGCAATGAGAGGCTTAAATTAAAATACAAAAAACAAATTGAACCTAAATAAATACATGGAGGAAAATCAAGGACCAAATTGGATTTTTACCATAAAAACCTAAAAGCTTGCATGCATTTCTTGGTATAAAAATACTATTCTTCATCACCCACAAGACACAAAAAAATTGCTAGCCGCCATACACGTAGACCGAAGCTTTTCTCTCTCACCCAAGACATTGCCCACGACCTTATGTCCCATGCCTATCGCTCCTTCTCTAATCTTTAGCTCCTTTCCATGCCACGCTATCCAACACGCAACCCTTCCCTCGCATACCACCACGCCCGCCGACCCCTCGTTCAAGCCCGCAACTCCAACTCTCCACACACTCGCCAACCCCTCTCTTTCTCTCACCCATAGCCCACACACAACCCCTCCAGACTCTCTCTCATATAAGCCAACCCTCTCCAGTCTACCGCCCCCACCACACACACACGCAAGCCTCCACGACCCGAAACTCTCCCTCTACATCGTATGCACAAGCATACCCTCACTCTAACAGTTTACCCATCACAAGTAGCCTCATTCCAACCCCTTTAAGCTCAACCTAAACACCCCCTAAACTTAACCTCAAACATCCCTCAAAATACCAAAAAAAAAAAAACCCCAAAACTACCCAAAAATAACCCTTCGAACAACCTCCCTATAGCTCCTTTTTAGCTCGTATTTTTCGTACACAAACTCAGCTCGAAACCCACCCATCAAAACCCCTACTTCAACCTCCTTCAAAGCCCCAAAATCAGCCTGTAAAGCAGCTATAAAGTATCCCCAAATAGACTTGAAAAACCTACCAAAAACCTTCCAAAATCAGCTCTATAACTATTACCAACGACCTCAAAAAACCCTTACAGAGAAACCCCTTTAGATTGTCCATTTGAACCACCAAAGTAGCCCCGAAACACCCCAAACCAGCTTCAAAACCACCCAACCCCCCCCCAAAACCCACCAAAACAGATACAAAACCTTCCTCAAAAAAGCCATATGAATACTCTTTTTGAGTTAGCAAAAAATTTTAAAAAGGAAAGACAAAAGATTTTCTTATATTGGATTTTTAACAAGAATAACATAATGTTATAGACTATATTTGCTTGATTTTTTGATAAGAAAACAAGCTACAAAACTCATTTAGAGTTTTCAAAAACTCGTAAATTTTACAACAACTTTGGAACGTTCACTCGAGTCAAGGAGTTTTTGGCCACCATAGCGGTACTCATCCTCACATTATCAACCAAAAGTTACCCTTCTTTTTTGGCTAATCAAATATTCGATTATCATCGTGAACAAAGAGGGTAGGATCGACTATAGACTAACATCGACACTTCGAACCTTTTGAGTAAAAATCTTAAAACATAACATTATTGAAAGCATGATAAATGTTTGAAAATGACTCGTTTGCTAGGAATGTGGTTAAAATTGTGATATTTGGCATAAAATTTGTAAATTAAATATGGTTAAAATGAAATATTGTTGCAAGGATCATTAAAGGATAATATGCCATGTTTCCTATTATTATGCTTGTATGTCCAAATATGAAAATTTTGTCGGCTTTTGTGATTCAATTGACTTTCTATGATTATTTACAATGTTGCAATGAAGCCATCGGTGGCTTCCCACTTATATGACAAAGCTATCGGTGGTTTCGAAAATCATTTTGTTTAGTGCATGATCTCTCGTTTTTCCCGCTTCTCGTTTACTATTCTCTATTTTCTATTTTCTATGTTTTATTGGTTATTTCATCGAAATGAATCTGCTAATAGCTTTTCACTTATGTGATGAAGCCATCGATGGCTTTAAAAATAATTTTTCATTTATTGTTTGTTTTTTTAAAACGAAGTCGCTAATGGCTTCCCATTTATGTGACGAAACCCTCAATGGCTTCCAAATAGTTATCTCGCTCCTCATTTAAGCTAAATAAAATGATCGATAACTTCCAACTTATGTGATGAGGCTATCTTTAACTTCAAACTCATGACTCGAAGTCGTTAGTAGCTTTCCACTTGTGTGAGCGAAGTTGTTAGTGACTCGCTACTCATGGCAATAAAAGGCTATTTATCTTTAGAAACTCATCTATTTATCAATAATAGGTCGTGTTCACTAATGATTAGCTAGAATTTCATCTTTTTTTTTTATTTTTTTCCATTTGGGTAGGGCGTATTGGCTTGGGACCGGCTCGAATGCCCAAATTATCCTATTTTACACCCACACCCTCTCGTCTCATTTTTTTTCACCAAATAAATTCATTTGAATAGGCATAGAAGTATAACGAAATAAAAAATAGATTTTTATATTTATAGATAAACAATGCAACCTACCTTAAGTAGAACGAGTGGTGGTGACGTCATGCCTTTCCCATACCTAATTGAACCTTTGCCTAGATATCTATGCGGACCGGTATGTTTAAGATTCCCTAGTTCTCCCTAATTAGCTAGGTGGTGACTCCTTTTGTTTTGGCTCCCTCCTCATACAATGGCCAACGTCGACAAGTCATACGATATTAATAGAGCCATTGCCAAGCTTTCCACCAATACCTTTTTTTCTTAAAAACATGTACATGTCTTTCTTTTTGCATGCATGAAAACATGATAAAAACATTTTTATGGTGTGAATACAATCTACATACATGACCTCACATAAACATACATAAAGCATTATTAAACATATCTTGACATGAACATATATCCAATTATCCATAAATATATTCATGAATCCAAATTCATCAACATCAAAAATATTCATTCATTAATCAAACAAGTATCCTTAAGCATGGTCATTGGCTGAATTATTCACAACATATATTCAATCACCAAATAGCATCAAGTAATAATCTTACTAGCATATGAACACATTTATCCAAGTGAACTCAAACAATCCTATAACATCAAGTCATCAAGTAATCATAAGCACACAAGCACATCAATTCATAAACATAACAATCCCATGACACTTATGTCTTGTGATGTGATGAGACTACACTTATCTTAGGTTTTGGCGAATCCTAAAGCTCTCAAATATTTCCCTCTTTCTTCCTTGCTTTCCTTTCGAATAAGCTACCTAAATCTCCTTCTCTCTCGACCACACTCCTCTTTTCCTCTCTACCAAACTCTCTCTCTCACTCACGATTAAGATCCATTTCTTTTTCTCACAGCCAAGCTTTGCTTTTCATTGTCCATTTTGGTTTTCCTTCCTTATTTCCTCTCTTGTTGTTTCTATGCTCTTCATCACAAATAACCTAACATTCCCTCCCTTTTATAAGCTCTTTTAGCCGACCTAGATGGTTCGGAATTCTTCCTTTCTTTCTTTCCTTTCTTTGCTAACTTAGAAGGTTCTAGAAATCTTAAGATGTTTTCTTTCTCTTTTCTTCTCATTTGCTGACTTTAGAAAGGTTCTAGTAAGCTAAATTTGTCACATGTATTAAGTAATACTTATGCCTAGCTATTAAGGATGGAATACTTAAGTTATTAAGTATGGAAAGTATGGAATTCTTTGGAATTCTTTAGAAGTTTCTAGATTAATCTAGAATAATATTTATTTAGGATACTAATTAAGTTTTATTTTTAAGTTAACATGTGTATGAGACACTTAATTAAGTTATATTTCTAAGTCCCTTAAATTTAAACTACTTTACATATTAGTCTTTTTACTTTGTTATTTAGTCCACTTAAGTCCTTATTCTTTTAATTGTTACAATTAAACCCCTTCATCTCCTACACACCCACATCACTTAGTAACATAAATTTGCATAACCAAACATTCATCAAAGAAAGCACAAAGCACAACATATGCATACTTAACAAATAAAGAAACTAAAGCATTGTTCATGTCCGAGGTATTACGGGTAAGGTTTTGGTTAGTGACTTAGACATTGGGTTGGTAGATGGACCTCTCATTTGATCCCAAATTATTCTATTTGGATCTTTCGAGGCATTCAATTTCCCGATTTCTTGTCTTTTTCTTTTCTTTTCTATCTCGCTTTGTAAGAACACTTGTTTTTTTTTTTTTTTTTATTTTTTTTTAAGGCTATAGGCTTTTTAAAGTAAGTAAGCAAAAGAAGTGTGAGTTGAAGGATGTTAAATTTAGGATAATCTAGGTGGGTTTTTTTGCTAGATTTGGGAGATACGAGTGCATGAAGGAAAAAAAGAATTGAACCTTGAATAAAGTGAGAGAGGAAATTGAGGGGCTTCAATAAATAAAAGAATCAATGGAAAATCCATAAAGAGAAAATGAGGGAAACTAAAAAAAAGTGAAGGAAAGTTTTTACGAAGTGAGGGATAAGGGAATTGAATTACAATAGTAGTAGAGAAAAGAAGGAAAATATGAGATGAGACTTGAGAATAAGAAGAAAGGTTTTTAGGATTTTTTTTTTTCAATTAGGTTAGGGGATTCTATTTTAATTAGGTTAGGGAGGGAAGGAATGACGTATAGTTCATTATTAGGTAGTTCATAGGCCACATAGATCTTATGTGAAATCTAACATGGTAAATTTAGCCATGTTGTCATGCTCTATCATACGCCACATCGGCTTAAAACAAAATTTAAGTCAAAATAATTCACTTGTGCTAATATGGTTACCGAAGTTTATTTCATGAAATTTATATCTAAAATTAAAAGAATGTGCTAATATAATTAAAAAGTGTAAAGTTTGTGATTTTTTGATACATTAAGCCAACTATAAAAAATGAATATACACATCCATAATGAAAGTCTGAATATTTTCTATATAAATGGGTCTCTAGTTAATAAGAATTCAAGTATTAGAGATGTGTCCATTATAATCACAAAAGAACCTTGTTCGGTTATTAGTGATAATCATACGTGATCATCGACCTAACGACATTTAAACAATCCATTAAAGATTCAAACAATCCATTAAAGATTCATCAAGACCTCTAGTGGCATCAAAGCCTAATTTTATCTTGAGATAATCACATTTGGAGTGCCTATATTGTTTTATTTTTTCTTTTTGAATACTTGTATTAGCTTTTTATTTCTATTGGAGTACTTGTCCGTTTGAACTTTTGATCAATCAAATACCTCTAATGAGTTTGTATCCAATTTCTCAAGTGACACTCAAATCTCCAACATATGGGCCCAAATTGATATTATTATTATTATTATTTTACATGTAACCAAATCTTAAAATCAAAGTTATAATAATGATAAATAAAAGAAACCTTAATTAAACTAAATTAAAAAAATTGCATAAAAAAAACTATAAGTTTACTATTCATTTCATTGTTCAAATGCCATTGTTGTAATTTTCTCAAGTGCACTATTTACTTGATATTGTTGTGATTTTAACCTTTTTTTCCATGCATTTTTAATAGCATTATTGTGATTTTTAACCTTTTTTCATGCATTATTGTGATTTTCAACTATTTGATATCAAATTTGAACAATATTGCACTTTGATTCCTAATTTTGTCTAAAACTTTTGTTTTGGTTTTTAATTTTATTTATATCACGGTTTGGCCTTTAGATGTATAGAGAGAAGGCAATGACAAAGTCCATTATGGCCATTTTAACTGTGGATTTTGGTTTCAATTTATTTATTTGAGAGAAGAGTTTGTTTATAATAGTCCCAAGTCATCAAGTGGCCGAAACAAGGAGATTGATCCCTAAAAATATTCACTTGAATTTGATTTAGATTTTTGAGTAAGATTTTTTTTTTTTTTGGTTTTTGAGTAAAAATTAAAAGTAAGTTAAAAAAAAAGATTGATTGTTATACATGTGTAGTCTATGCACGAGGACCAAGCCTATATGATTTAGGGAAAAAATCTTTATTAAGAAGGAAAAAAATACAATCCATGGCTTTATTTACTCTTTTTTTTCATATAATAAAAATTTATTGAAATTAATTTCATAGGTGTTTTTATTGAAAATTGATTATGCATATACACAAAAGACATTAAACATTTATCTTTTTTTTTTTTTTTGAAAATGGATATTTTGGAATTAGTTCTCCTCGAATAAAATAATTAAAATTATGTTTAAAAAACACATGATGGTACCATATTTTTCAAAAATATTATATATATATATATATATATATATATATATATATATATAACACACATACTTTCAAAAATTAATATTTCCATCAATATTATAAATTTTTATTTTAAAGTTTAAAATTTTTATGTAATTTTCTTTTAGTTAATTATTGCTTTATTATTATTTTTTACCCAATCTTATGAATAAATAATTAAATTTACAAACATTTTTTTAATAGAATTTTTTTTTAATTTAAACTTGCATTTTAGACTATTACAAATTTTTATTTAAGAATTCATGCATAAAGAAAAACAAATAATTTTTTTAAGAAGTAAATCTATTTAAAAAACATAAGAAAAAATTAATTAAGTATAAAATTTTGATTAAAAAATTATATTTACTATTCATTTCTATCGTTCACATGCCATTATTATAATTTTCTCAAGTGCACTATTCACTTGATATTGTTGTAATTTTGACATTTTGTTCATGCATTTGTAATAGAATTATTGTGATTTTCAACCTTTGCTTCATGCATTATTGTGATTTTCAGCTATTTGATATCAAATTTGAACAAATATTGCACTTTGATTCTTGGTTTTTTTTCTAAAACTTTTGTTTCAATTTTTAATTTTATTTATATCATAGTTTGATCTTTAAATGTATAGAGAGAGAATGCAATGTCGAGTCCATTACGGCCATTTTAATTGTAGATTTTGGTCTCAATTTATTTATCTTACGAGAGAAGAGTTTATTGATAACCGTTCCAAGTCATTAAATTGTCGAAAGAAGGAGATTGATCCCCAAAAATATTCACTTGAATTTGATTTAGATTTTTGAGTAAGAATTTTTTTTTTTTTTTTTTGAGTAATAATAAAATGTAAGTCAAAAAAAAAAAAAGATTGATTGTTATATATGAGTAGTCTATGCACGGGGACTAAGCTCGTGCGATTTAGGAAAAAATATCTATTACGAAGGAAAAAAAATCCTTGTGCTTTATTTACTTCTTTTTTCATATAATCAAAATTTATCAAAATTATTTTTATAGGTGTTTTTATTGAAAATTGATTATGCATATACACAAAAGACATTTAACATTTATTATTATTATTATTATTATAATTATTTGAAAATAAATATTTTAAAATCAATTCTCATCAAATAAAATAATTAAAATTATGTTTAGGAAACACTCGATGGTACCATACTTTTTAAAAAGAGTTTTTTACAATAATATGTACATGAATAATAAGATAAAAGTAAATGATTACCTCTTGTAGCGCATATCTAAATTTCTTTTCTTTGATTAGCCATTCAAGTGTCCGGCCTCATTGATGATCCACACGACCTAAATATCCACAAAGAAGCACTCAAAATTGATGGGGTGCTAGCTCCACATTTTCCGATTAAGTATTTCCTCAAGAAATCAATCCCGAGCAACTTTGTGACAACTTTAAAGGAGAAGGTATGAGAATTTCTTGCTAGGGTTTTAGCGAGAAACTATTTTCTCTCTTTTTTACCTTCCGGTCGTGTGCCCTTTTTGTTTTTGGAGGTCGGCGAATTTTACCTTCCTTTTTCTTTTGGTTGAAATTCTCTATTAAGTTTTTCTCTCTCTTTTTTGCCGCCCCTCTCCTCCTATTTATAGGGGAGAGTTTCCTTATCCTCTAAGGATAAGAAAAGTCGCGACACTTGAGTCCATAAAGGACTCTAAGTTGTTGCTTCCTTATCCTCCAAGGATAAGGAGTTATTTTATATGTGGACTACTTGATATTTATCTTTAAAACATTCATCCTTATCCAATAAGGTTGATGTTTATCCTCCCACTAAAATTATCTTAAGGCTTTTAATTAAACTTAATAGGTCAAAACTATTTTAGCCTAATTAATTTATTTGGACTATCCAAATAAATATTCTTATATTATTTTAGCGGAGTTCACATTAGGAAATAATTTTTCAAAATACCCTTTAACCTAAATTAGGATACTCCTTTCCTTTTAGGTTCTTTATTTCTAAATTTGAAACTAACTTCCAAATTAGGAAACCGATTTCTAAAATAGAAAACTTTCATTTTAGGAAACTTTCCATTTTAAGAAACTTTCCATTTTGGAAATATTTTTTCCAAAATGGGAAACTTTCTTAATTGGAAACTTTTTCCAATATCTTTGCTTCTCATTTGTAATGTGAATACTTGAACTTATGAGTGTGACTCAATAGGCTCCTAGATATGTTGGCAATGGATCAAGAATAAAAGACTCCTCTTTCATCTCTTGATACATAAATCAAGATTAACCTCTAGTAAGGCATCATGACTACCTAATTCTTTAGGAGGATTAGTTAATCCATTATTATCTTTCATGAGCATGGTTACCATACAATTCGGTCCTCATATCAACTTATCACGAGTGTGATCTCAAACTTCGTTATTAGTCTTGTTTGATTATGATCACACAAGTTTTCTTCGATTCTTAAATGTCTTAGCTCTTAGAGTAAACCAACTATGCTCTATTGGTGTACTCCTACCGTGTCCACAGATTTCTTGATCGGATATTTATCGAAGTGCGGTGTGATAACTCCTTTAGCATACAAGGAATAACATCTCTTATCTTAGCCATACACCTATCTCTATTGGATTTCTAGTGCACCTAACGAATTGCCTATGTGCAACTTATTAATGGGTCCATCAAAACAAGTGTCAAAGTGCATAAGTCCTTCAATGAGATAACCGTGATGACTTCAAGTTTAATGACCATTTGTACCCATCTCGTATGAGATTTTCATAGACTAAAACCAAATAGGTTCTCATGGTGAGTCAAGTCTAGGGATATATTCTCTAACATAAATCAATTAAGTGCTTGCTTTGGCATCACCATGCCAATATGTGTGAGATCTCCTACTCGTTATCATATAGCATGAGCATAGCACTCACTAGTCTATTCGCATATTATCAATGTCCATTCTTGACGATGCTATGACTTGGGACATCTAAGGATATCATTTATGTGCATTAGTGTTTGTCTCACATCTTTCGATCAATCATTATTGCAAATGTATATCATAAGGACTTCTATCTAATTCTACTAAATTTATCAACATGTAAACATAAGAATTAATAGAATGTCTTCTTTATTTTTATGTAATTTTCTTTTAATTAATTATGGTTTTATTTTTTCGAAAAAATCTTATAAATAAATAATTAAATTTACACATATTTTTTATAGAATTTTTTATTAATTTAAACTTGTAATTATAGTAATATTTTTATGATTTTTAAGTTATTTTTATCAATTATATATATAGGTTTTTACGAATGTTTCACTTTTATCTCTAATTTGTTTCAAACAATTTTGTTTTTATTTTGAATTTTATTTGCATCATAGTTTGGTTCCTAGTAGTACGGAGGAGAGAGAAATGATAAAAAGAAGGTAGAAGAGAGAAAGTCACGACGAGGCTTACTCATGCCACTTCGATTCTCGATCATGGCTTTGATTTATTTGTCTTCTAGATGAGAGTTTGTTTATGGTTGTCATAAGCCATTAAATGATTCGAGGAAGTAGATTGAGATTTAAAAATATTTTGAGTTTTGGAGTTTTATTTGAATTTTTATGTGTTTTATGTGCATTAAAATGAGTTTTGAGTTCAAAATGAGTTTATTAACCTTATTTATGTGATTTTGAGAAGTTTTAGACAAAAATTATGCTAAATTTAGGTTAGAGAGGCTAGAACCTAAAAACCCAATTTTCTAGCAAACTCAAGTTTGCCAAAAATTACAATCTATCGACACATTGTCTACTCCACAGAGCTAGCAACGTGTCTTTTGTATTCTTTTTCTTTTTTCTTTTTAAGGGATGGCTTGCACATGCCTAGTTCTCCATGCTCACATGGGCTCGAATCTTTCTTTGATTCTTTTTTTTTCTAGAAATATTTTTTAATTTTATTATTATATATTTTTAGATCACTATTTTTTAGATTTTTCATACACCTTGACAATGAAGAAATATATATGATATGTTATCGCAAATTTTAATTAGTTCTCAATGCCCAAACGCATGGGCTCGAACCTTCTCTATGCCTTGCTATCAACAGTTTGCATTAGGGTACATCAATTTAAGCAATTGACGTGATTTTTCATTTTAATTACCTATGATCCATTGGTGGTTTTTTGAGCTATTTTATCGTGTGTCCAAACTTAGTAAAATCTTCATCATGTCATTGCTCTCTCTCTCTCTCTCTCTCTCTCTCTCTCTCTCTCTCTCTCTTCATTCCACCATGTTAACACCTATTTTATTAATAATGCTAACTTAAAATTATATCAAAGAAAAAAAAAGGCTTTTAGGGATTGATCATTTTTATAAAAATATGCTAAGTTTTTAAGGTTAAAAATTGTGAATCAAATTATATTAGGCAAATCAAAAAATAAAGGAAAAAAATTAAAATAATAATATTAAAGAATAGTTGGCTTGAATTTGAATAACTTTTTCTTGCTTAGAACGTAGGAGTGACATTGTTATGCATAATACTTCTTTACTTGCATTATAATTTACTAGCTTAGGTACTTCATCTCCATCTATATTTACTAGAATGAGAGCCCCATATGAGAACACATTCTTTACCATACAAGAAACCTTTATAACTTGTCCATTTGCTACGTTCCATTCCTAGGATTGACAAGACCTTTCTTAAAGCCAAATCTCCCTATTGAAAGGTTCTTGAATGGACTTTCTTATCATGTGCTTACATCATTCTCTTTTGTTATAGTTGTACATGTCAAATGGCTGCTAGTTATTTCTTAATTATAAAGTTCAATTATTCATTTATGATTTTACGCCATTTTGACTCATCTAACTCGCCCCTTTTAGAACCCTTAAGGATGGTATTTCTACATGTACATGCATCATTACTTTTATCCCCGTATACTAGAAAGTAAGGAGTTAACCCCGATGATGTTTGAACTATCGTTTGGTAAGCAAGAAACCCAAAATGGTAGCATTTTGTTCCAATTGATATATGTGACCACCATTTCTATATGATCTTTTTCAAATTGTTATTTATAGCTTCTACAATATTGTTTTTTTCTATGGGGTGAGGAGTTGCAATGATTGATCTTCCATTATTGACATAGTTTGATAATCATTTTTCCATCAAAGTTTTTAGCATTATCGGTTATCAAGGTTTCTAGAGAACTACATTAGCATATGATGTATCTCTCATGAACCGATGAACGACTCTCTAGGTAACGTGTGTAAAAGATGCTACTTCTACCTATTTTGTAAAATAATCAATTACCACCAAAATTAAACAATGTCTCGTTACTAGCCTTTATGTTTATTAGTCCAATCACGTCTTTGTTTCACATTACAAATGATCAAGGTGACACCATATTATGGAGGGGTGCTAAAGGATCATTTATCTTATCGATATATATTTAGCACTTATGGCATTTATGTACATGGTCTATACGAGTCTCTTTTCATAGCGATATAGAAATACCTATTCCTCTAAATTTGACATACCTTTATGGGCCCATTAGCATGCATGACATAAATTCATTCATGGATCTCTCTCATTACCCTCTTTATTTTTATGGCATCTAAACATCTCAATAAGTGTCTTGTCAAAACTTCTTTTATATAGGACTTATCCGTTAAGATAAAAGTTAATGGCCAACCTTATGAATGTCTTCTTTTACAATTTCAAGGCACTTTTGGAGTAAGTTTGACGCTTTAAGAATTGCTCGATGTCGTGATATCATGGATTCCCATCAAACTTATTTTTAATTAAGCAATAATTATATTCAAGGGTGTTCCTAGTTTCGATTTAGATTGGCTTAATCTTCACACGACATTCAATTCCGGTCATTGTAGCAAAGGGTGGTAAGGACATCAATGAAGTGATTCTTTTCTCTACTTAAATGAGTGAATTCTATTACTCAAACCATGCGAGTAATTTTTGTTAGATATTCTTGATATGGCTTTACTTTCTCATTTTTCATTTGCCATTCACCCTTGACTTGGTAGATTATTCGTAGAGAATTACCATACATATCCAACTTTTAGATATTACCTCTACTCGTCACTTTGAGGCTATGCACATATAATTTATATTTTGTTATGTTATATGTACACTCGAATTATAACTTAACAACCATCGAGAACTACTTTTTCTCGATGATATGAGGATTGATTTGATCCCACTTCTTAACGTGTTAACGAATCTATCAAAATACATAGTCCACTTACCATTTTTGGCTTAGAGTCTTCTTAATTTAACTATCATAATTAACTCATCAAGAAATTCGAACTCTAAGATCTTATAATTATCAACTACGTTATTAACCAAATGGTCTGCTCGTGACACTTCCTTTCGTAGCCTTTTGGGCCATATACACAATATCATACTTAAATAACATGATCTACCATCTAGTAATTTGGCTTGACTAATATGATTTCTCAAAAATGTACTTGATTAGTTTTAGTTTTGAGATCAATCGAGTGTGTAGTAAAGCTTATATTATCTAACCCTTTATGTGAACCAAACTACTCCACATCATATATTATCTCAACCTAGTTTTTCAAATACTCTTTATCAATGCACCTCTAGACAAACTAGTCAACATCAAGGACTTCGTTAAGTGTGTTAGCGGTAAGCATTGGAAGAATCACCATCCTTAAACTAGCTGGTATTACTATAAGTTATTTGATTTAATTCTCAATATCATCTTTTTCTATACCCAAGGCATTCATTGTTATATCATAAAACAACTAATTTATGCTTATGTCCTCATCATTTATACAAGCAACATACGAAGACTTTAGAAAAGTGACATGAATGGAAGGAATGTCATTCTTTTCATTATTAAGATCACGTCCTTCAATACAAACCATTCTAATTTTTTTTTAATTCTATCATCATCCCGTGATAATCCCTTTTTAATGGGTTGAAACTCAACTTAAAATATTGGTTAACATTCCTTATTCCATACAATTCACCCTTTCGGGCAACCCACTACTCATATCAAAGGTATGTAAATCTCCATCATGAGCTTCCTTTATCTCAATGTATGACACAAACACATTTTTTATCATATATATGGTCTCTTTTATTTTCATAGTTATACATTTTTCTTTAGCTATATGCTTCAATCTTTGACACAATGATGAAGTAATAACTCTAGTAGAATAAATCCATGGCTTTCTCAATAACATACTATAGGTTAGTTGAATGTCTATCACTTGTAGAGTGACTTGAAATTGATGTGACCTAATGTCAAGATCGACATCCGTATCTCTAATAACTTATCGGGATATGCAATCTTAAGTTTTCACTAATATCTTATTTGGTCTCATATGAGAAGCATTAATCGACAACCAATTTAAAATGTATTTAAAAACATCATAAGATCATAACGAGTATCAATTAAGACTTTGGCCTTGATATAGTCCTTGCATTTAATAATAATGTGCAAAGCCTTGCTATGACCTATGTTTTTTGGACCTAACTCATCCATAATAAAGTAAAAATAATGTGTAGCCTACACTCTATCACTCAAATATTCCATTAATTCTAAAGTAGTATCATGCGAAACATAAGCTTTATCGAGGTCTTTCTACAATGCCTTATGATGAGCCTCTTGAAGGATTATGCATCCTATGAAGATGTGAAATAAATAAAAAATTTTGTTCTCCTCCATCTAAAGTCCTAAGATTAATCATTGAATTAACTAACTATATTAACAAAGAATGAACTAACTATATTAACAAAAATTGATTAGATTTTACCACTTGAAGTATAATATCAAGTTAGCAGATTGAACTATCTAAGTATCCACTCTTTAGTAATAATCTACATAGCTTAGACACCAACACAAGAAGCAATAGAAGATTAAGAGTGCTAGCTCCAATTCTTTCTTCTATATAGTTTACACATAAGATATCTTTCTACAAGAGGATGACATAATTTCTTTTTATAAAAGTTGGCGTAATTTCTTTTTGTAAAAAAAATTATGCCTCTCTTTCTCTCTTTGGGAAATTCGGCCACTCTTTATTTGTTGGGTGTTATATGGCTTGATGCATATTTTTATCTTTATAAACCCGTAGTAGGTTTAATATACTTTTGCCTAAATTTTTTAAAAATGCCCATCCACTTAAAATATCCCTCGCGAGTTTTTACTTAAACTTGTTGGCCCAAACACCTTTGGTCCAATGACTCAAAAATTAAATAGACCATACAAATAAGTTGGGTCGGTATTTTAGGGAGGTCCACATTATGATGCTATTTCTTAAGTTACACTTATCAGCTTTAGAAAATCTAAATTAGGAAACTATTTCTTAAGTTACCCCTATCATTTTAGGAAACCTAAATTAGGAAAATGATTTTCATTTAGAAAATTGATTTTCAAATTAAGAAACTAATTTCTATTTTAGGAAACTAATTTTCAAATTAAGAATTTTTTTTAAAATTCTGCACTTTTCTTTATCCGTGTCAATGTTAAGCTTATGCGTGTGACTTAATAGGCTTTTAGATATGTTGGTGCACTTCTTTCATCTCTCGACACATAAATCAAGATTTGCCTCTAGGAAGACACCATGACAATCAAATTATCTAGAAGGATTGCTTAATCCATAATAACCTTTCATGATTATAGTTTTCATATAATTTAGTCCTCATATCAATTTATCACAATGTGATCTCAAACTTGATTTGGTGTTTATTCAATTATGATCACATAAGTTTTCTTTGATCTTTGAATGTTTGAGCTCTTAAGTAAACCAATCATGCTCTATTGGTATACTTCCACTATTACCATAGATTTTTGAGTAGACATTAATCAAAATATAATGTGATAACTCTTTTAGCATATAAAAAATGATATATCCTACCTCGCTTATTCACCTATCTCTATTAGATTCTTGATGTACCTTATGTAGCTCTTTATTGAGTCTATCAAAACGAATGTCAAAGTACACCAATCTTTTAATGAGATAATCATGATAACTTTAAGTCAAATGACTACTTATACTCATCTCTTATTAAATACCCATAGACTAAACCAAATTGGTTCTCATGGCGAGTCACATTTAGTGATATGTTCTCTAACATTATTCTCTTATGTGCTTGCTTTGTCATCACCATGTCGATAGGTGTGAGATCTTTTACTATTATCTTATAGTAAGAGCATAACACACATAAGTCTTATTATATATTCTCAATGTCTAATCTTGATAATGTTGTGACTTAAGATAGTTAATGATATCATTTAGGTGTATTGGTGTTTATCTCGCATCTATTGATCAATCATTAAGGCAAAGAATATCATATAAACTTTTATCTAGTTCTATTAAGTTATAAATAACATGAATTAATAAAAATAATTCTGTATTAATATAAAATATAATAATATAATATTCAAACCATCCAAACGGGTTGGATCTTGGGTACCTATACTAACAATCTCCTACTTGCACTAGAGCCAACCAACCATATCCCTAATACTCGAAGATCAAATAAAGGGTTTCATATTTTTACCGTGGTAAAGGCGTAGTCAAGGAATCTATTATATTATCATCGGTGTGCACCTTTTTTATCCTTATATCACCATGATTGATAATCTCCATAATCGGATGGTAATGTCATCGTACATGCTTAGATCATTGATGAGACATTGGTTCCTTAGCTTATTCTATGCTTTCGTTGTTATCACAAGTATAGTACTATGGGATCAATAATGCTTAAAACAACTTGTAGTCTCAATAAAAACTTGTGAATCCATACAGACTTTCTTACCTATTTTTGCAACTGTAATATATTCAACCTTGATTATTGAGTTGATTACCATATATTGCTTAGAACTTTTTCAGACTTACAACACCACTATTCAATAGAAAAATGAATCTTTATTGTGATTTAAAGTTATCATGATCAATTTGAAAAATAAAATCTATGAACCATTTCATAACTAGTTCATCTCCTTTATAGATTAAGAAAACATCCTTAGTTTTTTTTTTAAGTACTTAAGAATGCTCTTTACATCAATCTAGCTTTTCTCATCCGGATCGGATGACATCTACTATAAATTCTTAAAGCACATATGACATCAAGTCATATAAATAACATAGCATACATGATCGATCCTATAGCAGAGGCATAGGAAACATGATTCATCTTTTCCCTTTTGCTTTGTGTTTTAGGATACTCAGCCTTAGAGAGTTTTATGCCATGCAAAAAATTAGAAGAAGTCTCCTCTATGCTAAACTTTTTTAGTACTTTGTTAGTGTACATGTTTTGAGAGAGTCCTAACGTCGTGATCTATCTCTATAGATCCTAATTCCTAGAATGTAGGCCACCTCTCTTATGTCTTTCATGGAGAAATTCTTGGATAGCCAATCTTTTACATATTACAATATGATAATGTTATTATCGAGAAGTAGTATGTCGTCTACATATAAAACAACAAATTAAAGAGCTCCTATCGACCTTCTTGTATACACAAGGTTGATCTTCATTTTATGAGAAGTCAAATTTTTATCATTTAATTAAAATGTTGATTCCAACTCCTAGATGTATACTTAATTGTATAAATGGATCCTTGGAACTTGTAATTTATACGTCCTTTTGGTGACAAAACCATTAGGATATGTCGTGTACACATCCTTATGTAAATTTTTATTAAGAAAAGCTATTTTGATATTTATCTATCATATCTCATAATCATGATATGCAATAATTACAAGCATAATACTAATAGATTTAACCATAGCTATTGATGAAAATGTCTTATCATAATAAATCATTTGTTTTTTACTATAAGTCTGTCGCCATCGGTCTAGCTTTGTACATATGTATATTTTCATTCATGTTAATCTTTCTTCTAAAACCCACTTACACCTAATAGTCCTAATACCTTTAGGTGGATCAATGAAAGTCCATACTTGGATAGTATACATGGATTCTATTTAAAATTCTATGGCTTTATGCTATTTCTTGGAGTCAATGTCTAACATTACTTCTTCATAGGTATTAAGTTCATCATCCTCTATAAGAGGTACATCATCATGTGTAGAGATAAGAAACCATATCTTTTATGCTTTTGACAAATCCATTTAGACCTATAGAGTTTTTATATATGTATTTATGGGATAGTTATAATACTTTGTAATATTTTTACTTGGGGTTTCACGAATGGAGTGTCAATTTATGAGTCTCGCTCAAATCTCATTGAGTTTAACTTTCCTCTCATTAGTTTTAGCATCTATAAATTTCTTCTCATGGAATACAATATGCCTAACCACGAACACCTTTTGTTCTTATGGTTGGTAAAAGTATTATTCACTTGTTTTTTTAGATATCTCATAAATTTACACTTCGTTTATTTGGGCTCTAGCTTGTCTCCGTTTAAACATTTGACATATGCTTCACGATCTTGAATCTTAAGAAAAGATAGATTTGTTTTTTTTTCTTTCCATATCTCATATGCGAGTTTGGTTAATAGATTTTATTAGAATCCTATTCAAAATAAAGATTGTAATAAGGAGTGCATATCCCTAAAATAAAATAGGGATATCGGTAAGAATCATCATGGATCGAACCATGTCTAACAACATCCTATTCTTCCTTTCGACACACCATTCATTTGAGGTATTTTAGATAAAGTCCAATGAGAGAGAATCTTATTCTCTTTTAAGTGGTAAAAAAATTAATAGCTCTAGTACTCACCACCTCGATCGGATGAGAGTGCCTTAATACTTTTACCGATCTCGTTTCGTAACTGCAAATCTAAATTCTTTAAACTTTTTAAAAGTTTTAAATTTATGCCTCATTAGATATACATAACTAAAATGTGATCTATCATCGGTAAAGGTTATGAAATAATCATGTCCCTCTCTCACTTGTGTGGACATGAGCCCATACACATTAGTATGTATAAAGCCTAATAAGTCAATAACCCTTTCTCCTTTAGGAATGTATGCTTATAAATTTTTGATTAAACGGGGCTCGCATGTCCTTCCTTCTTTATTATTTTGATATATTTTCCTTCTTATCTTACTCTCCTCATATGTAACTCAATATTTTTTATTCAAAAATTATAAAATTAGAAGATATATTAGAAGAATAGGTACAAGGAGAAGAGCTAATAAGAGAAGACAATCCCGAAGAAAACGTAATAATTTTTCACTTAGGTATTTAACCCACTAGTCTCCTTATGACTCGAGGGGACTAGTAGTAAAAATCGATTACCATTCACATGTCCCGAGTCATGTATGAGATTGATGTGATTGAACTCTTGTATGCATAATTGTGATTGAATTCTATTATGCATGATAGTAATATGATTAAGTTATAGTATGCATGATAAGATTAAAATGATAAGATTATACTATATTAAATCCTTCAAACAAATATCAAGTTATATGTCTTTTAATGTTATAAGGAGAGAACTCTCTTGGTCATTGTTGAATTATTGAGATAACTTAAGGTTACTTCTTCCTCGAGAATCAAATCATAAGTCGTGTGATGCTCTCGAATGTTTGGGTCTAACTTAAAATGAATTATTAGATTCATTGAGATAACTCAAGGTCTAAGGAATTTATAAATAACCATTATTATTCATATAAAATATAAGATGACAAAGAGTTATCATACCAATGAGATTAGAAATTGTATTGGATACAATTGGTAAAGAGTTACTTACCTAATGCTTCCATGTATGACTTATTGAGATAACTCAAGGTTAATGTATATTTATGGATGGGATCCCAACCTACTAAGGAAAACAAATCATAAAGTTTTCTCAAGTCCCGTATTGAAGGTTATAGAACTTGAAAAAAATTATAAGGGCGAACATAGATTTTACTTCTTAATTTATGTTTTATTTTATAAATGTAAATCAAATAACTCATATACTTTTCTATCCTGTCGAGTTGTTATATAATATGATTGGCAATACATCGATTCGATCGATAATTGAAAGAAGTAATGCCTTTAATGGCACTAACTTCCTTGACTAAGAAATGAATATGAGGATAGTCCTTTAGCATAAGAAGATTCTCTATATGATAGAGACACCTCTCTTAGTTGAGTCCCCTTAGGATCAAGTTGAAACTTATGTAGTATGGCTCAAACATATAGATAGTGATGTGATCACTACTCAAAGCATCATGGTTGTTACTATGACGTTGAACTATAGATGCCAATATAAAAGCATAAGTGCTTTTGATATTATAGCAAAACTTCAAAACATATTTAAGGAGAATACTAGGCATGAGAGCTATGAGATAGCCGAAAAGCTCTTTAGAGCCAAAATGGATGAAGGATTCAACGTCAAAAAGCATGTCACCGAGATGATAGGCTATACTTGGGTAGTTGAGCTTCAAGTTGGAATGGATGCTAAATTATCCATTAACCTAGTATTACAATCATTACCTAACTCGCTTTGGATAGTTTATCATAAACTTCAATATGATGCATATGGAAAAGACTCTTAAAGAGTTGCTTGTCCATGCCGAGAGAAGCTCGACTTGAGATCAACAAGAAAAAAATGAGTTTTATACTTCTTATTAACAAGGGCAAAGGTAAGGTGAAGGGTAAAAAAAATCTCAAACATAAAAAAAGCCATCAATTGCACCTAAATGAGGGGTGAAAAAGATCGTGGCTCAAGATAACCAAAAGAAAGCATCTATTTTCATTGCAACATAAAAGGGCATTGGAAGTGAAACTACAAGGAGTACCTAACGAGAGGTGTAGAAAGCAAAAGAATAGTTCTATTAGCACCTCAAGTATTTATGTTATTGAAGTTAATTTTTATACTTTTAATCCCACCTTATGAGTATTTGATACTTGGATATGGTGCTTATATTTGTATAAATGTGCAAGGGTTTAGAAAATCAAGAAAGATTACTTGTAGAGAGGTTGACTTGTGTATTAGCAATAGATCAAGAGTTGAACCATTGGTCGTAAGCACTCTATGAGTTAGCATTGCCATCCGAGCTTATGCTTATACTTAGAAATTGTTATTATATTCTCGGTATAACTAGAAATATTATTTTCATTTTTTGTTTGGATCAAGAAGGTTGCTTATTTTTATTTAAGAATAATAGTTATTCTTTTTAAAGATGAATTTTTGTATGAAAATGTTGTTATTAATAATAGTTTATATGTTTTGAACATAGATAATCCCATATATAACATAAATGCCAAATGACTCAAATGATCTAAATAAAATATATCTATGACATTGTCGACTTGGCCATATAAATGAGAATCAAATATCTAAATTACATAAAAAAATAGATATCTATAATCATTTGATTATGAATTTTATGATTTCTATGAATCTTCTCTACTTGGCAAAATGAACAAAATCCCTTTTTAATAGAAAAAGAGAAAGGGGTACTAATTTGTTAGGCCTTATACATAATGATGTATGCGGACCCATATCCATCCAAGCAAGAGGAGGACATGATTACTTCATCACCTTTACCGATAATAGATCACTTTTTGGTTATGTATATCTAATGAGATGCAAATTTGAAGCGGTTAAAAAGTTTTTTAAAAATTAGATTTGAAGTCAAAAAGCAAACTAGCAAAAGTATTAAGGCACTCCGATCTAATTGAGGTGGTGAATACTTGAGTAATAAATTTTTAGATCATCCGAAAGAGAATAAGATTCTCTCTTAATGGACTCCACTTGGAACACCATAAATAAATGGTGTGTCCAAAAAAAGGAATAGGACCCCGTTAGATATGGTCCAATCCATGATGAGTAGTATCGATAACCCTTTTTTATTTTAGTGATATGCACTTCTTACTACAACTTTATTTTGATCAAGGTTCCAAAAAGTCTATTGATTATATTTCATATGAGATATGAAAAGGAAAGAAAGTAAATTTTTATTTTCTTAAGATTTAAGACAAGTGATGCATATGTTAAACATTTAGACGAAGAAAAGTTAGAGCCAAATCAACAAAGTGCAAATTTATAGGATGTCCAAAAGAAAAATAGATATTATTTTTACCAACCATAAGAATAACAAGTATTTGTGGCTAGGCATGCTCGTATTTCTTGAGAAGGAATTTAGAGATGCTAGAACCAAGTGAGAAAAAGTTGAACTTGATGAGATTCAAGTAGACTCACAAATTAACACTCCACTAATAGAATCCTAAGTAGATAGGCTACAAAACATTGTAACTATCTCACAAACTGATACACAAGAACTTTATAAGTCTAAAAGCATTTGTCAAGAGCTAAAAAGATATGATCTTCTTGTCTCGCACATGATAATTGTCTCATATAAAGGATGACGAACCTAATACCTTTGAAGAAACAATGTTAGACACTAACTTCAAAAAATGGCATGATGCCATACAATCTAAAATGAAATCTATATACACTAACCAAGTATAGACTTTGGTTGATCCACCGAAGGAGTCAAATCTACTAGGTGTAAGTGGCTTTTTAAGAGAAAGATTGACATGGATAGTAATGTACATACGTACAAAGCTAGCACTGGTGGCAAAAAGCTATCATAAAAAACAAGGAGTTGATTATGATGAAACCTTTTCACTAATAGCAATGGTTAAATATATTAAGATTATGCTTACAATTATTGCATTTCATGATTATGAGATATGATAAATGGATGTCAAAACTGTTTTCCTTAATGGAAATTTAAATGAAAATGTGTACATGACACAACTCGATGGTTTTGTTACCAAAGAACATGAAATAAGATTTACAAGTTACAAAGATCCATTTATGGACTAAAGCAAGCATCTAAGAGTTAGAATCAACATTTTGATGAAACGATCAAAAATTTTGATTTTTCACAAAACGAAGATGAACCTTGTGTCTACAAAAAGGTTAGTGGGAGCCTAGTAGTCTTTGTTATTCTATATGTAGATAACAAACTACTTTTTTGCTATAACATTATCATGTTGTAATCTATAAAAGATTGAGAACTCATGATTTCTCCACTTAAGATATGGGAGGGTAGCCTACATTCTAGGAATACAAATATATAAAGATAGATTATATAGAATGTTAGGGCTCTCATAAATCACGTACATTGATAAAGTACTAAAAGTTTAGTATAGAAGAATCGGAGAAAGGCCTTCTTCCAATGTCACATGGCTTGATGGCCGACAACAATGGAGTCTAGCACAAGCTAAAGAACTAAGGTCTCATCAATGGTCCGGGCATGTACTGCAACGTTATAAGCTGTAATAGAGAAATTATCAATCATGGTGATATAAGGATAGAAAAGGTCTATATTAATGATAACTTAACAAACCTCTTGACTAAGCTTTTTTCACAACATAAATATGAAATACTTGTACAATTATCGAACATAAACGATATGGTTGGTTGGCTTTAGTGCAACTAGGAGATTGTTAATGTAGGTGCCCTATATCTAATGTATTTGGATGGTTTGATTTATCATATTATTGTATTTAAATACTAATATAAAAAATTTTCTATTAATTCTTATTACTTATAATTTGATAGAATTAGATAGAAGTTTATATGATATGCATTGCATTAATATTTGATCAATAGATGTGAGACAAACATTAATACATTTAAATGATATCATTAAACATCCCAAGTTATAGCATTATTAAGAATTGATATTGATAACAAACGATAAGACTTGTGTGTGCTATGCTTCTGCTATAAGATAGCAATAAGTGATCTTACGTCTATTGACATGGTGATTCTAGAGCAAGGACTCAAGTGAATAAATATTAGAGAACCTATCAATGGACGTGACTTGTCATGAGAACCCATTTGGTGTTGTCTATGGGAATCTCATTTGAGATGGCTACAAGTGAACCTTTCACTTGAAGTCATCGTGGTTATCTCATTAAAAGATTGGTATATATTGACACTCGTTTTAATAGACTCAATAAAGAGTTGTATGTTGAGGATTCGTTAGGTGCATTAGGAATTGAATGGAGATAGGTGGATGATGAAGATAGGACATGTCATTTCTTATATGCTAAAGGAATTATCATATTATACTTCGATAAATATTTGCTCAAAGAATCAATGGCCACGGTGAAAGTATACCAATAGAGCATGATTGGTTTACTTGTGAGCTAAGACATTTAAAGATTAAAGAAAACTTATGTGATTACAATCGAATAAATAATAAACCATGTTCAAGATTACACTACAATAAATTGACATAAGGATTGAATTTTAATAAAAACCATACTCGTAAAAGGTAATTATGGATTAATTAATCCTCTTAGAGAATTGGGTAGTCATGATGCCTTGCTAGAGCCTAATCTTGATTTATATATCAAGAGATAAAAGAGGTGTCTTTTATTTTCATGATACATTGCTAACATATCTAAGAGCCTATTGAGTCACATGTATAAGTTTCAACATTAACAAGATAAAAAGAGAAATAAAGGCTTTGGAAAATGTTTCTTGTTTTGAAAATTTTTCAATTTTGAAAAGTCAATTTCTTAAAATAAAAATTATTTTTCTATTTCAGAAATTGGTTTCCTAATTTAAAAGTCGAGTTCCAAATTTGAAAGTCAATTACTTAAAAATTAAATTGGTTTCCTAATTTAGGTTTAAGGATAATTTGCGAAATTATTTCTTATTGTAGGCCTACCTAAAAATATCTAACCCAATTTATTTTGATGGCCCAAATTAATTGATAATTAATTGGGTAAATAATTAGGCCAAAGGAGTTTGAGCGAATAGGTAAATTAAAAAGCATGCAATATATTTTTGATGAATGGGTAATCTTGAGCACTAATGGATAAGACTCGGGGTTTACAACGATAAGGTTAGAATAAGCCCACATAAGCAACAACTCCTTTCCAAAGAGAGATTTATTACCACCACCAATATGAAGGAGAGAGGGAGAGTGATGAGATATATAAGATTAACAAAAGAAAATAGCACTTATCTTCTCTTTAAAAATAAATTCATAACTTCTCTCTATTAGCAATTTTTGACACAAAAACCCTAAGTGATTTCTTACAAAGAAAAATTTACTTGATAGAAAAATTAGAGCTAGCACTCTATCATTTCTATTACTTCTTATATGTGTGTTTGATGTGCTTGGATTATCAATAAAGGCCGAACACTTAGATAGTTCCTTTTCATAAAGTTTGAATCCTACACTATAAGAGCTAATCACTTATTATTATCTTTTTATATTTATATGATTAGTTGATTCAACAATATGATCTTAAGAATTTTAGATGGAGAAATTTTTTCGTTTATTCTACACCTTCATAAGATGCATGATTCTTTACTTGGTTTAGAAGTCACTGACAACTTCATCATATAAGTGGGAAGTCATCCATAGTTTCATTACCGATAAATAGACATCGGGTAAAATGGATTTGAAACCACTAATATCTTCTTCACATGGGTGGAAAACCATCAAGACTTCATTTGAGCGAGTTAAAAATCAAATAAAAATAGTTTGAGGGCCACTAACGGCTTTGTCTATATAGGTGAAAAGTAACTAGTAGCGTATTTTCTAATGAGTTGAGCACATGCAAAATGATTTTGAAATCATTAGTGGCTTTGTCACATAAATTAAAAGTTACCAATTAATTCATTTCCATAATCATTTTTTTAGGAAAAATGATCTTGTGGTCACTTGGTGGCTTCGTCTACATATATGAGAAGTAACCCGTGGCCTATTTTCTAATGAACGGAACACAAAAAAAATAATTTTGAAATCATTAATGACTTTGTCAAATAAGTGAAAAGTTAAAATAAATTTATTTTTATAATCAATTTTTGAAGAAAAATGGTTTTGGAACCATTGATCGCTTTGTCCATATGGATGGAAATTCACTCGGTGGCTTGTTTTCTAACGAATAGAACACATGTAAAATGATTTTCAAATTATCATTAGCTTTTTCACATACATAAAAAGTTACCAATAGCTTTATTTCCATGATTAATTTTTTAGGAAAAAATGGTTTTGGGCCCTCCGGCAACTTCGTCCATATAGGAGGAAAGTCACAAGTGGCTTTTTTCGATGAACGAGTAGATGTAAAATAAGTTCAAAATCATCGGTGGTTTTATCAAATAAGTGAAAATTTACCAATAACTTTGTTTCTATAATCATATTTTGATAAAAAAAATAGTTTTAGGGCCATTGGAGGCTTCATCCATGTAGGTGGCAAATCACTAATAGCCTTTTTTTTTTTACGAACATAGCATATGAGAAATAATTTTGAAATCATTAATACCTTTGTCACATAAGTAAAAATTTGTCAATAACTTCATTTTCACAATCATTTAAAAAAAATGATTTTAGGGCTATTGACGACTTCGTCCATAAAGGTGGAAAGTCACTAATGACCCATTTTCCGACAAACAAAACACATACAAAATAATTTCACATAGCAACAAATATGGCAATTATCTCATTCATATTCAAGCAATGCAATTGATAGTTCAATTATTTATAGCATGACATTTTCATCATTTTCATTGATTATTTAAAATTAAGCTTTATAAATTCAAAAGTTTCCAAAAATGTTTCAAAAGGTTTAGGACTTATTCAAGGATCCGATTTGGGGTTAGTTTCACTTTTTGTATTCCCAATGATAACTCGATTATTTAGTTAGTTGAGGAAGGAGAGCATCTACCCGCTATCAAAATATTGTATGGGTCATGCTAGGATGACCTAAGTTTGCTCTAATATCACCGCAAATAGTGAAAATCACTACTGCTATCAAAGTTACTATAAATTTTCCAAAGTTATCTATAAATTTGCCAACGTCTCTAAAAATTGCCTAGGTTCCTGCAACTTAATGGGACTTGGCAATAATGAAATTGCTATTTTTTTCCTATCCAAAACAAAACACAAATATATTCTACAAGATCATGTTATTCCTACCAAACTCAATCATCGAAACAACATATTATTTTATGCTTAATTTTATCCATAATTAATCCATTTTCTAATACTACCAATAATCAAACAACAATCATTTTGTAAATTTTCTTGGTCAAGTCGGTGAAGGAAAATTGGGGTTGGCTATGCGGTGGTTATGGGGCTCGCTAGTCCGGTAGTTAATGGTGGTTGGTTCGCGGTAGGAATGTGTGATGGTAGAGGGGTTGTTTCAAGCTAGTGATAGGGTTGATCGCGAGTCTAGAGAGGAGGATGGTGGTAGGTCGCTTGTGGGCACTCGTGAGTATGAAGAAAGGGGTCGAAGAGGGGTTAGCATGCAAGCTCGTGGATGGAGAGGAGGGTCGGTCCGTGAGCTCATAGATCTAGAGAGAGGGATTGGTGTGTCGAGCTCGTAGCTAAAGAAGAGGGTTAACGTGCAAGCTCGTGGGTTTAGAGAAAGGTGGTTGGTGTATAAGCTTGTAACTAGATAGGAAGGGGGCTAGCACGGGTGGTTTTGTGAGGGAGGTTTGATTGGTGTAGAGAATGGGGCTATAGTAGAGAGGTGGTGTGAACTAGTATGGGTGGTTGTGTGAGGGAGGTCCAGCTAGTGTGGAGAGTGGAGGCTATAGTAGAGAGGCGGTTGGTGAGGTTTTGTTTTCTTGATGATGATGAATAATGTCTAGGTCTTAAAAAATGCAAGATAAGAGGGTATTTATAGGTGGGTTTTAGGGCTTTTGGACAAAGGTAATTTTTGTTCTCGATTCCCTATAATTCATCAATTTAAATACGATTATAATTGTATGAATTTCAATGACACCGTTAAATTGTAACTAATTAGGACCTTCTCTTTTGATTTTTTTCAATTATGCCCATTTTTATTTTAATTAAGGGTCCAGGGTTTTAGGCTTTTCAATGTTGTAATAATTGATACCCGTTAAAACTAAAATTAAATATTAAACCCATGTGAGAAATGTTTTGAAGTTGTAAAATAATCCTTAAGGACTTGAAAGAATATTTAGAGTAGTTACAATAGTCTTTTTATGCTTAATGAATATTTTATTCGTTTTACGATGCATGAATAGTAACATTCACATGAAGTAATTATTTTGAGCATATTGCATATGCATGAAAAATATTTTGTTTACTTAGAATATTTAATAGAGGGGCATTGAATTATTTTCTAATAATTATTGCATATGATTAGGTGAATTTTCCGATATCTTGTGAATATTTTATTTCAATTTTTATGGGTAGGAATAGTGTTTTAGAGGTAGAACAATTAAGTTAGGCACTTAAAAAGTATGAAGAATTGTTTTAAAGGACATATAAAAATCATTTAGAATGTTTAGGAGTATCTAATAAATTTAAATTAATTTTTCCCTATATAAGGAATATTTTCTATATAAAAAAGTATAATTTTTACACTAAATAATTAATTTAGAGGCTTAAATAAGAGTATAAAAATTATGTAAATCATGATTAAATAATTTTAGAAAGTGTTTGAATTTATTACAAAGAGAATTTGGATTTTGGAAAGGTATGGAATGCAATTTATGGATTTAGGGAATTAATTGCATAAAATTAAGGACTTAATTGCATAAAATTAAAAGTTTAAACTTTATATAGGAATTTTAAGTGTCAAAAAGTGGTTATAAAGGCTGGAAAGAAAGGGTTAAACATGATTATTTGAATAAAAGAAGGATTTAGGAAAGAATAAGCCATGAAAAACACTAACAATTTGAGAGACCAAAATAAATTAGTTTCCTCCCATATTTTGTTAACTTATAGCCATAATTAAGTCCGACTTCTAGTAACAATTGTGACCGAAATTAAGCAAGATGGAATGCTTAAACAAAAAGAAGGATAAATGGCTAAAAAATTAGCGAAATGAAAATAAAAGATTAGAAATTGAATTAAGGGTTGAGATTTATCCAAATTAAGGGAGAGATGCAATCAACAAGCCTAAAAACATTGTCTATAAATAAGGGTGCTAGAAAAATTAAAAATGCTAAGAAAATAGAAAACCACAATGGAAACTCTTGCAAAAATTCTACCCAAAATATTCCTAACCAATTTTGGATGCTTCAAATCGGAGGAATAAGCTTCGATTTCAAGTTGGGAGCCAAAGATTTCTAAGGAGAAATTTAGGAAATTAATCCAAATTTAGGAGCAAAAGAAAGAGGAAAGGAATTTTTAAGCAACCTAGCTTTCCAAGGTTAAATTAGAGCTCAATTAGGTAAGTTAACTTCATCTACACTATAAGCAAGTTTGATTTCACGTCAATTTCATGTTTAATGCTTCAATTTTGATTTAATTGCATAAATTGTGAAAAATTAGGGTTAGGGTTCTTTGTAAAGAAAAATTAGAGAAAAAGAAATTAAGCTTGAAATTCATGTAATTAAGGCTGAAATAGTTCAATTGAACTTAAATTTGAGTTTTAAAACTCAAAAATTTCTAGGATTAGGTAAGGGTAATCTTTCGGCCTAAATGGACAATTTTGGGTTTTTTATTCTTTCATGTAATTGTTGTTTTAAATCTTAATTATGACTTAATTAGATGTGAATTAGTGTTTGGGAATGACAAATGTTTTTTTAAATTGAAGAAAATTTCATGAAATTCTTAGGGTATATATTCGACCTAAATTTAGCAATTTAGGGTTTTGATTTCCTTTATCCAATTCATGATTTGCTAGTCAATTGGTACTTAAAAGAGTATAATTTGATGAGTACAAAATAAAAATTCCAAGAAAGTTGAAGAAAATAGCTTAATTTAGCTTAGGCCCATTAAGGCCTAATTAGTGTTTAGGCATGAATTTGTCCTAGAAATGTCAATTAAATTGAACCATAGTATTAATTTAGGATTAAATTAATTGATATTAGAATTTGGGAAGGAATGGAGAAGAAAATAATGGGGTTAGCATTGGGAAGGCATTCGGCCTAATTAGGAAAATTTTAGGGTTTGAGTTGATTTTGGTTCTTAATGCTTTAAATTAGTCAATTTGGACTTAGAATAATATAATGAGATCATAATAATGATAAAATTCATTGAAACCTAAAAATTTGCTTATATTAGTAAAGTTAGGGTTTAGGCTCAATAAGGCCCAAAAAAGAATTTAAGCATATAATTAACTAAATAAAACATGGTTAGGCTAGGTCATGAAATTAGGATGAGCTTTCGAAAGATTAGATGTGAATTAGGTGTTAAAAATCTAAAGAGATTGGTTGAGGATAGGACATAAATTGGCTAGGTTAGAAAAATTAAGTTTTATGATTTTGTAAATATGTGTTACTTGAAATTTTGGAATGCAAATGGGTGAATTTGAGATGTGTTTGTGATGTGAAAATGATAATGTGGATGGATATCTATGTTAATGTTTATGTTTTGTAGTGATGTGGTTATTTGGTAATGATTTTATCAATGTAAAGTTTAGAATACATTTAGGTTATTAAACCATGTATCTGTCATGGCATAAATGCATCTTATCATGGCATGCATTTCATGACGCATGAATAGTCATGCATTTCAATAAAAATGCATATTCATGCCTAATTTTATGAAAGATGTTTTAAAGTTTATACGTGTTTTTACGTCATGATTTTCCAATAGCGTTTGGAAATGTTTCAAAGGATGAAATTTTCATGACTTCGAGAATTTTTATGAGAAAGCACTTCTTGGGTTTTCCATTCCTTGATAGTAATGGTTCGGGATCGGGCAAGTGCGGACGCACTTTTAGAGGCTCGGCGGGGCACGTCTACGGACGAGTCCGGTTCACTTAGAAAAATTATGAAAACCCCGAAGTACTTATGATGGGACATGTCTAAAGATAGAAAAGGATTTTCAAATAGATCATGGAAAATATTTATTACATGAAAAGGATTTCTACATAAGCATACAAATGATTTATACATGCATTTCCATTCGTATGCATAGCATGCATTAGTTAAATTACCGAGTTATCGCTCACCTAGATATTTGTGGTGTAGATAATATAGGTAAAGATGGTACTTTTCACTTTCAAGCCGACTATCGAGGGGTCGGTCCGCCATGTATATGTTAGGTGTGGTTGGAGAATGGATTTCATACACGAGATAACGATGATCATACTAGGTATCTTAGTTTACTTTATAACTATGTCCGTATTTTTGTATGTGATAGTCAAAGCAATGAAAAACTCAAAGAATATAAATAGACAATAAGCCATTTTTATAGTAAGTGGCATTAGATTGTTTTGTATGTAAATAGTAATGTGTATGTACTTAAAGGTATACTAGTAAAAATGATAACATAGTTGTAGCTAGTGTAATTCACTTTAAATCATCCATTGCATTCTAGCATCATTAAGTATTTAGGTGACATAATGAAATGAATACCAAATAAGATAAACATCAATTAAGAAAGATGAAAGCAAATTAATTAATCATAGAAGTCATGATTAAAAACATTTATATAAAAAGAAAGAAAAGGAATTTAGGAAAACTACTGGTCATAAATTTAATTCATTCAATTCATAGGATTTAGATAAGTTGATAAGTAGTGAAAAATTTATAGTGTATTTTAGATTAGATGATAGAACCTATTAATCGTTATTAGACTTCTGCAATGTAATTGATACCTTAGAAAGTTAAGAGTAAGTCATGGTGCCTTGTTAATTTGCATTCATTGCACCTTAGGTATAAGTTAGTGACAATAATATTCTCAACTTATTAGATCCTAGGTTAGAGATGTTATAAAGGTACCCCTAATTGGATTTTTTTTTTTTTTTTTTGCTCCCAAACTTCCTATTTCTTTAATTAGATGCCTCGAAAATTAATTCGAGCTCTTATTTTAATTGATCTCCTCTCTCTCTCTCTCTCTCTTGTTAGGTATTTGTTTTCTCTTTTTTTGTTGTATTTTTTTAAGAATAATAAAATAAAATAAAGAGAAATGATAGAGGTAAAAATTTAGTTATTAATAGTTGTCTTCTCTTTATAATGCTTTCATTACAAAGTCATTGAAAAGCTTTTCTTTGACTTTGTATTGAAAGTTTTAGAAAGAAAAACAAGAATGGAAATAAAGAAACCCTTAGCGCAAATAAAAAAGCAAGCACAAATGAAAAAGATAATCATTGAATTAAAATGACAATTGACCATTCAATAAAAAAATTGTAAATAATGAAATATGCGACGGGTAAAACTAGGGATGGTGATAAACCATATGGATTAAAAGAACTCGATAGATTATTATATCTTTATAGAACGTGACAAACTCTAACTTTTCAAAATACGACATACCATTATGACTTTGCTAGACATGACGAGATCACTTTGATTTGGCAACTTGTGGCAGAACCACTCGACTCTACTATACATGACACACTATTTTGATTTGACAAGATATAATAAACCACTCGACTCTGTTATACTTGCCGGATAGGTCTGATTTGATAGGACATGAAAGACCACTTATGACTCTAATAGACGTGATAGACCATGCTTATTTGGCGGAACATGATAGATAATTCGATTTGGCAAGACATGACGGACCACTCTAACTTTACTAGATGGGATAGACCATTCTAATTTAGCAAGTTGGGATGGACAACTCTAACTCTATTATACTTGACGGACCATTCGATTTGACAAAATATGACGGACCACTCTAACTCTGCTAGACATGACAAACCACTCGATTTTATAGGATATGACATACCACTTTAGCTTTACTAGACTTAGCGGATCGATTTGATTTGGTAAGATATGACGATTATTCTAACACTACAAGACGTGATAGACCACTCTAATTTGGTAGGACATGACGGACCACTCGATTTAGTAAGATATGATAGACCACTCGACTTAATAGGACATGATAGACCACTCGACTTTACTAGACTTGACGGATCACTCCAATTTGGTAGGACATGACGGACCACTCTAACTCTACTAGACATGATAAACCACTCTAATTTAGCAGGACATAATAGACCACTCGACTCTACTATACTTGGTGGACTACTCGATTTAGTAGGACTTTACGGAAAACTCTAATTGGGTAAAACATAACACACCACTATGACTCTACTAGACATGATAGACCACTCGATTTTGGCGGGACGTGACAACCCACTTTGACTCTAATATACTTGGTAAACTGTTCTAATTTGATAGGATATGACAAACCATTCTAACTCTACTATACTTGGTAAACTACTTTGATTTGGTAGGACGTGACGAGCCACTCGACTCCATTAGATGTAATAAACTATTCTGATTTGATAAGACATAATAGACTACTTTAACTTTACTAAACTTGGCAAACCACTCTAATTTTGTAAGATGTAATAGATCACTCGACTCTGTTGTAATTGACAAACCACTCTAATTCTACTAGACTTTGCGGTATGCTCCGATTTGGTAGGACTTGACAAACCACTCTAACTCTACAAGACGTGATAGACCACTCTAATTTAACAAGATATGATAGATCGTTGTGACTCTATTAGGCAAGATAGACCACTCTAATTTTATAAGCTATGATAGACCATATTGGTTCAGCAACACGTAACAACCTATATTGATTTTGAATGAGGTGACAAACCATGCTTTTTGAGAAGATGTGATATACCACCACGACCTAAATTGATATGACGGACCATATTGGTTTAGAAGGACATGATAGATCATATTTTTGGCATGACGTGATAGACCATTCGACTTTGATTTATAAAGAAGACAAGTAGAACATAAGTAGCAAATTTAGAGTTTTTAAAAAAGCATGAGTCATCGGTGCCAAGACATAGGTTTTCTTATTTTTTTCTCTTCATTTAGGTGTTGTCTAGCTTGAATAGGTTCAAAATTCTAGGCTAGCTGCCTTCATTAAGCTTGTCTACTTGCATTTTTTATTATCTCCTCTCGTTCTTATGTTCATGGAGATTACTACTTAGACCAGATACGGTGTCATTTAAGCGATGTTTGTTTTTCGATTAAATGGGTGATCATTATTTTTTTGTGTCCTCTTTGATATTGTTCCTAAATGTCCAAACTTCTATCGACACATATTAAGAATGCGGCCTTAAGGTGGCCTTTTATTTACTATCTATAATTTGTAATGAGGAAGCTTATAACATATTTCATATAGGCGGATCTCTTGTAAACCTAGCCCAAGTAAGATTACGGACATCATGCATGATTGCGTATGCCAATTCAATGCATTATCATATTTTATGAATGACATCAATTATAAGATCGTGTATGAGACCAAATATGAGTTTTTTTTTATGGATTGGTCATACTTAAGGGGAAAAAAAAGGTTTTTTGAGAGATGAAATATCTTAAACCACATTATGTTGGGGGAGTCAAGAATAAAAGAAGCAAAGTCAAATGATCAGATTAATGAATATTTAGCCATAACTCATATTATCTCTTTTTTGTTTTAGATAGAAGAGCTAAAATGTTTTGGTCTTCTAGTCCCGACATAAATTTGTGACTAGTGTAACCATATCATGTTTCTAAAGCATTGAAAATGATCATCCATTTTTCATCTACCTTTCATTGTTGTTGCTCATGTCATTTATCTTCTTTTGATATTTGTGCTTAATTATATGAAATTATCTTTGAGATATTTTTTTTTTCAAATTTTTAGAAAATCATTTTCATTTCTTGTGACATTCATAGATTAAGTTGTCTATCAAAGCAAGTTGAATTATCCAAAAAAAATCATAGAGAAGGTCACAAGAATGTAATCTCATTCAAGAAAATGTGTGACTTATTTGATTAAAAGCCAAAACACATCATGCAATCGCTGAGATGCAATCCTTATAGTGATTTTTTTTTATTGGGCTAAGACAAGAAAAATGTTTATGGATCACAAAATTTTTAAAAAGAATTTGTCTCTTCTAACAGTGTGATTGACAAAATTTTAGTTCCAGAGCATGATGTCCTTAGATGAATTTCAAGAAATAAAAATATTTTTTAAGGAAGTTTGGCTCAAATAGGCGATCTTGCTTAGAAAGACTCGATTCATTTCTTTCTTACCCTTAATTACTTAATGAAAAGTCATGATTTAATGTCATAAATGATGATTTTTGATGCACAAATAAGTCAATTTTTATTTAACAACATTTTTTCTTCTTCTCATTTGAAGCTATAAATCATCAACAAAAACAAACCATCTTTGATAAAAAAAAAAAAAAAAGACTTTCATACGTACGTAATGAAGGCTAAGGCTTCGAGTTATGAATAAATGGATATAAAAAGCTAAAAAGGTGTTTGAGGGTGTAAAGACCTAAGATCACTTGGTTATTTATCGAGATCACTTAGGCATGTTGCCTTGACTTTGTCATCTCATCAATTGATCTCATTTTCTAATCTTGGCTCTCCTTTCATGTTCACTTTTGTCATTTTTTTGGTTTTAGGATTTCTAACCCTTTCTAACTTTAAGTCATGAAGAGATTACCTACAAGACCTTTTTTTTTGGTCTTAGCTAGCTTTCACTTTTGTCTTTCATTTTCTTTTTTTCAAAGTCGTTTACTATTTTCTTGATATGATTTTGTTTTAACAATCAATTATTTATTTATTTAAAAAATAGTGTCTACACTGCGGATAAGTTTTATGTCTCACAAAAAATTCCAAAAAGTTCTCTTTATCTCAAATATTATCATGTTTAGGTTGATACCTTTAGTTTCATTTGAAAACTATATTTGATTTACAGAGAAAAAAGGATGGATATGTGGATCATGATTCAATGGTACCACTCATCATATGTATATATATATTTGCATCGATGTATTATCTGGGGTAAAAATGCCTTTGAAATGATTCGTCGTAATGAAAGAGAGAATATTTTGGTTTTCAAAAGAGGGATCAGCTTTTAGTATTTGCATAACTTGTTTTAAGTTGATCAATATTGAAAGATTTTAAAAGATTTATACTTATTTATTTAATTTGATGATATAAAATGATAAAGGATACTTTCGCATAAGCATCTCTTTATTTCAAATCGAAAATAAGATCATGCCAAGATAATATGAATTTCTTTTTCAAAGAAACTATCCAACCCATAAAAATCATAACACTTTTACAAATGAAATCAAAAAATTCGATATAAGGTAAGATTTTATTCACAAATCAAGACACATTCATGCTTCTCTAAAACAGCTTGTGCATTCTCCTCGCATTCATTCTTATGTACATTATAATCAAAGTTATGTCGATCCTCTTTTAGTGCAATCACTTGGTTTTTTTTTTTTTTTTGTTTCGAGAAGTATCACATTCAATGTTCCAAAAATAGGGAAAAATAGAAATAAAAGACAATAAAATAAAGAAGCCAAAGGTGGTAATTTGAGAATAAATTTTGCACGATCCCTTAAATTAACATCATATAAAAGTATGATAAAGATTTAGTGCAATACATTCATGAGCTATAAGGGAAGAAAAGAGAAAATAATCATGATAAGAAGATTACTCGGCTTTAGAAACAAATATGATTTTTCATATCTAGTTACTAAACTTCCCTTCTTTTCATACAATTTGGATGAGCTAGCCGATAATAATAAAAATCCTCAAATGCATTGACAATAAGCTAGGGAAAGACTAGTACTTTGGGGTCTTCTAATTTGGTCTCATTATTCTAGCTTTGGTTTTGCTCTACTTTCCTTAAAGTGTTCACTATCATGGTTTGAAGAGGTCGATCCTAAAGCGAGTCTTACTCATTAGTATAAATCATAATGTAAGCTTTAGAAAAGGGATGTAGATAGGAGAATATAAAATATTTCATCACCAGAATCTTTATCTTCCTCATAGATCATCTTCTTCTTCTTCTTGATCATCAATCCTTAGCTAATCTTTCTCTATTGCTTGAAACCCAACCTAAAATGATCGACTTTTTGCAAATCCACATAGTCTGCCTTGTTAGATGGCCTAGTTTCCCAATCATATGGTCTTGATCCCTACTTTATGGAGTATTTTGCTACTGTTTTTATAACTTTAGGGCTATAGTTAAAATATGGCATTTGGAAATTTACAACTCCCAAAGCTACTACTTTAGCGAACTTAGTTTCGTCTATTTGGTATCCATATGGCTTAACCTCTTTTCTTTTAATGCCCATTATTGGCATGCCCATTTCAAATCTCTCTTTCTTTCTTTTTTTTATCATAAGAGTTGTGAGACCAATAGAGCTTGCACCATTTTACAAAATTCATGACAATCTTCTATATCTTGTCCACTCTCTTTATGAAACTTGTAAAAATACTTGGTATAGGCAAGAGCTTAAGACTCAACAGATTTCTTGTTGACATTGATGACACTTATCATATCAAACAAGTCACACATGGAGACTTTCAAGACTAACTTCGTTTCATCAATTCCTATGTCATTTAATGGCAACATATTCACTCCACCTACGGTAACATGATTAGAAAAATGATCACTATTCACATTTGGAATGTTTGAATTATTCTTAAATAAAATCAAGGCTTGGTCAATCAATAAGTGAACTTGTTTTTAAAGCTTATACAATCTTTGATATTATGACCGCCCATGCCACCATAATACTCGCATGACTTATTAGGATTATACCACTGAGGGAATAGACGTTGTAATGGAGTAGTCATCATATGAGTTACTTGGACTAGTAATTGTGACATGCTTGGAAGAGATCACTTAATGAAATAAGCGAGAGGAAGCAACAACTCTCTATTTTTTTTTATCCGAGTTTCACTAATTATTCGGCTTAAATGGCCTTTGTTGGTCATTAAATGGCAAAACTTTTTTGGAGTTTTGTTATGAAAAGGCTAGGCTAGAAATTTTAGGATGAATAAACCTACATGTGCCCCCAAGTGTAGTAGTGACAATAGGGATTACATTGCTCACAACCTTCGGTTAGACATAAAGAAAGGTAGCCTAAAAGACGTCATTTAAGTAGTAGAACTTGACATAGTAATTAACACCCTAGGGATGATAGATGATTGAACCATTCTTCAATTCAAAGACACTTTAATAGGTATGACCTCGAGCATAGTAGTGAAAATAGAGATTACAATGCTCATAGGTTTTTGGTTGGGCATAAAGAAAGGTGGCCTCGAAGATGCCATTTTAGTAGTCGAACTTGGCATAACGAGTTAACAACCTAAAAATGATAAATGAGTGACCCATTCTTCAATTCAGAGTCGCTTCAATAACTATTTAAACTTACGGACTTTGCTTAACTAGAAGAGCAAGCCTAGACATTTTTGCTTTTAAATCACTTAACTCTTTCTAATGGTTTTACTCGAGTTGAGCTCTTTCTTCACTCGTCCATTTTGCTTTGTCTTGAGTAGTCAACTCTTGGAGGGAAAATACAATTTTGACAAGATGACTTATGCTTCTCTATATAAATAGGTAAAAATAACAAAACAAAACAACATAAATAAAGACACTCGAAACTCGGATATGGAGTAGTAATCTACGGGGGTGGTAAAAGTGTAACATCCGCAATCTAAGGCCTACTAGGTTGAGAATATAATTGTCACTAATCTATATTCGAAGTTCAATGAATGCAAACTAACAAGATATTGTGACTTATTACTAACATTCTTAGGCATAAATTACACTTGCTAAAGTAAAATAATGATAATTAGGTCCTACAACTTAGTCTAAAATGCATTATGAATTTTTCATATTTTATTATTTTATTTAAATTCTATGGACCAAAGTAATTGAATTTGTGACTCTCTGCTTTCCTAAATGCCTCTTTCATAAACTTATTTAAATGTATTTAAGCACGATCCATTACTTGATCATACTTGTTTTCCTTTTTTCCTATTTTACCTTTTATGTTAATTACTAATTGTTTTCACCTTGTTATTTGGTGAGTAATTGCTAGTTATCATTTACCTTAATCGGTGTACTAATTTACTTATGGTACTAGTCAAGAAATAAATAACTTAAAGAAAATTACACTAACTACGATTACTCTACTATTTTACTTCGATATTTTATTTACATACACACCACGCTATTTGAATACAAAAACCAGTTTCCTACCACATACTACAAAAGTGGCTTATTTATCGATTCACGTCATAACGTGCAGTTTCCTATCTATTTATTCATTGCTTTAAGTATAATATAAAACATTTCGATTAACCCTAATACATAAATGACAATAGCTAATACTAGGAGGAAGATAGCATGAAGCAAGTTAACTTGAAAACCAAATCCCCAACCAAGGTATAAACATTTAGTACAACCCTAGAGATCAACTCAACAAAGAAGTAAGCCATAATCACCTTAATTATGTACATCACAAAAAACAAGGTGAGCGACGGCTTAGTAAGTTAACTTATGCATGTCATGCATGTAAATGAATATGCATGTGTAAAACACTAGTATTCTCATATTAAATATTTTTCATGTCATAAATATGTTTCATGATCGATCTAAAAATCCTTTTTTATTTTTTGGACATGTCCCACTACGGATACTTTAGGGTTTCCATAATATGTTCGATGAATCAAATGTATCTATGGATGTGCCCTATCGAGTCTCTAAAAGTGCACATCCGCACTTGCCCTAAACCATCACCATTAAAGTATGAAAAACCCATGAAGTCCTTCCTCATAAAAATCCTCATAGTCATGAAAATTTTCTTTCATAAAATAATTCCAATTACTATAGGAAAACCATGACATAAAAATATGTTTTCATGACTTAAAACATTTTTCATAAAATCGAACATGCACATAAATTTTATTGAAATGCTTAACCATTCATGATTCATGAAAGACATGCTTATCAATGGTATGCATTTGTTCCATAATGTTGCATGATTTAATAATATAAAAGACATTATAAACATTATCTTAACAAAGCATAATCCCAAATCATTCCAAACACTTCACAATTCACCATATCACGTGATATGCAATAAATTTATATAGGCATTAAATTGCAACATTCTTACATCGCAAAGACATAAACACATTATTCACATACTTTGGCATCCGGTATGAAATTTTAGTTAGGTCATATTAACTAAGCTTTGAATCCTAAAATTTTCCAATTAGGCCGAATGTTAATCCTAGTTTAACCAAATCATTTTCAACATAATTCTTTCACATGATTTCACTCAAATTAAACTATAACATCTAGAATTAACAAAATTAGGTTTCAATGGGTTAATTAGATGTATAATTTTCAAATTAGGCCTTATTGAGCCTAGACCTTAATTTCACTAACACAAGCAAATTTTTATATTTCAATGAAATTTTTCATTCTAATTCATCTCATCAATTATGCTAAGCTTGAATTAATTAATTTAAGCACTAAGGATCTTTTAAAACCTAATCCTAATTTATTTCATCTTTGAGTCTGAAACATCCCTTAATCATACCTAATTATTTTCTTTTCATTTCATCATTAATTTCTAATACCAAGTAGTTTAATCACACATTAGCAATAAGAATCAATTTAATCGACATTTATGAAACAATTATATGCCTAAACCCTAATTGGCCCTTAATGGGCCAAAATTGGGCTTAAGTCAAATTAAGCAATTTTCTTCAACTTTCCTAGAATTTTTCATTTCTACTTATTAAATTATACTTATTTAACTACCAATTAACTAATAATTCATCAATTGAATGGAAGAATCAAAATCCTAAGTTTTTAGGTTTTAGAGTTGAACATAAACCCTAAGAAATTTATTGAATTTTTTTCAATTTAAATTAAAATTTTCACTCTTAAATGTTAATTCACACCTAATTGAGTAATAATTAAGCTATAGAAAAATAATTACATGAAAGAATCAAAAAGCTCTAAATCTCCATTTTCACGCCGAATGGTCACCCATGCCTAAACCCTAAAACAATTTTATTTCTAAACCTCAAATTTAAGTTCAATTAACATGTTTTAACCTTAATTACATAAATCAATAACTTAATTTTATATTTTCCAATTTTTTTCACCAAGAACCCTAACGCTAATTTTTAAAATTAAGTCTTAAACTCACAAATTAAAGCATTTAAAGCACAAATTGACATCAATTAAAAACTTCTTTTGATGTAGGTGAAGTTAACTTACCTAATTAAGCTTCAAATTAACCTTAGAACGTTAGATTGCACGAGAATTTTCTTCCTCCTCTTTTTCCTCTTAATTTAAGATGAGCTTCTTCAATTTCTTCTTTGGAAATTTTCAGCTTCCAACTTGAATTTAAGGCTTAATTTACTAATTTGGAGTGCCTAAAATTGGTTAGGAATATTTTGGGTAAATTTTAAGTGGAAATTTTAGAGTTTCCTTTGTGTTTTTTTTTATTTTCCTTCCATTTTTACTTTCCCACCACTTCTATTTATAGACACATTTTGTGGACTTGTTGGCCTCATCTCCACCCATAATTTGGATAAATCTTAGCCCTTAATTCAATTTCCTATTCCTTTTTTCATTTGGCTAAATTTTTAGCCATTTATCCTTCTTTTAGTTTAAGGCTTCTATTTAGCTCAATTAAGGCCACAATTTTTACTAAAGTCAAGCCTAATAATTCTCTAAGTTGACCAAATCGGAGGAAAAAAAGTAATTTAAGTCCCTCAAGTTTCTAGAATGTTCCATGGCCTATTCTTTCATAAATTCTCCTTTTATTCAAATAATCACCTTTGACCATTATTTTAAAGTTTTTTTAGCTAATTTTTTATCCTTAAAATTGCTACATAATTTAATTTTAAATTTTAAACTTTTAATTTAACACAATTGAGTCCTTAATTTTATGCAATTAAGTCCTTAAATAAAAAATTGCATCCCATACCCTTTCAAAATCTAAATTCTTTTCATAATAAGTTCAAACACTTTCTAAAAGAATTTAATCACCATTCATATAATTTTTATATACTTATTCGAGCCTTCAAATTAATTATCTAGTGTAAAAATTACATTATTTTCTATAAGAAATATTCCTTATCTATAGAAAAAGCCATTTAAATTTATTAAATATTCCTACACATCCTAAATTATTTTTCTATACCCTTTTAATAATTTTATTATACTTTTAAAGTACCTAATTTAATTATTTCACCTCAAAAACACTATTTATACACATAAAAATTCAAGTAAAATATTCACAAGTATATCCTAAAATTCATACAACAACATAAAATAATTTGACACCCTTCTACAAATATTATATGTAAACAAAAAAATTTTCATGCATAAGCAATATGCTCAAAATAATTATTTCAAACAAAAATCACTATTCATGCACTCGTAAAATTAATAAAATATTCATTGAGCATAAGAAAAATAATTTAACTGCTTTGAATACTCTTTCAACTTTTTATGGATTATTCCATTCCCTCAAAACATTTCTCATATGTCTTTAATGCTTTTAATTATATTAAATTTTAGTTTTAGCGGATACTGAGTATTACAAAAAGAGTTCCTTCTTTTTTATTTCTTCACCCATAAGATTGCTTGTGGTAGGTTTAAAGATGTGATTATTCATATCGGTAACCTTTCAATACTTTGACTCGAAGCATGCTTGAATTGATTTTGAACTCTTTTATCACCTATTTGGAAACATCATGACCAAATTGTCTTAATCAATGTTTCAAACATGTCTAACTTGCCCAATGCATTTAATCGGGAAATGATGGTCCTAAAATCTCGTTCTAGTCATTATATGAGTGGGCAAGCTTTATTTAAGTCTTAACACGGTATCTTTTAGTCTATTGAATTTTTAATAGAATCACTAGGACTATCCACGACGATATCAACAATCATGAAATTATTGATTACCCATCACCAATGAAAACTAGTAAGAAGACTTGAGATTTTTCTTAAGTGTTTACCTAGGACATAGCCCATTGGCGCACGATTGCTAACTCTCCAAATCTTGAGGCAAATGTAATTGAGAGTTATAATTATACAGATGATGTATGTGGGGCATAACTTCATATCCAATCTCAAAATATGAAATAAAAGCCTAAGAATTAAATAACTAAAAATGCAAGGAAAAACAATAAAAAAACAACATATATATATATATATATATACGGACATGTTTTCAAGATATAAAAGCTGATAAACAATTAAATGACAATTATAGATAAAACTCATAGGTATAAAAGCATAATAAACTACTAGAGATTCATGAATAGAGACATTCAAAGCTTGAGCCTATCATGAAATCTCCCTAGTGGTGTTGTTATTACATCAACGAGGGCTGCATGAGGATGTACAAGACCAAGGAGTCACCACCTAGCTAATCAAAAAAACCTAAAAAATCCTAAACATACTTTTCTACATAGATATCCGGGTAAGAAGTCGGTTATATATGAAGAAGATATAACATCACTATCATCCTATCCTACCTAAGGTAAACTACATTAAATGAATACGAAAATAAAAATCTAGTTTCATTATGTTATGCTTCTATATCCATTTAAGTGAATTTATTTTATCAAGATGAAATAGTGAAGTAATTCGGGGTTTAGAGTCGGTCTAATGCCAATACCGATAATCAAAGGGAAATGATGGAGAAAGTTGAAATTTTGACTAATCTTTAGCGAACACAAACCTATATAGACAAGTAAATGAGTTTCTAAAGATTAATAGTCTTTATTGACATAAATAGTAAGTCACCGACAACTTTATTTACATAAGTACGATATGCCATCAATTTTAGATCATGAGTTCAGGAAACTACGGATAACTTCGTCACACAAGAGGAAAGCCACCACTAACTTAAGATCATGAGTTTGGGAAGTTATCAATAACTTCTTCACAAAAGTGAGAATCTACCGATAAATCTACTTTGCTCGAGCAATGAGTAAATAAGCTGGTTTGAAAGCCACTAACAACTTTATCACATGAGTGGAAAGTCCTCAATAACGTTATTACTAATGAAGAGAAAATAGATAAGATGGTTTCAAAACCATTGGCAACTTCATCACATGGGTGGAAAGTCATCAACGACTTTATTTGAGAAATTAAAAATCAAATAAAAATGGCATGGGAGCCACTAGCGACTTTGTCTACATAAGTGAGAAGTCCTCGGTGGCTTGTTTTCTAACAAACAGAACACACTTAAAATGATTTCAAAATCATCGATGACTTTGTCACATGAGTGAAAAGTTACCAATAACATTTTTTCATAATCATTTTTTAAATAAAAATGGTTTTGGAGCCACTAATGACTTCGTCCACATAGGTGGAAAGTCATCGATGGTTTATTTTCTAACGAACAAAACACATGTAAAATGATTTCAAAATCATCGGCGAATTTATCGTAGAAGTAAAAAGTTATAAATAAATTTGTTTTCATAATCACTTTTTGAGAAAAAAATGATTTTGGAGCCACGAGCAACTTCATCCACATCGGTTAAAAGTCACCGATGCTCTATTTTTTGATGTACGGTAAAATGATTTTGAAATCATCAGTGGTTTTGTCACATAAGTGAAAATTTATCGATAAATTCATTTTCATAATTATTTTTTGAGGAAAAATAGTTTTGGAGTCGCTAACGACTTTGTCTACATAAGTGGAAAGTCATTGGTGGCTTATTTTCTAACGAACAGAACACATGTAAAATGATTTTGAAATCGTCAATGGCTTTGTCACATAAGTGAAAAGTTACCAATAACTTTTTTTCATAATCAAGTTATAAAGAAAAATGATTTTAGGATCACTAGCGACTTTGTCTACATAGGTAAGAAGTTACCGATGGTTTATTTTCCGACTACTAAAACACATGTAAAATGATTTCACATTGCGGAAAATATGGAAATTATCTTATTCATATTCAAGCAATGCATTTGATAGTTCAATTATCCATAGCATGCAATTTTCATAATTTTCATTTATTATTTATAATTAAACTTAATGAATTCAAAAGTTATCCAAAATATTTCAAAAGGTTCAGTACTTGTTCAAGGATCTGATTTGGGGTCAATTCCACTATCTTCGTCCTCAAATGATAACTGATTGTTCAGTTTATCGGGAAAAGAGAGCAACTGACAGCTACTAAAATATTCTATAAGTCCCACTAGGGTGATTCAAGGTTGCTCCAAAGCCACTACAAATAATGAAAGTCATTGTTGTTGTCGAAGTTACTATAAATTTCCCAAAGTTATCTACAAATTTGCCAACGTCTCTGAAAATTGCTAAGGTTGCTGTTAATTAAGGGGACTTGGCAATAATGAATTTAATATGTTTTTTCTACCCAAAACAAAACACAATTGCAGTCTACAACATATGTTGTTCCTACCAAACTCAATCATACAAATAACACATCTTTTATGTTTAATTTTGTCCATAATTAATCCAATTTCTACTATTGCCAAAAATCAAACAACAACCATTTTACACATTTTTTTGATCAAAACAGTGGAGGAAAAGAGGGGTTAAACGTGAGGGGGTTTTGGATAAAAATTACATTTGGTTATGAGGGCTACTAGTGTGATTGTTGATGATGGCTGGTTCTAAGCAGGAATGTGTGATTGGAGGGGGGTTGTTTCAAGCTAGTGATAGGGTTGTTCGTAGGTTTAGAGAGGAGGATGGTGGTAGGCTGCTAGCAGATCTGGAGAGGATGGTGGTGGTAGGCTGCTCACGGGTCTATAAAGGGGGCTAGCATGCAAGCTCGCGAGTCTGGAGAAGGGGTGACGTGCGAGCTTGAGACTGAAGAGGAGGGTTGGAGTTCGTGCTCGGGACTGGAGAGGAGGGTTGGCGTGCAAGCTCACGAGTCTAGCAAGGGGGTTGGTGTGCAAGGTCGTGGCTGGAGAAGAAGAAGGATAGCGCGGATGGTTGTGTAAGGGAGGTTCAACTGGTGTGGAAAGTGGGTTTGTAGTACAAAGGTGGCAAGGGTTGGTGTGGGTGGTTGTGTGAAGGAGGTTTGGCTGGTGTGTAGAGTGGAGGCTGCAGTAGAGAGGTGGTTGGTGAGGTTTTGTTTTCTTAAAGATGATGAACAGCGTCTAGGTCTCAAAAATGTAAGAAATGGGGATATTTATAGGTGGGTTTTAGAGTTTTTTGAAAAAAATCAATTTTTATCTTTGATTCGTTATAATTTATAAATTTAAGTGCAATTCTGATTGATTGAATCTCGATCACACTTTTAAATTACAATTAATTAAGGATTTTTTAAAAAAATTTCTTCCAATTGTGTCCTTCTTTCATTTTAATTAACAGTCTAGGGTTTTGGGCTTTTTAATTATACCCTCAACCAGATTTCTTTTAGCTCCTAAACTTCTTTTTTTAAAAAAAAAAATTAGACACTTCAAAATTAATTTGAACTACTTATTTTAATTGATCTCCATCACCTCCTTTCTTTTTTGCTTGGTATTTGTTTTCTCTTTTTTTTGTTGTATTTTTTTAGAATAATAAAATAAAATAAAAAGAAACGATGGGGCTAAAAATGTGGGTATGAACAGTTGGAGCATGCATCCGTATCACTGATAAAGGAACTATACAAATGTCATTTTCTACAAGTAATATAACTGGAAAGACTAGATCAACCGACCTTTGAAAGGCAGGCTCAATCGCACATATGTTTTTTTTTTCACAATTTTAATCATAAAATCATATACATTCGAATTGCCTCAAAATGTTGTTTCTAGCACATAAAAAGAAACATTATTAAATAATAAAAAGTAACTCAATAAATAAAAACATTCATTGTAAATTAAGATAGGCAAAGAATTGAAACTTTTTACCTTTATCGTCAAATAATTTAAGATTAAAATCACATTACTATATTTCATGGTATAAAAATGAACGAACTATCATAATAGTTTTATCAAAAATTTTAGATGACTAACTCGAAGCACAACCAAATTACTTTCTTAAGACAATCTGCCTCATCTACAGAATTTATTTGATGCAACAGAGCAAGAATATATAACACGCCATCTCAAGGATACAACAAATTCAACCACCTTGTCGTGTCTTCATAAATTTGCATTATTTGTAAGACTTGATATTTAAAAAATAATAGTATCACTTTTATCCAAAGATAAAACAAATAAATATTATATAGCTTTATACTCGAGAGATTAAAAAAAATGAAGATTATTTTTCTTCATTGCGAAATGTTGTTATACTTTTCTCTCTAATAAACATGAAAAATTTTCTTGGTATTTTTCTCTCTATACAACAAGAATATATAAGAATTGTTATATATAGTGTAGAAATTGTCCAATGAACAATTGAATTAATTGACTAAATAAATACTTGAAACAGTAAAGAAAAAGGTTGGAAAATAAATAAATAAAAAATAAAACTGTTAAAAAAAAAACATTGAATTGCATCTATGGAAACTATTTTGAAACAATTTCATTATCAGTGTTGTGCACGTTTTGCAAACGTAACATGCATTGAATATATTATTAATTAATAATTTTTTAATATTTTATAAAAAAATTCCAACACAACTATATATTTAGAAAAATCATTCAATTAGAATATTGCTATAAATGATAAAATAGATATTATATTGGTAGATTACTATTTATAGTGATAGAATTGCAACATTTTTATGTGAGAGATTACATGACCTTAAAACAAGAATACAAATGAGTTTAAAATAAAAATACAACCAAATTACTTTATATCAGTTGCATGCATACAAATAAGTAAACTTCTTCAAATAAGTTGCAGACATCCAAATAAGTTTGACATAATGATGGTATATTTCGTAATTTTTTTTTTAGTAAAACAAAGTTCTAGTTTCAATAACTTTATTTTTCTAGTCATAATAATAAACGAATATAAGAAAAGATTATCCTATTATATAACCCCAAATTAGTTAAATCTCCTAAATAAACCCAAATATATATATTAAGGTGCTTGTTTGGTAATCGGGAATAGAATAATTGAAAGAGAATATAAAAATTGGAATGAAAATTAAGAAATCGAAATGGTATTTGTATTTTCATACCGTGTTTGGAATACTAACTAGAAATCGGAATGCAATTTAAATTTTTTTATATAAATAAAAATAATGATTAAAAATAATTTTATCAAACTATAATAGTTGTAAAAATAATAAATGTGGTAGTGGTGATGATTATGACTATGGTGGTTATAGTGGTGTTGGTGATAGTGGTGGTTGCGATAATAGGAGTGGTGTTTATGATGGTGGGGGTGATGGGGGTTGTGATGGTGGTCATGATGATTGCGGTGGTCATGGTTGTGGTCTGTGGTGGTTGTGATAATAATGATGGTGGTGGTGATAATAATAAAATGGTTAATAGATAATAAATAAATAAAATATAGTATTATTTTGAAAAAGAAATTAATTCTCATTCTTTGTTTTTATTCTCACATCTTATATGAGAATAAAGTTATGTGTAAATTTTTATTCTCATTCTCATTGCATTCTTTTTAACCAAACAATTACTGACGTGAGAATAAAACTTTCATTTCTATTTTCATTATTCTATTTCCGATTATCAAACAGATCGTAAGGGATACATATCTACCTCAAGCACAAAGTTTGGATTAAGATGGGTCCAGAGATGCTTGCATTGTTTTCATATTGTCCTTTCCCTTCATCTTTCGGAGGCTTAGAGCTTAATTTTTGTTGCCCTCGTGATCTAGACAAGCAGGAGTTCTATATTTCATGCAACAATTTAAAGCCTCAGAATGCCAGGCTGCTCTGGCATGAAGTGATTTACCGACTACTGACTATGGACCCAATGAGGCCAAACCGGAGGAATTTCATGCATGTAATTGGCAAGAACAACAAAACATTATCATCACTGAAAAGGACTGTTGCAACTGATTATTAGTTCACTAGTCACTGCTCAATAGTGAGATCCATGAATTATGGAGTTGGGAAAGTATGCCACCAGAACTCGACCAAAGCCCATCAATCTCTTGTGTGATTATTGCTTCTACTGGACCCATGATTTTGACATGGGCTTTCTGCAAGCCTAACTCAGTCCATTAACACGCCAGCATTGCAATAAGTTATAAGCCCTAGAAATCACAGCATGTTTTTTTTTAAGCATTTTGGACCAGGCCTTTCTCAGACAGAAAACTGTGGGCCAAATAAAAGATTGTGCTTGGGGAACATCATTAGCTTGTGCTAATCTGTTTCTGTAGAAAGTAAATTAAGACATAGCTATTCCAATGAAGAGTATATTGAATTAAAGTGATTGAAGGGAGACATGGACCCAATTTATAACCCAACAACCGAGAAAACTTTGCTTTGTCGCTGATGTTGATGGCATGTGACATTGGCCCAGATCAGGTCATCTCAAATAATGATCATCATCTTGTTGTTCTTCTAGAGCAAGCAAGGTTCAAAAACAAAAATGTCTTGGCCTATTGGTTAGGCTGGCATTAGATTGTTGTCAACCACAGAGTTGGAACCAAAAAAAAAACTGAGCCTGGAGTTTACAAGTTGATAAGTGTGGTCAAGCTCAGCCAGCTCAATGACATGAAATACCGACATGCATGGGTGTATAAGATTTGAATTCAATTATAAGGTACAATATAGATCTTTTTACCATTGCATGACAAAGTCCAAAACCTGGCAGATTCTTCTTGTATTAATCTACTAACTACTACCACTTAGAGAAGATATAGAATATGTGGTTGGGGATGTCATGCATCACCATCCTTAATTTTATTATTATTATTATTTTTATTTTTAAGTTCTAGCTCTTGTCCCCTTTCCTAAAAGCCCTATCCAACTTTTTGGTCATACACCCTCTTTTTGAAAACTAAATCAAGTATGGTTGAGATCTCTGCCTCTATTTTTATTTTTTTTAGTAAATTATTATATAAAGTGTGTGCATTATCCTCACATCTTTTCAAAATAATAAACTAATCAAGAGTTTATGCAGGCATCCAAATTATAATTATATGGAGCACCTTGGATGATTTTTAATTATTGCCCCAACAAACACATTTTTTAGACCAAATAGAGAGGGCAAGTCTCTAGACCAGATGTTTGCTTGGTCAAGTACCAACCAAATTGGACCTCACGTGCTCCAAATAGAAAGAGTGCCCCAATTACAAGCAAGGATTATAGTATAATAATAGGTAAGCAAGGATACATTGGTGCCCAAATTTCACATAGACCCACTTGATTAATTGAGAAGAAAAGGTCATGTGGGGAAAAAGTTGATTGAATTATTAATTCAATAATGGTGAGAGGGAACAGGTAAGGATGGTGCTCTAAAAAGCCTGCATATCTACAAAGAGATGAGCAAGAAAAAGGCAGAGCATGCTGCTGTGATTTGTCATCTACTTGTCCCATGCCTTCTCTAACCACAAGTACTCTTTACATTCCATTTATATTGTTTATTTAATTAAATAACTGCACTATCTAATTTTTTATTCCCCAAAGTGATTCTCCTATAACAAATATTCAAAAGCTAAAACGTTACTTTTTAATTGATGAGCTTAAGAAAGGATTATAATACTGATGCAACCATTACCACACTCCTCATCTTTCTTCCTAATAAAAAAATTAGCTAGGAATATTAAAATCAACCTATAGCTGTCAGGCTCCACTTTTAAAAGACTAAAAGGTAGCAAGAAAGAAAGAAAAAGTTGATCCTTTCAGTGTTAGCTAGCTTCGAAGACAATCTTTTTCTTTAAAAGGTTTAGGTAATCTAAAGTGGGACCTGAATTATTTTGTGGACAAAAGGAGAGGTAATAATAATAATATGGTTGAGTATAGGTGTGTGGTGAGTGTGGCATGCAATTTTGTTGTAGGTTTTGCTTTGGATCTTCTCTTTTCGAAGAACATTACAACAGCAAAACAATAAGGAAAGTAGGTTGAGACAATGAGCTAGGCTTGAAATGTCCGTTGCAAAAGATGCTTTCAAAAGAAAAAAGGTAGGTTAAAATCCTACTTGACTAAGACAGAGTTTGTCTCATCCTATTTGCATTTGTTTTGCTTTTTGTTGATTCTGAAGTATTTTCTCTAGCAAATTTTATACATCTGAATTTATCTTTGTTGCTTTTACTGTCTTTGTTAATTAAGTTACTCCTTGCATTAATTTGACATGCCGTGAACCCCCTCTAATTTGATTTAAAAAAACGTCCAATGAATTTTTTTATTCATAAATATTAGAAAAAGGCAATACATATATATAAATGAAAGAGAAAAATTAAAAAGATATTCATAACTGCTATAATTTTAGCGAGCAATATCACTTTGTATATAATTTATATATAGAGTTCAGAACAATATAGAAAATATCACAATTATGGCTACAATATAGACAACATTATAGAAAATTACAATATATATAAGAAAACTAAATCTCATATCTTAATATACCCCTCAAGTTGAAGGAGGAAAAAAATCCACATGAAACTTGAAAGTTAGAAACTCAAGCCGACAATAACTAATGGTTTGGTAAAGATATCAACAATTAATGGGATCCTAAGATGCAATAAACTTAATAATAAAAAGGCTTTTGCTAGCACGATCACGAACTAAGTGAAAATCAAATTCAACATGTTTAGTATGAGCATTAAATATTAGGTTAGCAAACAAATAGGTAGCACTAAGATTGTTACGTCAAAGAATACGCAAAGGAATAGGCATAATAGTAAGCTCGCGAAGCAAAGACTCAATCCATAAAAGCACTTATAAGCTCTACGACACCATCAACAAAAGCCTTGTATTTAAGTTTAATAGAAGAACGAGCACAATCTTTTGCTTACCGGACTTCTAAAAAACTAAATTACAACCCAAAAAATAACATAGCCACTAGTAGATTTTCTATCGTCGGTATGCTAGCCTAATCTACGTTAGTGAATGTATGAAGGTGAAAAGAAAAGTGAGTAATTAGATGTAATCCATACGTCATAGTATGCTTAAACTTTCAAATGATACATCTAACTGTCATCTAGTGGCTCAGTAAAGGAGAGTGCTTAAGCCGATGGACCTTATTAACAACAAAACTAACATTAGAACTAGTAATAGTCAAATACTATAAGCCAATAAATTTATGATAGCGAGAAGGCTTAAAAAGAGTTATCCACTACCAATAAATTTAGATGATGTGGAAATAGGAGTGGCAACCGAGCAACCTAGTCTAGTAAATCCTAAATATATTTGCATTGAAAGAGAAACGAGTTCATGCACTTGTAGATTAAACCTTAATGTCAAGTAATTAGTAAAATAAATATAAATATTTATGTAGCTTACATAATAATGATAATTTAGTAATCTGAATTGGAAAAGTTTTGACGGATAAAGTAGTCACAAGATCCTTGAATTCTACTTATAACCCTTTAAAAACATAGAGGTTGAAGTTTGAAGTGGTCAATGGTCTCATTATTATGGCTAATTCATCATATATTAACTTTGTTTGTTGCAAGTAAATAAATAAAGCTTTTAGTATAGGTGCCACTAGATCCAACTTGTTTGGATAGTTTGATTTATTATATCATTGCATTTCATTATTAATAAAGAAATTTTTTTATTAATTCTTGTTATTTATAATTTGATAGAATTAGATAGAAGTCCATATGATATGCATAGTATTAATGATTGATCAATGGATATAGGACAAACATCAATACATTTAAATGATATCATTAAATATCCCAAGTCGTCGCATTGTCAAGATTGGACATTGACAATATGCGGTAAGACTTATGAATATTGTGCTCAAACTATAAGATAGTAATAAGAGATCTAATACATATTGGCATGATGATGCCAAAACAAGCACTTAGGTGAATAATGTTAGAGAACATATCATTATATATGACTTATCATAAGAACCCATTTGATATTGTCTATGGGAATCTCGAACACATTTGGTATTGTCTATGAAAATCTCATACGAGATGGATACAAGTAGTCATTTGACTTTAATTAAGTCATCACGGTTATGTTATTAGAGGATTGATGTACTTTGATATCATTTCGATGGACTCGGTAAAGAGCTACATGTAAGTGATTCGTTGGGTGCATTAGGAATCTAATGAAGATCGGTGGATAAGCGAGATAAGATATGTTATTCTTTATATACTAAAGGAGTTATCACATTGCACTTCGATAAATGTCTACTCAAAAAATCTATGGTCATAGTGTTATTATACCAATACGACATAATTAGTTTACTTAAGAGCTAAGATAATTGGAGATCAAAAAAGCTTATATGATCATAATCGAATGGACTATAAATCAAGTTTGAGATCACACTTGTGATAAATTGATATGAGAATTGAATTATACGAAAACCATACTCATGAAAGGTCATTATAGATTAATTAATCCTATTAAAAAATTAGATAGTCATACTACTTTGCTAAAGGTCAATCTTGATTTATGTATCAAGAGATAAAAGAAGTATCTTTTATCTTCTTGATATATTACTAATATATCCGAAGTCTATTGAGTCACACACATAATTTTAAACATTCACATGACAGAAAAGAATTAAAGGTTTTGGAAAAAGTTTTTTGTTTTGAAAAACGTTTTCTATTTTAGAAAAGTTTCCTAATTTGAAAATCAATTTCCAAATTTAGAAGTCGATTACCTAAAAAGAAAATCAATTTCCTAATTTAGGTTTAAGGATAACTTGAAAAAATATTTCATAATGTGGGCCTCCCTAAAAATATCTAACTTAATTTATTTAGATGGTCCAAATTAATTGGTAATTAATTAACACAAAGGAGTTTGCATCAATAAGTTAATAAAAAAGTATGTAAGATATTTTTGATGGATGGATAATCATGAACACTAAAGGATAAGATTCAAGATCGATTTGTAAGGATAAGATCGGATAGGCCCACATAAGCAACAACTTCAATCTTAAGAAGGAGTTGTTGCCACCACCTATATAAGAGAGAGGGAGAGAGAGACACCATGTATAACAAAAAAAAGAAGAAATTGTATGCATCTCCTCTCTAAAAATAAAGTCGCAACTTCTCTCTCCCTCTTAGAATTTTTGGCATAAAAAACTTAATGATTTCTTGAGGAAAAAATTTACTTTACAAAAAAAGTTGAAGCTAGCTCACCATAATTTTTATTGCTTCTTGTGTGAGTATTTGAGTTACGTGAGTAATCAATAAGGGTTGGATACTTGGATAGTTCCTTCCACAAACTTTGAATTCTGCGTTACAAGAGGTAATTATTTATTATCCTATTATATTTATATGATTAGTTGATTCGAGTGGTTGATCTTAGAAATTTAGATGGTGGAGAAATTTTTATTTATTTATTTTTCACCTCCATAGGATGCATGATCTTTTTAATCAGTATTAGAGCTCTTGTTGAATCTTTAATTATATTGATCTTAATTTTGATCAACTATATCAACTCGTTGATTTCTCGTGTATAAATATATTGATTTTGGTATTTTATAATTGTTTAAAATCTAACTTTGGGCTAGTAGGAGGGTGCGCACAATGCCAACACTAGGCGTTAGCCACAATACGCACCAAGTTAGGCGTGCCTCGCGCATGCCGGGCACCGAGCTAGACATGCATGAGTGTGCTAGGCTAGCGGTAAGCCGAGCAAATACAAGTGTGTTAAGTCTGCTGAAAGGCCAACATTTTACCGAGCATGCGAGGTGTGCACTAGCTAGCACAAGCTAGTGCTAGGCACTAGCTGCAAGAACCGACTGACCTATGGGCCTCCAAGGCCTAAAAGTCTAAAAAATTAAAATTTAAAAAATTTTAATGTTTTTATAACATGATCAAAATCATAAATTTATAATTATATTAAATTGAGATATTATTCTTTTGTTTATATGTCATATATCCATATAATTGAAACATAAGTGAATAATATGGATGAATTAACCTAGTTTTTGAAAATATATGTTTGTAATTTTTAGTTAAATGGGGTCCGCATGTCCTACTTTTTCTTTTATTCTAATGTATTTATCTTCTAATCTTACTCCCCTCAAATTTAAATCATGGTTCCTTATTCAAAACATTATAAAGGTAAAAGATAGATTAGAGGAATAACATAAGAAGAATAATCCAAGAAGAGAAGACAATCTTGAAGAAAATATAATAATTTTCACATAGGTTTATGACCTACTAGTCTTTCTCGTGGCTCTAGGAGACTATTAATAGAAATTCATTACCATTCATCGGTCTTTGAGTCATGTATGAGATTGATGTAATCGAACTCTAAGATACATTATTATAATTGTGATTGAATTCTAGCATGCATGATAGTAATATGATTAAACTATAGTATGTGATGAGACCATACAACATAAAATTATTCAAATAAATATCAAGTTATATGCCTTTTAATGTTAAGAAGAGAGAACTCTTTTGGTCATTGTTGACTTGTTGAGATAACTTAGAGTCATTTCTTCCTTGAGAGAATCAAATCATGGGTCATGCGATGTTCTTGAATATTTGAGTCCAACTTGAAATGAATTATAGGGTTTGTTGAGATAACTCAAGGTCCAATGAATTCATAGGCAAAGATTAGTATTCATAAACGATGTGAGATGACAATGATTTATCATACTAATAAGATTAGAAATTGTATTAAAGCTAATTGATAAGGAGTTACCTACCTAATCATTCCATGTATGACTTATTAAGGTAACTTAAGGTTGATGTATGTTTATGGATAGGATCCTAACCCACCGAGGAAAATGAATCAAAAAGTTTTCTCAAATCCTATGTTGAAGGCTATATAACTTAAAGAAAATAGTAAGAGTGAACATAGATTTCAATTCTTAATTTATGATTTTGTTTTTAACAATACAAATCAATTATCCAAATCGTACATTTTTCTATCTTATCAAGTTATTGCACGAGTATGACTAGTAATACATCGATACAATCGATAATTGATAGAAGTAATGCCTTCGATGGAAAAACTTCTTTGACTAGAAAATGAATATGAGGATATTCTTTCAACATGCGAAGATTCTATATACGATAGAGACACCTCTCCTAGCTGAACCTTCTCATAATCAAGCTAAAAATTATGCGAGCATGGCTCAAACATATAGATGATGTGATCATTTCTTACAAGCATCATGCTAGCTGCTATGATATTGAAGCATGGGCACCAACATAAAAGCATAAATATCTTTGATATGATAGCAAAGCTTAAAGGTTTATTTGAGAAGAATACCGAGCATGAGCATTATAAGATAGCCAAAAACCCTTTAAAGCTAGAATGGATGAAGGATCTAATATTGAGAAGCATGTCACTAAGATGATAAGCTATATTGATAGAATGGCTAAGCTTAAAGTTAGAACGGATACAGAGTTATCTATTGACTCGGTATTACAATCATTACCCAATAACTTTAGATAGTTCATCATGAACTTCAACATGATGTATATGAGAAAGACTCTTATAAAGTTGATGTCCATATTAAGAAAAGCTCGACTGATATAAATAAGAAGAATGAGTTTTATACTTTTTGTTAATAAAGATAAAGGCGAGGTGAAGGATGAGAAAAAGCTCAAGCACTAAAAGAAGCCTTTTATTATGCCTAAAGAAGGGGTGAAAAGTCCGAGGCTCAAAATAGTCCAAATGATGCGATCTACTTTCATTGCAATAAGAAAGGACATTAGAAGCGTAAATGTATAGAGTACCTAAAAGAGGTGGAAAAGAAGAGCTCTACTACCACCTCGGATATTTATATTATTAAAATTAATTTTTTTACTTTTAACCTCTACTTCATAGGTGTATGATACTAAATTATAGTGCTCACATTTATACAAAAATGTAAGGATTAGAAAGTAGGATCATTGCTTTAACGGAGGTTGACTTACATGTTGGAAATTAAGAAAGAGTTATGCCATTAGCTATAGGCATCTATAAGTTAGCACTACCATATGAGTTTACGCTTAGACTATTATTGCATTCCTAGTATAGACTAAGAATATTATTTCTATTTCTTATTTGGATCAAGATATTTTTCAGTTTTATTTAAGAATAATAGTGATTCTTGTTATAAAAATGAATTTTTATATGAAAATATTGTTATTAATAATAGTTTGTATATTTTAAAATATAGACAAACCCATATATAACATAAATGCTAAAAGACTCAAATGGTCTATGTAAAAGATATTCATAGCATTATCGACTTAGCCATATAAATTAGAATCGAATATCAAAAATATGTAAAAATGAATATCTAGAATCATTTAATTGTGAATCTTATGATGTTTTCTACTTGGAAAAATGACAAAATCTCCTTTTAGTGAAAAAGGAAAAAGGGTTGTTGATTTGTTAGGCCGTATACATAGTGATGTATGAGGACTCGTATCCACCTAAGCGAGAGAAGAACATGATTATTTTATAACTTTTACCAATGATAGATCATATATTGGTTATGTGTATCCGATGAGAAACAAAGCTAAAATATTTAAAATTTTTAAAGAATTTAGATTTGAAGTCAAAAAGTAAACTAGCAAAAGTATTGAGGCACTCGACTAATCGAGGTTATGAATACTTGAGTAGTGAATTTTTAAATCACCTAAAAAAGAATGAGATTCTCTCTCAATGGACTCCGCCTAGAATACCATAAATGAATGGTGTGCCTAAAATAGGATGTTATTAGACATGGTCCGGTCCATGATAAGTCGTACTCGATATTCTCATTTCAATTTATGGATATGCACTCTTTAATACAATTTTTATTTTAAACAAGATTCTAAAAAAGTTTGTTGATCGGACTCTATATGAGATATGAAAGGAAAAGAAAGCAAATTTATTTTTCTTAAGATTTAGAGATGTGAAGCATCCGTCAAATGTTTAGATGGAAAAAAACTAGAGCTTAAATCAATGAAGTGTAAATTTATGAGATATCCAAAAAAATTAAATGGATATTACTTTTATCGATCATAAGAACAAAAAGTGTTCCTAGCTAGGCTTGTTGTGTTTCTTGATAAGGAATTTATAGATGTTAGAATCAATGAGAGAAAAATTAAACTTGATGAGATTCGAGTAGACTAACAAATTGATACTTCACTGGTGTAACCCCAAATAGATAGGTTACAAAGTGTTATAACTATCTCACAAATTGATACACAAGAACTTCATAAGTCTAAAAGGATTCGTCATAGGCGAGAAAGATATGATCTTCTTATCTCTACACATAGTCATGTGTATCCTATAAAGGATGATGAACATAATACCTATGAAGAAATAATGTTAGACTTTGACTCCAAGAGATAGCATGAAGCCATGTAATCCAAAATGAAATGCGTATACATTAACCAAGTATAGACTTTAGTTGATCCACCCAAAGGTGTCGGATCTACGGGGCGTAAGTGGCTCTTTAAGAGAAAGACTAATATGGATGGTAATGTATAAACAAATAAAGCTAGACCGATGCCGAAAGGCTATCGTAAAAAACAAAAGGTTGATTATGGCGAAACTTTTTCATCGGTAGCTATGGTTCAATCCATTAGGATTATACTTGTAATTGATGCATATCATTATTATAAGATATGGAAAATGAATGCCAAAACTGTTTTCTTTAATAAAAATTTGAATGAGGGTGTATATATGACACAACCCGATGGTTTTGTTACTAAAGAATATGCAAATAAGATTTATAAATTGCAAAGATCTATTTATGGACTACAACAAGCATTTAGGAGTTAGAATCAACGTTTTAATAAAATGACCAAAAATTTTGACTTTTCATAAAATGAAGATGAATCTTATGTATACAAAAAGGTTAGTAAGAGCTCAATAGTCTTTGTTGTGCTACATATAGATAATAAACTACTTCTCAATTATAATATTATCATGTTACAATCTATAATAGATTTGATATTTAAGAATTTATTTGTGTAAGACATGGAAAGGTAGCCTACACTCCGAGAATAAAGATCTATAGAGATAGATCATATAAAATGTTAGGACTTTCATAAAGCACGTACATTAACAAAGTACTAAAAGGTTTAAGAAGGTAATTAGACTACTCGGAGTAGTTGATCTTGCCAAGTCAAGAAAATTAGATTGACTCAGGCAAGGGCACTATTATCAACACTCTAATAGGAAGAAGAGCATGATCTTGATCATCTATAAAGCCAAATAAACCTTATCCATGTAAAAAAGGTTTCATATGGAGTTTCTAACTTAGATAATTAGTTGCGAATCAATTTTAGGAAGATATAATGATGTAAAGGTTGTTGTAGCAAGGTCGGCGAGGGATTGATTGCCATGACTTGATATGGGTGTAAGGTACATTATAAAAAAATAGCAATATAATAACATATATCAATGATGGATTAATAAATGATTGTCAAATGTGGGATTTAATGATGGACTATCAACCAATTTAATAGATTATCAACGACGGATACTCGTTCATCATTAAATACAACGATAAAATATTTATGGTTGTTTTAGTGATGGATTTGTAAGGAAGTTCAACGATGTATATTCCAATCTGTTGTTATTTTTTTGTTAAGGTTAACGAGGAAAAATTACCTCATTAATTCTTGAATCTATCACCAACTAGTGATAGATTTGGTCTATTGCTAGTGTGACCAAAAATAAAGATAGATTAGATCATTTGCTATTTTTGGTATAAAAAAAAATAGTCGTTTAAAATTCAAAATCAGCAATTGAGGTGATATGAACAAATCCTTAAATTGTATAATCTCTTTTCTTCTCTAATTCTCTTCTTCCTCTCATCCTTTCACTCTGTTTCCACATCCCACCCTCATTGCTACTTGCAACACCCTTCCAAAACACCTCACAAATACCACTCCTTCACTCCTCATCAATCTATAACCACTCCAACCATCTTTTTTTTCAAACATAGCCACGATTTCTTTTCTCCGTTGGGTGTGCTCTACCTTGTGTGTGTCTCTTTCTTTTTTTATTGAAAGAGAAGCATAATTAGATATATTTCTCTATCCTAATTCATATTTTATATTTAATTTATATGGGTATTATGTAATGCTATTGATTTTACTATTTTTTAGGTGTTTGAAATTTTATCCACTTGTATATATGTAATTAATTATTAGTAAATATGCTAACAAACTTAATTTATGTTATTTAAAATTTAATTGAGTATATTTTTAATTTATTAAAAAAATTTGACTTAATTAGGTTTGGTCGTTGATAAATTATGATAAAATTTTAAGTATTTAATTTGTTATACATACAATGATTAAAAATATAGGTAGAGTCATTTGATAATTAAATTAATGAATTTAAATGAAAAATTAAATTTAAAATTAAAGTGTTAATTTAAAATTTACCTAATATCTAATTATTTGAACTTAAGATTTAAAAATTGATAAGTTAGTTTTTTTTTTTCAAATTTGTTTGATATACATAAATAATTAATTATTGCATGAACTATGATATCAATTATTTATATGCAAAATTATTTCGATTAGTCACTAGTATTGTCGATAGTCACTCTAACCAATCTAGTAATTTTTCGATCACTCCTACTCGCAAAGTAAGTTATGAAAATCCCAATTTATAATTTATGTCGTAGACTAATTTTTAGTTAGTTATGACAATTGATATTGTAATTATTTTACTAATAACTATTGAAGTGTTTCGAGATACATTGTAGCGTATCAAACTTGAGAAGGTCGGAGACCCCAAGGAATTAAGAAGAAATAAGGTTGGTCCAATGCTCTGCAATGAAACTAGGAGGACAAGTTTGAGATTTAATTTATTGGATTATTTGAGGTCAATACCGATCTAGTTGTGCATAAATTAATTTATTTGATTTTTTGAATGTGACTTTTGGTTGATGTTTATGTGATGATGATTAATTTAAAATATTTATATGTGATGTGATTTTTTTTATAAATAGTTTTTTTATGCATGTGGAGTCTCTTAAAATTGAGAAACGTCTAATTTACAGGAAATACTCTATCAAAATTTTGTTAGATTTTTAGCGGAATTGGTAATGAAGTAATTATGTATTGGTTCGGACATAGAGAAGGAAAATATGAGGTCCTATCGCTCATGGATGGACTTTAGGTTAACCAATGGGATTTTAAATGAGGGTCTTGTAAATTGGGTTGAGGAATTTGGTGCGTTTTCTATTAGTCATCCTAATTGTATAGACGGAACAAAGATAAGGTATTCGTATAATCACCGTAAGTGTCGAACTATATATTTAAAGAGGTTCAAACGGTTAAATACTATTTTATAAAAAATAGTTTTGTGTTTAACTATTATGATTGGATCAATCATGAGGAAACCGAGTCAAGAAGAAATTTAGTTTTTTATAATTATGATGAAGGTGAATAGATTTTTGTTCAACTCCACAATCCATATCAAACAACGATGATGGATGTAGCTTATCCATCATTTAGACCATCTAACACCGACAAGGTATCATAATCCATTATAGTTGAGTTTGCGTAAAAAGATTTAATCATAGTGCGGATGAAAGTGACTATTACAATAATTTAATTGAAATTATATAATTGGAGTATCTCGCATTGCTAATCAAGAGGATAGTTTTGTTCAAATATGATTGATTTGATCCTTCATCAAATGGTTCAAAGGTTTATCTACTATATAAACTAGTAGAGGAAAACCGTAGAAGGACTTTCAATAGATATGAAGTTTTTGTTTTAGCTACATTATGCCACATACCCTAACTTGAAGAGTGACATAAGTGCTTGATGGGCTATTTTTAAGATAAAATCTAAGATTGTAGTTAATTTGCTAGAATCGTTTGTTATAGTTCAACAAAATGCATAACCGTTTCAAGAAACGATTTAGAGATCCAACACAATGTGATCTAAGTTAATGATGAAGAGTAGTAGTTGATTAATCCAAATAGATCATTTATAGATATAGAAGGACTCGAAGTAATAAAGACATTTTTTATTTGTTGTATTTGTTAAATTATATCACTCGAAATTGTATAGGTCATGACATGTGTTGTGTTATGTATTTTGAATATGTGTTACGTATTTTGGATGTGTTATTTTTTTGTTGGACTTATAAGATAAATGCATTGTACACGAGGTAGTTAAGTTGCTTTTATTTGTTATGTTTATAAAACTAAATGATGTGATATTATAGAGGCAATGACTCATGATTTAGATTGTTATAACCAGCACCCAATCCGATCGGAGTTGATGTTCGTGGTCGTGGTCGTAGTAATGCTTCTAACTGCGGATCACATGGCCGGCATGTCTATATCGACGACAACAACATCGCCATTAACGGTATCACTAGCAATAGTACCCCTCGTACCCCTACCTACTTCACAACCTGCTCTCTCATGGGACGATCTTGTGCTAGAACTAGACACGATAGTGGATGTCACATCGATAATTTTTTCTACTCTCGATGACACTTCTAATGATGAACGGACCATTTATGTCATCAATAATGTGTAAGTAATATGATCATAGTTGCAAATAGAATTGTCTTTTATTCTAATTATGATAATTAGTTTTATATTTTGGTATATTATTTAAAATATTTATTAACTTATTAATTTTTTATTTTTTTTGTTCGACGGTTTGTATCCATCCGAGTAAGTATGCCAATCGAATCACCGAATTTTCAAGGAGTGTTTAGACCTAGTTGGCTCGATGTGGAAGTCAATCTCGCGTGGAAACAAAAGATTTCAACTAGATTGAGTTTAAAATAATATTTTAATTATTTATTTAAATTATATTTAAAATATTAATATGAAACATGCTAATATTATTTTTTTTCTCTTTCTTGAAATAGCATTTTTAATGAGAGGAAGCGATTAACTCATTGGTTAAGTCGGGAAGGAAGCGTCTAGCACGTAAAAGGTATGTTGACATGTTACTAGTTGTAAGAAAGAGACCATCAAACTCTAGTTTGTTCCGAGTTAGGCTGGAATGCATGACAATGGCATTGGAACACACTTAGAGTTTTAGTGTACTATCCCAAATTGTTACTAAATAAGTTCAAAATATATTAAAAGTGTGAGAAAAATATTTCAGCAGCATGAAATAGTTATAAATTGGTTGATAGAATATTCGTCGTGCTTAGGATGAGTTTTCGATGTTTAGTGAATATTTTATCCGATTTTCAATGCATAAATAGTGAATTTTATGCAAATTAATCATTTTAACCATGATGAATGTGCATGAAAAATATTTTGTTTGCATAGAATATTTTCTAGAGGGGTGCTAGATTATTTAATTCCATTGGGTGAATTTTCCGATGCTCTATGATTATTTTATATGAAGTTATTATGCATGAATAGTGTTTTTAGGTAGATTAATTAATTTAAAAGGTATAAGAAAATTATCTAATGGGCATAGAAAAATCATTTAGGGTGTGTAAAAATATTCCATGAACTTAGATGAATTTCTTTATGCATAAGAAATAGTTTCTATGGGAAAAAGTGTATTTTTACACCAAATAATTAATTTGAAGGCTTAAATAAGTGTAAAAAAATTATGTGAATGACGGTTAAATTATTTTAGAGAGTGTTTGAATTATTATGAAATGAAATTGAATATTGAAACGGTATGGTATGAAATTTTAGAGTTAGAGACCTAATTGCATAAAAATTAGAGACTCGATTACATAAAATTAAAAGTTTGAACTTTCAAATTAAATTAGATATAAAATTTAAGAGTTAAAAATTTATTAGAAAACCTTTAAAGGAACGGCCCAAAGTAATCAATTGAATAAAAGATGGACTTATGGAAGACTAATTAATGAAAAACTCTAGAAATTGAAGGACTAAAATTAACCAATTTCCCCTCCTCTTATGCTAACTTAATGCATAAATTAAGCTTGGATTTTAGTTAAATAGGTGACTATAATTAAGCTAGATGGAAGATTAAGATCAAAAGAAGAATAAAAAACTAGGAATTAATCCAAATGAAGGAACAAAATTAAAAGAAAAATCAAGGCCCAAGATTGTACTAAATTAAGGGTAGAGATTGAGTCAAAAGTCCACCAATGTAGTCTATAAATATGGGTGCAAAACAAAAAAAGGAAGGAAAATAGAAAAACCCAAGGCAAACTCTTGCCAATTTTCCATCAAACTTTTTACTCAAAATACTTCCAATGATTTATTAATATCCTAAACAACTTAATTAAGTCTAAATTTCAAGTTGATAACTCAAAAATTTCAAATAGGAATTTAGAGGAGCTTAGTCGAAATATTGAAATTTCAACAAAATCCAATCTTTCAAGGGTAATTTGGAGCTTTCTTAGGTAAGTTCAGCTCACCTACACCACAAAGAGTGTTTGATTGATGCCAATTGATGATTTGGGTGCTTTAATTTGTGTTTATTGACCTCAATTTTGAAAATTAAGGTTAGGGCTCTTGAGCGAGAAAAAATTGAGGGAAGTGATTTTAAGTTAAAAATTCACACAATTGAAGTTAAAACATGTCAATTGAACCTAAATTTGAGGATTAAAAATCAAGAATTTCTAAGCTTAGGAATGAGATAACATTCAGCCTAAATTTATGATTTTAGGGTTTTTGATGCTTTACTTGTTTTGATGATTTATCACTTGATTATGTATTAATTAGGTGTAAATTAATGATTGAATGTGAAATATTATATTAAAAATAAAGAATTTTCATTGAATCTCTTAGGAACCCAATCGGTCTAAAATGTCCAATTTTAGGGTTTTGATTTCTTTGGTTACTTGACGAATTGTTGGCTGATTAGTAGCTAATTAATTATGAAATAATGAATGAAAGTGAGAAATTTTGTACAAATTAAAGAATTTCACTTAAATTACTTAGGCCCATATTCGGCCCAAATTAGGAGTAAATTAGGGTTTAGGTACATTTGCCTTCTAATGGTTCAATTGATCAATTTAGACTTGGAATAATGCAATGAGATGAGTTAGAATGAGAAATTATATTGAAATTGAAAAATTAACTTAAACCACCTAAATTAGGGTTTAGGCCCATTAAGGCCTAATTTAGGGTTTATGCATGTAATTAATCAATTAATACCTAATTGAGTTAACTCTTGATATTGAGGTATAATTTAATGGAATTGCATGAGAAATTGGTGTTGAAATTGGAAGAAAATACTTGGGTTAGGTTATGGCTAACATTCGGCCTAGGTTACAAGTTTTAGGGTTTATGTTTTGGTTTGTGTAGTTTAATTGTAATTTGGTTCTTTGATGCCATTTCATGTGTTTAATGTGTTTATGATGTGTGAAAGTTGTGATGCTGATGATCATGGAAGTATATTGTTTTGTGTTGTATAATGGTGCTATTATTTGAGATACTTTGGAATGATTTTAATGAGGTACTGCATTAGATGCATTTTATGTTATTAAATTATGTATAATCATGACATAAATGCATCTCACTCATGGCATGCAATTCATGAAATTATAATAGTTATGCATTTCTAATAAAATGCATATCCATGCCAAGTTTACGAAAATGATTTAAAGTCATGAAAAAAAGGATTTGATGTCAAGGATTTTCCAATAACGATTGGAAACATTTTATGGTTATAAGGTTTTCATGGAGTTTAATGTTTTTATGAGGAAGGCTTCATGGATTTTCCATATCTATAATGGTTCATGATTTAAAGTTCATGGTCATGTATAATGGTTCATGATTTAAAGTTCGGGGTCATGTAGGGTATAGACATGCATTTCTCGAAGCTCGACAAGATGCGCATCTGCGAGACCGATCCGGTTTGTCAAACATACTATAGAAACCTTGAAGTACCTACAATGAGACATGTCCAAAGACAAAAGATTTTCAGACTAATCATGATGAGAATTTTTATGACATGAAAAAGGATTTAAGATAAAAATGCAAATGATTTTCATATGCATTTCATTTACATGCATAGATTAACTTACTAAGTGTCGCTCACCTATCTTCCTATGGTGTAGATAATACAAGTAACCATGACAATGTTCACATTTGAGCCGACTACCGAGGGGACGAGTGCACCACGTGTACCTTGGATATGGCTGCATGGACCTTCTCCATACTATAGTTATTTTAGTACTCGATGTTTTAGTTTATTTTCCGGGTATGACATTTTTCTTTTACATGATAGCCAAAGCTGTGAAAAAATGAGAGGTTAGATAAAAAGAAAAAGGATGTTCTAAATAAGTCATTTTTATAGTATGTGACATAGAACTAGTATATGTAAATTAAGGACAATCCGTATATTGATTAAAATATTGATAGTAAAATGGTTGTATAATAATATTTAGTGTAGTTTTCTTTAAGTCATTTTCCTACATGTTAGCATCAATAGTAAAATAAGATAAAGAAATTAATGAGACAATAATCATAATAAACGGTAATTAAAAGGATAAAAGAAATTAATTATCAAATAATGAGACTAATAGAATAAGAATTTGAGAAAATCAAGTGTCATAGATCCAGACCTAATTAGTCCAAGCAATTTAAATATAATGATAAAACGTGAAAAATTTATTGTGCATTTTGGATTGAAATTTAGGACATGCCCGTCGTTATTAGATTTTCGTAGCAAATTCCATACCTAGAATACCATAGTAAAGATATAATGTCTTGTTGGTTTGCATTCATTCCACTTCAAATGCGGATCAACAACAATAATATTCTCAACCTATGGGGTCCTAGGTTAGGGGCATTACATTTAGGTCCTTGCGAGTTATTCGTGAAGACTCGTAAGCTTTAGGATGGGTCATTTGTGGATCCACAATCCTAGATAGTTGGGGTAATTTTTTTTATTATTTTAATTATACATATGAAAATTTAATCAAAAAATTATATTTATAATTCAATATTATAATTTTTTTCAATTGCATAAAAGCGCATAGACCAATTGTATGCATCGGTTGCTAGCCAACGGTTAGAGGATGATTCATCGTTTACAAACATCGACAAGTCATAGATATATCTTGAGGTTGTAACAAGGGAGAAGAAGCATAGAATGTACGAGTCTTGGATCACAAGAGTCCTTGCATTACTCCCATTCTAGCACTAGCTCAACCTCTGTCGCATCACGATTCCTTGGTCATATGCAACAAGATAATGGGAAATACCAACGAAGCTAGAGGATATAGAGTGTGACTATGCTTGGTGGATCCATGAGGTAGAAAACAAACACAAGGAGGAAAACTAGCGTATCCGAGCAACGGATGGAGAGGATGGAGCGAGATGTTAAAAAACACTTAAAAGTTGCATCCCTTCTTCTAACCCTCCCACCCGAAAGTCCGATTTTCCTTCTAATACCCGAGCATCTAAAAGATGACGTAGCAAATGATCTTGATGAGAACTAGTTTTCTTTTAAATTCTTTTTTTTAATGTGTTTGTATATCATATTGTATTGCTACATATATATTACATTTGATTTTATATTTATTTAATATTATTTAATAATATTTCGTGTGTTATAATTTTAATTTTAGTTGTTGGTTAATACGACATAATATTCAAAAGCCTATTAACGATATTTTTTTAAAAGAAAAACATTAATTTAGCGACACCCTAATAAAAAAATAATTTAAATTTTCATCTCTATGTAGCGACAGATTTCACACCAATCATATGAATGTTTACAACGAAATAACAATAGAAATATATCGAAATAGCGATACAATTTTCATCATTAAAAAATTTATCAATAAACATTTTAGCGACGGTCGCTATTCCGTCACTAAACCTAAATAACAATGGACATTTTAGTTTTAGCGATGGATATTTCCATCGCTATTTGTTTTGTTTTGTTTTTTGTAGTGATGGTAGCAAGGGATAGAGTTAAAGAACAAAAATTAACTACAAGACCTTTGGTTTCCATTAGAGTAGTTATACTAATGCTCATATATCAAGTTTAAATAGGGAAAGAGAGGAATTGATAAGATATTTATGACGGTTATAATCTTGACAGAGGTATCACATTGTATTTATATGTGAGGTTCATAGAAAATATTACAATTGCTATAATATAGCAACATTATAGAAAATCATAGTGTGTATATATATATAATTTTACTTTACTAAGCAATCAAAAGAATACAAATTATATTTTTCACTTGAAAATTTGACGTTTGCATAATATTTTACTCATCCAATTATGGGAGAATAACCTCATGCTCCGAAAATTAAACTACACATCTAAATGTTAATATATTATACCATAAACTAAAGTAAAATGTTTTTTTACCGTAACAATGAACGAGTGATTATCATTATTCATTGTTGTCCTTTATTTGTTTTTTAATTTTTATTTTTTTAGCCCACCACCCTCCGGCTTTTTTGTTCGTTTATTGTTCATTTGAACGATGAACGCCCAGCCCCCTCCCTTTTTTTTTCATTCTAAACACTAACGTTTTTTTTTAAATTTTCGTCCGTTTCTTGTTCACATGAACAATAAACAGTACGCCCCTCCTCTCTCTTTTTTTCCTAAACATTGAGCTGTTTTTTTTTTTTAATTTTCGTTTCTTAATAATGTTGAGTGTTAAAATTTTAAAGAAATCAACAATTAATTGGGTGTTAAAATTTTAAAAAAACCAAAAATTTATTTTCTTTATTATTTATTTCTAAAATTTAAAATATTTGATTTTTCTTTTGGCGTGACCATTTTTTTATTTCCGTTTCTAAAAAGTGAACGGTTTTTTTTTTTAATTTCCGTTTCTGAATAATATTGGGTGTTAAAATTTTAAAGGAAACAACAATTTATTTCCTTTATTATTTATTTCTAAAGTTTAAAATATCTAATTTGAAAAAATAATGTTTTTTTTCAAAAAATAATTATGTGTATTAGCACATACTATCACATAATTTAATTTATTAATTAACAATTACATAAGATGTATTTCTCAAAAAAAAAAAATACATATATTATAATAAAGAATTTTATCACTCATACTTTTTCATTTATTAGTATTTTCGTTAATTTTTCATTTCTTTTAAATTCTCATCCAATTAATTTAAAATTATATTTACTCATAGTTTTGATTTATTGTAATATTATTCATCCAATTAATAAAAATTAAATTCATATTTGTTTTTCAAAAATCAATATTCTCATCAACATGAAATAAAAAATAAAATATTTTTTAAATTCTATATAAGCTTTTAGTAATTGTCATTTTTTTTTTTGGATACAATCTTATAAAATAATAAAGTTTTTTTTAAAAAAATTATTTAATTTTTTTTAGTTAATAATCCATTGATTAATAAGGATAAATCCTTTTTGTAAAAAAAATATGAAAAATACAAATAAGAAATAGTTAAATACAAAATTTTTTATTAAAAAATTATAATTATTTTTTTATCTTTGATTTCATATATTGTTATAGAGTCACGTTATAAAACAGATTATTAAACTGAAATAATTTTTTTAAATAATTTATATATTTTATCTATAAGATAGTGTAGATAAAAAATCTAATACTTTCAAAGAGTTGTTGCTTTGTCTTTTGTTGTTAATTAAAATTACAATGTTTATTCTGGAATGGCTCATTGGGCAGTGGAAAAACATGACCTGCACTCAGAAACACGACTCAGAAAATGACAAAATAAAGAGCATGTCAAGTTCATAAATAAAGGTCTTTGTCACCTTTAATGCGAAAGGCAATAAAAGGGAGGGTTGGCTCTTCTGTTGTTGTCTTGCTTTTGAAAAAAGGCACTCATGCATTGCATGGAAATTTCCTGAGGGAAAAAGCCTTGCACCGGCATTAGGAAACTTTTCAAGAGCTGAGGATTTTTAGGGAAAAAAATGTGGCAGAGGAGGCGAATCAATATATTATTGGACCATCCCAATGCCCACATACGTTCACATGGTTTAGCCGCCGTTGCGCGTGCTCACTCTGCTCCCTTCCACAAAATTTATTTGGCATATATCCCTCGTCCTTTGCATAACAACTAAATCATAAATTAGCCTTTTCAGTTTTTTTTTTTTGAATTTCAACAACTAGTTAATTATTCTATATATTTTTTAAATCCATTTGAAATTTAATCTTTTTTATTCATTTTAATTTTTTAATAAATAAAAAGAAAAAAATAAGTATAAAATATGAAGAGATTAATGAAAAAACATTTTTTAAAACAAAATAGTATTAAATTAAATTTAATCAATCTTGATTAAAAAATTAAATAAATAATTTTTAGAACAAAAAAATTATTTAATCCGTTTTACAAAATTCTAAAAACTAATTTATAATTTACTCTTTGCCCAACATATCTATCCAAATCCAAAAACCGCGTTTAATAAATAGCATAGGACTGCAAACATATATAGCATAGGATAGGAATAACGGTGTTTTTCTTTTTCTTTTTCTTTTTCTTTTTTGTCTCGTATTTATGTAGTTCAAGGTAATTTTATTTTGGATGACCAATATGGTCCCGTTCAATCTTTATATAGGATGATAATTATGTGATTAATTTATATATGAATTTTATATCGACCAACGGTCAGCTTACCTAGGTTTCCAATATTGATGAAACCCTAGCTACATGCCATGTACCAAATGGATTATGGGCAAATATTATTGGATTCTCTATGCATACCTTATTAGATATCACAATTGTATGACAATGACGATGAGGCTTGTTATTATTCTATATTTTGAAGAAAATGTTAAGATAGAATATGGTTAAATTCAAAATAAATCATCATATGACTGGTGGGATTCAACTGAAGCAGTGTGAATATGCATGAGAGGATTTGGACTCTTGAATTTGTAAGAAACGGACATTTATGGCATGTCAACTCAACTCGATCTTGTCAAAAAACACGGATTCATCCAATTAAGTCCATCGATATGATTACCAACCAAATCGTAGCAATTGATTTGCCGGCCTCCGCGTTGTATGTTTTCCTTGACTATATATATGAAAACATCATCGAAGTTCCACGAGGAGAATTGAAAGTCTACATATTTGCATGATGCAACGGCATGGTAAAAGGTCAAAAAAGGCCAAAAGGGATTGTCCAAAAGATATATGCAAATGCAGTTGGCGACAAAACTAAATCAGGTTAATTCCTCTTAATTACATTACTACCTGACAAAATATATATATATATATTGATGGAGAAAAAGAATAGCTTCTTAGAGTTCGATTTTTTTTTTTTTTTGGTTCCAACTCAAATTTTTGAAATCAATGTTGATGAATTCTTGTAGAGCACTAATTGAAAAAAGTTTTTCGCACTCAATGAACAAAATTGTTGCGCCAAAATAAAGGAACCTCCACATTTTCTCAATTAATTAAATACGAAAGTTCTCATTTAACTTTTTGCTTAAGTGCTATGGAGAAAAAGAGGGGTATTCTATAGGTTTAACGTTAATGAATAGACATCATAACAACAAATTAAAATAAATAAAGTTAGTTTTCTTGAATATGACATTAATATTGTTCTAGTTAGAAGTAGAACTCTAATACATCATCGCAACACCTTTTACCATATAAATAATTATAATTTGCCCAAGTATTTGGCAACAACTACGTACGCGAATATATATAATAATCATATTGCACCACATGATGATGGCTATAGGTTTGTTTTATTAACTTGAAACAAAAGTACTAAAAAAGAAATAGCAATAATAATAATAATTAAAGATATGAAAAATCTTTTGAGTATAGCTAGTGCGATGGATCATTGATCGATTAAATTAATTACTGAAAGAAAGAGAGAAGGGCTATCCTATCATCTTCTTCCAAAAGGGTATGTACTTAGACCAGAAGAAAAGCCTTGCTTGTTTTGTCTGGATGCAGAAGGGGCAGACAAAAGGCCAGGTGACAAGGTGGCGTTTTCTTATCCAACCCAACTCCTAGCACCTTTAAACCTTTATACTCTGTGTCTGTTGCTTATGTCATTTCCAACCTTTTCAGAATGAAAGCAAAAGCCCAACCACTCCTCTCTCATTAAATAATATTTATGTCTTAACACCAATATATATATATATATATATTGTATGTATGGGGAGGTTTTACTGTATATCGAAATTTTAGAAATAAAATATTTTTATTAGCATATTATTTTTTCATAATTATTTTAAATTTAATTATTAATTAATTTAATAAATTTATTTCATCATATCAACTTATCTTATCACTCAACAATTCAATTAATTATCTTATTATTATACTAGTTATTAGTATTGTTGAACAATTACAACTCAAAAATTGCATTGTTCCTTTCAAAACGGAAATAAATATTATTCACTTAGTCACATACCAGTGGTTATGAATTGTTAAATGGATTCAAATAAAAAAATCATAAAATAATAGTTTATTTTCTCATAAGTTAACTGATTGCTTCGTAATAATTATGAATAATTGAGTACAATGTCAATAAAAAAATTTCTTTTTAACTTAAAAAATAAAAAATAATATAAAGAAACAATTTGTAAGTGATTATCAACCAATAAGTATTTATACTTATGGCATATAAAACATAATCTTATTATTTCATAAACTTGAAAGCACTATAATTATACAAATGACTTGAAATAGCCATAACAAGGCCGTCAACTGTAATAGTAGTACTTAATTATTTATAATCTTCTCTTTAATTCTTCTCCCCACATCATTAATTGACAATGTCTTGCACCATTATTAGCGAGTTAATGGCATGCTTACGCACCTTCCGTCTAAATATATATTGAACAATTAGCAAGAGAATCGAGAAGAGTGATGTACTTCATCATTAAAAAAAAAAAAGAAGATGATGTTCTTCTTATACTGTGGGAGTTCGAAAACTGTACGTCAGTATTATTTATATATATATATATATTTTTTTTTGTAAAAGTTCTGTTTTTTTTTTCGGTTGATTAGGTGGATGAAATATGACTATGCCATTATGAATCAAACAACATGAAAAAAAAAAATTGTTGGAAATTTTGATTTTTTTAATTATCGCCACAAATTGGAAAGACAAGTGAATAAAAAAAGGAAAGTCATAATATAAAAAATGGGGTCAAATGACAGTGTATATATACATTGATATGGTGAGACGCACATATTTTGTGCATATATATAGAAAGTGAAGTACAAACTTTAATGTGAGATGAAATTTAGAAATATTGATTGCTATCCCATTACATAGCCGAAGCCCAAGATACACTAATTTTCTTTTAAACCAGGAAAAAAAGGTTACGTATTATATTTAAAAAAATGGTTTATTTTGAACAGTGGAGAGAAATAAAGAAAGAATAAAATATGAAACTATCCTTATGACTACATATTCTTTGCAATGTTAATGTATTTTATTTATATGTAGAGTTTTGTACAATATAGAAAAAATCATAGTACCTTATAATACAAGAAATATAGACAACGATATAGAAAATTACAATATATAACATAAAAAAAAATACTTATGACTTAATACACTTCTTCAAGCCGAAGAGAGTAAAGAAGCTATATAAAACTTGAAAGTAAGCGTAAGAAAATGATCAACAGCTAGAGGTTTAGTAAGAATATCAACAATTTGATCTTAAGAAAGAAACAAACTTAACGTAAAAAGACCCTTAATTATTTAATTCCGAGATAAAATGAACATCAAACTTTAACATGCTTAGTACGAGCATGAAAGAAAGGATCAATCGATAATTAAGTGGCACTAAGATTATCACACCAAAGTGTTGGAGAAGTAGATGCAATAGCTAATTCACTAAAAAGAGATTGAATCTAGAGTAATTCAGCCAGTACCATCTACAAGAGCTTTATATTATGCTTTAGTAGAGGAGTGAGCAATAGTCCGTTGTTTGCCAAATTTTTTGGAGATAAGATTATTGCTAAGGAAAATTACATATGCACTCATAGACTTGTGATCATCAAGATCGCTAGCCAATTAGAATTAGTAAAAGGGGTAAAGTCAAAGAGATGAGTGCCTATTGAGATGAAAACAAGATAAAGAATATGTCGGATATAACGAAGAATGTGCTTAAAAGCCATCCACTAATCTTTGAAAGGGAAATCCATAAACCGACAAACTTTGTTAACAACAAAACTAATATCGAGATAAATAAGCAACAAATATTATAAAGCACCAACAATTTGATGATACTTGAAAGCCTCGAAAAATGACTTGTTGTAACCGAGACAAAGCATAGAAAAAATAAAAGCTAGAATCGCCATGAGTTTACAAGTAGACATAGTAGCTTGTGTAAAAATGTCCCGAATATATTTCTACTAGAAAAGGAGAAAGCTTTGAGTAGTAGTTGTCATCTCTATACCTAAAAAAATATGTAAGAGGATCAAGTTTACGTAAGTAAAATTCAATAGCAAACAAGTGCAACAACAATGGTAATATGAGAAAAACTATTACCCATGATAAAAATGTAATCAATATAAATTAAGAGATAGATGGAAACCTCAATATTAAACAAAATAAAAAGTGAAGTATCGAGTTTTAAAGCTCACAAGTCCAAAGTGTAGAGAAATTGACTAAGCTAAGAGTACCGAGCACGTGGTGCCTATTTCAAACTATATAGAGATTTGTGTAACTTATATACATGAGTGGAGCATGTAAAATAAACAAAGCTAGATGATTTCTTTATAAGTACATATTCGGTAAGAATTCCATTCTAAAAGACATTATGAATATCAAGTTGACATACCATCCATTACTTAAAAATCATAATACTAAGAATAATATGAATAATAGCAAGCTTAATAAAAAAAAATTACAAGCCTTAGTGTAATTCATACCTTTATGTTGGTGAAATCCATTAGCCACAAGTCCGGCTTCATGGCACTTAAGCAAACCATCATGCTTCTTTTTGACATGATAAACCCAACGAAACCTAACAATGTTCATTTGATGAAGTTGGGAAACAATAGTTCACTTATCATTAGCATGTAAGACAGCCTATTTTAGAAAGCATAACATCATACCATTCAAAATAAAGGTTAGCCTATTTGAAGGAGGTTGGCTCATGATCTAGTAGAGTAAAGAGCCGAGAGTCAGCAGCATGAGAGTTAAAAACAATGATGAAATAAGTTTCTAGTTTATAATGAATACAAGGACAAGAAACCATGTTATATGTACGCTTAGGAGGAAGAGTCAAATCTCGTGAGGACTATTGGATAATGGCATTAAAAGGTTGTTACAGTAGGAGAGGGCAACTAAAATGTTAAAAATTCAACTAACAAGTTAAAGCTAAGTGGCAAAGAGGAAGAGATATGTTGTGATGCTCGAGAGACTTGGCAAGAGAAAAAGGTCGAGCAGACAGCAAGTACGAGTAGTAGTAGAAAGCTCGCTAGATAGTAGCAACAACAACAAAACCGAGAGGATGGAAAAGAAGAGAGCATAGGTTATGGAGAGCTAGAGATAGAAGGGGAAAATAAGGTTCGAGAAAATCCAATAAAGGTAGAGAAGTCGGGTGCTAGAAAGCCCGATTTAGAAGATAGAGATTCTTATTCAACCATTGCAAAATGAAAAGTATTTTCATAAAAACGTACATAGCGTGTTATGTAAATCATGTTAATGGAAGTATCAAAATGCATGGAGTAGAACAATAATCAATTTTATGTTTATTAAAAAGATAGCAAAACAAAAATCATAGACAACCAAATATTTTGAGAAAATAATAATTAGGTTTAACATGATAAAGACATTTAAAGAGAAAGTTATTAACGCGAATAACGAGTTAACATATGATTGATCGGGTTTAACATGATAAAGACATTTAAAGAGAAAGTTACTAATGAGAATAACGAGTTAACATATGATTGATCATAGATAGTAGTAGCAAAAACAAAAAGGTCAAATTTTATGAGAAACATTAAAATGATTGAGTAAAGTTAAAATTTATTTCAATAATTTGATGATGCTAGTGCTCAACAAAGCCATTTTGTTCAAGAGTGTGAGCACATATGATATGATGATGAATGTCAATATTAGAGAAATAGATATGTAATTTTTGATGTTCATCACTCCAATTAGTTTGAACCATTTAAATTTTAGTTAAGAGCTACCTTTCAACTAATTTTTTTAAACTAAAGAAAGGTCCTAAAAAGATTCAATTTATTTAATATAGGATAAAACATTTAGTGTAGTAATCAACAAAAATGAAAAAGTAGTGAAATTTATTGAATGAAATCATTAGGGACAAGCTTTAGACATAACTAAAGAGGAGCTCTAAAGGAACAAGACTTATGACACGTAGTTCTTAAGGATAACCTAGAGGGCTTATTGAGCGAAAAAATTGGACAATCTAATTAAAAGCTAAAAGTAGAACATGGAACATTGAAAAAAAAAAAAACAAGTTGACTCAAAATGCGTAGAGTATGATTCCCAACCTAATGATGTCATGTTTTAGTAGAAGCATGAGTTGTTAAAAGAGTTTGAGAACCAAATGTGGCAAAGGATTCAAAGAGGACATAGAGATTGTCCTTACTCCATTTAAAGAGAAGAATTTCCTTGGAGATACACTCTTTAACACAAAGATAGAATGAGTGAAATTTTTTTAAAAAAATATTTTCATGTGCAAATTGCTTGAACAAAGAGTAATTACTTTTTAATATATAGTACATGAAGAATATAAAACATTTTAAGCAAGCATTTGGGTATGTGTAAAGTTATGAAAGCAATATTAGAGATATCAAGTCCTTTACAACCTCATAATTGTAACTAATCAATACCACCAAAAGAATCAAATTGAGCCATACTCATGTGGTCGGGAGTGACATGATGAATGGCGAGCAGTATCCAAAAATCATTGAGTAAGAGAAACTAGTGGAAGTAGTGTTTAATACCATATTGGCTACTAGCGAGAAAGGTTATTGGTAGCATTGAGAACATGATTGAGTAATGCGATTCCATTCATTGCACAGTTGGTAGCATATGTTAAGGCGAGATGGAGGATTAGTCCATTGAGATTGATGTCGTGGACCAATTTAAGGTCAACTAATTGGTCGCCATGTAGATGAACCACTTTTATTTCTCCAACATCCATGGTTGTGGCCTTTATTACCACGAAAAGAAGAAGGATGGCGTTGTTGATTGAAAAATTGCTCTTAGGGCTACTATTTTTGTGGGAAAGTAATGATCAAATGGGCCAAGATAAGAACAAAAGTACCAAAATCGGAAGATAAAGTCAGCAAATGAAAAAACTTCTTTATCGAGGAAATCATGACTCAATAAGAAACTATTCAATCGAGTGAATGAAATAAGTTTGACTCTGTCTAATAATATGGTCATAAGGTCTTTGAATTCTCCATACAATCCCTTAAAAGCATAGATATTGAAATCGAAACAAATAAAAGTATAGCTACTGCAGACTAATTCATCATCATTCTATTTGATTTCTTATAGTGATATGTAAAGTTGCATTATTTGAGTATTTGAAGGAGATGCTAAAACGAGTTTTAAAGTAAATCAAATGCTAAGAGAGGAAGTACATTTAACAATTAAATAAAATATTTTAGAAGATAAGAAGACAATAAGAGTACTTATCAACAGTTGATCTTGTTGAGTCCAAGCAAAAAAGTCGGATTTCGTTTCAAAAGAAGAGCATCGTCACTTAGTTGATGAGATGGTGCACATTGTCTAGATCAATCGATGAAGCCGAATAACTCTTGACCTTCTACAAAAGGTTTCATATAAAGTTTTCAAAATAAATAATTTGATGTAGTCAATTTTAGCGAGATATAATGATAGACATTAGCAAGAAGAATGGTGTGAGCAAACAAGGAAAGAGATTGATGCTTCAAAGCTGGCATAGAGGCTGTACCCGTCGAATCTATCCCGTTAGTATAATATAGTTTGAGGCATTAGATTGATTAGTTTTCATGAGACAATTGTGCAATTGCTTGTGATATCAAGTTGAGAGAAATAAATAAAGAAAAAAGAAGAAGATACACTTATAACCATATACTTTTTGTGATGGTATGCACATTTGATTGAACCAAAAAGATCAATTAAGGTGCAATATGTCGAAGCTCATCATCGGAAAATACTACCTCTTGGTACACCAAACAAAACTTCTCTAACATTCTTTTAAACCACTTTATTTGTTTGTTTGTTTTTCATTTTCTTATATTCTTTAATTATATTTAATTATACTATACTATTGTAATGGCATCATATGCTCTAATTTTATTATTGAAAATTTTAGTTGTAGATATTTTTATGCTTTTTTACATACAATTACGTAAATATTTTTATTTTTTGAATTCATAGATTTTTCTTAATTTGGACGAAGTTTTGGTTATAAAATATACAATTTTTTTGTTTTTTTTTTTTGTTTTTTTTGTGCAATCAAGAAAAATATTTTCCTTATAAGTTATTATTGTGAATTGTTAATTTTACTTATTAACAATTTAAATATATGCATGTAATGTATACGTACACTTAATAAATGTCTTTGTTATATCAAATTTCTATTTTCCAACACTTATGAAAAATTTGTGTCGATCATAGAAAAACCTATAATGTGTCGACATGCATGCATGATTCATGGTTGGTCAACACGGTCCCAATATTTATTTTTGACGTGGGTATGAATACAATATCTTTCTCTTCATGTTTGATATCCCCTGTATTTCGTCTGCATTCAATTCATACTCTCCTTATATGCTTTGCAATTTGCCTATCAATGTTTGCACAATTTAAGTAGTGGACTGAGACCATTTTTATTTTTCCTTTCTTTACAATTATGAAGGGACCATTACCTCGTTGGAAGGCTAAGAGATATTAATAAGGGAGCCTTACCTGTCCAAATTGATGAACTTGTTTGGCATTTTCTTGACTCATCATATATATATATATATATATATATATATATATATATATATATATATATATATATATATATATATATATATATATATATATATATAAAGAGAGAGACAGAGAGCAGTAAATATAAATTTAAAAACCATTTTTTGAGGTTATCTATTGTGTCCAAATTGATGAACTTGTCATGTTTTTTTTTCCTGCTAGGATACTTCTTTATGTTAACGTTATCATTTACGTTTTTATATTTAGTAGCGATGAGCACTATTTAGTTAAAATAAAAATTCGAACCGAATCAAATTAGCAATTTTGATTCAGTTTTGTACAAAAAATTTGAAAAAAAAACCCAAACCAAAAACCAAAATTATTTCGCTTTAGTTCGGTTCTTTTTTAAATTTGGTTTTCATCGAAAACCAAATAAGTGTTTTTTTTTAACATACTTACTCAAGACTAATAGCATTTTTTTATGATTTTTTTTGCTAAAACTTCAATTCAAGCTATTAACATTCCTTGAAAATAAAAAAAAAAACAAATTACAAAAAAGTGACATTTCAACTTGATCAAAGAGAAAATTCAAAATTCGAAGAAAAAGTACAAAAAAAAACCCGTTTTTAATAAAAAACCAAAAACCGAATAAAAAAATTCGGTTTTGTAATAAAAAAATTGAACCTTAATTTGATTCGGTTTTAATTTTTATTTTAATCAATTCGATTAATTAAAAATCGAAATCAAATCGAAAAATTGAATGATCATTCCTAATAATTAGAGTATTTAAAAGAATTATATTTGACTATGATTATACTTGGTTTATAATGAACAGAATTGACATCATAAGATTTTGTATCAGAAAAAAAAAAAAAAGTCTACATCAAATAAGATTTAATCAAAATGAATATATATACTTTTGATGGGATCATTAATATATTAGCTTTTTTTTTTAAAAAAAAAAGAAGCTAATATGTTAATGATTCCATCAAATTATGGATTATAATTGAATCACTTATACTTCACGTCATGGCCTTCCATATAAAGAATCAAAGAATGCCTTTTTCAGGATCATTAAAGCTTGAATTGTAAGCTTGAGGATACACATACACCACTTTCGGTGATGATCTTAAATGAGAACACATGCAATGAAAGGTTGATTGGATGGACACTTAATGATCAGTTCCAATTGATCCACAAAGACAAGCCATTTTTGTCTGCATTAGTGTCATCTTAACTTTGTTCATATTTGAACGAGGAAAGAAAAGTCTTTTCTTTTGGGTGGTTAAGGAGTATTATCTATGCATTAATTGTGCAGCTTTTATTTCTCTCTCTCTCTCTCTCTCTCTCTCTAATATGGTTTGCTCATCTGGACCTTCGTGCCCTTTGAGACACTGTATCGACACAGAAGAAGCTCATGCACCGCTGTTAGACAGTGAGAGAATAATCATTCTGAGTCTCAGGGAGGGAATCAGCTATACTATGGCTAACCTGCTAGCTACCCTTGAACATGTGACATGATCATCTATCCATGTTCGTTGTAAGCTGCTTAAAAAGCTCTATATAGAATCTTCATCGCCCCCAATATATTCGTGACTTTCTAGCCATATATAATTCTTAATCCATCAGATGCTTTGTCAATCTGAGTAAAAGTCAGGGTTATTAAAGAGATTGGACACTTAATTATAAATATAACAATCTCACTCTTTAAAATATTTTTCGAAGTTAGGAGAATTTAACAGTTTTCAAAGCTGATATTAGAATTGAGATAAAATAATTTTTCATATTCACTGCTCAATATGTAAAAAAAAAGTTTACCACAATGTCTATAAACTAGATATAAATACGAAAAATAGATAAATGATGTAAAAATATCACATGATTATATTGGTTTAATCTATTATTAATGACTAGTAGACTAAATTCCCCTAACAATTTATGGGAAACAACGCAAAATATAGAGACGAAGAAAGGGGTGCTAATGGTGGCCACCAATTAAGGCTGCCTGCGAGCGGGTAGTTTCCATTATCAGCTTTATGATCCATGTGTCACTGACCGACGATCCTTCATGATGCTGCCTAATTTGGAATGCGGTTCCAGAAATATCGAAAACCAAATTCCTTGATATTTGTGCTTCTCTTTCCTTTCCTTTGCTTTTAGGTTCTCTTCTTCAAGAGACATGGGACACGTGGTTCCTAGTGGTCGACGGATGGGTTCCGTGTAATTTCCTGTGTTTTCATTTGATATGTACATTTAACTTCTTGTCCCTTCAGCACCTCGTGTAATAACGGCGGGTCAATGTGATGTGTTTTTCTTTTTGCTTTTTTTTTTTAATTATTATTATAGGGATATAATTTAGTAGTTCTATAACTTCGAAGAAACGATATTTTATTTAAATTTTAATTGGATGTTCTCATTAATATTTTTCCTTTTTGCCTTGTTATTTCTCGTATTAGTCTCCATATGCGAAAACCGCGTTTTTTTAGAAGAAAAAAATTATAGCTTTAAAATTTTTTATTTTTATTTATTTTTTTGTGTGTCTATCTCTCTCCTCAAAATAGATTTAAAAAATAACTATTATATATGTCATTAATTACTTCTTATGTATTATAAAATTTTTTATAAAAAAATAATTTGTTTTTTCTCGCAAACAATAAATCTAAAAAGGATAAAAAGTCGAAATTAGCTGGAACAAAACGCACCAACATACAAAACCATACAATCCACATCGATGGGTTTCCAAAAGTTTCAATTTTGGACAGAGTGATGTTTACCAAATTCCAAGAATCTGACTCCTCAAAATTTTCCTTTCTCGTGAAATACATGTTTATGGAGCATAGTCGGTCGTGTCACCAAAATATCCACTTCAAGGATGTCATAACAGAAAAATAGCATGCTTTTGACGTAACTGTCCATGACCAGACACGTAAGCCTAATGTTCATCCTCCAGTTCTGCCGTGTCATGCTACCTCGGACCTCCTTTCTATCCTCCCCAAATTGTGTTTTCGGGATCAGTTGAAAAATCATTACAAAAGTAGTTCGCTTCAAATTATTTATAAATAAAGGTAATAGATATTGAAATTTACCTTATACCTAAATATGTAACCAAAAAAATTATTTATCCATAAATAACCAAAGAGGTCAAATCTCTATAAACTTTAATTTATTTGAAATTAAGTTTTTTAATTTTAAATTTAATTTATGAGATAATTGAATTTTTATTTTTTATGATTTAATTCATCTTTCAATTTTTATCATATATTTTAATAAATAACAATCAAATAAGTACTTTCATGATATAAATTATTTAGTAAAATTTTTACAAAGCTTTTCAAAAAATTTAGCATCATTTTAGATTTTCTTTACTTTTCATATTTTTAATATTAATTTTTTTTTTAGTTTGAAAATTTTTGGAATTTTTCTAAAAACAATAGATTCAATTTTTCTTAAGGTACGTTCAAAATATCAAAAATTAATTTTTTTAAAAAAAATATGATAGCTAAAAATTATTAAATGAATAAAATTTTAAAAAATTAAAAGTTCAAAATTTTCAAAAATCAAATTTAAAATTCAAAAACTCAATTTTACATAAATTAAAGTTAAAGAAAATATCGATTCATTCAGCATTCATAAATTTTCATTTTGTTAATTAAATTCAACCTGCAAAAATTATCACTATCAATGATTTAAAAAAAAAAAAAAAAAAGGGGGAAAAGCCAAACACCGTACTAGAACAGGAGGAATGCCTCATTTTTATTAATCATGGTCCGTCTAAATAATAGATATATTTATATATCTATAAAATTCTATTTAAAAAAAAAAGCATATGAAAGAACATAAACAATAAAAGAAAAGTGAGACATTGCTGTCTAAAGATTCCGTTAATCTATCAATATCTCCCTCTTATCTAAACTTCTTTCATTTTCCTTTTTTAACCCTCTCAACCGTTTTCACTACCCGCCAAAAACAGTTGACCATATTTACATCTCTATCCAACACAAAATAGAAATTGCCAACACTATATTTGCTATGAGTATTACTGCTTCACAACCCATCAACCACCACTCTGATGCTACTTGGCAGCCAATCTCCATGGCTACGGCTGTCAGAATCGATATCAGGCTCGAGCCGCACGATCATAGATTCGCTGGCGTATGTAGGTAGCCGTAATTTGAGCTGGCGCAAGCTTGGAACCAATACATTGTTGGTCCATTCTTCTAAGCTTTCTCGGCTTAACCATATCCCACCAACAATTTTTTCCAATGCCTCGTCTTGGATTTCGATCAGTGTCTGATTGCTGAAGATGGTCGAAAACTTCTTGGTTATAGAATTTGAAATGTCGAGTCTAATGGAGCCCAAATCTGCAGGTTTGAAGACAATGTGATCGTCTACTGAATTGAGTAGCTCGTTAGAGATTGATGAAGTTGCAGATGTCAACAGTCTGTTATTGAGGACATGTTCATCTTCATGATCAACTGTAAGATCACTTGAATTGTGCGAGCCATCTGCTTTATCATCCCCTGCATCAGCGGCTTCATTCAGGTCAAATGCTAGTGCTGCTCCGGAGTCCTTTCTTGGCCTTGCCAACCTCTCTTCATCATGAAGCCAGTTGGCTCGGCGCTTTGCTGTTCTCTCAGAAAGGGTTAGCCTTAATTGCCAACCTCCACTTGCCAAACTCGCAAGCTTGTTTTCATCCAGCGAAATGCCTTTTGACAGGAATTTGAGATTGTCTGGTAAGCGATTAGCAGTCAGAATGAAGATAACATTACCAAGACTGATTTCACGGCCAAGGGAATCAGCAAGACGGCCTCTCTCCATGGCCCGCTTTATGCTTCCTCTAACAAGCATATCCGCTTCATCAACATCCTCAAGTATGATTACTGAGAAGGGGTTCCTTCTAACTGCCTCAGCTATTCGATCAAGAACAGTTTTACCACGGAAACTCACCTCAGATTCCCCATCCTCACGCCGTGAACCAAGACAGACCATTATTGGATTTGCCCCATAAACAAGGTCTGAAAGAGCAGATGCCATCTTCTTCTTGCCAGCCCTATCAGGACCTGTGAACAATAGCCAAATGTCACCCTTTGATCCAGTACCCCGACATTTCCCATGACCCAATTTGCATTGTGTCACCGTTGTAGCCACTGCGGATGCTGCATCTCGTTGCCACCAAACCTTTTCCAGAAGACCCTTGAGGAGCTTCTTGAATGAGTCAGCGTCCAATTTGCTGCTCTGCAATTCATGTAAATTGGATTGCGGCTCAGAAGGAACACAGCTTAAAAGGTCCTTGGTGCGGTCCTCATGTTCTTTCCCAGGAGTGGTCTCAACAACCTTTGGTCTACCGAGAACCAGGTCTGTTCTCACAGGGCTTCCAGGCGGAGTGGTTGCCTGCCCAACTGGTTGGCTGGGCAACAGATTTGGGTTGAGCACAAGGGTCCCACCCAGCTTTTTATTTAAACTTAACTTGGCCTGGAAAGGTTGGCGAGGAAGCAAGTTTTGATTATACAAGTTTGTCATTGAGAGAGATGGTTGGGCAATTCTTTCAGATCCAAGATTAGGTTGATGATAAGCAGGATGAAGATGCAAGCATGTATCGTGCCATTTCTTCTGCAACTCCTGACTCTTCTGCTTCAACATCAGTTCTCGATCCTTAGTCTGCATAATAACAATGACAATATTAGTTTTCATTGTTTAACTTCTGTTTTTAGCCTTTAAAATGAGAAAGAAGAATCTTAATCAGGCCAGTACAAGTTTGCAGTTCACTTTGAGGTTTGAGCTAAACTTACTACTGTCTGATCAGATGTACTCACATCACCATCTTGAGACTTTGCATTTCTAAACCATTGTGGCATTGGGGGCTGAGCTGCTTCAGATTTGACTTCTGAAGATTTCTCAAGCTCCTTCGGTACAAGTTTCACTAGCTCTTGCTCGTAATTCTGCATGCAACTAGGGCAACAACTCATTCTTCGAGAAGGATCCAAGTTCTCAGAGAGACGCCTTGGTGGAGCAAGTGCCACAGTTGAAAACCCCTTCAGTGGTGATAAAGATTCAACTGAGCTACTGAGGATTCCATTGGTTCCAAGCCTACACATCCACAAATATGAAAGAGAGTTAATTATAACAAAGACATAGAAAGAAGAACTAAAACCTCAAAGAAATGGATCACTGGTGCGTGAGTTACAATTATTCTCTGGACAAAGAACTACAGAAAGAGAAATCCTTCAACTAATCTAAGTTTTTTTTCATTAAGCCAACAGATAAGGTTCTATTCATTAAGCTAGTAGCGATTCGGATGTCAGGATAAACCAAAACCTCCACAATGAGGAAACTTTGTGAACTGGCACAAAACCCAAATTGTAGATCAGAATATAGACTTTAACTTCACAAGGAATATTTTCCGAAAGTCCCCAGATATCAAAGAATCTACAAAACAGCAACTTGCGATGCCATCACGCATAGAAGATGTAACAACATCGCCAGTTTTCCACTAAACCCTCTGGCTAAAGCATAAGTTAAGCTAATGACAAAAAAGTAAAGTTCCAAAAATAGCAATAACAATATACATACCTAGGAAACACCCCTGGCAGAGTTGCTCTAGGAGTGATTGGTACTACCTGTAGATCCCAATCATTTTCCATTGAAGAATGATAGACTTGGCACCTCATATATGTCTCACAAGTAGCAGTCCCGATCAACCAAACCTTTCCAGCACCACTCCCCTCTCCAAACCTCCCCAAAAGCTTCCTCATCTCCGCCACAGCTGAACGCCCAACATCTGACACAATCGGCTGCTGCTGAACCCCACCAGAACCAGCAAAGCTCACTTGCTGCTCAACAAGCCATTTCAAATCCCCCAAATCAAGAATCACCCCACCACAATCCAAATTCCCTAACCGAGTTTCGATCAATATCCCTAATTCAACAATCTTCGCCGCTATATGTGCTTTATCTAAAAACTCGTTCTCTAAATGAATCACCTGAACATTATTTAACACCCCATCTCCTACTTCTTTGCTCTCTATTCTCTTCAACACCTCCTTCACTACCATCTCTGGCTCCGAATCACCTACCAAAACCGGATTCCTCTTCTTACTCTTCAACATAATATCAATAACCTTCTTAACCTCCTCATTTCTTTGTGCACCAGATTGACCGAAACTCCCTTGTTGCAATCTTGGGTTTACATATAAATTCCTATTAGTAACAGGAGCAGGAACAGCCACAGCTCCTGGAGCACGAAACCCCAATCCAATCCCAGAATTAGCAGCAGAATTCGAATTCGAAGAAGCATTCAAAGATTGCTCAATTGTTGCCTTAACAGCAGGACTGGAAAAACTAGCTTCCCTCATAACTCTACTAACACTTGGATCATCAAGAATTGATATAATCAACTGCTCAAGCTCAACTTTAACAGCTAAAAGTGGCTGTTGCTGCTGTTCAGGGCACCCTCTCCGCTGATGAGCCTGAGCACGCTTTAGTGCAGCCATTAAAGCATTGGAGATTGGTGGGTCAAGGCCAGGACTAAGGTTTTGTGCAGTAGGGAGGCGTTCAAGGGCAACACTAAAACAGAGCTCAAGAGCTCTGCACTGCAGAGGATGTGAAGAATTAGGGTGCGATTTGATGCATGCTTGACGGAGGAAACCAGATGAGGAAGCTAACAGTGTTGCCGCCACATGAAGTGGTGTTGTCTGGCCATGGTTACGGCGGCTTGCTTCGCCTATTGATTGGTTTAGTACACTCGCCGCCTCTGGTGTCAGAGTTTGCTGGATCGTGCTAAGTCCAGCTCTCATTTCTTGAACACAAAAAACAAGTCTTTATCAATTTCTTCCCTCTATTGAAATGAATTCAAGAAAGAATAAAGAAGCTTTCTTGTTTGGTTTTCAGGAGGGGGGATGTAATAGTTAAGACAAGAAGGGTGGTTTGGTTTGGTTTGGTTTGGTTTTGTCTCAAAATGGACAAATTGGCTATTTTTCAGGTGGAGAAGGGAGATGAGGAAATTACCAAACAACAAAAGAAAGAAAAGAAAGGTCTCACTCCTTTTATTTTATCTTATTTTATTTTCTTGAAAAAAAAAATTGAAGAAAGGAAAGGATACCTCTTTCTCCTTCTTCTTCTACTTATCTTATGGGAAGAAGCGAGCCTATTCTTTCTAGCTATCAGTCTATTCTTTTCTCGCATTGCTTGGCTTCTCTTGCTTGCTTGGTTTCTCTTTTATTCGGTTTTTTTTTCCTTTGTTTGTTTGTTATCACTTTTTCACACATAAAAAGCTCTGTGAGAGAATTCAACGCGAAAAAGAAAGATCAGATCCTCTTCCCTCACAAGAACCATCGATCCCTCTTTCTCTTACTTATTTACTCCCTTAACTTTTTTCTATCTCTATCCATTTGATCATCATCATATTAAATAACTAAAAGAGCAATCTTAGTTTTATTATTTTTCTTTTAAAATTTATCTATCAAAAACTATCAATTAGTAAATTTATAAGAGTTAAATAACCAAATCTATTTATCGAATGCATAAAATATCCATTTAATAGTTAATACTTTTCATTATATAAATTCAATAAATTAATGATGTAAAAATAACATTACTCTAATGAAAATATCCCATCTAAAATATACCAAGCAATGTTAAAAGATGGAATATATATATCTGAAACTTATAATTATAATGCCAAATATATCAAATATGATTGGTTTAAACGAAAGAAAATCTAGTTATTTAAATAAATAATTTCGAATTTGAATACATATGTAAATAAAAAAAATTAAATAGTTGTTTCTGTTTTGTATGTTCTATAAAATAACTAGGATTAGTTTAAGCTTTTAAAATTAAGATATCTTGAATATAAAAATAAAAATAATAATAAACATAATGTTAAATTCATCAATCAAATTATTATTCTCATAATTTTTTATATATAATTATCAATACATTTTTACATTAATTATCAATAACTATTATATAATAAATATTAATGAAGGATGTATTGATAAATTTTAAAAAAATTATAAAAATTAAATTTTGATTGATAAATTTAGCGCTAATAATAATAATGGGATCTCTAGCTAGGAATATATTTAAATAATAGAACAATAAATAAACGAAGAATAGCCACCGAGGAATGCTGTAGGACTGTGGTGCGGTAGTGAATTAGTTATAGATAGGGGAGACAGATGCCTGAATTTTTGTTGTTTTTATTAAGTAAAATAGAGAGAGAGAGAGAGAGAGAGAGAGGGGTAGGGATCATGTACTATCAGTTGCAAAGATTTCTGAAAAATGCTTTCTGGGCTGCCCCTACTTTTTAGTGCTTGTGTCATCTTTTGTTACTTACTTTTTTCATTTCTTTTATTATACTAATTACTAACTACAATTTTTTTTATTTCTAATTTATCTTTATGGATTTCTTTTTCTTTTTTTTATATTTATATATATTTAGACCTCGAATCTCCTATGTCTAACTTTTTAATTATTTTAACCCCTCTTGTCCTTACACCTTAGAGAGATAATGGAGTGAAGGAGACACCTTTTTTGGCTAGAGAGAGAGAGAGAGAGAGATGATGATGAGTAAGAGATTCATTAGCAATCTTAGATTAGAGTACTAAACTTTACTTTTTATCACCCTAATTTTTTTCCTTGTTTATCTCTCTATGACTATAGATTGACTGCCTTTTTTAATCTCTATTTTGTTTCTTATATATCAGACTGAATCATGGGACTGAACATCATCTCACACTATCCTACAGCGCGTTTCTACACGCTCCATTGACTGATCTCTCAACGGGGGGGTTGAATCTGAAGTGAGTGTTTCTCACGCACATTGAAGTGGTGTGAAATCAGAGGTGAAAAGCTCTCTAAACTTTCTATCTTTATTTGCCTTTCAACCAATTTTATGCTTTTCACACGCAACCGCTGCAAAGGCATCGCACGGTTTCCACCTTTTCATACTTGCAAAAGTCTTCTGCATCCACTTAACTTTTAACCACGTCTCCCTCTCTCTTTCAATCACATTTTTTGGCACAATTTCGTCCAGATTTACGTATTTGGGCACACCCATGATTTATTGGCTAAAATGTCTAAATAAATAAATAATGAAATTATACCAAAATACCATCCAAAATACTACGCTATGTTTTGGTTCTGGTTGCTTGGGGAGGGGGAGGGCAGTACAGATGACCTTTTATTATGAAAAGTGAAAACATGGCTTCATTTAACCTTTGTCCTCAATGATGGTAATTATTACAGGCTTCAAAATTCGTGTCCTTTAAGCAAAACCACAGGATGAGAATATGTTGACTATGATAAATTTTTCCTCGGTGAAAAGGTCATCTAATGATCCATTATTTCTAATTTTTTACAACGAAATGATTTCCTTAAGCTAAGCATAAACGAGGGATATATTATAAATTTTGTACTTTCAAGAGATGGTGGAGTAATAAGTGATTTTGGATTCCAGCACCCTTGTAAAACCCCTTTTTTTTTTTTTTTTTGGTGTAGATTCAAGTTCAATTATTTAACAAGGTTGGCAAAATAATGAAGGGAAAAAAAAAAAAAACAGCCCTATTTGTCTTTATTTGGTTTGAAAGGAAATGGATCATTAAATGCTTTAGAAATGGCATAAACCTCCCACCAATTACAGGTGCAACTACCTTGTAAAAATCGCCATTCAATTGGTTTGTTGAGGTTCCACTTGGACCGTCCTTGTCTGAGATCGGGGTCAACATGGAGATGACGAATTCTGCATTTCAATGGCATTTAAGATTAATGATGCTCATCCTCTCAAAAAAAAAAAAAAAAAAATCGAAAACTAAAAATCTTCTGCTCAATGAAATACTAAGAAATATGTATTCAATCCTTAAAAAAATATATATATATGTATACACGTATTGAAACAGCCCAGCAACTTGGACTGTTTTGGAGGAATTAAAAGACAAAAATATCATATACAGAAGAAGCCAAAAAACAAGTTAAATAGTTTTTTTTTTTTAAGAAAAGTTAATAGTTATTCTATTAATGTAATTAGAATTAATAATTGATAATTGATATGTTGTTTACGTACGTCCTAACAAAACCGTGTTTTCATTACACAAATGGTAATGAATGTAGTACACGAACAATCTTAAACAATGAAATGGCGCTACCAATTGTTCTGGATGCTCGTGACATGCTTGTGATCTTACCTTTCTTCGCAAGGAGTCTATGCCACAAGGATATAATGTACACTACAGTAGTGCATGCATTTAGAAAGGCTTTATATAAAGATAAAACACATGCACCTATCACTTAAATAATCAAGCTAACCTGCTCAGCCATCCGAGTAACCTTTAAAATTAAGCTTATTATTTTTTTTTAAAAAAAAGAAAGCCTGGACGATGATTCATTATCGCCATTATTATTAATTTATTATTATTACTACAGTATAAACGTGAAACAGAAGAATAGTGACATAAAAGAAAGAGGGAACATTCGAAAAAATGTTACTATTACTACTGCTTAAATAAAGAGTTAAATTCAATTGTTCAAAAAAAAGAAGAGTTAAATTCAACTTTTGGGGATTCCTAACTTTACAAAACCAATCTTGTGCTTTCGTTATGTTATTCCTACTTTTTGTTTTGTGACGAGGGGAAAGGAGAGAAGTCTTCAGAAACAAAAATCATCATCATCATCATATTCCCCTTTTCATAACGCACGCCCTCCTTCCCTTGCCTTTTACGCGTTTTTCGAGCTCATCACCACCCCACCCCCACCCCCACCTCACCTCCTCCTTCTCCTCTACGACCACAACTACTACTAACCTTTTACCTTTTTACGAACCTCCTTTTTTCCATCACCCGCCTTCGCCTTACGCGCTTCTACCTATTGACTCGTGTGTCAGCTATGCTTCTCGAATCCTCAATCCATTCTCTATTATATAATTCCCTTCCTTTTCTACTCCAAACCCGATCTTTATCATTAGTTTTGCAATATCTTCTCCCTTCTATTGTGTTTGCAGGGTTAATTACAAGCCACATTCCTATTCTATTACGCTTCGTTTAATGGAGTCCCTTGACTACTAATTTGATAAACTGACTCTCTTTACATTTTATCCTGTTTGTAATCAAGACCCTTCATTTAAGACGTTGTTAATAGTAAATTGCGACTTCAGCCGATGCAAGACATGTGCTTGTGTTAACTCAACTTCACCTAACTTCCGTTTGTAAAAGAAAAAAAATACATGAAAATGTAAATGGATTTATTAAATATTTAAAAGATTTTCAAAAAGATGAAGTGACCATAAAGTGTTATTAAAATGAATCGACAAGTTATTGATTCAAGTAATAAACGAATTGATCTCTAAATAAATTTTTTATCAATATGCAATATTTGAATCTTAAAATCGTAATTGTTAAAAGAAGTTAAACCTCATTCTTTTCATATCGAATAAGATTAGTTATATCTCCAATATAAAATAAGAATATCTAAAAAAATGTTATTAAAATAGCTTAGTTTATCCTAATATAATGGACCAATGTCTAATCTATTTTTATATTTTAAAATGAGTTAATTATATCTCTTGCATTGTAAGTGAGTTTTCAATCTTTTTCTAATGATTTTTTTTCTTTTTGATAAAGTCATAAGATAATATCATCCTTTTTTTGTACATAACTACTTTTATTTTGAAAAATGTACCTAAGATATTCACATGGATTGCATGTAACGGGGTTTGATGTGATTTTTAGGTAAAAAGTTGCCAGCTGGTGTTAGGCTTTGAATTTTGATGATTAAAGAGTTTTTGAGGTGATGAGTGGCCATAAAATGAAAGAAAAATAGAGGAAACTGGGAAATTTGACGATAATCGGAGGGTTATGGCTTGATATTGGACAAAAAGGTGAGGAAAAAGTTGAAAAGATTGGTTTTAAGTAAAAGTGACTAATATTCGATTTAGACTAAAAAACTAAATTGAACTAAAATATCAATTTTGATTTGATTTTTAACTCGAAATTAAAATAAATAAATAAAACTAATCGAAATAACTTTGATTTTTCGGTTTGGGTTTGGTTTTTAAAAATTTTAATTCAATTTTTGTTGAAAACCATTTTTTTTAGTTTTTTAGTATTTAATTTTTTATATTTTGAATTTTTTATTATTATTTAAAATTTGGTCGTTCGCTTTACAATATATTTGAAAAAATAATTTTTTTATTATATATTTTAGATGCGAGTTAGTGAAATTTTATTTAAATTTTAATACCTTATTATTTAGTATATTTTTATGCTTTAATCTTATTTAAACAAAAAAAATTGTTTTATATAAGTTAATTTATACTATTTGAATTATAGGAAGGATTCCTCGAATTTGTTTCACTGCAAAAAGCTATTGAGCACGTAACCGTTAGATCATATATGGTTTTGTTAAAATAATAATTGTAAACTTTTAAACTTTTTTCATCTCACTTTATTATTGCTTTAGACGAAGAAAGAATTACTTTCTTTATATTTTCTTTCCTTCTATTTTCACCCATTCTAACGAGAGGAGAGAGAGAGCTTTTTTTTTTAATTTTTTTCCATCTCGTCTTCTCCTCTCACGCTACTTGCGAAGCCATAACTACGAGAAAGGGGCAATTGCCTCCATTATTTCATCAGTAATAAGATAGTCCTTGGTATAGGAAAAAGAAAGTTGCTCTTTTAGTTGCTCTTTATATTGGAAAGATTTTTTCTTCCTCCTTTTGTTTTTGCTAAATGATTGTATTAGTCACTAATATGTGGAAAAATTAAAATGCACCTTAAATTGTTAAACAACCTTCTTGTCATCTCTATTAGCTTGAAAGAATTGCTAAAGAAGTGAGGAAAAAAGAAAACGTTTGAAGTGAGAGAGAGAGAGAGATTAAAAAATAAAATTACACAAAAAGTTCTCATCGCAGTTTCATTTATCATAACGTATTCATTTATCATTTATAAGTCTTTATGTTTTCTATAATTATTTTGCATTGTGAATCATTGTGAAAATTTGATTGTGAAAATTAGTCTATTTTATCGAATATAAGAAATACGAGGAGCGACTTCATAGTAGGGTTATTCAATCCTCTTTTTAATTCCCCTTTCAATTCAATCTTTTTTACTTAAAACAAGTGTATCCTATATATCTTTCTTGAATGGGATAGGATAGATTACTAATTTCATAATAATTAACTAGTTACTATCATAATCACCATTATTATTTTTTTTAACACAATCATATAGTATAAAATATCTCGTTTCAAAACGTATTTTAAAAAAATATTTATTTTTTTAAAATATAATTTCCTTCAGACAAAAACTATATATATATATATATATATATATATGTGTGTGTGTGTGATGTGTGTGTGTGTGTGATTATTACCATAACTATCAGTTTTTTAGAACCCCACACAATATCACATCTATTTGATCTTTTTTTCATTTCGATGTTCATATAATTCAACAAATTTATTGAATTTAATAATGATTATGGTAAAGCAAAATCATACCTGTATACCAGCAATTCATCTTTATAAAAACGTAATCTAAAAATTATATTCGAGGATAATGAAGCTGATGGGGGATAAACTCGTTAGACCAAAGCAAGTATGGGGAGAGATTAGCAAGATTTAGAAAGTTGATGACTGATATGTAAATAACTATATAGGTTGGGGAGTGATTTGTAGTTACACTTATTATAAACATCTTCCAAAATCCAAATTATCATCCCTGATAAATTGGAATTGTGTTTATAAAAAACAAACTAATCGAAATAACTTTGATTTTTCGGTTTCGGTTTGGGTTTGGTTTTTTAAAATTTTAATTCAATTTTTTGTTGAAAATCATTTTTTTTAGTTTTTTAGTATTTCATTTTTTATATTTTGAATTTTTTATTATTATTTAAATTTTGATCGTTTGGTTTACAACATATTTGAAAAAATAAATTTTTTATTATATATTTTAGATGTGAGTTAGTGGACTTTTATTTAAATTTTAATACCTTATTATTTGGTATATTTTTATGCTTTAGTCTTATTTAAACAAAAAAAATTATTTTATTTTATATAAGCTAATTTATACTATTTGAATTAAAGGAAGGATTCCTCGAATTTGTTTCACTACAAAAAGTTATTGAGCACATAACCGTTAGATTATATATGATTTTGTTAAAATAATTATTGTAAACTTTTAAACTTTTTTCATCTCACTTTATTATTGCTTTAGATAAAGAAAGAATTACTTTCTTTATATTTTCTTTCCTTCTATTTTCACCCATTCTAACAAGAGCAGAGAGAAACCTTTTTTTTTTTTTTTCCATCTCATCTTCTCCTCTCACGCTACTTGCGAAGCCATAACTATGAGAAAGGGGCAATTGCCTCCAGTATTTCATAAGTAATAAGATGGTCCTTGGTATAGGAAACAGAAAGTTGCTCTTTATATTGGAAAGATTTTTTCTTCCTCCTTTTGTTTTTGCTAAATGATTGTATTAGTCACTATTATATGGAAAAATTAAAATGCACCTTAAACTGTTGAACAACCTTCTTGCCATCTCTATTAGCTTGAAAGAATTGCCAAAGAAGTGAGGAAAAAAAGAAAACGTTTGAAGTGAGAGAGAGAGACATTAAAAAATAAAATTACACAAAAAGTTCACATCACAGTTTCATTTATTATAATATATTCATTTGTTATTTATAATTCTTTATGTTTTCTACAATTATTTTGCATTGTGAAAATAATGTATTTTTAATTAATCTTTTTGAAAAATGAGATTAAAATTTGTGTTTTTTCTCTTTAATTTGATTGTGAAAATTAGTCTATTTTATCGAATATAAGAAATACGAGGAGCAACTTCATAATAGGGTTATTCAATCCTCTTTTTAATTCCCCTCTCAATTCAATCCTTTTTACGTAAAACCAATGTATCCAATATATCTACCTTGAATGGGATAGGATAGATTACTAATTTCAAAATAATTAACTCGGTTATTATCATAACTACCATTATCATTTTTTTAACATAATCATATAGTATAAAATATCTCGTTTCAAAGCATATTTTAAAGAAATATTTATTTTTTTAACAATATAGTTTCCTCTAGACAAAAACTATATGATTATTACCATAACTATCAGTTTTTAAGAACCCCACACAATATCACATCTATTTGATCTTTTTTCGTTTCGATGTTCATATAATTCAACAAATTTATTGAATTTAATAATGATTATGGTAAAGCAAAATCATACCTGTATACCAGCAATTCATCTCTATAAAAACGTAATCTAATAATTATATTCGATGATAATGAAGCTGATGGGGGATAAACTCGTTAGACCAAAGAAAGTATGGGGAGAGATTAGCAAGATTTAGAAAGTTGATGACTGATATGTAAATAACTATATAGGTTGGGGAGTGATTTGTAGTTACACTTATTATAAACATCTTCCAAAATCCAAATTATCATCCGTGATAAATTGGAATTGTGATGATAAGAGAAAAAGAAAAGACAGTTGGCGCGTGAAAACTTTAGCCCTTTCCTTTTCGGGTCACCAAAAGTTGAAGTTTGAACAAAGGTAGTTCTGAGTCTGAGAGAGAGAAAGTCTGAACGAGCCTTTTTCAACTTTGTGGATTTATTACTCTTCTCTTCACGTATCTTTGCAGTTGCAGACCTGCCTCATCTTCCTTTTCTATCTTTTGTCTCTTCCTCTTTTATTCTTTTTTATTTATTTATTCTTTTTCATACGTGCCCTCGCGCACTATATACACATATATATTTCTTTATTGGTAAAAAAAAAAAACCGTGAATTTTGTTAGTAGTTAATTAGGCAACTGTTGTTACTGCTATAATATTTTTCTAGCATTTTCTTTGAAGATTTGGACAAATTTTCAATTCTTAAAGTGTAAGGATGAGACCTGACAAACAATCAAAATTTAAAAAATCGATTTATCTCGATGATACTTTTTGAATCAAAATGGGTAAAGCAATATAAGAATTATTGTGAGTGATTTCCAATTGTAATCTTATGGAGAGTAGAAATTGCTTACGCTCATCCACATTAGTTAATTGGTTCAAAAGCTCTCAATTAAGCATGACTAATTGATAATAATTGTCTTTATCAACCAAAGTTTTCAAAGGTCAAAAAGAATATTTTCGTTCTGACTGCACTGTTCTGAAAAAAATTGGGAAAAAAATGAGAGTTTGTTTGACTTTTGAAGTACTAAACCACTGTATATTGAGTGATCAGCCTAACAACCTCTTTTGATGTCACTATTATTGGAGTTGAACTTGTATCAGAAGGTAAATTGAAAAAAAAAATTACCCTTTTTCCATTTCAGTAAACTCCCAATTTCATTTCATACTCGGATTATTCACAACATTAAAACAATTCTAACTTTTCAATTGTCTGCCTGATCAGTTTACTTTCACTTTGATCGGATATGAAATCAAGAAAAGCTTTTCAATTTCTTACATCCATAAATTTTACGGAGCATTGACCCAATTTCTGCATTAAGTTGTGGAACGATGAAACATAATTATGCTTCATTGCATCAAGCAAAAGCCTCACAAAAAAGTCCAACTCATGACTAGCTGTCATAGCATAGCAATGTTGATATGATTATGGAATGCTATTATTTTCCATTCAAGAGTATCTATTTTTGCGTTAAAAAGAAGATTGTTTAAAAGAATGTTATTTCTCTTTCCTATTTGGTGCAAAAAAAAATTATGGTTTTACATAACTTATTCAGCTACGGTTGATTCTAAGATCCTATATATCACTGTTACTCCTACTATTCTTGATATTTGATCAAATCAAACCCTCCACATTATTTTGGTTCAAATAGAACCCTCTACTACCAATTAATGACGGATTTTAAATTTTGTGTTACCGTTACCACCTCTACTTTTGTATGGATAGGATTTAATATAACAAACAAATGTAAAATAATATGAAAATCAATTAAAATGTTTGTAGTTAAAAAATCATTATAAATAAAATAAAATCACTGTCAATAAAAAGTTGTTTTCTTTAATAACAAAATAAAATTTACTTTATTTTTATTTTAATATTAGTTACAGATAAAAAATGTTTTTTTTTGTATTTGTATTTAGGTTTATTATAATAATTCTAGCTATTCACTATAGCCCTTGATTATCATAAATTACTGTATTTTGTTTTGATTGATTGTGCAATAGTTTCATCACTATGGGAAAACTGGTTTTTAGCTACCAAATATAAGGATGAGAGTTATAAACTCGTGGGTGATGGGCATAAATAACCAAGAGTACAATTATGAGTTACTTAAGGTTTTAAACTTGAATCTCTTTACTTGTGAGTTGAGAAAATTGTTATTGTATTACTAGTCTTATCGATAAAAATAAAATCAAAGTGATGTAGATATAATTTATAGCAATGAGATTTTTCTACTAGTCATTGAATGACGAGAATAATGCTTATTATCATCAATGTTAATGACAAAAAAAGTTTATCTTGTCACTGATTATTTACGAAAAAAACTTAAGCAATTAGATTACAAAAAAACATGCTAGTTGTTGAAGTATTTTAGTGATGGATTTAACAACTAGATTACAACAAAAAAATATGCTGGTTGTTGAAGTATTTTAGTGATTGAATTTAAGATTTTTAACTATTAGTATTCTTACGGTTAAAGAGCTTTTTTATGTTATTAATTTCCAACCCTATCCGTACAAGTAGCATCACTTAGTACTCTTTATTTGAGTTAAGCACTTTGTGAACTTGATGAACATCTATAATGAAGGAATTAAAATAGGGTTTAGTTGGTAGCAGAGGGTGCAATTTGAGTCAGAGAAATGTTGAAGGCTTGATATGACCAAGTGTCAGAAGTTGAGAGACTAAAGTTGACTCTTAGCTTTATATTTTAATTCTACTAATACTTGAGTTTAACACATTTGATTTTTGGTTTCTTTTACGAAAAGAAACCCAAGATGCATTTAATAGATGTAGCATATAACACTCATGGCAAATATTTTTTTTGTATTCATAGTGATGGTCATGGACATTTATGAAATAATAAAGAGGAAGGAGGGGGCATGTTGAAAACTTTTTAGACCGTCTACTTTAATTTTCCTTTTGGAGTTGGCAAGTAAGGTGTATTTATGGATGCATCCATCAATGGATGATTATAAGAGTATTTCTTTTTATTCAGAAAAAGGATGTGACACCACCGCATATTTCGGATATGTTTTGGAAGACAGTCCATTCTATACCGTTTATTGCAATATACGATTGAGTTGGAAAAAAAAAAAACAATTTATAAAATTCAGAGAAAGGAAATGGCAGGAAAATAATCAATAGAGGCAGGCTGGCTCCTATAAATGAGGTACAAAACATTAGATGGCCCAGCACTAAAAACTACAGAGAAGGGAATGTGAAGTTTCATTTAATATTGGGATTTATCAAGAAAAATACATTTTTTTTTCCATGATATCTTATGTTTAAAAATTTAAATTAATCTTTTATTGTCTTATCATATCAGGTATACAAGACAGAGATAGTTATCTAGATAGTTTTTTCATATAAAAGGATTGAAATTTAAAAATATTTGTTTAGACGACTGGAGCTTTTTTTCATTTAATTCAATATTATTAGATATAGTTATATTTATTTATATACAAATGATGATTCAGAAATAGAAACAATTATGACCGGAGCGATAATATTATGTAAATATTTTTGGATGATTTATTTCTTCTGTTTATTTATGTAAAATTCGTTTTTTTATTTTTTTGAAAATTAATTGTTATATTCATTTTTTTTTTTGTTTGAAGCAAAAGAAAAGAAAGTTTGTTGAAGAAGCACCATGCTTGTCTCTAGCATGGATACCCACATCCGAAGCATGATACCCCTCTGGAAAGACTTCATGTGACCTCATGTTCCTTATAACCCCTTTTCTCCCACTTTTTATAAACTTCTTCTTAGATCTCTACTCATCATTTCTACATCTTCACTCCGTTTGAATTGAAAAAACCATTCTCTAAGATTATTTAATTAATTTAGCCTTTAGCATCTTTATAAAAAAGTAGTGTTGCTTTATATATAATTGGTTCCTTAATCAGGGAAAAAGTTTCCCCGCACTATACCACATGCCTTTTCAATTCCCTTTCCAACCCAACCAATAATAGAGGAGCCATAATTCACAAAAAAGACTAAATAATTTTCCTGCAAGTAAGGATTGGTATGATCAACCGATGACCCCATTTGTAAGGATCTCCAAACATTTTTCTTCAAGTTATGTAATTGCTAAAGTTGCGTTTTATTTGACTTATTACAACCTCAAAAAGGCCCTCACCTCTTTTCCCATCTAGTTCAAATCTCAATCGATCAATCCATGTATCATGAAATGGGTTGAAGTGTTTGTCACAAAGGCTAATTGATGGAATATCATGAGACAGAAGGGCCCATAACTCTTTTCACTAATGCAAGCCAAACCCCACCTAGCTTTTACACGTATAATAAAAATTGGTGATAATCATGTCATGAAAGGTCAAACTTTAAGCAAACACATAACAACAAATCACTCACAGCTGGGGAGAATTGAGAGCCACCCCCTCTAAAAAAGGATTTTGGTAGCTTCTTGTACTCAAAGCAACTAGACTTTCAAGCACTCTAGCATTTCCTTTTCTTCTCTCCCCTTTTAGTTGAGAATAAAGGGGATCGGTCTTACTTTTTATTTGAGATGAATTCGGTAAGATAAAGCATGCACCAATCAAGCAAAAGATGACCATTGGTTCACCTTTTTGCAAATAGAAAATTTGTAACATCATTTGGAAAAAAAAAACTCTATGAAAAGTTTGAGAGTGATGTTAACTGTTCCATCCAAAAAATAAAATAAAATAAAGTAAATTAAAGGCTAGATCGAATACTCATAGGAGATCAAATCTAGTATTTTATGTGATTTTTTAAGGCCAATATAAAATTAATGGTAAGGAAATTAATTTAATTTAATTTAATTTCTCTCTCGTTTTTAAATTAAGGCAAAGTGTTGGAATTTGAAAATAAATTGTTCAACTTAATTAGTTGTGTAAAGGTGCTTAATATATGCACTGTAAATTTTCCGGATAGATTGATTATTGTGAAATTTGGGTGAATTTTCTTTTTCCTTGAACATTTTATATTTTTAATTTGAAAATTTTAACACATAAGTAAACCCCCCCAATTAATTAATAGTATGGCATGGTTGATAAGGAGGCACCGCCCCATGAAAATGTCGTCCTCCTTTTTTTACTGGGCCATTTAGTTTTATAGAAAGGAACGACAATTGGAAGCTGCCAAATCCCCACCTCAAAAGCTTCATGTGAAATAACATTGCATCTTCTTCCTTTAACTTTTGGGAGTTTAGGGAATCCTTAAGAACTACTAACAAGAGAAAATGCCATATAGAAGAGGCAGAGAGAAAAGCTACTTTTTCTCCACTAATGGTGTGGAAATTTGGCTTTTTAAGCACTAAACTTTACACCCAAGCAATCAACTTTTTCTGTAGAGTAAAAAGATGAGGAGGAAAAAGAAAATTAGAAAAAAGGTTTCTAAGAACGACTGAACCTTTTGGATACACATGTGAAAGAAACACATGCTTACGTAAGACAGAACCTTTCGCCAACAGGAGCATATTGAGGGTCTAATTGGGTTTCAATTAAACCATAAAGTTAGATTTTAAAACTTGTTTTTAAAAGTCAAGACATCCCAACTTTCAAAGGGACCTACCTGATTAGTTTAATTAATCTTGTCACAAACTAACGGATAACAAAAACCTACAGTAATTACTAGTGGTAATTAAATAAGTGATTATCAAACCTTGTTTCAGCATGCATGTTATAACCTTTAATGAATCATTGGGGAAAGATTTTAAAATTCTCTTACTCCATATATATTATTATTTGGGTTAGTTGAAAATTTGGCAAAATAAAAAAATCACTTCTGTTTCTCCCCCCCCCCCCCCCCAAAAAAAAAAAAAAAAAAAAAAAATTGGTGAACACAGACGTAAAATAAAAGCATGCTTATCTGAATCTTTTCAGCTAAATGAGTAGTGATACCATAAAATCGATCATTGCCGTTCACCAAATGTATGTGTGAGGCCTTTGTCATAAAAAAAAGCCTTAAACCTCGATACAAAGTACATCCCAGTATCGCACTTCCAACTACAACCATAAATGCCACGATACGCATATTGTATCATCACTCATGCTCATGAAGATTCACGAAATTAAAATTGTTAGGTGGCAGATTCAATGCCAAGGGTCCTAGAGAAGACAAAGAAAGCACTTTTAGATGTAGTGCTCATCCTTTTAATAAATGTTGAGCACCAAAACTTCTCTCATCTACTATATATTCTATATCATTCTATGTATATTTTAATTATTTTCATCTGCACACATACACACATATATATATTACGGCTATTAACAATTTAAAAATTCTTGCGCTCTTTAGTATACTTAATTCAAACAAAAGATGGTATTCTTTAACTTGTATCTTTAAAAAAAGGGACTTCCGTCCTAGTCCTAGCATTCTGGCAAGACTTTGCCGACCAATAACAAATAACGTACGAGTGGATATGGAAAGTTGACATAAAACGTTCACATTTCATAAGGTAGTGAAATTAACAAATTAAGGCCATATATGACACGAACTTCTATTTTATGTATAAGGTTAATCCCTGGATATATATAGCGATTTTGTTAAAGAGTAAATCGCATAGTAGAATATATCATTTGTCAAGGGCGGAATTAGAAATTTTTTAATGGATGAAAGTTTTCATAATATATATATATATAACTTGAAAACAAATTAATAGAGAGAATATGTTTTAAGGACCGAATTTTCTTTGTTTGTTTTTTTTTTTTGGTGGGGGGCAATGCGTAAACTATTATTAAGAAATTAAATATTTAAGGACCAAATTAAAAGATTTATTCAGCTCTCCGCTTAGCACTCAGCTTTTAGTGATGAGTATTTTTACTGAGAATCAATAGTTGTTCTCCCTTAAGGAAGTGCCAAAGGGAAATATTATAGAGGAGAGGAAAGATGCAGTTGTTCAGCTAATGGTCTCTCAGGCCTCTGTTGATCGGACGTCTACTAGGCTCAACACAACCTAAAAACACATGGAATCTCTTAATTCAAGCACGAGTGATTGCTGGGTCAAGCTTGGGTAGACGTAGCAGAAGATTACAAGAAGTCAAAGGATTTCAAACACGAGCTGGTGGAGTTATGCCCAAGGTCTTAAATGAGTTATGCCGAGCGTACGAGATATGCTCAAAGAACTTCTTCGATGCTGATTGCTCGATCATATCTAGTGCTCTTCCCAGTGGTATTGATTTCAATCTCGAGATATCCACCATCAAGCAGAAAGAGGCTGCTGGGGAGGATGAAGGTTTGAGTGAAGGGGATGATCAGCAATGGCGGAGCTTGAATTAATTTTGGACCAACAATAATAGCTACTTAGCTACTATATATATATATATTAAAAATAAATTCATAAATTATGTCATTAATATCACATATATTTATCAAAGTAACGGTCGACGCTAACCTAAAACATTAAATTCATTAACAATGAAATTTGAATAAAAAGTTCAGCAATCTCTTTCTCAATATAAACAACTAAATTATCCGCAAGAAATTGATCTTCCATCTTATTGCGGAACCTTGTTTTAACCAATTTCCTAACGGAAAATGCTCGATTCATAGTAGTTGTAGAGATAGGAAGAGTCAACACAAGACGAAACAATCTATCAAGCAAATAAAATGTCTCCGATTTTTCTATTTCCACTAATGCTCGACAAAGTTCGGACATTGTTCAAAGATTCTTTAATTTCGGATGATGAGGTGAGTCAAGAATATAATGTTGTAGTTGAAATCTCAAAACAATTTTTTCATACCGTGTAAAATTCATAGGATAGTATTTTTTTCACAAGACCGCAAATATCGTCAATATTAAATGCTTTATAAGCATTTTTTAGGAACCAAAGCTGAACTAAGAGTTAAAAGCTCTATTGCTTCCTCACTAAAACGATGATTCAACTCTTGTAATTGCTTGTCTACTGTAAGCGAGAAAAATATCCACTTGATATTAGTGCTCAACCGTGATTTGGTCTTGGTTGTCCTTTGCTCGACCTCGACGTGCTATATAAGAAGCACTAAAGTCCGGAATCTCAATGTGGTATTTTTTGACAAAATAATTTGACATTTTCAAGCAAAATATCCCGACCATTCTCGCTTAATTGTTGAACTAATTAATTTGTAGTTGCCACTAATTTTACAAGTATTGAGAATGTCTTGAGATTTTTTTTCGTAGACGATAACAAAGCATATTTGTGATTCCCATAATCTTTTTCACTAAGTGTAATATAAACACAAGTTGAAAAGAAGTCATATAGTTATAAACGAGTATCAACATCTTCACATTGAAAATAAATGTATCCTTTTTCACTAAAATTTTAAAGAACAGAGGAAGTTGCACCAAATATTTCAACAAAATTGCACACGAAATAAAAAAAGAGAACTCCAACTAGTATATCCAACGTTTTTTCAAAGTGCTACTTTGATTAGCCCCTTTACCAATCTCTAATTCATAAATCTCCAACAAATGTGTAAGTTCAGCAATTTTAGCATCCTTTAGTTGCTTATGTCGTTTACAAGAATCACATATGATATTGATTATGAAAGACATACCCGAAAAAAATTGATGAATTGAAATAACTTCTCTAGAGGTAGCTACTAATGTAAGTTGTAACCTATTAGAAATGATACAAATGATTAGAATTTAATAAAATAAATTAAAGACAATAATAACTTATTGGTTTCTAACTCGTGAGTAAAGCAATTGATATAATATGCATGTGGACAATCCTTAAGAAATAATGCTTGCAACCCATTCCATTCTCCACTCATATTGCTAGCTCCATCATATCCTTGACCATGTATATTTCGAATGTTAAGACCATATTGAGAAAAAAATATTGCACAACTCTTGTTTAAGAGTTAATGCTATAGTATCTTAAACATGAATTAGTTTAAAAAATTGTTGAATAAATCCATCATTACCAACAAACCTTAAAACTAAAGCCATTTGCTCTCGTTTGGACTTATCACGTGCTTCATCCACTAAAATACAAAATTTAGAATCCCTAATCTCTTTACGAATCTCATTTGGATTTGAGGTGAAGTATAACGAGCATTAAATGGAGCATTTTCTAAAACAACTTCTCCAATGTCACTATTATATATTGACAACAACTTTATCATTTCAAGAAAAATTTCTTGATTTTTAGAACTTGATGACTCATTATGTCCTCTTAATGCACAAGTTTGGAAAGTCAACCACCGAATAGTATCAATGGTGGTTTTAAGACACAATTTATTTTTTAATTTTTTCTTTAAGGTTCGAACATGTATAATATTTTGAATATGTCCAGATTGATTTTTAAGAGATTCACAACATTGCATTGCATTGTGATGTGGTGAACAAGGACTCTTTTCAATGTGATTAAGAAATGCATATTTCTTTTCATCTCTAATTTTTTCCAATTATGAAATCCTTTAATAGTAGACACATCCGATCTAGGTCGGCCACTTAGTGCTTTGCCAAAAAGATAGCATGGCAAGCAATATGCAACATCTTTTATTATAGAGTATTCTAACTATGAATGAAAAATAGTTAACCAAGAAGCAAAAAAAATCTACAAGGATGTTTTTCCGAACCAAAGAGAGGATAACTTTCAAGATGCTATTGATATGGTCTATTTCTTAAATACCATCTTTTGATTTTATCTCTTTGATTAACCAGGTATTCCCAAATTAGAGGACGTAATCCAGGATCACATTCCAAGCTATTAACATCAATTTCTTCATATTCTAAACCATTAGCATTAATTTCTTCATGTTTCAAGCCACATGCATCAATTTCATGTTGCAAACTACAAGCACCAACTTCTTCATTTTTTAAAGCATTAATATCATCAAATTCTTCATTCTCTACACCACTATAATCAACTTCTTTAGATTCAAATCTTGGATACATAGAAGGCTTCTCTTGAGGAAAATTTTCAATTTGTCTACTTTCATAATTACAATTAAGTCTTCTCTTGAAAAATAAATCAATTGTCTTTAACTTCTTCATAATGAATTGATAAATTCCTAAAACAAGCAAACAAATTATTAAATTGATGCAAATAAACTCAATTTTTATCTTTAATATTATTTTCATAAGAATGTCTAGTTTTTACTAACCAATTTAAATATTAGAATTTACCCATTTTCATTTTATGCATAAAAAATAATTTATTATAATTAACCTCTTATTAGAAGATAATAAATCATCATACAAGTAAAAAATAACATAATCTTGGTATTAATTAAAATCCTAAAATATACACATTAAACTATAAAAATTATATGCATCAAAATGTAATTTATTGTGTTTAGTCACTTACTCATAGTCTACAGGAGGCAAATTTCAATGTTTACTATTTTCTTGTCTTTCTTAGGAGGCAAATCAAACCATCGTCAATGACAAATAACCAATATTCCGGTATTGTACATCTTATAAATGATAAGTCAATATTTGATAAGGAAACAACATAGATTATGACTTCGAATGCCCATAAGAATCCTAAGACCATTCACATATTCCAAAAGAGAAATTGGTAATAATTAATAAATGTGGCTTGAAACAACTAGGTGAAGTGTTACACAAAACAAGCTGAAAAAACATTAACACAAACATTAGAAATCACTACGGTTATTCATTGAGATAGTTAAGAAAGTCAAGAGCCAAATGGCATACCTTTTAAAAAGAGATTGTTAGTGTATGCCCTCGAAGCCAATCATAGTTTGATTGTACTAGTATATACTTGTTATATGTGTGTGTGTGTGTGTGTGTGAGGTATTTTATTTATTATGTTTATTTATTTCTCTGTTTTATTAAATGAATATGATAAAGTCCTAAGAATACCAATATTCTTGAATGTCCTCATTCAAGTGACCAATATTCTTGAATGTCCCCAATCAAGTATTTTATTGTAGATATATTAAAGGGGTAACAAGAAAGCATAGAGGATGGTATGTCTATTAAATGATAACAAAGTGTTATGGATATGAGGTATCAAGTTTACACATAGGTACATGTGGGAGAACATGTACTCGGATCGACCCATCATGAAATCACTATGTGGATCATTATACGATTGTCATAAGTTGGTTTCATTATGATTGTGGTGTATATGGTCCTATGACTTAAAGTCACCACGGTTCCCTAAATCAATAATTGTATATTTTGGTACCATTAAACATCGTCTATAGCAGGATGGACTATAAAATTGGTTATTGGATATACCATGAATCATGCGAGAGGGATGTAAATGATGTAGATAAGATTTATCCCTCCTATATAACGGGAGTGACGTCTATGGGCCTCTTATTAAGTAAGATTATGAAATACATGGCTATGCTCAAATGAATCACTATGAGATATCGATCTTATTTGATAAGAACAGTTAACTCATAGATCAAGAAACGCTAAGCTTAAACTATATAAGGATGACATATACCATGTCTCATGATTAATCTAGACATCTAGGACAAAGAGACTAGACTATATGGTAACATATGTCACGGACAAGGTTATGTCGAATCATCGTCTTTCTTATTATTTGAGTAGTAGTGATGCATTGCTAAATGCCGCTCACTATTTGTGATTCTAAATTATGATTTTAAGATTACTATCAACGTAATAAGAACCTATAGGGTCACACACAAAGAGCAACTCGAAATTGGCGTATGACCGTAAGTCCTAATTGGATTAGGATTCCTAGTCGAGTTAAAATTCCTAATTAGGTTAAGATTCCTAATTGGATTAGAATTCTTAGTCGAGTTAAGACTCTTAATTGGATTAGGATTCCGAGTGAGACTAGGATACATTCTAGATTATAATATTTAATTATACTAATGGGCTAGTTTGATTAAGATATATAAAATGGGCTTAATAAAGTCCAAGTCTAAGGTCATTGGATATTAATATGTCAAAATAATCAGCCTATGTTTAAGTCCATGTTTTATTTTCTCTTTCCTTAGGGTTAGGAAATTAGTTTCCTAATGGAACTTTGCATCACACACGTTCTGGTTGTTATGAAATACAACTAACATGTAACATTTATAAAAGAGTAACAATAAGACAAAAACTTTATTAACTATAAAGACATAAAACCTAAGGTGTCGTTTGGTAATTAGAAATGGAGTAGTGGGAATGGAAATGAAAGTTTTATTCTCATGTTGTAGTTGTTTGGTTCAAAGGAATGAAGTGAGAATAAAAATAAAAATTTACACACAACTTCATTCTCATATAAGATGTGAGAATAAAAAAGGAATGAAACTAAATTTTGTTTTCAAAATAATAATATATTTTATTTATTTATTGTCTATTAATTACTTTTACCACCACCACTACCACCACCACCACTACCATTGCAACCATTACAACCATAACCATCACCACCGCAACCACCATAAACACCACCACCGGTATCGTCATCAACACCACCACCACCACTAGAACCACCACCGTATTAACCACCACCATCACCTTTATTATTTTTACAACTATTATAGTTTCATAAAATTATTTTTTTAATCACTATTTTTATTTATATAAAAAAATAGATATTAAAAAATTTAAATTGCATTTCGATTCCTCATTAGTATTCCGAACATAGTCTAGAAATACAAATGTCATTTTGATTCCTTAATTTTCATTCTAATTTATGCATTCCTATTCCTATCACTCTATTCCCGATTACCAAACATCACCTAAGAACTTTGAGAGAAAACCCTAGCCGCATTGAGTAGAATAGTGATCCAACCTTTAAACAAAGCAATTCATAGCTAGCACTTCGACTTGAGGTGATTCTCCATTCTAGAATTATTCTAGTGATCGAGATACGGTTCGTAATTTGTGCTTATGATTCGGACATCCTTCACACAAGAGACGTGATTTGCGCCACTAGATGTAATGATCCGATCTTTTGACTTTGTTATTTTCACAAGGATCTTATGGCATTTTGAAGTAATTTTTTTTATATGACATTATTTTCATTGCATCGATTCCTATTGTATTGCTTCGAATCCTTATAAAGATGTTACTAGTAGGGATGACGGCGGAGTTGGGTACAAAATTGGTACCCTACCCAACTCGCCCATTAATTGTTTTTTAAAATACCCTAATGGATAATGGGTTAAATATGGATAAAATAGTATTATCCATTTATGTTAATAGATAATTTATTCATGAATATGACTATTCTCTTTTTACCCTATTGATACCCATCTTTTACCCATTAACATTAAAAAAAAAAAAACTAAAACATAATTTTTTTTAAAAAAACCAAAGGATCATGGTTTAGAAATCACCACGGCTTTAGGCTATAGAAATGTAATAGCGCCCAATTCGAACCACCACTTTATGGTAATTTATACTTTTATCTCATACCGCATCTTTCTATACTTTTTGAATTCTTCTTTATTATTTGTAGGATCGATTTTCAAAATCTTAACTATTTGATTTTTTTTCTTTTTCTATGAACATTGTTTGAATCATGCAAACTTTATAGTTACAAAGCAATACGAGAATGATGCAAAATTTATCCACGAGTCAACTATGCTTGTAATAAAAGAAAAAAATTCAATAAAAAAATTGAAAAAAGAAGTCTTCAATTTAAGGCAAAAAATTAACAGATAAACAAGTATGGATAGGGTATAGGTAGGTTATGATATAATGGGTATGGACTGGGTAAAGAAATGAACAAGTGATTTTTAGTAGATAATGGGTTGGAAAATGGGTATAGTATTTTTTAGTGTGTATGATATAGAATTGGCTTAATAGGTCAAATACCTAGCCCATTGCCATCCCTAGTTGCTAGGCAAAGGCCCGAGAGTGAGATACAAACCAAGGGTGAAAAGCACAAAGAAAATAAGTACATGGAGAATATGGAAATCCATAGAAATGAAACAATTAAGAGGTATCCAAGCAAGGATGACACACCATTGCTTTAAGAACCCATTTAACATTAAAAAGACAATAACCAATGGATAAGAACATAAGGTAATTCTTGCTACCAGCTTGAAACATGTAAGTTCTGTCCAACTTTTTTTTTTTTAATACGAACATATTAAAAATATATTATATTAGTAATTTTTTTCCAAAAATTTAGGGGGGCCTTGGCCCATGCTTGCCCCTATCCTCCGCCCTCGATGATTAGGATTCTCTTCAAGAAGTTGTAAGTTTTGATGTTGATCGTGCTGGGGATGATCGAGTGGGGATGTAGAGTAGTGACAAGATCGGAGATTTGACCATTGATCCCAATTAAAATGAAGATCATATAGCCCGATGTATATCTATCTTTTCCTTTAATAAAAAAAATGTTGTTTTGTCATCATGTTTGTTCATATTGCTATAATTTTTTTTTGTAAAACTTTTGATGTTCATAATGGAGAAGCTTTTGGATTTTATTTTTTCGATAAGCACTAAAACACTTAAATTGTATAGATCTAAATGTAGTTAGTCATTTTTTTTTACATTTTTCTTTTTCGGGATCACCAAGTTAAAGTCGTTTTAGGGTAATCATGAATAGTCATCGACATCATGTTGTTAATTTATTGCATTCATTTAGAAATCAAATGGTCATCTTGATTGTGATTAGGCATCGTGTATTCAAGCTCGGTGAGGACCAAATGACCATCCCGAGGATGATGGCATTATGTATATGTGTTTGGTGAGGATCGAACAACTATCCCGATATGGATAAAGGAATCAAATATGCACGTTTGAACAACCATCATAATGGTATGTTTCAAATATGCATGTGTGATCAAAACATCATATACATGTGTTCGATAAAGACCAAGCGACTATCCTAATAGTATCAATGTACTATGTATTATCTTACAACATATATTATTGAAGTTTCTCTTGAATTTCTCATTCGTTCACGAATACTTTGATTGACATATACAAATACTATAAAGCAAAAAACATGCATAAGTGATATAAGATCCTGAAAAAAAAATGTTATTGATAACAATTTATTAAGTTATGCGAGTTTCATGGTCCGTCGATCTTTTTTCCTCCGATCATTGTTAAGCGGTATGTTCTTGAGTTGACTTTTGTTACTTTGAACGGACCTCCGATCGGTCCTAATTTTCCATGAATTGTCCTTATAGATTTAAAATTGGGATAATTAGAGTATAAATATATAAACTTTCAGCCTTTTCTCAATGAAGTCAATAAATTTAATTTTTTTTCTTTTAATACATCAACTTCTTCACAACTATCAATTAAGCATTTTCGTCAATTTTTTCATTAACCGATGACGTGTCTATTATCCTCAAAAAACAAAATTATAATTTTACTATTTTTTCTTAATAAATTACATGAATTTTAATTTTTTTAGATTGAGCATATCAATTTTTTCAAAACTACCAATCAAGTACTTTCATCAATTTCTTCATTAATTAATGATGTATTCAAATACCAAATTATATATTTTTTTCATCTTTTCTTGTAAGGAACTTTCTCCTTAAATTATTCTATCATTTAAAATTTGAAAACATTTTTTTAAAATTATTTAGTTATTAAATCTCAAACTAAACTTAGTAAGGATTGTTGTTAAAAAAAATTAGTTAGGTTTTGGGTGAAAAAATTTAAAGAAACACAAACATGAGATTTTTCATCGAGAAGATTTATTTGTATTTTTTTTTAATTTTCACTTTTAAACCTAGCCGAGTTTTTTGAACGACAACTTGATTGAGTTTAGTTTGGAATTTTAGAGATAAAAAAATATATTTTTTAATTATTTGTCAAATTATAAAATATTAAAATAATTTGAGAAGAAAGTTTCTTTCAACAAAAAGAGGATAAAATTATAATTTAATATTTGAATATGTCATCAATTTACGAAGAAAGTGATGAAAATACTTGATTGATAGTTTTAAAAAAATTACTGTACTCAAATGTAGAAAAATTAAAGTTCATATACTCGATTGAGAAAAAATAAAATTATAATTGGTATTTTAAGGGTACTATACACGTCATCAATTAATGAAAAAAATTAATAGAAGTACTTGATTGATAATTTTGAAAAAAGTTATGTACTCAAATAAAAAAATTAAAGTTCATGTACTTAATCGAGAAACAAATAAATGTTGGTATACTTATAGTGTAATTATCCAATTTAAAATTGCATAACACCAAATTTCTTTGTGAGAATGTAAGAGGCCTAACCCTTTTGTTATTGGAATAGAGCTACTCGTTTGCTGAAGTGTGGTTATCTTTATTGAAGTATTGCCTATAGTTTGGCCACTATATCTAAAAAACACCTCATTTTCTCATTGTTGTCCTCCTCATCGAATTACATTAGCTAAGGGCTTGATATTCTTATTTCCATTATTATTAGAACTTATATTCCACATATTAAGTCATAAGATATTTTTCCAGTAGAGATTTTTGGTGTTGTTTAGTGTTTTGATAGGATTTCTACCAAGTTGTCTCGTCTAGTTTCCTATTGCTTCTATCTTGTATCTCAAACCTTTTAGAATTGCCTTGTTTGTTGACTTTACCTACCCATTCATTTGAGAGTGAGACACATGTGTGAATTGTGATAAGGATAAAAATTAGCTATTGTATATATGAGGATAAAAGTTAGTTATTATACATATCTCCGTAACGAGAATTCTATTTTTATAACTTCTTATAACTAAAAATTTATCTCTATAACTCTATTTAAAGGGTTTCCTATAATACAAAGTTAAATGTGATAGTCTTGCTAACCAACTATGAGTTTCTTCATGGTATCAAAGTCTTAAGAGGTTTAACAACCCATGACAAAATCATGAATTCTTCTTCTTCTTCCCAATCTATCGACCTTCCTCTAGAAACATCCAATCATGCCATCACACAAATCACTTCTCTTTCATATATTCAACATCGACTCTTTCTCAAACTAAACTCCATAAATTACCTTCTTTGGCTCACCCAAATCATTTCCATTCTTTAAGGCTATAATCAAAAATCATGTTGATGGTTTTGAATTACCACGACCTACCCAAATTGATGGAGCTCCTAACCCACCCTATCAAGATTGGTTAGTCAAAAATTAGTTAGTGCTATGCTAGATCATTACCTCCCACTTCGAAGAAGTTATATCACAAGTTGTTGGTGTAACGTTTACTTGTGAAACATGGAAAACATTATTTAAACCTATAAATTTAGTTAAAGAGCCCATGTTCACCAATTAAAGTCTCGACTTCACTAGTCGAAACATAGGAATGATGATATTACCACCTATATTCATTATGTCAAGCATATCTCCGATTAACTTCTAGTTTCTTAACATCCGATCATGGAGGATGATCTTGTTGATCCCATTTTACATATCATTGGGTTTACCTATGGACCATTTACTCATAATATTGAAGCTTAGCTTTAATCAATGAATTTTAATGATCTTTTTAGCTTATTATTGAGTGAGGAAATATAATTAGAGAGAGAGAGAGAGAGAGATCTCCACCAATTGAAATCTTACCTACTTCCCATTATACCTAACGACAATACTTCAATCCTCATGAAAGAAGATGTTGGAGAGGTTATGGCCATTCCTCTACCTACCTCTCATCTCGTTGCTCCTCCGATCGGCCATAGCAATTGTCTTCCCAACCCATTACCACAACAGTAGGTTGTTACAATTTCTATCCTTCTTCTAAATATACTACTAATACTCATCCCTTCTACCGCCCACTCCTACCTTTCATCTTACCTCAACCTAAACTATCCCCAAATGAGTCCTTGATAGTGGAGTCACATATTATCTCACAGCTCAACTTGATAACTTAGCCCTTCATTTTGAATATTTGGGTCTTGAAAAGGTTACAATCGGTAATGGTAATACCCTTCTTATTTCTCATGTTGGTTTTTCTTGTTTATCTTTGCATAATAGATCTTATAATCTTAGTCATATTCTTCGAGTTCCTAATTCATGTCAAAATTTATTATTTGTATCTCGTCTTTACTAAATCTAATCATGTCTCTTTAGAATTTTTCCCCGATTATTTCTTGAAAAAGGATATATGTACTAAGAAAATCCTCAACAAAGGATCTTTTGACAAAGGCCTTTACACATGCTATTTGAACCTCTTTCATCCCTATGTTCTTTTCAAGAAAATTCTTATAGTTTATCCACATAACATGCTTGCTTAGGTCATGCTTCAATACAAACAAGTAGTAAAAGTTTTGAGTTAGTCTACTATTTTTGTTCCTAATAAAAACATAAACTCTTTATGTTATGCTTACTGCATTAGCAAAACATATAAACTTTCATTTTTTGTTTCAACTTCTTAAGCGTAAGCTCCTTTGGAAATTGTATGTTCTGATCTATGAGGAAGGACACAACTATTAAATTATGTTATATGATCATTTTAGAAAATATAGTTGGATCTATTTTTTAAAGTATAAATCTAAAGTTCTAATTTGTTTTATCAAATTTTAGTATCTAGTTGAAAAATTGTTTAACAAACCAATCAAAATTTTCCAAGCTGATTTTGGGGGGGGGGGGAGGGGATAGGAGTGGGGAAAAGGGAGGAAGAATTTTAAAGCCTAACATCTTACTTAAGAAATATAAAGGCATTGCACAACATATCTCATGTGCTCGTACACCGTAACAAAATGGTTGTGTTGAAAGAAAGTTTATGCACATCACTAAAACTAGTAGAGCATTGCTTCATCATGCATCAATCCTATTACATTTTTTTGATCATGTTTTTTCTTCTAATGTCTACCGTGTCAATCATCTTCCTACCACATTAGTCTATTATAAATCTCCATATAAATTTCTTTTGTAGGAACCTTATGATCGTTTTTTTTTTTTTTTTAGTTTTTGGTCGCCTCTACTATCTATAACTCAAACCATATGCCAAAAAAAATTAAAATCTCATTCGCATCATTGTGTTTTTCATGGCTATAGTATCTTACATAAAGAGTATAAGTGCCTAGATATTACTTTCAATAAAATCTATATCTCACGATATGTTATTTTTTATGAACGAGCTTTCCCTTTTAAGGAAGCCAAGGGAGGTGCTAACTCTGCCGTCAAAGGTCCTCTTCCACCATTATGCATGTTCCATCTATCAAAATGCTTAACCCATATACTTTGCACCTATCTTCTATCTAACTACCCATACAGACCTCTTTCCCATATGAGTTTGCCATTCCTTGATTTTCATTTAATTAGTCCACTCTTGATATGGTGTCACACCCCCAATCTAGGACCTAAATAGGTCATGGATATTACCGACATTGACTTACATTCAAAATGCAATGAATACAAGCCAATAAGCCTCATCTCCTATCATTTTTAGTTCATTAATAAAAGTGGGAAATTCTTACAATTTAAGTCCCTAATGAGTATGAGAATGCCGGGTCCCCTTAAACTAATTTAAGTATGATTTTCCTTAGATTCATTAAAACCTTTACTAATTTCATTCAAACTTTTATTAACAACTTAACCATTTGGTTTACCGTTGGTTCTAACCTTGGAATTCCTTTTTAATTTCTTACATTTTGACCTAAGTTGCATGCATTTCCATAATTCAACCGATCATATCATCCTAGCCATATTAGTCATATTTTAAGCAACCAAATTCTATGACCGAGAAGTTTGACATCAAATTATCTTAACATTTAAGTTTCATTAATACCAAAACAATATTTGGTCAATTAATTTACATATGTGCCAAAATTGTCTAAATTTCTATACATATAACAAAAATCAAGTAAAGCTAAGTAAGATTCCCATACTCCTAGTCAAAAGCACACAATAAGGGTAAATCCTTCACATGTCTTGGCGACGACTCTTCATTTATCCGTATTATCTCCTACACCTTAAGAAAATAACAATGAGCAAGATAATGCTCTGTAAATATAACCTATGTAATGCATGTGATACCTTCTATGCATGAATGCACATGATTCAACTTTCATAAAATCCTTTTTATGTCTTTGAAATGCAACCTTTATAAAATCATTTTCATGCCTTTGAAATTCATTTTTTGTGATTGGGTGCACCATGTCGAACGTATATTATGTACATGTCTATACATATCCGGCCCTCAATCCCTTAGTATTTCTCCAATTAGGGCCTTTACCTTGTCCTCTAATTGTCGAGGCCTTTACCTTATCCCTCGATGAAGAAATGCCTTTACCAATTTCTTCGGCTAGGGCCTTTATCTTATCTCCCAACCGTCGAGGCCTTAACCTTATCCCTTGATGAAGAAATGGCTTTATCATTTTCTTTAGTTGAGGCCTTTACCTTATCCCCTAACCGTCGAGGGCTTTACCTTATTCCTCGACGAAGAAAATGTTAGGAATTATGAAAACCATAAAACCATGAATTTTTTTTTCATTTCATCAAAATCATGAATATAAAATCCTCTTTCATGATAATAATGATATGTATACGCATTTGAATAAAATGCAATGCGATGAACATTATCTCAACATGCATACCCTTTGAAAATCTTCAAGAACATGTACAACATGATACATCAATTACAGATTCCAATAACATAAGTATGCATGCCACATGAATATATACTATGCACAATCAAATGACATGGAAAGCATCATATCGTAGTCAATCATCATAAGCATCATAATCAATTATTTTTCATACAAACATGACCATTTACATACCATTCATACCTCTAAGCCTCACATTAACCTATTTGTTTAGTAGGCATTAAGTAGTATAACTACTAATATACATATGCTTAAGTATTGTACATCCACTTTGTTCTTGGAACAAACACAACATTCAACCATGAACATTCAATTCATCTAAACATTTAAAAATCATTATTTACACATAATAAACACATTAACGTCACAAAACATTATAATCAATCATTGTCACACAATTCTCAATAACATGTTCACTAACCTTTCTTCAAGTAAACCATAATTTAACATATAATCACACCCTAAAATTTTAATTCTTATGGTGTAGGTGAGGAGTTACACTTACCTCATTATAGGTTAGCCCTTCTTCTTTTTTTCTTCTTGGTTCTCTTCTTCTTCCACTCATCCAATAATTCAGCCAAGGTAAGAAATCTTCCCTTTCCCTTGCTTGATCTTTTAAGATGGTTTAGAGATTAATTTAGGGTGTTTCCATACTAGTTAGAGTGGTTTGGGTCTGGTGATTTGTATGGTTGGAATCGCTTTCTCTGAGGGTTGCTTTGGAGATTTAATGGTGTATAAACCTTTTCTTCTTCTTCTTCTCCACATTTATGATTAGGATTTTACCTCAAGATCAAGCCAAATGTGGCACACTTGGATTGATCTTAATGGGGCTCATTAATTGCCCTTTGATTTTTCTCCTTTTTTTTCCTTCCTTCTTCTCTTTTTGACCTAGATTTTTCTCTTTTTTTCTCCTCTTCCAAGCATCGACTTTCTCCCTCTCTTTTGTTTAAAATTTTTCAGATTTTTCTAGCTTAATTTTCCCCTTAATTTCAACTAATGGGTCCCTCACAATGATAACACTTTATGCTTTAGTCCTTAAACTTCCAATCCTTACAATTTGACCATACAATTTCAGTCCGTAACTTCACGCTTTACATCAATTTGACCCCTATCTAGGTCAATCCCAAAGTTAATTCAAGTCCTTTGAATTTTTTAATCATTTCAGTTAAGGATGTAAAATTTTAATCTTGGTGACTATGCCTTTATGTTGTGCAATTGCACCCTTATCACAAAGTATAACCATAACAATTTAAGGTGTCATTTTCTAATTTAACCTTTCCTCATTCCATTAACCTATCCCATTAATCTTACTTTTATTTTATTTCATCCTCAATTGAAATCCAAAATCTATTCACACATTTAATAAATGTACTTTTATTGATTAAACACAATATCTATACAATACATTTATATTTCTAAGAGGGTTTTAGGTCATGAATATTATATTTAAACCCAACTTTCACCTAGCTCTCATCCACCCATCCCGCTCTTCTACAACCTCGCACAACCTAGTCTCTAAACTTGCCATTTAAACTCGCTCTATATCCAGCCCAAGTCATAACTCCGGACCCATCCAAACAGTGCCACTCCTATTAAAATCCTAGCCTTACTCCTCCTTAAGTCCCCTAATAGGTCACTTACTTTCCAAACAGACCACCCTTTAACTCACTATCTCTCGTTTTTCATATCAAATTGCAATTCTCCTTCTTCCTCTTCCCTTCCATCTCTATATACCACTATTACCCATCCAGATGATGTTCATGCCATTACCTTATAGGTTGGCTTTGTAAATTACCTAATACTTATTCCTACGAAGCCATGACAACCATCTCCTCCATCTTATCCCATGCTTATCCATACCAAAATAGGAAATAAAAAGCCTAAAACTTTTCTCTACTTTCTACCTACCGAGGAACCCATTTCTTACATAATGACAAACATATAACTCCGTATAATGACAAGCTACGCATGATGAAATTAGTGCTCTTCTAACCTATGGCATATGAGATCTTATTCCTCATCCCTAAGCTCCTAATATAATTGGTTATAAATGGGTCTATTGTATTAAAAGGTCGTCCAATGGCTTTATTGATGGCTACAAAGCTCGTTTAGTGGCTAAAGGCTTCCATTAGCATCCTGGCCTTGATTTTGTTGACACATTCAATCTAGTGGTGAAGCCTAATACCATCCACCTAATCCTTTCCTTTGTAGTCACACATGATTGACATGTTGAACAATTAGATATATTAAATGACTTTTTACATAGGCGATTAGGTACTCTAGTATACATGGAGCAACTACTTGGATTTCTTCATCTAGATCTTCTAGATCATATTTTTTTCACTCAAAAGGTCTTTTTATCGACTTAAAAAAGCACCTAAGATGTGGTATAACAGACCTCACCTCTACTCTTTATCGCCTAGGATTTGTTGGTTTTAAGACTAATAGCTTTCTCATGATTTATCATTATGGCACATATATTATCTATGTCTAATCTATATTGATGATCTCCTTGTTAATGGTAATGATTAAGGATTTGTTATGAAGATTATCTTTAGTTTATAATAATAATTTCCTATTAAAGCTCTTAGTTCCGTGCACTACTTTCTTGGTATAGAAGTGACTAAAAGTAAGGAAGGATTACACCTCCGCCAATCATAACATATTTGGGCTCTTCTAAAATGAGTAAATATGCATGATGTCGCCACAATAATCACACCAAGTAATCTCCATTCCTCTAAACTATTTTTGACAAACCGACCTTGTTTAAGAGTAGTTTTGGTGGCCTTCAATATTTTACATTAACAAGATCGGATGCTTCCTTTACCATTAATCATGCAGTTCATTTTATGTATGCTTCAACAATTGAGAAAAGGTGCTCGAATTAAATGAATTCTTTGTTATTTGAGAAGTATGATAACTCACGATCTTCTTATTACTCTTTTGTCTTCTCTTAATCTATCAACTTACATAGATATAGATTGGAGAGGTGATATCATTGATAGAAATAGTATCATAGATTTTGTAATTTTCCTTGGCGGTAATCTTATTTCCCGAGCATCACTTAAATAGAAAACTATGGCATGTTCATCCACTAATGCTCGAATATCGGGCACTAGCAACAACAACTTTAGAAATCACCTTGCTTCAATCTTTATTTTGTGAAATTGGGTTTTCTTTACAAAAACCATCGATACTATGGGATGTCAATCTCTCATCCATCTATCTCATAGCCAACCTCGTGTTTCATGCTCGTTCAAAATACTTGAAAATTGATTTCGTTTTATTCGGGATAAAGTCAACAAGTGTAGGTTGCAAGTATGTTACATCTTTAATGAATATCAATTAGCCGACATAATGATAAAATGTTTGTCCAAACACAAGTTCTTCCAACAAGTTAACAAGTCGATCATGCATCCTACAACTCGACTCGAAGGAGGATGATAAAGATAAAAATTAACTATTATATATATCGAGATAATAGTTAACTATTGTATATATCTCTCGTAACTAGGACTTTATTTTTGTCACTTTCTATAACTAAAAATCTATCTATGTAACTTAATTTAAAGAGTTTCTTACAATGTGAAGTTAAGTATGATAGCCTTGATAGCAAACTCTTAGTTTTGTCAAGTCGAAGTGATATTTTAAACCGATCATAAATTATTTTAATTTTTTTGTTATCAAATTACTTTCTATTATTAGCTAAGATAACTAAAGGTAAATCAAAATCACAGATTATGTTTATCAATATAATCTCTTCGATCTTCCGCTTAGTTCTCACGATCATAACTTTTGCCTATTTAAAAAAAAAATCCACTACGATGCTTATAAACATTCTTCAACCTTTAGTTGAAATGAAGTGTCCTAATATCTCAATCACCTTTAGTTCTCACGATCACAAATTCCGTAGCTTATAGATTGGAGAGTGGTGTAAGTCATTAAGCTTCGACATTTATTGTAATTTTGGACCATCTTATGATAATCTTTGATCATGGTTGATTAACAATACCCCTATCCAACTATCTTGTGTGCTAATGTCCTCTCAAATAGGTGATTTCTATATATATCTTTATGTACTTCTTTCATTATATAGTCGACCTCCTTTTGTATCAAGCATCTTAATGGTTGGGAGACCGAGTTTTTATACATCATCTAGTCTAGAATCATAAATAGGGTTACATATAGTACATACTTTTTATCCGTTCTTTGGTGACATCTTAAGTTTTTTTTTTTTTTTTATGACTAAATACCTTTTGATATCATTTATCCACCTTGATTTGACCAAGTACTATTTTTATAACACCTCCAACCTAAAGGAAGGCTAAAAATGCTATCGATAGCCTCAAACTCGTAGGATGCAAGACTAAGCCCATGTCCTCTACCTTGTGTAATGCATAGCAAAATTATTTAGGTTTAAAGTTTGAGGTCACTTTTAGTTTAATGTTTTATAAACCATCAATTTTACAATAAATAAAACCATTTTATTAACCTTTCAACATGTTTCTACAACTTACCAAAACATAATCAAAATTTTAAGGTACAATTTAGCATTTAAAATCTAAACCTACATATATAGGATATACTTTGGCAAACTCGGATCACTCGTCAACGACTTCCTCAATGCCAAAACTTGTCTTCATACATTATTGGCTCACATACACACCATAAGATAAACTATAAGCTAATGCTCAATAAGTATAATCATGTATGAATAAAAAGAAATATATTTTTGTGTTGTTGAAATACATTTTCTGTCCTCGGGCATACCTTGTTGAGTGTCTATATATTCGGACCTCATAGAAAACCATCGTTTATGAAAAATCATAAAAACACTAATCATAACCAATCTTTTTTTTTTCTTTTCCATAAAGAGTATACACCATATCAATCTTTTTGTGAGCCATCTTTGAATATACCAAGAGTATATATCAAATCATTCCCTTGGAATGTTCTCTTTTAAAATATAAGAACGACCTTATCTTGAATGCCATCATGCCCTCTTTGAACATGTCTAGTTGTTAGCCCATCAAAGAGTATACACCATATCATTTCCTTTTCAAGTTATTTTTTTTAAAAAAAAACATGCACTTGACTTTCTCCTTGTATGTATGAAAACATGATGAAAACATTTTCATGACATGAATGCGTTTTAAATGCAAGACCTCAAGTAAACATATAACATATAACCAAGTATCATTAAGCATAATCTTGACATGAAAATATAACTAGATATCCTTAAACGTAATTATAAAGTCAAACTATCAAGTAATATCAAAAGACCTTAATCATCAATAAACACATGAACACATAATCAAGTAGCACCACATAAACTTAAACCATCAAATTACACACAATTATAAGAATTCAGTCATCAATTAAATATATGAAAACTAAACCATGTTTCTTCCATGTCATGTGATGAATTAGGTTATACTTACCAATTATTAAATTAAGATATGATCACACATATTCTATCATCAACAAACACATAAACAGATCATCAAGTAAATACATAAACATAACAATTCTTATAACACCTATGTCTTATGATGAGCTGGACCACACTTACCTTATGGTTTGATCGGTGTTGTAAGAATCGAAAACTCTCAAAAGTTTTCACCTTTCTTCCTTACTCTTACTCTCTAACATAAGCTTGTTCAAGCTTCCTTCCTCTCAGCACCACTCACTTTCTCTTCCTCTTGGCCAAACTTTTTCTTCTTTTCTCTCCCTCTCGACCAAGATATGTTTTCCTTGGCAAATTTGATTTTCCTCTCTTGTTTTCTCTCTTATTGTTTCTATATTTACTAACGCTAATATGTCATAAATGACCTAGAATTCTCCTATTTTTATAAGTCCTTTTGGCCGACTTTAGGAAGATTTAAGGAAGCTCTAGATATTTCCTTCCTCTTTTCTTCCTTCTTGGTTGACTTTAGGAAGATTAAAAAAAGATAGAATTGTCATATGTATTATGTATGAAATACTTAAGCTTATATTTTTTTTCAAGATTTTTCTAAGTTTAACCTAGCTATTCTCCCTTTTAATTCTTCTCTTAGTCAAAATTAAGAAGGTTTAAGGAAGCTTGGAGTTACCATGTGGATTGCGTATGGAACACTTATACTTACATATATTGTTTAGATTTTTCTACATATGAGACACCCGATCAAGTAAAGTTTTATAGACTAACCTAGATTAACACTTGTATGACATACTAATTAAGCTTTGTTTTTAAGTTAACACATGTATGAGATATTTGATCAAGTTATATTTTTACGTCCCCCAAGTTTGAATGATTTACCAAACTCGTCATATTACATAGTCACTTAGTTCACTTAAGCCTTTAATATCTTATTTGTCATACTTAAGTTCTCTTATCACCTCGCACACTTAATAACATGCATTTGTAAAACCAAACATTCATAAGGTGTAACATCAATCCAAACATAAGCATATCATTAATGCAAACATAAGGTATAACACACACATACTTTAACAATATGTATGCATACATATGCATAGGAATGTGCACACATATAGCACAAACATATATGTCTAAGAAGGTTCGAAGTCTTGAGTGTTATAGTTTGGACATAACACCTACTCTTTGATACTTAGCTTAACTAATCATTTGATGTTTAAACCCTATCTTGATCTATGAAACCTTAGGATGCCAATTTTATAAGTGCATCAACTCGATCATTCCGTACCCTTGAGATCTTATTGATACATAACTTTTTCATGTCTACTCGTTGTTTTCTTTACCTTTGATAAATGCTTCCTCATATTTTCCTCATTTGCCATATATTCTCCTACTACTAGTCCAACCATCAATTGAGAATCACTACTTACTATCAATCTATCCACTTCTAATCTTTTATCATTCTCAAACCCATGAATAAGACCTCATATTATACCTATAACAACAAATTTGTTTTCTTCATATTATACATATGTATGCTTGTAGGAGTTTTTTAATTTCATTCTTTATTTATGCATCTGATTGATATCTTTTAATTATTTTTATTATGTGAGATATTTTAGATTAAATGTTCTTTGAGATTAAGAAAAGATAGAATAATTAGAGTTAGTTAAGTTTGATTAAATTTATTAAGAGAAATAGATTGCACTAATGGAATTTTTTAGTCTTAAACGAAATTTGAGAAGAGAGGGTGAAGTGAGTTTTAAGGTGAATTAATGTAAAAAAAAAAAATAGAAAAAAAATTATAACTACCTAGTTTTGAAAAATGAGACAACACTATACCCCTCTAATTTCTTTCATTCTCTTCTCCTTCACTTCTTACCCATAGATTTCCTTTTATTTTCTTCAATTTCCTTCATTTTTATGCTAAAATCTTGCCTAAATACCCTAGAGAACTATAAAAACAAGATGATTGAATTGATATTTAGCTAGATTAAAGCTTTGAGACTTAGAGGGATTGAAAGATTGAAATCGAATTTGAAAACTCATTTGATAAAGTTTGAGATTTTGCTATTTAGTCTTAAATTTAAGATTTTTCTACGTATTTAATGATTAGTTTGGAGTTATTTTGTACTCGGGTTTGTCATTGATTAAAGATTGAGTTAGGGTTTGGATTAAATTTGAAAATTTAATGATTAAAATATTAATTATACTAATTGATGCTTGAAATAAGATAATAGCAATGTGAAATTGATCATTGGACTATGGATTTGAGAAATTTCCAGAGTTAAGATGATGGGTTATAGAGATAATTTATGTAAGGATTGAATTGTAATTTTATTTTAGGAAAATGAAGAACTAGATTATAAAAATATAATTAAAGATGAATAAAAAGATAATTGAGTGAATGAGAGTAGAATTGATGATGAAACTAGGGTTCAATTGATGAAATTGATAATGAGATATAAAATTAAATATTAATTGATGATGCAACATAATTAGGTAAGAAGATACAAATAATTAATAGGCAATTACCATACTAAATATCATAGGAAAGAAATTATAAGAAAGAACAAGAACTAATGAAATTAAATATTAGAGTTATATGATGAATTTCAATTACTTATTTTATATAATGTGTATGTTCAAGGTATTAAATAGAGTCGAAGTACTGACTATTAGAGGAGGTTATGATAAATGATGATGTTACGTGAATCGAGTAAAACTAACTCACCTCTACCGTATATGTAAATGCTATGTGTTTAATGTGAATGATGTGTTATGATGGTTTTGAAATGCATTCATATGCATACATATGTTTTACATATTGATTGTAATGAAATAGAATATTTGAAGTAAATAAATGAGGTATGTATATAAATGACATTTTATGAACAAATATTTTGAATGCATGTTGAATTTTTAATGTTAAAAGTAAAGGTTTATCGTTAAGGTTAACTCGTTGAGGTCTAATATTGATGTTTTAAACGTTAAGGTTCGAAGGTTGAGACTTGATCGTTAAATATCGAGGTTAATGTGACTCCATGTTTTTATTGAGGTTAGACTTTACTAGCCTAGTGGTATGGTAAGGTGACTCACCTAGGGAAAGACAAGTCAAACTTAAGGGCTATGGTGCACTAGTTTGGTATTTTTTTTAGCGAGCCCAATTATATAAAAGAATTTTAAAAGACATTCATGTAATGAAATTTTTTAATGTAAATTCATACATGTTGGACTTATTAAGATATTTGTATCTCTCGTTCATTTTGCGATGTAGGTATTGATGCAAATATTGAGAATGTTAATGATGCTTTCGATGACGAATGACTCACGAGTCGGCCTTTGAGTATTCTTAGAGGAATGATGACTATGTTATGTTTTAATGAATGAATATGAGTTTATGTATAATTGTTTAAAATTTATGAATTTTTTTATGACTATTAGTTTTAAAAATATTAAATTCCTATATGTTGAAAATTATTACTTAGTAACTGAATATGAACAATAAGTTAAAGTTATTTATGAATATTGAACGATGATGAAAGATGTTTTTTTTTTTTAGAATTTAAATTATGGTAATGATGTTGAGATAGAGTATGAATGAAATTTTAATAAAATACTTATGTTATGTCAATGAGATGATATGTAGTTATATTATTGATGACATATTTTAATTGATATGTTTAATGATGAATGAGATTAAATTAAAAACAAGGTTTAAGAATAATGAAAGGATATATATTTTAGTAGCAATACGTTCGATCGTGACCCTTCATATAAGGCATCTCGAGCAATGGGTGTTACATTACCTTATTGTTTGAGGTCTGTTAAATCAAACTTCAAGTGTGTACTAAACTAGAAAACTCTTTGGACCAATCCTAATTATTATTGCTCCACTCATATTTTTACAAGTCAACCCATTAACAAACAACCTTTATGCAAACGACTTTAGCTCAAAAGTCATTAAGGATTTGATTGATTTTTCCATAATATTTATAAGAACTTGAGCTTTGATGGCTGGTGAAGGTTTATGTTATATGTTAAATTCATTAAGCTCAACGGACCATTGAATCTACCTTCATGATATATTGAGCTTTTGAAGGACTCGTCTCCACAACTAATTGGTTAATACATAGATGGTCCGAACATGAAAGTATAACCGTAATTTTTGTTTAACTATTACCAAGGCTAGTGCCAACTCATTGACCATTGTATACCTTATTTCTACTTTGACCATCATTCTACTAATGTAATAAACTAGCTTATGTTTTTTTTTATCTCTCACGTATTAAAACTATAATAATTACTCTTTTCGACACAACCAAACACACATACAATACTCATTATGTTTTGTTCTACTCAAGATAACGGATGAGGTGAGCCTAAACCATATTATTTTTAAGTATTAAAAAAAAAGATACGTATCCATTGACTTGATCATGAACTTATTCAATATTACAACTCACCTTGTCAACTTATGAGCTCCCTTCATTGTTTTTGGTGGATTCATATCCTAAAATGAGTTTGAAATATTTTTTTTTGTTGGTTCACCTCTATTCCTCTTTGTGTAACTAAAAAACCTAAAAATTTTTCCAATTAGACTTTGAAATCATACTTCTCTAGATTCAACTTCATGTGAAATTTATTCTTCACCTTAAACACTTTTTGAAAGCCAATATAATATTAAGATGCTTATAAACTCTTTACAAATGTATTCTCTACTTAAGATTCCATATTCTAACCTAGAAAACCTAAAAAGACTCGGTTCACTAACCTTTAATATGTCACTCATGCATTCTTCAATCCAAAAAACATAACCTTATGGCAATATGTATTGAGATTGCTCACAAAAAATATTTTTTTCTTCATCTTTCCGATTCATTAGTAATCGTTGTTAGCCTAAGAAGGCATCTAAGAAACTTAGCATTTTGTGACCTATTGTTGCATTTACCAATTGGTCGATTCTTAGAAAAGGGAAAGAGTCTTTAAGGCACACTTTATTGAAATATGTTAAACCAATACACATTCTCTACTTTTTGTTGGATTTTTTTTTAATAATACCATATTTTCTAACCATTTGGGGTAGTTTACTTCTCTTACAAAGTTTGCATCTAGCGAGCTTTGCGGCCTCTTCTTTGATCACTAACCTTTGTTCTTCTACAAAACACCTTTTCTTTTACTTAACAAGTTGACATTCTACTTTGACATATAACCTATACGAGTTTAATTCTTAAAGGATCTCTAGCATGTTCTTCGGTGATCATGCGGACATATCTATATTCTTTTCAAGCATTTATCAATGTTTGTTCTTACTTGTTTATCTAGATTTTTTCTTAGTATAAAAGATTTTTTTTAGATCATTATCATCAAACACCATCCAGTTAAGATTCTCGATAGGTTTAGGTTAAATTATTGTGTCCTCGTGCAAAACATATAAGTATTGACTAACAATGTCTTTCTAGTTTTAAGCTCTATCAAATAATATCTTTTGGGAACAACTTGATCACTCTTTAGTTCTCTTATTTTCTCTTTTATAGAAAAATTTATCATTCGAGTGGTAGGTGGAAACTATTGTATTAGGCGAATTCAAGGTCGGTCTTCAAAGTGTCACATTGTATGTTGAAGATCATCTTAAAACTAAGAAGTTTACTATTATTGTGCTTTGGACTAGAGGATCTCTCATAGTAAGTAGTAACAAAACAACATCTATCTTGGTGATTAAGTCACTTATGAATCCATAAAATGACATGTTTGTAACTTTTAGATTGTTCATTCAAAATCATATTTGTTTGAAGCAATTATAATACAAGATGTCAATCGTATTTCCATTATCAATCAAAACTCTTTTTATTGTGAATTTTGTAATATCCATTATTATAACTATTGAGTCATCAAGATGGGACCGTACTTTTACCGGATCATTATCACTAAAGAAAATCTTAAGATTTTGACCTAATCATTTTCCTAGACTACTTGGTCATCATCACCAACCTTGCATATATTTTTTGGCTTAAGATACTTCCCAATCTGATACCTAAGCCCCAATGATAATGTTTATCACTCCCATTGGTATATCCAATGTTAGTGTAGGTGTCTAAAATCCAACCATGTTTGGATGAGTTTGAGTTATTGTATAATTGCATTACTTATATTATTTATAATAAAAGAAGTCTTTCTATTAATTTTTTTATATTTATTAATTGAATAGAATTAGATAGAAGTCTATATGATATATGTTTGCATTAGTTATTGATCGTGATAGAACAAAAGATATGAGACAAACACTAATGCATATAAATGACATCATTAAATGTCCCAAGTCATAGCATTGTCAAGAATGAACATTGACTATATGTGGTTAGATTTGTGAGTGCTATGCTTATGCTATACGATAGTAGTAGGAGATCTCACACCTATTGGCATTATGATGCTAAAGTAAGCACTTGAGTGATTTGTGTTAGAGAACATATTACTGAACTTGACTCAACATGAGAACTCATATGGTTTAGTCTATAGGAATCTTATACAAGATGAATACAACTGGTCCTTTGACTTGAAGTCATTATGGTTATCTCCTTAGAGGATTTATGCACTTTGACACTCATTTTGATAGACCCGGTAAAGGGTTACACGTGGATGATTTGTTGGGTGCACTAGGAATCTAATGAACGTAGGTAGATGACTAAAATAGGACATGTCACTCCTTGTATGCTAAAGGAGTTATCACATTACATTTCAATGAATGCCTACTTAAGAAATCTATAGTCATAGTATGAGTACACGGATAAAGCATAATTGGTTTATCTTTATTGGTGTACTCCAAGAGCTAAGATATTTAAGAATAGAAGAAAACTTTTGTGATCATAATCGAACAAGACTTATAACCAAGTTCAAGATCACACTATGATAAGTTGCATGAGGATTAAATTATATGGTAACCATCTTCGTGAAAGATAATAATGAATTAATTAATCCTTTTAGAAAATTAGGTAGTCATGATGCTTTGTTAGAAGTCAATCTTTACTTATGTATCAAAAGATCAAGAGGTGTCTCTTGTTCTTAATACATTGTCGACATATCGGAGAACCTATTGAGTCACACACATTAGTTTAAGATTTCATATGATTAAAGAGAAGCAAAGATATTGAAAAAAAATTCAATTTTGAAAGTTTCCTATTTTGAAAACGGAAAGTTTCCTAAAATGAAAAGCTTTATATTATAGAAATCAGTTTTATAGTTCGAAAGTTAGTTCCAAATTTGAAATTAAATAACCTAAAATAGAAATTAGTTTCCTAATTTAGATTTAAGGGTAATTTGAAAAATTATTTCCTAATACAAGCCCCCTAAAATTATCTAAGTTTATTTATTTGGATAGTCCAAATTAATTAATTAGACCAAAATGATTTTGGGCTAATAGGGTTAATTAAAAGCATGAAGATATTTTGATGAGAGGATAAACATGAATCTTATTGGATAAGGATAAATGTTTAAAGATAAAGATCAAAAGCATACATATTACATAACTCTTAATTTTTGAAGGATTAGGATGCAACAACCAAAAGTCCAAATTAGGATAAGTTGTCACCCCTTTCATTATCCTTAGAAGATAAGGAAACTCTTCTCCTATAAATTGGAGGAAAGATGTGGCGATAAGTATGATTGTTTAGGGAGAGAGAATTTGACACGATTACAAGGAGAGCTAGGGTACACGAGTAATAGAAAATAAAAAAGGAGAAAATAGTTTTCTCCTAAAAAACCTAACACACGCCATTTTCTTCTTTTTTTTTTAGGTTGTCGCAAAATTACCTAGATTACATTTCTATAGAAAACACTAAATAAATCGGACGATGTAGAGGCAAGACTCTACCGGTTTTTAGCATTTCTTTATGATTGCTTGGATTGCGTGGATAATTAATAGAGGTCGGATGCTTGGACGACTCTTTTTTATACTAAAGAATTTAAATCTAAGCTATAAAAGGTAATTCTCTATTCATTGTTTTAATTCATAAATATATGGTTAGTTGATTCAATGGTATGATCTTGGGCCCTTTATATGGAGGAAATTCTTATTTTATTCCGTACCTCCATAGGATGCATGATCTTTCATCCAATAGGCTTCGCTTCTCTCTCTACGATCTCAACTCTTGTTAAGGCTTCTTCTTTTTCATATATTCTTAAAGGTCTTTTCTATTCTTCTACCAAAGTTTCCACCTTAAGCTCTAAAAGAGCATCCCTCTCTCATACCCAACCCTTCTCTCAAATACATTCTCCTTTGTTTTCTATCTCTAACCTTTATGATGAACTCCTTTATTATCGATAAATGCCCTTAAAGATCATCTAGTGATGAGAATTTTAATCTTATCTTTTAGAACCCTATAATGTTTTGTCAAATGGTTGCATCCTCTATGAAACATATAGTATCAATCTCTCTCTCTCTTCCTAAACTATCTAGATCGAACAATGAACATCTTTATCTTTAATGATCAAGAACATCAATGTTTAACTTAAGTTGATTGAAGTACTATTTATATGGAATCCTCGGCCCTTCATCATTGGTACTACTTTTAAGGATTTCCTCATCCTCCACCCATCATATCTATCTCGATCCCTTTCTTGTCTTTTATTCATTTTCTTATTGTTTTTCGGATAATTGATTAAATAGATCGATTATCTTATCCAAGTTATATACTTTTCAACTTTCATATTCAATTCTTGCATGGAGCTTGGCTTGTCAAGTGTCAAAATTTTTTTGAACTCCTTACCATAGACAATCGATATAAATGTCAAAATAGCTTTAGACACCATGAAGTCCATTATTTTCGGTGTTTTTGCATAAAACCTCATCATAAACTTTCTTAATGACTTTGAATGCTTTTTTATATATATATACATAAGCATTACAACATTTTCTTAAGTCATTTATTGGTCATAAAATGTCCTAAGAAAAGATTGAAAAGCTCTTAAAAGTTCAAAATACACCAAGGAGGCGAGTTTGAAAACTAATCCCTACCTCTCCTTTTTAAAATAGAGGGAATGCTTTACACATCATCGGGTAGGTCATCTTATAAAGGACCATCATAAACCTAAAATAACTAAGGTGGTTACTTGGATTAGATAGGCCATCATGTGTGACAACCCCAAGAGTGAGCCATGACTGGTGTGAAAATCGAAGGAACTCGTGAGGCTCACCTCGACTTAAGCAAGTCTCAAATATCTAACTATAATCCTCAAACATGTATCACTCCAAGTATCATTTCTAGTTTAAATCTATAGTCATCATTCTAACTAATCAATATCACAATGCTTAAACATATCCATAATCAATTTCTAATACAACTCTCACAAGATATAACTAACATAGCCATAATCAATTCCTAATACAACTCCCATAAGATATAACTGCAGAGCTTCTAAGAATTATAACAAAATCAAACACAAGTTCTAAGAGATTACAAGTAAATAAGCCACACGATCAATCTGCCGACTTCAAGACAAGTAACTAAGTAGAAGCTAAAAGGGCACTCTTACAAACCCTACAAAACTAAAATTATGAAGGGTGACCAAATCAATAGCTAGTAAGTAGATACTATATAACACATCTAAAGGAGAGAAATAGGCTAAGGATGATAACTTAAAATTTGGATCAAGATACAATGTTTATTTCTTTAAAATGAATAGATATCATAAATACCAAATCTTAATTGGCTCACGACTAATTCATATCAAATCATCAAAACATTTATATATACATATATCATATTTAAATCAAATTAATTATCTAAATTACACTTACATATCATAATCAAATCAAATCATACTTTTAAGTTTGCCGTACACTTGAAGTGAAAATATAACGTATCATTGGATACGAACGTCCAAAGGTCATGCCATTTGTGACTAGGTTTTTGTATGTTAGCCAACACATGGGTTAGCACTCTACCTCTCCTAATAGTTGGAGCCTCATATAATTAAGCTCAAAGGTTATGCTACCCATCGCTAGGTGCCCCAAGGTAACCAAATCATATCAAAAACCATATAAGCTTATAAATATTCTAAATCCAAGTATTTCAAACACAATGCATGCTTAAAATTAGAGTGATAGTATAATTCAATATCAAATAAAGATTAACAAAATTAGATGAATAATAAAAATAATGGTGTAATATAAATTAGCATTTAAACCCATAAATACATATCAAACCAAGTAAAATACTTGTTCAAACATATGCTCAAATCTCTTTTTAAATCACATCAAATTATTTTCGATATAAAATCATTTTAAATACTCATAGGGTTGATTTCCATCTAAGTTCAAAGAAATATGATTAAAACATAGATAAATCAATGATACATGATAGAAATATCAAAGGAATTTAAAAACCTAACGTGCTATATAATATCCACTCACGAGTACAAATGAAGAATTGAATGAAATGAAGGTTGTTATGATGAAGTCGTCCATTTCGAAGAATCTAATAACACAAGATGGTGGAATAACCATCAATATCACCTATCAAAAAATAATTCAAAACAAATGAATTATTCTAGAAATTGAAATACAAGATTATCTACAAGAATGAAAATTGATCGAAAGACTCAAACCGATAACTTTAACTAAACTCTTACTCTGTCAATCAATTCTAGACAATTTTCTAACTAATTCTAAGTTCACTTTATAATCTCTCCAATAATTCAATTATCTATCATCAATTTCCAATTTAATTCAAACTTTAAACAATCAGTTCTTAATTAAATCATCAATACTATTCTAATTCACTCAAATCTCTTTTCATACCTCTTTAATGCATACATTTATATACTTAATTCTTTATTTTTCTTAATTTCTTTTCAATCCAAAACCAAAATTTAGATTTTTTTCACTATTCATCATATTCAGCCTCTCAATTAATCAAATTTACTCAATTCAACTTCAATTTAACTTCATAAATCACTAACCCAAAACCATTAAACTTCATTTAATCAGTTTGAATCACTAAATCAACCTTTTCTCCTAATGGGTCTCAAAACCCTAATATTAATCTAACTTAATTCTTCATTCAAATAATAAATCCAATGTAATCCAACTTTCAAATCATCAATAATTATATGAACATTCCAATTTAAAGATCCAATGATAAAAATCTTACATTTGATAATTTGCTCTTCAATCTCCAATTCAATTCTAACTTTTCAAGCTTTTCAAACTATAATCTAACTAAAATCCACTTAAATCAACTTGTTTATGGTTTTTCTAAATTAATTTAACAAAGTTTTAGCTTAGAAATTGAAGAAGGGAGATGGGAGGAAATTAGAGAGAATTACATGAGAAAGAGAGGGGAAGAAGAAAGAAAAATATAAGGGACAACAAAGCTGTCTCGTTTTTATATCTAGCTCGAATTGTTTTTAAATTACTAACTTAAATATTAACTAAATGTCATTTTAGGATGGTTTATTACATTATGCATATTTAAGGATGGCTACTTACCATTCAAAGGTGAGCATTTAAAAGTCTCCTAGTTAACGGAGATTCTTACATCGAGCTAACTCCCTATACTTTCATCATTAAAGCCTTGTTTGCTTGCTTTTCCACCATCGGTCTCATCTCGCTTTTCACTTGTTAAATCTAAATGCTCTGTTCTCACCTTAACTTTCGTCTTCATATGCCATCTTTTTTTTTTTTTATCTCTTTCTCTTTCTTATTTGTCATCTTCTCCTAAAAGACTCTTTTTTCACACTTATGCAAGGATTATCTCCCCTTTTCTTCTTCTACGACCTTATTGATCATCTCATAAACTTGTTCAACTATAAAATTTTTTTACTATTAAGCCGACTAAGCTCTTTCTCATTGTAGAATCTTTACTTTCTTTACTTGATTGTTTCCATCTTCTTTATCATTATCCATATAAGTAGTCTACCTTTTCTCTCTAAGTTTTGTTTCTCCTACACCTTTTTGTCATTGATCATGAGGCTCTTTTATTGTCATTGCTCGATTGTTTTGTATGTTTCATTGTATAGCTTTTTATTTTAAGATCCCTATAAAAAATGCTAAATGTTATCGCTTCGATAAATTGGGCTTGAACCTTGGATTATGGATCGTAGCTAAGTTTGGACTTATGCTAAAAAATAAGACCTAATAAGGATAAGAGCTCAATCAGCCCTTTCAATGAGCAAGTCAATATCTTTTAGTCATAATAAAATAATAATATAACTTGAGAATTAGGACATATCTTTATGCTTTTGTTCTCTTATATCTTTGTTCCTTATGTTTTTAGTTGGAAAATGTTGAGATATTATTGTCGGTCTTATATCTTAGTATGTATGGTATACAATTTGAGTTCCTTTTATTGGTGTTGTTTTTTTCTTAGCTTGAGCTACGAGAGAAAATTATCTTTTCATTTAAAATAAAATGGATCTATGGTATATTTTTTTTATCACTAGACGAGTGAGGGATATCTTCGACTAATTTGTATGTTGATTAAGACTAAGAGTGTGTTTGATAAGCTATTTAAGTAGTTAAAAAAATTAAATTGAAGTACTTAATGTAAAAAGTTTGCTTGATAATCTAAATAATCTCATATTTAAAAATTTAATTCAGTCAAAATCCACTTAATCAAGTAAGTTAAAGTTTATAACTTAAAACTTTTTTATTAACATGCTCGGTTGAAAGATTTTTAAAATTTTTTAAATATAACTATATAATCCTCATGTATTCTTATAACTCTAACTATACTAATGATGATTGTCATAAGCAGAAGGAGGTCTATAGTGATGGTTGAAGAAAGCCACATGCTTGCATCGATAGATATAATAATGCTACAAAACGCTCACCTTTTAGAGATATTGAAACTTCATCTCCATTGGCAAGACAAAATAGTAGAGCGAGTTTTCCTCTACACTACCTTATGTAGAAAAACTTTAACTTCGAAAATTCATCAAATTTCACCTCTTCCCTTATCATACTACATTGATCGTAAGAGAAGGCAAAACTTCAAATGTCGGCACTCGAGCACTAGAGAACAAGTCCATGTTTAGCTTGCGGAGATCCTAATAATTACCACTGCGAGTTCTTAATTTTAGGTCTTGGTTATTGGATTTCTTGTACATTTTCCAACTATGCTTATTTGCTAAGATGATAACTTGAATTCTAGCATGTGCAAATCTAACTTGACAAGTTCTCTACCTTCCTCACCCCAAAACTGAAAAAGTTGATATTCATTGCCACGTTACGTAAATGTGCAACAACCTATCCATTTATGAAACAAAAACTAAAGTAGAAGCTTTTACCGAGACAAATAATATGATTCTAATAGCTTTAATTATTCCATTTCAAATGACACTAAACCAAGTAAAATTGAAAATTGATCTCTCAACTTTTTATAGCACTATTGCTCCTCTACTAATTCGAGAGATATAAGCAAAATAGGTGATTAGGTTTCATTCAATTTGGATCGAGTGAAATAATGTGTCTAGCTAGTAGTGATACCTCATTCTACTTAATAGAAAAATCCAATTTGCATTAAATAATTTATTCAAAAATTATTTTTGTTGTAGTTGTAGAAGGACTTGACATATTTTATCCTTAAAAAATGGATAAAAACCTAAATTCACTTAAAAAAATTTTATCTCTAATTTTATCTAGGGATTACTTACATTAAATAATTTTTTTAAGGACTTTTTATGCTTTGATCAATCCTACAAAAGGCTTTGATGCATTTTACCTCATTAATAATCATTTTTATTGAATTTTTATTTATTTATTTTGTACACACAAACACATCTATCTATATATTTTTATTTGTATTAAAAAATATCATGTTACAATTGTAAATTTAAATTGTCATGTATATAGCCTTAATATATTTAGTAACAATAATTATCAAACAACATTATTATATTCGGCACTTAATTTTCAATAAATATCAAACGAGCTTGTTAATAAAATACTCAATACTTAATTATTCATCACTTAAAATTTAATACTTAACAGATTCAATACTTAATTTTCAGTTTTATCAAATAACACTTAAGTCAAGTCTCGTCTCTTGATGATTTTAATATGCATCTTTCACACCAATTTGATACATTTAGAAAATTTTAATAAAATCTTTTAAATATTGGGTTCGAGATTGAACCTATAAAGTTAAAAAAGAAAGCATGTCTTCTTAACAACCAAGCTAACTTCTTAAAATTTCAATTATTATGTTTTTAACCTTAAAAAAATTCATATATATATATATATATATATATATATATATGTTATAAAATAAATAGAAATAATAGGAGAATTGAAGAAAAGGATGACAAGAAAATGAAATCACTATAATATGAATATAAGTGATAAGAACTTCAAAGTTTCTCTTATTCTCTCTAGGAAACTTGTACACTAACTAATGAACAATCAAGCCTATTTATAGGCTTCAAAATTGAGGAGAGAATTAGAAGGGACTATGAATGATCAATTGCACCACCCTTTCAATTTCTCATATTGAATGATGAATTGAATTATATTAAGAATCATAAGTAGTGGGGATATGAAAAGTGGATGAACATGATGATGGACATTCATTATTTCATAACACTCCCTCGAATGTCCATTGTACAAGGAATATGCCTCGTTAAAACCTTACTAGGAAAAAACCCGAGTGGGAAAAAAAATCCTAGTGAAGGAAAAAGATTACAATATTCCTTGCACACATTAATCTCCATTTTGGTCTCCCCTCGTTGAAGGCATTATTTAAGATCTCTAAGATAACGCATTCCAATCTTGTGAATTATCTTCTCAAAAGTTGTGGTAGGTAACACCTTGGTGAACAAATCTGCTAGATTATCACTTTGATGTATTCTTCCTTTAATGGAACTATGCAAGCAGCATTATCTTCATATGATATTGTTGGAACTTCTTTTGCTGATAGATAAACCGCATGTCTCTCGGATATGATGGATCGTTGATCTTAGCCAAACACATTCTTGACTTGCCTCGTGAATTGATATTTCTGCATGATTTGAAGATATTGTAGCCGTGGTTTGCTTCATAGGATGCCAAGATATAGTTGTATCTCTATATGTAAATATATAACCGATTGTGATCGAGCTTTATGTAAATTAGATAAATAACTCCGCATCCGCATAGTCAATTAATCTTATATTTGATTTATTGGAATAATATAAGCCCATATCAATTATTCCTCGAATATAACGTAGTATATGTTTAACTTTATTTCAATGTCTTTATATTGAAACGGAACTATGACTTGCTAATAAATTTATAGAAAAGACTATAACGAGCTGGATATTATTAGCAAGATACATCAATGCACCAATAGCACTAAAATATGGTACTTCGGGACCAAGTAGTTCTTCGTTATCTTTTCGAGGTCAAAAAGGGCCTTTTTGGATATCAAGTGAATGAACTACCATTGGGCTAGTCAATGAATGATCTTTATATAGAATCATTGTAGAACCTTTTTCGATATACATTGACTAATGAATGAAAATCTCATTTTCCGAGTGCTCGAACTGACGAGTCGAGATAACATTTTATTTTTCCAAGATATTCATATCAAATTCTCCTTTTAGGTAACTTGTAACACTTGGAATCTCTTCGGGAGTTCCAATAATATTTAGGTTATCAACATATAAAACAAACCCTTTTTCAAATAAAAACATATGAACAAATAGGGTTATTTTTTATATAACTTTCTTTCAACAAATAATCATTGAAGTGATTATATCATATGCACACGGGTTAGTAATAAAAAAAAGATATAAAAATAAAATATAAAAAGTATAAATTGAATTTCTAAAAACCAAAATAATAAAACAAATACTAAAATAATCCTAATAGAGATCTCTATAATTTAATTGAATTCTTATCTCGAGAATATGTATCACATGCTTCTGCATGTCAAGTCCTTCTAGGACTTTCATACTTATTTCATTTCAAATGAACAAATAAACCGTGATCACATTCATTAAATGCATGCATATGAATGTTTTTCATATATTTTTTCATGCTAATGAGATAACAACAGATAATTGCATCCACTATAGGAGAATATCTTTCCTCATAGTCAATGTCAATTCTTTATGAAAACTTTTGTGTTAAAAGTTTTGCTTTATATCTTATAATCTCATCTTTCTTATTTCATTTTCTCATAAATACATATTTGTATCTCACTAGCTTAACATCTTCGAGTGTTTTAGTTATGAGTTTAAAAAAACTACTCTTTTATAAGAGAACATAATTCTGCCTAGATTGCTCTTTTCATTTAGGCCAATCATCTTTATGTCGATATTCTTCAATAATTTAGGCCCGGGATCCTTATTTTCATCCATAATATCAATTGTAATATTATATGCAAAAGTCTTATCAATAGATATTTCTTTTCGATCCTATTTTCTCCCTGCATTGATATAATTTATCAAAATCTCTTGATTTTTCTCAAGTATTTGGACTTCTTCCGGAAGCCTATGATCGAAATATATTGGACCATTTTGTAAATATTTTCATCTTGCCCTTTTCTTTTAGAGATTTTTATCTTTAGAACCGATCGGTCTTTCACGCTTCGGGCGTGCTTTAAATTCGTTAGTTATAATATTAATAGATTATCCTTCGAGACATTAATTAAAATAGGAGCATTCTCAGCGGGGACATGCATTTTAGTTACTCATTTAAGATCCGAGAATGCATTTGGCAGTTGGTTTCAATATTTTGTACATGAATTATCTTTTAAACTTCTAGTTCACATTATCTTCTACAAGAATCAAGGTGATATAAGATAGAGTACTCCATGTAATCTTTTTTTTCAACATTTTCAATCGCTTATTTTGCTTATTCTCTCCCCTAATGTTGAAAAAACTATTTCATCAAAATGACGAGTCGATAAATCGAGTCGTAAAAATTTCCTCTTGTTCATGAATCAAGAGATTGAATTATCGAAGAGGATTCATATATTCTCAATCTCTTTTAAGTGCTCATTTTATTTCATTATAGAGGAGTACTAAGGATATACACTCGTAATGCTAAAAATTCTTAAACAAGAAATAATTGGCTAATGACCATAAATCAATTAAAGAGGAGAGAATTTCGATAACTCATGGGTCATATGCGAATAAGTGTTGTTGCATGTAAGATTGCATGTCCTCAAACATAAACAGAGAGTTTTATTTTTAAATAACGGTTTAGCTATCAATTCGAGCCTTTTGATAAATGATTTTGCTAAACCTTTTTTAGTATGAACATGAGCAACAACATGTTCAACCTTTATTTTAATAGCCAATCAATAATAATTTAATGCTTGAGAAATAAATTCATCGACATTATCAAGGTGACTTGTTTTAATGGCATAATTTAAAAATTATGCTCGAAATCAAATTATTCGCTAGCAATCTCGAAAACGTCGGGTTTCGAGTAGATAATAAGCATATATATGACCATCTTGTGGATGCATTTATCAAAATCATAAAATATTTAAATGGTCCACATGGTGGATGAATTGATCCACATATATCACCTTGAATACATTCTAAAATACTGGAGATTCAATCTCAATTTTACTTGATGATGGCTTAATCATCATTTTTCCTTGACAACATGCAAGCACATGAAAGTTCATTAAATTGAAGAATCTTCCGGCTCTTCAATAGATATCCATATGAATTTTTAATAATTTTTCGCATCATGAAAGACCCAAGATAGAACAACTGGTCATATCACATAATAAAAGTATTTGAATTAGTAAACTTCGGTTTACTACAATATTTGTTTCAATCATTTCAATGTTTGTAATAAATACTAGAAGAGAAAACGAGATAAATTTTTTGATAGATATTTTCTACCCGATATAATGATTATAACATATAAGTATTCACATTTGCTATCTTGATACGATATCAAATCGGATGAGTATCTTTGAAACTTAACAAATTTCTATAAGACTTTGAAGAGAATAGTACATCATTCCTAATAAATTTATCCTTTCGGATAATAACATATTTGCTCTTCTAGAGCTTTCTATTAGATTGATATTATCATATATAATATTAAAATAAAATAAACAATCAAATAAATCAATAGAAAATAAATAAATCAATATATTCCTCATAAACACAAACAAATAAATAAATAGTAAAATAAATTTGTAACCATTAATATACAACATAAATTATAAAAAATATAAAAAATTTTATTTATAAATAGAAAAACTAACAAATAATTAATTTTAATTACTATTACTTTGATATATAAAATTAGCCTATATATATATATTTTTTTTTTCAACGAGCTTTGACAAGGCTTGATGAGGTGCTTTGGTGTACGACAGTGTACACGACTAATGTTCATTCATACCATAATTATAACATTCATCTTCGGAATATTGACTTTATCTATTTTCATTCTTTTCTTTTTCTTTTTCATAGTTATCCACTTCGATGGTAAGATGTAATATTATAGTCATCACAATTATAATGATAATTATTTTGACAACATCCATGGCTATGACTACATCGTCATCCATGTCTAAAATTATTATAAATTGTCACATTCACTTCGGGGAATGGAATAGATCCAATTGGATGAGATTTATTCTTTTTCATCAATAGCTTTTCATTTTATTTAGCCATGAGCAAATATGAAATTGATTCATAATATTTCTTAAACTCTTTTTCTTGATATGCTACTGCGAAGCATATTCAAGGCATGAAAAGTAGATGATCTTGATATACTACTGCAGGAGCATATTCGAGGCATGAAAAGTAGATGATATTAACTTAGCATCAAGCACTCATGATCAATAATTCTTGCCCAAAATGTCAAGGGTCACAAAATCAAGTTTTGTGATGGTTGATAAGATATCATTAAAATTGTATAATGCAAAATATAATAATAATGTTAGGAAATAAAGATAAAATATAATAATAAAATTTAAATAAAAATAAAAATAATAATAAAATTTGAACTTTTCAAATAATATATATTAAATTATTGCATTTTATCTATTAAATTATTAAAAATTTTCAAATATATATTCTATATATCATTAAATTTAAAATACATAATAAATTAGATACATACCTCTTAATGATCTAAATAATAATTTAGATCCAATCAATAGAGCACTCGTGCAAAAGAAATCCAATGGTTGAAACAATTGATTAAGTGTTTTGATAGATACATATCTCATGGTCTATTATCTCGATTGGCTAGAACTTCGTGCGATAACGTGTTATAAAATAAATAGAAATAATAGGAGAATTGAAGAAAAGGATGACAAGAAAATGAAATCACTATAATATGAATATAAGTGATAAGAACTTCAAAGTTTCTCTTATTCTCTCTAGGAAACTTGTACACTAACTAATGAACAATCAAGCCTATTTATAGGCTTCAAAATTGAGGAGAGAATTAGAAGGGACTATGAATGATCAATTGTATCACCCTTTTAATTTCTCATATTGAATGATGAATTGAATCATATTAAGAACCATGAGTAGTAGGGATATAAAAAGTGGATGAACATGATGATGGACATTCATTATTTCATAACAATATATATATATATATATATATATATATAACACACTTGATTGCAAAAAGCTATAGTTAAGAGAGAGGGTGTGGACTTCGGATAGAAGTTCTTCCCTCACCTAATCTACCAAAAAGACTATTTTTCATTACTGTGTAAGGCAGGCAGGCAGGGAATAGGACTTATAAGATGTCGGTACGTCTTGAGGTTATACACGACTATTGTGGGATTGATCAAGAAATTCATATTGACAGGTCCATCAATGCATAAGCCAGTGGATTGACCCGTCAAGTTCACTGATTTACAAACACTGTTGTCAATATTTTAGTATATTTGTCATGTTAGCAAACTTATGAACATACATCCACCATATGTTCCATGACAATATTGTTGTTGGAGCCGCAGGATAAGCTCTGATCATAGTTATTGTTTTCATTAAAGACAAATTGTCCTTTACGATTGAAACAGGAGACATTTAAGCATTAACCAAACAGCACTATTGAACAGAGGGAAAAAGCTTTAAGCAAAATTAGAACAATATCAAGCTAGTATTCTTGGTAGAAGGAAAAGGTAAAAGTTTTTTTTTATTATTATTATTTTAAGCAAACAGTAACCTAAGACAAAAAAAAAAAAAACTGCATGCGATGAGGAGGTCACAGAATTAAAAGTTTCAGATTAACAAAACATGCATGCTGTGTAACAGTGCAAAAAGCAGGAGAACCCAGAAAAAGGTTGATGATAAGAAACAAGTACAAAGAAGGGCGTGGGCGCATATGCCAAGGACACAACATCTTTTGAACAACTTTTATATATGGAGAGATAATTAAAGAGTGCACAAAACGTAGCTGTAGCCTGTACAGAGAGAGAGAGAGAGAGAGAGAGAGTAGTACGTACACTGAACCTCATCTTTCAACTTTTCTGTGCCTTGTTTGTATGTGTTATTTGGAATCTTTTCGGTCATAAATTTCCCTTTTTTTTTTTTTCGAAACATTTATTAATGGGTTTCAAAAATTTCAACTAAAAAACAGTGAAGGAGAAGAGAATCCCACCTCATGCATTTAATGCAGAAAGTTACTTCTTCGATGGTTGTATGTGTGTTCGTCCAATATCACGCAGCTCCCGGGATTGCCGCCGAATTTTCGTTAAAGACTTGGAATTCAGGTTGGATATGTAGCAAATTAAGTATGGGAAAATCAACTTCTTTTAACCCATTTTTATGACGCAAAATTTTGAGCGACGTTATGGTGTTGTAGAGGAGACGGAAAACAATCATGGCATGAAAAAGAAGAAGAAAAAAAGGTATAAAACTTTATAGTTAGTGGAAAATTTATTTTCTTTGAATGTATTATATTTAAATACATATATTTTTAAAAATAGTTCGAAGAACTAATTTAATTTTGATTATTATATAAATTGATTCGATAATGTTTTTTACGTAGAATTGAAAAAAAAAAACAGTGAATGCTAGGGACGAGTGAAATACTGGTTGAAAGATGATATTTATAAATACTAAAGCTGAAGTTCTGTAATTTTTTAAAGGTAGAATGTTAGGGAACATAATTACTTTCATTTTGTTTTATTTTTACCATATTAGTAAAGATTCTAAAAGTTGCCCGTAGCAATCTGTACATGGTTGGGAAGGACAGTGACACAATCAAAGGCAGTGTGTCCGCATTCAGACTGCAATATTTGGAAGAACATGGATCTGAGGTCACATACATAGTGTTAAATATACTTGTGAAAAGAAGAACAAAAGAAGATTTCCTTTCACATTATTGTACCAATCAAGAAAAATTTTGTTATGTCTACTTTACATCAAGTCGTTCTAGTTAAGAGGTATTTGGTATGGGAATCCGATGCGTATTGGAAGGAGACAAAATTTTCTATGACGTTGTAGGATCCATAATTGCAGTTTTCATTTATCAATGTAATGATGTCCTGTGAATGGTCTATTGACTCGTTTATTCTTTGAAGCTCTACCTCTACTATGAGTTGCCTAGAAATAACAATATTAGGAAAGAAAAATTGGTGTCTAATCAATCTATAATTTGTTGTAATTACTGTAATATATGCTTGTAAGAAATGATATGCTGATGCCCACTTGAATCAGGATACTTGCATTAGGCGAGTGTGAGTCTAAAAGGCCGGCATCCATAATAGATAGTTTTAAATAACTATCGTTACGTTATATAATAATTTTAAAGTATTTCGTTATTGTTATTTTAATATTATAATAAGTTACGATCCGTAATGATGACCACGATCGTTTTTTTATCCGTCTATTATTTAAAATTATGATACTAGTAACTCGACATTTAGTTGTGCCCTATCTTCAAGATTCAAATTAAAGATAGATGCCTGTCTCAAAAATCTTTTTGTTTCTAAATATTAAGATACAAGAAAGTTAAAGAACTTGCATCCTGAATTTCATGACACGCATTTAAATTAGGTTGATCTTTGTAGCACTTGAAGAGTCATGCTTCTAAATTGAGTAAAGCATTTTGAATTTCTCTAGATAACTACAAGATGGGATTACTGAGAATTAAAGGAGGGAATCAACAGAAGGAATAAATAAAGGAAGATAAAATGATTGCACCGCAATGAATTATTTGTTATCTTGCTAACTCTCTAAAGATCAAGACAATAACCTGGCGAGTCAAAACCTTTCAAGTCGCAAAACTTATGAATATCAAAGAGAATGAAAACATGACCCAACAAGAGGAAGAACATCCCTAGGTTTTGGGCACCCATTCATCCACAGGAAGAGCCATTTCATCTTCAGCTTTCGAGCATCTTTTTGAGTTTTCAACATGCAAATGATGGATTTTCACCATCCAAAACATGAGCTTTCTCTCCCCCTCCCGTCTCCTCCTCTCCCCTATGCCTGGCGCGGCCCCCCCCCCCCCCCCCCCCAAGAAATTTGCCATGTTTTATCAGTACATAAACACAAACCGTACCAAGTTTAATTGCAACATTTAATGACACCATTTTACATGCTGAAATCATTAAAATAGGATCATAAATATGATTCATGATATGAAAGACCCAGTAAAAATATAGCAGAACAAAAGGCAACTATCAATAGCATGTGAAAGATGATCATGATATAAACTAGCACGAGAGCAACAACCTCACAAATTTGGCTCTACAAGAACTAAATCAAAAGAGAGAAATGGACACCAGCTAACAAATAGTCGAAAAATTTTATGTAGCACCCCCAATTATTACAAGGCTGTGTATTCTTCTCAGCGTCTTTGATTTTGCAAAATTACCGATCCCATAACAAGCAGCAGCATAGGATTGCTGCAAGGGCTCTGAGTATTGTCTACGCTTACATTGTGTGGTTTTGTTGTGCACAGGCTTTTCATCTATGAAATGGTCAAAAAGGGTTTAGCTTTGAGCAGCATAGGATTGCTGCACGAGCATGACACAGAGTTCTTCCCTTAAGCCTGGTTCTGTACCACAATCCTAATTGCCTGAAATTTTAATCCTGCAAGGTTGGAATAAGGTACTCCTTTTATATGCTTCTCCAGGACTAGGCTGCTGGCCAGCCCTTAAAAAAAATAAAAAAATACTAAAATACTAAAGTAAATGAACAGTAAAAACCTCATATCTTTTAGATTTTTTTAGTAATAAAAGAATCTGCATGTAGAATAAAAACACAGAGGCTACTAAAACTTAAGATTCAGTACTGGACTGCTGAGGCTCTGGATCTAATCATCACACAGACCTTAAACACACGATTTACTTCACCCATACTTGCAACGCTGAATTACAAAGAGACCTTTCAAGTCTGGATACATTGATTCTACTTCTAAAATATTCTGAAGTGAAAGAAACATCTTCTTAAATAATGTGACGATGAAGATCCTACTCCTTTCTTTCTTCTCATGCCAAGTATAGAAAGAACCGAAGAGCAGGCTTTATTACTTTCTGTTAAAAAAAAAAAAATCTGTTATCACGAATCCCCAGTTTATTTTCTATGGCAGGTAAAATAAAGAAAAACCAATTCCATCCAGAAAATAAAAAAAAGGATAATGAAAGAGAGAAATACACAAGTTATAGACATTCTACATCATCAAATTGTCTCATTTCATGTCAGAGAAAAGTTATGACTATTGTTAGAGATTATTCAAATGTCACTTCAGGAAGAGTGATGCTATTTACGTACTTACGGAGTGCCAATTATCCTTATTTCAACACTTCTTCCCCATAGCTCCTCCATAACATATGGTGAAAAGCTATGGTGACATTCAAATTATTAGCGCACATTTTCAGAACATCAGATGCAGTGAATTCACTATGCTTGCTCACTTACCTTCTATAATGTTTCAAGAAAACAGGGAGTTGTTTTCAGATTATTTCAATCTACTTAACCATCCACCATTCTTAAAGAAGATTACACATGATAAATTAATTTCTCTTACCTATAAGGGATCCACTTTACAGAAGCAATACTGTCTTACTATCGAATCCAACGAAAACCTTTTCTTAGCAATAAGAATTCGTCTAACTAATGTCCTTGACTAGAAACTGTTTGTGGTACTAAACATAGAGTATCACAGATGTAGGATTCCATAAAAAACACAAGAACGAAAAAAAAAATAAAAGATTAACATACAAATTACCATACAATAGGAGCATGAAGATACAAGCAACATGGCTCTCACCAAGGTCCAGAATACATCAAGAAAACATAGGTCATATTTACCTCCTTTACAAGGATGAAACAAACGTAATGAGTTTGAAATAGAAAAGAAAAGGCATCCAAAATTTTCACAGCTAGAAAGCTTAACAAAATTAAACTGGCAACAACAATATATATTGCACAAACAAGTGCAAATCACCAAATTATTGTTTTAGAAAGACACCAACAACTATAACGATAAATAGATTAGCAAAAACAAAAGGCATGAAATGTGTACGATAATCTTGGTGGGTGAGTTGCAAGCACAAGAATGGATTTTCAAAGGAAATTTTGATGAAAATATTATTATAATATAATCACAGAAAACAGATGAGCAAACAAGGATCATAAATTCATCAGAAACGGCAACTACTTTTATGCTTTGAGGAATTACTGAAAACATATATATAGCAAAGCATATACATACATTTAATAAACTGGTTACGCATGGGGCTATCCTCTATTGAAACTGGTAGAGGAAAGTGGCTTCTGAGCTTCCTTAGTAATCTGTTTATCATTACCTTGGTTGAGTACGACATGCTGCAAAATCGATTTTTAAGACAAGGTTAGATCTCCTTTTTCTAGATGCTTCAAATGATTGCAAGAATTGAAGGCTCCTATTTAACAAACTGAATTTATTTGCCACAGCACAGACCATCTTAGTACCTTAATCTGTGTCCTATTGTACGTGTAGGTGATATGAATAGATCCATCACTAGCCTGGATAACTGCTGGATATGAGAATTCCATCTCCAGATTTTCCTCTAGAGTAATAACATCAAGCCATGAGTCACCATCATCTTTGGACACAGCAACTTTAAGCACGCCCCTTGAGATAGTATTGTAAGCAAGTAAGACAGGGCCATCTTTTAGTTTGACTCCATCAATTCCTAATGCAAAAATGCATCTTGTCATTCACAACCAATACGAGGGAGCATAAGATAGTAGCTTCCAGAGACCATGGAATCAAGAACATTTTTTAATCTTTGCTTCTTTTCTCTCTCCTTTGAAAAAACATTTGGTAGTTTGAGAAAAGAAAGCAGGAGCAAATTGAAATAACAATAATACAAATTAAAATATGTTCGACTTTGAAGCTCTCAGTCCTAAATTAGGGCATGAGTGAAGAAGAGTTTATAAATAAATCAAGTCTTAAAATCCCAGAAGCAACTCCAACTAGTGCTGTAGGTAATGAGCTGATGGCATTAACAATCATACAAATCCACCTCTCTCAACTATTGTAGGCTTCAGGGTTCTCTGCCCTTGAAATAACATTTGCTAGTTTTAGAAAAGAAAGCAGGAGCAAATTAAAATAACAATAAGTAATATGTTCCACTTTGATGCTCTCAGTCCTAAATTGGGGCATGAGTGAGGAAGGGTTTAAATAAATCAAGTCTTAAAATCCCAAAAGCAACTCCAACTAGTGCTGTAAATAATGAGCTGATGGCATTATCATACAAATCCACCTCACCCAGCTATTGTGCAGGCTTCAAGGTTTTCTGGCCTATGTTTTACTGTGTGCTAAAATGGAATGTGGCATGACTAATTCTCAACTACACATCAAATTTTCATGCATGGGTTGCGCTCTTTAACAAAGATGAAAGATCTAAAAGTGGAGCATGCATGCTCCGACAACAGCTTCAGGGTTCTGTTGCCTATGTTTTAATGGTGTGTAAAGTAGAACGTGGCATGCCTCATTCTCAACTGTGTCAAATTGCTAAGCATCGTGTGCGTTTTTTTCAAAAAGATGCAAGATCTAAAAGGGAGAGCTTGCATGCTCCAATAACTGCAAAGCCACATTTTAAGAAACTGATGCAATTTTACTCTTGGTTGAAACTCAAATTTCCCTCATATTTAGAGTCAATTCTAAGTTCCAAGATCCATGTTAGGTGTGGATGGGAGGGTTTTTGGACAAATAAAGTCAAGCATGAAGGTCCTAAAAGCAGCTCCAACTAGCTTTCTTGGGGCAATTTCCAATGATATTATAGAATATAATTTAAATTGCATGGTCTTGTGATAGAGATCTGACACATGCTATGGCTAATCATGAAAACTAAGATGCGCTAAAGCTAATCTTCAAAATCAGATGAAGATACATTTATTCAACTAAACAGTAACCAACCATTTACATAACACACCAAATACAAGCAAGCCAATGGTCCAAGCCTGGAATACTAACCTGAGTTTGGGTTGGGGAGTGCAGTGGGTTTTGCATAACCCCAGGTCACACCACCATCATAGGATTCTGACATACAAACTCTTCCAATGCCTTCAACAGAACGCAATAAAACACGAAATGTCCCGTCCGCAGTCTGGAATGGTACTGGCTGAATCACACTAAGAGATGTATTTTTAACATAAATAGGGCCATATTTTCTCCATGATCTACCTGCATCTGCAGTTACCTATTCCATGCAAGTCAAAAATAAGTCAGCTGTCAGTTACCAAACATCATTAAGTTCCAAGTGCTCAAGCAATTGCATTGTTACAACCTCCATCCAGGCACCCCAAGAATTCCAACTTTCTACAGATGATCCACAAAGCAAGAGCCCATTTTCCAATAAGATTGGCTGCACAAAAGCATGGCTTATTTAAGGGCATCACAATAGCAACAATCACGCTTCATGGTTTCGGATATAAAAAGATTACTAGAGTCGGTAGACAATATATTCTGATGTTTTATAACCATACCTTATTCTTTGACGGTCCTAATATGCCAGGAGGAAGTTGTTCTCTCTCCGTCCAAGTAACACCTTTGTCATATGACCGCTTCATGCATCCACTCCATCTGAAATATAGCAAGCCAAAAGTGAACAGAAGCAACAAAGATGCAGCAGTAGCTAATAAGCTAAATCTACATTATCGTTTCCACAAGGAAATGTATAATGTAATTTAACATATTATAAAATTACATTCCAAAAGTTCAAAGAAAATTTTTCTTAACTTCGATAAAAACACAACTATTTTCAAATCCAGACAGCAAGTAACTACAAAACTAAGTTGCAACATGATATCACAAAGATGGCAAGTTAAAGTTTCGTCTAGGGTTCAGCTAAATCCAAAACAGATTTAGGCTATGTAGGGTCTGTTGAATCGACACTTGGTGGTAGCCCAATGCAGTTTAGTGGTCTGGTAAACACTCTTGGCAACCCACAATGGCCTTTTATTTCATTTTAAGAGGTTCAAAACTGATTTTGGAAAAAAAAAAAAGGTGGTTGTTTTTTGCCACCATTTAACACCAACAGCAGAGTCGATATACCCAGTTGTTTTAACCCCTGAACCATTGAGGGCCAGTCTAAGTATATTGGAGAATTCATTGGTTATTAATTCCAAAATCGAATTTGGAGGATGGAGTTACTTGGAGCACTCTTCAAATCATATGGCTTGGCTAATGCTTATACAGAACACCTCCTAATGCTAAAAAATTAATGGGATTTGTTAATACTGTGTTGCATGGCATGGTTTTTTTCCTCTCTAGCTGTCCCAGACTCCCAACATATCTGAATCTTAAATTTATACTAACAGGAACAATGTTGTATGTTAAATTGCAATTTAGTTTGTATATCACTTCTCTATAATCTTATGGCTATATAACAGATTTCACCAACAATTATACAGAATTGGGCAGCAAAACATTCAATTACAGTAAATTTGATGCTTGATGTCATATCATATTTTTCTGAACCAATGAAACTATCCTCCCTGTTCTGAATTGCATAAACCAATAACTATATGGAATGCAGAAAAGACAATTCTTAGACCTGATAATGTAGAGATGAAAGAAGAGGCAGTTTCATGAAGTTAATAGTGAACGAAAACAACAAGCATATCCTTGCTTTGATTCGGTAATCAGGGATCCAACAAATTCAATGACATACCTGAAGAAATGGCATATCTCCATACACTATCTCAACCTATGGAGTTATGAGCTTCAAACTAACATAATCATAAACATCCATCAACACACTAAGCTTCCAAAGTTGACTATTGCTCTAGATATTCAACTTCTGCTTGTTCTTACTGATCAAAGGTGAACAGTACTAGAAGAAAACTGTCATTTAATTTTTAGTTGTGTTTTTTCTTTTCAGAATTTATAGTTCTGTAAATTTAGGAATTCTGTATTATATTGAGAATTGTTAGGATATTTCTCCAAACATATGCAAAAGAAATGGACAAAGATTATAATCAAACTTAACTGCTACCTTAACACCTCTCATATCACATCCTTTTCTCTTGCCTAACCCAAATAATGATGTTTGCATGAATCCCCATTTTGTATACCAACAGTAGTAGTGCAAGATATTCAACTTAAAAGGTCAGCAACCTTCTTTCTTTAAGATACTTCACTGCTGCTTTTAGATACATTCTGCCACCTCTTCTTTTGAGTGACGTGAAGGCTTTTAACTTGGCTTGGCAACCCTATACAGTGGTTGCAATTTTTTATTTTTTTTCATCAATAAGGGATTTAGGGTTTATGGATTGAACTGCCGTCTAGGATTGGAAAAGGAGTTACCAATTCATGACAGGAATTGCTTGGAATATCTATCTGCGCTTACTGTCCCCTCCAAATCCATGAACCAAATGCCACCTAAGAAGAAGGATCAGAAACCCGGAAATCCACTTTCCTAAGCCTTTGAAATATATAAAGATGGTTTCTTGGATCTACAGAACTATGCTCTTGAATCCATAAGAACAAAGGATTATGAAAAAGTTTATCCAACAAAAGGGCTCCCCTCATAAAAAATATTCTTGGAAACTCACTTTATCGGCTTAATTTTCCCTCTTATTCCATGAACTTCCCGTAAACCAAACACCATCTGAAAAGGAAAGAAAACCTAGAAATTGGAAATCTACAAGGGCCGCTAGTTGAATTTACAAGACTATGCTCTTGAATCCACAAGAACAGAGAATTATTAAACCCTTTATTCATCAAAACAACCCCTCACAAAAGAAGATGCCTGGAATGTCACTTTCCTGGCTTACTTTTCCATCCGACCCTGTGAAACACACACCACTTTAAGAAGAAGGATAGAAAACCAAGAATCCATTAAGCAAAACTTTCGTAATCTACAAGGGCTGCTTCTTGACTCCCAAAACTATGCTCTTGAATCAAGAAGAACTAAGAATTATTAAACTTTATCCATTAAATGGTTCCCTCCGCACAAAAAGGATTGGAATCCACCAGGCTTACCTTTTCCTTTGATTCCGTGAACTAAATACCACCTGAGAAGAAGGATAGAAAACCTAGAATCCCTCCGGTTCTGTGAACTAAATACCACCTAATAAGAAGGATAGAAAACCTAGAATCCACTAGGGTAAAACTTTGAAACCTACAAGGGCCACTTCTTGAATCCACAAGAACAAAGAATTGTGAAACAGTTGTTCCCCTAACACAGAATATGTGAATTATACAAGCACATAAAAGTCCTAAAAAGTCATTAGGAAACAAACACCCTACTACAATTAGATATTAAATAGTCTGGAATGGTATAAGCACACCAAAATTCTAAGAGGTCCTAAATTAAACAAACAAAATCCCTATTACAATAAGATACTAAATAGTCTAAGAATAATATATTTCTAAACAACAGGACTATAAATAATTGAAAACAGAAGTAGTCTTCTTGTCTTGCATCAAAAGTTCTTTTTTCTTTTCAACTTTTCCCTGTGGAATTAGAGTTCACAATTTTAATTTCGCAGTCACTTCGATGTGGCGTAATTTTCTTATGCAGAATGTATGCTGTCATGACAAAGACTTGAATGATGTATGGTCTGCATTCCATGCAACATGCAAAATCAGAATAGCCATTTGTGCTCTTGAAATTGGATGAAAACATATGAATTTAGCAACAACCGAAAAACGTACATACAATTTGGGGAAACTTGACTACAGAAATGAATAGTTAAATCGAAGGAAAATCACAGAGATTGGAAGTTTTACTTTTGGACCTCTTGACCCACTTTATAGAACAGTAATAACTCGTCTGATGACAGTTTGAATAGTACAGGGTTCCACATAGGAATATCAGGCTGTTGATCAGCAATGATGGGTGATTGCCAATAACCATCCTGCATGACAGATACCCACTCATAACCATCTTAAAATCCAAAGAGGAACATAACAGGAAATTTGAGAATGAATCAATTACTCACAGCAGGGATTGAAAGGCGACTAAGCCAAGAGGGCTTAAAATAAGTTAAGGAATCAATGGATACATCCAGGATCTTCCTAAAATTGCTTTTTTGATCTTTTGAATCTAACAATTGATACCACTTATTCTACTGAGAAAGTGCAGTTTACTACTGGAATGAAGAACGTAAGGTGTTGAAACAATGCTTATCCATTTATTTTTATATCGCTGGTTGGCTTGGGACATATCTGGGACAATATTCTTGCAATTTGTAGAGAACAGTGGATTTCCTATAACAAAAAGACAGAGAACTTGTTATTTATGGATTAATGGTTTTCCAGAAGGAAGATCATAAGACCTTGAGGTTGCATTCCTTCTTCTAGGGTGTGTTTGAATGGAGTTGAGTTCAAGATTTCTCAAACACTTTTCTCTATGGAAGCAACTGCTCGATAATTTTTTGCCTCTTTTGAGCACTACAACCGGGGCTTTTGGGAGTCTCATTACCAAATACGCAGAAGGATTGGAAAGCCCTGTTGATTTGAATTATCTAATTTTTCCTCTTACAGCTTGTAGTACTTTTTTGAGTCTTCCTTTCCTTCTAATAAATTTCATCTTTTAAGCAAAATGAAATACTGCTAACAGGAGGAACTACTAAAGAGCATATGCTACAAATACAGACTCATGAAAACAAACTTTTTGAAAAAAAATTAGATGATCAATCCATCAGCGACATGCTATTGATTCAGAAAGTAATCCAACAGACAGAGGAAGAATAATTACTTTGTATGTCTGTATCCAAATTTTCACATCAGGTGCTCCCTCTTTTGTACCTCCAAAATAAGCAACCAAAAAGTGATCTTTATCAACCTGCACAAAAAACAGATCAGCAACACATTAAACTGCTGCTGATGAAGGCAAACCGTAAGAATTCAAAGACAATTGTTTAACTCAATTGGACAACCTCAACAATCGTAGAGGCATGACAGTTATTGAAGGGAACAGAGTTTGCAGGAAATGTGAACTCCTCTTTCACTGGCTGCCAATAATAACAATCTTTGCTCATATTTGATATCTTGGGCGCCAGAACCGTATTATTTGTGTGTACTCGAGCGAACTTCCTGAAGAGAACTTAGAACATTTATAGGTCTTAATAATAATAACAGAGGACACAGAAGGACAGAGACAAATGCATAGAGGAAATAGCATTTCCATTAACAAATGAACAAGATAAAGATAACAGCAACAAAAAAACGAAAACATGGGGGCTCTTTCTCTGTTTTCTTTTTCCCCAGGCAACCTCCTCTGACATTTTGGTTGTAATATACGCTTTTCCCCATGATATAAACATTCAATAAGGGTCCCTCATGGATTCAAGGAAGTTATAACTGAATCCATATCCCAAATATAGTGTGCAAAACAACAATAGAGTACAGTTTGTTTCTATTGATAGGTGTTTCACTACGATCGTTCTAAACAAGGGAAACACATGTTAAAAACTTGCAGCAAATGGATGATATCTGAGATGTAGATTCTTTCCACAATTGGGTGCAGGAATTAGGGCATACATGATTAAAATAAGCACTAAAACTACAACATCAATCAGTTTAACAAATCAAAGATGAAGAGAAAATATAAGGAACAGAAAAAAACAAAAAAAGACAACCTGCGAGGACGCTTATGAAAGTCATGTATTAATCGTTGGTAGGTGTGCAATCTGATAGTGTGAGAGCTCAAGAACTCATGGTTGACTTTGGAGGGGCCATGAAAATCAGAGAAATTGGACACACAAAACAACAAGAACAAGAAGAGAAACAACACAAGGCTCCTAAACACCCACATTCCAATGAACTTCTGTTTTCAGAACTAGGTTTTCTCAGAGCAATTTGGTATGAACACACATCCATACATATAGAATGCTAAAGAAAGGAAGTCAGGATAACAGAAACAAAAGAAGAGCACCCAATTTGCATTAATTAATAGCATAACAGAAAAAAAAAAAAAAAAAAAATTAGAGAAGCAGTAATACCTAAATTGATGCCATGAAAATAAAGAATAAAGAAAGACTTTTGAGTGGAGAGAGGGAGAGAGGGAGGGAGGAGTTTATTAAAAAATTGTTCAAAGACCCAAAGAAGAGAGAGATGCAAGAAAGGGGGCACAGCTGACTGACTGCTGAGGTTACTCTTCAACTCAGCTTCAAATATTGTGAACAAAGGCCCCTTAGAAAACAAAACTTTATACATTGCCCCCTCAAGAAACCTAATTTAGCCCCTTCAAAGATAGAAAATTTACTTATTCCTTTCCCAAGAAACACATTTTTTAACACTTTCTCCTTCTCTGTGTCAAAGTCACTCTCTCAATCCTCTTCACTCCCTCACACTCTGTCTCTCTCTCTCTCTCTGCTACATCCTGAAAAAGAAAAAGTAGAAAACCCATGGGAATGGCACCAATCAATCCAGCCATTTCCCAAATTACCCCAGCAACCACACTTACCTATTTCCTCCTCCTCCTTGTCACCACCAACGCCACCAGCACCCCAATTTTATCTATAGCCAACCTGACAGCCCTCCTTTCCTCCTTACCTGACCTCTCTTCCTTCACTTCCCTCCTCGCCTCCACACCCTTTCTAACCTCAGAAATCTCCGACCGCTCTGCCCTCACACTATTAGTCATCCCAAATTCTTACCTTTCCTCCTCTTTAGACCTCACGCGCCGCCTCTCTCCTTCTGCCCTCGCCGACCTACTTCGTTACCACATCCTCCTCCAATACCTCTCTTCCTCCGACCTCCACCAACTTCCCACATCTGGGGCCCTCATTACCACCCTCTTCCAAACCACCGGCCGCGCCTCCTCTAACTTTGGTTCTGTTAACATCACTCGAAACCCAGTAACAAACGCAATCACTATCTCCTCTCCATCCCCTTTTTCCTCCTCAAACGCCACGGTTTTGTCCTTGATAAAGACTCTTCCTTACAATGTTTCAATAATTTCAGTGAATTCTCTATTAGTCCCTTATGGGTTTGATTTGATGGCATCAGAAACAAGGCCTACATTGAGTTTGAATATTACTAAAGCATTACTTGATGGCCACAATTTTTTTGTAGCTGCTTCTTTATTATCTGCTTCTGGTGTTGTACAGGAATTTGAGGCCGATGAAGGAGGAGCTGGAATAACACTTTTTGTGCCTACAGATTCTGCATTTTCAGATCTGTCGGCCACTGATGTTAGTTTACAGTCATTGCCAGCTGATAAGAAAGCTGATGTCTTAAAATTCCATGTTTTACATTCCTATTACCCTTTAGGTTCTTTGGAGTCTATTGTTAATCCTGTGCAGCCTACATTAGCTACTGAAGATATGGGTGCCGGGAGTTTTACGCTGAATATTTCGAGGGTTAACGGGTCGGTTGCGATCGATTCAGGGATTGTTCAGGCGTCTGTTACGCAGACGGTTTTTGATCAAAACCCTGTTGCAATTTTTGGGGTTTCGAAAGTGCTTTTGCCTAAAGAGATTTTTGGGAGGAATCCTGTGTTTACTAGTAAGCCAGGGAATCCTGATACGCGGAATGCACAGCCACCTTTTATTGCTTTGTCTCCAGAGAGTTCGCCGAAAATGCTGTCGTCTGCTCCAGGCGTTAGAGAAGAGATTAAGTCTGGAGTTGGAGGGTTACAGTGGTTGAGTACTCTATCTTTTCTTTCTGTTGTCGTTGTATGGTACTGTATTTAATGGTATTTTGCACTTCATAGTCAACGATTTTTTTTCTTTTTTGGGGGGTTTTGTACACGGTTATTGAATTGAATTTGGCTACAAAAGTAGCCTGTCTTGTGGGTTTTTTTTTTTTTTTTGTACGTGGCATTGTAGAGGTAGATGTCAAAGTGTGAATTCTGTAGTTTCTTGAATAATTTATAACATAAGAGCATCATATTTTCTTTGGCAGTTCTGCACTTTCTTCTTTGGCACTTGTTATAAAAATTTGATAAGAGTTAAAGGAGGAAATTGTGTTTTTTATTATTTTGGGCAGCTTGTTGTGTTCTCCGGCGGTGTTGAATTTATTAGCTAATTATGAGGTTTGAAAATTTGAGTTCTAATTTGCATTTGGCCTCTCTTTTATGTTTCAACCTTTTAAGCCATTACTGATATTGATTCTTGATGTTCAAACCAATCTCCTACATGAGTTCTGCCCTAAATGGACCCCTGACAGCACATGTTCTATCCTAAAAAATAACAAACAAATTGGTGTGTGGCAGCAGGGGATGCTTGTTCTATTGCCTTGTAGATCTCATTGGTACTTGTGCTTACTTTGGAAGTGTATGATTGAGGAGGAATTTTAGCTTGCAAAACTGGCAGCCGTTGCCTTGTTTCGTTTGGGAGTTTCAAGTGACGGCTTATGATTTTACTGGGAGTGAGGAGATTTCTTATGATCAGTTTATGGAGCAATTAGAGCTTCGAGTTGAGTGGAGACTACCTGGTTCTAGCTTTCCTACTGGTGGGTATCAACAGCTGAGAGGATTGCAAATGCAAATTGGATTTTAGAATTTGGGCGTGAACAGCTCCTCGTTACCCAAGTGCAAGTGTGAATACATTCTCATCACTTTGATCCTGATTTGTTGTGGTTCTATTTTTCATTGATACTAGGAAATAAGGATCTTTAGACTTTTTTTGTTGTTTTTAGCTTTTGGATGAGCTACAAACAGATCAATGGTCACAGGCACCAGGGAGTCCGGCTTCAAGTTCCTTACATGCGATGGCCAAGCAAGTTAATGTCTTCTGAATCTGATGAGGTATTCTTGCTTCTTTTTTCTTTCTTTTTAATATACGTGTGTGTGTGTGTGTGTGTGTCTGGCTTTGTGGGTGTGTTATTGCAATTCTCTGTTATGCCAGTTTCAATAATGATTTGTCATTTGATTTTACTTGATTGGTGGGCAAGTCTTTGAACATGTGAAGAAAACAGTGTGAGATTTGAAATGAATGATGGTCATGGAAGCAGAGGCTGGTTTAGTTCAAACTCAGAGGCGGGTTCGATTCCCGTTGTTCACCCATAACCCTAAAGTGGATGCTTCATATGAGTTCTTTTTTCTCTTCTTTAGCGTATTTTCTCTTGTGGTCCATGACTATTTATAGGATCATACTTCATTAGTAAAAAATAAAACATTTCTGAAATTTATTGATAACAATCCTATGAAACTGTATGGAAAAGCTTTGAGTGAAGCTCTTTTTGTTTACTACAATATATTTGGTGACTCAATTGGGAAATACTATTCATTGGGATTTCCATTAGGAAATACAATTTGGAGTAATATAGAGGGGCTCATAACTGGTTTTTTTCTACATGAGAGAGCAACCAATGTTCCAACTACTTTTTAGGAAGCACGGATAGCATGCCATTTCTGATTTCTACTCCACCTCTTTGGCATAAATTGATTTCTATTCTCTCATTATCTCTCTGAATCGATTTCTTGGCCTAGATTACAAGTAGAACAATATCTAGAGCTATGGTTTTGTTTTTCAAACCAAGAGTTTTTCTGGTAATTTTTCTTTTGATTCTTTGTGATTATAAACAGATTGACCCCATTTTGAAGTTTTACAGATCTTGTCAAATTGTTTGATCTAGTGCATTCCCACAAGGATCTTGATAAGTATGCAGCACCATATTCTATGAAAGCAATCAAGTTCTAGCTAAATAGGAGGTTTGGGAGGAGGAAGAGCAACCTTGAAATGACAGCATTCATTTGCTGAAGTGGTATATTGGCCTAAGTGGAACAGAGGCCTGGGGTCAAGTAAAAGGTAAACTTGTTGCTAAATTTCCATGATGAACTATGAGACATCATGAAATTAGCTTTCGTGATAAAATGGAGTATAAGATGTGATTTAGGGTTCGAATACATAAGTATAGTAGGGCTAACTGCCATGAAAGTGCTCTTCAGTAGGGCCGAGGGCAAATGCAGTGATTCTTACCTGTGGAAGGGCATTTGTGTGTCATTGGTAAACGTGTGAGTGTGCACCAGAAAGGTTGTGGAGACAGGACAGTGTTCTCTTTCTGGTGGCGGTTATGTGGGTCGAGGGACAGGGCCCTCTTTCAGGCAAGGCAGTTCCATCCTATCCCAGAAGGTCATTGGTTTACTAAAGCAGTGGAGTGGGTTAGTGGTATCGGACAATAGGACTGGAACACATTCTGCCATTTGGTGCCTTTGGTACTGCTTATAATCTTCGGTCATGAAGATTTACTCATGAACCTGTCCTCCAAAGCTGGAGAGAGGGACAGACAGATCTGCAGAAGACCTGGCAATATGAAGTTTTCCACAAGTCTGCTTATAATCTTCTTGAAGAAGATTTCTGGAGTAACTCACGTTATGAGTGGAATTTAGTTTGAATATGCAAAAGCCTATACAAGATTCTCTATTTCTTCCAGCTGGTACAGATTAACAGATTGTTAACAAATGCGCATTTAGAGGAACAGGGCATCTAACAGATCCAGTTACTTGACACTTGTGCTCGACTAAAGAGTGAAGAGGAGAACATGTGCTTAGGGATCCTTTGTGGCCAATTGTTTGGTGCAGTCTTCTGGACAAGAAGGACAAGTTCACATTTTTTGACAAGGATCATTATAAATGGTTGTGTTCAAAGTTTAAAGGTGTCTGTGATAAGGTGATGGTCAAGGATTGGTCTCTCTTTTTGGAATCACAAGCTGGCAAGATATGGAGATGGATGAATGATTGTAATTTTAGCAATCTTGTGGTGGCTAGCATGCAAGCTGTCTTTTTTTCACTAGTTCGTTGCAGAAGTTAAGCTGGCTGACTCGATTAACTCCTAAACTTCCATGAAGCTAGCAAGAGAGGAGAGACTTATTGGCTGGCACCAACATAAAAAGGAAGATGAAGTTGGATACTGATGGGTGATATATATATATATATATATATGGCCTGGTTAGCGTTGCTGGTGTTTTCTGTAATTGGAGCAGCATTGCCATTGGTGTGTTTTCCTGCTCTCGTGGTTTTCAAACCAAGCTGAAGCCACTGCCATCAGAAAGGCTTTAGCGATTACTACTTTAAATCCTTTTCTGCTTCACTACTTTATTCTGATGGAATCAGACTTGGGTATTGCTATCAGTTGGTTGAATATAGACTGGTTGGACTTGGAAGTGTCATCAAGTTTTTCTCACCATTTCCTCATTATCATAATCATTCTGAGGGGTCTTTTCTCTCATGCTTTGCTGGAAGCCAATTTCTTGCAGACAATCTTGCTAGACTAGGAGTTGCTGGAAATTCTGATTTTATATCCTGGGTTTGACTCTGATGATTGGTTTAATCTGGTCCCAGTTCTGTTGCAGAAGGTCCTACTGTTAAATTGGAAATGGATCTCCTCTTTTGGCATCTCTGGCATCTGTTCTAGATTTTATTCTACACTGTGTATCAGACAATTCTTCTGCTGCTTGGCTTACTCATATGAGTTTGCTGATTTTTAGGTCTGAAGATTGTTAGGTTATGTGGTCTTTTGCCGCTGGAACTCTTCTACTGCCGGACATTTTGAGGGAGCTCTGTGATATATCTTTCTTAATCCTGCTTGTTTTAATATATCGTGTCTCCGGGCTTTTTCTGTCTGTATGTATCCATCTCCATTGTGGTACCATTTAATCTTTGGTTCGATGTTGGGGCTGCCGTCATTGGTTTCTCTAGTGTGCTTCTTGATCTGCTGGGTGATGTTTGGAATTCATATTCTCTTGCTGTGTTTATTTTTGTTGGCCGACTGTTGTTGGAGGTTTAAGTTGCTCAGATAATTTTTGAGTCTTCTCATCAACATGCGTGTTTTTGCTTTCTTTATTTTCATCCTCATTTTCTGATTACTTTTATGTCAATACTCCTGTTCTCATTTCTGTCCAATTTTTTTTCTTTTTCTTTTTTTAATGTTTGCTTGGTGCCATATTTATAATATTTCCTCTGGTTTATCAAGAAAAGGAAAAATCTAGAACACTGAGGGAGCTTGTAGGGTAACCCCAATGTGGTAGAAGTAGGACGCTAAATCAGGCACCATTGTGTTGCTCTGTGAGGTGGTTTTGCTTTCAAGAGAGAGCCTGTGTTTTTGGCAGCTAAGGTAGAGCTATGAGAGGTTACATAAACAGCTTGGAATTGACAGGTTTCAAGCGTTGATCCATGGAAGTAGATTCACAAGATGGTGCAGCCATGATTTAGTCAAGGCCTACAGATGCAGTTTCTCTTGCGATCATGCTCAGGCGTGTTTCTGCAACTCCTTCAAATGGAGTGGACGTTGTCACACCAACAGGGAAGTAACATTGGTCTTTCAGGCAACGTTTCCAGTCTGTTTTCTACACCTCCAGGCGTTATTTTTTTGTGCTGTTTCTAGGCGTCTAGCCTTTTTGACTTCTTGGGCATTGTTGTCCCTTGTCACTTTCCTTCATGGGTGTATGCTCAATATTAAAGGGATTCCTTTTTAATAAAATGGAATAGTTACACCACAAGTATACCTTAACTTTTTTTCAATCACATTTTTTTTATTATACTTATTTTTTCAAAATTACCAGTCAAATATTGAATTTTTTTTTAACCGATAATGTATTTGTCATCTTCTAAATATCAAATTATAATTTTGCTCTTTTTTAAAAAAAATTAAATATATGAATTTGTAATTTTTTTTATTTGAATACATCAATTTTTTAAAAAATTGTCAATCAAGTATTTCGTCAATTTTTTTGTTAAGCGATGATGTGATCGATTACAAAATTATAATTTTTTTTATAGACTTTCTCTTTAAATTATTTTACCATTTCAAAATTTGACAATATATATATAATTTTTTTAGCCATAATATCTCAAACTAAAGCATGTTAGGTTTGTTGTTAAAAAAAAAACTCGGTTAAGTTTAGGAGTGAAAATTGAACTAAAACACAAATAAATCTTTTCAATGAAAAACTCACATTTGTGTTTCCTTGAATTTTCACATCTAAATCTAACTATGTTTTTTTTTTTTTTAACAAAAAGCCTAACTAAGTTTAATTTAAGATTTTATAGCTACAAAATAACTACTTTTTAAATTCTTTGTAAATTTTAAAATAGTAGAATTATTTGAAGGAAAATTTCTTTTATATATATGTGTGTGTGCGCGCGCGCGCACGGATACATCACAAGTTAACAAAAAATATTTGATTGACGATTTTGAAAAAATGGTATGCTCAAGCAAAAAATAAATAAATAAAGTTCATGTACTTGATTAAGGAAAAAAAGAAGCAAACCTGTAATTCGATATTCGAGGGTAATAAATGCTTTATCAATTAATGCGAAATTTAACAAAAGTATTTAATTGATAGTTTGAAAAGGTTGGAGTACTCAAACAAAAAATTAAAGTTTATATACTCGATTAAAAAAGTTTAAAAATTGATGTACTTATATCGTAATTATCCTTTTATAAAACAAACATAACCTATTTTTAAATGAGTTAATTACATTTGCTATTTACAAAGAAGTCAAAAATTTTTAATCGGGCCTTCAATTCAAGTTATAATTTTTTTTTATTAAGTGTCTTTATTAGTTTTTCATCAATTTTTTTTATTATATGCACATGTGGCATGTTAATAAGATATGTTTTACACGTGGCATAACATGATAGCCATATGTGAGACACGTGTAATGACGTGAAAAATGAAAAAAAAATACTAAGAAAAAAATCTCATCCTCCTAACAAAGAAAAAGTCGATCCATCACTACCAACAAACATTGCCGTTGCCAACCACCACCATTACTATCAACCATCCCTGCCATTAGTCATCCTATTGCCTCTAACAAACCCTGAATCGAGCTTCCACTAAAACCATTGTCGACCACCACATGCAGCCACCTAAACCTCGACCCTAAAACAATCCATTCATCCCACAACCCGTTAACCACCATCTAACCTTCCTCTTCATTATCAACCACCATTGCTACTCTCTCTCCAACAACAGTTTGACGTCTATCAATTCAACTTATACAGCAGCCCAACCCTCAACAGCCAAACCTCTGCAGTAGTCCAACCTTTAATAGCCATACCTTCACAATAGCCCAGCCTCCTACAACCACCTTTAAAGACTCAACGCCACATCAATTCCTAAATCAACAACCGCAACAAGCACCCTAGATCAATGATTATGCCAAAAGGGAGATTATTGATGAAAAGTGGCTTAGCTAGTATAAGAGAGGAATCGTGGGCACAAGCAAGAAAAGGGTGACAATTGTTATAGTGACAGTTCCTAGTTGTGGTTTATGGTAGTAGTTTTGTGGGAATTGTGGTTTGTTAGAGGTAGTGGAGTGATCGATGTTGGTGGTTGGTGGCGGTAGATTTGTTGGCAATGATGGATTGACTTCTTCCTTGGCAAGAGGAGGAGATTTTTTCTTAGGTTTTTTTTTTTTTTTTTTTTCACGTGACAACTATGTGTAAAACTTATCCTATTAATGGGCCATATGTGCATATAACGAGAAAAATTAATGAAACGCTAATGGAGACACTTGATTAGAAAAAAAAATTGAAAACTTCATAAATTGAAAAATATAATTAACTTATTTTTAAATTATAACAACGCTAACATAAAAAATTTTAAAATACTCATAAAGTAATTAATAATACTTATTTATATTTTTATTTTGATGAGAAAGAAAGAGAGAGAGAAAATCATGTTCAAATCCACCAAATAAGATAAGAATATTTTTAATTAGATTTTTTTTTAATTCTCTCCTTGTTTTTTTTTAAAGAAAATATAATATTATTAATACTGCAAATAATACATAATTATTATAATTTTTGTAAGATTCAAATAAAGATGACATGAATGATTTATCCACTAGCGTAAAAATAATTAACATTTCAAGTAGCATCTCGTCGTCTCCAATTCATGGATTTCCAAATGAGTTGTTTGAGTTTTTTTTTTTTTCGCAACCTGTCCATGATGTGGATTTTTTTCATGTGTCTTAAACTCAGAAATCTCCTGCCACTTTTTATCAATGGAAGAACAAGTTACATTACTAGGCCCCATTGATAGATAAAATAAATTTACAATAATTTTTTTGAAACTTTCTTACACCGACAAATTCGACAATTATATTATTTGAAATTCATCCAAGAATGTAAATTTATGTTTTGATCCACTATAGATATTCAAGCGAACCTATAATCGACAAAATCCAAAAACAAAAAACCTCATACATAGAGGACAACAAACCAAAATAAATCATAGATTGTAGACAATATAGATCTAAATTTATAATTATTTGGACAACTAAAACTATTTGATCTAAACAACTCTTGAATTATTAAGAAACTAAAATAGAAAAACAAAAGATAAAGAAAGAGTGAAAGAGATAAAGGAAAAGAAGAAGAAGAGGAGGTTGGCTATTCTAGATAGAGATGAAAAAAAAAAAAAAAGAGTTTTTAGAGAGAGGTAAGAGTCTCTCTCTCTAAAAAAGAGAAAAAAGAAAAAAATTCTTTTTTTTAGTTTTTTCTATGAAGTAAATATTTTTAATTACTCTGTAAATAATATAAATTTGATGTGTCGCTTTTGATAAGAGAGAAAGTCACAAAGAAAAATGAGAAAATCATATTCAAATCTATATTATTTAGACTTTTTTTTAATTCTTTCTTTTATTTCTTTCTTCCTATGTTTATTTCTCAGATATGAAATAAATATCATTAGTTACTTTACTAGTAAGATAAATTTTTTGGATTACCTTGATAAGCTAAAGCAAATCCATTTGCTACTTGAGATCAATAATGCAAGGATTATTGAATGTCCAACAGTCCAAGACACTTGATTCCCTCACCTTTTCACCTTTTTTTCCAACTTTATTACCTGTTTTCCTCCTTCATCTAAGGCTTTTCCATCCCGTTCTTCTCACTCCCAACTCCAACCCATCTAAAAAATTTATTATAATCTGCTATATAATAACACGTATGATCGGTAAAGATCAGGTTTGAGTTAATAATAATAATAATAATAATAATTACACTACTGTGTCGAAATTAGGTTTTAAATTTTAACCTCCATCACTTAAGGTTCTAATAATTACAGGAAGTTCTCTTATTCTATAGAATTTTAGTTTAGGCCTCAGTGTTAAAGAATATTTTCAATTCGGTCCAAACCACAACACAACAGAAGCCAGTACACTTGTACATACATAAGTAACCTAGGCAGCCTCAGTGACAGAAGCAAAGGAAGCAGGAGGGGCTTGCCGAAGTCGAGAGAGAGAGAGAGGGCTTCTCTTGTCAATTTTTAGCTAGCACAAAACCTTAGATGGGTTCTTCTGTAAACTCAAAATGGTGGATTGTGACCCCCACCATAACTGTGGCACTTGCACTTCTTTCTGCCTCAACGGCTCTCTCTCGTACTCTTCCTTCCTTTCTCACCTTCTTCTTTTCATGTCGTCTATTTAGTGTTTACTATGAATGAACTGCACACTGAGGTCTTCTTTCTTTCAGTTTATTTTTGTAGAAAGAAATCAAAAGATTTGTATTCAAAGATTCAAGAACTTGAGATTTCTCTCAATTCTTGTTTGCAAAAATGTGCTGCTGAGAGACAGGGGCGAATTAGAGCCCAACAGGTCTCTCTCTCTCTCTCTCTCTCTCTCTCTCTCCATGCACTTCAATTTGTAGCTGAATTTATATGGAGCTCTTTCTCTTATGATGATGTAGTGTTATTTTTGTGAATTGCAATCACTGATAAATGATGCTACCTTTTGGTTTTGTAGGATTTGAGAAAGTCCTTAGCACAACCCAAGTCTGAGAATTTGGAGCAGACTTCTTATCCCATGGCCCCTATTGGAGTTGTTCAGTCTTGCTTCTCTACCAGGTAATCTTCCTCTGTGATCCAAATTAGAGATTGTTTGTCCTTTCGTTTGTGCTTTTACTTTCATCCTAAATGTGATACATCAACCAAGTGATAGTGAGGGTATAGAGAAAGCTACAAATGGACACTCAAGTTTTGAAGAAATTAGAGATGTTTTTAGAGGACTATAAGCATAGAAGTAGACAGGACATTCACTTCATTGATTACTTAAGCAATCAGACCTGCCATAACTATTCTCCATGGAAAGCAGAAACTTTTCCTGAATACTGCATCCCTTCAACTCTCTCCGGGACTGCACTCACTGGTGGGGAAATCAAATAATGGGAAACTTTTCTACCGCTTTGTAAAAGAACACTTTCATTTTTTTTTTCAACATCTGAATGGCTCTTGTTGAGCAGTAATCAATTTAGTTATTGTGTATCTGCACAGAGCATCTCTTTTGTTAGATCTCCTAAGTTCATCAAGTCCATTGTTTGAAGTCCAGAGTCATGATTGATTTCTCTCATTATGAACTCTGCATATCGAGCACATTGTTCTGTTAACCAAACCTATGCCTAATGCTGACACAATTTGTATTCCTGTATTGAAATTTTGTACATTTTTATGCATGCATACTCAGGCAAAAAACTTCGGAAGTTTGTACATTTAGCTATGCTTTTGCAAATGGTTGTTTATTAATAGAAGCCAACTCATTCATTATTGGTGCAGAAATGGGACGCCAAGGCAACCTTTACTTGTACCTCTTGCTAGGGCTTGTTTAGTCTTTGACTCAGCTCGGGTTCCTCCAGCATCCCTTGAAGGTCTTGTAGAATATTCTCATTGCTGGGTTGTATATGTATTTCATTTGAACACAGATTTGGATAAGTTATGGAAGGAACCATCTAGATCAAAGTTTAAGGCCAAGGTATATGGTGCTACTAGGTGTATTATATAGTTTGACTTTTATTAAAATTGTTTCTTATATGAAGTGTCTACAAAAGCTTGGCTGGTTGGATAGGTCAGAGTACCAAGATTGAAAGGCAGAAAGATGGGAGTCTTTGCTACAAGATCTCCACATCGCCCATGCCCTATTGGTCTCACTGTTGCAAAGGTAGGATAAATTTTTACATTTTCCTAGTTGTGTTGTATATGCTGATGCAAAAATTAGAATAAATGTATATATTTTGTGCTAGATTAATATCAAGGTTAATTGATAAGGAAAGGTAATGATCAAACTTCTTAAAACTAGTTCCTGTTTTCTTTTACTTGTGCGAATGGGCAGTACTCCCTTGGTTCCTGCATTTATGGATTTTATTCAATTCTCACCAATAAAATATTTTTGGAAACTAGATGCGTTTCATCCCCATGCTTGGAGTGTCACATTAAATCTTGCGCCATATGTTGCTTTTCCTTCATGAAAAGTTAGAACTTGCAGGAAAGGAAATTCCTGTACTTAACAATTAGTAATAATATCTGTTGTTTACTCTAGGTGAAGGCTGTACGAGGAAACATTGTTTTGCTCTCTGGTATTGACCTAGTTGATGGGACTGTAAGTCTTCAATGTTTTGTCTTTCCTAGTCACACTGCCTATAATTTATATTTTTTCTTCCTTTTTTTTTTTTTGTAATAGCTTTACTGTGCATAAAATGAATAGTTCTGGTTTCCATGATTTTGGTTGTACTTATTGTTCTGCTTTTATTAACAGCCAATACTTGACATCAAACCATACCTTCCATACTGCGACAGCATCCAAGGGGCAGCAGTGCCAGAGTGGGTAATGGTAATACCTCAATACAACTTTAGCATATTGCAATCCTGCATGCAGTTGTTAGAAAATGATGGTGCATTATGTTGTGAAATTTTTTCATACAACAAAATACTAGTCTCAATTCTGGAAAGTTTCAACATTAGCAGGCATTGTTAAACTATGAGCTGTAAAGTTAGAGCTATAGGAGGTTATCTGGTGATGAAAAATTTCAAGATGTATAAGAAGTAATGCTTCAGAAGGACCAATCCCTAAGTCTGGATACATATGTTTCTCATTTAGCTTCTCTTTTGCCCCTTCACTTATTCCTGTACGACATTGGAATAATAGCTAATTTCTGTACAGGAGGACAATATGTTAGCAGTAGCTTCTGTTAACTTTTCCGAGGGCTTCTCTTCCTCACTATCTGATTGTTGGGACACAGCAGTAAGTGGTTCATATCTACTTGAAATATTAAGCATTCATATCACTGAATACATGTGATTAGTTTGGATTCTTTTTGTTTTTGAGTTTGGCCTTTCCTATTCTTTGTCATCTGTTGTCATAATATCTTTGCAAATTGCACTTCACTAAATTACCTCACCTATATAACAGTTTATTATGTAGTACTAACTGCCAAATCAAGCATCATAGTAATTATCTCAGTAGGAAATCTTTTGGGGTGGGCTATATTTCTTGCCTCCTGGCTTAGTATAAAGAGAGGGAGTTACCATGAGCACATGTGAGAGAAGCAGCCCAAAAAGTGGTAAATCAGATAACACTTCTAGTCAGTATTTCTGTCACATGACTAAAAAAAGACAACAACCAAAAAATCATTTTATTAAATAGTCCTTGCAAAATAATAGAATCATATCGGTAATAACCCATGGTTAGGTTATGTAAGTAATTGCTAAGACCTAATATATATAAGTAAATTTTAGGGGAATCAACAAATTAGTACTTTAACTATGGGAACTATGTAACATTTCTCATTGTTAGGCTTCCATCCAGGACGACTCAGACTATCTACAGCAATTAGATTGTCAAAGAATAACATTGCCTTATTTACCTCCAATGTCCCAGTATCTAGGCCCCAATTTGCAACTCGAATCACCAAAGTTCAACACAGGAAAAACCCAATATTTATTTCTGGAAAAATATGCATGTTTTGGCAAAATTTGATTCTTTATTAGGCAGGGTAAAGGAGGAACTCGACAAAAAATGTAGCCTCTTGATGATTTTTGTTGTTTGTAATAGACATCTAGGGTGGAGGAACAATATTGAAAAGTATCAGAAAGTTGCTGCAATCCCTAATTTGACCACCACTCAGTTCATTCTTCTCATTCAAATCATAATCTTTATCTTCCTTTTCTTCTTCATTTCAAACTAATGAAATTTACCTTTGATAGAGAGAAACATAAGCACTGTTTAAACAAGTGATTTTGAAAAGTGAAGATTTATGAATTAAAAAACCATAAATGAATCCATTCTATTAAATCTTTAGTGATCTGAATTTGATAGCAATTCTGCTGTGGAAATTTTTTTATTGCAATTGATTCTTTTTAGGGATAGATCAAGGAATATCGATATAGATCATATGACTTCATACTTGTTTTAAGATATTAACTTTTCACAATGTCCACGTAGAAGTTCCTTCACCGTCTGAAACTATTCCTATTGCTCCTATTGTATAATGTGACAAATTAAAGAGCTGTTCTGAAAAGTTTTATGTATCTCTCTCTTGACAGATTTACAATATATAGATATTAAGAGAGGAGATAGAATCATGGGGGATGTCAATAGAATCATTCTCATTTATTATTCTTTCCTTTGACAAAGATCTGGAATTGAAATTCCCAGGAAGAATAATTCTTGCCATTAAACCCAACACAAGAATGCGCAAATCGTTCTAAAGACATGATTCAAGTAAACAAGAAAAAAGAGGGCCAAGATATCAAATCAGATGACTGAAATCTGAATAGCAAGACAAGAATAACCAAGAACAAGAATACTAGGATCACGAAACTAGGCAACAAGATGAAACAGTGTCAAAAACCTGGCTCTAATATCATGATAAATTAAAGAGCTTTTCTGAAAAGTTTTATGTATTTCTCTCTTGACAGATTTACAATATATAGATATTAAGAGTACATCAAATCCCTACAACTTAGGACCTAATTACAGAAGAAAATATACACAATCAAATAAAGATCCTAGAACAGAAATCAAAGAATTTTCTACACATTCCTTACTTTGCATATTCTCCTAATTAATGATAATACGATAATAAGGAAAGAATAATAAATGAGAATGATTCTATTGACATAATGTATTGATTATTTCAACCATGTATTGTCTAAGTATTAATGGCTGAGTGATCAGTTTCAATAAATGGATATATTTGTTAAGCAAAATTAGTTCCCGACAGTAGAAACACTACCTTAGTCTTTCTTTTTACCTTTTGTTCATATAATGTCCTGATTGGGATATCTGTGCTTTTGTTTTATGCAGAAAAAGAAGTCGCTCTATGCATCACCAGATGAACTTCAATGCTTAATCAAGCAGGTGCTTTCATGGGATATTCGATCAGTATCACAACGAAATCAGCAACATGATCTCCTTATTAAGACTGGAAATGGGGAAGCACCATATAGCACTCTTGATTCAGACCACAACGAAGATCAAGAAGCTTTGGACCATGGAAACAACAAGGCTTGTAATCCTTCTGGGGATGTAACATATCACCTGATTTTGGAAGGAATGGATGTGTCATACAGAATTGATTTCCATGGCAATGTAATTGTAGAGGGAGTTGGGGTTTCATCTGACATTATAAATGGTAATCAAAACCGTTGCAATTACCTAATGTGGAGAGATGAGCTCAGGTAAAACATCTTTAAGCATTTTTCTAACAGATCCTGTAGCTGTAATTGTAGTAACTATATATGATGGCTGCTGCTCAATCTCTTTTTAGCTAAGTCAGATTTGAATTGATTTGGTATATTGGATGACCAGCTCCCGTTATGTTCATTATTTCAAGCTGTGTAGATACTATTGTTGATGACTTTGATGCTCGGAAGAGCCCTAGACAAAATTTCTTCTTCTCATTTCAGCAGAAGCCATAAACTAGTTAAAGGCCCCATTTTGTGGTTTCTCTCGACTGCAGCTTATTACGATGGTCCTTTCTGTTTAACTCTGTTATTCTATCTCTGAAGTGAACAGCTTTCGTAGCCAGCCATTTCACACCTTCGTAGCACTTGCCTGAGAAGATGGAACCCATCTCCTATCCGAGCATCTTGAGTATAGAACGGTTCTCTTTCCTTTCTTCTTAGAAGAAGACTTAACGTAACAAAACGTAGTCTATAAATCTTTAAGCAGAAATAAGCTGCAAGAACCATGGGATGATTACACCATTGGTACACTAATTTTACAACTTTTCTCCGGAGAGTATGTGGACTTCAATTTTATTTATTTTCTTATTTATTTTTTTGAGTACATATGAATTTTTCAAAACTTCTAAATAAGTACTCCCATCTATTTTATGTCAATTACTTCTGTATTTAATGATATATTCTTTGACCTTACTTACTATTGATACACCAACTTTTACTTTATCTAAATCGAATATATAAATTTTAATTTTTCTTACTTTGATATAATAATTATTTCGATTGTGCCAATCAATTATTTCTATCACTTTTCATTTTCTAATAATGATAAGTTATTCATTTATTTATTTGATTGTCCAAAAAACATATATGGGCAACCCGATTGAAAAATGGCCAATCCATACAAATACCTAATAAACTATTGTCTATTTTGATTTACTCTCCCAGAATAACATTGAAAAAAAAATTCAATGGTTGAACTATTGTCCATTTGAATTTACACCTCTTTTTTTTTTTTTTTTATAGGTTTTGTTAACAAATATGTTTAAAAAATACGTGAAAATCACATGTATATTAAAAAAAAAAAAAAAGTCAAAATAATTGAGAAATGGAAAAAGGAAATATTAAAAAGCAAAAGAGAGGAAGAAATAATTGGAATAAAAAATGTAATGAAATTGGATACGTAATTACAATTCTTTTTTAATTATTGGTTACATTCTTTAAATTATATATTTATAAAAATATTGTCCCTCCATCACTTCATCAAACAACACTACAAAGTATTACGATCAACTATTGATCAAGTAAATGAACTTCAATTGTTTTCATTTTGAGACACCTACCTTTTCTTGTCTCAATTTGAGTATTTCTATATATATATAAAAAAAAATCTTTTAATTTTTTCTTTTGTTTTGCAATGACATATCCATTTATTTGGTTAAATAATCAATATTTTAATTGTATTAATAGTTTATTTAATATTTTTAATTAATCATAAAATAATTTTAGCCTCGATACAGAATGTAAATAGTTTGTCATTAATTAAAGTGTTTTCTTTTTTAAAGATTTATTTTAATGTAAAATATTTTTATTTATTAAATATAATATTATTTTGAAGGGTATTACTACAAAAAAAAATGACAGCGAAATTTCGATGCCAATGGCTATTTAACAATATTATACAACACTAAAAGAAATTTAATAATTGACATCAAGAATTATAAATGTCCAGTGATCTTGATTAATTTTTAGGATTGATACTAAAAAAATACTAAAAAGCAATCCATAGCACAACGATATACAAAACATGCAAATGGCAAAAAAGCACCCAATAAAAACACCTTTAAAATCAAACATGCAACTAGTCATTTTAGTACTTCACTTAATAGATCTCGCAACAACAACCTCATACAAGGATTGTCATCGTTACTTGACACCTACTGACAATTGTATCATGATTTTAAACCGTAAAATTCTCAAAAGAATGGAGTCTTCATCTCAAAAAATGTTAAATTGTTCCTCAGATATTGTTAACATTCAAATGATTTTATTGATTCATGACTTGAACAGAACATAGTTATTGAAATCAAGGACCTATTTGGATGTGTCAAAGTTTATACAAATTTCGTTTGCTGGAAATAGTACTATTTTGTTCATGGAGATGTTAGTTATAGCTTATCAAAACAAGAGACAAATTTAAATCCTTGAGCATGATTTGACCCACCAATGTGTTCGAGAGGAATGTGATTATTACTTGAAATTATAATTGTTATATGGTGCTCAAAAGTCAGTAAGGATGGGCAAAAATAATTTGAGAGTTGAGTATTTTTTCTGCAACAATTTGCTATTCGGTAAGAATCCTTTTTGTTATTTAGTTGATTGCAATTTTGATTTTACAATGACGAATGTGATTATGAATAATAATTATATATTAATTTAGTAAATGGATGATTGATGGGTATAAAAATTGCATTTATTTTGTCAAAATATGTCATTGTTATGTCGCTTGTTTTTGTTTAGAGTTTAATTAGTTGTTTTGCCCGCGTTATATTGCGGGTTATATAAAATATATAAAATCGTTTAAAAAAAATATATGAAATCAAAGGTAAAAAAAAAATTATTTATAATTTTTTTAATAAAAAATTTTGTATTTAACTATTTCTTATTTGTGTTTTTCATAATTTTTCCTTTAGAAAAAGGATTTATCCTTGTTAATCCATGGGTTATTAGCTAAAAAGAGAATTAAATAAATTTTTTTAGAAAAATTTTTAGTATTTCATAAGATTGTGTCAAAAAACATTAAAAAAAAATTATAAAAGCTTACACGTAATTGAAAAAATAATTTTTTTTATTTAATGTTGATGAGAATATCGATTTTTGAAAACATATGAATTTAATATTTATATATTTATTTAAAAAAGAATGAATAATATTAAAATAAAAAATATATTAATTTGAATCATTAAGCGGTTAAGCTAGAACATTATTTTAATTATTTAATTCAAAAATAAATAAATAAATAGTTAATGCTTAGTATAAAACAAATATTATTATAATATGATCATAATATTAATAACATATAACTATATTCAAAAAATAAAAATTTAAAGTAGTAAATTTTAAATAATTAAAATAATTAAAAGAAAACACTAAAACAAAATGGGATCGAATCACTTTACAATTAAAGTTTGAAATTGAAAAAAAAAGTATAGAAAAATTAAAGACCAAAGTGCTCGAAACATACATGAATAGTGAAAGGAATATTGATATGTGAGTGCGTAAATAGTGTTTCAAATAGTGAAAATGAATAGTAAAAAAATTCATTTACTTTAGTTTTTTTTTATAATAATTTTAGGACTAAAATGTGGTCAACATTGGGAAATTCGAAATACGAGGGTAGAATGGAATATTTTGGAAACTACAAGGGCAAAAATCTTGTTTACCGTATTTATATACACTGGATTAGGCGCGTACGTTATCCAATGGGCCAAAAGTCCACCATTCTCCTCGTGGCCCTTAAATGAGCTTCAACAAAATTTGTTAAACAGCCCACCATGGACCTTTCATTCCACCATCTCCTTTTTTTTTTTTTAGTATAACGGCCCATATTTCCTAATATCTTACTCACTATCTTCATTTATTCTATTTTCATTTCAATTCTTTTTTAATTATTATCTATATTTTCTCTATTTCCAATATATATATATATATATCTTCCTTATTTACTTTATCATCTTGTCTAAATTATTTTTTAACCTTATTTTTGTTATCTTTATACTCTTTGTAAATCTGTTTTAAATGATTCGCTATTTTTTTTTTTTTTTTGGGAAAAAAAACCTTATTCTCCGTGAAAATTGATGCTTCGTGGCTATTAATTTCGTAACGGGCGATTTGAAGCTTGTTTACTGTTGGGGAATATAAAATGACTTTTCTTTCAGAGGAAAGGCTGGTCGCCAAATTGTTGCAAATACAAGGGCGAACATAGATGGTTTTAAAAAATACCTAAGCGTTGTTTTATGTTAGCCAAAAATAAAACAAGGAAGCTCAAAATTCATTGGTCTCGCAGTGGGGCTATGCTTCATACGTAAGACCCTAAGAAATTGCACTCTCCTCTCATTATGATAGCTACTACCTGCCTTCTCCATTCTCTTTATTGCATTCGTTCTCTCTCTCTTTATTGTCTCTAAGACTAATGGCATAGGACCACAACCACAATCACAACCTTTTGGTTTTGATGGTTGGCATCCATCCAATAATCTATATAGCTTTATTATTTTGTCACAAAAATAATTAATCTTTCTTCCTACAAAGGTGAGAAGAAAGATAGCGCTTTTGTCCTTCAGACAACGGTCAAGAGCAAAACTAAATGCAAATAAAATTGGAATAGTCGAAGTCTCTCGACAAAAGGAAGAATAAAAAATTGGAAGAATTATTTTATGAGCATAATTCCAAAGCATAAAAAAAGTCGAGTCTTTGCCAGAAGATGAAGACAATTCAAAAGGCCTCAAAGAATTATATAACGTTGGAACTTTCTTTTGAAGCAGCCTGCTTTGAAATTTCATCTGAGCAAATTTTGGCGGGTCCATTAACTGAATCAACGGTCAAATTCTCTTTTGTTTTTTTTTTTACGAAACTTCAAATTAGCCCCTAATGTATTACCCAATTCTCAGTTGAAACCCATAATAAACCATTTTATGTCTTACACTCCAAACAATTCTTCTTCTTTTTTTTTTTTTTGTAAAAAAAAAAAAACAAAGACGGTATCCCGATAAATTTTATTAAATAAAAAAGAGAACATATAAGGAGGGACAATCTAACTTTAACTCAACAAACAAATTACGGAATAAAAAAACCTAAACCCCTAAAAGCAAAAACATGTTATAAATTGAAATAAAAATGTCTCAACATTTATAATTATAGAAACCAAATGTATTATGTCGAAGAAATAATTTAATCTCTAAACGTAAATTCGAAAAAGAAAGATAAACAATTTTACCTTGAGAAGAATGTACATGATAAGCTAATCTATTTATAATAATATTTTGCTCTCGATACACATGAGAAAGAGAGTGTCTCAAAAAGCAAAGATGAACATCGTCTTACATGATGACTATAGCTTCAAGGTAAGAAGAAAAGCCATAAAAAAGCTTATACTACTTGCTTCAAGTCAGTCTCCACAAAAACATTCCGAACAATTCAAACATTTCTCCATTAATTTGTGTCCTTTTGTCAAATTTTATTTATTTTTTAATCAATTTTTTCTCCTTTTCAAATAGCTACTAGTATGATAAAACATTTCTGAGGTTTACCATTTTTCAATTTTCTTTTCATGTCTAAATAACAGGCCTGCAGCCCACGTGTTCAAGTGATGCACAGCTTCCACAATTGCCTAATTTATGGTAGAAATATACCAAAGTGCCATCTAGTTTTTAGCTATTACTCATGTTTTAAACACCTTTTAGAATAAGCTGGGAGTGTTGCTCTTGTTAAGGGATAGGTATCTCGTGTTGAACACGTGCATGAGAATCTAGCAAGACTTGCTGGGAAGCAACCAATGGTGATGGCGACCACAGAATTGGTCAGACATTTCGGCTGAGACACAACCACGCGCGAGCTCATCTGTGGAAATGACCATACTGGACAACCGTCGAAGTTTCCCTACTTCTTTTACGAGATTATAAATAAAGATTACGAGAAACAAAAATAATAAGTAATTTTTTTCACGGTAAGCTTCCAATAGGTAATAATTACTGAAGGTTCAGTGACTGATTTCTTGCTTCTCGTAATTGAAAGGAACATTTGTCAACATTACGTTGCCGAAACGCGCACCCTGTTAACATACGTGACGAGGTGATACTTAGAAATTCAAAAACACGAAAGACCTTTTTTTTTTTTCAAAAAATAAAATAAAATAATACTTGAAATTTCAGGGATATTAATTAATTAGTTTAGAAAGTTAAAAACCAATATGCTTCTACACTAATTAAACATGCTTTTCAAACTGTCTCTGTCTTAACAATAGAAAACTTTGAAACATATGTTCTTTTTAGTTTGAATAGATTGTTTTGTTTTCTTCTTTTTTTGTTTCTTTCACTTCCGTCAAAATATTTAAGTCGTATGTTTTACTACAATTAGAAAGAGAGTATATTTTAAAAATAATGACATAATTTTAGCACGTATAAAAAGTCTAAATATGACAATTTCCTACAAAAAGAAAGAGTATCATTTATTGCGGGATCATCTGCTGACCTGAATGAGAAGGGAAGGCAGATCTCACCTACCTTCTTCAATTCCCAGCTGCCAACCCATACACCTTATCAATCCCCAACTATATATAAAAAAAGCGTGGTCCTTGTTTGTTTAACAAGCTCCAAATCATTACTGGACAGACAATTTTGTCTGTGATTCTTTATGATATGCACTCTACTACTTTACAAGTTGCAAAAGCTCTCCACTAAAGAATGCGTTGCAATTGTCCCTTGTCAGCTGGCGTGTCCAGGATCTTGATATGCTAACGTTAAGAATCAAATTTTTATTGAAAAAATTGAGAAGAAGTTCTAATAAATAATAATAATAATAATTCTTGGATTCGAATCATTTTATATATAGAAAACTGTCTTATATTTTTAATCGATCAGTAAAATATCAGTAAAGTATTAGTCTGTATGTTTAACCAGCAATGTCTTGAGAATTCAAAAAAGAAAAAAAAAATCAAATTTCTATACTTTTACAGAATCATCTTGCTTCGTCCTTAGCAATTGACTCCATGTAAACTTTGACCATATATTTTGACAGCAATTACATATAAATTATATAAAATTTTCATGCAAACTAAAGCGGTAATATTTTTTTCCAATCTCCATCATTTATCATTTGATACATTAATTTATAAGAAATTTGATACATCAATTTGTGAGAAAAATCTAATAATTATATGCATAGTATTTTCCATAGGTTAAATTTTTTAAGCTTTATTCTTTTCTCTGTTTAGTGACTGGATTAATGGCCCCACCACAAAACTTAACACCATTACCATAATTCTTATATCTCAAAAAAAAAAAAAAAAAAAAAAAAAAAAAACTAAGAATCACTTTTTATGGATCATAATCTAAAAATTCAATAATTTTGAAATTCTTTTTATAAACGTTTTTTTTTAATTACAAGGGTATTCTTTGATTAATTTTTATTTACTAATATTAAGATTTTTGTTGACTTTATTTTAAATATATCAACTATATTTAGATTAACGTATTGGTAAAAAATTTGTCCTCAAAGCTTTCTTAAAAAAATTGAATTTTTGATAATAGCATTAAGAAGAAAATTACATGTTAATTTGATTAGTTCTTGAAGAATAAATATTTTTCATTTAGGTGTTGGTATAGATAAGTTAGTTGTTAGTGTTATAAGCATTCAATGCCATAGTTTGCATTTCCTTTAATGCTAACAATATTCAAACAACATGAACTAACTTGGAAACTTCTCTTTCAATAGGCTTATTTCAGTGGCCACCACCATTGCCTACTTCCAGCGAAAAAAGACATCATTTCATAATCATTGCCACCTACTACGGCACCAAGAGCTTGCACTATTCCTCTCGTAAATAGTAAATACTCCTTAAATTATGTCTAGGTAAAGAAAAGAAAAATTGAATCTATACGTAACCGCAGTTAGAAGAACAACCTATTTGTTTGAAACTACCACAAAGCTACTGCTAAAAGGTTAGAAGTGATATATCCAGACTGCCCGTGGGTCTCGGACTCCATTCAAAAACAACACACGAAAGGATTATAGTTTACTTTAACATCATTGTATCTAAGAAAAGACTCGGACGCATAAAATCCATCCAGACGACTCCTAAAGGAACAATGAGGATTATTTTTCGCCCACTGACCAACGAGTCAAGGTACTTGCACATGCTTTTCGCCAATTAAAAAGATGAAAGGTAAAATCATTAAACGAAAACGTACTCCTAAAGTCATTTTTGTCCGATTGGTAACAACTAAGATATCGTCATATTTGTTCATTAGTTATCCATCGACATCATAAACACTTATTAAAAGTTATTTATTTCATAAATAGACGATTTTACGCTTTTTGTCGTGTAACATGATAAGGCTTATTGTTAAATAAATAGTCATGATACATAGGATTAAAGGATTTTTAATGATGTCACATACACCTAAATTAAACTCCTAAACTCCCGCAATACAAATATAGTAAGGAAGAGTAGGGATCGATCCCACGAAGAGTTCTATTGCGTTAGTCATTACAAATCAAGAAAAACCTAAAATAAAGAGGGAGGGTTTTGGATTAGATTGAGATATAATCAAAATTAAACAAATTAAATTCATAAAGTGAATGTAATGATAAATATTCAAATAAACGACCTTGGTTCGAGTCACATCAGCTTTTGAAACTTAAGAATTATCTTTGGTGTGCAAAAATATCAATTTATCATTCAAATATTTATTGTGATATTAAAATCAGTCTTTTCTTATGATTAGCCAACTAAAAACGTGTATTCTAGTTAACTCTTATTATTTAACAATCCTAGATATGATCTAAGATTTAATCAAATAATAGCTTTATGCATGAGAAAGACCAATAAAACAAGACAATACAACACATATAGTGCATTTAATCTAGTTAAACAATCTTCTTAAGAGTCATTAGTTTCGACGCATCAAACCATACACTCTTAGTTGCTACAAAAATCAAAAGGATTGAACAATTACGAGTTCAATATTCAATCTAGCTTTAGATTGTATCAATCAATAAACTAACTCGCGCATGATAGTAATCAACTTAAACAATCATGAAAAACAAGCATGGAAGAAAGTTTAATACTTGAAATGAACAAAATGATTTGCATTAATATTTAAGCACCTCAAAATCTTTGATTTTCAAAAGCTTTAGTTACCTTTACCCAAGGGAAAAGGGTTTAGCTACTCATGACAATATTCATGGCGATCGTCAAGAGAGAAAAGAAGGAAATAAAGCCGATCATCTCTACTATGATCAAAAGTGTCCGCCCTATTCTACCACATTCCTATTTATATGGGTTTTCTATTTCCCAAAAAAGATACAAAACCTTTATTCCTCTTTCTACCCTCTCGGAAAATCCTAGTCTACTCGTTAGGTAAATTACAATCGAATTTGTCTTCTAGTTGAGGTCCGTTGTCCGTTTCGCAGTTCTCAGCATGCCCACATCATTTTACAACGTGCCCATGCCTTCATGCTCTTGTGTATGCCTATCTATTGCATCCGCATGCCTATGGTCCTTGTGCTTTCCAAAGTGTAAGCATTAGTCTTGCTCGTAAATTTGCTCTTTATATGGCTCCTTTTAGCACAATTGTCGTTCAATTTCATATCCCGATATATAACATGCAAAAACGAGTTAAAGTCTAACATTTGGATACCTCAAATAGTAAAATACAGGGGAATTAGATAATTAAATACATGCATTTTGATCACTATCAAATCCTTTATGCTTAGATCATGCTTGCCCTCAAGCATACAATAATCCAAACTTATCAAACCAACCCACCGAGTCGCTCATTCTGTCTCCACCAATATGTCCGCATATCAAAATGCAATGCCTCAAAGGGTTAAACTAAAAACATGACAAAAATAGGACAATTATGATAGAAACTCTATACTTTCTACAAAGATGCATAACGAACCCTAACCATCAGCTTAAACTAGTAATGTAGTAGAATTCATCACCCTCACCAAGAATTCTCTAAAAAATGCCCATAGTAGTTAGGGTAACCGTATTTGTCAACTCTCAAGTCGATGCACGTAAGAATCCTTACCATAGGCTTGCTAAGATATCATATCTCCACTACTAATAATTGAATTAAATGCAAAAATTAAAGTGGTCTTATAGTATGGTGTAATGAGGTCAGTAGGTGAGGTTTAGTGGGGGTTAATTTGGTGTAAACAAGTCAAAAACCCCATACAAGTTTTAACCTTTAACAATATGATTCCTCAAGCATTACATGCTCATTTTATTTTTCCTAAGTTGCCAATCCTAATCTATTTCCTTTATTATTTCTTTTATTATTTCTTTATTTTTTTAGAATAAAATAAGATGATTTGCCACAAGCAACAAACATACACTAATGAATCGCAACAATTAGGATAACAACTATTTCGATAAATTTTTAACTAAATCAAATTCTCACTCAATTAGACATGTACAAAACTCTTAACTTAAGGGTCAAATAAGGGTTTTTTTTTTATCAAATAAAGGGATTAGTTGGTTTATAGTGTGGCTAAGAAATCAAGAAAAAGCTAAGGCTCAAACTCGGCTAACTCGCTCAAGGGTAAAAATCGGGATGGTTTTTTAAGAAGTTTAAAAATAGCTAATCCTAGTTGCTCTTACCATCTTAATGCATTCAACCCATGGGTGTAGTCTCGAATTGTACAACAAGGCAATTTCTAGAAGGATTCAACTTACAAAGATAATCACACAATTAATAAGGAAATAGATTTTGTATTGATGTATGCTCGTAGGTTCAAAAGCTCACATATGTATGTTGTATGTGAATTCTAACATTTCTCATTTAAACCGATCGTTGAAGGGTTGTTATAAACTAAAATTTCTAATAACGGTGTCCACATGTTCATGCTAATTCCTATTTTATTTTTACCCAACTCAATGATTCAAATAACTTTAATTCATTTCAAGACAAGTTTCAACGGAATTGAGGATGTCAAAGGGGATTCAACTAGCAGAATTATAGCACAAATGAAATGCAAACATGATCATAAGTGAGGGTAGCAGTTCACAGCAACAAACATATAAATACAAGACAAATCAAACAACAATTGCTTGCTTTCCTTCACACTTAGGCAACACATTATCCTTAATGTGAGCTCACTACAATAACGGATAAACAATATAAGCCAAATGCAAAACAGAGAGGGAGGTGAAAATAAAATAAAAAATATATAAAAGAACCGAGAAAGAAAAGATAAAGTTAGAGTGCAAGAAAACTTTTTGCATGTGCAAGTATGTAGAGGCGAAGGCACCAGTATGGCGTAAGAGGAAATGGAAGGGTGAACCCTAAGTGGTGAAGTACGCCATTAGGTTGCTCTTTAGATGCTTGAAGTAGCGATCAAGGTGATAGAGGTTGTACGTGGGAGTAGGGGGTAAAGGACTGCAAGGTGGAGAAACACCCCGTTGTGGCGGTTAGCTACTCGCTCGCTCGCCGGCGCAGAGGCGAGGTCCGTCTTCCGGAGGAGTGTCTTGAGGAGGAAGGAATATAGGGTCCAAGTGGTGTAAAAGTATAAGCTCCACTATCGTTGAGAGTGAGAAGTCTAATCTCGTCTAAACAAAGCGAGATCAAATGATTCCATAGGATAAGCAATATTCAAATTATGCTCGGACGGATTTAGCACTCCCAAATTAACGACCAAGTGTGTAATATACGACCTTAATATCAACGAGTTTTGAATTTTTATGGATAACAAAATGTAACTGGTACGAGATTTAATACCCCGAATTTATCGTAATATTCTATTTTAAACACCACAAAAAGAAAAATTCAATCTTAGCTAACGTGCGTACGCTATCCCTCCGGCTCGAGAAATTGTATACCAAGAATCTATGGAGAATTTATAAGATAGACCTACATAAATAAGAGCTTTTAGAGTGGCTAGGTCGATATGATTTGGTATCGACGGACTAGGCACTCCATAAGGTCAATAGGTGAAAATTGAGGCTAAAATCATGTTCGGCATGTAAAAACCTATCGAACAAATATTTTGATTGGGAGACAAATCCCATAGATATATTAAACTCAACAATAGACATAGAAAACTCATGACCCATTAATCGAAATACTATCATATTTTCGGAAAATAAATTAAACTCTTGTGGCTCATTAAACTGAAACCTAGTGTAGAATTCCCTAGTTAATTCTATGAAAGTAAAGCAATTGACATTGACATAAGTAGTCTAACCTAACCCAACAACTAGAGCTTCAAATTTATCAAGAACTATTAAATGAGCCGTGGAGTTTCGATGAATATACTTATAGCGGTAAATCTTACATTCACAAATCAAACCATACCTTTATTGGTGGAGGCCAGTAGAAAAAGTAGTGAAACCACCCATTTGCAATCGTATATTCCTAGGTAGTCCGACTAGTGGGGCTTGCGATTGAGGTGACGAGTCGAGACATATGTCACGCGACTAGTGTCCTTAGTGGGCTCGGTGAAAGATGAAAGATGTATCGATGGTGGTGGTCCTACGGTTGATTCCGAGACCTCATTATGATGGGTTGGTGGGGGAGCCACAGAGTGGTACGAGGAGGATTCACCGAGTCATCGGCTTGAAGCCATATTTTCCTATCAATGTGTTTAGCTTGGGTTCCGATTCACATTGTGGCGGTAGTGAAAGGTGAGGGATGCGAGGATTTAGAATAGAAATGGGAGTTAGGGTTAGCCTAAGGTATATAGAGGAACGGGGAAAAGAGAAAGGCCGGTGTCGTTATGGTGAGCGACTCCGATGAAGTGGTGTTGAGTAGGTGAGAAAAGAAATCATTTGGGGTTGAAGTAAGGAAAGAGACGACTCGCTGTGATTTAGGGTTGAAGTGAAGTTAAAGTGCTACGTTTCATTTAAATAGGGGTCGAGGGTGATGGGTTGACGGCTTTACCCCCATTTGAAAATATGAAGAACACCCATTTAAGAAGGTCCTAAACGATCATTTCTCACCATTTTTGAACGTTTGAGGTCACCATGACCAGCTCCTATGAGTGTTGATGTAACCTTTACCATGTACAAAAACTAAAAGAGGGCGAAGACCCCATAAAAGAAATAAAAATAAACATAAAAGAAAACATGAAGACATAACTCTAAAGCGTGGCACGCTAACTTTTAAACGTGGCCACGTTGACTCTTAAAGTTTTAAATAAAAATAACAAAAACAAACATGAAGTTAAACAACTAAAAATATTAAAAAAGAAAGGGATGTCAAAAGAGATAAACATGGGTTTCCTCCTAGTAAGCACTAAGTTTAACGTCGAAGCTCGACGTATTTGTTATTTATGGCTCTACATAAATAGGTTTTGTCAACTCTATCTCTTCCTCATATGTGCATGACAAACCTTCGTGAAAGAGTTTCGATCCGTGGCCATTCACCTTAAATGTCTTCGAAGCTACTAAGCTCTAGATTTCGACCGCACCATGAGGGAATACGTTAGTTATGACAAATGGTCCAAGCCAATAGGATCGTACCTTACCCGGAAACATTTTAAGTTTGGAATGATAAAGGAGAACCTTCGACCAATTGAAAACTTTTTCCTCAAAATCATCTAATCATAGAAAGCCTTAGTTTTTTCCTTATAGATTTTAGAATTTTCATAAGCCTTATTTTGAATTTCTTCTAGCTTTTACAATTCGTAATTTTCTATGTGCACTCGTTCTCACTCCAATTCATGCCGCATCGCTTAATAGCTCGAATGCTTTGTGTTCTATTTCAATCGATAGATGACATGACTTACCATACATCGGTCCGTATGAGGACATGCCAATGGGTGTTTTATAGACGATTCGGTATGCCCATAATGCATCCTCAAGCCGCAAACTCTAATCTTTATGATTTGGACCAATAGTTTTCTCAAGAATGGCCTTGATTTCTTAGTTGGAAACTTCGCTTGCCTATTAGTTTGAGGATGGTAAGGAGTACTAATTCGTGGGTCACACCATACTTTTTCATCAAAACCTCAATGGTTCTCGTTCCAAAAATGAGTGCCGCGATTGCTGATTATGGCTTTAGGAATACCAAATCTATAGAATATGTTAGATTTAATAAAATCTGCAACAACCTTAGAATCATTAGTCCCGGTGGCTTTTACTTTCACCCACTTAGAGACATAATCAACAACTAACGGAATGTAAATATAGCCAAAAGAAACAGGAAAAGGTCTCATAAAATTAATACCCTAGACATTAAAAATCTCATACTAGAATAGGAGTCTAAGGCATCTCATGTCCGTGTGAGATATTACTTATCTTTTGGCAACGCTCACTAGATTTGTAAAAAGAATAGGTATCCCAAAATAGATTGGGCCAATAGAAATCGCATTCTAAGATTTTTCTTACTATTTTATTGGCCTCAAAATGTCCTCTATATGCATATGAATGACAAAAGGTAAGAATGAAGGAAATTTCAGTTTTAGGTATGCACCTTCTAATTACTTGATCCGCACAATGTTTCATAGGTATGGATCATCCCATACATAGTATTTGGCATCACTTTTGAGTTTATCCTTTTTGGTTTTAGGAATACCCGAGGGAAAAATGTTAGAGGTTAAATAATTCATAATATGTGTATACCATAATAATCGCCCACTAACAAAGAACAATTGTTTGTCGTGGAATTTCTCTCTCAACTTTTCCTCTGTTTTTACATGAATCAAACGAATCAAATGGTTAGCTACGTAATTTTATGCACCACTCTTATCTTTGATTTCTAAGTTGAATTCACTCAAAAGTAGAATCCATAATCTCGGCCTCGGTTTTGCATCTTGCTTCATCATTAAATATGGAAGGGCTGCATGATCGTAGTACACCATAACTTTGGTACCTAGTAAGCAAGAATGAAACTTCTCCAAAGCAAACATAACCGCCAAGAGTTCTTTTTCGATGGTGAAATAGTTCCTTTCAACCTCATTCAATGTCATGGATGCATAGTAAATTATGTGAGGTGTTACGCCCACTCATTGGCCTAAAACGAGTCCCTAAGGCATTATAACTTGCATCACACATTATCTCAAAGGAAAGATTCCAATCGATGGTTGGATAATCGGTGTTGAGACGGATATCCGTTTCAGCTTGTCAAAGGATATCTTGCAGTTGTCATTGAATTCAAAGCTCACGTCCTTCGCGGCACTTGTACGGTGATTGTGTAATTTTAGAGAAGTCTTTGATAAAATACCGGTAGAAACCTATATGGCCAAGAAAAGAATGGACTTTCTACACACTAGTGGGGTAAGGTAAGGATTCAATAACATCAATTTTTACCTTGTCTACCTCTATTCCTCTAGCTGAAACTATATGTCCTAATACAATGCCTTTTTCTACTATAAAATGACATTTTTCAAAGTATAGAACAAGATTTGTGTCTATGTATCTTTGCAGCACTAAAGTCAAATTATACAAACACTTATCGAATAAGTCTTCATGGATCATAAAGTCATCCATAAAGACTTCTATGATATGCTCTACATAATTTAAAAATATACTTACCATACATCTTTGGAAGGTGGTTGGTGCATTGCATGCTCCGAATGGCATTCGTCTATAAGTAAAGGTACCGAAAGGACATATAAATATAGTTTTTTCTTGGTTTTCTAGAGCTATAGCAATCTAAAAATATCCAGAATAACCATCTAAGAACTAGTAGTAGGCACGACTAGCAAGCTTTTCAAGAATTTGATCAATGAAAGGCAAAGGAAAGTGATCCTTTCGGGTTATTACATTCAATCTTCTATAGTTTATGCAAATCCGTCACCCATTTTGAACTGCGGTGGGAACGAAGTCTCCATTCTAATTCTTCATTACTATAATACTAGTCTTTTTGGGAATAACTTAGACTAGGCTAACCCACGTACTATCCGAAATTGGATAAATCACCCCGACTTACAGCAATTTCGAATTTCTTTTTACCACTTCTATTATGGGTGGATTTAACCTTCGTTATGGTTAGAGAATTGGTTTGGCTCCCTCTTCTAACAAAATTTGATACATGCATGTAGAGGGACCGATTACTTTCATGTCAACAATGGTCCATCCTATTCATTGTCTTGTGTTGTTTCGACATATGCACAAGTTTATCCTCTTATTCTTTCTCAAGCTTTCTTGAGATAATAGTAGGTAATGTCTCTCTCTTTCCAAGATAGACATATTTTAGATGATTAGGGAGATGTTTTAACTCTAGCATTAGGGCTTTCAACATAGATGGTTGAAGTTGTTTAGCAGGTATCGAAAGCTCAACATAAGATACATTGTTTAAGCCTTTCAACTCTTCAAATTTGTTCATCTAAATCATGTCTTCCCGTATTTTAGATTAGAGTTGCAACTCAATACTTGTTTCCAAAAGATGCTCACGATTGGCTACCTCAAATTCATCGTCTACATCAATTTTGAAAACATCCCGTGTTAGAGAATCAATTATGTCAACTAAATACATAGAATAATCAACATCGAGTATTTCATTACATTATAAATGTTAAACTTTATGATTTCACCATTAAAGCTGCATGGTCAAGGTACCATTGTAGATATTGATTTTTGTTATTGCAGTTTTCAAGAAAGGCCTTTCCAACAAAATTGATGCTAAATTATCATCCTTTTCCATGTTGAGGACATAGAAATCAGCAGGAAAAGTCGGCTTTTCATCAACTTGCACAAGTACATCTTCAACCACTCTCTTAGGATGAACGATGGATCTATCGACCAATTGAATAACAACATTTATTTCTTCCAAAGGTCCAAGGTTAAGAGTGATGTATATAGAGTATGGCATAACATTAATGGATGTTCCTAGGTCTAGCATGGCCTTTTTAATATCGGCATTACCTATTGTGCACGGAATGCAAAACATACTTGGATCCTTGTATTTCTCGTAAAGATTTTTTTGTATAATTACTCGAAACATTTTCACGCATCTTAACTTTCTCACCTCTTCTTACCTCTCGCTTTCTCTTCATCGTGCATAATTCTTTTAAGAATTTAGCATAGCGAGGACTTGCTTAATTGCATCTAGCAATGGAATATTCATCACGTAATTTTAGAATGTTTCATACAAGGTGGTGTTGCTCCTCAACTTACGAGTGAAAACTAAAGCATCGAGGAAGGGAGGAGGAATTTTACATTCTTGTGATGGTGAAGACTTACCTATCACTTCTTCCTTCTTTTAAAGGGCTTGCTCTACTCGCCTTTTCTTCTTCTTCTAAGTGCTGCTATACCGATGCAACTGGCACCTTATTTGGTTGCTCTAACCCCTTTCCACTTCACAAGACTATTGCACTCGCATTTTCTTTTGGATTAACCACTCGTTTGCGAGGGTAACTTGTTCGAATTTTGAGCTTCGATTCCGATGACGACATTGGCCAATTGACCCACTTGATGCTCTAAGTTTTGATTGTCATTCTTTATCTTTTGCTAAAACTTCACGAGTGTTAATAGCTAAAGTTTTAACAATGTCTTTAAGAGACATACATAAATCAAAAATTTGAGTGTGTGGCTATTGTCTTGGGGGTATTGTTGCTTAAATGGTTAGAAATTATTAGCGAGGTTGATTCATTGGGGCATTGCCATAATGAAGACTAGGATGATCCCTCAAACCTAAGTTGTATGTGTTGGAAAAAGGGTTGTAAGTTCCCTGCGATAGTCCCGGAAACCCACCTGCAGGATTTGCTTATTTAATATTATCATCTTGGAGGGTTGGACACATGTCCGTTGCATGTCTCACCACTAAATAAATTTCACAAGCCTTTGTTGTTTCTATTTTTTCTACCGTCAATTGACGTACAAGAGCAAGTAAGGTCATCAAAACGCTTTTTAGGGGAAGAAGAACTTACCTCATTGACTCACCGAGTGGCATGTCGAGTCCGGTTCTAAATTATTGTGTGTTTGATGCCATATTTGCTATCAATGTCTTGGCTTCTTCGGGTGTTTTGTCAACGAAAACACCATAATTTGCTTGCATCAATCATGTTTTGGTCTAATGGTAAAAATTCTATATAGAAATATTGAATGAGCAACCGATTTATGATTTAATGGTGTGGGCAACTTGCACAAAGCTTTTTAAAACGCTCCCAATACTTATGCAATAACTCTCTGTTTTGTTACCTAATACCACAAATCTCCTTTCTTATATTGGTCGTCATTGAGGCTCGAAAAGAATTTCTTCAAAAATAACCTATTCATCTCATGCTAAGTGGTGATGCTCCCAATAGGTAGGTAATAGAGCCAATCTTAGGCATCATCCTTCAAAGAAAATGGAAAAGCCCTCGACTTAATTTGCTCTTTAGTGACTCCATTTAGCTTTATACCCGTATATACCAAATGAAACTTTTTCAAGTGTTTGTGAGGATCTTCACCCGTAGATCCACAAAAACTAGGTAAAAGATGTATCACCCGCATTTTAACTCAAAAATGACATTGGCATCAAAGTTAGGAAAGTTGATGCAATGGGGTTGTTAATCCAAATCGTGGGTAGCAAGCTACCTTAATGTTTTGTTCGCAACTACATTCTCCATAGCTTTAAAAGTTATTCGATGCTCTGTTTGTTTCTATTTTGTGCTTTTCCTCGCTCTTCTAGTGGTTTTTTCAATTTTTGGGTCAAACTATAGGATTTCTTAGAAGCTTTTGGATCGAGTAACGTACATAAACAACTATGAACTCTTCGGCAATGGTGCCAAAATTTGGTAGTGATGTCGTGTACACCTAAATTAAACTCCTAAACTTCTACAACATAAATGTAGTAAGGAAGAGTAGGGATCGATCCCATGAAAAGTTCTATTGTGTTAGCCATTACAAATCAAGAAGAACATAAAATAAATAGAGGGCTTGGATTCGATTGTGTTAGCCATTACAAATTAAGAAGAACATAAAATAAATATGGGGTTTTGGATTCGATTGAGATATAATCAAAACTAAGCAAATTAAATTCATAAAGTGAATGTAATGATAAATATTAAAATAAACAGACCTTAGTTCGAGTCATATTAGCTTCGAAACTTAAGATTTATCCTTGGTGTGCAAAAATATCAATTTATCATTCAAATATTTATTGTGATATTAAAATCAATCTTTCTTTATGATTAGCCAACTAAAAATATGTATTCTAGTTAACCCTTATTATTTAACAATCTTAGATACGATTAAGATTTAATCAAACAATAGCTTTATGTATGAGAAAAGCTAACAAAATAAGACAATACAACATATGTAATGAATTTAATCTAATTAAACAATCTTCCCAAGAGTCACTAGTTTCGTTGCAGCAACCATCCACTCCTAGTTGCTACAAGAATCAAAAGGATTGAAAAATTATGGGTTCAATATTTAATCTAGCTTTAGATTGTATCGGTTAATAAACTAACTATGTATAATAGTAATCAACTTAAGCAATCATGAAAAATAAGCATGGAAGAAAGTTTTAATACTTGAAATGAATAAAATGATTTGCATTAATGTCTAAACACCTCACAATCTTTGATTTCCAAAAGCTTTAGTTACCTTTACCCAAGGGAAGAGAGTTTAGCTACTTATAACAATATTCATAGTAAGCTATCAAGAGAGAAGAGAAGGAAATAAAGCCGACTATTTCTACTATGATCAAAAGTGTCCGCCTTATTTTGCCACATTGCTATTTATATGGGTTTTCTATTTCCTAAAAAGGGTATAAAATCGTCATTCCTCTTTCTACCCTCTAAGAAAATCCTAGTCTACTCGTCGTGTAAATTACAATAGAATTTATCTTCTAATTAAGGTTTATTATCCGTTTCTAAGATCCTCGGCGTGCCCATGTCATTTTGCAACGTGTCCATGCCTTCATGCTTTTGTGTGTGCCTATCTACTACATCCGCGTGTCTATGCTCCTTGTGATTTCCAAGTGTCGGCATTACTTTTACTCATAAATTTGCTCTTTATATGGCTCTTTTTAGCACAATTATCATCCAATTCCATATCCCGATATATAACATGCAAAACATTTAAAGTCTAACATTTGGATACCTCAAATAGTAAAATACGGGGGAATTAAACAATTAAACACATGCATTCCGATCGCTATCAAGGATCTTCTTCTTAAAAAAAACCATTCTCTCTTACTCGTTACCATTATTCATCATCTTTCTCATAAGTGTACTATTGTCTTCTCAAGCTATCATTTTTCTCGATATACTAACGTAGTCATCGAAAGATCCTTCATCCAATCAAAAGACTTGTTTTATAAGTATTTCAGTTATCATCATCATCATCATCATTAACTAGTAATTTCCACCTTTACTCTAGTTAAGAAAGAGCCATCTCATTCTCTAAGATTTTACAACCTCATTACTAACATTGTTTATAAAAACCTAAGCTAAAAGCTATCATTTGGTTTGTATTTCTCCATATTTGAGCTCTTTTTATAGCTGAAGATCAAGAAATACCAAGCCTAATACAAGCTACAAAGTTCGATGAACTTAACAAAGTTAAGTGCCTTGCTAGTGGACCTCTTCAAACTATAACAACAAGTTTAAGGGTTGATAAAGGCACTCCTAGCCAGAAAAAACAACTTATAGCCTTTCCTACTCCATCATGATAACTAGCACCTTTGTTAGCTTCATCATATGAGGAAAGTCCTCTACTACTTCTACGAAAGATGCATAGACAATAACCTTTCAAGGAGTAGATAGAGAGGCATGAAAAAATAAAGAGAAAAAGGAAAAAAACACCATCACTCTCTTAGCCCCTAGAAAAATCACTCTCACCACTATGAAAAATACTTAGCCCATAAAGTCTTTAAGCGAGAGAGAAAAGAGAGGGGAAAAGATTAAAGTATAAAAAGGATTACTAAGGGAAATTGTTGTCGAGAGGACTTATATTTCCAAATGACTTCCATTAGTATTGAGCCCAAATGACACCAAACGAGAGTGAGATTAATGGTGATTTAGCAACCTAAACCATATTACTAGGACTATAAGATTCATACCTCTCTGTTTGCTCTTTATATATTGAATATTATGCTCCTAAAAGAGTTTATCTCCACAAAAATGAACTTAGACATATATCATGGGCTAACCAATCCTAAGAAGCATGAGCAGAATGTTAGAAGCATATTTGAACTAATATTCCTAAATAAAAACACTATATGCAAGATCCTCCCCACCACTTTCAAGGGTATAGTACAAAAATGCAATAATAAATTAGACATCCAATCTATTCTTATTTTTAGGACCTATACTCTAAACTCATAGCCTATTTCTCCACTAGAATTCTTATTGAGAAAACCCTATTAACTTGTTTTTATCTCTCAAAGGGAAAATGAACTATAGGTATACACCTTTAGGTACTATAAGAAGGTGTTAAAGATTGATAACTTGTTAGAGCTAAGAAAACTCTATGTTCTTTTAGATAGAAACTTTTTTGAGTAAAAAAAGTGATTGAGAGTCATATTTAGGTAGAAAAAATGCGGCTAGATAGGCACGCCCTAGATTCTAAAAGACAAAGGAAAAAAGAATTAAAAAGGACAAGTCTTCTTAGAATCGGTAAAGAACTAGGAAAAATCCTAAAGAGTCTATATGTAGTTATTTGGTATACCTTAAGCTTCAAACCAGACCCTTTGAATACAAGTTATATAGAGGTATATGTTGCAATACAAAAGGAGGACTACATTTCCCATCCTCCTTCTATATTAAAAAAACAAACTCTTAATATCTCAATTCATAGAAGTGTTCTCTCTTCTACAAAGATAATAGGCATGACACAAAAGATTGTTTCATACAAAAGAAGAAGAAGATAGAGCAATTGATTACTAAAGGTTACCTCGGATAGTTTCTAAAGAAAGGCATAGACCAAGATTAGAGTAAAGCGAAACCTAACGAGCACCATAATTTCTTTTTAGATGTTAATATGATTTTAGGTTGGATTTATAAGGGAAGAGACTTTAATAAGAAAAAAATATGTACATGAAATAGGTTATTATAACATCATAAATGGCTAACTCCTAGCATGAACCCATAATATTCACCCTTAAGGATGCAGAGAGAATTACTTTTCTACATATGGATGTCTTTTTCATCACTATAGAGGTAATCGACTTGATAAACTTTGATGGCTCAAAATTACTTTCCATCGGGACTCATTTGGTAAGGATAAAAGGAATATAAGTACTACTAAAGGGGGTTATTGAGATACGATCACAACGGGCATTTATACTAAGTATAAAATACTCTTAACTTTTATAGTCATTCGGATGGTCTTTGCTTATAATACCATTATTGGAAGACCTCTACTCCATTATATAAATGAAGCCATTAGTACAAGATACTTAGCTCTAAAATTCCCTATAGAGAGTGGCGTTGCTACGATTAGGATAACTAATTTTGCAACCAAATTAGATTAATATTGATAACTGAATAGAGAGAGTAATTTGTTGAGCTCCACAAAATTGAAAGCAATAACTTTGCATTTAGATCAATTAATATGCTTGAAAATTTTTTGGATGTGGACTCATAAATACTAAATGTAATTTTTTTTCGTTTATTAAATAAAAAGAGTTTTAAGATAAAGAGGTAGAAAATAATCTCTAGAGAGGTGGATAAACTTCTAGATACGAGATTCATCATGAAAGTCTTGTACCCTAATTGACTCATAAACATGGTAATAGTGAAAAAGTCAAATAGGAAGTGGAGGATGTGTGTGGACTTTATTGACCTTAATAAGACTTTCTCTAAAGACAACTTTTATCTTTCCAAAATAAACGAGTTTAATGAATTCCACAATCAGCTTTGAGCTTTTGAGCTCTCTAGATGTCAATTCAATATACCATTAGATCCTTATACACCTCAAAGATAAGGAGAAAACCTCTTTTATCATAGATAGAGAAACACACTACTATAAAGCCATGTCTTTCAGCTTTGGAAACTAGAGGCAACTTCCTAAAAAATGGTGAATAAAGTATTTAAAGGATAACTAGGTAAGAATATAGAGGCTTATATAGATGACATTTTGGCCAAAACTATGAGCTTTACAAGACACCTCTAAGATCTTCAAAAAGTTATTTTAGTCCTCTATAAAAATCAAATGAAGTTAAATCCCTCCAAATTTGACATCATATGAGATAAATTTTTGGAATTTTTAATGACCAATAGAGGATTTGAATCAAATCTTTAAAAAAAAAAATCCAAGCCATTTTGGACATGCTTTTTTTAAAATTAGTGAAAATGTATGATGGCTCATCGAGTAGTTAGGCATGTCGAATCACTTTATTTTTTTACTAGAGGAAGGATCTCTTTCCTTCTTTGAAACCTTTAAGAATATCAATAATTTTTAATGGACTCTAAAGTATGGGAAGGCATATGAAAAGTTTAAAGTATTCCTCTAATCCCTTTAAATTCCATCCAAGCCACTCTTGTATTTAAGGGCAATTGACATAGCTATTAGTGTTGCTTTAGTAAAAAAAAAAAAAAAAAGGATATAAACCTATTCTATTATACAAGTAGAACTCTTTATGATGCCAAAATAGGATACTTGAAAGTCAAAAGATGGTACTTATATAGTTAGTACAATTGGAAAGCGTAGGCCCTACTTCTAAGATCATCCTATCATGGTTTTGAATGACTAGTTACTTAAGTAAATCTTTCATAAATCAAACATATCTGGACATTTGGTTTATTAGATCATTAATTTAGGTAAGTTTGGACTCTAATATCATTCTTGCTTAGTAATTAAGGCACACATAGGCAGTTTTATTACCAAATTTTTCTTCAATGACCCTATAAGGGAGAAACGGAGTTCTATCAAGGGTCTCAAACCATGAAGGATGGAAATCATTTGTAAATAAAACCTCTAACATACATGAAAATGTTACTATTATAATCTTCATCAACCTAGACGAAGAAGTATTTAAGTATGAATTTTTTTTTTGAGTTATCTTTCTTGAATAATGTGGTTACATATGAGGCTTTGATCGCCACCCTTAATTTATGAAAGCTTTAAAAGCTTATCTCTTTCATTTATATAACAATTCTCAAATGATAATGGGATAATTTGAAAGGCGCTTTGAGGTAAGAAAACCCTTATTGACTAGGCACTACCAATTGATATTGAAATATTTTAAGAATGCTAAAAAAGAAAGGAGAAAAATAGCCATCTTGTGAATCCCAAGTAAAAAGAACACACAAACATAGCTTCTATCAAAATTAGCTAGTAAAAAAATATTGTAGATCTCCTACTTGAGGTATGAATAAAAGTCCTTAAAGAGCCCAAAATTAAAGAATAAAATGAGTTGATAGTTAGCTCGTAATCCAACAACCAATTGGTGAGGACTGAGAAACACCGATATATCAATATTTGAAGAATGGAACACTTTTTACGAATAAGATAGAAGCTACCCCCTCGATAGAATTGGAGGTGGGGGTACTACTTGTTAGATAAATAATTGTATAAAAGGTCCATCACAAGATCTCTTTTTAAATGCTTTCATTCAAATAGAGTAAATATGTACTTTGATATATGAAATAAAAGGATCTATAGTTTAAACACATATATAAGGAATTTAGCAGACCCTTACTACTCTAAGTAGGCTTTTATTTCCCTTTGATCCTCTAGGGTACCTACGAGTTGATAAAAAGAAGTGTGATAAATGCTAAAGATTCGCCAAATACTACACTAAGCATCAATAGAAATAACATCCATCCCATTACCATAACCTTTCTCTTAGTAAGGAATGTATATACTAGGTCCGTGTCACAAAGCTTTAAAGAAATGACAATTCATGCTAATAGTTATTGATTATTTCTCCAATTGGTAAAGGTAAAGGCCCTAGTAGACATCATAGCCAACAAAATGGTATTCTTCATATGGAAAAATATTATCTGTTGCTTTGACTTACCAAGAGTACTAATCACTACTTAAAGCTCCTAATTTTACAATAAAGAAGAAGAAGAAGAAGCATTAATAAAGACTCTATATTAAGTGGGAAAAGGGAGAACGAGTAGAACTTTTGGATTAGACCTTATTGTTATAGATAACGACTAAAAAAACTTCCACCGAAGAAAATCTATTCTTATTAACCTATAGAATATAGGCTATTATCCTAGCTAAATTGGTTGCCTTAGCCATTGAATACGAAGATACTTAATAAAAACATTGAAAAAAAAATCAACTTAAACCTCTTAGAGAAAACTAGCATGGTCACCTTAATTAGGAATGAAGGCTACATATAGAAGCCTACCCAGTACAATAATACTTGGGTCAATAACAAGCATTTCCAAGTTAGGGTTCTCTTTTGAGAAAGTTAAAGACCATAAAGAATGCATAAAGTAAGGAAAAGCTAGCACCTAGGTAGGATAGACCATACAAAATTGTAAAAATTATTAAGGCTAACATATACCACTTATAACACAAACGAGAAAAAATCTACTTTATATGTGACATTTTGACCACCTAAAAAATGTATTATCGGTGAGCTTACTGCTAGAGACCATATCTCACTTGAATATTTAAACTAAAGATGATTAATATAAAAAGTTGAGAATGAGTTATCCATCATAAATCTTAATTCTTTTGGATGGAACCCAAACCAGCTATTATGAGGTTTAAATCTTTTGGATGAAACCTAACCTCAACTATCTAAAGTTATATGGTATCGAAGCCTCAAAGAGGTCCAATGGTCTAATAAAGATCTTAAAGCTCAAGCCATTTGACGGATCCTAAAAGAAAGATTGCAAGTGAGGGAGGAGTGTTAGAGAATATATTTCATATTGAATATATCAAAGATTATTAGTATATAAAGTTGAGAAGGAGCCACCCACCATAAGGCTTAAGTCTTTTTGGATGGAACCTAATCTCAACTATCTAACTCTATACTTACTATGATCACTTTGTAACAAATATCATAATACAAGTTTTTTCCAAATTATATCTCCTATATGATCAAGGATTATGCTCCTCTAGAAGTCAACGACCATATTCCCTCGAAGTCGATAACCACATTCTTTTGAGAACTAATGGGTATGTCTCTTTGAGAATAAACAATCTAATTATCCTAGGAATAATCATAATTTCAAGGCCCATAAAATAAATGACTACACTAAAAGTTCACAAGTAGTAAAGCTTTGGACAAACTCGAAGTTGGTACATATAACCACACATGGTAGGATTAGATTCTATAAGTCTTTATTAGAAGGCTAAAATTTATAAAGAGTAATTAGAATGATGAGTAATTAGACCAAACCAATTCTTACCCAAACATAAGCATTTAGCTTAGGTCTAACATATGACAAAATCCTTAATTAGTTTGGACGTAACATATGATTTCTATTAAATGCTTCCAAAGCATTTAAAACTAAAATGATGTAATGAGTGACAAAACCAAGTAGACTCCTAATGTGTGGATAAAAATCAAGTCCTTGCAACAACAATTGCCAAGATATAAGAGGGTAAATAATATAATTGGGATGCTTGTGACCCTTGGGCTACATTCAAGAACGATATGTGAAAAAAAAAAAACTATGGCTTACGTTAATATCATTGCATTTAGAAAAAAGGTTGAACAAACAAAGCCCATTCAAACAACTTTTGAACATGCAATCAAGATTATCCTTAGCCTATCTCGCCAACGATTGGAAAACTTACACTTACTTTCCACCGATTAAAGAGATAGCAAGTAAAGTCATTAAATGAAGGCACGCTTTGAAGGTTATTTTTATCCAATCGACAATAACCATGACACTATCATATTTGTTCAATAGTGATCTATTAATATTAAAGATATTTATCTTCTAATTAGAATTATAATTTGTTGATAACAAAAGAATGTACAATTTACATTCCTCCTCATGCAACTCGACATATCTCGTAATTATATAAACCAGATCTTCTTCTTATTAAAAAACATTATCTCTTAATCCAATCATTATTTATCATCTCGTTTCATGCTCATACTACTAACTTAACAAGCCACCATGTCCTTCCATACACCGATTTAGTTGTCAAACGATCCTTCATCCAACTAAAATGATTTGTTTTACAAGTATTTCAACTAGCATTGGTGTCTTTAACTAGTAAACTCCACCATTACACCAATCGGAAATAGCCATCTCATTTTTAAGGCTTTACCATATCATCAAGTAGTGTTTCATATTATTTTTGTAGATAAAAAATTAACACAATGCCTATTTTATTGCATTTTTATTTGTCTTGTGAAACTTTGCATCAGTTTGATATATATATATAGTGTGTGTGTGTGTGTTTTAGTTAGTTATGTTTTCATATTTATATAATAATTTTTAAACAAAGTGTTTTATTGTTTCTTTAAAAAAACAAGAAAATTAGAAAATCATATGTATATGTTATGATACATTAACTTGTATATTGTAGAAAGCATAACTATTGTATTTATTTTTTGCAACCAAGCATTCATTGCTGCAACGAAGAATGAAATCCCAAGTAAAAAGACTAAGTGCACGAATAATTTAATTTAAAAATAAAACACTTAAATTCTCTTTCCAAATTTATATTGCTAATATATCATATAAATATTAAAATGCCATAGGCCTTTTTTTTTTTTTTTAACAATTAATTCCATAATCAATAGTTAAAACTAAAAACAGAAATTACAGAACATTTTGAAGGAAAAAGAAAAGAAAAGAAAAGAAAAGAAGAAAAACTAAAAGAAATGGAATCACAGCCTATAAACTCAAGCAACCGAGTGCGACTACTTACCACGCATAGGCCAAAAAGAGCAAAACAGCAGAATCCTCAACAGAGTAAGGAAAGTAAATCACTGTTTTTTGGTTTTTTGTATTTTCATATAAAGATTAAATAAATTTAAGTCCAGCTGGCATAATTAGTAATTTAAGAACAACAACAAGGACAATATCATTACTCCAGCCCATGAAAATTAACTGTTAACTGACCTCATCATCATCTTCATCCCTCTCTCACTCTGAAAAAACAAACCTCCCTCTCTTTCTGTCTCTATCTCGTTCTCTCTGTCTTTCTCTTTCTAGACACCAACTCACATATTTAGTAAAAATATATATAAATAAATTAAATTAAAAACAGCATAATCAATCCTAATTTATTTATTACAGAGGAAAAACCTTATAAAAACCCTCTTTTGAATTCATTATTCTTATAAAAAAATAAAAATCTAATCTCAAAGGTCACTGTGTTCTAACAGAGATATTGATACAGAGAGAGAGAGGTCTTCTTTTTTGTGACTAATGGGTTCGTCGATGGCGTCAACGACGGAAGAATCGACGGCGAAGATAGTGGCGTCGAGATCATCAGTAATTGAATCAATTCGAGGGTGTGGGTTATCGGGAATCCGAGTGAACAAAGAGGAATTGAAGAGGAAATTGTCGATCCCTAAATATCTGCGTCACGCAATTCGAGATTCAATCAAGTCAAAGGATGTTAATGCTACCGTTGAGCGTTACCGAGAAGGGAATAGTAGTGGTCGTGAGGAGGCGCCGGAGGGGCCTATGGTGGTGTTTGTGAATTCGAGAAGTGGTGGTAGGCATGGACCTGAACTTAAAGAGAGGCTTCAACAATTAATGGGATCGGAGCAGGTTCTGCATTGTTTTGTTTTTTGTTTTTACCCTTTTTTTTTCCTTCTCGGCGTGTCGTTTTGAGGGGTATTTTGTGTCTTTTAGTAGGTTTTGGAATTTTTGGTTTTTGATTTGTTGTTGAAAATATCTTCTTCTTCTTCTTCTTCTTATTATTGTTATTTTTGTTTGAGTTGAGGAGTAAAATATTTGCTTAAGAATGGATAATTAAAAGTTAAAAAATAATTATAATAGGCTGCTTTCCTGATTTTGTATGGGATTTTTGTTTTTCTTTTTTAATAATTGTAGTTAGTTTAGTTTTAGTTCAGAAAGTTTTGTCATTAATGGAGCAGTAAAAGATCAGCTTAAACTTGGTTTTAGCCAAGTTAAATAGAAATTGAAGAAGACGATGGATAGTCAATTGCTAAACAAAGACAATGGATAATCAATTGTTAGCAAGTTGCTTTACTAGTTTTAGTAAATATGGTTACAGACAGTTGGTTTTTTGAATAAGAAATGACTTGTAATGCAGGTTTTTGACCTAAGCGATGTGAAGCCATATGAGTTTGTCCAGTATGGTATGGGTTGTTTAGAGAAGTTGGCCGAGCTCGGTGATTTTTGTGCCAAAGATACTCGTGACAAGTTGAGAATTATGGTATGTTTTGCCATGGAATTTTGGCATCAACGCAATTTTCTTTATATGTACAAGAATGATCGTGGTAATGAGGTCATTTCTTGTATGTGTATGATTTGAGAATTTCTTGGATGATTGGACAGGTTGCAGGAGGTGATGGTACGGTTGGTTGGGTGTTAGGAAGTCTCGCAGAACTTCATACGCAGGGTAGAGAGCCAGTTCCTCCTGTGGCAGTCATTCCTCTTGGTACTGGAAATGACCTGTCAAGGGCTTTTGGTTGGGTAAGCTTTTCTTTTACATTAAATTTTAAGTTTTCTGACTCTTAACTTGCATTATTAAGCTGTGGTCCTGAATGATTTTTTTTTTCCAGGGTGGTTCGTTTCCTTTTGCCTGGAAATCAGCTGTCAAAAGATCTCTTCTCAGGGCCATCACAGGACCAGTGTGCCGTCTAGATAGGTAAGCATTCTCTTATGATACAAGCTGCTCCTATGTTTTCAAGATAAAATATATTACCCTCGTTAAATTCTTTTCATTTTGTCTAGAAGTTGATGACAGCAGCCGGTAATTATAGCTGATTCAAGCTTTGTTCATCTTTAAAAGAATTCCTTATTTTAGTGGATTATACAATGTGGGGACAATTGTGTCTATTATTTAGCATGTAGATATCTTTTCCCTGATTTGCCACTGCTTAGCCCTCAGTTTTTCCGTATATAGTTACTAATTTTATTTGTTAAGACATGGTATCTTGGCATTTTCTTACTGGTTTTCTGTTTCTGTTGTGCTTGTGTCCTTTAGGATTCTTCTTGTGTACGTCCCTTGTACTTATTTGCAACTTGCATTTTCTTGTGCTATTTGATACATCTTGTACTTTTGAAAAGAGTCTTGTTTGGTTATAATTGTGGCTTGAATATGGATTTTCAACATCATAACTCGCACTTAAAAATTACCTTTTTGATGTTACAGTTGGCATCTTCTAGTGTCAATGCCAGGCGGAGAAGTCGTGGATCCACCTCATTCCCTGAAACCTACAGAGGAATGTTCTCTTGATCAGGTAATGGATCCTACTGCATCAAATTTTATTGTTATTAATTACTTATTTATTTTTTATTTTTCCCTTTGTTGTGTGTGTGTGTGTGTGTGTGTGTGTGTGTGTGTTGGGGGGGGGGGGGTGTGGGGGAATGGTGGGGTGGGGGTGTTGATTCGTGATGGCATGATTTTTCATTTTTATGTAATGGCAAGCTTTGGATTATCTGCAATTAGGCTTATTTGTGGTTGCCATGCTTTGAACATACTCTGCTTCATGATAGCTATGCATTTGATGGTGCTGTTGGTTTTAGGATAGGCATTATCATTGTCAAGGACTGGGATGACCCTTGGACGTGTTAGTTTACTCTAAAAATCCATGCTAGCTAACTGTATAGAGGGAAGGATTTACCATCTATCAGGAAATATGTTTTGGACCTGCAAAATGTCTGGACTTGGGTCCTACTTAATGAGATACTTTTTGAAACATGCTTATTAGCTAGTATAAAAAGAAAAGGCCTATAATCAACTTTCATGCAAAGTGAAAAGTATGAACAACATTGATCTTAGAGTTGCAGAAGGCACATGTTTCTTGGAAAGAATGATAATATTTTATATTTGGAATTAGGTACTATGATTATAAACAACTTTAAGTGTTGGCTTCAGCCTATATTTAACAAAGATCATTCAGAGCCTTTCTTCTATCTGAATGAATCCTACTTTCATCATGTGCTGTGTCACATATGGCCGTTATCTTTTTTGTCATGATACCTTTATAATTTCTGTGCCTGTCTTATTTGCAAAAGAATGCATTAATCCCTCCCTACCCACACCCACACATGCACACAAACAATGAGGTGGGGATCCATGAATGTAAAAGATCAAATACATGCCTAGAGGTGGGACATGACCAGGTTGTTGATTTTTATATCTCATTATCAATTGAAAGTTAGTTACTTTGATAGTTTAATCTTGTGATGTTGATATGTTGATCTGTTGGTAGAAATCTGGTATCTGAATGGTTGGAACTTTCTTTTGAGTGCAGAGTTTAACAATTGAGGGGGAGTTGCCTGAGAAAGTGAATTGCTATGAAGGAGTGTTTTATAATTACTTCAGCATAGGTATGTCAATATGTTCTACAATGGCTGTTAAAGTTGCACACATATGGCTTTAGCTTGATTTTAGAGATTTATCGTGTTGTTTGAGTTTGAACTTTGCAACTTCTTGTGTTGATGAGTGTTTCAACCGATGAGCTAAAACTAGAATGTCCCTCTCCAAACAATCTGTTTCTTTGGTTCATGTGTTTTGTGATTGAGATTTGATATTTTAATTTCTTTATTTTTTTTTTGTTTGAATCCATCGGATGGGGTGTTTATCTCATTCCACTGTTTCTTCTGAAATAATTCTTTTATTTGCTTCCTTTTCTTGTGCTCATTGGTTCTTCAACATGTTATCTCATTGGTTCTTATGTTATGCATTGTTTGTTCACTAGACAAAAGGCTTAGCACAATACATTAACACCTCAACCAAACTAGGCAGTGTGCTATACCCTATTTCACCAATTAACTCAGACAAGAATCCTAAGACATTTATGAAAGAAAGATGTAAAACTTCATTTGCAAGGCTTGCTTAATGACTATAAAATTTTTGCTCCAAATGACAACCTTGCAGGTTTCAGCATATGATGAATCTTTGTATTCTGTTTTTCTTTAGGTTGCTTTTAAGTATATTGTTTGTTCACACAGGAATGGATGCTCAAGTTGCCTATGGCTTCCATCATTTACGCAATGAAAAGCCTTACCTTGCACAAGGTCCTATTTCAAACAAGGTTTGATTAAATCTTCCTGTTGCTTTAAATATGAATTGGTGTATGTTAATTTTCTTGGAAATACACCATAAACTGGACACGTAGTAGGATACATGGGAACTGAGTTCTTAATAAGGGATATAATAGAAAAGCACCAAAAAAAAAAATGATGAAGAAGAAGAAGAAGAAAATAATTCTTTGATTGTACTTGTATTTCGGGACCAACTAAATGGAAACCTGGACAGTCTTTGTTGGAGAGATGGAGTATTAAATTATGATGATGGTGGGAAAGGGATATATAAATGAAAACCTGGACAGTCTTAATAAGGTTTTATGTTTCTTTCATTTGTTGGACTTCATAGAAGCTGTGAGAAATGTCATCTAATTCTGTTGTTTATTGAGCCATTCATGTTGTCCTCTTGCACTTATGGGTATGATTGCAAGATCTGTTATATGTAGGGTTAAAAGGTTTCCAGAGAGTTGATGATGGAGAATGAAGAGAGACCTCTAGGATAATACCTGATAAATTACTTATTTTACGTTATTGTTCAAGGTTTAATAGTTTTTGGGAGTTTAATTGTTTCTTACATGGCGGCTAAAGTAGCTCTAATTAAAAGTTAGAAGTTGAAGGACTACTTCAATCAATATAGCTGAGCCAGCAAGATGGATAACTTTTCACATTAATTCCATTGTGATCGGTGAAACAGATGTTTTGTGGGCATGTTGATGAGGCATCATGTTTTTATAAACTGCTAAATCCTAGTTGAGGATTCAAATATTAATGGCATGCTGGGTTTGATCTATTGTTGCAGTTGATCTACTCGGGATACACTTGCACTCAGGGTTGGTTCCTCACACCTTGCATAAGCAATCCAAGTTTGAGGTTAGATATATCTGAACTAAAGTTGGTTTTATACCATTTATTTTGAACTTCATTTGTTTCTCTTCGCTGTTTTAATACTTAATGACTAGGATAATGTTTGGATCCATTGCTTAGTGTAGTGTAAATTTTTCTGTTTTGCAACCTGGAAAGGTGCAAGTTTGAGTCTTGAGAGCTGTCCCTTCAGGCAACAATGCTGAAGGGTAGGACTGTCTCCAAATTCTAACATGCAGAATCCCACTATGATGTGCTACAACTGTGTAATGATCTTTAACTAGGATTATGGTCCATTTTGTTGTGGTGATGGATCTTTTTTTTATTTCTTTAATTTTTTTTTTTGTTTATTAACTTAAGGACTATACACTGAATAACTTTCGTTTCACTAGAAGATGTTCTCTTGCAACATTTGACCACTGTTTCCTAATCTCTTACGATGCTAACCTTATCCGTACTTTTTCCTTTTATACTTAAATTTATACAGTTGCAATGTGCAACCATTGGTGGTCACCTCACAGCAGTTACCTTGGAAATACAAGTGACGGCAATTTTCATGTTAAATAGTAGTTGCTGAAATGGTTATGCTTTGGATATTTGAAATTGTTTCTTCTTCTTCTTCTTCTTATCATTGTTTTATCAAATATTTTTGACTGTATATAAGTTGGTTTTTCTTTTTTATTTATTCATTTTTTCTGGAGTATTCTTTTTGCATTTGTTAATGTTCACTGCAAAATTCCAGACAATATTTTGGCGCTGATCATTTATATGCTGATATAAGTTTTAATGGCTGTAGGGGACTCAAGAACATACTCAGGATGCATGTTAAAAAGGTTAATTGCTCAGAATGGGAACATATTCCTGTTCCTAAAAGGTAGAGTGTTGTGATTGATACAATTTCTGTTGCGATACTATTTAACTAACTAGATGCTTCTAAGCGCTACCTTTGTTGTGTTAGCCATCTGTTACTGTCTATTCATTCCCATAAACCCATGCAAGTGTTTTGTCTGACCCAAATATTTTTTTTTTTTTTTCTTTTCTATTGCTAGAGATATTTTGCTAAGCTTACTTTGACATCAAACATATAGCAGTACATTCTCTTTATCTTTGTGTTGCTATTTTGGTCATAATTAATTTATGCTGATAAGCTCTTTGTTCCAGTGTTAGGGCGATTGTTGCTTTAAATCTTAACAGCTATGCAAGTGGAAGAAATCCATGGGGTAGCCCAAAACCAGAGTATTTGGAAAAGGTATCGCATATGTGTCTTATGAGACTATTTTTCACACTAGTCAAATTTGTTCTACTGATCGTTAAGCTCTATTTAATGCCTGAAACTTCTATATACTATTTTGATTTGATAGCTGGGATTCTATGACTGAGGTTATATTTTGTACAAGGTTAAAAAAATTGGTGATATATTAGAGGATTAAATATTACATGAGTAATTTTTAAGGCTGGGAAAGTTGGTGTAAAAGTTAGTTTTAAAATTGTGTGGTAAGAGGTTAAAAAAACAAATGTATTGATTGGACCAATTAGAATTAAATATAAAACAACGTATATTAGAGGATTCAAGTAAAAGAGGAAAAAATGGGTTATAAGTTTTGAGGAAGAGAGGGAAAAAAAAAAATAGAAAAGACCAGTTTTTTCTCTTAAAAATCTTTTACCTCTATCCTCTCCAAGGTTAAAAAATTTGCCCCACCAATTTGCACCATCTGGGAAGTAATTTTTAACTCCTTTATAGTTCTCCCTCTCTGGTAATTTGCAACAAACAACCCATAATCATGTTACCTTTGTACTATTTAACCCCATTACCTCAAACCAAAAATTTCCTTAAGAGTATATTGCAGCTTGTTCTCGCACTTGGCTAAAATTATGCTTGCTTACCTTTTCTGATTCCCAATATTGATTTATCATTTATATGAATCTTTTTTTTTTTTTTTTTCCAGAAAGGCTTTGTTGAGGCCCATGTTGATGATGGTCTCCTTGAAATTTTTGGCTTAAAGCAAGGATGGCATGCATCATTCGTCATGGTTGATCTCATCTCTGCCAAACACATAGCTCAGGTACTGCAGTGATTCTGAAACTTGCTATATGTTGTGCACACTTAAAATGTGTTAAAGTGTCAAGTTTATATCTGGTTGTCATGGCAATCCCTTGCATATTATACAAGTATACAAGTCTTTTTTTTATATAATTGATCTGTCAGTTGGATCTTATCAAAGAAATCAGTACATCATCATATGTCGGTCAACTCAGCGAATGCTGGTCACTTTCATAGCATAGCTGGTGTGTTACTGGAATAGCTGCTGTATTACTTTGAATTGTCTCTTAGCAACTCTTAAGAGGTTATGTTATGATCGTCTGAGAGACAGAAAGATATAAAATGTTGTGAAGCAAGAATCTATATATTTGAGAACTTATTTTGTGTTTCGGCATGCATGTGTAAGTGTGTGCACATGTGCATTGGCATTACTATTGTATATAGTGTATTGCTATACTGTATTTTGGTTTAACATTTTGATGGTTGGAATTTATAATTTGGCTTAAGCTTTACCAATTATAATTTAATGTTAGAAGCAGGTTTTATCCAAATTCAAACTGCCATTTCTTAATCTTAGTTCACAGTTGCTGATTACGAATGTTGAAGTTCTTAAATGCTGAATGAATGGAAGAGGACCTAGGCTGCCATTTTGTTGATGTTTAATGGTTGAACTCCATACCATTGAAGTTATGCTTTCTTTTTCACTAGTTTTATTGGTATCTTTCAGGCTGCAGCGATACGATTGGAAGTAAGGGGTGGAGAATGGAAAGAATCGTTTATGCAGATGGATGGCGAACCCTGGAAGCAGCCCATAAGCAAGGAATACTCATCATTTGTGGAAATTAAAAGGGTTCCTTATCAGTCTCTCATGATTAATGGAGAATAGGCTTATAGGGTTTTTCTTTGGCTTAGGTTTGTATTCTTCAAGGTGGTCGCTTTTCCTCTCAGGGCTGAAATCACTGGCAAACATGGTATTCAGCCAATGAGCTTGTAAATTGTATTATTTGTCAAATTACTAGCTATTGGGAATTAATTCATTAGATTAAATTCATTAATAGTCAATAAATACTTTCTCTTCTTCTGGTTGTGGACCGTTCACCATTTGTCGAGACTATTTATGATGCTTACCTAGTGCTTAATTATGTATTTGCAAGTGAAAACAGTTGATGTTGATGATTGGCTGCGATGATTAATTGATAAGCAATTGTCCTTAGGATTTATTTTACTATCCTTGTTTGATCATTATGATACCATGTCTACTTGTTCATTTGTATTTGCTTTGGTTTATACTTTTATTTATGGATAATAGTGGTAGTACATTTGCTGTAAATTTTCATGCTATTGTAAGACCTTCGACAACTTCTAAACCTTCAAATTGTTCAGCAACTTGATTAAATTTTACTTGAAATAATTTACTTCCATCTAACATGCTTGTGAAATGGTTTGTATTTCAGGTATACTTTTCTTTTCAGTAAGTAATGCTATATCTAAATCATGGTTTGCATTTCAAATAGCAAAAAAGGATCAAACACTGTTAGTTATGACAAAATGTTTATGATTCTTAACCATCTTGCTAGTGCTTAATTTCCTGAGAACAGGAAATGGCTTATTAGAAAAGATAAATTAAATGAATATTTTAACAGCCACCAAAGCTGCAGTTTTATTCATTCCAACACTACATATACGTATCCCCAGAAACATCAGCCAATGAAGAAAAATTGATATCCAGAAAATTAATGCAGTTTTCTGGAATTAAAGAAGCCACATCTGACCGAAGTACAAACCATAGTCGTGAGGTAGCTGTGAATTACTAAATATCCTGATTGCCATAGACATAATACCACGAAGGACATCATATGTCAAATATTTTAATTTGCGATCAGCATAGGTTATGGATGGCACAGTTGGTTATTTTGGCTACAAGGTGTTAGGATTTGTACCACTGTTTCCAGATTTAAGATTGCTGCCACCGTTTTGATCCCCGGCAAAATCTTCGGCGTCTTCATTGGAAGTCATTTCATGCACAGTATCAGGTGATGCTCCAATACTTCCAGGAATGTTAAAGAGGCGACGGCATTTGCATTGGATAGGCACTAAAATTTGTACCGCTGTTCCCCGGGGTAAGATTGCTGCCACGGTTTTGATCCTCGGCAAGATCTTCGGCGTCTTCATTGGAAGTCATTTCATGCACATGATCAGTATCAGGTGATGCTCCAATACTTCCAGGAATGTTAAAGAGGCGACAGTATTTGCATTGGATAGGCACTAACATTTGTACCGCTGTTCCCTGGGGTAAGATTGCCATGGTTTTGATCTCCTCCAACTTCTTCGGCTCTTTCATTGGAAGTCATTTCATGCACATTTCCAGTATGAGGTGAAGCTCCAATACTTTCAGGTCCTGTGACATTCTTGATTCACTTCTTCTAAAATGATGAACAGAGTGATCTTTATGGTCAAAACACTTTGCCAACTCAAGCATTCTCAGCCATATGGATTGTTCTCCATGTATTGTCCTTGAAGCAGGAAAATTTGAGTAAAGGAACTTGATATATATCAGGAGCGAAGGTACGGAAGCAACTCCAGAGATTATGAAGAGGCCTGCGAAGCTAGACAACCTAAGACCACCCGAAGAGGTTGCAGTTCCTTGATCTTCACAGGTGATTTCCCCACTAAAGCTTTTCCTTCTCAACTTCTTCTATTTCATCATGATCTTCAGTGGCAGTCAAGATTGCCCTCGAGATATGAGAGACTAGTTGGGAGTCAAGTGGGAAGGCTTGATATAGAAACAAAATAGAGCTGATTAGAAAGTTCTCACTCTGCTTAAATCCTGTAATAGTCATATGTGCACTTTACATACCTTTATATGCCTAAGAAGGTAGGTAACAATGGCTAATTATCAATTTCACCTTAATTATAAGTAATCTATTTGAAGCCAAAGCAATTAATGCCACATTCTGTGCCTTCATAAATTAGCACAATTTCCCTTCTGGCAATGGCTTTCACTTGAGAGGAATCATGTTGAGCTGTCCGTATAAAGTAAATTGCTTTGAGCTGGAGCAAGAGGAAGACTAGATGATGAAAAAGAGATAATGGGAACATGTGTCTTCGGTCCAAGCTCTATCAAAAACTTGGATTCTGATGATCTTTGAGGCCCTACGAGCTTGAACTTAATTCTTCATTTTTCATTAAATCCAGTGCTGCATTTTTGTAAAATTGAGTTTTTGAATTAGAAAAAAATGATATATATATATTTTACTGTGATTTCAATGATAAATATTAGTTGTCCAAATTTTCAAATAGATTACTGCTAGCTATATGATTAGCCAATCAAAATATTCGTTTACTAATTAATGCTGATCCTACGTTCTCAGGATTTTTGAATAACCCCTCTCAAAACTACCCATATTAGATAGAGATGCAGAACCGTGGGAGCCAATTATGGAACCTTCTCCCATGAGAGATCACTCTCGACCTGCAACCCTAGCAATCCGAAAAAAAAAAAAAAAAAAAAAACACAGGCCACCTAATAAACCTCCCGATCTTCCTCAATTCTACCTCCTATAGGGGGCATCGACATCGAATTCCACAAGGAATTTCAGTGTTCCATCTCTTAAAGAGAAGCTGTTGGGTAAGATGGAGAAATTGAGAGATAAACCAAAAGCAGACGACCCTGCGGATCTTTTGGCATCAAAGGCTATATATTTATGACCTTATCTTTTAGAGATGACGATCCGCTATGCCCTGAGTTTACCATCTCTCAACAACTGAAGGATCATCTTATGGCTTCTTGGCTAGCTGCAATCTTTGATCGTTAAAGTGCTGGGAAAATCGACGGGTTATAAAGTTTTATATACCATGAGTGCACCAACTTTGCAAACCAAAAGGCGAACTCCATATCCTTGAGCTTGGAATGGATTTCTTTTTCATTAAGATTGAAACTATATAATTTGGATTTTTTTTTATATAGTTTTTTTTTTTTTGTGTTATAATTTATCTAATTCTTAAAGTCTTTCAATTTATTTATTTTAGTTTTAAATAATAATTAAAGGTGTCCTGGATATATATAAAAAAAGGTTTTTGTCAAAATTTTAAACTTTTGAATAAAGGAGTATTGTAATTTATCTTTTTTATATTTTTTACCAATATATTTTTATGTGATTTTATTTGTGTAAGGGTTATGCCATTTTTCATTTTAAATTATTTTAAGTTATTATAAGTATTTAAAATATAAAATATGTGTAATGCAATAAAATTGAAAAAAATGTGTCATTTGTATATTCCAAATTTTAGGTACAAGGAGAAGACAATACAAGGATCTTATTTGACTTTAAATTAAAAAAAAAAAAAATTTCTTATTGACTGGATAAAACATAACCATTTAAAAAATAGTACAATGAAAAGAAGAAGAAGAAGTTGAAACTACATATATATCAAACATAACATGCATATGGAAGGCACAAAACTAACATTTTATTCATTTCGTTCTGTGTTATCCCATATTTCCAAACAGAGACAAGAGATTTTTTTTATTGTTTTATCTACCATACTAAGCACAAATCAGTCTTATCCCTACTATCTTGTCTCGTCTCTGTTATCCCGTCTCTTGCATCTTGTCTGTAAACCAAATCCTACCTTAAAATCCAAGCACCTCATTCTTATAGTCCAAACTCTTTAAGTAACCTTCTAAAACAATAACATTAAGTACTCCATTGAATCTAAGATCATTGGCTTGAACAATAAGAATCCTAATCGTTTAAAGAAATAATTTCATAATCAAGTTTTTTTATATATAAAAATCTCTTTCAATAATTATGCTCGTTTTATGTACCCAGCAGAATAGTGAAGGATCTTAATATGAAATTTTGAATTTAGCATATTAATTTTATGGATTAAAAAAAGGAGTATTGAGAAAACCAAAGTTTTTATTTTATGTTTGTAATTTAGTTAAAAAATAAATATAGATATTTTGTAGTAATATATAACCATGCTTTTGTATATGCCAATTAGAAAAACAAAAGACATGGTAATTGTAATAATAATAATAATAATAATTAAACAGTTTTTTTTTTAAATGATAGTTCAATATTATTGTTTAAGGAGTATTTTTATTGTGCATGTTTTATTAAATAGGAAACGGGTTATTTGTTGCCCAATATATTATGTTTTTTTTCTTTTATAAAAAAATAAATGTAACATTAAGTTGAATAAAAGGTGTTGTACTTAGTCCATGGATATTGTATTAAATAAATAAATGGAGCTCTGAATTAATAAATAGCTTGTGGCGGTCTCTTTGAATGTTTAGAGGTTGATATTGGAAATTTTACATTGACATTTGAGATGGAATGGAAAGCATAACATTGTTTTCTTAATTAGGCCTTAACCCTTTGTTTGGATACTTCCTCTTGGGAGGAAAGAAAAGAGAGGAAAGAAAAGGGAGATGAAAGAAAATTATTTTTCACTTGTTGTTTGGATAAGAGTAGAAATAAAAAGAAAGAAAGTATATTTTTCTTGTTTGGATAATTGTAAAAGAGGGAGGAAAGAAAATATATTATTATATATTTACTATTATACCCCTATGATTATATTTCTATATAAATACTTATAATAAATTTGTATGAATATTTTTTTCATTAAAATTGCACAAATCATAATAATAAAAAATCTAGCATGTAGCATCTATCTTAAATGACAAGATGAATAATGAATCGTCTCTAGAGAATAATCGATAACTCGTTTACTAATTAATTAATTCAATAGCCAATTTCGATTAATTATCAACATAAAATTAATTTAAATATGTATAACATGTATTATTATCTACGCATATAATAAGTTAGTCGCTTTTACCCATTATTTTCTTCCCTTTTTTATTTTGGATTAAAAAATGACTATTTAGATATCCCAAAAAAAAAAAAAAGAGTTTATTGTAGCATTGCGAACAATCATGGAAAGTCAATTGAATCACAAAAAAGAGACAAATTTCATAATTAGACGGACATGTATAATAACGAGAAAACATGGCACATTGTCTTCTATTGGTCATTGTAATAATGTCTTATTTTTAACCACCTTTAATTTGCAAATGTTAAGCTAATATCACAATTTTAACCACATTTCAAACACACACAGTCATTTTCAAACATTTATCACGCTTTCGTAAATGTCATGTTTTAAGATTTTTACCTAAAAAGTTCGAAAGTGTCATCTTTAGGTTAAGAGTCGATCCTAACTTCTTTGTTCCTAATGATAATCGAATATTCGATTAACCGGAAAAGGAGGGTAACTCGCTGGTTGAGAATGTGGGATGTGAGTGCCGTTAAAGTGACCAAAAAACCCTCCGTTACTCGAGTAAACACTCCAAAGTTATTGCAAAATTTACAAAGTTCCCGAAAGCCCAAGGTAGTTTTTGTTGCTTATTTTACTAGAAAAAAAGACTCAACTAAATGCAACCTACAATATCATGTTATGGTCGCCAACAATCCAACACACAAAAATATTTTTAGCCTTTCTTTTTGTAATAATAATTTTTATTTCTTCTTTTGTAGTAACTCCAAAAAGTGTTCAAGAGGTCTGTTTTAAGAGATGTTTTGTGTCTATTTTGGTGGGTTTTTTTGGGTGTTTTTGAATCTGGTTTAGGGGTGTTTTTGGGGCTGCTTTGGTGGTTCAAATGGGCTATCCAAAGGGGTTGCTCTGTAAGGGTTTTGGGGGCTATTGGTAACAGCTTTAAGGCTGATTTTGGGGGCTCTTGGTAGGTGTTGGGTTTGTTTTGGGGTTGGTTTTAGGGCTATTTTTTAGGGTGTTTTGGGGCTTGTTTGTAGCTGTTTGAGAGCTAGTTTTGGTGCTTTAGGGGAGGTATTGGGTCTCTTAAGTACTAGATCCAAAATGTGAAAGGGTTGAGGAATGAAATGATCATAATTTCTTATTTAGAGTCATGGGCTAATATGCAAAAAGAAATCATGGCCCCCAAGTTTTAGCTTGGATTCTTACTTGTTTATCACCCTTAAGTTGTGGGTTTGATTTTGTTATGTGATTATAAATCCTAGTAGACATCAAATTTTAGATGGAAATGGATGCATTCACAAGCACTACCCACGTTCCTATTAATTAAGCTCGATCAACAAAAATTAATTAAAAATTAATTTTCTCTACGTGAGTAATAACTTTTAGATTAGAGGATGGATAAATGAAAACTCTTACTTATTTGATAAAAAAAGGATACGAACATCACAATACAAGTTTACATCTACTCTCCCAAGTACTACATATAATTAGGTAAGTTTTAGGATCAATTTGTACATACACATTACAATAATTATGAAAGTTTTAGCATCAATTTGTTCTACTACCACAATCAAGTTACATGAGTTTCTAATTAAGTCATTACAATTTAAGACAATATCCACATATAATAGCCGCTAAATACACTTGAAGATCACAATACAACAAAAATTCAAGTGTGATTCGAATAAGTTCTCTTGCATTTTACTTCACCAATTGATTGCGCACACAAGTAGCCCAGCTGCAAAATAATAGAAAAAAAAACATAACAAGGAAGTAGAAGTGTACATTGAGCAACAATAAAGGAACAATTTGCAAGTTCAAAAAATTTGAAACAATTGAAAAAAACAACATATTATACTCCAACATGTGTATGATTAACTTACTTTCATCGACCACTTCTTTCAACCATCACATGGGTTAGAAATTCAAATCTTCTATGACAAGGCAACCCAAAGAATTATCCTATAAGTGACGCATTATCAGCCAAAAAGCGATATGCACTCATTTGGAAGCTAGATTGCAATCTTATCGCTTCAAGCTCGGTGAATATCTCATCCTCATGAAAAAAATTTTGACGTCCCCTCTCTAAAATGGTCAATGACCTATGTGCAATGAAGTTCCCTTCTTTTAGTATTTCATTGCCCCTTTCTAAAATTTGCAATGACTTCTCTCGCAATTGCATTTCCTTCCTTCATTAATTCGGAGACTTATTTCATTCTTAAACGCACCATTTCGGATTGACTCTAAATTGCTTCTACCATATGAGATTTATGTTTAATGCCTCTAAATGAGTTTGTTTCTTCGGAATTGGGCGAAGCTACATACTCGGGAGTATAGAAGTTAACATTTGCATTGTAGCTTGGCACTTAATTTCCCTAATTTGTTTCGCTATCCGATGTTACGATATTGTCCTCATTGAGATCAAATTGGATAAAGGAACCTTCCCTTTCTCACATCATCACCCTCTCTCAAGCACTTGCAGAACCCTCTCCAGTAGCTCTACCTTGGCCATATATCTTATACAATTTATCATAGTTGTTGATTGGATGATGCATCCACTTTTGCGCTTTTGGTTTTACCTACACATTAAGAGTAATTTATCATGTACTTTGAAAGTAATTTATTCATAAAAGTTATATATGATAGTCACTCGAATTAGCTCTCCCCAAACCTCGGTACTTGCTTAAAAAGTCTTTATCTCGGGATTCTAGCCAAATCCACTTGCACCATGAAATAAGTCTTTTGCCTCACTAAAAGTTATCTTCAATATCTTTTGTCTATTCTTAATATGGTTCTTTTGGATGTGATTCCTAAATTTATCCCTTAGAACCCGTAACATGTTATCTAAGGTCGTTGTTGTCCAATGTCCTTCTAGTCGATTACCTTTGATTTTCTCTTCAAGCATGCAATCAATTAATATAATATCCATTTCGATGCTCTAAAAGATATTGCTTTCGGTAGAACCATTGTCATGTGAACCCTTTTATTGCTTCTCCCTACGCATCTTCTATACCGCAAAGCATCCATTTTAATTAAACAATTTTGTAATATACTTGACAACTTGAAAATACGTTAAGAACACAAAAAACAGTAATAAATGTTAACATTAAACACTTTATTAACTTGAATTAGTGTCATAATTCATACATACTGGTATAATATACATAGCAAAAACACAACAATACATGTTAAAACTACGGACATCATTAACTTGCATTAAAGTCATAACACGTACATATTATTCTAATTCACATCAAAATATATTAATAATAGGAAAAGCAATCAACTAATTGGTTTATTTACATTTTACAAATTTTTTTCATAGGCATTCCACATTTCCATCGCTATAGAATCTCGCAAAAGTGCTCCTTCTCTTGCTTCTTGATCGGCATTGCGTCCACCATATATTTCTTAGTTTTCTTGACTATCGCTTTCAAGTAGCTCTTTGTCAACTTCAGCAAGGATAACATCATCGGGATCTACTCCAATCAAATAGTTATACAATATAAAATAGGCCAGCACTATGTCCGTCATTGTATGAAATGAGTAATGTGGTTCCGTTTCACTTGCGATGATGGAAAATCTCTTTTTCATTACACCGAATGCTCTTTCAATGACATTTCGAAGGCGGACATGACGATGGTTGAATAACTTCTTATAATGCTCGGGGCCATGTACAGAATATTCTTTCAAATGGTATCGCACACCTCTATATGGGGTGAGTAGTGTACTTTTTAGCATGTAACCCACATCCACCAAATAATATTTTCCTATGAAAAATGATTACATACAATTAGAAGATATGTAATTGCATTCAAAAACTTGAGAGTAGAAATCTATACTAATTAAACTAACCTCGAGGAATTATCAGTTTGTCTTCCCTTTTTATAGCATTTTTTAGAATTATTGAATCGAATGTCGTTCCCTCCCATCCAGCTTAAAACATACGTAAACTTCATGTCAAAGTCACAAGCTAGCCTAATACATTTTATGTTGGCCAATCTTTTCGACCTCGATATCCGATTGCAATATCATTTGGTACCTTAGCACGAATATGTGTTTTATCTATTGTCCCAATACAATCATGTATAAATGCTTTCATATATTATATAATTATTAAATAAATAAATATCTTAGAAAAGTTGTTTATGTAAAATATAACGAAGGTTTCTTACCTTGAAAAAAGAAAAAAATGTACTACTATTTCTAATATGTGGTGGAACCTTTGAACCAAATGGTTATTTAAGGAGTTCGCTTTCAAAGGAAATCATTGCTCGTAACACATTATGAAAATGTCGACTAATAGTTTCACTCGATCGATGAAAATAAAATACAAGCTCTTGATTTTTTCAGTTGTGACCTAAAATGTGGAGGAACTTAGTAACTTGCTCCTCTACAGTTGCTCGCCTATAGTCCTTCAAATGACCGCTTCCTCTCAACATCCGACATAAGTGGAAGAAAGCTTGAGGACTCATCCATACAATATCTCGATAGGACATCTCACTTGATGTTAACCTATTTTCTAATTCTTGGTGTAGATGATCTCTTGTAGCACTTCCTTTGGGTATAGGTTTACGAACTACAAATGCTTGAGCATTAATTAGGTGTAATGCATACACAAGATGACAAATTAGTTGTGGAACGGCCATTTGGTGTCTTCTTTCCCAATTCTCCATGATCCGTCGATGCCGTTCTTGACATTTCTTAATTGTTTTTCGAATGTTTTGCAACTTTCTCAAGACCGAAGGAATACCACCATTTGATTGCAATAAGTTCTCATTCAGTGTATTACATCTTTGTTCTTCATCATGCATGTTCTTAATGACATTCATTTCCATCTATGTTAAATGAAAAATATTGTAATATTACTATCTAAACTAATGTCATAAAAACATAAACTCGCTTGAATGTAAAAAGTGCATATATGTAGCATTACATAATATAGAAACACGAGATCAAATGATGTATGTAGATAGATTCCAAATACAAATATGGTTTTATAATAACGAAGGATATAAAAAACTTACCTCTCTTAATTGTAGAAGATATGTCATATCATAAATCAAAACCAGTTGACAACCCTCTACTCGCTATTTTCCTATCTAGCATTGAATGTTTATAAAACCTAATGAATCAACAATTCAAATGAATTTTAAAAGACTGATCCAAAGTAATCTATATTACAAATCAAATTGACATTTACAAAAATAAACAGACAAATTGATTACAGACTAAAATAACAACCTAAACTATGAACCATGAAACAAATATATATATAACTTGGTTGACAAATACCACATGAAAAGCAAAAAGCAACAAAAAACAAAAAAAAGCATAAAGTAAAGCAGAACCGAACAAAGAATAATAAATAATTTTAATGTAAATGCAATAATAGTATTTGAAGGTGTTATTTGATAGAAAAGATACTTAATGACATAGCAGGTAGCTAGCTAGTGTTGGAGAGGGGTGGTAATAGAATTAGGGCTTGAGATTAGAGCTAGCTAGTGTTTTGATACATATTTGCATGGGGGTAACATCTAGCAAGAATTGAAAGGGGATAATCCTTCCATTTTACAATAATTACATTTCATCTTCTCTCTTTGAAAAAACATCAATTACATGTTAAGGAAAAAATTATAGAGTTTTTTTTTTCCATTTTTGATGGAACAAAAAATAAATGAAGGTGCACGTGTGAGACATTGTCAATATATATTAATATCAACGAGTTCGAGTTGATGATTATCATTTTTAGTAATTTTGGTGGGATGTCAAAAAGTATCGCTAAGTTTATTAATTAAATGGTTATTTCTATAACTTTTTTTTAATACAATTATCAATATATTTTTCATCAATTATCACAAAAATTAATAAAATCATAATTTAATTGATGAATTTAGGAGTATCTCATATCAAATACTATAACTCGTTTAAGTTACAAAAATTGCATGTATTCGTTGGAACATGCACATCAAATAAAATGACAATTCCGAATCATGTTTCTTGATAATAGTATGAAATTTCAACAAGCAAGTTACCATATCTAAGTGAGACCCATCAAGCAAGTATGTACAACCAAAATCATTCTGCTGCTATAACTGCTGATTTTTATATTTTTCAAGAATGGCTTCCCTTCGATTTCAACTCTCCTTCATTATTTTATTGAGATCTTCCTCCTCTCGTTTAGCTAATTTCAATGCAATCCTTTCTTCAAAATCATCTTGTTCAACTTCATCTCTCGAAACCACATATTGAAAACATAGAAGTTAGGATAAAAAACATGCCAACTAGATATATATTTTCTTGAAGTTAAAAGACATTTTGAATTAAAGTAAGCATTTCAATTATGTGGATTAAAATTACTCGTTTAGATTGTCTCTTCCTTGTCCAAAAGAATTGCTATTGGAATTATACAAGTTTCCCGAATCACTCTTATCCCTACATTTCTCCCCATCCCCGTCATTTCGCCTATCCTTAACTTTATCCCTTTCCCCGTACCACCTAACCTATTATAGTTTTTCTTTTAAAGTCCGAAAAAATATCTATAGTTAACAACTTTGAAACTATACATTGAAAAAGATCACCGCACCATTATTTGGTAAACAATTCATACCACCTAACCTTTTAACTCCCCTTGGGCCTTTAACAAATGTACCATATTAATATCATCTATATTACTAGCACGAGAGAGCTTTCCTTACAACACGATACGCTCTCAAGATTTTTAGAATGGCATCAATTGATTTGCTCATCCAAAATAAATTATAAACTCTTTACCTACTAGCTAATCTATTCATAGAGAAGTATTTACAACCAGAATGGAAGATTTTGTTCATCTAATCTTTTGAATGAAAAAAGCTGGTTCCTCAAGAATAAGATCACGTTAACATAGGACATGAAACCGCTAAATGTTTACCTACTTCCATGATCATTGTTAATAGTAGTGATGGCTACATTACAGCCAACCATTTAGTTATTCATATTTTGTTCCTTTTAAAGGCTCATACACGTTAAGCACCTTATACTTAGATGTAAAATAGGTAAATAATGAAAAGGCCAAGACAATTCAGCTTTAGCACATTAGAAATTCAAGTCCATATGCTTTGAATTTTCTTCAGAAAAAAAAATAAAATAAAGAAACACTCCAATGTTCCCAACACAAAACACATGCATGTATTCTTATAGTCTCAAATGTGACCCAAAGAATATGTTTGTCATGGATGAACTAATGCAAGGTTCAATAACTTGATTTGTAGATCTCGTTTTGTTAGTGGAGAGAAGAAAAGAAAGGGGACAACTGAGGTAAGGGCGTGAAATGTGAAAAACAAAACAAAAAAAGTTATGTATCACGCTTTTCTCCTAGTTTCCTCCCAACTTTGGGAGGAAAATGGGTCCCACCAATCTTAAGTTTGTTTATTATTTTTTTCTTTCCACAGCTTTTCCTTCCGAAAACAAACGAAGGAAAATTTTCTTTCCTCCTTAGTTTTCTTTCCTTTCCTTCACTTTTAATCGAATCCAAACACGGGGTAAAACAAGTAGCGAGAGATTCCTTGCTCATCGTGGCTAGCTTTATAATGTATGTGACCATAGGTAAAATAATATTTTAGAGACTTTTTCATAAAATAAATAAATATTAAACATTATTTAAAATGTATTTTTCTTGCTTTCCGAGATGCAAAATCTCTAATTAAATTTTTGTATTCAAGTTTACAAAGCAAATCTTTTTCAATTGATAATATAGTCAAATTACTTAATCTGTCTTATGACATAGTTGAACATAAATAAGATTTTATTAATTTTAATTTTGAAAAACTTCTTTTAGCCGAAGCTACGGTAACATGGATAGTTAATAGTATTCTATATGCTATCCATGCATTTGGAAAAGAATTTACCTTTTTTTATAAAATTTAGTATGGCAAGTGGTGTTTTCATTTCCATAGTTATAATTTCTTTTAAAACTTTTAATTCTAAAAACAAATCTAACCATCAATATTAGAAAGCATATCGTGCTTTAGAAAGTTTTCAAGATTTAAACAATTTTTTTTCAAAATATCATCATCAAGTGATTTTATTTTTTCTACACTATAAAGAAAATCAAAATTATCTTCATATATTTTACATTGTTCAAACCTATTTTGAAGAGATGAAATCGCATGATCAACTAAATATATAAAATAATTAATTCTAAAAATTCTTCAACGGATAATTTCATATCTTCATTTTCAATCTCATCAAATTGTTTCTTTCTTCTTATTGTACGCTTTTCACAAAATTTTGGTTCTATATTCATTTGCTCTGTAATTTTCTTAGCCAAGATTATAGAAGATGTAAACCCATTTTCTCTATAGCTTTTAAAAAAAGAAATAAGACCTTTCAAGTGGTGTATTGAAAGAGCAATATCCATATCTTTAGATTGTAAATATTTACTAACCGTATTAACATCAAACAAAATATCATACCAAATAAACATGCCTAATAGAAATTTAAAATTTTTCAATCTCATATGTTGTTAAAGAAATAGCTTTACTTTTTGTTTTAGGATCCTCACTAGTTTCTACTAATTGATATAAAATATCTCTTATTTATTGAGCTTGAAATCTAATTGCTTTAACAGTTTCAATACGACTTTCCCAACGTGTTTATGTTAATTGCTTAAGTGCCAAATTAGAAACATGATCTTGTAAAATTTCTCATCTTTTTATAGAAGAAGAAAATAATGAATATATGCGTTGTGTCACTCCAAAAATGTCATAACACTAGCACATAAATTAGTCATATCACAAAGAACTAAATTAAGATTGTGATAGCCACATAGTGTATAAAATGCTCTAGAATTTATATCTAATAATCTTTTTGTACCCCTTGATGTTTACCTTTCATATTAGACCCATTATCATATCCTTGCCCTCTCACATCATTTATGTCAAGTTTAAGAGTTTTTATCTTACTTGTACGTTCATTAAAAAGACTTTCACCGGAGGTATCATCCTTTTAAAAAATCTATAAAATACTCTTCTATTTTTATTGGAATTATCAAAATATATACACATCTTAATATAAGAGACATCTATTCTTGATGACTTGCATCTAGAGTACAATCAAGTATAACTGAAAAATATTTTGATTCTTTGATTTTTCTAATAATGGTAGTTCTTATTTCTAATGCTAAAATATTTATCAACTCATTTTATATATTATAACCAAGATAATGCATATGAATATCTCCATTTTGAATACGTCTAAGGTGTTCTTGCATTATTGGATCAAACTCAGCAATCATTTCAATTAAACTCAAAAAATTTTCATTATTGTCCCGATAAATCTTCTCATTTGTACCACGAAATGCTAAATTATTTTTTGAAAGAGCTTTTACAACATCAATAATTCTTAATAATACATTCCTCCAATGCTTTTTCTCTTGTAAATGCTTATCAATTGTTTTGTTTTTAAGCAATCTCATTCGAGCATCAACCCAAATGTTCATATTAATAACATATTCATTACTTGTCTCATGACTTTTAAATTTAGCACTAAGATTTTTCAAACTAAATAATTTACAATAATAACAAAACACTTTATCTAACTCTTTTGAATATACTAGCCATTTTCTATCATGTTTTTCTCCGTTTGGTAATTTTCAAATGTAATGAACTATAGAAAAATGTCTAGAATTTTTATCTCTTGGAAAATCTGAAATTTCTCTAATTGGACTTTTCTCAACTAATAAATCAATCGGTTTTAAGTCTGAATTTTTTCATTGTGCCGGATCGTAAATATTTTTAATTGTCGTTGCATCTTCATTATTAATATTTTCTCTTTTATTGATTGAAACATCATCTTCTAATTTTTCATCATATTCTTCATTACTTTTTGGTGAATTTGAATTGTTATCTTCAAATTTTTCTTCACAATTTTCAACTATATTTTCATTTAAATCTTTATCTTATTCTTCTAGTATTTGGGGTTTAATATTGGTAACAAATCTATCAATTGCTTTTTTTTGGGATTGAATTAGTTCTTCTACCTTTCTTTTTTCTTACATTTTTCATATCAAGATTCATAATTTCTAGTAGACATTTTATTCAAATAATAAAATTAAAATATAATTATAAAAAGAGTAAGAAACTTTGGCACTCGATTATATTTGTTTGCCACACCTAATCAAGTAAACCTAGAGCGAATCACTTGAAAAAATAAAAAGAAATTTGAGAAAAAAATAAAATATTATATGATTTATGTACATAATTTTATTTGTATAAATTAAAAAATTACCTTCAAATTCTTCTACCAAGCTAATTAGAAAAGGTTTTATAAGAGATCTCTCGATTGGTTGGAGAAAGAAAGGAATATAATAACAAAATTTGGAGATCTAAAAATTGTTTCACTCACAAATATTTTTCCGAAACTTTTCTATAAGTAAAAATGTCTTATTAAAATAAAAATTGAAATGTTTTATAAGTAGAAGGTAATTGGAAATACATCTAGAAAATGTAAAATTTTTAACGTTGAAATAATAATATCTCCGAACAATGAGAGTCTTTCAATGTAGGAACTTTAGTACCTATGACTCGTTAATGAAGAGAAGAATGATGTCTCATACTTAGGTGGAAGCTGCACCTTTTAATTTATCTCATTCTTCATCGATATAAATATAAGATAAAATTTTAATTAGAGACCTTCTTTCTATGGGGCCCTAGAAATAGTCCTTAGTGACCTATGCCTTGACCCGGTAGTGCTGCTAATACGTTAACAATCTCCAAGAAATTAATTAAGAAGAACCCTACCCACCAACAAAATCATCAAGTCATTTTTGATAGTGTGGGTGCACGTGCAAGCAATGGAAACGTGTACCTGCAGATGGCATCATCTCCGGAATCCGAAGCCCTTGTGAAAGAGCCAGCCTTGTTCGATAATTAGCATTCGCAGTGTAGGTAGAAATGGGAGACTGCTATAGATATGCAGCTCTCTGCCATTTGTAAAATTAATTAAGATGCTTAGGATTTTTTTTTTAAAAAAAACTGAAAATAAGATATGCTTATAAAATTCTTAAGAAAAAAACTCGTCAAAATAAGAAATCATTTGAAAGTGAGGAGTACTGCATCTATGAAGAGAAGATTTTCTCTTTCAGCCTGACAACCTAATACTGAATTCTACTGATGTGATTTGTGTTGGATCTTAAGTCATGAGTTTGGTGGTGTTCCAAAAAATAAATAAAGTCAAGGTTTTGACATGCAAGGTCTTTTTCTTTGTTGACTTTTTCCTGAATGGAAAGTCCAGTGAATTATACATTTGTCTTCACTACTGAGTAGATTTTCTCTCTTTTATTTTTGAATATTGACTATTCCGCTAATTTTGAAAATTATACTGACAGGGCGGAAATATTGACCAGCTATATATATATATATATATTTGCCCCCGCGTATTCTTTTTCATTTCAGAATCAATATCTATATAAGATCCAGTTATAATTATAACTATATATTTTTCAGAATCAATAACTATAACTATGTATAAAAGCATGAATTTTTTTGTAAGAATATTTGAACAAAATTAATATCCTTAATAACATACTTTTCTACAATAAATTAATTTGCATTTTAACACAATTGTTTTTCCTGTATACTATAGTACTATCTTTTAACAGAAAGAAGCCGTACCACCGACCAACAAAATAATTTCTACAATATGGTCAATAGTGAACAACTACTTAAACCACATGGACTAATCTAAGCATATCTGGAAGAAGAAAAGAAACACGTTAACTTCTCTAAAATGAAGTTTCGAAAGACAATATCTAAGATATAAATATAAATATCTATTTAAGTTTATTTTACTACTGAATTAATATAAAAAAATATATAATTAATAATTGTGTTTTTTACTAATAAAAAAAAATAACTCACTACAAGAAAACTAAAAAAATAGTAAAGAATTTTCTATCGCTATATTGTCAATATCTATCTCTATTTAGCCTTAAATAGTAATGGATTTGCGACAATATACTTTTAGTAGCAAAAGTGGACGTCGCTATTTTCTTAACGAAGGTTTAGCTATTGCTAAAGTGTAGAATTTTTGTTGCTAAAGTGAAGTAAATAGTGGTCTCTTCGGTTTGTTATTTGTCACAAAACCTTCACTAAATCACTAAAAACAAAGTTGATTTTATCGATGGAATATTCCGTCGCTAAACGTTTCAATTCCTTCGTTAATTGTGAATAGTGATGGACCATATTCCGTCTCTATTTTGTTGGTCGCTAAATTTTTAAGACGAAATACTCAGTCCGTCGCTAAATTTAGTGATGGACAATCCGTCACTAAACCAAAAAAAAATCCATCGCTAATCTTGTCGTAGGATCGCTCTTTTTTTGTAGCTAATCTATCGCTATTCCATCTCTAATTTTGAAAATAAATCCATCACTAATCCATCGCTAAATTTGAAAATAAATCCATTGATAGTCCATACCTAATTTTGAAAATAATCCGTTGCTATTCCGTCGCTAATTTTGAAAAACGAAATTGTCACCAATCTATTGCTATTCCGTCACTAATTTTAAAAACAATATTTTCCACAATTTCGTCGCTTTTGTTGACATTTTTCAAAATTAAATTATTAATATGATATTTAATAATTAATATTTAATAATAAACAATTATAAGTAATCATGTATTTATGAAAAATAAAATAATATTAACAAAATCATTCTAGAATACGTTCCATAAAAAAACAACAAAACAAAAAAAGTGATTGAATATTATATCACTCATCCCGCTTGTCCAATCCTATATCCTCATCCTCATACCGTGTGGAGGGCTCGATTGGAGGCTGAATTAGAGGCTGGATGGAAGAAACGATCAAATCATTATGCATGTTATCTTATTTTAATTTTAATAATTAAACTAATAAAATTAGTTATAAAATTTACATTCGAAATGACTAGACTATGTCAAAAATTATATAATTTCAACCAAAATTAACCAAACTACATCAAAAATTATATAATTTCAAAATTAAGTTCAAACAAACAACTAACCAAATTAACCTAACACTAAAAACAAATAAATATATAATTAATTCCCTTAATTAAAATAACAATTTAAGATTAAATAATTAAATTTTAATCTAACAACTAAAAATTAACAAAATTTAAATTTTTAAGGTTTACATTAACATACAAATTAACCTAACAATTAACATAACAATAAAATAAAACTTAACAAAATTAATCTAACAGCTTATAAAAATAAAATAACAACTAATAAATTTAAACTACTACATACAACTTAACATAACAAAAAATTAACATAATAAGATAATTAACAACATTCAAACAATTAATAAACTAACAAATAACAAAATTTATCTAAAAATTTATAACAATGATCTAATTAAAAAGAAAACATAAGAGTTAGAAAGAGAAAGTTTTGCCCGATAGATCAAGGATAGAGAACACAAATCGATCTAATTTTGAGGGAGAAAGATACCCCTCACTTTGTTGAACGGTTTTGAAAAAGATTTAGTGGCGTGAGGTCGCATGGGTAGGCATTTTTGTGGGTGATAACGAAAGAGGAGGTATGGTGGAAGTGAGAGAAGCGAATAGAGAAGAAGAAGAAAGGGGTACATATAAAGGCAAAATAGCGACGGATCTGATTTCGTCGCTAATTTAGAGGGAAATTTTTCCCCACATCCATCGCTAAACGTCGGTGTGAGCGACGGACTTGAAGTCCTTTGCTAATTAGCGACGGATTTGAAGTTCGTCGCTAATTTTATCGATAGATTCCAAAATCCGTCGCTAACTTTGAGTCATTTTGGGAGAATTTTATGCTAAACAAGGCACAAATTAGAGATAGATTTTGGAATGCATCACTAATTAGTGACGGACTTGAAGTTCGTAACTAATTTTAGCAACGGATTCCAAAATCGTCGCTAATTTTGGATCATTTTGAAGGAATTTCCAATTCCATCAAAAAAGGCATAAATTAGCGACGAACTTGATGTCTATCTCTAATTAGCGACGAATTCCAAAATCCATCGCTAATTTGTGCCTCCCTCAAAATGGCCCAAAGTTAGTGATGGATTGGAAGTGCGTCACTAATTTTAGCAACGGATTTTGGAATCCATCGCTAACTTTAGGCCATTTTAGGGGAATTTTCCCCCATAAAAGGCATAAATTAGCGACGGATTTCAAAATCCGTCATCAACTTTGAGTAATTTTAGGGGAATTTCCCTCCAAAAAGGCACAAATTAGTGATGAATTTTGGAACCGTCGCTAATTAGGGACGCGACTTGAAGTCCGTCACTAATTTTAGCTACGGATTCAAAAATCGATCGCTAATTTTGGGTTATTTTGGAGGAATTTCCCCTCAAAATAAGTTTAAATTAACGACGGACATCATGTCCGTTGATAATTTTAGCGACGGATTTCAAAATTTGTAGTTAACTTCACTCAATTTTGGATATTCTATTGACGAAAAAATTCTATCACTAATTTTTTCATTTAGAGACCACAAAGCCATCGCTAATTTTGGTGCTTTTTTTCCCCACTTTATTTAGCGATGGATTTTTTACCATCGCTAATTATCCCTCATTAGTCCATCGCTAATCCATCGTAAAACATAGCCTTTTATAGTCCGTCTCTAATCCGTCGCTAATTTTTGTCATTAATTGGTATTTTTCTAGTAGTGAATCGTACTCACTAAAATTTCTTGCAAATCTATCGCTAAATCCATCACTATTTAGTGAGTGTATATGTGTTCGTCGCAAAGGAGTTTAATTTTTGTCATTAATTCGATCACAAATCCATCACTAAATGAATAAACTTTTGTTTTATTTTATCTTTTATAAATTAATAGCTATTTGATGTTAATTGTAGTAACAAACAATTAGAAATAACATTTTATTAAAACATGATATATTATTTAATAAAATTAAATAATATAAATTAAAATCAAATAAATATATAAATGCATTAAGGTGTACAAAAATATTAAAAAAACTTTTTTAAAAAAAGAAATCTAGTCCTCATCTTCATCTCCCGTATCATCTTCTCGTTGCTAGGTATTGAGAGGAACAACTCGACTTTTAGGTTGTAGGGGCTCGGTAGGAGGGACGTGAGTCTTCTATAGGTCCTATAACTACCCCATCAATACTTGGATCTGATTTTGTAGAGTGTTGAATTGACACATCCGTTTCTAGATATTAACCTCCATCTCTTTGATTCTATCTTCGTACTAGGTAGAAATCTACCGAATATTACCATCAAGATATCGTGAAATGGAAGATGAGGGAACAAGCATTAGAGTGAGAGTAAAATTAGAACATTTATGATCCGAGATCATACGCTCTCGCTTTTTCTCTCCTCCTACAACATCTAATATATCATGGTCATGTTAATGTTTAGAGATGATGAATCACCATCATGTTGCTCCTTATCGACTATTTCTTATATTGATTGCACAAGCTCCTAAATCAATTAAGTAATAATACTATTAAATTATAAATATATATTTTTAGATTATTTTAATAGATTTATATTTATAAAAATAGAAATTATCTTTATTGTCTAGGACCACGTATCGATGAATGACTCATATTTTCACTTGTAAGTGGTCACGAACAACTCTTAAGGTGGGTTATGATCCAATTTATTAAATTGAAAAAAATTCACAAAATAATATGAGATGTAATAAATACCAAAATTAATTTATAGCACAATGGATAATAGGATTTATCAAACGTTTAGCATACTCAATAAAAAAGATGGACCCCGTGTATGCCCGGATGAGTCGGTATCGATACCATCCATCTCCAACATACGGTTCTAGGATGCCCGCTAAGATTAGGCATGAAACTCGTGTATGGCCCAATTCTGGTGCCATGCGTCCCACACATGCTATTTAACAAACGTGAGTCTATTAGCCTTATGCTTTATCTTGTTCAGCATGTAACCGTGCCGCCTTCATGTCGACTCTTCCATGTATCTTTAATTAGTGCGTCGATAGCCATATCCCATAAAAAGTACTTCTATGTGAAAAAAATAATATTAGTAAATTTCATGTTAAATTAATACTTTTAAAAAATATAAATAAATAATTAATATTTTATCCTAAACCCATTAAAGTAGAAGTCTTTGGTCTATATATAAACAGATTTCCATGTGGAGCCAAAGATGTTCAATTGCTAATTGAAAATTATAGGGATTTTTGTGGAGCATTTACTTGATAGAATTATCTCGTCAAACAAAATAAATAAATAATAAATAAGTGAATTAATTATTCTAATTTAATATATAAAAATATAAACCTAATTACCACATATAAAGCATATAACTTATCAACTATTTAGGATCCGAATGGTTTGTCTAGAATCGGATCCGGAAGAGCTTCCCGGAGCTGAGGAAACCATCATGAGGACCTTCGCGATAGGAGGCACTACCAATGGGGGCATTACCGGCAAGAGAAATACTAACATGGATGTCGATGTGTTGACATCACCATCAAGTCCATGGCCTCGAACACTTGCATTAGCAATGCCACGTCCACGTATAACACAATTATTAGTGGCACGATCACAAACATTGCTATTATTAGTGCCACGATCATGAACACTATTTTCATCAAAGCTACAGACCATCGACACTATGACTAGATTTTTCCAATTCAAGATACATAACTCTAAAATAAAACCTAGAACAATTTAACAAATACAACAAATGAATAACAATTTAATTAAAAATATATTATAAATTGTTACCAATAAAAATTCAATATAGTCTCTCTTGTAAATTGGATATTCCTTTATTATTGAAAATGCCACTTGCACAAAATTCAAAACATCCAAAATGCACAAAACAAACCCTATAAAAGATATAATTGGTAAAATGATAGAATTTAATGAATACACTAAATACAAGTGATCTTTAATTACAACTCGTCATAATTATCTTCTAAGCTTTTTTCTTCCTCAATTGATTCTGATACATATTTGCTCTAATCTTCTTCATTAGGTTCAATTACTTCTATATATATAAACGATCAATTTGGATCATTTAACAATCGCTCATAATCATCTTCTTGGATCAAATTATGTTGGATTTTTTGAGGGTCTATCCCACATTTGGACCTTATACAATTTTAATTTTTTTAATTGAGACCATCTATAATTTTTTAGCTTGATTGAAATCCTCTACTCTTCAATATGTTTTGATTTGGACCGTTAATTATGACGTTGTTAAAAGCATCCTATTAGTGATTGACATGTGGCATCATAGGTCTCAAATAACAGTTCCTCTATTTGAATTGAAAAAAAAATTAAAACTGATTTTAACAATAAAATAATTCATAAAATTAATAAAGAGAAGAAAATATCAAATCATTCCCACTATATTATTTCCTAATCTAATTATTTTTTCTTCGAAAAATCCGTTCTCTCTCTCCTCACCTTTTCTCTTTCGCTTTCTTTCTCAAAAATCCCCAATATTTCTTAAACACAGATCCTAATTTCACCATCAATTTCACCATTTCCTTCCTCATTTTCACTCTCATTCATAAAATTCATGAGAACTCAACTTGCTAACCAACCAAAAGCAATCAAAACTTAAGTTTCTTAATTTTCTAAAAAAAAAAAAAAAAACCACAAGCCCGAAAACCTAATTTCCTAAGTCAATCATTTCAATGGCTTGTACCACGCAAACAACAAGAAAATCTACATGAGGTAAAGCCTCAAGGAAGCAACCAAGACAACTAGATAATTAGCTCCAACCACTCGGATGAGTGATGAAGCCTTATCATTTCGAGCTAAGAATAATGGCCTTGAGAGAAATCAAGAAGTACCAAAAGACCATTGAGCTATTGATAAAGAAATTATCTTTTTAAAGGTTAGTAAGGGACATAGCCAAGATTTCAAGACAGATTTAAGCTACAAAGACATACCTTGTTAGGTTATTTAATGATACCAAATTGTGTGCTTTGATGCTAAGAGGGTTATTGCTATGCTTAAGATATCTAGTTGGCTCGTGTAATTAGAGGCAATAGGGCTTAACGAAGGTAGTTAGTTATCTTGGGTTTTAGTTTTGAGCCTTTAGTGCAATGTCTTTCTATGTTTAGATTTTGTTCTCTTAAGGTTAGTTTGGGTTTATCTTCATTGTAAATCATTTTCAGATCAAATGAAGAATTGATTTGTTTTTTTTGAATATTCCACTTGTTTGATGAGTTTGTCAATCTTTTACTAATTAAAAAAAAAATTGACCCCAAAAGAAACGAGTAGTGAAATTTTTAATCCAATAAAAGTGAATGACTGTTTTTGTTGGTATTGTGGTGAATATCAAACCTTAAAATTTGAATCTAGGAAAGAAAGATAGCGAGGAGAGAGGATGATTTTTTCTAAAGAGAAATAATAGGGTTTGGAAATAATGGAGTAGGGTGATTTGGTTTTTTCCTCTCATTTTTTAATTTTATGAATTATTTTATTATTAAAATCAATTAAAATTATTTTTCTTAGATCGGATGGAAAAACTATTATTTAGGACTCATGATGTCACGTGTCAATCATTGATAGGTCGCTCTTAACGAGCGTCATAATAGAGGGTCCGAATCAAAAAATTTTGAAGAGTAGAGGGTTTCAATGAAGTTGAAAAATTATAGTATGGAGGGTTTCAAAAAAAAAAAAATTAGAATTGAATAGGATCCAATTGTAGGGTAAACTTGATTTTTTGACACAAATTAACCTAATTTAATCTAATTTAAACCTAATTAAATTTAAACCTAAATCAAATTAACCCTAATTCAAACCCAATTCAATTTAATTAACAATGAATATAATTTTCAATATAAATAAATTAAAAATCAACCAATTAATCAAAATTAGCTTGATTAATTTATTAAATATAAATCAAATTAACCTAATTAATTCTAATTCAAACCTAATTAAATTTAAACCCGAATAAAATTAACCCTAATTCAAATCTAATTAAATTTAACTAATAATTAATTAAGAATATTCAACATAAATAAAATTAAAAATCAACGAATTAATAAAAATTAAACTAATTAATTAATTAAAACTAAATCAAATTAATTTGATTAATTATAATTCAAATCTAATTAAATTTAACTAACAATTAATTAACAAATTAACCTAACAATTAACAAAAAATAGCACTTTAACAAATTAATCAATAATTTAACAATTAAAACTAAATAAAATTATAAATCAACCAATTAAATTTAAAATTAACCCGATAATTATGAAAAATAACTATCTTTTTAGAAGTAAAAGGGAGAGGGAGAGAGTTTACTTAATTTGAACAACTAGATTAAGAGGAAGGAAGAAAAAACAGGGGTTTTTAGGAAAAAAAGAGTTTGGAGTAGATGTGGATTAATGGGGAGTAGATGAGTGGAGTTTTGTAGTGGCTTTGGGTGGGGGAAGGACCAATCACTAGAGGAGCAGAAGGAAGGAAAAAAAACAGGGAAACAAAATTTAATTAGGGATTTCACCAAGTGATCGGACGTGATTTCGTTACCGATTTGTTACTATTTAATGATAGATATAAGTGTTTATCGTTATGCCATTATTAAATTGGTAGTTTTTTAATTACTAAATGCTATCCACGTTTTTGGAATTAGCAAGGGATATCGTCTTTAGTGCCAAAATCTTTCTAAGTGTTTTAGTTAATGATCGACAACTAAGTTACGGAAATTAGTGGTGAACTTTCATCCATCGCTAATAAACCGTCGTAAAACTATCTTTATTCTATCTCTAAATGTCATAGACGCTATTCGGTTGTTATTTACTCACTATTTAGTGATGAATTATAATCTGTCGTTAAATTCCGATTTTGTTGTAGTGATTATACGAATTTTAATCTTAGATTTAAAAACTTATAATTAATTTTAATTTTTAGAATTATCTTGGAAGTATTATTTACTTTTTTTTTTAAATTTATGTACATGCATTGCATATGCTCAAAATAATACTATATATCAATATATCAAATCTAATCCAACCCCTAACAGTCTAACTTTTTGGTATACAAAGTGATTTGAGTTTTAAGATCTTTATTAAATAGGTGAGTCTTTGATACTATATTAAATTAAACGAGTTAAAATTAAATTTTATCTAAAAGACTTAAACCTTGTGGTGAATAGTCTTTTCTCAAAACTATATATTACTCATTTATTATTTATTTATTCAATGTAGAATAGGTTTTTTTAATACTCTTATTCACTTATAATTTACTTTTTGAAATCTCTCAAGTGATTTAAGTTTTAAAATATTTACTAGCACTAATGAAAAAATTGGATTTATGATTTTTAGCGACGGCTTCAAAAATTATTGCTAAAACCATTAAATAGTGACGGTTTTCATAAACCCGTCATTAATACTCTTTTAAAAATGGCTTTTTAGTGAAAGTTTAAAAACCGTCGCTTATTTAGTCACATATGACTCGTTTTTAGTGATATTTGTGCTTAAATTGTTGCTAAATATGTCAATGACTTTGGAATTATTAAGTGTTTAGTTAAATCGCCACTAAGTCCTAAAAAAATTGGTTTTTAGCGACGGTTTTACACAAACCTTCACTAAAAGACCCTTAATTATGATGAGATTTAGTGATGGATATTAAAACCATCACTAAATCTAAATGTTAGCTAAGTCAATGGAGGACATGGATTTTGCAAAGGTTTTTGTGATAAAAATCGTTGCTAAATAACAAAATTGACAACGATTTATGCAAACTATCTCTAATTTCTAACCTTTGGAGGGAAAGCAATTATTTTGAATTTTTTAAATTAATTAGCAATGGTTTTACCTTCGTTAAATAATTTAATCCCTAAAAGCTACCGCCCTAAAACTTTTTCCCTAAATTCTTCTTTCTTCTTCTTCTTCTTCTTCTAGTAGTTGCTCCTCTACCATCTTCTTCCCCATTTCTCCTCCAATTTCGATCGCAACTCCCTCCAAATCTCCTCCTTTCTTATCTTTTCTTCTTCCCCTTTCCTCCTCCTTTCTATTCCTCTTTCTCTCCTTTCCTCCTCATCCTCCTCCGTTCCCTTATCTTCGTTCATGACGACAAGAATAGTGGCGCAGCCTCCTCCACCTCTTTATTGTGAGTTGACAACGACTCCTACTTCCTTCTCTACTCCATTTGTGTAATTGGTAACTAATTAATTTTTTTCTTTCTAATTTTTCAATAATTTTACATTTTTTATTTATTTAATTTTTTTTACTTGTTAATTAGTTTATTTTATTTTATTTTTATAGTTAATTTGTTAGTTGTTAATTAAAATAATTTTGTATTAAAAAAATCATTTAAGTGTTAATTTATTTAATTATGTTGTTTAATTAATTAGTCGTTAATTGTTAGTTTAATTTAGTTTGTTAATATATTTAATTGGTTTGTTGTTAATTACATTAATTTGTTGGTTAAAAATTTAATTAAGAGTTTGTATATTTAATAATGTGTTAATTAGTATTGTTAAAGTTGTTAATTATATTAATTTGTTTGTTGGTAATTAAGTACTTTAATTGTTATTAAAATTTAATAGGCATTAGTTTAAAAATTTATCTATTAATTAAGTGATTTAGGAGTTAGTTATATTAGTTTTATTTATGGTAAATAATATTATTTACTTATTTTCCAAAATTTACTATTTTGTTATTTTAATTTAATAGGGGTGTTAAGGTGGTCGGCGGCTATGGCAAACCCTAGCTGTCAGTAATTCTAGGAAGCATCATGGGAGAGCCTGATCCGTCCCCCCCATTACGTAAATCTCTCCCCATCGCCATTCAAACCTAGTGTCTTGTCTCTTCAGCTAGTACAACAAAACAACCACCTCACCCTAAACAAACCTTAACCTATATAGCTGTTACACAGAACAGAAACCCTACCCCTCACCATTTCCCATCTCTACAGATCTCCCTTAAACCTCTATCGATGTTTGAAGGAGAGCTAGCAGTAGAGCTCTCTATATCTAATATACAACAAGCGTCCAAACTGTTTGAACATACCCTAGTTGCCAAATTCTCCAAAGGTAGGCCTCCTATAAACACAATCATGCAACATATACGGCAGCAATGGAACCTTACAGAAGAACCAGTAATAGGTCTCATTGATCTCAGGCACGTCCTAATTCGTATGTTCTCTAGGGAAGACCTGATAAAAGCATGGTCTCGAGACTCTCATATGATCGAGAATTCCTTATTTCGGCTATTCAAATGAGATGACAACTGTAACACTAGGTTTGAATCACCAGGGGTGGCAATATGGGTTAGGCTGCCAGGTCTGCCTCTCTTTCTCTTCCCATTTGCATTTCTTAGGAAAATATTATGACCAGTGGGTATATTTCTGAGGCTAGATGAAAGAACCTCCAATGGGTCACATGTGATGTATGCTAGACTTTTATGGAAGTAGATCTGTAAAGTGTTATTCTGTCAAGGATATGGATCTCAATTGGGCATGATAAGAACCATGGATTCTAGCAGCCTTTTCACATCAAATCCAATGTGGCTTACTACGAAGTCTGTAGGCTAAAAAGACACACCAAGGCTATGTGTCGCAAGATAAAGGCAGCTGCTCTCCATTAAGCTTCACAAAAGCAGTACAGGTCCTATGGGAAAATACAACAGGAATGGAAGGTAGTCAATGTAAGGGATAATCGAAAAGTGGATATGGAACAACAAGGTCCATAAAGAACTAGTAGAAAGGGAAAAGAATTATAGTTTTCTTTATAAGAGATCATAGTGCCTGTGCAACAGTTAGGCGAGACCCAAGGAACTACTTCTTACTCCAAAGATGTCAATCAGGAGGTGCAGACAACATTGAATCAATGTTTAGAAAAAAACCAGGCTTGTAGCTATGTTAATGGAAAGGATCAATCACATGAAGAAAGGGAAATAATGGGTACAAAATTTGTTAAATACACAACTCTCAAAGAAGTACCTATTGTGGATGTGCTACAAGAATATGCAACTCCAAATTCTTTTGAGACTTTGCAAATCTATGAGACAGAAACTTAGGCCTTATTACAAGGAAGTCTAGTTCCATCTGTACTGAAGGTAAATATAATATATGAGAATGTAGAGGTCTTGCATGGAAGTGAGGATAGAGAGCAAAGCCATTTTTTTCTACTACAGAAGCATGTAACATTGAATAATATGGATGAATTACATGGGAATGGGCTCAACAATAGCAAGCAGTGCACACTGAAGGAACAGGGGAAAAATGATTCTACTCTGCAGACATCTCAAGTGGAAAGAATGAACAATGGGAAAGGTGCAGAAATAGAATCTCAAGTTCATCCATATAAAGTTGAACCTCAATCCAGATTAATACTTCAGAACATAAGTAGAAAAGGGATTAAAGCTTCTACTCAAATATTTCAAGGCAATAAAGTTGATTACTTTGCAGTAACTAAGGAAGGAAATTATCTATCTCCGAAAGGTAGTTCCTTCACAGCGAGAGAGGGTTCTTACATGAAAAACTCAAGTTACTTCTCTCTACAGGATGTGGTATCAGATGATTGACATGTGACAATATTATTCTGATGGAAATAGATTCACTCTATACGCCAACTGCTTATAGGAAAAAGAATAGAAAGAAAGCGACTATGGCTAAACCCCCTCGACACAGTACTAGATCCATTAAGGATCCTTTTGGTAACACTTTTCTCTCCTTTCCCTAATGAGTTACATGGTTTGGAATGTATGAGGCATAAATTGTCTGGAGAAATGTATGTATTTAAAAGGGTTGATAAAAGCGCATAAAGTAAATATTTTAGTTATTCTTGAACCAAAAGCAAATAGGGAGAAAATTATTGAACTTGCTAATTACTTAAAGTTTGTTTATCATTTACATAGTAATCCACTCAATATGCATATTTGGATTCTTTCAAAAAGCAATAACATTACCATTCATAGTGTCTGCAGTCAAGCAATAACAGTGCAAATTACAAATACCTTTATACCTGATAATTACATGCTCTCTTGTGTTTTTGCAGAATGTAATAAAGAAAAGAGGAAGGATTTATGGTAGTATTTGTTAAAGCTAAATGCTACTGTCTCATGGTTAGTTTGTGGGGACTTCAATGTCATCTCATCTTCGGTTGAAAAGGCAGGGGGTCGTGACTTTGATCCAGTAGCAATGGATGAGTTCAATCAATTCATCAGCTTCAGAGGTCCGGTTGATACAGGATATGTATTTAGTGGTTTCACATGGTGTAACAATCAGAAACGGGTGATAAGAATACTAGAAAGAATTAATAGATGCTTGTATAATATGTAATTTCAAGCCCTCATGTTGATGTTAGAATGTAAACATCTTTCTAGAGTGTTTTCAAACCATTGCCCGTTACTACTGTCCTTCAGGGAGATAAGTAATAAATTAGCCAGGTTCTCCTTCAAACAAATATGGACACATCATGAAAGCTTACTACAATTGATCACACAACACTGGTAATAACATGATATAAGGAACTCGTTAATAAATTTTTAGCTTAACCTAAAAGTGTTACGCTGTGCCCTTAGGAAATGAAACTGGGAGGTCTATGGAAATATATATAAAAAGGTTTTTGATGCAGAGGATGAGGTTACCCGTATGGAAGTAGAGCTCATGAGCAATAATTCTAAGGCTGTGGCTTAGAGCTTGGCTGAAACTGAGAACAAACTGTCTTTCTTGGTTTTGCAGGAATAAATCTTTCTAAGAGAAAAGAACCAAAACCCAGATTTCTTCCATGCAAGCATGCAAAATTTTAAGCAACAAAATAATATCTCATTGAGAATTAATGGCAATATTTGCACAGATGACACTGTACTGGGCAATAATGTAGTCGCATATTTTCAGAATCTCCTGTAAGCGAATTTGGTGGCTCCTCTAGATAAGCTACTTATAGTTGTCCATTTTTTTAGTCACTATAGAGTAGAGTCTCATGTTAACAAAGATTCCATCCGCATAAAAAATTAAGGAAGTCGTATTTGACATTAACCCATCCAGTGCACTGGGTCTAGATGGTTTTACAGGGGCTTTCTACTAGAATTATTGGGAAGTGGTTGGAAAATCCCTAATTAAGGCAGTTAAGGAGGTGTTTACAGGTGGATGTATATAGAAAGTAGTTACAACAACATCCATGGTATTTTTCCCAAAATGCAGAAACCCAGTAGAGTATAGTGATTTGAGGCCAATTAGTCTTTGTAGTGTGTCTTACAAGGTAATTGCCAAGATAATTACTCAAAGGCTTGGCAAAGTTTTACCTCATATCATTTTAGAAGATTAGAGTGGATTTGTCGAAGGATGACTAAAATAGGAAAATATAGTACCAGCACATGAACTCTTTCATGAGATTGATCAAAAAACGATATAAGGGAATATTGTTTTTAAAGTAGATATGGAAAAGGCGTATGATCATTTAGAATGGTCATTTTTTATCAAAGCAATGATGAAGTATGGTTTCTTTGTGAACTGGTGCTCCCTCATTCAACGATGTCTAGATAACTGTTGGTCTTCAGTGATATTAAATGGTGGTTCTTATGGTTTCTTTAAATCATGACGGGCTATTTGGTAAGGGGATCCTCATTCACCAGTACTATTTATAATTGCTCAGGATGTTCTAAGTAAGAATCTCAACCAACAAGTTCTACGGGGTCGAATTTAACCATATCATATTGATTGAAACACCATTAATGTTAATCATTTGTTTTTTACAGATGACATGCTCCTTTTCAATAATGGGTCGAAACGCTAAGTGGATAAACTAATGTGTATTATTAGAAAATAATGCTAGTGTAGTGGCCAGTTGGTGAACATTGACAAAAGTGGCTTCCTCTGTAGTAACAAACTTCCCATTAACAGGATCAGTCTTTTGTAAAGATGGGTAGGATTTAGACTTATGAAAACTCCCACCATATATTTAGGGATCCTCCTATTCAAGGGGCGTGCTAAAGTTTCCTTTTTCTAGACTTTAGAGGCGAAGATACAAAAAAAAAAAAAAAAAAACTAGCAGGATGGAAGGGAAAACTATTATCCATGGGAGGTAAACTAACATTGATATAATCATTCCTATCCTCCCTTCTAGTATACACGATGGCAGTCATGCCTATTCCAAAGAGGACATTGAAGCACATCTAATTGTGTATTTTAAATTCCTTTCAGAATAATGGCAAAGAAGGGCGACATCATTAGGTCAATTAGGAGAAAATTTCTAAACCTTATTCAAGAGAGGACTTAGAGTTATGAATTTTCAAAAGGTAATGAACTCCATGAAAGGTAAACTTGCTTGGGCTTACCGATAGGGAATTTCTTTATGAGCACAGTTTGTAACTTCAAAGTATGGCAACTATAATTCATTAAATGAAGAAGGGAATAGAGGGTCTCTTTTCTGGAGGAAGCTACTATCACATATCCTTTATATCAGGGATAACTTGAAATTGATAATAGGGGAAAGAAGCATTTCTTTAGGAGTATGGAGTTTAGGGATTTTAAACCAGTAGACATACCTTATTGTGGGTGAGATATTACAAAATGAAGAACCCCTCTCTTCCCTTCCCACTTCAATCCAATGAGAGCTAAGTCTGGTCAGAATAGCTTCTAATGAACCAGACAGACTGGTTTACACGCTCATGACTTCGGGGCTGTTCAGAACGATGACGTATAGACAACAGCTACGGACTCTAGGTCCATACTTTAAATGTGGAAGCTATTTTAAAATGCGTGGATACTTGTTAAAATGGCTATACTAACTTGAAAGATATTAAATAATGGTGCTCCAATAAAGAGAAACATCCAGCGTTGTGGCATTCATCTTGCCTCCCATTGCCACTGCTGCAAGCAGCCAATAGTGGAGACAGTGGATCACTTATTTCTGCATTGAGAGTTTGCTGCAGCTGTATGGAACTTCTTTGGTCCTTGTTGGACATCCCAATAGGTTACACTAGTATACAATGCTTAGTGGGTAAGTGGCTTCATCCAGTCAAGCCTTCCAACCAAAAGCAATTCAGTAGAATAGTGGTGCTTCATTGCTCACTTTGGAAGTTATGGAAAGCACGCAACAAATCTCTATTTGATGGGAGGGGAATGTTAGTAGCAGAAATCATCTTCAAAGTGAAGAGATGGATTGTAGATATTCAACCCTTGTTCATGTCGAGAGCTACTCTTGGTTTCCATGACACTTTAAGCATGTAGGCCTTACATATCCCGCTTGGACCTTTAAAAGTTCTAAAAGGAAAATGGATTGTTTGGTCTCCCCTTCTATTCATCTGCTAAAACTAAACTGTGATGGCTCTGTAAAAGAAGGAATGTGCACTGGAAGAGGTGTGGTGACGGATGGAAATGGCAAAATGATTATGGCATTCTCCTTACACTATGGAGAAGGTACTAATAACATGGAAGAATTAAGAGTAGTAGTAGAAGGTCTTGAATTATGTAGGAATTTAAATTAATAATTCATTTTGTCGAGTTGGATTCAAAACTTATGGTTGATGCTATCAATGGAATATCTAGAGCACCATGGTCATTAACATACTTACTTCAGCAAAGCAAACAGTTGATGGGGTGTGCTAAAATTATTCATACTTGTAGGGAAGGCAACTTCATTACTGACAGACTAACAGATCAGGCTTATGTGCATGGAAATCAAGTTATTTATCACATACTGGATACTCTCCCTTCTTTTGTTCATATGGCTCTCAAGGAAGACTACTATGGCTAGTGAGGTTCAGAAATTAACTCTTTTAGTTCGTTATTCAAATCATATCTTTTTGATGTAGCGTAAAATTAAATTTTGTTTTAGGATTTCAAAATCCCTTATTGTTTTTTCAGGGGTTTAGGCTTCCTTGCCCCCCTCCATCATGTTAGGTTAGGATGATTTGTCCCCCTTTGTATATTTCCACGTTTCATCTATAAAATTTCAAGGTACCGTCCCCGTTCCCTTTAGAAAAAAAAAATTTAATAGGGGTGTTAATTAAGTTATGTATATGTTAAACTTATTAAATTAATTGTTAAACAAATTATTAAATTTTTTTTTACAAATATTGAGTTAGTTTTAGTTTAATTAATTTGGTAGTTAATTAAGTTTTTTAGTTTTTAAAATAAGTAAATTAGTTTTATTTTGTTAAAAAAATTTTATTATGTGTTAGTTTAAATAATTTCATAGTTAATCAAATTTTTAGTTATTAAAATAAGTAAATTAGTTCTTTATTAAATAAATTAAATTTATTTTAAAAATAACATTTACGTGTTAGTTTAATTAATTTAGTTTTTAATTTAGTGTTTAATTTGTTTAAATTAAAATTAGTTGTTAATTAAATTAATTAAAGTTGCTTTAAAATCTTCAACTACGTGTTAGTTTAATTAATTTAGTAGTTAATTACATGTTTAATTTGTTAAAATAATCAAACTAGTTGTTAATTAAATTTAGTTTAAAATCTACAATTACGTATTAGTTAAATTAATTTAGTAGTTAATGACGTTTGTTTTTTGTTAAAATAAGTTAATTAGTTGTTAGTTAAATTAATAACATTTAGTATAAAATTAACAAATATGTGTTAGTATAATTCATTAGTAGTTAATTAAGTTTTTTATTTGATAAAATAAGTTAATTAGTTGTTAATAAAATTTATTACATTTAGTATAACATTAATAATTACATTTTAGTTTAATTAATTAAGTTATTAATTAATTTTTTATTTTTTAAATGAAATGAATTAGTCGTTTATTAAATTAATTAAATTTAGTTTAAAATTAACAAATGCGTGTTAGTATAATTAATTTAGTAGTTAATTATTTTTTTCTTTTGTCAAAATAAGTTAATTAGTTATTTATTAAATTAATTATAAAATTAAGATTTACATTTTAGTTTAATTAATTAAGTTGGTATTTATTTTTTAAAATTAAATAAATTAGTTGTTTATTATATTAATTAAATTTAGTAAAAAATTAACAATTACGTTTTAGTCTAATTAATTAAGTTCTTAATTAAGTTTTTTTTTGTTAAATTAAGTAATTAATTTAGATGTTTATTATATTAATTAAATTTAGTATAAAATTAACAATTACGTTTTAGTTTAATTAATGAAGTTGTTAATTAAGTTTTTTTGTTTGTTAAATTAAGTAATCAAGTTAGCTATTTTCAATATTAATTAAATTAAATTTAAAATGAATTTGGATTGTTCATTGATTAACTATAGATTAATCGATATTTTTTTAAATCAACGTTTCGGAGATGGGATTAATGAATTTATTAACTTTTTTGCTAGTCATCCGAGTGTGTGGAAATAAATAAGATAAGATATCCTTGTAAACTAAAAAAATTTCAGAATCACGATTATGAATATCTTAATACGATTAAGTACGATTTGATGCGATATGATTTTGTGTTTGGTAATTATGTGTGGACACATTGTGAATAAAATGAGTTGATCATCTATGGTGACAACTCAAGAAATTTTGTTCAAACTGAATAAATATTTGATGAACCTCTAGCCAATTCATATCACACAATGGTGATGGATATAGTCGATCCATCGTTTAATTCGTCTAACACCTACAAATTCCCAAACCTAAATGCACATGCATTTTATGAGTTGTTGAATACATCCAATGGAGAGATTTGGCTCGGTTCGGAAAAATACTCATAGTTATCCACAATGACACGTTTGTTACACTTCAATTTTGAACATCATTTTTTTTTTGAAGAGGTGTTACGATGACTTATGTCAACTTATGAAAGATGCCTATTGATAATTGCATGTGAGAAGATTTTTACAAGTACAAAAAAGTTGGTGAAACTTATGGGTTTACCCATTTAAAAGATTCATAAATATATAAATGGTTGCATGATTTATTAGGGTAAAGACATTGAGAGAATTACTTGTAAAATCCGTGACCATTCTTGATATCGAAGTCCTAGATGGGGAGATCGGTTAGAGAAATATATGTTTTGTATAAAAAAATATTATTTGCCCTTAATCCGGAGGTTAGAGAGGATGTATGTGCCATAGCTAGTGACATGACTTGGCGTGCCAAACATGAAGTTAAGGCATACATCATGCATCATTGTTATGAATCCTTTACATGGTGAGATTTCAATCAAACACATCTTCTTTTTTGTATCGAAATTTGAAATATTTGATTGGGAGTCTACATTAATGGGTTTCAACCTTTTAGTTAATCCGGAGAATAATATTATTCATGGTATGTCATTGTAATGCTTTATAATCTTCTATTGTGTAAGTGTATGAAGAAAGAATATATGTCCTAACTATAATTTTATCCGGACCTAAAAACCCAAAGATCAACCTAGATGTATACTTACAACCTTTTATTAAATAGTTGGTTGAATTATAGAAAGTTGGTGTACTTACCGATGATGTGTCCCATAAGCGGAATTTTCATATGTGATTTGTAGTCTTATGGACAATCAACGACTTCCCAGTATATTCAATATTGTCAAGTTGGAGTACTGTAGGTAAAACAACATGCTTATATTGTATGAAAAAATACGATGCTTTTAATCTTTGTAATGGTAGAAAGTCTTTTTGGTTTAAGTGTCACTATAAGTTTCTACCTCAAAGTCTTCCTTTTAGGAGGAACAAGAATGCATTCAAAAGAAATACGGTTGTCACGGACATTGTTCCTCCGGTTATGTCGAGAATAGAAATTTTGCATGAAATTCAAAATTAGGGGTTATTGAAAGTCATGAAAGAGGACTTCGAAAAGTGTGATGATAATAGTATATCTAGAGTTTGTGGTTGGAAGAAATAGAGTATATTCTGGAATCTTTCTTATTGGAGTTCTAATTTAATTTGGCACAATTTAGATGTGATGCACATTGAAAAAAATTTCTTTGATAATATATTTAATATAATTATGAGTGTGCCAAAAAAAAAAAAACAATGAAAACTTTAGAGAAGACATGAAACTTTATTGTCGATCGCCTAAATTAGAAAGAGATGAAAACTACGAAAAGTACCTTAAAATGTGTTACATTCTAGACAAATAACAAAAAATAAAATTACTGAAATGGATTAAACAACTCAAGTTTCTCGACGAATATGTATTGAACCCGACCGGGAGTGTCGATATGAACAACCTCGGATTGCATAGCATGAAAAATCTTGACTATCATGTATTTAAGTAAAGGTTGATACCGTCGCATTTTGTGACTTATTACCGGGAAATGTTTGACAAACACTAACCGAGTTGAGCTTATTCCATAAGTAATTGACATCTATTGTCATTAATATTGAAGATATAAGCCATCCGGAGACAAAGATACCTTTAATTTTGGGTAAACTTAAGCGCATATTTCCATCGAGTTTTATTGACTTAATGGAATATCTTTCAATCCACTTGGTGTATTGATGTATCCATTTAAAAGGTTAATATATTGATCTTTAACCCTTTATTAATTTTTTTTAAAAACATTTCTTAACTAACATACGTATATAAGGCGGTATCTTCGAAAGTTAAAAAATAATGTTAAGAACAAAGCTAGAGTTAAATGGTTAATATGCAATATATATTTAGTTAAAGAAGCTTCAATATTCCGTTCATATTACTTCGAGCCTCATGTCTATACCAAGCATCCAAAAGTGTCACATAACTTTGAGTATGCTTGAGTACTAAGTGACGACGTTGAAGGAATGCTTATTATATTCAAATCGAAGGTCGATCTCTTGGTCGACCAAAATGGCAGTATATTCAAAAGTTAAAAAATAATGTAAAGAACTAAGCTAGAGTTGAATGGTTAATATGCAATGCATATTTAGTTAAAGAAGCGTCAATGTTTTGTTCATATTACTTCGGACCTCATGTCTATACCAAGCATTGAAAAGTGCCATGTAACTTTAAGTGTGCTCGAGAACTAAGTGACGACATTGAAGGAATGCTTGTTATATTCAAACCGAAAGGTCGATCTCTTGGTCCACCAAAATCACATGTGTTGATATATGAAAAAAGCTTGCATCTCATACCTACATTTTATTGAATTATGATGAGGTGGCACCTTACACTAAGTAAGTCCTAAAATTAGCAAAATTTTCAATACTTAACTTCATTACTTATCAATTATTTATATTAAAGATAATAAAAATTTTATAATTATTTTTTCCTTTCATATATATTTTGTGAGCTAATTTTATCATTGTAATCTCGATATATTGAAGCACGAAGTGGATGCTTAGCTTGAAAATGATTTTGCATCATGGTTCCTTTGATATATGAGTATTATAAATTTTGAATTTGTTTTATTATTAAGATAATATTATGAAATTTAATACTAACATTAAGTAATGGATCTAGACTTTACGGATAAATAATGCATAACCCGACATGATAACCTACCATTACATTAAAGATCTTACGAAAAGGCTATTGCAGATAGCTAAGTCGTATTCAAGATACATTGTGAACAGATATAAGTTCTACATCGAAGTTCATGGTTTGGATAGAGCAACAATATATAGTGAAGTGTGTAAAAAGAGTTAGTTATAATGTAGAGAAAAATGATTACTATGGTAGGTTGACTAATATACTAGAACTTAAGTATCATGCATTACCAATGAAGCAAACTATATTATTGAAATGTGATTGGTATGATACTACACTTGGGGTTGATATAAGAGTTCATGATTAGTATAGACTAGTAGAAGTAAATAGTCGTAGGATGTCGAATAGATCCGATCCTTTAATCCTAGTAACGAAGTGCATTAGACATATTATACAACACATCCTACATCAAAAGTGCATCAAGTGTGATTAGTTAGCTTTATGTAAGGTAAAACCCCAACCGAGTGGTGGACGTGCCACAATCGTTTGTTATGATCCAAACGAGTTAAGAAACTATTTTAGGAAAACAAAATGGAAGCCCAACACAATATCATCGAAGTTGATGATGACGAAGGTCGATCGTTAACCGATCTAATTGGATTGTTAATAGATTTAAAAAAGGGTAAAATTAATGAAGAGAATGAAGTTAAATTTGAAATAGATATTGAGGAAGACTAAGATGAACACCGTAACAATGATGAGTCGAGATAGTGATTAGTGATAAGGTTTGATTATCCTCCATATTTGTTTTTCAAATTATTAAGAAGGTAACATAACATGTGTATGTGTGTGTGTGTGTGTGTGTATCTATGTATGTATGTGTGTTTTTTTTTTTATAAACTTAATTATTACAAAATAAATATATTTCAACTTGTTTCTATTAATATCAATAGTTTAACTAATTAATGTCTTAATGTGTAGATTATGCCTTGTCCACATGTAGTGGCTCGTCATATGGTGAGGGTCGTGGTTTAGACACCGATGATGGCGATGACTATGGATGTGGGCGTAGTCCCGATTTCACTCAAGATCGGATGGCCCTCATGTCGAAATGTCTACTTATCACCCTTCTTATCCCTTCTTATTAATCCTATCAATGTTTGACATGTCTTAGCTAGAGCCATATAATCATGGACCTCTATGTCCATGCCTATATGAACCTTTGTTGTCATCGTGGCTCTCGCCCTAATAAGATGACTCGTCATGTTCCTAAACATGGCTCATCACCAAACATCCCTTCCAGCTTGGCTTCGCACTTTTTAGATCTACGTTCAAACCTTGCATTGCAGCTTACTATTATTAATGGCAAGGAGTAAGTATTATATATTTTTTAAATATTTTTTTTGGTATATCAATATGTTTATACATTCATTTAACTCGTTAATTCATGTCTTGTTTGATGACTTATATCCTTTTGATATTTGCACTTGTCGTATCTTTAAGACATTCTGTGAACGTGTAGACATATTTGGATCAACGTGAAAGTCAATTAGTGAGGACGCTAAAAAGTTATATTGAAGAGAGTTTGAGATAGTCTTTTCCTTAATTTATCATGTGACTCGGCATTTCAATTAAAAAACATTAATTTTAAGTTAAATATACTAATGAACATTTTTAACATTCTTGTAGAAGTCTTTTAAGTAGGAGTAGCGTATCGAGATAAATATGAAGAAAGCATGGTAGAGTCTAACACAAAAACGATATTCGACTTCCTTTATCAAATAAAGAAACACTCCAAACCAACATATATCTTATTGGAGATATGGGATGCATGACATAAAGAATGGGCAAACTCGAGTCTTCAGTGCTCGATCCGAGCGGACAACCCGTGAATCGTAAGAGCGAGATGGGTGGCATCGGAGCCGACCCATCTAGACATATAAGGGGTTCAATCACCCACAAAGAGCACGCAAGACGCATTGTAGATCTTATATATATATATATATATATATATATATATATATATATATATATGTGTGTGTGTGTGTGTGTGTGTGTGTGTGTGTGTGTGTGTGTGTGTGTGTGTGTGTGTGTGTGTGTGTCAAGAAAACCTTGTGGCTATTGGGTTCTCGACCCAACTCATTATGCTAAAAGAAATATACTTAAATATTTATTGATATTGCAATAATTTCAAATAACAAATATATATATATGTTGCTCTTAGCTACTACAAATCGACTTGTAAAAGTATACTCCGGAGCAAGCATGCGATGATGTGACAAATGCAACAGATGTTCTTGAATATGCAATGAGATAGTTCATCCATTGATTCTCGGATTGATGATCCCACTAATCCTCCGATCCACGATCCCATCGATCGCTCCTAGCATTTATGTTTTCTTTTTTTTTTTTTATTTAGAAATATCGATAAATTTTAAAATAATTTCATGTTTAAATATATTTTTCATGTTTAAATATATTTTTCATTTTTGTTAATTTTATATATTATACGAGTTTCATAATATTTATAAATTTGTTTCATTGCATTATTGTATTTGTTAAATTGAAATGAATTTTATAATTTCTTATTACCTATTAGACAAATAATTGAAAATTAAAAAAAAATTGTAACGATTTAGCGATGGTTTTTATACTATCGCTAAAATACAATTTAGCGACGATTTTAGCAACGGATTTAGAAAATAGTCACTAAACCGATCGTTCTTTGCTATGGATTTAGTGATGGTTTAACAAAATGGTTGCTAAATCATCTCGTTTTTGCAACGGATTTAGTGATGGTTTAACAAAACCATCACTAAATCGACTACCAAATAGCAACGGAATTAGGTATTTTATCCGTTGCTAATTTAACAAGTGTTTATAAAAACCACCCCTAATGTTTTAGTAACAAAGATTTTCCGAACAATTTTATACCATCGCTAACATTTTAGCGACGGTTTTTTAGCATTAATCCCTCACTATTTTCCTTTTTTTTTTTTTTTTTTTTTTTTTTTTTTTTTTTTTTGTAGTGTAGGTTGTTGGGTTTTAAGGTTTTGATACCATATTAAATGACATAATGGAGATTGAGTTCTATTAAAAAAAAAAAATTTAAAACTCTATAGTGGATGATCCATTCTTAGCTTTATATATTGCAATCTATTTTTTATTTATTAGTCTGTGATGAGATAGGTTCTCAAATCAATTTTGAAAAAAACACATAGTATATGAAATATTCGGATGTCTTTTCAAAATTTACTTATGAAACATTATATATATTCTTTTACACAAATTTTTTAATGATCAATATATGGTCCTCCATTGAATCCTTATAGTTGTTTTTGAAGATTGAGATATAGATTGATATTTGAAAAATCTAATAAAAAATTAACCTATTTACTAAATAAATTGGATTTAAATATAATATTATCGGGTATCAATCTAATCCGTTAATAGACATAATAGAAACATTAGCTGGCTTTAAAATACGAGCATTTGCGCAATGGGATGCTTGCTTTTTAATTAATTTAAGGGTTTGCAATGTCTAAGGAAAGCATGCGCATGCATGGCTCTTTTTGCCAGTAAACTGGTCAGAAATGTAGAACTAGCTTTATTGAGCTAGTTCAAGTTCTCAAAATTCAATTGTTCATGGCCATTTATTTTTTGAAAGCCATGTGATTTTGTATGCATGCATGATATAAAGACAATAATTTTGTCGCCATGTAACAATTAAATCTAACTCGGTTTATCATACGGTTTAATGACATATTTTGCCCAATTCTTTTACAATTTGATAATTTCGAACTCATAGTAACAAATTATATAATTTAAACCCTAAAGTATTAGAGATTAAGCAAATATTATCTAAATTGTTCAATCTTTGTTATATGTAATAGTCAATTAAATTGACCGTTGCTTGAAATGTCAAAATGATGCGTTTTGGTATTCTGTTGTTAATTATGTTTTTTTAAAATATTTTTAAAATATTTTTGACCTCCTTAATCTTGAACTTTTTTTTAAAAAAACTTTTTTCTTATAAAATATTATAAACATGTTATAAATTATATAAAAAATTTATAAATATTTTTAACCCCTAATTTTGAACTTAAAATTTTTTTTTATATAAAATGTTATTGTAAAAAAACATAATTAATAATACACAATTTTAGGCCTTAAAAATATATTTTATAGATTAAAATGAGAATAATTAAGGGTTGGCCCTCCTAATTTTATAAATTACAAATTTTTTTAATAAATTATTTACAATATTTTATAAAAAAATTCAAAATTAGGGGTTAAAATATTTATAAAATGTTTTTTTTAATGTAATTTATAAAATATTTATAATATTTTATAATTTTTTTAAAAAGTTCAAGAATAGGGGGTTAAATTTTTTTTTTTAATAAAAAAACATAATTAACGATAGAATGTCAAAGCGATATCGTTTTGACATTACAAGTAACGATCAATTGGATTGACCATTATATGTAACGAAGATTGAATAATTAATTTGGATCACATTTATTTAATCTTCAATAATTTATGATTCAAATTACACGATTTGATATTATGAATCCAAAATTACCAAATTGCGATAGAATAGGGGCAAAATTTATCGTTAAACCTTTATTATACTCTTAAAAGGGATTCGGTACAGTGATACTTTCTAATCTATTAGAGACTAGAACAAATCAAATATAGATTCTATTAGTAATTTCAAATCGAAATAGAATAGGGGCAAAATTTATCATTAAACCTTTATTATACTTTTAAATGGGATTCGGTACAATCGTACTTTCTAATCTATTGGAGACTTGAATAAATTAAATATAGATTCTATTGGCTTGAATTTTTTTCATTAAGTACCTATTGGAAGGCAACTCTTATATAGTATCATATTATTCTTATAAAAGAGGAAACTACATGATTTGTACTTAAGTTACAACTCTTATATTTATAATAGTCTAGAACAACTCTAGAGTTGTAAAGAATAATCATATCATAACCAATTAAGTGTTGACTTGTGCTCTTGGTCAAAGATTTGATCCTTACAGCTAACATTTCTGAAAAATATTCTCAAAATATTTGAAGTTTGTACGTTGAAGAGTATCTTTTAACCATAAATTATATTTATGTGCCTAAAATAATTATAACTAATTCTTTGAAAAACTAATTTCTACATTATTCTAAACTTCAAAATTACTTTTTCAAACAAACTAAAGAAAGGCTTTTAAGTAAGAAAAGAGGTATGTACTTACGTCAGACATAATTGCCAAATGTTTACTATATAAATCAAAATTTAAGTGGAATAGTCAAAATTTGTATATGCGTTAACATAGACATGAACCCCTCTAGCTCCCAACATTCTCTCCCCACTGGAGAGTCTGAAAACCCTAAGAACTCTGATTTCAATCGAAGTACAAAAAAGGTCAGATTAAGAGATAAAGAACATGACACTGTACACGTTGTGAATCCACGTTAGCCTATACATGGATTAAACTATAAGAACGCGGTCAGGAATGGAAAAGAAACTAAGCTAGCATCTCTGTTTGAGCGGCACCCTCTTGAAGACATTGAGGTTGAAGAAGGTGACGTTATTGTGTTGGTGAAAACCAGGTTTGGTCTATTGAACTATCTAAGTCAGTCAAAGACCGCCTAAAAAAACCATGGGAACTCTCAGTGGTGGTCAAGGTTCTCGGTCGCAGTATGGGTTACAAAGCTTTATATATTCGGTTGAAAACCATTTGGAATGCGACAAGTACATAGAGGGTAATTGACATGGAGAACGATTACTTTTTGGTATAATTCTCTACCAAATCTGACTACCTACATGCATTAGTCGGAGGCCCATGGTCTATTCTTGGTCATTGCTTGACGATTCAGCCTTGGGATCACAATTTCAGAGCTTCCAAAAACAAAATCAAAAGAGCAGTTGTTTGGGTTAGATTTTCAGACCTTCCACTTGGTTGGTACCACCCTAAAATCCTATGTGCTATGGAAGATATGATAGGCCATACGATCAAGATTGACTACAACACGTAAACAAATATGAGAACCAAGTTTGCTAGGGTAGCCATTGATATAGATCTGGATGCACCAGTTAAAAGTCAAATATGGATCGATGGCATCATACAGAAAGTCACTTACAAAGGATTACCATAAGTTTGCTACTTTTGTGGAAAGATTGGTAACAGAAGCTTGTTTTATCCATCTCGTAATCCAGCCACCATTTCTACTCCGATGGAAATCACTAGAGATACTACCACAATTGAATCACCAAAATCCAACGATCCCACTGTCTTGGTCAACAAGATTCCAAACGAAAGTTTTGGGCCTTGGATTCATGCACAAACCAAGCTAAAACAAAGATCAAGGAAGGAGGATTTTATGGGATTTAAATCAGCTGCTAAGAGAGAGAAAATATGGGATCTCGATTTAATCCTCTAACAAGCTACTGAAATGGAAAAGATTTCAAAATATAACTCTAAGCCACAACCATCAAAATCCTCCCCTTGATACCCTAACCAAGCCCATTTGTTTTAGAAACAAAAGCCACTTGAAATACATCAAGGCAGCCACTGCCCAGCCCACAAATAACCCACTTAACCCACTAAAAACAGCATCTCGGGCTAGTCCACCACTAGTAGCACCAAACTGGCATCTTCAAGCAACAAACCAGCCTAACCCACTAGCTACAACCCGATTTCTTCAAGCATCACCCTAGCCCGACCCACTATCAACAAACCCGTTCCTAAAAACAAATCTAATATCACCTCAGCAGCTATTAATGGCAAGAATGAGTCAACCAAAGCAAGGATAGTTGCGACAAATAAGGATATAGTAGTTGTATTGACTGAAGATTGTGAAGATGATATGGAGCAGACTGATCAAATGGCTATCATAAGCGATACTACAGAGGGACCGTTAATGGAGAGGGTGGAACCACCTGACATACCCATTGAAGTAGAAGTACCCGCTGACATACCCATCCCCATCAAGAAGAAAAAAAGAACCTTACAAAGCTACAATCGCCATACAAAAACAAGCTTGCAAGGTTTCACATTTTAGCAACACTAAAGGCATCAAATTGCAGCAGGTTCTGTTAGAAACTCTTGCAGATGAAAAGCTGGGTTTTGAGTCCATGGCTAGGGCATTGAAGGAAGGACAAGTATTCTCTTGCCCAACTCCTAACGATTAATTTTGTAGCTTGCCCCTATTTCTACAACCAATGAAGCTTATGTGGAATTGTCAAGGTGTTAGACATAAGATGTTTAAATTGGTTTGTTGTTACTTAATCTAAATGCATCGGCCTTCAATCTTGGCTATCTTTGAGTTAAGAATTAATGGGAATTACGCTGCTTCTGTCATCCAACAGTTGGGTTTTACAAACTCCCACCGAATTGAAGCAAGGAGTTTTTCAAGAGGCATTTGGCTTTAATGGTCAGATGTGAATGTTTTGGTGGAGGTTTTTGTATAATCACAAACAATTCAAGCATATAAGAATCAAGTATGAGAATAGGCAATTTTTGTTTATCGTAGTATATGCTCATCCAAGGGGTCATCTACAGACTCGGTTAAGGAGAAATTTAAGAAGAGTTGTAGCCAATGTTAAAGAACCGTGGGTGCTATGGGGTGACTTTAATGCTATGTTATATAGCACATAAAAGAAAGGAGGTAAAAGTTTTACTAGCTACAAAAGTATAGCCTTTTAGGCTTCATTGGGTCATCTTATATTTGGCAAAGAGATAGTGTTCATGAGAGACTTGATCGTATGGTCTGCAACACAGAATGGCAATTAGTTTATCCTAATGCTGAAGTCCATCATCTCCCTCGTATAAAATTTGATCACAGACCCCTTCTCCTTCATCTTGATAATTAGTGTCAACCTACTCATAATCCCAACAATTTTAGGTTTCAGATAGCCTGGTTACTAAGACTTGACTTCGGTGATTTTCTCAAGACAGCTTGGAATTCTGATGCTTCATTTCCTAAAGCCAATAAACAATTTATTACTGTTGTTAAACGGTGGAACAAAAATTGTTCTGGGAACATTTTCAAAGCTAAGAGGAAACTACTTGCTGGTCTTTCTGGCATAGAAAAAGCATTATCTACCAGCTCTAATCCTTTCCTTACTCATCTTGAAAGTAAGCTAAGAAAGGAATATGAGGACATTTTTCAATAAGAGGAGCTATTTTGGTACCAAAAATCTAGATGTGAGCGGCTGGCTTATGGCGATTGGAATACTAAATATTATCATGCAATGACAGTGGTTAAAAAATGATCAACACGAGTTAGAAGATTACGTGATGAAGATCAAAATTGGTGTCGTGGTAATCAACAGTTATGCTCCATGATTTTTAATTCCTACAAGAAATTATTCACAGATGAGTGGGCTACAAACATTGAACTTTTATATCATGGTCTATTCCCAAAATTAGCTTATAATCTTTTATAGACTCTCAACTCTTCTATTTCAGATGATGAGGTCAAAGTAGCTCTCTTTGACATGAAGCTTTACAAAGCTCCAGGAGTTGATGGTTTACATTGCTTATATTTCAGATGATGAGGTCTATTCCCTGTTGGAAGTCAAACCCGTTGCAATGAAGCAACAAATCACAGCCACCAAAATGTACAAGGAGGTGCAGATTAAGTGGATGTATATTAGCTAGAAATGAGCTGTACAAGTGGTGCAAGTTGCGGTCAAAGGAGGTGCAAACTTCAGCAGCTATATAAGCTGTCAAAAGTCGATGAAATTCCAGCAAGAATTGGGCTGTCAAAGTTGATGGAATTTATGAAATACATGAGCTGTAAAGTCTACAATTCCAGCAGGATATAAGGTGTTAAAGTCATGTATAAGTTGTCTAGATTAATCCTCAATGACGGTGTAGCATGTCTATAAATAGGAACTTGTGTTTGTTGTAAAGATGTATGAGAAGTAGAGAGATTATAAGAGAAAAGAGAGAGTAGAAACTTAGATAGCAGCAGCTATCAAGAGAAAAAATTGAGAGTGTTGTAACACCCATATATTGAGAGAATATTTTTGAGAGAGAAGAGATTTCTTTTGTAATCACTATATCATCAATATATTTCTATTTGAATTAAAGCCTAGCACGCTTCCAACAATTGGTATCGAAGCTCGGTTCGTGTCTTCCTTTCAAGCAAGATGATGGCACAAATGAATTAGCCTCAAATACCAAAATTAACAAATTCAAATTATGGAAACTGGAGCATCCAAATGAAGGTTCTACTCGGTTCACATGATCTATGGGAGATTGTTGAAGAAGGATATACAGAGCCCAAAGATGTTATCGCCGAAGCATCTTTAACAAACGCACGGAAGACAGACACTTAAAGAATCACGCAAAAAGGATAAGAAGGCCTTGTTTTTCATTTTCCAAGGAGTTGATGAATCAACGTTTGAGAAAGTATCGGATGCCAAGACATCAAAGGAGGCATGGGAGATTCGCGAAATCTCTTCAAGGAGTCGAAAAGGCTAAAAAGGTACGACTCCAATCACTCGAAGCTGAATTTGAGACCTTAAAAATGCGAAATTCGAAAAGATCAATGATTACGTCACTCGTCCGAAAATGGTGGCAAACGATATGAAAAGAAATAGAGAAACTCTTGATGATGTCGAGTGATGGAAAAACTCTTACGTTCGTTGATAAGAAAATTTGATTATGTCGTTACTCGCTATTGAAGAATCAAAAGATTTGTCACAAATCTCGATTGATGAGCTTGTGGGTTCTCTTCGAAGCTCATGAGCGAGAGAATGAACCAGAATGAAAGTACTAGTAATCTGGAGCAAGCTTTGCAAAGCAAGTTATATATTGGTGACAATCAAGCCGGCAGCGAGTTGTGGACGAGGTCGAGGAAATCGAGGTAGCTACGAGAGGTGGCTACAAAGATGGCTACGAGAGGTAACTACGGAGGTGGTTACGAGAGGTGTACGTGATGGATGAGGACGTAGCACAAACTCCTTCAAAAGAAGCCAAGGAAATGAAGGCTATCAAATATATGGTCATGGTCGAGGATCTAGCGAGTCAAGGAAGAGGCGATTTCGACAACGAGGCGATAAATCACAATTACAATGTTATAATTGTAACAAGTATGGCCATCTCGATTACGAATGCGGATTAGCACCAAGGATAGAGGAAACAAATCATTTTGCAGCAGTAGAAGACAAAGAAGTTGAATCGGCCATTTTTTTAACATATAGAGGAAATGGAGAGTGCAAGAAAAATGTTTGGTATCTTGACACCGGTGCCGATAACCATATGTGTGGTTGTAAGGAGTTGTTTACGGATTTGGATGATACTATCCAAGGAGAAGTTACTTTTGGTGACTCATTAAAAATTCCGGTTAAAGGCAAAGGTAAGCTTATGATTACCTTAAAAAATAGAGAAAAAAGGTATATACATGATGTTTATTATGTACTCGCTTTGAAAAACAATATCATCGGCCTTGGCCGACTCTAGAAAAGGGGTATGATATACACTCGAAGGGTCGATCTCTCGTCATCAACGAAGTGGAGAGTTAATTGCTAAAGTTGATATGACAAAGAATTGTCTTTTCACACTTGATATTCATACGAAGTGCTAAAGTGCATGAAGTCCGTCATTAAAGACGAATCATGGTTATGACATTTAAGGTTTGGTCATCTTGGATTTATCGGCTTGAAGTTATTATCGAGAGCAAAGATGGTGAGTGGACTTCCGGAAATTAATCAACCGGATCAATTATGTGAAGCTTGCATTAAAGGAAAACAACATAGACAAAGTTTTGAAGTTAGAAAGTCATGGAGAGCTAGAAGGCCTTTGGAGATTGTTCACACGGATATAGCTGGTCCATTTGATATACCATCACTTGGTGGAAATAGGTATTATCTTACTTTTATCGATGATTTTAGTAGAAAAAGTTGGGTGTATATTCTTAAAGATAAATTAGAAGCTCTTGATAAATTTAAGGAGTTCAAAGCAATGGCGAGAAAAACAAAGTGGGCGTATTTGAAGATACTTAGATCCGATAGAGGAGGCGAGTACACCTCAAAGTTTTTTGAAGGTTTACGCAAAGTAAATGGAATCATTCATCGACTAATGACCTCATATACACCACAACAAAATGATGTTGCGAAAAGAAAGAATTGCACAATTCTTGATATGGCAAGGAGCATGGTGAAAGGAAAGCACTTACCGAGAAATTTTTGGGCTGAAGTCGTTCTATGTGCTTGTTTATTTACTTAATCGATGTCCAACAAAAAGTGTAAAATTCAAAACGCCTAATGAAGCATGGAGCGATAGCAAGACTGCAGATTGGACATCTCGAGATTTTTGGATGCATTGCATATGCCCATGTTCCCGACCAAAAAAGAAAGAAGTTAGATGATAAAGGAGAAAAATGTATCTTTATTGGCTATGAGAAATGGAGTAAGGCATATAGATTGTACAATCCTTTGACCAAGAAGGTGATCATTTCACGAGATGTTGAGTTCGATGAAGCAGATATCTGGAGATGGAGCAAAGAAGATAAAGAAGTTAAAGGACTATTTTTTTAATGATGATAATGATGATGACTTCAACATACAAAATGAGCAAGGTGATGACCAGACTCCTCCACAAAGTCCAACTACAACAACACCCGAATCGACACCATCAACATCGTCGGGAAGCGACAGCAGTAGCAACAATTCAAGGGGAGCACTCGAAAACCTACGAGTCTAAATGATATTTATGATTCCACGGAACCTGTGCGGACAACATTCGATTACTCCTTATTCTATTTAATGGCGGAGTGTGATCCAATAATGTACGAAGAGGTCGCTAAAGAAGAGAAGTGGAAGAAGGCCATGAATGAAGAAATTGCTTGCAATCAAAAGAAATGACACATGGGAATTAACGAGTCTTCCAAAAGGACACAAGGCAATAGGAGTCAAGTAGGTGTACAAGACAAAGACTAATCCGGAAGGAAAAGTGGAAAAATATAAGGCAAGATTAGTTGCTAAAGGCTATAAACATATACAAGGAATATACTATGAGGAGGTGTTTGCTCCGGTTGCGAGAATTGATACTATTAGACTTCTCATAGCTAGTCGCAACACAAAATAAATGGAAGATTTATTAGATGGATGTGAAATCTACATTCTTGAATGGGTTCCTAGAAGAAGAAGTTTATATCAAGCAACCACCAAGATATGTTAAGAAGGGACAGGAAGACAAAGTCTACCGACTGAAGAAAGCCTTATATGGATTACGAGCAAGCTCCACGAGCATGGAACACAAGAATAGATGAGTATTTCCGGAAGAATGGTTTTGCAAAAAGTCCATATGAGCATGCCTTATACACGAAGAAAAATCAAGATGGTGATATTATGACTGTGTGCCTATAAGTGGATGATATGATCTTCACGGGAAATAATCCGGGTATGTTTAATGATTTTAAGAAAGTTATGGCTAAAGAATTTGAAATGACGGATATTGGTGAAATGTCATACTTTCTTAGAATCGAGGTAAAACAAATGGAAGATGGAATATTTATGTCACAAAAGAAGTATGCGGAACAAATTCGAACAAGTTTAGAATGAAGGATTGCAAGCCGGTAGCTACACCGAGTAGAAGCAAGTATGAAGTTGAGGATAGATTCGAACGGAGAGTTTATAAACCGGACAATCGTTCAAGAGTTTGGTTGGAAGTTTGAGGTACTTGACTTTCACTCGCCCGGATATTATGTACGCGAGTTGGACTAGTACGTAGATATATGGAGAAGCCAAAGCGAGGATCACTTCATTGTAGCAAAGAGAATTTTGAGATATGTCAAAGGAACAATAGATCATGGTTTATTTTATACATTTTCTCAAAATTCAAAGTTAGTTGGTTATTCGGATAGCGATTATGGTGGAGACTTGGATGATCGAAAAAGTACTTTCGGATATGCATTTCATATTGGATCGGTAATATTTTCATGGTCATCAAAGAAGCAACAAACAATTGCTCTCTCAATATGTGAAGCGAGTATATAGCCGCGAGCAGCATGTACATGTCAAGCAATATGGTTGAAGAATACTTTGAACGAGTTATATCATGAATAAGAAGGTCCAACTACAATATACATTGATAATAAATCTACTATATCACTTGCGAAGAATCCGAGTATCACATAGCCAAAGCAAACATATAGACACAAAATATCATTTTATTCGGGAGCAAGTGAAGAACAAAGTGGTGGAGCTAATTCATTGCGGAACGGAAGATCAACTTGCAGATATTTTTATAAAGCCTTTGAAGGCTGAAGTATTCCATAGACTCAAAGGAAAGCTTGGCATGCAAAGTCGGGTTTGAGGGGAGTGTTGGAAGTCAAACCCGTTGCAATGAAGCAACAAATCATAGCCACAAAAATGTACAAGGAGGTACAGATTAAGTGGATGTATATTAGCTAGAAATGAGCTATACAAGTGGTGCAAGTTGCGATCAAAGGAGGTGTAAACTTTAGCAGCTATATAAGCCGTCAAAAGTCAATGAAATTCCAGCAAGAATTGGGTCATCAAAGTCGGTGGAATTTATGAAATACATGAGCTGTAAAGTCTGCAATTCCAGTAAGATATAAGGTGTCAAAGTCATGTATAAGTTGTCTAGATTAATCCTCAATGATGGTGTAGCATGTCTATAAATAGGAACTTGTGTTTGTTGTAAAGATGTATGAGAAGTATAGAGATTATAAGAGGAAAGAGAGAGTAGAAACTTAGATAGCAGCAGCTATCAAGAGAAAAAATTGAGAGTGTTGTAACACCCATATATTGAGAGAATATTTTTGAGAGAGAAGAGATTTCTTTTGTAATCACTATATCATCAATATATTTCTATTTGAATTAAAGCCTAGCACGCTTCCAACATTCCCATTGCTTTTTACTAGACACAATAGCAAACAATTGGTAAATCTTTCTGCAGCCTTCATTCAATAAATTTCTAGGCATGAAGTTTGGGTCCCTGCTTTGACAAGAGCTCTTCTACTTCTAATTCCTAAAGTGGAAGTGCTAGAGACGAATCACTCAATTCCGCCTTTATCGAATTATGCAATGTAGCTTGTAAAGTTCTCATAAAATTTATTGTGAATCGTTTGAAACGTATCCTCTCATCCGTTATTTCTCCTACTCAAGTTAGCTATATGCTTAACAGGAAAATAACTAACAACATCATCATTGCTCAAGAAGTGATCCGTCTATGCACGGTAAAAAAGGAAAAAAAAGGTTGGATAGGCATCAAAATTGATCTAGAAAAGGCTTATGACCTACTCCGTTAGGACTTTATGTTTGATACCCCGATGGATGTGGGGATTCCTCATCATCTATGTTCAACTATTATGAAGTGTCTTTCATCTACCTCCCTTCAAATTGCTTTCAATGGCATGAATATGAGCTCTTTCAATCCATCTAGGGGAATTCAATAGGGAGACACCCTTTATTCCCTTATCTATTTGTACTATGTATGAAAAGGCTAAGTCGGTTGATTCAAATCAAGGTTCGGAATGGGACTTGAAAGCCAATTTATCTTAGTAAGGATGGTCCGCCTATTTCTCATCTATTATTTGCTGATGATTCAATTTTGTATGCTGAGGCTAACACTAAACAAGTAAGGGTGATTATAGAACTTCTTTAAAAATTTTGCTCCATCTCCGAGCGAGAAGGTGAATATGGCTAAGACTAAAATGTTACGTAGTGATAATGTACAAAAGAAAAAAGCCGGGATTCTTAGTTGAAATTCAAGCTTTAGTTTAATCAATGATCTAGGTAGATACTTGGGTGTACCTCTTCATCACAACAGGGTTAATATATCTATACATATAGTCATATGGTGGAGAAACTAAAGAAAAGGTTATCAAGTCTGGCAGATCATGTCACCTTTCTCTTGCAAGAAGACTCACTTTGACTCAATTAGTTTTGACGACTATTCCCATCTATAGCATGCGGACAATTAAATTGCCAACTCGCCATTGTAAATGCTATAGACAAAATCTGTCATTTTTTTATGTGGGGTAGTCTGAGATGGTCATTAAAAAATCCACCTTGTCGCTTAGGAGAAACTTGTCAAGCCAAAAAAAGAGGGTGGTCTTGGGTTAAGGAAACAATTAAGCTTTACTAATCAAGATTGGATGAGAACTCATTGTGAACGACTCGTCTCCGTGGGCAAGAGCTCTATGTCATAAACATAAAATTTCTACACAATCTCTACCGACATCAATCTCTCGCAATGGTTCTTCCAACCTTTGGCATGGTATCTCTCGATTATGGAAAGATGTATGCCATTAATTGGTCTTTGGGAGATAGTAGTTAAATAAAATTCTAGACGGATGCTTGGGTTCCGGACTTGGTTCCTCATTGGTATCATGCTACGCACAACATCCCTCCCGATATAATTCAGCGAGCATATTAGGGAGTATATATGCATTTCTAGATAGTGGATTTCGGAGAAGATCACCCTATTCTTACCTCCCTTCATCTCGTTTAAGAATTACGGGGATTCTTTCTTACTTAGACAATGACACGGAAGATATGCCGTAGTAGAACCACACAAGCAATGGAATCTTTCGATTACAAATGATACTACGGGAAGATGGGATTTAATTTAGCATTGGAAAGGTCCATAGAGAATCGGAGCTTTCTTATGGTTGGCCACCCATGGAAAACTTCTCACCTACGAATAATGGCTTCATTAGAATCTCTCACATGATGCCTCTTGCCCTCGTTGTCAAGATGATTCTGAAACGATCATTCATGTTCTAAAAGAGTGTGATTATGCCAAGTCCATTTGGATTTCTCGTGGAGCTACTCGGGTAAACCATAACCTTTTCTCTTTAAATCTTTTGGATTGGTTCTAGTCAAACCTATCGAATAATCGGACACCAACCTCCGAAGTCTGTATCTTGGAGTGTAGTTTGGTACTTGCTATTGGTTTTTGTGGTCTTGGAGAGACAAGAGCCTTTTTGAGCAAGGTTTCACATATCCTAATAACCCTCTAGGCATGATTCTTGCTTATACAAGTCAAATTACAGCTAGCATGAAAATGGTGTCTTTACATGGGAATTCAAAATATTTGAGACATGAGACTTTTATAAGTTGGTTGAAACCACCACCTAGTTGGGTCAAAATCAACACCGATGGAGCTTTGCGAAGTTCGGTTGGTATGACTATAGCGGGAGGAATTCTTCGAGATGCGAGAATCGGCTTCATGGTTACTCTTATCATATTGGGTTTTGTTTTGTTTTGTGTGCTGAACTTCGGGGTATTTTGGTTGGCTTTGAAATGGCGTGAAATTTGGGATACGGACAAGTTCTTTTGGAATCTGACTCAATAGTGGCGAGTTTAATCTTTACATTCTATTGAAGGTCATCGGGGGACAAAAACCATCTTATGATCACTATATGCAAATGCTTCAAAGACCTTGGGTGGTTCGAGTGGCTTGCACCTAGAGGGGGCGAATCGCACAATTGATTGGCTAGCTAATCACACCTATTTTCTTCCTCTAGGTATTTCATATTGGTCGAATGCCTCCAACGGGTTGTATTAGAATTCTTTTAGAAGACATATGTGGAGTCACGACTCCTAGGATGTGTAACAAGAACTAGTTTTGTTTAGAGCTTTGCCTCTCCATTGAATCTAAAAAAAAATAAATAAATATTTAAGTGGAATTAAGTTTTCGAGGTAGGGTTAACAATGCCCCTCCTGAAAAAAGATTTATGTTCAGTAATGTTTTCTTTTAATATTCTTGTTATTGTTAATATTAAGAGCTCTTTCTCAACTTTGATTGGTGTAGCTGCATGGAGAATTGGCAACGAGGCTGATCACGCAGCAGTATACATTACTGGCACTGATGGTGGTCTGCGTACGTAGCGTTTAATTACGTCGTAAAAATTTTACTTGTGTTTTTTAGGGAAAAAAAATAAAAAATTTGAGGACTCTATTCGTAGAGACAGACAGCAGCATCTCTTCTTCCTTAAATCTTTTCCTAAACAATTTGAGTACCACCGATATTTCAGGACTCCCGCAAAAAAATTTGGCCCTCAACAATTGCTCATAAAGATTTGCCGACAACAACACAAGCAAACTTGTTTAATCCAGGCCGGTCAGCCCAGCAATTAGCCAACGAGATCTCTTTATTATTGATCAAGTACCAACCATATATTGAATTTGCATGGAGTTGTTGAGAAATGCTGGTGAGTTCAGATGTGAATGAACGCTACATCAATTCTAGCTGCAGTAACGCTACATGAATTCTAGCTGTAGCGTAACCGAATATGCAGAAATGGTGGGTAGATTGAGGGAAGATTTCAGCCAAAAATTGAAAGTAATCGAATTTCATGAGGATGAGAGATCCCCACAAAACAATTACTACCCTAATGATCAGCTTTTAAACGATGAGAGTCCACGTCTACAACCAGTAGTACAAGATCAAGAAGAAAAAGAAGAGGAGGAGGAGGAATTCAGTTTCGTACGCACAAATCTACAACCAGTATTACAAGATCAAGAAGAAAAAGAAGAGGAGGAGGAATTCAGTTTCGTATGCATAAATCCATCCGGACCATTGATATCAGCAGAAGATATATTCCAAAACGGGCAGATAAGGCCCATTTACCCTTTATACAAACGAGATGATCTCCTGCTTGCCGAGGATGTTACGATTAAAGCAAAAGCATCAACTTCAACTACGTTAATGTTCGTGGAAGAGTGCAGCAAAACAGAGGGACCGTGCTGCTTGTGGTCTGGTGGGCGCAAAGCATCATTAAATCAACAGATATGCAAGAAAGGCAACTTGGCAAGGTTTTCAAAGTTAAGGAGGTTTGGAGAATTTGTTCTTCGAAGCAACAGCCGGCTTGGCAAGGACGCCTTTATCTTCTTCAATCATGAACATTATTCTTTTAAACATTCAACAACGATTACGACGACTGCCTGCAAGAAAGTTGTTGATCAGCAGAAGAAGAAAAAGTGGGGACAAGCAAAGATAGAGCGATAAAAGTTGGGTACAAAAAGAAAACGTATTTGCCATACCAGCAGGTTATGTTTAGTTTTTTTCCCCAACGCTAACAAATTCAGCGGGAATACTCATCCTTTATAGTTTTTGGAGGATTAGTATTTTTTTTCATCAATCATCTATCAACTTGAAATTTGGATTTGTTGGGGCTATAATTCATAATAATATTAGCTCTTTATGTTTTGTTGAAGGGAATTTTAATTTGATCTTGGACTGGGATGATACCGAAATTTTTAGATGCATGGGTATCGAGCTCCATCCTTTCTCGTTACGGTGATTCCATTTTCCTCTGTGCTTTTATTGTGAACAAAGGAAATTTAATTCAATCATCTAATGCAGAAGCCGAATAAAGCGTAAGTAGCAAGGGAAGTGGCTCAGTTTTGAAGAATTAGGACAGAGCCAGCCTTGACAGCAGGACAACCAGACTGAGCTTCACAGAACAAAGCAACCGCAGCACAAATAATTGTCCAAACAATAAAATTGAAGAGAAATATGGTACTGAAGCATGCTAATAAGAACTTAGACCATCAGTATGCCAAATTGCTTTTACACCTCTTGAAGTTAATTAGCACCGGCAAAGACCTTTAAATGAGCTATAGCTAATTCAATCCCAAAGTTGGGATTGCATGAATAAATGAATAAAAGATTACAATATGCCATTAATAGATTGTGTTTCTGAGTTAAAATAGTGATCGTTAGAGAATTTTGGTGCCTATTAACTGAAAAGAGAGGATTTTGGTGCTTCATTAAATCCAAAGAATTTTTGTTCCTAATTATGTAAAGTTTCCCATGAACATCTCTCCAATCGGTAATCAGTGAATGTAATGCCTACGTTATGCTCGGGGCTTCTGAATTTGCAGCATTTCTACCTGGGGTAAGATTGTCATGGTCTTGACCTTCAATGATGTCTCCAGATGCTTCACTGGAAGTCCTTGAATGGTTATGTGTATCGTCCCTATTTGGTGAAGCTCCAGCGATATCTAGACTTGGTTCAGCGAGAACGCTTGACTCAGTTTTATTAAGATGATGAACAGATGGATCTTCCATGCCAAAACGCTTTGCCAATTCAAGAATTCTCAAGTAAAAGGATCGATCTTGATCTGTGGTGTTCGAATCCGGCCAATGACAGTAAAGGAACTTCATGATATATATCAGAAGAGCAGACATGGAAGCAACTCCTGTGATGATGAAGAGGCCTCCGAAGTTAGATAACCTAAGGCCAACGGAAGGGTTCTTGGAAGCTTGATCTAAACAAGTGGTTTCCCCACCAAAGTTCCTCCGTTCAATTGCTTCCATTTTATCTTTATCTTGTGTGACATTCAAGACTGCCCTTGAAATGTAAGGGACCAGTGGGGACCCAAGTGGAAAGGCCTGATATGGAAACAAAATCTTGTTCATTATAATGAATACTGAAATGATACAAGGATAATTTTGCAAGAATGGAGCAGTTACAGATCTATGCTTAAGTTAAGGAGCCAGCTAATGATGGCCAAACAAATACGCCTTGCGAAATATTTTTAGGCATTGCCAATTTCATCAAGATAGTAAATGAAAGAGATAGAGATAGAGAGAGAATGAGAGAGACTTACAAAGCCAAAGCCATCGGTTTTGTAGGTTGGTCCAACTGTTTGATATTTGGAGCAGTACTTTGCTAGGAAGAGTTTGACGTAGGGAATTTCAGCAAAGATAACAGCTACACCACCATTGTGGGTTCCATTAGACAATGCTTCATGATACTCTTCGGGAGTGGTATATTCCCTCAATTTTGTGTCACTGAAGTTCAATTGTTTCATGAGGAAGTCTTTGACAAAAGAATTCCTCTGGTGTCCTACAAAATAACCTTTTTCTCTTATCTCTCTGACATCATCAAATGTAGGTTGCAGCAACCGTACTGTCAACATTGAGGCCAAGTTAGCAGTGTAACTCTGTGATATGATTAGTACCACAAAAATCCATATGATCAATACAAATCTTGTCCAGTTATTGACCACCTTCTCCCCTGAAACCATAAAACATTTTGTGTTCATATTACGATGAAGTTGTTAGAAAGTCAAGAAATAGAAAACGTAATTAAGTTACTAGAGAAATTACTATGTGCAAAGACCAGCGTTGAAAAGGAGAACCATAAAGTTGTGCCGAGTTGTTGCGCTGGTTTTCCCCTGAACACTTTGTTTACTCGGTGTTCGAGCACCCACACCACTAAACCAGTGAAGATGAATGCTATTCCAGTTGTTAACCATAGATCCAGGCTTAGTGGCTTCAAGAAAATCCACATGTTGTCCCTCTCATCACGTTTTGTCAAAACTACCATTGTGATCCCTGATTCTGAGTAGGGCAATGTGAAATCAACGAATAATGAGCGATTGGCCACTATTGTTGTATCTCCCACCACAGCATCAAATTTCTGCAAGACAATTACAAGATAAGGCCATCGTTTTACAAACTTCCGTTTCCATGCACTGAGATAGCATAAAACCAACCTTTAGTTTGATTTGGTAAAGAAGTTCATTGTAAGTCCCAGCACTCTGCTTGCTATTGTTCACAAAGGGAATGAACTCATACGGAAGGGGAAATGGTAGTGCATCAACGACAGCGAGGAAAACATCCCGAGAAAAACCTGAAACTGTAGGTTTATCACTTTCAGGATGCCATTCTACTTTTATAAATTCGCTAAAGCCACTTCTCAGAGGAATCCCAATTCTCAACTTCTTTGGCTGCTGGGTTGTGTCTCCTGGCCAAATTGGTTCCTTCAGTTTGTTTTTGGAAGTTGAGTATGCTATTTTACCATTAGTATGAAAGTTTCGCATGAGTCCTCTCTCTAGAGTCCAATATCCGATAACTCTCTCTGCTCTTCCGATCACATTGAGTATTTCAAAGGCTGAAGGTATCATTTCTCCATCAGTCAAATGGAAGTCCCCACTTAGGCCTTGAGATCTTGTGCTTAATATCGAGCTTAGGAGTTTTGGCCCCATTTCAGATGTTCCTAAAGAAGCAATGTCAACTGTGCTTTCAGTAGTATTTGGCTTTAGATATCTTGAGTGAACAATACGAGCCTTTTCTACTGCCATCGCCATTGCCCAAACTGTATCATATGCCCACAAACCGAAAAGGTTTAATTCACTGATCTTACTTTGTGTTTTGCTTGTAGTGAAATTATTTCTCCATCTTGATTTAAAATTTTCAAGTTTCTTTGAAACTGGAATATGTGGCCTTACACCCAATACACCTTGCATTGAATCCTTGACTTCAGAACCCACAGGATCCAACAAGCTGGATAATCCTGCTGTTACGAGCCATGCATATCCTTCGCTCATCATTCCGGCATCCTTGGCAAGTACGAACAGCCTGGACCCAAGGGAGGATGACATGTGCACCAGAAATATACTCTTCTGCATCGCCTTCAACTTGTTGAGCTCCCTCATGATTTCAGTGTCATTGAAATACAAAGGAATGCTACTTCCATAAGGCACTCGAGTGTCAATCTCTTGAAAGGCATCTAACAAATATGGAACCAAACCGTTCCCATATTCAGAGTCTTCATATATCGGTACAATTTCCCGCCAACCAAAAGCTTGGACAATGGCTGCTATTGCTTTCACTTGAGAAGAATCATCCTGAGCTGTCCGGACAAAATATTTGCTTTGAGTTGCCGAAAGAGTGGGACTAGTAGCTGAGAAAGAAACAATCGGAACCTGTGCCTGTCCTCCGAGCTCTATTACAAACTTAGCTTGCGATGACTTTTGAGGCCCTATGATAGCATGCACTTCTTCATTCTTCATTAAATCCAGCACTGAATTTTAGAAGACTGACGGAATTAGATAAAAGGAAGTACCACAAGGGGAAAAAAGAAGAAGGAAAATCCATCTCTAACATTGCAAGTTCAATTTTCCTGTCACAGCATGTAAGAGTCGTCCTGAAATGCCTAGATGTGGTCAATTTACATAAAAATTTTCACAGCTCATTCATATTAATTAGTGTTACTGTCAGCATTAGCAAAAATCAAAACGATTATAATCAATATCTAAAGTCTAAATTCTTAATCCAATGGTGATTTCAAACCCGATTAAGATAAAAATTTGATGTGTTGTTTCCGACGAGATGAGCTTTTCAACTTGAATAGAGTTGATTGTTTGAACTGACTTTTACCTTTGGGCATTTTCTAAGAACCTACCTAGTGAAATATAGTTTTTTTTTTTTTTTAATGTTTTGAAGTGTATCTTCTAGTTGAGCCTAGAGAAGAATTATGCATCCCATTATTTAATACAATCAAAGAGTTTGAGTGGATTATGGTCTCATGATTATTATTATTATTATTTTTTTACATTGTGTTTCTATGTAAAAATTTTTGTGTCACTTGTAGTTATGTTTTATTTATTCAATATTGATTATTATTGATATGTGGATCCTAATTTTAATTGCATTAAGAAGGAAAAGAATTGGAACTTGTGGTTTGTAACTTTGGTTCAAAGATGTAAATTTTTCCAACGAGTGGTATCAAAGCTTTGGGTTGTGTAGATTGGTTGTTTTCTTGTGTAGTAAATGAAAAAAGAAGATTCGAGTATGATAAATCTCTCTTTTCTTGCTATTACCTTATATAAAAAATATTGATGGAGGATTACTTTTATTACAATGATTTGGTTTTGCCACTTGAATGTAAAGGAAAACAACTTGCCAATATGAGGGAGACTAAATGAAAATCGATCAATAGAAAAGCTACGAATTGTTGTCGAGAAAATAAGTATCTTATAAATTCATCAACAATATTTCTTAAGAACGTGACTACCATAAAGTTTAGAAGTTGTTGGATGAAACTTTTGCTAAGGAGAGTACAAGACAAGATGTTTGTGATTAGAAACCTTGTAAACTCGAAGTACAAAGGTGGTGAAAATACTTCAAGGCACGTAAATGAGTTTTAATGCTTCGGGGCACTTAAGTTCTTTGATAGATAGTTGGAGGACTCTAGTGGTGTCACTTAGCAACTTTACTTCGAATAAAAAGCTTACTTTGAAGACAGTGAAAGGTAGTATTCTTCATAAAGAGAAAATGAGAAAAGATTTAAGCACTTCAAAATCTCATATACTTGTTATAGAAAACTAGGAGAGAAGCTAGAGTAGATTTTCTCGCAGTAAGCGGGATAGAGAATTTGATGATAGAAGATGGAGATCGAAGTCTAGAGGCAAATCTTAGTCAAGAAAAGGAATAAAGTTTTATTATTGTAACGAGCCTGAACATATCTAAAGAGATTGTAGAAAGTACAAGAGTGATCATTGGGATAAATATAAAGACAATAATGAAGACAAAGGTATAATTGTAATTGTTTATGATGGTGATGTTGCTATTATTTGTGATGATAGTTCCGCAAATTCTGTTTGTTAGGATACCATCTAGATTGTTGATTTAGCTACTTCTTATCATGTTACATCTTGATGAAGTTTCTTCACATCCCATACTATTAGAGAATTTGGTTAGGATAGGATAGGAAATCAAGAAAAAGCTAGTGTTATAGGCATTAGAGATATTTGGTCGGAAACAAATACAAGTGTAAATTGTTGCTTAAAGATACTAGGCATGTGCTCAATCGGTGCTTACACTTGATCTCTATAAGTATATTTGATGAAACAGGCTATCACAATTTCTTTAAAGGCAATAAATGGAACCTCTCTAAAAGTTCTTTAATTATTGCTAAAAGGGAAAAGATGGGTCTTTACATGTCACGAGCTAAGGTGATTAAAGGTAAGGTGAATGCCATTGAATATGCCTCTACCGATTTATGGAATAAATGGCTTCGACACTTGAGTGATAAAAGCCTTAGTATCCCTACCAAGAGGAACCTTCTTTCTTTGGAAACACTTGCACTTACTTTTTAGGAGGTAAACAACATAAAGTGAAATGTCATTGATAACCTTCATATAGAAAATCTTGTGATCTTGATTTAGTTCATACCGATGTTTGCTTTGTGGATCGACAAATCTCTTGGAAATGCTTTGTATTTTGTTAATTTAATTGATGTCTTTAAGGATTTTCATGCCGAGTTGAAAAAAACCTAGCGAGAAAGTTAAAATATATTCGAGCATACAATAGATGTGAATACATAGGTTCATTTGAGAAGATTAGCGAGAATATGGTATTAAACTTAAGAAGATAGTTTCAAAGACTTTAAATGGAGTGGAAGAAAAAAATGAACAGAACTATTGTTGAAAGAATCATATGTATGCTCTCTTATGGAAAGTTGTCGAAATCTTTTCGAGGTGAGGCAATGACTATTGTAGTTATCATGATCAATATTTCTCCATTAGTTCCTCTTGACTTTGATGTGACAAGAAGAGTATAGAAAGGGAAATATGCTCATCACACACACTTGAGAGTGTTTGGTTGCAAGGCATTTGTACATATTCCTAGAAAAGAAAGGTCTAAGATTGACATTAAGACAAAGCAATGTATTTCCTAGATTATAGAGATGATGAGTTTGGCTACAAGTTATAGGACCTAAAAGAAAAGAAAAAAATTAGAATAAGAGATGTTATCTTATTTGAAGATCAAACTAGTGAAGATTTGAATAAAAAAAGAAAGTTGAGTCTTCCAAGTCTTCTAGTTTTATTCTTGCTAGTTCAGATTTAAGACCTACTCCATAGTTACCTTTGATACCTTTTAATCTTGGGGAGATTTAGAGAATAATGATAGTGGTGGTTTGCACTGTTGAGCCATTAGTTGGTGATTCTGAGCCGACTAATGATGATGATTTCATTATTCCCGAACAAGTTGTTCAAGAAACACTAGATGAGCTAGTTAAGGAGGTCCACTAGACCTCACTAAGCTTCCACCAAATATCTTCCTTATGAGTTTGTGTTGGTTGCATATGAGGGAGAGTCGGAATGATTTGATAAAGCTATGTCACATGAGAATAAAAATGACTCGGTTAAAAAGTCATGTAAGATGAGATGAAATTCTTGCTCGAGAATCACACTTTTTAGTTAGTAAAGCTTCCAAAGGGAAAGGGAGCACTCAAGAATAAATGGGTGTTTAGATTGAAAACCGATGAAAATTGCTCACGGCTAAGGTACAAGGCGGGATTGATTGAAGGGTTTCGGTTAGAAGAACGGTATTGATTTTAAAGAAATCTTTTCAGTTGTGATCAAGATTTCTTCAATCCAAGTTATGTTTCGTTTAGCTACTAGTTTAAATCTTAAAGTTGAACAATTTGATATGAAACTATCTTCTTCTATGGTGATTAGATAAGGAGATCTACACGAAATAACCTAAAGGTTTTGAAGCAAAAGGCAAAGAACAACTAGTTTGCAAGCTGAAAAAGAGTCTATATGAATTGAAACAATCTCTAAGACAATGGTATAAAAAGTTTGATTCTTCCATGATGGAGCATGGTTATGGTAAAACCATTTTTTTATCATTGTGTATGTATAAAAAAAGAAAATTGATGATGGTGATTTTATTATTATTTTGCTATATATGGATGATGTATTGATTATTGGTCATAATGCTAAGAAGATTCGGAGTTTGAGAGAGAGAGAGTTCAGCAAGTCTTTTAGGATGAAAGATTTACGACTAGCAAAACAGATTCTTGGCATAAAAATTAATCGGGATAGAAAGAATGAGAAATATTGGCTATTTGAAGAGAGATATGTTCAAATGATACTTAAAAGATTCAATATTGGTAAGTGTAAACTTATTTGTTCTCCATTTGCAACCCACTTTAAGTTAAGTTCTAAACATTGTCCTTTAAGTGATGAAAAAAAAAAGAGATGAAAAAGATTCCTTATGCATCTATAATTGGTAGCTTGATATAAGCTATGGTTTGTACAAGGTTATATATAACTCATGCAACCGATGTAGTGAGTCGGTTTCTCTCAAATATTGGTAGAGAACATTGGTTAGCAGCGAAATAGTTGCCTAGGTATCTCAAAGGCACTTCTAGTTATAGTTTGTGCTTTGGTAATGGCAAACCTATGTTAGATGGGTACACATATACAAATATTATTGGTGATGTTGATTCTTGAAAGTCCACATCGGGATACTTGATGATTTTATAGAGGGAGTAGTTTTTTGGCGGCTAAAGTTGCAGAAATGTGTTGCTCTATCTATTAGAAAAGCCAAATACATTGCTCTTGCTAAAGAGGACAAAGAATTACTATGAATAAAAAAGTTTTTATAGGAATTTGGATTAAAACAAGAGAACTTTGTATTGTATTGCGATAATTAGAGTGCAATCCATCTTAGTAAGCATATTACTTTTCATTTTCATTTGAAACACATTGAGGTCAAATACTAATAGATTTGGAATGATGTAGAGATGAGTCTTTTGTTATCGAGAAGATCCATATTGATAAGAATAGGTCAATATAATGACTAAACTTTACTAAGAGAAAAACTTGAGTTCTGCGAAAGACAAACAGGCTTGATGGAGTCCTTTAAACGAGTCGGGAAGGAGAGAATAATAATTTGTCCCTCCTCAATGAAGTTCAAAGAATATTTCAATTTGCTTATCTCAACTCAGCTGGTGTTTGAGGTTTTTATTATATTTTTTCATTGGTTTGGCCACTAGTAGATGCATGTGACCAGTTCAAAATATTAGGATTGAACCTATTATTGGGTTGGGTCCTCCTCAATGGAGTTCAAAAAATAAAATATTTTTTATTACTTTTCTGCCCGGTAGATGCATGTGACCAGTTCAAAATAGCAAGCTGCCATAAAAATGGTGGCTTTCGATCAGTTGAGATTGAACCTATATTTCTGGGTTCAATTTCTACCTTTCCATCGACTTAGTCTACTACAGACAATATTAAGAAAGATTTCCAGTAAAGAACGGACAACTTAAGACCCTAACACAGTCCACAAATTCAGAGTGAAACAGAAGAGATAAGAAAGCAGAATTGCAGCATCAAAACCAGTCAGCAATTAAACCTTGGTAGCAGTGGGACAACCAATATATATAACTTTCAACCTTAAGATCTTAAACAAGCCCTATATCATATTCAATTCAGTAGCATCTGAAATCTTTCTCATCATCAACTAAAGATTTTAACCCAAATAAAGTAGAAGTTAAATAGATAGAAATCCAAAAAGAGGAATAACTGGTCAGACTAAGCTTTTTATCAGTAGCAATCGTAAATGAATCATTGACTTTTGACTCAGTAAAATCAAAAGTCGTAAACAAGAAATTTGGTTTCAATCACGTTTCCCATTAAAACCACACTTAAAACAGTATTAATTAATAAAGAAAAGATTCAGAAGGGACTTACAAACTTGGAGGTGTTGAGATTTTGGAAAAGAAGAAAAAAGGAAAGAGGGTGCTTTTTCACTACTTGGGGATAATTGAACTGTCCAGTTTTGAAGGGCCGCAATTCACTTTTTGACAATAACTCATTGGTCATTTAACAAAGTCAATTTTAGAGAACATATATATAAGCATAAAGCAACATTTGTAACCATTATGTAGTGCTTTATAAAAGCTAAACCTGCTCTTTAGTTAAATGGTGTGTGGATTACGAGAATGTACATATACCTGAAGAAGCTGCAGCAACGACATCACCTTTGGAATCCCTGGTGAAAAGAGAGAGTCTTGTGTTAAAATCAGCGTTGTCAGCATAGAAATCAGAGATTGCCATGGATATGCAGGTCTCTGCCATTTCTCCAACTGTTGAGTTCAAATCAAGAACTACTCCTATTGGTATAATCTCCTTCGCCATGATCACCTGCTTAGACCACAGATTATTGATCGCCAAGAGAAATGTGAGAAAAGACCGCAGGATGTTTTTCTGGTTAGCCATTATCATGAAGGTCGTAGTTACTACGTACGTACGAATATGTTATACGTGTGTGTGTCTGGTCTGAAATTTCAGTTTCCAATTTTGACTCTCGAGGAACAATAGTTAAAAAATGATTAGGTATATTATTTGCTTCACAAGTTAATGATTTGACTGGGTTGCCCACGGATAACTACGTTATTTGTTATGAGTTTTTACTTAAACCGACACTTGTTTTTCCATATAATTAATTTATTGGAACTCGAATTTTGTATTTCTTGCATAGGTGATAAATGTACGTTGACATATAATACAAAATAAATCTTTTTCCTTTTGTTTTGTTTTGTTTTTTTTTTTTTGTTTTTTTGTTTTTTTCTGAGAAAGAAAATTAGCCTAGTCAAATAGCCTAATTCAATTGCTTAATTAATCTGGCGCATGTCCTGGCTGGCAATTTAATTATTTTAGAGTTAATAAATATATGATATGATATGTCCTCGATATATATATATATATATATATATATATATATAAAGGTTTTTATCAAAATTTTAAACTTTTGAGTAAAGGAATATGGTAATTTATCTTTCTTTCTTTTTTTTTTTTGTATTTTTTACCACTATATTTTTATGTGATTTTATTTGTGTAAGAGTTATGCCATTTTTTATTTTAAATAATGTAATAAAATTGAAAAAATGTGTCATATACATATATATATATATATATATATATATATATATATATATATATATATATATCAAATTTTAGGTATAAGGACAAGACAATACGAGGATCTTATTTGACTTTAAATAAAAAATAAAAAAATCTTATTGACTAGATAAAACATAACCATTTAAAATCATTTAAAAAATAGTCCAATGAAAAAATAAAAAAAGAAGAAGAAATTGAAACTACATATATATCAAACATAACATGCACATGGAAGGTTAAAAAACTGACGTTTTATTCATTTCGTTATGTGTTATCCCATACTTCCAAACAGAGACAAGAAATTTTTTTATTGTTTTATCTACCATACATACCAAGCACAAATTAGTCTTATCCCTAGTATCATTTCTCATATTGAATGGAAAGAATTCGATTGTTTAAACAAAGTTCGATTGTTTAAACAAGTAATTTCATTTTCGAATTTTTGTATATATAAAAACCAATTGGAATAATTATACTCGTTTTATATGTCTAACGGAATAGTGAGGGATTTTAGTTTGGACCTTTGAGTTTAGGATATTTTAGGGATGAAAAAAAATAAAAATAAAAATAAAAGAGGATTAAGAAAACAAAAGTTTTTATTTTATGTTCGTGATTTAATTAAAAAATAAATATAGATGTTAGCATTCAATTTTTTCTCCCGTTTTACTTCTTTATTTTTTTAAGTACAAAAATATAAAAAATAATAAAACCAAAAAAAAAATCAAAAAAATCAAAACGATTGAAATAATTAGATCGATTAATTTTAGGAATAGGGGAGGGCTAATTAAAATAATAATAAAAAAAGTTTGGAGATAAACTAGTTAAAGGCGAGAAAAATAAAAAAATAATAAAAAGCCTTAAATTAAAAAAGAGAGAGAGAGACATAATTAGAGAGAAAATTTTAGAAAAGGACTTGATTAATCATAATTTGGGTGCCACTAAATTTTGAACTCAAATTATGCTCAATCCGACAAATTAGGTGAAATCGGAGATCGGAACGATTTTTACCCTCAAAACCCTAAACCCCCACCTATAAAAGCTAACTTTTCTCTCCACACAAAAAGGCCTCCACCTCTCCCAAATTTCCAGCAACTAGTTCTCCACTTTCTAGCTGATTGTGCAAGTATTCCTACACAAAAACCCCAAATTTTCCATCATTCAAGCCATCTTCCTCCATCAAAAAACCACCATCAACCTTTCCTCTCCATTAAACCAACCACCACAACACTCTTCATACTGTCCAGCCACACTCCTCCACCAAAAAATAATAAATAAATAAATAAATAAATTTGAAAACTGAAAAAAGTGCTGCCAAACGTGCCCTAACCCGAATACCAAACTTGTTTGCCCGGTCGAATATTTCTCCCTTAAATCGATAATTTTTCGATAAGTTTTGACCCCAATTACCACCACATACGTGTAGCTCATCACTAAATCGGCCCATCCTTACTGGTTAAAAGAGGAAATGATAATGGAGGAGAGAGAAATCAAAGCTTGAACCATCATGACTCGACTTGCTAGAAGACCCGTTCGTATCTCCTAATTCCAACCAAATCTCCAAGCTCCACCACCACAAACTTGTCCGTCCAGCTCCCCCGAGCATTTCAACTTTGAAGTCTTGACCCAACATCATCGAAAAGTGATTCAATTGATAAAAATTCGTTTCCAACCCATTTAGAAGAACCCAAAAAAACTAGTTGATCTAGAATGAATATGAAGTCCTAACCACTGCGAAATCCTCCTTATGGTCTTACAAGTTGCTTAATATCTTTAGAATCCTAAAATGTGACTAGAATCATCATCGATGAGAAAGGGAGATTCGATCAAAACTTTGGGGGCTCGATCTCCCTCCTTCGATGTTGTTAGTGACATCCACCACCACCATTGGACTCGCAGCAACCTCCTCTACAACATGGGGTGGTCCATGCACTTGAAGGACCACTAAAAGCTAAATGGTCACTTGACAATCAACTTTTGGCATTCTAGAGGCATTTTTATAATTTTGTAATGTAGGGGTAGTTTGGTTATTTCATTTTAAGGGCATTTTGGTCATTCTACAACTAACCGGTAGCATTCTAGTCATTGTATAGTAGACTTTTTGATGCCCGCAATAGTTATTTTCTCCTTTTTAGTCGATTGAAACAACCGATTGTCATTGAGATTGGAGGAAATAAACTAATCCGAAGGAGGGCTCCTCGATGCTTGGATAACCTCTAAATTCATATAGGTTGTATTGAAATGATTATGGACATATTGCATTATGAATGATTATGGTTGTTGTTTGCCATCTATTTCGTTTAAACAAAATTGTCGGTGGCTTCCTACCTATGTGAAGAAGCCGCTAGCGATTCTGAAAATTATATTATTTATTTTATGCTTATCTAAAATGTATTTGTTTTATTTAAATGAATATGTACGTAGGTTCTCACCTATGTTAATAAGTCACCAACGGTCTCGAAATTATTTTCTTTATTACATGCTTGGTTGGAAATAAGCCATTAAGGGCTTCCCACTTATGTGAGGAAATCATCGATGGCTTTTACATCGATCATTTGCTTCTTGCTTGAGTGACATAAATTTTTCGGTGGCTTGACACTTACGTGAAGAAGTTATTGATAACTATTTAAATTTATGACTCGAAGTTATTAGTAACTTTCCATTTGTGTGAGCGAATTCACCGAGGACTCGTTACTCATGTCAATAAAAGGCTATTTGTCTTTAGAAACTCACCTATTTATTGATAATAGGTCATGTTCACTAATGATTAGTCAAAATTCTAACTTTCCCCACCTTTTCTCTTTGGGTCGAGAGTATTAGCCATAGACTAGCCTAAACTCCCCAAAGTACCATGTTTTGCATCCGAACTATCATATTTGATATTTTTATAAAATAAACTCATTTAAATAGGCATAGAAGTATAACATAATAAAAATTAGATTTTTATGTTCATAGGTAAATAATGTAGCCTACCTTCGATAGGACGAGATAACGGTGATATTATATCTTCCCCACACGTAGCCGACCCCTTACCTAGATATCCATATAAACTAGTATGCTTAGGGTTTTTTAGTTCTTCCGAATTATCTAGGTGGTGAATCCTTTGTTTGGCCCTCCTCGCAAGGCCGACGTCGATAGAATTGGTGACTCTACTAGGGATAATGTTGTTAGTGTATGTGCTCAAGATCCAATCATGTTTGGATATGTTTGAGTTATTGTATTATTACATTATTTACTTTGTTAATAATAATAAAAAAATCTTTTTATTAATCCTTATGTTTTATGTTCATTAATTCAGTAAAATTAGATATAAGTCCTTATAATATGCATTTACAATAATAATTAGTTGATAGATGTGAGACAAACACTAATGTACATAAATGATATCATTAAATGTCCTAAGTTGTAGCATTGTCAAGAATGGACATTGACTAGATGGAGTTAGACTTGTAAGTGTTATGCTCATGCTATATGATAGCGAGTAGGAGATCTCAAATTTATTGGCATGGTAATACCAAAACAAACACTTAAGTGATTTATGTTAGAGAACATATCATTGAACTTGACTTGCCATGAGAATCAATTTGGTTTAGTCTATGGAAATCTCATATTAGATGGGTACAACTAGTCCTTTAACTTAAATTCATCATGGTTATCTCACTAAAGGATTTATATACTTTGACACTTGTTTTAATGGACTCGGTTAAGGGTTGTACGTGGGTGATTCATTGGGTGCACTAGTAATCTAATGGAGATAGGTGGATGAAGAAGATAGGATATGTCATTCCTTGTATGCTAAAGGAGTTATCATATTACACTTCGATGAATGCTCGCTTAACAAATCTATGCCTATAGTAAGAGTACACTAATAGAGCATAGTTGGTTTACTCTAGGAGTTAAGACATTTGGGAATCGAAGAAAACTTATGTGATCATAATCGAATAAGACTTATAACTAAGTTCGAGATCACACTTGTGATATGTTGACATGAGGATTAAATTATATGGTAGCCATGCTCATCAAAGGTAATAACGGATTAATTAATCATATAAGAAAATTGGGTAGTTATGATACATTGCTAGAGGCTAATCTTGACTTATGTATCAAGAGATAAAAGAGGTGTCTTTTGTTCTTGATACATTACCAACATATCTAGGAGCCTATTGAGTCACATGCATAAGTTTAAGCATTCACATGATTAAAAAGAAGCAAAGATATTGGAAAAAGTTTCTAACTTTGAAAGTTTTCTATTTTAGAAGAATTTTCAAAAATGAAAAGTTTCTTATTTTAGAAATCAGTTTCATAATTTGAAAGTAAATAACCTAAAATGAAAATTAGTTTCCTAATTTAGGTTAAAGGGTATTTTAGAAAAAATTTTCCAAATGTGGGGAACCTAAAATTATCTAAGTTTATTTATTTGGATAGTTCAAATTAATTAATTGGGTTAAAATAGTTTCGATCAATAGTTTTAATTAAAAACCTAAAAAATAATTTGGTAGGAGGATAAACATGAACCTTCTTGGATAAGGATGAATTTTTTTATATAAAAAGATCAAAAAGCATACATGTTAAATAACTCCTAATCCTTGAAGGATTAGGAAGCAACAACGAAAGAGTTTAATAAGGACTAGTTGCCCCCTCTCTTTGTCCTTAAAGGACAAGGAAACTCTCCCTCTATAAATTGGAGGAAAGGTGTGGCAAAAGGCAAAAGTTTTTGGAAGAGAGATTTTTTGTGAGAGAAAATTCGACAATAGCGAGAAAAAATTAGGGCATTTGGCTCAAAGTAAAAAAAAAAGAAGAAAATTTTTTTCTCTCTAACCCTAGCACGCCACCTTCTCTTCCTCTCTCTTGGGTTGTCGTAAAATTACCCAAATTAGATTTTTATAGAAAACACTAAACAAATTAGAAAAAGATGGAGCTAGCAATCTATCACTTTTGAATGCTTCTTTGTGGTTGCTTAGACTGCGTGGATAATCAATAGAGGTTGGATGCTTGGACGAATTTTTTTTTTATGTCAAAGAATTTAAATCTACGCTATAAGAGGTAAATTATCTATTCATCACTTCAATTTTTGAATATATGACTAGTTAATTCATGAATATATGACTAGTTAATTCATGGCATGATTTTGGGCCCTTTAGATGGTGAGAATTTTTGTTAGATTCTATACCTCCATGAGATACATGATCCTTCAAATGCCATGCTACGTTCAAGCTTTAAATGTCCGTGTTTATAATCTCCGGTTGTTTGTTATTCCTCCATGCCTATTTATTTTAAGTGAGTAATTACCATTTATTTATTTATCTCGCTTTTTATGGTGAAAATTATCTATATACATATGTGTTATTTATGTTATTCTTCTATGTAGTTTTAGTTGTTTAATTTCTAGCCTTTATTTTGTATTTTGAGATCTGGATGTGGAGTCGTGCCCCATAAATCGCACTATATAATTTTAACTATCATTCTTATTTGCCTTAGGATTTAGGGAGGGATTACTTTCCCCGATGGGCTTTACTTCGATAATACTCATGAAACCTCAACTCTTTTGGAAAGTTACCACTCGTCACAATAGGTAATCAATGGTCCCTACGATTATCACATTCATACTTGGTCAACCTCGGTACTTTCAAGCCAAAAGAGACATTGTTGAGACTTAGATAGATCCTACTCAATCATGTAATGACTAGAACCGAGACCTTAGGATTGTCTTTCTTGTATAAATTCAATGGACAAGTAAAATGTATCGAATCCTTGATCGAATAATTGGTTATGAATGTTTCGGATGGGTGATAAGATGATTCAAATCCAAATTTATGCAATATTCGAATATGAAAGAAATTTCATGGCTTAATCAAGATATGCCCAAGGTTAATGATGGAGCACAACTTAATATTTAAACCAATTAACAATAGGGCGATCTATCATGCTGGAGTTTTCAAAGGTTACTTATGAAATTTAAGTCCATTTTTAAGCCAACTTGAGTCAATGTAAAAGGATTAAAGAATCAATGACTGAACTCTTTTATCATTCCCACATGAAGGCTACTCCATGTCTAGGCTTGAGTGTCTTTATTTATGTCAAAATATTATTTATGTTGTTGTGTTTTACTACTTTTTTTGTTTATTTGGAGAAGCATAAGTCATCCTGTCAAAATTACATTTCCTCCCCAAGAGATTGACAACTCAAGTCAAAGCAAGAATGGACAACAAAAAAGAGTTCAACTTGAGTAAAGACATTAGAAGGAGTTAACTACTTTGAAGGTAGAAGTGTCTAGGCTAGTTACTTTACTTGAGCAAAGTCTACAAACTCAAGTATCTACTAAAGTGCCTCCTAATCAATAAATGGGTCTATCATTTACTATTTCTAAGCTATCCACTTGCCATACTAATACCCATTATTCAAGTGGTGATTTTTTATGCCACTTTTATCCATCCCTACTAAGAGGTTCATCGGCATTTTGAATCTAACTCGATCACACTGCATTTAGGGTCATATATGAGTCGGTCCATCCTAAAGTCTCTAGCTCGACTTCATGGTAGCCATATACTTTACAAACTCGGGCAACTCTTATAGTTGATTTAGTTGCTAATAAAAGGTTGAAACAAAAATGAGCTCGAGACCGAAATTGAGAAGTTTAGTGCCATTGAGGGCATGGACATATACTATCCTTTTTTTATAGTAGAAAGATGCTTAGTTTTGAATATCATGATGCATAAAATATCAAGTTCCATAATTCTCTATTAAAGATTGTCCGGACTTCAAAAAGTGTGTTCGCTCATTAATTAGACCGAGACTTGATGATGCTTCAAGTGCTCTAAATGTGAGCATTAATCATCTTTCTAACTATGCTATTGTCGGTAGAGTGAATGCATTGTTATTGGATGACATTCGGGGTGACAACAAAAAGATAGTTCTAAAATTTTCATGTCTAGTTTGTTTAACATGTTATCTACTATCAACATTAATAAAAAGCTAGCTAAGTCTCAAGCTCCTATTTATATCAAGTTTGGGGACCTTGAGGGTAGAAACACGAAAGAGAAATCGAGAGAAGTCTTCATAATTGCTCACAAAACAAAAACATAGGGAGAAAACCCTCGAATGACTTTGAAAAAAAAAAGATGAAAAACAAAAGTGAAAGCACTAAGAAAAAAAGAAAGTGCTATCTAGAGTGATCCCTCTCATAACTTGTAGCTAGAAATGCCAAGATTATAAATCTCAAAGCAAAAAAATAAAATAAAAAAACATGATGATAAAAGTGAACATAAAAAGAGAGTTGAGATTAGAAGATGAGATCAATTTACAAGATGACAAAGTCAAGGCGGCACGCCTAAAGTAATCTCGATGAACAACTAAATAATCTTGGGTCTTTACACCCTCAAACACATTTTAAACCTTTTGTATCATTTCCTTCATAAGCCAAAGCCTTAACCTTCATTATGCGTCCGTGAAAGCCCTTTCTAATTAAACATGAATTGCTCGGGTTAATGACTTCTACCTTCAAAAGAAGAGAAAAATGTTATCAAATAAAACTTGAACTTTTTATGCATTACAAATCATCATTTATGATATTAAATCATGAATTTTTATCTAGTAACTAGGGGTAAAAAAGAAATAAATTAATTGTTTTTAGGTGAGATAGCTTATTTAAGCCAAACTTTCTTCAAAAACTCATTTATTTCCTAAAATTCATCAGCTCAAGCCCATGCTCTAGGAATAAACATTTCTCAATCACCTTTCAAAACAGACCCATCTTTTTTCAAAAATTTTGTGATCCAAAGATGTTTTGCTTATTTTAGCCTCGAAAATGGATCACTATGAGAATTACATCTCAACATTACATGATGCGTTTTGGTTTGATCAAATAAATCAAACATCTTTCTAAATGAGATTTACTTTCTTATAAATGTCTTCATAATTTTTTTTAGATAATTCAACTTGTCTTGATGGAAAATTTTCAAATAGACAGATCGATCCATGAAATTCATAATAAAGTAAAATGATTTTCTAAAAATTTAAGAAAAAAATCTCTTAAAGACAAGTTCATATAATCAAGCACAAACATTAAAAAAAAAAAGATGAACAACATGAGCAACAATAATGAAAAGTAAACGACAAATGGATGACCACTACTAATGTTTCTAAAACTTGTTATGGTTAGACTGGTTATAAATCCGTGTCGACACTAGAAGACTAAGCATTTCATTTTCTCTCTTATCTAGAGTAACAAGGAGATAACTCTGAGTTATGGCCAAATATTCATTAGCACGATCATTTGACTTTGCTCTTTCTATTCTTGATTCCTCCTTAAATTAATATGGTTCATGATCTTTTATCTTCAAAAAACCTTATTTTCACAAGTACGATCAGTTCCTTAAAAAGAAAAAAACTCTTTTCTTTGGTCTCATACAGAATCCTATAATTGACGTCATTCATGAAATTTGATAATGCTTTGAATTGGAATATGATATCTTGATAAATATTTTACTTGGACTTGGCTTACAAAAGGTCAGCCTCCATGAAATATGTTACAAGCTTTCTCATGATGAACTATAGACAGTTGAGACAAAAGGCCATCTTAACCATTTTGAGCTAGACTCTTGATATGTGGTTGTAAAAATTTAGACATTTAGGGGTAATACCAAAGGAGAGACACAAAAATAGTGATTACTCATTCCACAAAAAGAATGAACAATTCACAAATGACATAGACCATAGTCTAAGTAGCAATCCCCAATAAATATAAGAACATAGGGTATAATAAAAAATGTAATTAGATAAGCTTAATGAATGCAATTGGCCTAGAACGTTGAACCTATTCAAGCTAGATAACACACAAATGAAGAAAAATAGGAAAATCTATGTCTTGATAGTGAAGAATTATGCTTTTCCGAAAACTCTATGTTGGTTTAGGTCGAATGGTTAGTCATATCTAATAAAAAAGCTTGGTCTATCACATCATTCAAATTCAACATGGTCTATCGTCAATCTAAATTAAAATGGTGAGTCATATCTTGTTAAAAAAACATGGTCTATCACATCATTCAAAATTAACATAGTCTATCATCAAGCTAAGTCAAAATAGTCAATCATATCTTGTTAGAAAATATAATCTATCACATCCTTCTAAGCTATGTGGTCTATCATATTAGTCTAAGTTAGAATAGTCATTTATATCTTATCAAAAAACATGGTCTCGTCATATCCTTACAAACTAATGTAGTCTGTCACATCGGTATAAGTCAAAGTACTCTATCATGTCTTATAATAAAATATGATCTGTCATATCCTTCCAAACCAATATGGTTTGTCACATTAGTCAAAGTTAAAATGGCTTATCATGCCTTGTAAAAAAACATGATATGTCATAACCTTCGAACCAATGTGGTCCGGCATATTAGTCTAAGTTAGAATAGTCGATCACGTCATGACGGAAAACATGGTCTATTATATCCTTCCAAAATGATATGTTCTGTCATGTTAGTCTAAGTCGAATAGTCGGTCATATCTTGTCGGAAAACTTGATATGTCATATCCTTTCAAACCAATGTGGTCTACTATGTCGGTTTAAGTCAAAGTGGTCCGTCACATCTTGTTAAAAAAAACCACGATTTGTCATATCCTTCTCAACCAATGTGGTATGTCTCGTTAGTTTAAGTCAAAGTGATCTCTCACGCCTTGTCAAAAAAAACATTATATATATATATATATATATATATGGTCTATCATATCTTTTCGAACCAATGTAGTTTGGTACATTATTTTAAGCCAAAGTGGTCTCGTCATCTATTATAAAAAAAATGATCCGTCATATCCTTCTAAACCAATGTGGTCTATCACATTAGTCTAAGTCAAAGTGGTTTGTCATGTCATATCAAAAAAATGGTCCGTCACACTTTTCTAAAATAATGTGGTTTGGCATGTTAGTTCAAGTTAGAATGGTTAGTCATATTTTGTCAAAGTAATAGTAATCTTTCGGATCCCTCTAAATTGATGTGCTTTGTCGGGTCCCATAAAGTCAAAGTGATCCGTCATGTCATTTTAAATAGATGTGGCTTATCATGTCTTTTCAAATCGACCTAGTCTACCATATCCCTTCAAATTGACATGGTTTATCACGTCTTCACAAAATTAGCATGGTCTATCAAGTCATTTCAAATAGACATAGTTTGTCATGTCTTTTCAAATTAACGTAGTCTCGTCACGTCCCTACAAAGTCAACATAATTTGTTACATCATTCCAAATAGACATGGTTTGTTATATCCTTTCAAGTCGATCCGATATGTCATGTCCCTTCAAATTGACATGCTCTGTCATGTCCTACAAAGTCGACATGGTTCATCATGTCCCTCTAGGTTAAAGTGGTCCGTCACATCTTACAAGGTCGAGTGGTCTATCACATCTTGCAAGGTTAGAGTGGTTTATCACATCTTACAAGGTTAAAATGGTCTATCTCATCTTGTAAGGTCGAGTGATTTGTCACGTCTTGTAAAGTCAAAGTGGTTTGTCACTTTCGACAAGGTCAAAATAGTCTATCACTTCTAGCAAGATCGAGTGGTCTATCACGCCTAATAGAGTCAAAGTGGCTCGTCACATCTTGTAAAATCATAGTAGTTTATCAAATATAGCGAGTCGCCGTGGTCTATCGCATCCCTCCAAATCAAAGTGGTATATCACATTCTATAAGGTCGGGTCTATCATGTCTTATAAAGTTAAAGTGGTTTGTGATGTCCTGTAAGGTCAAAGTGGTCTATCATGTTCCGTAAGGTCGAGTCGAGTGAGAGTGGTCCGTCACATCCCGTAAGCCCAAAGTGGTTTGTAATGTCCTAGAAGGTCGGATTGGTCTATCACGTCCTATAAGGTCATAGTGGTCCGTCACATTTTGTGAGTCAAAATGGTTCATCATACCTTACAAATTAGTAGTTGGTTACGTCTCATCGAGTGGTCGGTTGTCATTTAAATTCGACGATTATCCTTTTCTCATTTATTTTGGTCGTAATTTCCATCATATGTTTTTATTTCAAATTTTTTTTCTTTACAAAGCTTTCTATACAAATTCAAAGAATAAACTTTCAATGACTTTGTAATTAAAGCATTGCAAAGAGGAGCAACTATTAGCATCCAATTTTTGCTCTAGTTTTACTTCTTTATTTTTTATTACAAAAATATAAAAAGTGATAAAACCAAAACAAAACTAAAAAATAAAAAAAAATCAAAACGATCAAAATAATTATATCCGACTAATTTAAGGAATAAGGTAGGGATAATTAAAATAATAATTAAAAAAATTTATAGATAAACCCGATCAAAGGAAAAAATATAAAAAAATAATAAAAATCCTTAAATTAAGAAAAAAAGAGACATAATTAGAGAGAAGTTTTTATAAAAGAACTTGATTAATCCTAATTTAGGTGTCATTAAATTTTGAACAACTCAAATTATGCTCAATCCGACAAATTTGGTGAAATCGAAGACCGTAATAGATGTTTACCCCTAAAACCCTAAACCCCTACTTGTAAAAGCTAACTTTTCCCTTCACACAAAAAGGCCCGCACCTCTTTCAAATTTCTAGTAACTTGCTCTCCACTCTCTAGCTAGTTGTGCAAGTTTTCCTATCAAAAAACCTACAAACCCCCATTTTTCTATCATTCAAGCTATCTTCCTCCATCAAAAAACCATATCGGCCTCTCCTCTCCATCAAACCAACCACTCTTCATACTTGTCTAGCCACCCTCCTCTAGCAAAACAAAAAGGGATAAAAAAAATCACAAAAAAGCCACACACGAAAAATACTAAAAACTCGAAAAATAGGCAACTAAATGTGCCCTAACCTAAATACTAGACTCGTTTATCGGCTTGCCTAGCTGAATGTTTCTCCCTCAAATCGATAACTTTTTGATAGGTTTTAAGCCCAATCACCACGACCCACATGTAGCTTGTCACTAGATTAGCCCATCCCCATTGGTTAAAGGAGGAAACAATGACGAATGAGAGAGAAATTAAAGCTTGAACCATCATGACCCGTTAGAAGACCCATTCGTATCTCCCAATTTCGATCGAATCACAAAGCTCTACCACCACGTACTTGGCCGTCCAGCTCCCTCGAGCATTTCCATTTTGAAGTCTTGGCCTAACATCAAAAAAAAAAAAATCCAATTGAAAAAGACTCGTTTCTAACTTGTTTAGAAGAACTTGTAAAAATTAATCGATTTAGAATGAATTCGAAATCCTAACCACTACAAAAATCCTCCTCATGATCTCACAAGTTGCTCGGTATCATTGGAACCCTAAAAAGTGATCAAAATCATAGAAGGTGAGAAAGGGAGATTCGATCAAAATTCTGGAGGCTTCGATCTCCCTCATCCGACGTCGTTATCGACATCCACCACCACCATTGGACTCGTAACAACCTCCTTTATGGTGCAGGGTGGTCCATATGCTTGAAAGGCCACTAAAAGATGAACGATCACCTAGCAATCGACTTTTAGCATTCTAGGGGCATTTTTATAATTTTGTAGAATAAGGGTAGTTTGGTCATTTCACTTTCATAGGCTTTTTGGTCATTTCACAACTTACTAGTAGCATTCTAGTCACTATATAGTAGCCTCCTCGAAGCCTAAAATAGTTATTTCTTGCTTTTCAACTCATTGAAACAACCAATCTTCATCGAGATTGAAGGAAATAAACTAATCCGAAGGAAGGCACCTCGACGCTCGGGTGACCTCTAAATTCATATGGGCTATGTTGAAATGATTGTAAACATGTTGCAATGTGAATGATTATGGTTGTTGTTTGTCATCTATTCCATTTAAACAAAGTCTGTTGGTGGCTTCCGACCTATGGGAAGAAGCTCGTAAATGATTTTGAAAATTATGGTATTTATAGTATGCTTGTTCGAAATATGTTTATTCTACTTAAATAAAGCTTTCATTGGCTTCCCACTTGTGTGAAGAAGTCCTCAACTATCTCGAAATTACTTTATTTTATTGCATGGTTGCTTGGAACGAAGTCGTTGGGGCTTTCCACTCATGTGACGAAGTCTTCGATGGCTTTTAAATCTATCATTTGCTCCTCGCTCGAGTGACGTGAAGTTGTCGGTGGCTTCACACTTCTATGAAAAAGTTATCAATAACTTCTTAAATCCATGACTTGAAGCTTTTGGTAGCTTTCCACTTGTATGAGTGAAGTTCTCGAGACTCGTCGCTCATGCCAATAGAAACTTACCTATTTGTTGATAATAGGTCGTGTTCACTAATGACTAGCCCAAAATCGCAACTTCCCCCACCTTTTCTCTTTGGTTAGGGAGTATTGGCCTTAGACCGGTCTAAACTCTCAAAATACCCTATTTTACGTCCGAACTATTATGTTTCATCTTTTTACAAAATAAACTCATTTAAATAGGTTTATAAGCATAACATAATAAAAACTAGATTTTTATGTTCCTAGGCAAACAATGTAGCCTACTTTAGGTCGGACGAGAATGGCGGTGATATTATATCTTTTTCATACGTAACCAACCCTTTACCTAGATATCCCTATAGACTAATATGTTTATGGTTTTTTTAATTCTTCCCGATTAGCTAGATGGTGACTCCTTTGTTTGGTCCTTCTCATAGGACCGACGTCGACAATAGATATTTTTTAGTAATATATAATAATGCTTTTGTAAATTCCAATTGAAAAAAAAAAGACATGGTAATTGTACAAAAAAAAATAATTAATCAGTTTTTTTAAAATGATATTTCAATATTATTGTTGAAGGAGTATTTTTATTGTGCATGTTTTGTTAAATATGAAACGAGTTATTTGTTGTCCAATATATTATGGTTTTTTTTCTTTTAAAAGGAAATAAATGGAACATTAAGTTGAATAAAGATGTTGTAGTCCATGGATATTGTATTAAATAAATAAATGGAGCTCCGAATTAATAAATAGCTTGTGGTGGTATCTTTCGAGTGCTAAGAGGTTGATATTGAATAGTATTTTTATATTGACATTTGAGATGGAATGGAAAGGATAACATTGTTATCTTAAATTGAAGTAAATAGTTGTCTATCTTGTCCGTTATTTGTTGTAAAACCATCGCTAATTGATTATTTTTCATCGCTAACTAGAGATGGAAGTGTTGTTGCTAATCATACTCGTTAAAATTTCTCGCAAATCGATGGCTAAATCCGTTGTTATTTTGTGACCCTATATATGTCCATTGCAAAGAGGTTTAATTTTTTTTTTTTTTTTTTTTGCTAATTCAGTTGCTAATACATCACTAAATGAATAAAATTTTATTTTATTTTTTTTAAAAAATTAATAGTCGTTTAATGTTAATGATAATAACAAACAACTAAAATAATACATTATTAAAATATGATATATTATTTAATAAAAATAAAATCAAATAAATATATAAACATGTTAAGGTGTATGAATATGTTTTTTTTTAAAAAAAACAAGAAATCTAGTCCTCATCATCATCTCCTACATTATCTTTCGATCGCTAGGTATTGAGAGGAACAACTAACTCTTGGGTTGTGAGAGGCCAGCAAGAGGGACGCGAGTTTGATCTAGGTTCCGTAACAACCTCATCACTATCCGCATCTAACTCTATAGAGTACTAAATTTAACTCGTCTCGTTCTTAGATGGTAACCTCCATCCCCTTGATCTTATCTTCATATTAGGCAAAAACCTCCCGAATATTACTATTAATTAGGATATCACAAAGTGGCAGAGTAAGAGCTAGCGTTAGAATGAGAGTAAAATTAGGTCACTCGTGATCCGAGGCCGTATGCTATCAACTCCTTTCCCCCTCCTAGAATATCTAAATATATCTTGGTCATTGATGCTTGGAGATGATGAATCACCCTTCGATCGCTCCTTAGCGAGTTGCTTTTTGTATTGACTATAAGGGCTCCTACATCATTGAAATAATTATAATATATTAAATCATAAATATATTTTTTAGATTTATTGATAGATTTATAGTTATAAAAATAAAAAACTTATCATTATTGTCTAGTATCATCCGTCAATGAATGACCCATCTTTTCATTTGTGAGTGGTTACAAACAACTCATAAGAATAGAAAAAATAATATAAGATGCAATAAATACAAAAATTAATTTATAACATAATGGACGGTAGGATTTATCAAATGTTTAGCATGCTCAATCAAAGAGATGGACCATTCGTATGCTTGGATGGGCCAAGTATAGATTCCATTCATCTTCGACATACGATTTTAGGATGCTTGTTGAGATCGAGCTTGAACCTTAGGTGTGGCCCAATCTCGGTGCCATGCTTTCCACACCTGTAGTTTAACAAAAGTGAGTTTGTTAGACTTATGCTTCAACGTGTTTAGCATGTTGCCACATCGTCTTTGTGCCAAACTCTTCCACACATCTTTAATCAGCACATCGATGATTGCATTCCATAAAAAGAACTTCTACATGAAAAAAAAGCTGTTAGTACATTTTATGTTAAATTAACAATTCAAATAAAATATAAATAAATAATTAATATATTACCCTAAAGTCATTAAAATAGAAGTCTTTCGTCTCCATGAATAAATACGTTTATATGGAGTTAGCGACGTCTAATGGCTCTTTAAAAATTACGAGTCATATTTGTGGGGCACTTACTTAATGGAACCAAGTTGTTGAACAAAATAAATAAATAATAAATAAGTGAATTAATGATTATAATATAATATATAAAAATATAAAACTAATTATCACATGTAAAGCATATTACTTATCAATTTTTTAAGATCCGAATGGTCCATTTAGAATCGGATTGAGTAGAGTTTTCTAAAGCTAAACAAATCATCATGTGGACCTTTGCAGTTGGGTACACTACCAATTGGGGCATTACTAGTGAGGGAAATATTGATAAGGATGCCAACATGCCGACACCACCATCAAGTCTACGGCCTCGGACACTTGCACTAGTAGTGTCACGTCCACGTACAATGCCACTATCGGTGACACAATCATGGACACTGCTAGTATAAGTACCACTACCATGGACATTGTTGCCATCACAAGCATGGCAATTGACACCATGACTAGTTTGCCTAATCCATTAATCATAACACTAGAATAACACTTGAAACAGTTTAACAAATACAATAAATACGTAACAATTCAATCAAAACTATATTATAAATTATTTTTTAAAAAAAGAAAATAAAAATTCAGTATAGTCTCTCCATAATGCATAAAAAAATTCAACACATCTAAAATGCATTAAAACATCTACACAAAATTCACGAGGGATATTCCTTTGTTACTCGAAAATGACACTTGCACAAAATTCAATACATCCAAAATGCATAAAAAAATTCTAAAAAAAGCATAAATAGACAAAACAATATAATTTAATGAACGTAACAAATAAAATTGATCTTTAATTACAACTCGTCATAATTATCTTTTGAGTTGTCCTCTTCCTCAATTGATTTTGATGCATGTTCACTCTTGTCTTCTTCATTAGATTCAATTACTTCTATATCTATAAATCATCAACTTAAATCATTTAATGACTCGCTCCTCGTCATCTTCTTGGATCAAATTGTGTTGAATTTTTTGACATAAATTAACCTAATTAAATCTAATTCAAACCCAATTAAATTTAAACCTAGATCAAATTAGCCCTAATTAAATTTAATTAACTATTAATTAATAATTTTTAGTATGAATAAAATTAAAAATCAACCAATTAATCAAAATTAATCTAATTAATTAATTAAACCTAAATCAAATTATACTAATTAATTCTAATTCAAACCTAATTAAATTCAAACCTAGATAAGATTAACCTTAATTCAAACCTAATTAAATTTAACTAACAATTAATTAATAATTTTCAATATAAATAAAATTAAAAATTAACCAATTAATGAAAATTACCTAATTAATTAATTAAACCTAAATCAAATCAACCTAATTAATTAAAATTCAAACATAATTAAATTTAAATAATAATTAATTAAAAAATTAATGTAACAATTAACATAAAATAACAAATGAACAATTAAAACTATAAAACATTATAAATCAATCAATTAAATTTAAAATTAACCTAACAATTATGAAAAATAACTCTTTTAAGAATAAAAGAGAGAGAGAGTGAGAACTTACTTAATTTGGACAAGAAAGAGACAAAGAGGCATGAAAGAAAATAGGGTTTTTTAGGTAGAAAAGAGTTTGGATTTGGTGTGGATTAATGGGGAGTGAATGAGTGGAGTTTTGTGGTGGTTTAGGATGGGGGAAGGACTAGTAGCTAGAGGAGGAGAAGGAGGGGAAGAATAAAATGGGAAAAGAAAAAATGAAAAGAGGATTTAATTATGAATTCAAACTAGCGAGAGACACGATCCCGTTATTGATTCTTCGTTCTTTAGGGGCGAACATAAGTGTCCGTCATTAAGCCATCATTAAATAGGTGGCTTTTTAATTCCAAAAGCTTGCTTAAGTTTTTTAGAATTAGCACGGGATACCATCCATTAGTGATAGATCTTTTGTTGTTAATGCAAAAAATTAAAAATAACAACGAAAATAATAGCTCGTCGTTGTTTTCCATAGCGATTTCAATGCTAAGCCTTTGCTAAAACACTTAAAAAGATTTTGATGCCACAAATAGTAATGGACTTTCATTCGTCGTTGATAAACCTTTCACCAAGCCATCTCTATTTCATCTCTAAATCTCACATACACTATTCGATTGCTATTTACTTGCTACTTAGCAACAGATTATAAGACGTTTAGGGTATACCAAGTGATTTGAGTTCTAAGATCATTATTGAGCCATTGAGTCTCTAATACCATATTAAATTAGATAGTTAAAGTTAAATTTTATCCAAAAGACTTAAACTTTATGGTGGGTAGTCCTTTCTCAAAAGTATATATTACTCATTTATTATTTATTTATTCAATGTAGAATAGGTTTTTTAATACTCTTCTTCACTTATAATTTATTTTTATTTTTTGAAGCTTTTCAAGTGATTTAAGTTTTAAAATATTTACTAGATTGTTGGGTCTTAAGGCTTTAATATCATATTAAAGTAGATAGTTGAAATTAAGTTCTATTAAAAAAAATAAGCTTTATAGTGGATGATGCATTCTCAATTTATATATTACAATCTATTGTTTATTAATTAGATGTGATGAGATAGGTTCTCAAATCAATTTTGAAAACAACATATAGTATATGAAATATTAGGATGTTTTTTTTTTCTTTCAAAATTTACATATGAAACATTATATATATTCTTTCACATAAATTTTTTTTTAATGATAAATATATGGTCCTCCATTGAATCCTTTATTTTTTTATATAATTAATATTCTTATAATTGTTTTTGAAGAGTTAGATATAGATTGATATTTGGAAAATTTAATCAAAAGTTGATCTATTTATTAAATAAATTGGATTTAAATATAATATGATCGGGTATCAATCTAATCCGTTAGTAGACATAACGAAACATTAGTCGGCTTTAAAATACGAGCATTCACAAAATGGGATGCTTGTTTTTTTTAATTAATTTGGGAGTTTGCATTGTCAAAGGAAGCAATCCTAGCATGCAAAACATAGGGACCGTGCTCGCTTATGGTCGAGTGGGCGTAAAGCATCATTAAATCAACGGATATGCAAGAAAGGCAACTTGACAAGGTTTTCAAAGTTAAGGAGGTTTCGAGAATTTGTTCTTTGAAGCAACAATCGACTTGGCAAGGATGCCTTTATCTTTTTCAATCATCACTTGTTAAGAAGAGAAAATTGAGAAAGAAAAGTGTTATTTAAATCTATACGAGTGTGTGTTACAAAAAGAGGGGAAAAGAGCTTTATATAGTAGTTGACTTAATGAGCTATAATCCTATACAATTAGCTCACAATTAGCTCTATGTACACTCGTATACTAATTAAACATATGTAAAATATACATGTCTCAATACTTCTCTTAAAGTTAGGGGTTTATATAAATCATGAACACCTAACTTGGACAAAAGAGAATGATGAAGCTTGCTACCCAAGGCTTTGGTGAAGATGTTAGCAAGTTTGCTCTTTAGATTGAACAAAAACAAGCTTAAGCGACCCAAATTTAATCTTGTCTCGAATGAGATGACAATTAATGTCAATGTGCTTTGTTCTCTCATGAAAAACTGGGTCTGAAGCAATGTGTATCGCTGCTTTGTTGTCGGATTGCATAAGGGCGATAACGAAAGAGGTGACTTGCAATTCATTCAAAATGCTAACTAACCAAACCAACTCACAAGTGGTCGAAGCCATAGCCTCGTATTCAGCCTCTACAAAAGACCTTGAAACTATGTTCTACTTCTTTATCTTTCAAGAAATAGGAGAACCGCCAAGGAAGATACAAAACCCAGTTGATGATCTCCTAGACATAGGATAAGAGGCCTAATCCGAGTCACGAGTAAAGTCCGATTTGAAGATCATTGGAAAAAGATAATAGAATGCCAAGCCTCGTATTGCCTTTGAGATATCGTAATATGCAAAGAGTAGAATTCATGTGAGATACCTTCGATTGATACATGAATTGACTAAGTATTTACACAACATAGTAAATATTAGGACGAGTCATAGTAAGATAAATCAACTTGCCTAAAAAATCATTGATATTCAGCGAGGTCTAGTAAGAGTGAATTAAAGGTGGTAGTCGAAAGTGTTTCATCAAACCGAAATGAAGTCGGCTTTAAATTCCGCTCGAGAGGCATCTCAATAGATTTGGAAGCAAGCAAAACAACATCATGTAGCAATTCTATGGTGTATTTTCTCCGACTTAGACAGATGCCATGATTAGATCTTGTAACTTCTATGCCCAAGAAGTATTTCAAGTCACCCAAGTCCTTGATATAAAAGGTGTCATGTAAGAAGGCTTTCAAAAGTTGAATGCCAATCATATCATTCCCTATGATTAGTATATCATCAACATAAACTAACGAAACAAAAATTTTGGTATCGGTGACTTTGGTAAACATGGAATAATCATGCTTTGATTAAGTGGAACCTCGCTAGAATCATATTCTCGGTAAATTTAGAGTTCCATTACCGAGATGCTTTTTTAAGACCATAAAGGGACTTACATGACCTGCACACTAAACCCTCACCAGAGCTTACTAAGACCAAGAGGTAAATGCATATAAACCTCTTCATGCAAATACCCTTGCAAAAATGCATTAATGACATCCATCCGATAAAGAGGCCAATTCCGTGTAGCAACCGAAGTAATGACAAATCGATAGTAACCATTTTAACAACTAAAGAAAATGCCTCACTATAATCCACCCTTTCCTTTGTAGTATACCCTTTGGCTATAAATCTTACCTTATATTTATCTACACTGCCATCAAAATTATATTTCACCTTATAAACCCATTTACACCCAATAAGTTTCTTTTCGAGTGGTAAAGGAACTAATTTCCATGTGTGATTCAATTCAAGATCCTAAATTTCCTTAGCCATAACATCTATACACCGAGGATTCCTAATGGCTTCAGAATAAGAAGAAGGTTATCTGGTATAGGAAATGGAAGTATGAAATACTGAATGAAAAGGAAAAAAAAGGATCAAGGGAAATGTGATCCGTTATAAAATAAGGACAAGAGTAATCGTGAGACCAAAAAGGGTTTTTAGGCACTCGTTAGATCTATGAAGAGGAATAAGATAAAAAAAAATCTATAAAAGAAAGAGAAGATTGATCTAGAACAAAAGAAGGCAGTTGATGATTGCTAGGAAGGAGCGAGAAGGTGGAGTAGATGAAATAGGATAAGGGGAAAAATCATCATCATATATCCATTGAGAAACCGTAGGGTGTGAAATATATAAAGTATACGAACAAGATGTATCAGTTGAAGAATGAAAAGGAAATAACGATTCTTGAGAAAACACATCTCTAGACACAAAGATATATTAAGTATGCAAGTTTATGACTTTGTAACCCTTTTATGAGTCGTGATATCCCAAAAAAAATACAAGGTTAAGATCGAGAAGCAAATTTATCAATAGGAGGTAACACTTTGGCATAATAAAGACAACTCGAACACCTTAAGATGAACAAAGGTAGGAGGCTTATGAAATCATATGTCATGTGGAGTCCGTCCTTGTATTAAAGGTGTAGGTGTTCTATCTATGAGATATATGGAAGCTAACACACAATCTCCCTAGAATCCGATTGGAATATTGGATTGAAACATAAGTGCTATAACAATATTAAGAATATGCATATGTTTTCTTTCCACTACACTATTTTGTTGAGGTGTGTAAGGAATAGAGGCTTCATGAAGAATACCTTTAAAAGCCGGGAATTCTTGACAAGCTATTTGAATAAATTCCGAACCCCTATCAGTCCTAATTCATTTAATATGGTATAAAAGCTGAGTTGAAACAAGAAGATAAAAATTATTCGAGTGATTGAAAAGCTCGAAATTTGGTTTTCATAAGAAAAGTCCAACTCCCTCTAGAGTAATCATCAAAAATAGAGAGAAAGTATTTTTTTTAGTTATAAGTGGAACGTTTGTAAAGTCCCCATATGTTAACACGAATAAGATCAAAAAGAGAATGGGTGACTCGGTGTACTATAAGGGAAAGGATTTCGTGTTTGTTTAGTAAAGGGACAAATCTCACATAATAATTCGGAATTAAGAGATGACATAGAAAGGCCCGGAATCCATTTGAGTTTAGAAAAAGATATATGTCCAAGACATTTATGCCAAAAGTTTACATCTCCCGATAAAGGAGTAATAGAAACTTTATGACATGAGATGTTGAAGATACAATGTCTAAAGAAATAGTATTAACGAGTAGAGTTGCTAATACAAGATTGAGGTTTATGAATACAAGGCGAGAGATGTAATTGAGATAGAATCAAACAAGGATTGCAAGACATGATAAAGCCCATCTTTGACTTTATCAATCCCCTTTGTCTATCCGAGTCTAGAGGTCCCGAAACAAATAAAAAGTTAGATAAAAGGAGATAAAACAAGCATTATCAATGGTGAATTTAGTGATTGACAAGAGATTGAATTTGAATTTGGGTAAGTATAATACGTTTTTAAGGGTGATGAAAAAATAACCGATCCTATATGAGTAACTAAAGTTTTATTGCCATTAGGTAATCTAATAGTGAAACTAGATGATAAAAGCCTATGATTATTCAAACAATTAAAATGACTAGTCATATGAACATTGGCCCATGTATCCATAACCCATTCATCAAGAATAGAAACCACATCAACCATACTACATAAAAAATCATCGACCATGTTTCGTTGCGAGTGCAATTTGCTAAGTTATTTGCCCCGAAGGTGTATCCTTCGATAACATGTCCAATATTTACTGGTATTTTTATTGAGAAAATACCGATGGTGATGGTGATGCTGATGCTGACCCATTTACACTCGCTAATGCCATGTACTCTTGGACTTTAATTCAAACTTAGAGTATATTGTCCCATATGACCGAGTAGCAATGTTGCTAGTATAACTTCTCTTCCTATCTCCATCAAAATGAACTCCTCCACCTTTTTTACCTTTATTAGGTGAGAAAGATTTTTTTACTAGGACTCGGATATCCATGAAGTTTATAGCATGAATCCTTAGTATGCCCCGAAATATGGCAATAATCATAGACAATGTCTTTGTACCAACTCGCTTCTTTCATGAAACTACTTCCCTTGAGATATGGCCTTAGTAGAGTAAAATGTAGTAGAGACTTCGTGATGTGGAGTAATGATTCTTTGTGATTCTTTATTGGACACCATAGAGTAAGCTTGGGAATGAGTAGGTAGTGGATTCATTAACAAAATCTGTGATCTCACAAACTAAAATTAATCGTCGATCCTTATGAAATTGCATCATCTTGTGCTATTACATAAACTCCAAAAATGGTTGAGAAACTACACTGTGACAAGCTAAACATACAAAGGTCAATGTAGGGATCAAGGAGTCATACCGATCCTAAAGGTGCTTTAATTTCGAATAACAACTCGTTACACTCGTCGAAGCTTGCACGAGAGAGTTAATTGCTTTGTGTAAAGAAAATATCTTAGAGCCATAGTGTTTATCAAACCTTCCTTTAGATCCTTCCACACTTCTTCGACAAGTCGATAATACACCAATCCATTAAATAAATGAGTAGATATCAAATTCAAAATCCAATCATGAACCAATACATTACATTTCTTTCATTGTTTATAATCTGCAGAATCAATATTAGGTTTAGAAAAATTTCCAATTACAAACACATCTTTGCTCTTGTCTTCAAGTGAAATCATCATCGCCTTGCTCCATGAATTATAGTCTTCTTCTCCTTGGAGCAACTACGTAATGAGAATCGAGTTTGGTGTATCGAAGGGTGGAGATATAGCGAGATCATTCACATTGTGCATCATAGCGACGGCTACTGGATGAATTAACATCTGGATCCTCCATGTAATAGAGTTGATTTCAAAGATGAAAAAAAGAGTAATCTATGAAGAACAAGATGAATCAAGAAACGAAATGTGATTTCGTCAAAGAATCTAGATGAAAAAATAGATGAAAAAAATCAATTTTCGTGACCTAGCTCTGCTACCATGTTAAGAAGAGAAAAATGAGAAAGAAAAGTTTGTTATTTGAATCTATATAGTGTGTGTTACAAAAGGGGGGAAAAGAGCTTTATATAGTAGTTGACTTAATGAACTATAATCCTATGCAATTAGCTCACAATTAGCTCTATGTACACTTGTATACTAATTAAACATATGTAAAATATACATGTCTCAATATGAATATTATTGTTTTAAATATTCAACAACGATTACGCCGATTGCCTGTAAAAAAGTTGTTGATCGGTAGAAGAAAAAGGGCGTAGTGGTGGCGAACAAAAAAGACTAGAGTTAAATGGTGTCATTGTCAAAAAAACAAAGATAGAGTGATAAAAAGTGGGGACAAACAGAAAACTTATTTGCCATACCGACGGAGTTATATTTTGTTTTTTTCCCCAATGCTAACAATTTCGGTGGGAATACTTATCCTTTATAATTTTTAGAGGATTAATATATATATTTTTTTTCATCAATCATCAATCAACTTGAAATTTGGATTTGTTGGAGTTATAATTCATAATAATCTTAGCACTTTAAGTTTTTGTTGAAGGGAGTTTTAATTTGATCTTTGACTAGGATAATACATGAATTGTTAGATGCATGGGTATTGAGCTCCATCCTTTTCTCATTACGGTATTCCTTTTTTCGAGAAATTTTATAATACTTAAAGATTAACTAGTGACATGTATATTAGTTACTCTATAAATCCACTTGGAAGACAGAGATAGACACATAAGAAAAAGAGAGAGAAAGATGAGAGAGAAAATTAAAAAAAATTGAGCGAACGTTAAAATCTTCTTATGACTTTTGATGGGTTTGGATGTAATTTTATGTGTTTATCTCTCTCTATCAAGTGGATTCATGGAATAACTACTCTACATGTCATTATTTACTCCGTAAGTATTAAAAAATTTCTCCCTTTCTCCTGTATACTTTTATTGTGAACAAAAGAAAATTAATTCAATTGGGCAACGCATGTCCTTATACCTTACCCCTAGCAACATCATCTAATGCTAAGCAGAATGAAGCATATAAGTACCTAAGGAAGTAACTCAGTTTTGAAGAATTAGGACAGAGCCAGCCTTGACAGCAGGACAACCAGCCTGAGCACCACAGAACAAAGCAAGCTTCCTAAATAGTTACTGAGAAAACATAGCAAATCATTATCCAAACCATAAAATTGAAAAGAAATATAGTAATGATGCATGCTAATAAGAACTTAGATCATCAGTATACCAAATTACTTTTACACATCTTGAAGTTAAATAGCACTGGCAAAGACCTTTTAACGAGCTACAACAAAATCAATCGCAAAGTTAGGATTGCATGAATGACTAAAAGATTACAATATGCCATGAATAGATTGTGTTTCTGAATTAAAATAGCGATCGTTAGAGAATTTTGGTCCATATATATAACCGAAAAGATAGGATTCTGGAGCTTCATTAGATCCAATTAATGAACTTTTGTTCCTAATTATGTAAAGTTTCTCAAGAACATCGATCTCTCCAATCTGTAATCTGTGAATGTAACTATTAGCACAAGCAAGAGCCCACTGCTGTTGAAATTAGCATCATCACTTCCCTAAAAACAAAGGATGCAATGCCTACGGTATGTCCGGTGCTTCAGAATTTGCAGCATTTCTCCCTGGGGTAAGATTGTCCTGGTCTTGATCTTCAATGATGTCTTCAGATGCTTCACTGGAAGTCCTTGAATGGTTATGTGCATCGTCCCTATTAGGTGACGCTCCAATGATATCTAGACTTGGTTCAGCGTGAACTCTTGACTCAGTTTTACTAATATGATGAACAGATGGATCTTCCATGCCAAAACGCTTTGTCAATTCAAGAATTCTCAAGTAAAAGGATCGTTCTTGATCTGTGGTGTTCGAATCAGGCCAATGACAGTAAAGGAACTTCATGATATATATCAGAAGAGCAGACATGGAAGCAACTCCTGTGATGATGAAGAGGCCTCCGAAGCTAGATAACCTAAGGCCACCGGGAGGGTTCTCGGAAGCTTGATCTAAACAAGTGGTTTCCCTACCAAAGTTCCTCTGTTCAATCGCTTCCATTTTATCTTTATCTTGTGTGACATTCAAGACTGCCCTTGAAATGTAAGGGACCAGTGGGGACCCAAGTGGAAAGGCCTGATATGGGAACAAAATTTTGTTCATTATAATGAATACTGAAATGATACAAGGATAATTTTGCAAGAATGAAGCAGTTCAGATCTGCTTAAAGTTAAGGAGCCAGCTAATGATGGCCAAATAAATACGCCTTGAGAAATATTTTTAGTCATTGCCAATTTCATCAAGATAGTAAACGAAAGTAGTCTGGAAACCAGCAGAAAAAGTAAGATACATTGCCATATTTGTGGGGGTGAGAGAGAGAGAGAGAGAGAGATAGATAGAGATAGAGAGAGAATGAGAGAGACTTACAAAGCCAAAGCCATCGGTTTTGTAGGTTGGTCCAACTGTTTGATATTTGGAGCAGTACTTTGCTAGGAAGAGTTTGACGTACGGAATTTCAGCAAAGATAGCAGCTACACCACCATTGTGGGTTCCATTAGACAATGCTTCATGATACTCTTCTGGAGTGCTATATTCCCTCAATTTTGTGTCACTGAAGTTCAATTGTTTCATGAGGAAGTCTTTGACAAAAGAATTCTTCTGGTGTCCGACAAAATAACCATTTTTTCTTATCTCTTTGACATCATCAAATGTAGGCTGCAGCCGCTGTACTGTCAACATTGAGGCCAAGTTAGCAGTGTAACTCTGTGATATGATTAGTACCACAAAAATCCATATGATTAATACAAATCTTGTCCAGTTATTGACCACCTTCTCCCCTGAAACCATAAAACATTTTGTGTTCATATTACGATGAAGTTGTTAGAAAGTCAAGAAATGGAAAACGTAATTAAGTTAGTAGAGAAATTACTATGTGCAAAGACCAGCGTTGAAAAGGAGAACCATAAAGTTGTGCCGAGTTGTTGCGCTGGTTTTCCCCTGAACACTTTGTTTACTCGGTGTTCAAGCACCCACACCACTAAACCAGTGAAGATGAATGCTATTCCAGTTGTTAACCATAGATCCAGGCTTAGTGGCTTCAAGAAAATCCACATGTTGTCCCTCTCATCACGTTTTGTCAAAACTACCATTGTGATGCCTGATTCTGAGTAGGGCAATGTGAAATCAACGAATAATGAGCGATTGGCCACTATTGTTGTATCTCCCACCACAGCATCAAATTTCTGCAAGACAAATTACAAGATAAGGCCATCGTTTTACAAACTTCCGTTTTCATGCACTGAGATAGCATAAAACCAACCTTTAGTTTGATTTGGTAAAGAAGTTCATTGTAAGTCCCAGCACTCTGCTTGTTATTGTTCACAAAGGGAATGAACTTATACGGAAGGGGAAATGGTAGCGCATCAACGACGGCGAGGAAAACATCGCAAGAAAAACCTGAAACTGTAGGTTTATCACTTTCAGGATGCCATTCTACTTTTATAAATTCGCTAAAGCCACTTCTCAGTGGAATCCCAATTCTCAACTTCTTTGGTTGCTGGGTTGTGTCTCCTGGCCAAATTGGTTCCTTCAGTTTGTTTTCGGAAGTTGAGTATGCCATTTTACCATTAGTATGAAGGCTTCGCATGAGTCCTCGCTCTGGAGTCCAATATCCAATAACTCTCTCTGCTCTTCCGATCACATTAAGTATTTCAAAGGCTGAAGGTATCATTTCTCCATCAGTCAAATGGAAGTCCCCACTTAGGCCTTGAAATCTTGTGCTTAATATCGAGCTTAGGAGTTTTGGCCCCATTTCAGATGTTCCCAAAGCAGCAATGTCAACTGTGCTTTCAGTAGTATTTGGCTTTAGATATCTTGAGTGAACAATACGAGCCTTTTCTACTGCCATCGCCATTGCCCAAACTGTATCATATGCCCACAAACCGAAAAGGTTTAATTCACTGATCTTACTTTGTGTTTTGCTTGTAGTGAAATTATTTCTCCATCTTGATTTAAAATTTTCAAGTTTCTTTGAAACTGGAATATGTGGCCTTACACCCAATACACCTTGCATTGAATCCTTGACTTCAGAACCCACAGGATCTAACAAGCTGGATAATCCTGCTGTTACGAGCCATGCATATCCTTCGCTCATCATTCCGGCATCCTTGGCAAGTACGAACAGCCTGGACCCAAGGGAGGATGACATGTGCACCAGAAATATACTCTTCTGCATCGCCTTCAACTTGTTGAGCTCCCTCATGATTTCAGTGTCATTGAAATACAAAGGAATGCTACTTCCATAAGGCACTCGAGTGTCAATCTCTTGAAAGGCATCTAACAAATATGGAACCAAACCGTTCCCATATTCAGTGTCTTCGTATATCGGTACAATTTCCCGCCAACCAAAAGCTTGGACAATGGCTGCTATTGCTTTCACTTGAGAAGAATCATCCTGAGCTGTCCGGACAAAATATTTGCTTTGAGTTGCCGAAAGAGTGGGACTAGTAGCTGAGAAAGAAACAATCGGAACCTGTGCCTTTCCTCCGAGCTCTATTACAAACTTAGCTTGCGATGACTTTTGAGGCCCTATGATAGCATGCACTTCTTCATTCTTCATTAAATCCAACACTGAATTTTAGAAGACTGACCGAATTAGATAAAAGGAAGTACGACAAGGAAAAAAAAAAGGAGGAAAGTGCATCTCTAACATTGCAAGTTCAATTTTCCCCGTCACAGCATGTAAGCGTAGTCCTGAAATGCCTAGATGTGGTCAATTTACGTAACTATTTTCACGTGTCATTCATATTAATTAGTGTTACTGTCAGCATTAGTAAAAATGAAAGCGATTATAATCAATATCTAAAGTCTAAACTCATAATTTTTGAAGTCTTAATCTCAAACCTGATTAAGATAGAAATTTGATATGTAGTTTCCGATAACAACTTTTCAACTTGAACATTTGAAAAACTTCTACCTTTGGGCATTTTCTAAAAACCTACTTAGTGAGATATAGTCTTTTTTATTATTATTATTGTTATAGTTAGAATCCATCTTGATGATGATGTTTTTTTTTCTTTTTTTTTTTTTTTAACATATCTTCTAATTGAGCCTAGAGAAGGATTATGTATCCCATTATTTGATATAATGGAAGAGTTTGAGTGGACTACGGTGTCGTGTTTTTTTTTTCATATTGGATTTCTACATAAAAATTTGTGTATTGCTTGTGGTTGTGTTTTATTTATTCCATATTGATTATTATTGATTTGTGGATCCTAATTTTAATTTCACAAAGAGAAAAAAGAATTGGAACTTGTGATTTATAATTTTGGTTCAAACATGTAAATTTTTCCAATAGAATGGTATCAAAACTTCGGGTTGTGTAGATTGATTATTTTCTTGTGCAATAAATGAAAAAGGAATTAAGATTCGAGTATTGTAAAACTCTTTTCTTCTAATTATCTTCTATAAAAAAAAATGATAGAGGATTACTTTTATTACAATGATTTGGTTTTTCCACTTGATCCGAAGGAAAACAACTTGTTGATATGGAGGAGACTAAATGAAGCAATCAAGAGAAAAGCTACAATTGCTATAAAAAACAAATGTATCTTTTAAATTCATCAACCATATTTCTCAAGAACATGACTAATATAAAGTTTAGAAGTTGCTAGAATAAACTTTTGCTAAGAAAAGTGTACAAAACAAGACGTTTGTGATTAGAGACTTTGTAAACTCGAAATACAAAGATGATGAAGATGCTTTGAGGCACTTAAATGACTTCCAATGGTTCTTGAATTAGTTAACATTGATGAATTTTGAGTTAAATGATGAGATACAAGTACTTATCCTATTAAGCTCATTACTAGATAGTTGGAGGACTTTAGTGGTGTCACTTAGCAACTTTACTCCGAATTAATGAAAAGCTCACTTTGAAGATAGTGAAAGATAGTATTCTTAATAATGAGAAAATGAGATAAGATTCAAGCACTTTAAAATCTCATGTACTTGTTATAGAAAACTAAGAGAGAAGTTAGAGTAGATTTTCTCGCAATAAGCAAGATAGAGAATTCAATACTAGAAGAAACGAGATCGAAGCCTAGAGGCAAATCTCGATCAAGAAAGGAAATAAAGTGTTATTATTGTGATAAGCCTTGACATATCCAAAGAGATTGCAAAAAGTACTAGAGAGATCATTGGGATAAATCCAAATACAAGATCAATGAAAAGAAAACAACTATAATTGTTTACGATGGTGATGTTGCTATTATTTTTTATGATAGTTATGTAAATCCTGCTTGTTAGGATACCATCTAGAATGTTGATTCAGCTACTTCTTACCATGTTACATCCCAACAAAATTTCTTCACATCCTACACTAGTAGAGAATTTGGTTAGGTTAGGATAGGAAATCAAGAAAAAGCTAGTGTTATGGGCATTGAAGATATTTGGTTAGAAACCAATACCGGATGCAAATTGCTACTTAAAGATACTAGGCATATACTTGATATGTGTTTACACTTGTTTTATATAGGTATATTTGATGAAAACAGCTATTAGAATTTCTTTGAAGACGGTAAATGGAAGCTCTCCATAAGTTCTTTAATTATTGCTAAAGCAAAAGGATGGGTTTTTACATGTCACAAGCTAAGGTGATTAAAGGGAAGGTGAATGCCATTGAATATGCCTCTACTAATTTATGGAATAAGTGGCTTGGACACTTGAGTGGGAAAAGTCTTAGTATCTTTGCTAATAATAACCTTCTTTCTTTAGAAAGTATGAACTTGAACACTTGCATTTATTATTTAGGTGGTAAACAACATAGAGTGACATTTGATTGACAACCTTTAAATTGAAAATCTTGTGTTCTTGATTTCGTTCATATTGATGTTTTCTTTGTGCCTAACAAGTCTCTTGAAAATTTTTTGTATTTTATTAATTTTATTGATGTCTTTAAGGATTTTCATGCTAGAGTTGAAAGAGAACCTAACAAAAAGTTAAAATAGAGCCACGTAGAAAATAGAGGTGAATACATGGGTTCTTTTGAGAAGTTTTGGGGAGAGTATGGTATTAAACTTAAGAATATGGTTTCAAAGATTTCATAGTAAAATAGAGTGGAAGAAAAAAATGAATAGAACTTTTATTGAAAGAATCATGTGTATGCTCTCGTAGGTAAAGCTGCTTAAATCTTTTTAGGGTGAAGCAATGACCAATACGGTTATCATGATCAATATTTCTTTATCGGTCCCTTTAACTTTGATGTGACAAGAAGAGTATAGAAGGGGAAAGATGTTCTTTATACACACTTGAGAGTGTTTGGTTGCAAGGCATTTGTACATATTCTTAGAAATGAAAGTTCTAAGCTTGACATCAAGACAAAGCAATGTATTTTCCTAGATTATGAAGATGATGAGTTTAGCTATAGGTTATGGGATCCAAAAGAGAAGAAAAATATCAGAATAAGAGATTTTATCTTATTTGAAGATCAAACTATTGAAGATTTGAACAAAAAAACAAAGTTGAGTCTTCTAATTTTATTCCTGCTAGGTCATACATATTTAAGGCCTACTCTATAGTTACCTTTGATACCTTTTAATCATAGGGGAGATTTAAAGAATAATGATGGTGGTGGTTTGCCTTTTAAGCCATTAGTTGATGATCATAAGCCAACTAATGATGATGATATTGTTGTTCCCGAATAGGTTATTTATGAAATACTAGATAACCTAGTTAAGGAGGTCCACTAGACCTCACTAAGCTTCCACCAAATATCTTCCTCATGATTTTATGTTGGTTATATGTGGGGGAGAGCCAAAATGATTTGATAAAGCCATATCACATGAGAAGAAAATGACTAGTTAAAAGTCATACAAGATGAGATGAAATCCTTGTATGAGAATCAAACCTTTGAGTTAGTAAAGCTTTCAAAGGGAAAGAAAGCACTTAAGAATAAATGGGTGTTTAGAATATAAATTTCTCATAGCCAAGGTATAAGGCAAGATTGGTTATGAAGGGTTTTGGTCAGATGAATGATATTGATTTTAAAGAAATCTTTTCACTTACGGTCAAGATGTCTTTAATCCAAGTTATGTTTGGTTTAACTACTAGTTTAAATTTTAAATTCGAATAGTTTGATCTTCTTCAATGGTGACTTAGACAAGGATATCTACATGAAACCACCTAAATGTTTTGAAGCAAAAAGCAAAGAGTAGCTAGTTTGCAAACTGAAAAAGAGTTTATATGGATTGAAACAAGCTCTAAGATAATGGTATAAGACGTTTGATTCTTCCATGATGGAGCATGATTATGGTCAAACCACTTTTGATCATTATATATTTAAAAAAAAAATTAATGATGGTGATTTTATTATTCTGTTGCTATATATGGATGATATATTGATTGTTGGTCATGATGCTAAGAAGATTCGAGTTTGAAGAGAGAGTTGAGCAAGTTTTTTAAGATGAAAGACTTGAGGATGGAAAAACAAGTTCTTAGCATGAAGATTTCTTGTGACATAAAGAATGGAAAACTTTGGCTATCTTAAGAGAGATATGTTCAAATGATGCTTGAAATATTCAACATGGGCAAGTCCAAACTTGTTTGTCTCTTTTTACAAGCCACTTTCAATTAAGTACTAAACAATGTTTTTCAAGTGATGAAAAAAAAAAAAAGTTTCTCATGCATCTATAGTTGGTAGCTTAATGTAAGCTATGGTTTGCACAAGGCCGGATATAACTCATGTAATTGGTGTAGTGAGTTGGTTTCTCTCAAATCCCGATAAATAATATTGGTCGGCGAGTGAAATAGATACTTAGATATCTCGGAGGCACTTCTAGTTATAATTTGTGCTTTGGTAATGGGAAACCTAAGTTAGATGGATACACAAATATAAATATGGTTGTTGATGTTGATTCTTGAAAGTTTGCATGAGGATACTTGATGAGTTTTACGGAGGGAGTAGTTTTTTGGCAATTAAAGTAACAAAAATGTGTTTCTCTATCTACTATAGATGCCCAATAAACTGCTCTTACTAAATAGGACAAAGAATTATTATGAATAAAAAAGTTCTTATATGAATTTGGACTAAAACAAGAGAACTTTGTGTTGTATTACGATAGTTAGAGTGCAATTCATCTCAATAAGCATCCTACTTTTCATTCTCATTCAAAACACATTAAGGCCGGATACTAATGGATTTGAATTAAATGTTGTGGAGATAAGTCTTTTGTTATTGAAAAGATCTATACCAATATGGATAGGTCGATATGATGACTAAACCTTTAAGAAGAGAAAAATTGAGTTACGTAAAAGAAAAACGAGGCTTGATGGAGTCCTTTACATGAGTCAAAAGGGAAGAATTATTGGGTTGGATCCCTCCTCGATGAAGCCCAAATCCCATGTGAAAAAAATAAAAAATAAAAAACTAAAAGTTAGTTAGTCAAGTAAGGGACCAAATAAAATTCCATTTCAACTTTTATTTGTAAGAGCACACATATTAAAGAGAAAATAAAGTGCAATAGCTAAGAAAAATAGAAAGAAGCTACAAGAAAGAAGAAAAGAAGACTTTATCCAAGGATAGAGAGAGAGAGAAAAAAAAACTCTTTATTTTTTAAATCCTTAATCGGATAGTGATTTCGAACTCATTAAAATGAAATTTTGATATGTTGTTCTTAGCTAGTAGCTCCTCAACTTGAATGGTGTCAATTCTTAAAAGCTTCTACATACTCTAAATTTGTAATCTCTATATAGGTTGAGACATGCATCTTGTACTTGGTACTCATGGTTAAGTCAACTCCTTCTACGTCTCGAGTTTATTAGTTCAAAGACTGATACTTTTTCTTTTCATTCTACTTGATATTGGTGTCTCTATCTTTAATTTAGTCTATGTAGATGATACTTATCATATGTAATAGCTCTCATCACATTCAAACTCTCATTGATTTACTTGTTGTTGAATTTCACTTATGAGATCTTGGTCATCTTACCTATTTTCTTGATGTTGAAGTACAATCTACCAATCAGGGTCTCTTTCTTTGCCAGCAAAAAAAATTCAAGGTCTCTTGGAGCATGCCGCCATGTCTGCTTGCAAACTCATGCCTACACCAACTTCTATCTCCACTAAGCTTTCTCTTGGCAAAGGCAAGCCTTGTCATAAGGATTCACGGTGTCATCAAATTATCAGTATCCTATAATACATGACATTTACTTGCCCATATATCAGCTTTGTCATTAATAAAGCTTGTCAATTTATGCACTTCCTTTCTGAAGATCATTGGATGGCTATTAAAAAATCCATTGCTATCTTAAGCACAAGGTCTAGCGTGGTCTTCATCTCACTTGCCACTCTTTTCTTCAGCTTCATGTCTTTATCGATTCTGATTGGGCTCGTAGTACTAATGATCAAAAGTCTAAAAGTGGTTATGCAATCTTTCTCGAGCACAATCTTGTCTATTATAAATCCAGCAAACGCTCATCAACTGAATCAAAATATAAAGCCTTAGCTGATGGTGCAATTGAACTTTTCGTGATTCAGTCTCTTTTTTGAGAGCTAGCTATTACTACACCTTCTCCTCCCATTCTTTGTGATGTAGCAAAAACTCATAAGAAAAAGATAAATATCGTTGATGTGAAGTCTAGATTCCAATCTACTACAATATGTTGAATTACGCATAACTATTTGAAAATAGGCTTAAATTCTATTGATTCAAAGAATGCCGAAAATTGGAATAAACTTGAGATACTCTCTCATAAACTTTTTATTACTAAAAAAAAAAAAAGATTGTGTTTCTTCAGCCTCCAAGTCATACATAAGTAGAAAAATTCGACCAAAACCCTAAAGCAATTCAAAAAAAAAAAAAAAACCCCCAAAAAAAAACTAGAAAATAAGGAAAAAATCTCAAAAAATAGTAAAAGTTAATTTTGATGGCCTAAATAGTGTTTTTTTTTGCCAAAATCACGTCTACATCATGGGCTATGCCCATGAGTTTTACTCATAGGCCCGTTTAGCATCAAATTTGGTTTAAAAAAATTAAAATTGGGCCAACAAGTTTTTTTTCAACTTCTACCGTACCGATACTCGTTTCATGAATTCTAAAGCCCGTTGATCAGTATCACTTTGTTGTGACAATCTTGGTGCAATGTACTTATCTAGCAATTCTATCTTTTGTGCTCATACTAAATTTGTAGAAATTGATTTTTATTTCATACGGTATCAAGTGATTAAGGATTCCTTCTTCTTAAGTTCGTTGCCTCTCAATATCAAATAATTGATGTTCTCACCAAACCACTAGTTGTTAACCGATTGTTTTATGCTATTTCCAAATTTCATGTGGGTTCTTTCTCCTTCTCAGTTTGAGATGATACATTATGGCTAGTGACCTCCTTACCTGAAGGGTATTATATACTCCGATATATTAGCCTATATTGTAGCATGTGTATGTTGACAGATTATAATGGCTGTACACTAATCCTAATGTTATATATAGTAAACCATATCACTGCTATATATGTTTTTGCAATCATAAGGATATCCTTGATATTTCAATTTGCTTATCTCAACTTAGCCCGTGTTTGAGGTTTTTATTATATATTTTTTTTATTGGTTTGGCCACTTTTACTTTTCTGCCTCTGGTAGATGCATGTAGCCAGTTCAAAATAGCAAGCTGCCATAAAAATGGTGTCTAGCTTTCCATAAATTGAGATTGAACCTATATTTCTGGATTCAATTTCAACTTTTCTAAAAAGCTTTCCATCGACTTAGTCTACTACCGACAATATTAAGAAAGATTTTCAGTACAGAACGGACAACTTAAGACCCTAACACAATCCACAAATTCAGAGTGAACCAGCAAAGATAATAAAGCAGAGTTGCAGCATCAAAACAAGCCAGCAATTAAACCTTGGTAGCAGTAGGATAACCAGTATAACTTGCAACCTTTATATCTTAAACAAGCCCTATATCATATTCAATTCAGTAGCATCTGAAATCCTTCTCATCATCAACTAAAGATTTTAACCCAAATAAAGTAGTAGTTAAATAGATAGAAATCCAAAAAGAAGAATAACTGGTCAGACCAAGCTTTTGATCAGTAGCAATCGTAAATGATAATCATTGACTTTTGACTCAGTAAAATCAAAAGTCGTAAACAAGACATTTGGTTTCAATCATGTTTTCCCATTAAAACCACACTTAAAACAGAATTAATTAAGACAGAAAAGATTCAGAAGGGACTTGCAAACTTGGAGATGATGAGATTTTGGAGAAGAATAAAAAAGGAAAGATGGTGCTTTTTCACTACTTTGGGATAAATGAACCGTCAAAGTTTTGAAGGGCGGCAATTCACTTTTTGACAGGAACTCATTGGTCATTTAAGGAAGTCATTTTCGAAGAACAACGTGTGTGTGTGTGTGTGTATATATATATATATATATATGAAAGCATAAAGCAAAATTTGTAACTATCATGTAGTACTTTATAAAAGCTGAACCTGCTCTTTAGTTAAATGGTGTGTGGTGTGTGAATTACGATCGAGAATGTACATATACCTGAAGAAGCTGCAGCAACGACATCACCTTTGGAATCCCTGGTGAAAAGAGAGAGTCTTGTGTTAAAATCAGCGTTGTCAGCATAGAATTCGGAGATTGCCATGGATATGCAGCTCTCTGCCATTTCTCCAACTGTTGAGTTCAAATCAAGAACTACTCCTATTGGTATAATCTCCTTCGCCATGATCACCTGCCTAGAACACAGATTATTGATCGCCAAGAGAAATGTGAGAAACGACAGGATTTCTTTCTGTTTAGCCATTTTCAAGAAGGTCATAGTTACCAAGGGAAAGGTTACCAAGCAGAGGCTACGTACGTACGCACGAATATGTTATATGCGTGTGTGTCTGGTCTGAAATTTCAGCTTCAAATTTTGACTCTTCAGGAAGAAGAGTTAAAGAAATGCTTATGTTTTAGAGCTATGCCTCTCCCACGGATAAAAATAAAAAAAAAAAAAAGTGATGTCTATATGTTTTTTTGTCCTTCTAAATAAATGAAAAATAAATAGGCTATTCCTCATTTTCTGACAAGAAATATTACATTATTAATCACATTAAATTATTTCAACAAATAAATAATGTAAGACCTAATGATTTTTAGTTACAAAGAGAAAATTTTGAATTTTTTGGAAAGATGAACCCTAATAACAGTTGAATCACAACTTATTATTATATAATTTTTCAACTTAGCTAACTTAATAAGAAGGAATAAAGAGGAAATCATGCATCTTTTAATTATAGATATAAATATATATATTAATGATAGTATGTTCCACGAAAGAAATCGGTAAGTTTGTAGCCATTAAGTGTTGACTTTTGTTAGAGAAATACTTTTATACAATTGACTAACATTTAATTAAAAGGTGATCTGTTTTTGCTTGAACCTTGGTTGAGTGGTGAACCATACAACAATATTAAATTAACCACCGGCGTAGGAGCCTTGCTTAATTAATATATAGGAGATCTAAACTCTAAAGCATGAGCTAGATGACACCTTTTTTAAAAAAAAAAAAAAGTGAAATGTATTATTTTAGAAAAGAGGATAAAAATTATAATTAAAATTAGATATGCATGCCTTCCTTTACTTTTATAATCAACTATAAGAGATAGTTATAAAGCAACAAGGTAAAACAAACCCTAAGTGTATATATTACTTTTTAAAAAACTAAAAAGATAAAAAAAAAAAATTGTGGATCATAATTTTATTTTTTTATTTAATTTTTAAGAATATCATTGGACTAACTTGTACAATATCAATAAAGATTAAATCTTCTTTCATGACAATGTTATAACTGCATCATCAATGTCAGTGCAGTGTATTTAGAGAAATAATTCTCTTATATACTAATCTTAATATTTGAATTCAAAAAATCAAAGAATTGAGCAACTTCTTAATTAGAGTCCGTTTGACACTCGTTTTGTAATGTTGTACTTATTATATTGTGTTGTGCTTTGAAGTAAATAATTAAATTGTTTGGTAACAAACTAAGGTGTTATGGTATTATGAGTAAATTTATTATTGTGCTATTTGAATTAAAATGTGATGTAGCGGAAGCTCATAAGAAGGAAAAGATAAAGATAAATACCGTTAATCCGAAATTCGGATGTCGATCTACTATAACTTGTTGATTTGTGCACAAATACAAGAGAATAGGCTTCAATTGCGTTAATTCAAAGAATACCAAAAATTAGAATAAACTTGAGATACTCTCTCATAAACTTTTATTAACCAAAGAAAACTCCGTTTTTCAGCTTCCAAGTCATACATAAATAGGAAAATTAGGCTAAAACCCTAAAACAATTCAAAAAGGAAACAAATACTAAAAAAATCCAAAAATAACAAAAAAATCTCAAAAAAGAGTAAATTGCAATTTTGAGGGCCTAAACGATGTTTTTTTTCCCTAAAATCACCCCTACTTCATTGGCATGGCCTATGAGTTTTGCTTGTTCGCCCGTTTGGCATGGAATAAGGCTTTAAAAACCTCAACTTGGGCCAACGGTGTTTTCTTTTCTAGCTTATGTCGCGCTTATAATGTTTCATGAATTCTCAAGCTTGATGGTCCGCATCATTTCCCTCGATAAAGAGAAAATTTGCCTCTAAATTATCCGTATCATCATCGTCCTCCTCATCAAGGTCGGTCGCTAGGCGTACGTTAGGCATGCAACAGAGGCCGGGATTGCCGGATCGTGCTCTAGGCATGCCGGACAGTGCTGAACGCTAGGCGCACAACAAAGGCTAGGCCTACCAAGCCACGAGCTAGGTAGGCTGCCGGCTTGCTAGCCCGCACGCTAGGCGCACGAGCAACGTAGCAAGCCACCGACCATGCATTTTCATGCTAGGTCGGTAGTCACGAGCAAACGCACACGAACCCAAGGGTTTCGACTTCGAAACCCATGAACCCTCGAGGCCCAAAAGCCTATGGGCCCAAAGCCTAAAAAGGTTTTTAAATTAAAATTTAGAAAAATTTTGATAAATTTATAAAATAGACAAAACTATAGATTTATAATCATTTTATGAATGAAATTGTTTCATAAGTATGCTATGTATCAATGTGATTAAAGTATGGGTGAATGGTATGGATGAGTCAACCTAGTTTTATGAATGCTTGATATTTTTTGGATAAATAGGATCCGGTGTCCTTCCTTCTCGATTACTTTATTGTATTTCTTTTCTCATCTTACTCTCCTCGAATGTAACACAAGGTTTCTTATTTTGAATAAATGTAAAACTAGTAGATAGGAATTAGAATAGATACACGGAGGAAAAGCCAAGGAATGAAGACATTCATAAAGAATAATAATTTTTCACCTAGGAATTGACCCGCTAGTCTCCTTGTGGCTCAAGGGCGCCAGTACTAGAAATCCATTACCATTCATCGGTGCTTGAGCCATGCATGAGATGTATGAATGTGATGAGATCAATGTTAGTATGCATGATTAGGAATAATGTGATTATTGTTTATTATGCATGCTAGAATGAGACCAACCTTATTAAATCCTTCAAATAAAATATTAAGTTAAATGTTTTCTAACGTTATGAGGCATGAACTCTCTTGGTCATTGTTGGCTTATTGAGATAACTCAAGGTCACTTCTTTCTCGAGAAAAATAAATCATGGGTCATTCGATGACCCCGAACGTTAGGTCTAACTTAAATGAGTTATTGAGTTTGTTGAGATAACTCAAGATCCAATAAACTTATAATCAAGGATTGGTATTCACATAAGATGTGATAAAGACAAGGAGTTATCATACAAATGGAATTAGGAATTACATTAGATGTAATTGATAAGGAGTTACCTACCTAATCCTTTATGTATGGCTTGTTGAGATAACTCAAAGCTAATGCATGTTAGAGAATGGGATCCTAACCCACTAGGAAAACGAATCAAAAAAAATTTTTCGAGTACTATATTGAAGGTTATAGAACTTGAAAAAAATAATGAGAGCAAATATAGATTTTACTTCTTTAATTTATGCTTTATTTTATGTAATTTAATTAACCAAACCGTATGCTTTTCTATCCTATCAGATTACACAGTATGACTGGCAACACATCAATACGATCGATCATTGATAGAAGTAATGCCTTTAATGGAACAAACTTCCTCAACTGAAAAATGAATTTGAGGATAGTCCTCCAACATGAGAAAATTCTCTATACAATAGAGAAAGCTCTTCCAAATGAGCCTTATCCGATTCAAGTCGAAGCTCATGAAGAATGGGTCAAACATAGAGATGATGTTATCACTACTCAGAGCATCATGCTTGTTGCTATGACGTTGGAGCATAGGCGCCAACACCGAAGCTCACAAGCTTTTGATATCATAGCAAAGCTCAAGAGCTTATTTGAGGAGAATACTAGGCATGAGTGTTATGAGATAGCAAGAAAGCTCTTTAGGGCTAGAATGGATGACGGATCTAATGTCGAAAAGCATGTCACTAAAATGATAGGCTATATCAATCGACCGATCGAACTTGAAATTGGAATGGATGCTGAATTATCTATTGACCTAGTATTGTAATCATTACCTAATAGCTTCGGACAGTTCATCATGAACTTCAATATGATGCACATGCAAAAGACTCTTGGAGATTTATTGTCCATGCTAAGGAAGCTCAATCCGAAATTAACAAGAATAACAAAAGCTCCGTACTTCTAGTTAATAAGGAAAAAGGCATAGTAAAGGGCAAGAAAAAGCCTAAAAAGAAGAAGAAGCCTTCAACCGCACCTACCGAAGGAGTGAAAAAGGTCGAGGCTCAAAATAGCCAAAATGATGTAGGTTGCTTTCATTGCAACAAGAAAAGGGCATTGGAAGAGCAATCTGTAAGGAGTACCTAGAAGGGGTGAAAAAGAAGAGTTCTACCACCACATCGGGTATTTATGTTATTAATGTTAATCCTTGTATTTCTAAATTTCACCTCACTGAGCATATGATACTAAATGTGGTGCTTACATTTTTCAAATGTATAGGAGCTTAGAAAAGGAAAGAAGATAACTTCGAGGGAGAATATCTACATAACCAAAATGGATCAAAGAGTTGGACCATTAGATATAGGCATTTATGAGCTAACACTACCATGTTGGGATGTGCTACAACTCAATCATTATTATTTTAGTAGAGACTAAATATGTTATTTCCATATCTTGTTTTGAATAAGTGTTTCATTTTTAAGAATAATAGTTATTTTTAAGAATGAGTTTTTATGAAAATATTTTGATAATGATTATATATGTTAAACATAACTCCTAAATTTATAACATAAATACTAGAAGACTCTTATGATCTAAATAAACATTAATTAGTAAGAAATATCAAACTTAGTCATATAAGCAAGAATCTCATATCCGACCTACTTATACAAAAGGATATTTAAAATCATTAGATGATGTGTAAGGAATCTTGTTTATTTGACGAAAGGATATGTATCCCTTTTTAGTTGAAAAGAAGAAAGAGTTACTAATCAATATAGTCCTTATACATAGAGATGTATATGGGCCTATATTCATCCAAGTAAAAGGTGAACATATTTGTCACATAACCATTAATGATAGTGGATCATGTTATGGTTATAAGACACTAGTCCAAAACATTTAAAACATTTAAAAATTTAGACTTGAAAAATCATGAGATGAACTAGCAAGAGTTTTAAAGCATCTCGATTAGATCGAGGAGTTGAATACTTAAATACTAAAATGTTAGATCACTTAAAAGAGAATGAGATTCTCTATAGAGATCACATGTTAGACATGATCAGTCCATGATGAGTCAAATTAATATCCCTAATTATGAATGAAACTCCTTACTACAACCTTTGAAATAAATAGGATTCTAATCTATTGAAGATAGATCACATATGAGATATAGGAAGGGAAGAAAAATGAATTAATCTTCCCTTAAAGATTTAATGCTATAAAATGTACGTCAAAGGGTTTGACAAAGACAAAATGAAGCCTAAAATTAATAAAGTGTTAGATTGTAAGATACCCTAAAGTAAGATTAAGATGTAAATATCTTACCACTAGAACAAAGTATTGTTTCTTACTAAGCACACTATGTTCCTTGGAAAGGAATTTATGGATGCTAGAAACAGTGAGAGAAAATTTAAACTCAATAAGATTTGAGTAGACTCACAAATTAACACTTTAATAAAGAAATCATAAAGTAAGATGATTACAAATATTTGTAACTCTCTCATAAATAAAAACACAAGAATTTTAAAAGTTCAAAGAAAATTCATCAAAAAGACAAAAAAGATATGACATTTTCATCTTAACACATTGTGATGTAAGCCGTACAAGTGATAATGAAACTAATACTTTTGAAATGGCAATGTTAGATATTGATTCCTATAAAAGGCAAATAAAAGAGATATGTAGTTGATACACCCTAAGAGTTCCCAAGAACATGCAAATAAGATTTGCAAAAGGATAAGGTCCATTAATAGACTTAAGCAAGCCTCTAAGAATATAAATCCACGTTTTATAGAATGATCAAAGAGTTTGATTATTCATCAAAACAAAGATGAACCTTGTGTATATAAAAAGCTAATCGGAGCCTACTAAGTCATGGTTATTCAATACAAAATCACACCTTGACTATAATATTATTATCTTGCAAATAAAAGATTAAGGAATCTAGAAGAAAATTTTCAAAGATGGCATATGAGAGAAACCTATAGTCTAAGAGTATAGATCTATAAAGATAGATCACTTAGAATGTGATGAGTCTCTTAAGGTAGTTACAATGACATAATACTAAAAGGTTTAGCATGCAACAATCAAAGAAGGTTTTATTCCAATGTCATATAGTTTAATGACCAACAACAAAGGATCCATAGCACAAGCTAAGGAACCAAGGTCTCATCAATGGTCCAAGCAAGTACTATAATGCTATCACTTGATTATATAGATAAAAGGGTCGTAGTAGCATAAGAATAGAAAAGAACCATACTACAATAACATAGTTGACCCTACATTAAGTGCTCATCATAGCCAAAGCATTTGATCCTCACTCGATTGTCGAGACTAAGGGACATGGCTGGTTGGCTCTAGTACAAGTGAGAGATTGTTAGTTTTGGTGCCCAATATCCAACCATGTTTGAATGGACCCAAGTTAATGTATTATTGTATCATTTAATAAAGAAGTAATTCTATTAACTCTTATATTTACATGTTGATAAATTCATTAGAGTTAGATAGAAGTCCATATGATATGCATTTGTAATAGCGATTAATCGAAAGATATAAGATAAACACTAATGCACATAAATGATACATTAAATTTCCCAAGTCGTAGCATTATCAAGAATGGATATTGACAAATACGGATAGACTTATGAGTGCTATGCTCATGCTATATGATAGTTGTAGGAGATCTCACATTTATTGGTATGGTCATACCAAAGCAAGGAGTCGGATGATTTATGTTATAGAACATATCACCGAACTTGACTCGCCATGAGAACCTATTTGGTTTTAGTCTATGAGAATCTCATATGCGATGGGTACAAATGGTCCTTAGACTTGAAATCATCACGATTATTTCATTGGAGGACTTATGCACTTTGAAACTCGTTTCAATAGACCCATTAATGGGTTGGACGTAGGTGATTCATTGGGTGCACTAGGAATCCAATAGAGATAGGTGTATGAATAAGATAAGACATGTCATTTCTTATATGCTAAAGGACTTATCACATTGCACTTCGATAAATGTCTACTCAAGAAATATGTGGTCACAATCGGAGTATGGCAATAGAGCATAGTTGATTTACTCTAAGAGCTAAGACATTTGAAAATTAAAGAAAAATTGTGTGATCATGATCGAATAAGACTAATAACCAAGTTCGAGATCACACTATGATAAGTTGACATGAGGACTGAATTGTATAGTAACCATACTCGTGAAAGGTAATAATGGATTAACTAATCCTTCTAGAGAATTGGGTAGTCATGGTGTCTTGCTAGAGGTCAATCTTGATTTATGTATTAAGAGATTAAAAAGGAGTCTTTTATTCTCGATACACCGCCAATATATCTAGGAGCCTATTGAGTCACACGCATAAGTTTAAGTATTCACATTACAAATGAGAAATAAATATATTGAAAAAAGTTTCTAATTATAAAAGTTTTCTATTTTAGAAAGAGTTTCTAAAATGGAAAGTGTCCTATTTTAGAAATCGATTTTCTAATTTGAAAGTTAGTTTCAAATTTGGAAATAAAGAACCTAAAAGGAAAGGAGTTTCCTCATTCGAAGTTAAAGGGTATCTTGGAATATTGTTTCCTAATGTGGACCTCATCAAAATAATCTAAGAATATTTATTTGGATAATCCAAATAAATTAATTGGGCTAAAATAGTTTTGGCCCATTAGATTTAATTAAAAAGCTTAAAGATAATTTTGGTGGGAGGATAAACATCAACCTTATTGGATAAGGATGAATGTTTTAAAGATAAACATTAACCTTATTGGATAAGGTTGAATATTTTAAAAGATAATAATCAAGTATTCCATATATAAAGTAACTCCTCATCCTTGGAGGATAAGGAAGCAACAATCTAAAGTTCTTTATAGACTCAAACTTGCCTTTCTTTTTGTCCTTAGAGGACAAAGAAACTCTTCCCCTATAAATAGGAGGATAGGTGTGGCGTGAAAGGAAGATGATTAACCATAGAGTATTTTGGCTAAGTTAAAAAAGAAAAGAAAAATTCGGCTATAAGAAAAAAAAGTTAGGGTGAAAAATTTCGGTTAGCCCTAAAAAATCACCTAAGGCATACGGCCAAGAGAGTAAATAAAGGACAAAATAGTTTTCTCCTAAACTCTAACAAGAAATACTTTTTCTTTCTCCTTATGGTTGTCGTAAAGTTTTCCGGGATTGATTTCTAGAGAAAATACTTAATTAGAAAAGGTGGAGCTAGCACCCTATTAATTTTGAGTGCTTCTTAATGGATACTTGGGCTACATGGATCGTCAATGAGGCTGGACACTTGGATGGCTAATCAAAGAAAAGAAATTTTGATCCACGCTACAAGAGGTAATTCTTTACTTTTAGCTTATTATTCATATATGTATAATTAGTAGATTAAACGGCATGATCTTGGGCCCTTAGATGGAGAAATTTTTTTGTTTATTCCGCACCTCTATAAGATGCATGATCCTTCATTGTATTTTACAATTTCATCTTTTTCACTTTGTCTTTGCATAAATATCCATTTATATTCTACTGGCTTAACATCTTCGAGTTTCTTGACTATGTGTCCAAAACTTACTCGTTTCATGAGAGACTTTAATTCTTCCTAGATTGCTTCTTTCCATTTAAACTAATCATCTCTATGTCGATAGTCTTCAATAAATTTAGGCTTAATATCCATTCAAAATATCAATCATAACATTATATGTAAAAATATTATCAATGAATATTTATTTTTGGCCCTATCTTCTCTATGTATTAACATAATTTATCAAAAAAAAAATTATTTTCCTCAAGTATTTGGGCTTCTTCGCAAGCCTATTATCAAAAGTATCTTAAACCATTTTATATGTCTTCTTTATATTTTCATCTTGACTATTTTTTCTTTTTTTTTTCAAGGATTTTTATCTTTAGAATCGATCGGTCTTCCACACTTTAAGTGTGCTTTAGATTCATTTGTTATAACATTAATAGGTTGTCCTTCGAAGACATCGATTCTAATAGGAGCATTCTCAATGAGAACATCCGATTTAGTTACTCTCTTTGGATTAGAGAATGCATCTAGCGGTTAATTTGTAAGATTTTGTCAATGAATTATCCTCTAAACTTTAAGTTCATATTATTTTATGCGAGGATCAAAATGATATAAAGATGAAAGTTCCACGTAATTTCTTTTTTAATATTTTCAATCGCTTATTCGCTTATTCTCTCTCCCTAATATTAGAAAAATTGCTTCATCAAAATAACGAGTTAGCAAATCGAGATATGAAAACATCTCTTGTTAATGGTTCAAGATATTTAATTATAGAAGGAGATTCATATCCAGCATATATTCTCAATCTCCTATGAGGATCCATTTTAGTTCATTGTAGAGAAGTAATTAGGACATATACGGTACATCTAAAAATCCTTAAATGAGAAATATTAAGCTCATGGCTAGAAACAAACCGAAAGAGAGAGAATTTCTAATAACTTATAAGCATGATGCAAATAAGTGTTGCTGCATATAAAATTACATGTCCCCAAACATAAATATGGATTTTTATTCTCATAAGTAACGATCTAGTTATCAATTGGAGACTCTTGATAAATGATTCTCCTAAATCATTCAAAGTATGAACATGAGCAATAGGTTGTTCAACCTTTATTTCAATAGATATATAATAATCATTAAATTCATGAGAGGTAAATTCACCGATATTGTCAAGATGAATTATTTTAATGGAATAATCTAGAAATTACGCTCGTAATCAAATTATCGAGTTGATAATAAGCATACATATGACCATCTTATGGATGCATCTATTAAAATCATAAAATATCCAAATAACCCACATAGTGGATGAATTGATCTATATATATCACCTTGAATACTTTTTAAAAATGCTAAAGAGTCAATCATAATTTTATTTGTTGATAACTTAATAATAAGTTTGCCTTGAGAACATGCGGACATGAAAACTCATTAGATTGAAGAATCTTCTAGTTTTTTAACCGATGTTCACAAGAATTTTTAATAATTTTTCCATCATAATAAATCCAAGATGGCCTAACTAGTCATGCCACAAAATGAAAGAATTAGTAAACTTCTAGGTTGCCATAACATTTATTTTAACCATTTGAATATTTGTGTAATAAATGCTAGAAGAGAAAAAAGTAATTTTTTCAATACATATTTTTCTACCCGATGTAATTTTTGTAATATATAAGTATTTAATATTCTTAACATTTGTTATCTTGATAAGATATCCATTTAGACGAATATCTTTGAAACTCAATAAATTTTTATAAGACTTATGAGAGAATAATGTATCATTTATAATCAAATTTGCCCCTCCGGATAATAATATATTTACTCTTCTAAAGCTTTCAATTAAATTAACACTACAAGAGCTTTCATTAGATTGAAGAATTTTTTAGTTTTTTAATAATTTTTTGCATCATAATGAATCCAAGATGGTCTAACTGGTCATGACATAGAATAAAAGAATTAGTAAACTTTTGGGTTGCTCTAACATTTATTTTAATCATTTGAATATTTGTGTAATAAATGCTAGAAGAGAAAACAAGTAAATTCTCCAATATATATTTTCTACTTGAGGTAATTTTTGTAATATATAAGTATTCAATATTCTTAACATTTATTATCTCGATATGATATCCATGTAAACGAATATCTTTGAGACTCAATAAATTTATATGGGACTTAGGAGAGAATAATGTATCATTTATAATCAAATTTTCCCTTCTAGATAATAATATATTTACTCTTTCAAAGCTTTCAATTAAATTAACACTACCAGATATAGTATTAACATTAACCTTGCCTATCATTAAATTAGAGAAATACCTTTTATTTTTAAATATGTGTGTGTGTGTGTGTGTGTGTTGTAACTATCACGATGCAATAAAAATTATAAGAAAGCATAAAACTTCTTTATTTATCAATAAAAAAGGTAATAAGATATTAATTTTAATGATTATTATTAATCTAATGATCTTTTCTTTCGAATCTTCAAAAAAATTAACAATATCCGAATGTGTTAAATTACCGAAACCTTCAAGATGAATATTATCAAAATCATTATTTTGATATATAAAATTTATCTCTATATTACTTTCTTTCTTTTTCAACGAGGTTTGATAAAGCTCAATGAGGCACTTTGGTGTATGACGAGTACGTGACCAATATCGTTTCATACCACATCTATAACATTTATTTTCAAAATGCTAACTTGATCCATTATTATTCTTTTCTTATTTCTTTTCATAATTTATTCACTTCTTGTTGTGAGATGAATTATTATGATCATCTTGATTATAATGATAATTATTTTGATCATGACTATAAATATTGTACCGACCACATCCATGGCCACGACCACGTCCTTGTCCACATCTAAAATTATTATAACGTGTCATATTCACTTCGGGGAATTGAGTAGACCCGATTGGACAAGATTCATGGTTTTTCATCAGCAACTCATTATTTTGTTCAACCATAAGTAGACATGAAATCAATTCAAAGTATTTCTTAAAACCTTTTTCTCGATAATGCTGCTATGAGAGCATATTTGAGGCATGAAAAATAGAGAATAATTTCTCTAACATATCCGAATCAATAATATTTGTTTCACACAATTTTAGTTGAAAACCAATTCTAAATACTGTAGAATTATATTCACTTACTCGTTTTGAAATCTTATAATCTTAAGTGTATCCAATCATAACGAGCGTTTGGAAGAATTGCCATCTTTTGGTGGTTATACCTTTCCTTTAACTTTTTTCACGAGTTCAAGTGAATCTTTTACTCTTAAATTTTTAGTTTTCAAATCCTTATGGAGATGATGATGAAGGAAGATCATTGCCTTAGAACAATTTTATAAGGATTATTGATTATCATCCATGATTTTTTATCCAAGACCATTACCATTTAAATATATCTTAGCATCAAACATCTATAATAAATAATTCTTACTTGAAATGTCAAGGGCCACAAAATCAAGCTTTATGAGGTTTGATATGATAAAAATTCTATAATACAAGATATAATAATAATGTTAAAAAATAAGAACAAATATAATAATAAAATTCAAACTTCTCAAACAATACACATTAGATCATTAGAATATATATTAGACCATTCAAGTTTTTCAAACACAAACTATATGTACCATTAGATTTAAAGTAAAAGATAAATTAGATATATACCTCTTAATAGTCTAAAAGATTTACATCTTTTGATAGAGTAATCATGCTGATAACATGTTATTAAAAAAAAAAAAAAGGCAACAATAGTAGAATTGAAGAGAAAGAAGATAGAAAAATGAATTCATTATTGAATAAAGTGAATATAAGAGGTGTTGTTCCTAGCATACAAAAGCAACATAATTAAATAAGATAAATTAACACAATAAATAAATAAATTTATTATAAATTAAAATAAATAAAGAACTAAAATTTTTTATCTTGATCATCAAATAATTCAGGATTAAATCATGTTACCATATTTCACGAGTGTAAAAATGACCGAATCGGTAAAATAATTTTATCATAATGTTTAGGTGATCGACTTGAGGCATAGCCGAGTTACTTTTCCGAGACAATACACGTCATCCATATAATTTATCTGATACAATGGATCAAAAATATATTACACGTCATCTCGGGGATAAAATAAGCTCGACCACCTTGTCGTGTCTTATCAAATTTACAATATTTATAAGACTTGAAACTCTAAATATATTAGCACCAATCTTACTCAAAGATAATATAAATAAAAAAAATACATGGATTTTTAGTGGGAGAATAAAGAAGATAAAAAATAGATATTTGTATTTATTATTATTATTATTTTGTTAAAGAGAGAAAATAATTTTTCTTTTATTATCTTTAGCCAAGAAATAAAAAAAACATCTTATCACTTTTGTCAAGAGAAACAAGTATATATGCCGCATATTGCTTCTTCTTTTTTCTTGTGTACTTTATCAAATAAACAATAGCATCTATACATAGGCATTGTGAAAGATCTATTAAAATGAAAAATTAAATGCAATCATCATTTCTTAAACATTAAAGAATGCAATCGTTTCTTAATTGATTAAAATAATATAACTCTTGTAACAAATGTATTTTAATGTACCATATTAAATGATGCATTGAATATTTTATTATTCATGTTGTTATTTAATAATAATAAGTATAGTATTCTATATTTTATTAAAAAATAATCCAATAATTCCTCACTTATTTTTTTAAAAAATAATATATATATATATATATGTGTGTGTGTGTGTGTGTGTGTGTGTGTGTGTGTGTGTGTGTGTGTGTGTAAGTGTAAGGAAACAAATATAATACATAATAAGAATGTCAATGGCTTAAACCCTTAGTGTTTCAACAATATTGCTTTCAAGCTAATAGTGAACATTGTCTTGAGCTAAAGTTTTTTAGAAGAAACAAATATTGTATCACATTTGTTATATTTAGGTACTCGCGATAATTTTCAAAGTCGGTACATTAATGGCCTTGTGCTTGATCTCGGCTTCTATGAGGGTTCTAGAGAATTAGCCCGATTCTTGTAGGAAGCGACCCCACTTCCTCACTCATAAAAGTGTGTCTATCAAGGATGCTCTCATAACTCTAACATCCCATTCATAAAGAACTATAGACCACATTAAAAGTTTCATTTAAAGAAACTTAACCTCTCTTTCATTATGGGATTCATGCACTACACCATAGGAATAGATATACGAGTATTGTAACTGAAACAATTATGCATGTAATCAAACCACTCTATGCTTGTTCTTCTTTTTTAACCTAGTTCTTAGGATCTTCAATCCATAGGTAGAGTATCCACATAGGTGATTTTATTCTTTTCTCATCCCCTCGATGCATCATCTAATCCTTTGACTTTAGCTAAAGTTTTAATTTTTACAATTTTCAACATAGATACCCAAAGGATTAGGTAACTAGCACTTCAATTTATTAACTCTAAGACAAGTGGTAGGAATTTTTCATCCTTACTATTTTATCTATAGACAAAGTATGACATCCACTTGTTCTTTCGTTGGCATCCACTTGTTTTTTCATTAGCTTTGGGTTTTTTGTCAATTAAGTTTCACCACATATACATGAGCCAATTTTAATCATATTTATTTTTCATATCACTATCATTATGCTAAAACATGATGGCATTATTGTATTTTCTAATACAAAGGAAAATATTTAATATAGCCACATGTAAGTTTGATATCATTGCATCTCATCTATACAATAGGAATGTTAATATTTAGCTAGAGATTTAAATTTCTCAAAATATCACCAATTTTTTTATTAGACAATGTTATTACAGTACCATTTATCTTAATTATATAATAGGGGTGTCTCTAATCCCACTTATGAGATTATATCATCAAAACACCATCGAACTTTAATTGTACAATAGAAGTGTCACTAAAATCATCAATTCTCTCAATATTTTTGCTAAATATTTCATAAGCATCATTATACCTTTTGTATAATAGGAATGCTTTTACCAAATATTCCATAAGCATCACATTAAAAAATTTATGTGGCAAAAAAAAAAAAAAAAATCAAACATCATGAGAAAAAGTATGATAATTTATGATCATGAGAGAATTATGATAATTTATCTTGAATTACATAATAATTTTCTCAAACAAAATGTTAATATAATCTCATTTTTTTATGCTCCCACTAGTCAAATAATAAATAATTTTCTTGCTACCACTATAGACCAAGTGATGACATGCATTATTCTATTATTTCATCATCAAAATTCATAATTTATTCTTGTAGCTAAAAAGATCAACTGGATATATTTCTTAAAATAAGATAATATATGAAATTTTTATTTTCATAAAGAGAATAATATATAAAGGTCGTTTATTAAATCATATACCTTACTAGTTTATCTTACTAATAAGATTATTATTTCCACAATTTTTTTTATATTTTCGCAATTGGATATGATTGTTAAACTTAAATTGTAATGATAACTTCAAAAGTAGTAACATAAAAATAATTGACATTTAAAATACAATTGGTCTTAATTAAATTGATATATGACCTTTTCAAGTCTTAATCAAACAGATCATGTGAACCAATATTAATTTGCAAACATTCAATAACAAGAATTTATATGACAATTCATTTTTCCTCCTCTTTTTTTTTTAAAAAAAAATTTTGAATAATCACAATTTATAGATTAAAAAACTCAAGTATGGACCAATAAATATTCATACAAGAGTCTAAAATTACTTGCAAATATAAGTATCGCATACTTTCATCATAAAAAATGAATCTCAAATATATAGGATAATAATCAAAGAACTTTAGTAATTTGACATTTAAAATATTTGATTTTTTTTATAGTACTTATCATATCATAACTATCGTTGGAGATTTGAAATACTTTTTATCGACCAAGCTTTCATTGCCTCCAATGCCACATAAATTTGATTTACTTGACTTTGCATCCATTATGATCAACATATCCGTATAAAAATATTGAATATATTTCCTTTGTTGGCTTCTCATTTATCTCGGTAACATGACATCAATATAACAAATAATTTCAATGTTAATTATAATTGATCAATGTAAATCAATTCTCACTTTATTTATATTTATATCAACAATAAAATTTTAAAAAAATAAATCAACAACAAGGTTAATATCACAGATGTTAACTTTCAACACTATCAACATTTTTTACTTTTAATAATAATATTTAATAGAAAATCCTAAATTATAAAATACATTACGGATCAATATGTAAATAATCTCATAAATATACACATAAAATATATTAGCATAAAAGAATTTTTTTTCATCAAATATGATCTTGATGTCTCATTAGCCTCATGGAAGCGATAATTTTTCCAAGAGCTATACAACCAACCGAGGTGTGAGCAAAATATTTTATTAATACTTGTTTTATGGTCAATTAAAAACAAGCATCATCAAACATCAATCAAAAACCATAATAGGCAAATAGTGGCATTGACATTATAAATAACATAATATTAAATTTTATGTCAAAATATTGTTTTCATAATTTTAATCACAAAATCACAAACATAGGAATCATCTCAAATTGTTGTTTCTAGCACACAAAAGGAACATAATTAAATAATAAAAATTAATGCAATAAATAAATAAATTTATTGTAAATTAAAATAAGTAAAGAACTAAAACTTTTACCTTAATTGTCAAAGAATTTGGGATTAAAATCATGCTATCATATTTCAAGATGTAAAAATGATCGAACCAACAAAATAGTTTTACCATAATTTTTAGGTGACTAACTCGAGGAACAACTATGTTGCATTCTTGAGATGATACATGCCATTTGTAGAATTTATCCGGTGCAATGGATTAAAAATATATTGCACGTCATCTCGAGGATACAACAAGCTCAACCACCTTGTTGTGTTTTAACAAATTTGCACTATTACTAAGACTTGAAACTTTAAATATATTACCACCACTCTTATCCAAAGATAATATAAATAAAAATTATATGATTTTATAGTGGGATATTAGAGAAGATACAAAAAAACAAATATTTGTATTTATTTTTTTTAATTGCTAAAGAGAGCAAATAATTTTTCTCCTGTTATCTTTAACCAAGAAACAAAAAAGCATCCTGTCACTTGTGTCGGGAGAAACAAGTATATATGTTGCATATTGTTTTTTTTTTCCCGTGTACTTTATCAAATAAATAATAGCATCTATATATAGACATTGTGAAAGATTTGTTAAAATGAAAAAATAAATGCAATCATTATTTTTCAAACATTAAGAGCAATTAATACTTATAAAAATGGCAACTTCTTTTATAAAAAATGCAGTCGTTTCTTAATTGATCAAAATAATATAACTCATGTAACAAATGTATTTTAATGTACCACATTAAATGTTACATTCAATACTTTATTATTATTGTTATTGTTATTTAATAATAATAAGTATAGTACTCTATATTTTATTAAAAAAAATAATCCAATAGGAGGTAACAACTCTAAATAATTCTCCCAATCTCTACAAAATGCTTATACACAAATTAATGAATAATCAAACCTATTTATAAGCTTCAAAATTGGAAAGAGAATTACAATGGACTATAAATAGTTAAAAGTACATAAAATGTTGAATCAATTGTATTGTTTTTTCAATTTCTCATATTAAATGATGAATTAAATTGTATTAAGAATTATGAGTATTGAAGATATGAAAACCATATGAACATTCATATGGACATTCATTATTTCATAACAATGTTTTATTATGTTTTGTTTAAAAAAAACCTAATCTCAATTGACTTGCAAATTGATTAAAAAAAAAAAAGTAAACCATTATCATAGAATTTTTTTTTAAAAAAAAACTAAATTAAAAACGATATCAAAAACAGGAAAGGTGTTGTAAATATATTTTATTCAAACCAGTTCAAAAGTATAATTTAGAACTGAACAGGAAAAGTTTTAAAAATTAATGAGAAGGATACATTAAAAGTGTGCGTGGTCTACTAAATTATGAACATATATAACTTGTTTTAATCCAAAAACACTACGTACCGATAGAGTTCAAATTCGAGATTCATTAAAACTGTACTTTAACAGTTTGGCTACTGCTCAATTGAATATTTTATGAAAAATATATTGATACACACATATGGCTTGTCAAGAGTTTTTTTTTAAAAAAAACCTGAAGGAGATTAAGATGAACTAATTAATTAAATTAAAGATAGTGAAATTTCCCAGAAAACATGTATGATCAGTTGCACTTGAATAATGGCAGGGCAGGCTAGATTGTTTCCATCTCAAGATTTCATCCCACGTTCATACCTTTGACCAAGTTCCCAATTGCTTGCTATTCTTTTATTTATTTATTATTATTTATTAGGTGTTGACAAAACTAATTACTACTAAACTTCCTTCCTCGGGGTCATATCATAAAAGAAAATATATTAAGGGACAATTTTTTTTTTAATAATAGACCAATGGACACTGGCTGTACATATTCTTAATAATCTAATTGGTTATAAAGTATCATAAACTATTGTTTAGTTGGAAAAAATCCTTTTTTTTTTTTCTAATTTGGGTCTCAATCTTTTTTCTTTTTTTTTATTTGTAATTAAGTCTTTTTATTATGTTGATCAATTTCAGACCTTTCAGACCAATTAGACACATGTGAGAGACATATAAACCTATAAAACAATGAAATGTATTCTATGTTTAGGAATTTCAGAATATTTGTCATTATTTTAATGGTTCCATGTGTTTTTCATGTCACTTGAATTTAGTTAATGAAATAGAAAAACTTAATTGTAGATGAAAAAAAATTTGGAGACTAAATCAGGAAAAAGGAAAGTTTAGAATTTATTTTTTTTAACCAATAATTGAGAATACTTTATAATTAATTAGCTATTCGACTATTAATTTTTTCCTTATTTAATTTGGCTCCCATTTGTTATTTGTTTATTTTATAAAAATTGGCAAAGGCAACTTAAGTTTATTTTCTGAATTCAAAATTTTTTTTTTAATTCCGCTAAATTCACTTGCATCATTTATTCATCTATTGCTAACGTTTTTTATCAAGTCGTGTATAATTTCAGGTTTTTGGCGTTTTATGACCAAAAAATAAAAAATACAATGCAGCACGCAGTAGACATACATCAAAGCTTAAACTATGACGAATGGCAGATCCTATGTATGAAAGAATATGTAATTAACCCGATGACGTGTGAGATTCCATGTGACATTAACTTGGGGACAAATGCCACTACAGCTTTCTTTTATTTCATTTAAAATTTTCAAATGTGTGGGTGGGGCCATTTTCTAGTAAGTAAACAGGACGAGAGGCATGTCATCATTATTTATTACTTACTTGGGGGTTGAAAGAGTCAGAAGGAAGCAAATGACAGAATGCCAGAGAGATCGAGATTGGTGGTTCAATGTTTGTCCTTATGACGTGGTAGTCTTCGGCTCTGACTTTCCTAAATTCAACTCTACCAAAGTAATACCGTAACCTATCCGTACGTTTTGTTCGCTTTAAGGATCTTAATACTAACCCCTTGTTTGGATATTTTCTGTTAAAAGGAAAGAAAAGTAAGAGAAAAAACATTTATTTTTCATTTGTTATTTGGATAAGAGTAAAAATGAAAGGAAAGAACATATATTATTATATATTTACTATAATACCCTTATAATTATATTTCTATATTTAAATACTTATAATAAATTTGTATGAATATGTTTTTCATAAAAATAGCACAAATGATAATAAAATAAAAATCTAACATGTAGCATCTATCCGAAATGATAAGATGAATAATGAATCGTCTTTATATAATAATCGATAACCGTTTATTAATTAATTAATTCAATAGCCAATTTAGATTAATTATCAACATAAAATTAATTTAAATATGTATAACATGTATTATTATCTATTCATATGATACGTCGATTGCTTTTACCCATTATTTTCTCAGCTTTTTTTTATTAAAAAATTACTACTTAGCAATTAAACAAAAAGAGAGTATATTGTAGCATTGCGAACAATCATGAAAAGTCAATTGAATCATAAAAAATGAGATAAATTATATATTTTGACGAGATAGGCATAACTCGTTACTCGAGTGAACACTCTAAATTTACTCGTAAAATTTACGAGTTCCCGAAAGCCTAAGGTAGGCTTATTTTTCCGTCAAAAAGACTCAATCAAATGTAACCTACAACATCACGTTGTGGATGCCAACAATCTAAGACATAAAAATATGTTTAGCCTTTTTTTATTTTTTAACAATGATTTTTATTTCTTCTTTTACGATAACTCTAACAAGCGTTCGAGAGGTCTGTTTTAATGGATGCTTTGTGTTTGTTTTGGTAGGTTTTTTAGGTGGTTTTGAATCTAGTATATGGGTGTTTTTGGAGATGCTTTGGTGGTGCAAATGACTCGTCCAAAGGAGTTGCTTTATAAGGGTTTTGAGGGTCATTGTTACGGTTTGTGGCTGATTTTGGAGGCTTTGGGTAGGTGTTGGGTCCGTTTTGGGGTTGATTTTAGGCCTATTTTTTGAGGGTTTTTTGGGTGGTTTTCAAGTCTGGCTTGGGGGTGTTTTAGATGCTCCTTTGGTGGTTCAAATGACCTACCTAAAGGGGTTTCTCTATAAGGGTTTTGGGTGGCTATTGATAACGGTTTCGGGGTTGAGTTTGGGAGGTTTGGGTAGGTGTTGGGTTTGTTTTGGGATTGGTTTTAGGCTTATTTTTTTAGGGTTTTTCTTAAGTTTTTTTAAAGCTAGTTTGTGGGTTTTTTTAGAGTTTCTTTGGTGGTTCAAATGACCTTTCCAAAGGAGTTTCTCTGTAAGGATTTTTAGGGGGCTATTGGTAATAGTTTCAAGGCTGAGTTCGGAGGCTTTGGGTAGGTGTTGGGTATAATTTGGGGTTGGTTTTAGGACTTTTTTTTAGGGTTGTTTGGGGGGGTTTTTTGGTGGTTTTAAAACTGGTTTGTGGGTGTTTTTGAAGATTCTTTGGTGGTTCAAATGACCTATCCAAAGGGGTTGCTCTGTAAGGGTTTTAGGGGCTATTAGTAATTGTTTTAGGGTTGAGTTTGGGGGCTTTGGGTAGGTGTTGGGTTTATTTTGGAGCTATATTTTTAGGGTGTTTTGGGCTTTTTTGTAGCTATTTGAGAGCTAAAATTAGTGCTTTGGGGGAGGTGTTAGGTCTCCCAAGCACCGGATAAAAAAATGTGAAAGGGTTGAGGAATGAAATGATGACAATTTCTTATGTACAGTCATAGGCTAATTTGCAAAAACAAATCATGGCCCCCAAGTTTTAGCTTGGATTCTTACTTGTTTATCACCCTCAAGTTGTGGGTTTGATTTTCTTACGTGATTATAAATCCTAGTACACGTAAAATTTTAGATGGAAATTAATGCATTCAAAAGCACTACCCACGATCCTATCAATTAAGCCTAATAAAAAAAATTAATTACAAATTCATTTCCTCTACATGAGTAATAACTCTTGCATCAAAGAATGGATAAATGGAAACTCTAAATTATTTGACAAAGAAAGGATACGAACATTAGAATACAAGTTTACATCCACTATCCCAAGTACTACATATAATTAGGTAAGTTATAGGATCAAGTTGTACATACACATTACAAATAATTATGAAAGTCTTAGCATCAATTTGTTCAGCTACCACAATCAAGTTACATGAGTTTCTAGTTAAGTCATTACAATTTAAGATAACATCCACATATAATAGCCGCTAAACACACTTAAAGATCACAATACAACAAAAATTCAAGTGTGATTCAAATAAGTTCCCTTGCATTATACTTCAGCAATTAATTATGCACATAAGTAGCCTAGTCCGCAAAATAAAAAAAACAAAAAAAACAAGGAAGCAGAAGTGTACATTGAGTAACAATAACGGAACAGTTTGCAAGTTCAATAAATTTGAAACAATTGAAAAAAGCAACAAATTATACTCCAACTTGTGTATGATTAACTTACTTTCATCGACCACTTCTTTCAGCCATCACTCGTGTTAGAAATTCAAGTCTTCTATGATGAGGCAACCCAAAGAATTGTCTTGTAAGTGACGCATTATCGGCCAAAAAGCGATATGCACTCATTTGGAAGCTAGATTGCAATCCTATCGCTTCAAGCTCAATGAATATCTCATCCTCATGAAAAACATTTTGACGTCCCCTCTCTAAAATGGTCAATGACCTTTATTCAATGAAGTTTCCTTCTTCCAGTATTGCATTGCCCCTTTCTAAAATTTCCAACGACTTCTCTCGCAATTGCATTTCCTTCCTTCATTACTTCGAAGACTTATTTCATTCCTAAATGCACCATTTCGGATTGACTCTGAATTGCTTTCACCATATGAGATTTGCGTTTAGTGCCTCTGGATGAGTTTGTTTCTTCGAAATTAGGCGAAGCTACATACTCGGGAGTATAGAAGTTAACATTTGCATTATAGCTTGGCACTTGATTCCCCTAATTTGTTTCACTATCCGATGTTAAGTTATTATCCTCATTTAGATCAAATTGGCTCCACGAACCTTCCCTTTCCCACATCATCACCCTCTCTCAACACTTGGAGAACCCTCTCTAGTAGCTCTATCTTGGCCATATATTTGATACAATTTATCATAGTTGTTGATTCGATGATGCATCCACTTCGCGCTTCGGTTTTGCCTGCACATTAAGAGTAATTTATCATATACTTTGAAAGTAATATATTCATAAAAGTTATATATGATAGTCACCTAAATTAGCTCTCTCTATACCTCGAGTACTTGCTTCAAAAGTCTTTGTCTCGGGATTCCAGCCAAATCCACTTGCACCATGAAATAAGTCTTTCACCTCATTAAAAGTTGTCTTCAATGTTTCTTGTCTATTCGTAATATGGTTCTTTTGGATGTGATTCTCAAATTTAGCCCTTAGAACTCGCAACATGTTATCTAAGGTCTGTTGTTGTCCAATGTCCTTCCGGTCGATTACATTTGATATTCTCTTCAAGCATGTAATCAATTAATACATTATCCATTTCAATGCTCCAATAGATATTGCTTATCGTCCTGTGAACTCTTTTGCTACTTCCCCTATGCATCTTTATACTCGTAAAGCATCCATTTTAATTAAACAATTTTGTAATATACTTGGCAACTTGAAAATACGTTAAGAACACAAAAAATAGTCATAAATATTAACATTAAACACTTTATTAACTTCAATTAGTGTCATAATTCATACATACTTATATAATATACATAGCAAAAACATAACAATACATGTTAAAACTACGGACATCATTAACTTACGAGTAAAGTCATAACACATACATATTATTCTAATTCACATCAAAATATATTAATAAGAGGAAAAGCATTCAACTAATTGGTTTAGTTGCATTCTACAAATGTTGTTCATAGGAACTCCATATTTACATCATAATAGAATCTCGCAAAAGTGCCCCTTCTCTTGCATCATGATCAACATTGCGTCCACCATATATTTCTTGGTTATCTTGACTATCACGTTCAAGTAGCTCTCTATCGACTTCAGCAAGGATAGCATCATCAAGATCTACTCTAATCAAATAGTTATGCAATATAAAACGAGGCAACACTATATCCGTTATTGTATGAAATAAGTAATGTAGTTCTATTCCACTTATGATGATGGAAAATCTCTTTTTCATTATACCGAATGCTCTTTCAATGACATTTCAAAGGGAGACGTGATGATAGTTGAATAACTCTTTATAATTATGAGGGCCACGTATAGAATATTCTTTCAAATGTTACCGCACACTTATATATGGGGTGAGTAGTGTACTTTTTAGCGTGTAACTCATATCCACCAAATAATATTTTTCTATGACAAATGATTACATACGGTTATAAGATATGTAGTTACATTCGAAAACACGAGAGTAGAACTCTACATTAATTAAACCGACCTCGAGGAATTATCAATTTATCTTCCCTATCTAAAGCATTTTTTAAAATTCTTGAATCGAGGTCGTTCCCTCCCATCCAATTAAAACATACGTAAACTTCATGTCAAAGTCACAAGCAGCTAATACATTTTGTGTTGGCCAATCTTTTCAACCTCGATATCCGATTACAATATCATTTGGTACCTTAACATGAATATGTGTTCCATCTATTGCCCCAATACAATCCTGTATAAATGTATATGTATGAATGCTTTCATATATTATATAATTGTTAAATAAATAAATATCTTAGAAAAGTTCCATATGTAAAATATAACGAAGGTTTCTTACCTTGAAAAAAGGAAAAAATCTACTACTATTTCTAATATGTGGTGGAACCTACGAACCAAGTGGTTGTTTAAGGAGTTTGCTTTCAAGAAAAATCACTGCCCGCAACACATGATGAAAATGTCGACTAATAGTTTCACTCGACCAATGAAATAAAATACGAGCTCTCGATTTTTTCAGTTATGACCTAAAATGTGGAGGAACTTAGCAACTTGCTTCTCTACGAGTTGCTCGCCTATAGTCCTTCAAATGATCGCTTCCTCTCAACATCCGACATAAGTGGAAGAAAGCTTGAGAACTCATCCGTACAATATCTCGACAAGACGTCTCACTTGAAGTTAACCTATTTAGTAATTCTTGACGTAGATGATCTCTTGCAACACTTCCTTTGGGTATAGGTTTACGAACTACAAATGCTTGAGCATTAATTAGGTGTAATGCATGCACAAGATGACAAATTAGTTGTAGAATGGCCATTCGGTGTCTTTTTTCCAATTCTTCAAGATCCATTGATGCCATTCTTGACATTCCTTAATTTTTTTCGAATGTTTTGCAACTTTTTCAGGACCGAAATAACACCACCATTTGATTGCAACAAGTTCTCGTTCAGTGCATTACATCTTTGTTCTTCATCATTCATGTTCTCAATGACATTCATTTCCATCTATGTTAAATGCAAAATATTATAATATTACTATATAAGCCAATGTCATAAAAACATAAACTACTTGAAAGTAAAAAGTACACACATGTAGCATTACATAGTATAGAAACATAGATCAAATGATATATGTAGATAGATTTCGGGAAAAAAATATATTTTTATAATAGCCAAGGATATAAAAAACTTACCTCTCTTGATTACGGAAGATATGTCTTATCATAAATCAAAACCAGTTGACAACCCTCTACTCACTATTCTTCTATCTAGCATTAAATGTTCATAAAAACAAATGATTCAACAATTCAAATGAATTTTAAAAAACTAATCCAAAGCAATCTATATTACAAATCAAATTGACATTTACAAAACTAAACAGAAAAATTGATTGTAACTAAAATAACAACCCAAATTATGAACCATCAAACAATATATATATATATATATATATATATATATATATATATATATATATATATATATATATAACTTGGCTAACAAATACCATACAAAAAAAGGAAAAAAAAACAAAAACATATAGTAAGAACCGAATAAAGAACAGTAAATACTTTCAATGCAAATGCAATAATAGTATTTGAAGGTGTTATTTGATGAAAAAAAATCTTAATGACATAGCAGGTAGCTAGCTAGTGTTGGAGATGGGTGGTAATAGAATTAAGCCTTAAGATTAGAGCTAGCTAGTGTTTTGATACACATTTACATGGGGCTAGCATCTACCAAGAAGTGAAAGGGGATAGTCCAAGCTTCCATTTTACATTAATTACATTTCGTCTTCTCTCTTTGAACAAACATCAATTACATGTTGAGGAAAAAATTATAAAGTTTTTCTTCCCCATTTTTGATGGAACAAAAAATAAATGAATGTGCATGTGTGAGACATTGTGAATATATATTAATATTGACGGGTTGAATTGATGATTATCATTTTTAGTAATTTGGGTGGGATGTTAAAAAGTATCGCTAAGTGTATTAATTAAATGGTTATTTCTATAACTTTTTTTATACAATTATCAATATATTTTTCATCAATTATCAAAAAAATTGATAAGAATCATAATTTATTTGATGAATTTAGGAGTATCCCATATCAAAAACTATAACTATTTAAGTTGCAAAAAATTGCATGTACTCGTTACAACATGCACATCATATAAAATGACAATTCCGAATCATGTTTCTTATAACAATATGAAATTTCAACAAGCAAGTTACCATATCTAAGTGAGACCCATCAAACAAGCATGTACAACAAAAATCATTCTGTTGCTCTAACTGTTGATTTCAATATATTTTTCAAGAATGGCTTCCTTTAGCTTTGCACTCTCCTCTTTTATTCTATTGAGATCTTCCTCCTCATGTTCAACTAATTTCAATGCAATCCTGTCTTCAAAATCATCTTATTCATCTTCATCTCTGAAACCACATATTAAAAACATAGAAGTTAGGTCAAAAAACATGCCGGCCAAATATATATTTTCTTGAAGTTAAAAGACGTTTTGAATTGAAGTAAGCATTTCAATTACTATATTACGACCAATCATTTAGTTATTCATATTTTGTTCCTTTCAAAGGCTCATATACGATTAAGCACCTTATACTTAGATGTAAAACAGGTAAATAATGAAAAGGCCAATACAATTCAGCATCGAGCATATTAGAAATTCACCTCATGAATGAATTTTCTCCAAGAAAAAAATAAAATAAAGAAACACTCCAATGTTCCCAACACAAAACATATACATGTATTCTTGTAGTCTGAAATGTGATCCAATGAATATTTAGTAGTTCATAGAAATCCAAAATCATATGTATACCGAACAAGCTAAGTCCACAAACAGGTTTCGGTTTTTTAATTTTGGTCAATTTTCGACCAAACTCGTCTCACTTCTTTCTCTTTCGATACGTAGAAAGAACTTCCCTCTCCTTGCCTTTCATCTTCTTCTTTCATCAAGACTAAAAAACCTTCGAGAACGAAATGATATCCCCCTCTAAGCAAATTTTCCTTCATTTTCTCAAACCCAACCCAGTTCGCTCATTCGGTTGTCTCCCTCTTCAGATGTCTCACTTACCCACGAAACCCAAAAAGCCTTCTCTCTTCTAGCGGTTGTGTCATACCTTAAAATTTAGTAGACATAGAAAGAAAATAACAAATAATAAACAAAAACCCTTTGCCATCCGCTTTGTTGACGGGGAGAAGGTCAAACTTGAGAAACTTGTAGCGAGTAGGGAAGGAAAAAATTCGTGTATTTTTTCATTTTTAGTCTAGTTTTGACATTGAATTTCAAACCGAAATCACATAACACATTAAAGATCAAACACAAACCATCTTATAAAAGACAAAGAACAAAATGAAACAACAAATTACCCGCCTCGCTTCCGCTAAAACTTTGGATGAACTACGAATGAGTGTAAGCTTCGTTGCTCGGAAACACCCAAACGAAGGATTCGAAAGATCTCCCTTAGCCCTTTAAGAAAGTCTGGACGGACGAAGTCGGAGATGAAGGCCAATTAACAAAACGAGAGTAAGGATCTCTTCTCTTCGGCACGACGAGGGCTCTTCCGGAACTCTTTCTAGATAGAAGAAAGCAACCAACAAAAACGGACAACAATCAAGGGAGTGGGGCGGTCTCATCCCATGAAAGGTAACGAAGGACTACGAGCTTTCCCGTTCGAGCTTACCTCGCAAATGGATGAAGAGGCGGATCTATTTTGCGGATCTGTTTTGTTATTAGTAGAGGTTAGAGAAGGAGGGGGACGAGTCGGGGAAAGGGTAAAAACTCGAATGAAAAAAAAAATTGTTAAGCATCACGATTTTCTTCCAGTTTCCTCCCAATTTTGGGAGGAAAATGGGTCCCTCTAAAAAGACATTTGTTTAATATTTTTTTTTCTTTCCACTCGCTTTCCTCTCCAAACAAAACAAAGAAAAACTTTCCTTTCCTCCCTATTTTCTTTCCTCTCCTCCACTTTCCTCCATATCCAAACAAAGGGTAAGACGACCTATTACTCTACCGGTCTCCTCTTCGGCGCCCATTAGTACATGATGGTCAAACGTTGTTTTGAACGAGTAATCGGAGATAACAATGGATGAATAACTGAATTATTAATTTAATTTTTTATCATACCCAATAAACCAATATTTTATGCGTTATTTATTAAAAAAATTATTATATAAATCTTTATCAAGTCCATACCCAATTCATATTAATTTATCTACTCATTTAATATTTATTAAATACCTGCCAAATTTAATTTATAAAAAATATCCATTTTAGTCCTTATAGTTTTTTTTAAAAAAAAATTGTTCCTTAAATTTTTTTTTTTTTTTTTGTATTTTGATCATTTATTCATAAGTTGTTTTGGTTCTCAAAGTTTTCAAAAAAAAAAAAAAAACTATTTTGATCCATAATTTTTAAATTTTATGTAATTAGATCCATATATTTTAATACAAAAATCTAAATAAATTAATGTGTATTCATAGGATAAAAAATGGATACCCATATCTTGAAATCATATCGGTAAATATATATTTTTTCCCCTTATCTACTTCAATATCCATTGGATATTTTTAATAGATATTTATTAGGTCGGATAAAACGAACACTTGTTTTATATCTAGCCTATTGCCATCCCTAATAGTAATTGAGCAATGTTACAAATTAATGGTTATACCTGTTTTTTTTTTCCTTAATGTATCTCAAGCCCAAACGCATAGACTAATCCATCACTCGTTCGATTGGATGCATAAAACGGATACGGCTATCTAAGAAGTTTTCTACATACAAAAAAACTCGAACTTGAAACCACTTACTTAAGCGATTGAGAATTGTTATACCTTTTTTATTTTAAGATAATAACACAACAATTTGTATTTTGATAATTTTTACAATTCAATATGTAATATTTTTTTTCCTAAATGAATGCATGTATTCTTAAGACTATAATAACCAAGTAAATTTTAAAAATATAACATATATGACATAAGAACATTGATGATATGTCATTTAAGTGATGGATCACAATTATGATATAGATATTAATTATAGATGTGGCTAATTAGTGATATTAATTACATAGAAAAATAGTTTTCGAGAAACTTTTCTTCTTCTTCTTTTTTTTTTTTTTTTTTTGAAAAGTTTGAAATATAATTAAAAATAATCTAACTTAATATGATAACTTAATAATGGTCTTCTTATCTAACCTAAAACAATTGTAATTGTATTTTTTATATCTTTTTTTTAATAATCATAACCATAATTTATAATAGTTATTTGTGGTAATCTAACTAAAAAATTATTATGTCATCTTATTCAATTTAAAATTATCATGAAAAAGTTATATTTATTGTCATAACCCATTTTTCATCATTGAATAATTATTTTAGAGGTTTGTTTCATTTAATGTATATTTCCCAAGAATTTTTATTTTATGATTATTATTATGTTTGTTTTATTTAATTTTTAATTTTTATTTAATTTTTCATTCATCATTTTGTCGTAAATACAAAAACAAGGAAAAAAACAAAACAAAACAAATAACTTGAAAAGACAAGAAAAGAGGATCAATTTTAGCTTGATTAAAGGACTAATTGGAAACTAATTTAAAAATTGTGTGGATCAATTCAAAAATATTAGAAATATTAAGGAAAGAATTAGGAGTAATTGAGGGTCAATTCATAAAAAATAGAACAAGATGGACCAAAATGCTCTAAACAAAGGAACTTGATTGCAAAAAAATCAAAGAGTAACGAGACTAAAATATAAGAAAAGTATGAATAGGGAGACCATTTTAAACCCGCTAAACCTTCCCAAAAAACAATACCTCCTCCCCCTCTTCTAACCTTGTTGGCATTCTTATCTACATCCACATCTCATGTATCAACCTTATCTCCTCAAAACTCAAAACAAAAAACACAAGACAATAAAATTTATTCTTAACATCCATTGATTCTCTCCACTCCCAACCTTATAAAGAAAACACATAAAAAAGCATGCAAAGGAGAGAGAAGTAGACAAGTTGGAGTTTCTGTACTCATCAAAAGGAAATAGATGAGATTAAGAGAAGAATATTTAAGGATAGAGAATGAAGCTAGGGTAAGATAAAAACCAAGAGAAAGAAAAGAGAAAAGGGGGTAACATTTTTGAAGGGTGGCTTTTTTTTTTTTTTTTTTGGAGAGAAAAAGAGTGAGAGCAAGAGAGAAAAGAAAGGAAGGCAGAATTGAAAGAGAAAGAAGGGTTTGTGAAAGAAAAAGAAGAACTTGGAGAGAACAATGGAAGAAGAAGTAAAAAAGAAAAAGAAAAAACACCATGCATGCATCTCAACTAGTTTGGAAACAAACTAATCTATCAACTTTGAGCTTTTAAACTATTTTTTAACTTTAATAGGTAATCTCCTACTCTTTTTACTTCATCCATTGTAAATATTAGTAGATAAAAAAGCATTTGAATGTCCATTGATACTAATAGATCTCATAATCAATCTAAACCTAGTTTGAAAACAAACTAATCTATCAACTTCGAGCTTCTTAACTATTTTTGTTAACTTTAATAGATAATACTTACTCTTTTTACTCCATCCATTGTCAATATTAGTAGGCAAAAATGCATTTGGATGTTAATTGAAGCTAATAGATCTCACATTTAATCTAAACTCTAATGAATATGAATGATGGTTGTGTTTTACGTGTTTAGCACACCTTTATATGTTTTTTGCTTTTTTTATTTAAAAAAAATCAAAAACACCATATACTTGTCTCTAATCCATGTATAAAATTTCAGATCTTTAGGATTTAGGATCGGTTCTCGTTTAAATCACCTTATTGGTTATGATAGTAGTGATTTCTCAAGTTAGAAATAGGTTATATCTTGTTTTGTATGTGTGAGGTAGCCTTACAAATTTTATCTCTTGATTATTTTGTATGAATATCATCTATTTGTCTCTAATCTTTGTGAGAAATTTTAGATTTTTTAGGACATAGGATGATTGTTCATTTAAATCATCATGTCGACTGCTATGGTATTTTATATGTTTTACATTTCCTCGGATGTTTTTTATATTTTGACTTTTTTTTTTTTCATAAGAGCATTTGCTACTTGAAATTCTAAGCCGCCTTATTAATATACCTTTTATCCGAACAATCATTCCAAAAGAAACTATGCTAAAGAGACACCAATTTTCTTCCCACTCTTTTTGGCAATTTGAAAAGAGAGAGGCAGTAAACTAGAATGTTGGATAACAGTCTTAACAAAACAAATCCTCATTTTCAAAGATAACCTTTCCAAGTTTTTAATTTGTATTTGGCTTTATCACCCACTAGGTTCCAATTAGAGGCATGTATAGGGCTTGCACCAAGAGGCAAACTAAGGTATTTTTAAGAAAGCAAACCCTCTTTACACCTCAACACATTAGTCATACAAAAACAGTAAACATCATCAATATTACTTTCAATAAGAGAGCTCTTGAAAAACTTAACCGTTAAACCCAAAAATAATTCAAACCAATGTAAAATCCCCTTTACATTCAACAATTGTTCTAAATTATTAACAAAAAAACAAATCATATCATTTGTATACTGAAGATAACTAATGGTAAGATCCCCATCCAAATCAATGCCACTAAAAAGACCACCACTAGTAGCTCTACCAAACAGAACTAATAGACCTTTAACAAGAAGATTAAACAAAAATGTTGACAATGGATCAACCTGTCAAATAACTCTATAAATATTAAATTCAGTGTTAGAAGACCCATCAATCAGAATTGACGATCTAGTTGTGCTGATACACTACAAGATACAAACCCTTTATTTTGAACCAAAACCTCATATATTATATGATCTGCAACTGATAATCTCAAAAGATAAAGTGAAATGCTTTCTGAAAATCCATTTGGAGATTAAAACCTTTAATACGCCATCTTTTCATGTTGTCAATAATCGCGTTAGGCAAAATAGATCTATCAAGGATTTGCCTACCAAAAATAAAGGTTGATTGACTTTCGTGAATAACCTCATGCTTAATATTCCTAAGCCGAAAGGCCAAGACCTTGGCAATAATCTTTTAAAGATTGTTAACAAGAATAATGGGTCGGAAATTGGACAAATTCTGTCCTTAAAACTTTCTACTTAAGAGTTACATAGGTATTATATATTTGCTTTGGTATAATCTCAGTTCTGAAGAACTCAGATACTATACCATAGATATCATCACTAGTCAAGTCCCATATCTGCTTATAAAAGGTGCAGTTAAATCCATCTAGACCTAGTGCATTATAACCCTCGCAACTCCATATCATATATTTTACTTCGATTTTAGTTACCAAGCACTGCAAATCAAATGCAGACACATCACTTAACTTATGGAATCCAAGAACACCCATGGTTGAACGGTCAAAAAAAAAAAAAAATAGATGAAAACAAGTCAAAGAAAAATCGAACAGTCTCATTCTTAATATTAGAAGGATTAGCAAATTATGACCACCAAATGAAATAGTAGAGATAACATTCCTACACCTTTTAATCGAAGCGGATAGATGGAAAAAAATTTATGTTGCGCGCAACCACCCAGCCAACACCCATTCGCTCTCGCTTTCAGTCTCCATAAGCTTCTAACTTCTAACTAATAGCACCAAATAGAATTGCAAGCAGATAAAATTAATAGCACCAAATAAAATAAAATAAAATAAATAAGTAAAGATAATGATGTGAATATAAATAAAATATGATGATGATGATTGTAATAATTTTAATAACCCATTTTGACTCTCCATTTATTTTCATATAAAATTAAAAATTAAAAAAAAAGAAATCCAAATTTTTTTAAAAAATGGAATGTTGCATAATTTTTATTCTTTATGATTTTTATGCATTTTTATAAATTTCTAAGATTTTAAATTTTTTTTTTAGAATTATCCCCTAGTTTAATTTAAAAAAGGAATAAAAAAGAAAAAATAATAAAAATTGAGAAGATGATTTGTGACCCAAATGAAAATGATACGAAAAGCGAATACCAAGTGAAATTCAATTAGGAATATAATTGAAAAGAAATAAAAATCAAGAAACTTGATTGATTCGTAATAATGTTAATTTTATTTGTGTTAGAAAATCTAGAAATATTTAAGTTGTGAGATTTATTTTAATGTATATAGTTAATTCGAGTTTTGATATCGAACTAATGAGTCTCCTATTTATTAGGGATAGATGACGATTCAATATATTTTATCCAATAATAAACATAGTAAAAAATAATAATGAGTCAAGTTTGGTCAATTTTATTTAGCATTTCATGTAAATATTTTTAGTTAATTAGACCATTTCTTAACATGCTAAACTTGTCGAACTTTAATATGGATCCGATGTTAAATAGACAAGGCTCCTAAATTTTAGGATCCAACATTAATTTAATACAATGTTGCAAAAATAAAAAATATACAAAAAAATGATTTCAATGATTTTTTTCTCACATGCCTCTAAATACAATACCTTTAGTTTAAAAGAAAGAGTTTTAAGCAAATTTAACGAGTTTCCTATCCATTAGGGACGGATACTATTAATTAACCAATCACATTTTAGTAATTATGTCATTCTTTAACATATCGATTATTTTGAGACTTAAAATGGATCTAATGTTGAATTGACAAGATATCTTTATGAAGGGGTCCGATGATCGGTTCAATATGATGTCACAAACAAAAGTAAAAAAATTAATTTGATTTAAGAAATAAAACTTGAAATTTTGACTTAGGATTAATTTTGGAAAAAATAAAAATGTTTAGGAGATAAACTTTTAAAATTAAACCAAATGTGGTACCTTTTCTTCGAAAAGAGTGCCTTTGGGTGATTGATTTCTTCCCAAAGATAATACCAACTCCTTGTCCTAAAATCTCTTAACCAATGACAATTTTAGATTCTTAGTTCTTTTAATACTAAATGAAAACTCTAGAAATTTGATTTAACTCACATCCCCAAATAAACAAGATTTTCAACAAATAAATCATAAATATTAATTTTGGTAGTCCCACAAACATCGGGTAGTGACAAATGTTTATATAGGACTTCTAGGGTTTGGGATAAAATCAAATTAGGGCTTTTTTTGATTATTTTTCTCAATTTCAATGTATGTTTTATTATTTTTCACCATTTAGCTTCTTAATTAAAAATTTTTAATCCTTATTCTCTCTCTTTTTTTTTCTTTTTTTTTTTAACTTCATGTTGATTAATTATCAATAAAGTTTCTTGATTTTTATCTCTTTTCAATTATAGCCCTAATTGAATGTCACTTAGTACTCGCTTTTCGCATCATTTTCAAATGGATCACAAATCATCTTCTCAATTTTTATTATTTTTTTCTTTTTGTTCTTCTTTTTTTTTTAATTAAAATGCCGAGATAATTCTAAAAAAAATTAAAATCCTTAAAATTTATAAAAATGTCTAAAATCATGATAAATATAAACTATGCAACATTCTTTTTCTTTTTAGAGTTTTTTAAAATTTTTAATTTTATATGAAAATAAACGGATGGTCAAAATGGGTTATTATAGTTGCTCCTTCTTTATAATACTTATGACATAAAGTGAAATAAAAATGATGTTTTTCAATGACTTTGCATAATAAGCTTGCAAAGATTTTTTTTTTTTACAAGATTGGTCTGGTTATTTTAGGTGACTTTCTCCGAAAAGTAAAGTGCGATGGCTTTGTTATGAAAGGCGACCTACCTTAAAAAGTAAAACACAATAGTCTCATTGTACAAGGTGGCTTGCCCTCAAAAGTAAAATATGATAGCCTCATTATGCGGGATGGCTTACCTTAAAAAACAAAATACAATAGCCTCGTTGTGTTATGCGGCTCACCCTAAAAAATAAAATGTAATAGCCTCGTTGTCTTGGATGGGTTGCCTCTATAAAGTAAAATATGATAGTCTTATTATACAAGGTGGCTTGCCTTGAAAAGTAAAATGTGAGAATCATTAGGCAACCCTACCTAAAATGAGATATGATCCCAGGACAATCTTGCCTAAACGATAAACTAGGTGGCTTTCCTTGAAAAGTAAAATGTGATAATCGTTAGGCAACCTTACCTAAAATGAGATATGATCCCTAGACAATCTTACCTAAACGATAAACTAAATTAGGCAATCTTATCTAGAAATGAGAAATGGTTGCTAAGCAACCTTCTCAAAATGATAAACTAAATTAGACAACCTTGCACGAAATGAGAATGAACATCATGCAACCTCGCGAGAAAACGACAAATTAAGTTAGGCGACCCCATCTAATATGAGAATGATCATTAGGCAACCATGCCTAACATGAAAAATAAGTTAGGTAATTCACCTCAATTAAGAATGATTGTTAGGCAAACCTGTTGAAAACGATGACCTAAGTTAAGCAACCCCACCTAAAATGAGAAGGATCGTTAAACAACCTTATCTAAAATAACAAACTAAGTTAGGCAACCCTATCTAAATTGATGAACTAAGCTAGGCAACCTTGCTTGAAATAAGAATGATCATCAAGCAACCTTACATAAAATGATGAACTAAACTAGGCGACCACGCCTAAAATGAGAATGATCATCAAGCAACCATACCTAAAATGATGAACTAAGTTAGGCGATCCCATATAAAATGAGAATGATTGTTAGATAATCATACCTAAAATGACATGCTAATTTAGGCAACCCTACTTGAGTATGAGAATAATTGTTAGGCAACCTTAACTAAAATGATGAATCAAATTGACAACCCAACTTGGAATGATGGTTTATTGTGAGATGACTTTACCTAAAATGATGGTCTATTATGAGGTAACCTTACCTAAAATGATAATCTATTATAAAGAGACTCTGCTTGGATGATGATCTATTATGAGAATAGTACCATCCAACTAAGTTACATGGATTTTTTAAATTTTTTTGAAGTTTATAACCATCCACCTATTGTTATCTACTCTTGTAAGATCATTTCCAACTACTTCGATTGATTATCAAACTTTTATCGGGTCGTTCTTCTTTCTTGGAATTGCTTTTTATCCTCTAACTTGATGGTTTTAACTACTTTGATTTATGCTCAAAAGTTTATTATTTAGGCCTTTGTTCCTCTAGTTTGTATGATGATGCCATTGTTTAACCAATTGTTAAAGTCGATTAGAATTGGTAAGGTCTTAGCCTTGTCCTCGAGGGTTCTCAATTTTACTAATTATCAATCAGGTTAAATGATTCTCTAAAATATAATTCAAATCATTTGATAGAAAAGCAGAGATGTTCCAATGAAAGTAATTTCATTCATAAGAATGTTTAAGTTAATTGATTAAGAATTAAAACATGACATTCAAATTTTATAATGCAATTTTCTCTAAAAGGTTGATAGAGTTGAATCAACAAATGTGTTTGTAACATGCAAGATTTCTATGAAAAAATAGCTTTTTATGCTATTAAAGAGAAATGGACAAATGATAAGTCAATTTTAGTGAATAGAAAAGGTTGAGGAGAAGGTATATGGAAAAATTAATTCGAAGGATAATTTTGTCCGAGGATATCCCGGTTCTGTTTTTTTTGCTCTTAAGTTAGTTGATGAAAATTTATGATTTGATATCATGAAGGATGATGAATAGCACATCGACTAGCCATGCTTTCTTATTTTTCTCAATCATTCTTCAATTTCTTTTAAAATTAGTATCCAATGGCATTAGCGAACTGTCTTTGATTAAAAAGGACTTGTAAAAGCACGTAATGTAGGCTATGACTTGGGCTTATGAAAAAAATGGATATACAAAGGCTCAAAAGGTGTTTAAAGGTCTTATAACATGGGATTACTTTGTTGTTCATAGAAGTCTTTTTAGACAATATTGTCCGGATTTTATTACTTTAGCGATTAGTTAAGCTTTTATGTCATCTTGATTTTCAAGAGAAAATTTTTCCTTTTAGTCTTGCCACAATGGCTTTATCATTTTGATTTTTGACTTTATTTCCTCGCCTTAAGTCTTATTGTCCGTTTGTCCGAATTTTGATCCAATCTTGATTGAAAATTTTATGTTAGAAAAGTTTTATTCTTTTTTTTTTTGTCTTTGTTAGATTGTTTTTTAGAATCATTGATGAGATTATTTTAATAGAAATTTTTTAGAGTTTTGTCAATCATTTATGGACTTTACATCCTACTCATGTGAGGGGTAATCCTAACCTAGGTTATTATAAAAGAAAGCATTAACACTTAAAGTGGGATGACTACGGATAAAACTTTTATGAGATATTTGAAAGATGACCTTTCTTTATCTCAAAGACTAATTTGCCCATGTTGATAAACACTAATTTCTTTTGAAAAACAATAATCAATTTGGAAAATCCTTAGGTTAACTTAAAAGAATAAATGAAGAATGTAATTTGAGATTATGACTTAAAGATATGCTATTCATTTTTATTTGAGACACCAATCATTTAGTCTTTCAACTTTTGGAATCATGAGGTTTTTCTAAGTAAAACTTTCCTTTAAGAGTTTATTTAGAAAAGAAAAGGGATTTCTTTTTTATTTTAACAAAATAAGGGATTGTCTCTTTACTTTTTACCCCAAAAGGTTATTAAAAAATGAAGACGTATCTTTGGGTTCAATAAATTGAAGAATTATCTCTAGCATTTATCTATCATACTTTAAAATTTGATCAATGTTTTGAATATTTTTAAATAAATTTGCTATTATATTTTCTTGATGGAGGAGGATGTAATGCCAAATAATACTTTCGAATAAACATCTTTTAATTTCAAACCGGAAAATATGAAATTATAGAAAATGAATAAGAGTTACTTCTTCATTTAAAGACACAACTCAAACCATGTATATCCAAAATGTGTTTTTCTAGTTTTTTCTTTTTTCTTTGGGAAATAGAGTTAAAATTTTGATAAATTAAAATGCCATAATTGTAAATTATGAGATGCATTAATTTTTTTTAAAAAAAAACTTACTTAGTATCTCCATCTCATGGGTGGACAACTATATGGTTTGAGAGCGAGGTTGATGTTCACATAGGAGCATTTAGACCACTATCAAAATTGATCTAACCATACTTGATGAAATCTAACAATTTCTTCTTAAGAGATATACAATCATCGATGTTATACACGATAGCACATAAAAGACATTCACATCCCTCATTTGGTTTTTATAATTGAGGACAATGGGATTTCACCGAGGTTAGGCTAGAACGTAATGATTTACCTAATGCTTACTAGACATTTAAATGTTTCATTCAAAGAGAAAACTTAAGGTATAGATGTCCATGGTTTTAAATGTTAGAGCATCTCGTAGGAAATAAATTGCTTAGTAAGTTTGATTGGGTAAATAGGAATGATTTAGCTAATTTGGTAGACATGATTGGTAGGTTTTTTTGGGATATGGTTACATTTGGGTTTTTGAATATGGTTGTATTTGGATTTAGTAAAATATTAGCTATAGTGGTTCTTAAGTTAGAGGTGTATTCGATGGATGTAGGATTTTTTATATTTGTTGGGATTTTTATGGTTGCCATATCTTTCTTGATTACTCCATTGATTTCTAGCATAATATTGGCTATAATGGTTGTTAGGTTGGAGGTGTATTGAATAGATGTAGGATTTTCTATGTTTGTTGGGATTTTTATGGTTGCCATATCTTTCTTGATTACTCCATTAATTTCTAGCATAATATTGGCTATAATTGTTGTTAGGTTGGAGGTGTATTCAATAGATGTAGGATTTTCTATGTTTGTTGGGATTTTTATGGTTGCCATATCTTTCTTGATTACTTCATTAATTTCTAGGCTAAGAGGATTCGGTCCCAACTCGGTAGACTTCCTCATCCCTTCTCTTAATATTAGTGCTTCCTTTCTTCTCAAAACCATTGGGAACCTTCTTAACTTTGATTGTCCATTCTATCTTCTTAGTGATGATGAAAATGTTAATAAAATTAGAGGAGAGATTTATAACCGGTTGCATGAAGTATGGTGTTTGACCGAGAAGCTGATCAATACTTATTCAAGTAGTGGCAAATGGATCCGAATTGTCACCGCATGCCATTTTTAGGCATACTTATTTCCATACCTTATAGGTATGATCAATTTGAAGCAACCTTTTTGTTAAATTTGTTATGTTGGAAGAAAGCATCGGCTAGCTCCCTCAATTTCTTGATCTTGACACCATCCAATCTTATGTATGACCTTAAAATAAAATAATTAGGACTCTTGCAAAGAAGTATATTTGCGGCTTCTCATCATGTATAACTTTGGCCATTTTTCTATCGTATATTTGTAAGTGAATCATTAGACATTAGGTGTTTAGATACTTGGTGAATTCGGGAATTCTGAATTTCTTAGGAACTACCATATTAAATACCAAACATATCCGAGTTGCGGATCATAAACGTCAACTCCTTCAATAGCTCTAAGATGTTTTTCGATGAAAGATAGTTCAACCATATTGGACCCTTTTATCATCTTGGCTTCGATGGTTTCCTCACCAATCAAGCCTACGAGTAAGAGCTCTTTGCATCCATGTCATTTATGGACTCATTGCATAAGCAAACAACCTAGTAGGATAAAAAGTCTTAGCATGGAATGATGTTACCTCTAGATTTGTTAGGTGTTATAATAGATGGCCCGAGTTATAAGTTGGGCATCAATAAGACTCGTGACTTATTACCTTAAGCTTGGCTTTAAGTCGAAGGATTTCTCCTAATTGGTAATGCTAACATGGCCTTTTTTTAGCATATTGGTTAGATGTATAATTTCCCTTTTTATTTTGTCAAGTTCCTGTTGGTAGCAATTTTTTCATTATTTTCTTTCTCCATTTTCCATTTGGAGTCTGCTCGAATCGTGTGTAGTCAATTCAAAAAGGGGAGTTGGATTTTAGCGAGGGTGACCTACATTTTGGAACTTATAAAACCAATTCTAGACATATATATACGAGTGAATGTATAGTGAATATATATACATCCAAGATGTGAAATGGATTGGATACATTACTTTGTCACTTGTGGACTTCAAAGCATGATAGAGCTTGTACTAAGAATGGGCCGGATCATATTTTAGTATTTGCTGAGGGTACAACTCTACGGATACTTTGGACAATTTGGAAAACATATCTATCCCAAATCATAGTTATCTTTGATAAGATTTTTATTAAAAAATTTTGGCAACTTTTGCATAAAATCCTAAGATAGACGAGTCTTCCTTCTCAAACTGGACCCATTCTAATCTGATCCTAAAATCCCCAATAGCATTCTCTATCATGATTTGTTTTCATGATGTCCTACCAAAAAAACAAGGGTTAGAACTGACATCATTTGAAGATTGTTTCTGTCTTAACGAGTCAATCATAACGGATAAGATCTAGCTTTTCTAGGAGTTAGGCAAAGTTTATCTAGTCCTAAACCCTTTTTAAGTTTTTGGAACATCCAAATTACCAATGGGGTAACCCAACCTCTAACCTTATGCACCAAGAGATATAGAAGGGTCGTTCCATAATTTTCTATGCATAGGGTAAGTTCCAATCCAAACAAGAGTCTAGATGAGCATCAATAGACTTTTGTCCTACTTATCTTCGAATCTCTCGTATCTAAATCCTACTAGGGTTTTAGCTCATGTCTAGAGCTTCGCAGGTTTTCTTATCATATGTGCAACAATTCAAAGCAAACACATCTAATCCGAGTTCATAAAATAAATATGTACAAAATTAAGACGTAAGGCGGATAAATTGCATAAAGTAAATAACCGTAAATACTTAGAAATAAAGAACTTAGATATAAATGATAAAAATAAATAAAAGAGATAAATTTTAAAAAGACTAAACCTATGGCCTAACTCTAAATCCCAAGTAGAGTTATCATTTTGTTGCTACCCAACGTTCGAAAGACTCTCAAAAATTAATATTTATGATTTTTTTTGTTGAAAATCTTGTTTATTTGGGAATATGGATTAAATTAAATTTACGGAGTCACCATCTACTATTAAAAGAATTAGAACATAAATTTTGACTTTGGTTTAGAGATTATAAGGTAAGGAGTTGGTTATGCCTTTGGAAAGATATCAATCACCCAAATGCACCTTTTCTAAGGAAAAGTATCACGTCTCGTTCAATCCTAAAAATTTATCTCCTAAAAAATTTTATTTTTGCACCAAAATTAATCCTAAGTCAAAATTCCAAGTTTTATTTCTTAAATCAAATTAATTTTTTTTATGACATCATATTGAACCAATCATCGATGCTATCGTTAGGCATCTCATTAATTTAACATCGGATATGGTTTAAGTTTTGAAAGAATTGCTATGCTAGAATATGATCTAATTGCTAAAATATGATTGGCTAATTAATAACATTCTTCCCTATTGGATATGAGGCTTGTTAAATTTACTTAAAATTCTTTCTTTCTTTCTTTTTGTTCTTTTTCTTAAGTAAACTAAAGGTATTTTATTTAGAGACATGTGAGAAAAAAACATCATCAAAATCATTCTTTATATTTTTTCTATTTTCTTAGCATCGTATTAAATTAACATCGGGCTCTAAAATTTAGGAGACTAGTTAATTTAGCATCGGATCTAAATTAAACCTTGTCATGATTGACATGTTGAGAAACAATCTAATTAAATAAAAGTATATACATGAAATATTGAATAAAATTGATCCGATTTGACTTATCATTATTTTTTTAGCATTTTCATTGTTCGATAAAATATATCGGAACCATCATATGTCCCAAATAAATAGAATAGTCATTGGTCCGATATCACAATCGAATTAACTCCATACATTAAAACAAATCTCACAACTTAAATATTTCTAGATTTTCTAACACAAGTAAAATTAACATTATTGCAAAATTATATCATAAAATAATTAAAGAAATTAAAAATCAAACCAAATGGTTACTAGACAATGACCAAAATGCCCCTTGAAATGCTATTAGAAATGACCAAAATACCCATGTATGCAAAATTATGAAATTACCCCTCATAACTCTGAATGCAACTACCGCTTGCTCTAATCACCATCCGACATCCTTCCGGCTCATTGACTAGTATGTATGAAAGAGGAGGTCATCATTGGTTGTCTCATGTTGGTCTTGTCGATCACCGTTAGCGGAGGAAAAAGATTAGGCTCCTTGAAGATTCGACTACTACTCCTCCTTTTCTCGATGGAGATTTTGAACACGACGAGGGAAGGGGAGACCACCAAACTACTCGGACCACGGGGAGCATTTCTATGATGGTTAGGAGGCTCGATATGGTTAGGTTTAAAAGAAATGGGTAAATGGGTTGGCGGGTTGCGTTTCCTTTCGATTTAGCCAATTTTGGTGAGATTTTATCATGATTTCCAGAGAGAACAATTTATAGGAGGATGAGGGACACTTCTATGGTGATGGAGTTATTGGTTTGGTTGAAACAAAGATAATGATAAGTACTCGATCAAGTCGGGTCATCAACCTTCTCTTCTCAATTTATCCATCATTCGACATCATCTTCTTCCCTAACCGATCGACAATAGCGAGATCTAATGGTAGGCCATCTATTTATGGTGGCGGATCGAATTAATTTCGGTCAAATGATGACTAATTTAAGGGATGAAATGCCAATGGATCCGTGAGCTGACCAACGATCTCATCTAGGTTAGCAACCCCCTTTTAGGGGATGTTTGGCTTATTCCTTCCCCTTTTTTCTTGTCATGTTTAATTCTCTTGAGATTTTTGTCTTGTAAAAAAAACCAAATTTAGAGAGATGATGAAAATTAAAATTTCTACATTTTAGTTTTTTTTGTGCGTAAAGGTGATGAGTATTTGTGGTTATGTTGTTTTGTTATAGGTGAATAATGGAAAATAGATTTTTTTAATAGGAGATGATTGATTGAGGCTAGACTTTTTGTTTTTTTTTGTTTTTTTTTGGATGGAAAAGATGAGTTATGGATTGTGAAAGCACCCCTAAAAATGAAGGGAAATGATGTCTATATAGGGACTTTTTAGGGTTTGGGATAAAATCAATTTAGGTCCATTTTGGATTATTTTTCTCAATTTCAATGTATGTTTCATTTTTTTCTCCAATTAGCTCCTCAATTAAAATTGTGTGATCTTTATTCTCTTAATTTCTTTTGATTTCACGTTGATTAATTCTCAGTCAAGTTTTTTTATTTTTATCCCTTTTCAAATATATCTCTAATTGAATGTCACTTTATACTTGCTTTTCATATGATCTTAAATTGGGTCACAAATCATCTTCTCAATTTTTACTATTTTTTTCTTCTTTTTAATTAAAATGAGGGATAACTCTAAAAAATTAAAATGCTAGAAATTTATAAAAATGCCTAAAGATCATAAAAAATACAAACTATGCAATATTCCTTCTTCTTCTTCTTCTTCTTCTTATTTTTGGATTTCTCTCTCTCTCTCTCTCTCTAATTTTTAATTTTGAATGAAGATAAATAGAGGATCAAAAAATGAGTTATAATAATAATAATAATAATAAGTCCTATTATTGTAATAAAGTTGGTCTCAAATCCTAAATCTATCTATTTAGACTAACATAAATTGACATCATATTAAATAAACACATTAAATTCAAGACATGATAAAATTAGACAATGCAAAGACCACAAAATATATAAAGATGAATCCATAGAAAATAAAATAGATCAAATTTAATAAGTATATAGTATTTCTTTTTCTGTTTTTTCTTATGGGAAATTGGGTGATGACCCCATTAAAAGTAAGAGATCACACTTATTAATCAAAACCACTTCTTCGCCATTAGTTTGACGAGTTTCGTTAAAAGCTTCCTACTAAAATTTACAGCATCTCGAAAGTAGATCCCAAAATTATTAGCTCCCACCATAAATTATTCAATTTTATTTTACTACCCTTAACATAAACACTTTTTACTACTAAAAGCCAAGAAATAATCTAATAATGAAAACATCCGTAATTTTTGATAATTTAGATTCTAAAACACAAAAAATATCAACTTGATAGGATATAATAAGATTCTGAATGTATCTTCTCTTACATGAGCTTTTCAAATCTATAGAATTTCACAACATTATTTTCATAAAAAAATATAAAAAACCAATGCAAAAACTAAACAAATTGCAATTCGGACTCAAGTCACAGCTTACCCACCCTTTTTCTTTTATACTAAAGTGCTTCCCTAAATCACCCACTGCTAATAATCATTGCTATTGTCATGAAAACAAAAACTCATAAGTAGTTGACAACTTTAGCTTATAGTGTTTCTTTGAGATTAGAAAAGCATGGCCTCTAATGATTAGAAGGTCTAGAGTTCATCCCGGCAATAACTAAGTCCATTGAACAATCACTAAAAATTCCATCCGATTTTATTTTCAGTAATATCATTTAAAAAAATTACATTATATCCTTAATAACTTTAAGGTTTGTTTGTTTTGTGAAAAATATTTTCTTGCAAAAAAGATTCGCTTGGAGAAAATATTTTATCATAGGTTGAGTTTTTATTTTATTTTATTATTTGGATGTATCAAAAAATATATTTCTATAAAATAAATTATTTTTTATTAATGATTTTTGAATGATGAATATTAAATTAGAAAAGTTGTAGTGTTGATAATAGAAGTGATGGTGGTGGTTATGATGGTTAGTATTTATGGTAGTGGTTTTGATAATGTTGGTGACAATGATAGGTGTGGTGGTTGCGAGAATGATGATGGTTGTGGCAATGATGAAATTGACAATAATGATAAAATGATGTTTGTAGCAATATTTTGTAAACTCGTTGCTAATTTGGTCACCTATGACCTTTTTTAGCATTGATTTTAAACAAACCGTCACTAAAAAGACAAATGTTTTTTTGAAATTAGTGAGGGTTTACCTAAACCATTGCTAATTTCAATAAAATATGATTTTTAGCAACGGTTTGTGTAAAACCATCGTTATAAACCCTTGTTGCAAACGAGTTTTAACGATCGTTATTGAAAACCATCACTAAATCCATAAAGTTGGTAAGTCAATGAAAAAAGGCATTTAGCGACAAATTTTTTAATGAAAGCCATCATTAAATAAAGAAATTTGCGATGGTTTATGAAAACTATCATTAATTTATTACCATTGGAAGGAAAATAGACAAATTTGAATAAATTAATGTTTTTAGTGATGATTCAAAATTGTTGCTAAAAATTTAAATCCTTAAAACCTACTCGCTTGAAAAATTTGTCCCCATTTCTTCTTGCTTTCTATTCTTCTTCTTCTTTCAGCAATTGTAGCTCCACTACGTCCTTCCCAATTTCCCCTTCAATCTTAGCTACAACTCCCTCCAAATCTCCTCATTTCTCTTCTTTTTTTTCTTCTTCCCCTCCATCTTTTCCCCTTTCCTCCTTCCTTTTCTTCTTCTTTCTCTCCTTCCCTCCTCCTTCTCCCTTCCCTTTTCTTATATTGGAGGGATTTTAAGGTACTTTTTAGCTTAATTTATTACGTGATTATATATTTCAATTAAGAAACATTAATATTAATTTAAATGTACTAATGAATTTTTTTAACCTTTTTGTAAAATTCCTTTAAGTGGGAGCAAAAGATCGAGATAAGCATAAAGAAAGCATGACGAGTGTCTAGCACGGAAGCGATATTCGACTTCCTTTATCGGGTAAGGAAATAAGCCAAACCAACATATATCTCACATGAGATATAGGATGCTTGGCATAAGGAATGGGCAAAACCCGAGTCTCGTGCTCGATCTAAGCTCGGCGGCCTAGAATCGTAAAAGCGAAATAGGTGGCATCAAAATGGTCTATCTAGACATACGGGAGTTTCAATCACCCACGGGGAGCATGTAATATACAAGGTAAATCTTATTATTATTATTATTATATAATTTATAATTATTACAACATTAATAAATATTTAAGTATATTTATTTCGGTGTAATGAGTTGGGTCGTGAACCCGATGCTCAAGAGGACTCATAGGAAGCATGGTAGAGTCCGACACAAAAGTGATATTCTAACTTCCTCTATCGGGTAAGGAAACAAGCTAAACCAACATATATCTCACAAGAGATATGGGATGCTTGGTATAAGGAATGGGCAAAACCTAAGTCTCGTGCTCAACCAAGTCGGTGGTCCGGAACCGTAAGAGTGAGATGGGTGGCATTGAAGATGGTCTATTTAGACATACGAGAGGTTTAATCATCCACAGTGGAGCATGCAATATGCAAGGTAAATCTTATTATTACCATTATTATTTAATTTTAATTATTACAACATCAATAAACATTTAAATATATTTGTTTCGGTGTAATGCGTTAGGTCGTGAACTCGATACTCATGAGGTTTTCTTGACTCACGGGAAGAAGGTTGATGATAAGTATGCATTCATTTATCAATGGGAAAGAATTCTTGAAGTAAATAATTTAATAAGGTTATTTTATACGTATGTCACTTTTATATAACTTATTGAGATAACTATTTAATATTAAAATTTATGCAATTATGTAGGAGACAATCGAAAAAATGTTTGAGAAGGAGGTTGCTAGTCGGGAGATGGAGGGTAATTCATCGCTCGATATCAACATGAATGAGATTTTTAAGAAGACTGTTGGAGGATGAGATAGTAAGAGGAAAAGGATGTACGGACTCGGGACCTCTCACTATTACTTTAATGTTAGTACATCCACTACTTCGACCACATTGCGATTTCATGTCGATATTGAGGCATAACGAAAGGAAATGAAAGCTTGTTCCTCTAGATAAGTAGAAAAGATCAAAAACTAGAAGGTATTATTACATCACTCCCAGCCTACAATAAATCGTTTGGAGCGAGTACATTCGGGAGCAACATACGATGATGCAACGGATGTTGCTCGAATATTCGACCGCCCATCCCACTAGTCCTTCGATTGACTATCATGCATCCGATGAAAATGATGATATGTCATGACATGTATCCCCTTCATCGCGAGTATAATTTTTTATCACTTTTATGTTTTCTTTTTTCTAAAATACTAATCAACTTTTAAAAAATTTGATGTTTGAATATATATTTTATTTTATATATTATAAAGATTTCATAATATTTATAAATTTGTTTTATAGCGTTATTATAGTTGTTATATTGGAATGAATTTTATTTTTCTTATTAGTGTTGAAATAAATAAATACAAATATATATAAAAAAATTAGAACGAATTTAGTAATGGTTTTTCAACTCGCTAATCTCACATTTAGCGACAGTTTTCTAAAATAGTCACTAAAAGTATCGCTAGTTAGAAATGGATTTAACGATGGATTTAAAAAATTATTGCTTAACTCGTCCATATTTGGCAACAGATTTAAGGATGGTTTAACAAAACCATTGCTAAATCCACGACCTTATTTCATTATTACGCATGTTACTTGTATGCCCTAAAAGCCAATCATAGTTTGAGTGTACTAGCATAAACTCATGTTGTTGTTATTATTATTATTATTATTATTATATAAAACATTCCATTTATTATATTTATTTATTCCTGTGTTTTATTAAATGAACATGATAAACTCCCAAGAATATCAATATTCTTAAATGTTCCCAGTCAAGTGTTTTCTTATGGATATATTAAAGGGGCAATGTTGTGTTTATTGTTTATATATTATTTTAATAGTTTTTATATTACATTCTATAAAATAATTATAGTTTTTTAGTAAGATTTTATGTGATTTGTTTATTATTTTTAGTTTATCAATATCGTTATTTTTAGTATGTTTTTAATGTATTGTGAGTGTTTGATCCGATTTATGTTTGAATTAGGTTCAAGTAACAAATTAAAGGATTGAGACTGTCACGGGCATGATTTTTTGAGTCATGGCCGTGACTCTCCAAGGTGAAGAAGGCCTCACGGCCATGATCCAACAAAGAGGAGAGAGCTCACGGCCGTGAGTTTCAAAAAGAAGAAAAAAGCCCACGACCGTGAGTTTCAAAAGGAAGAAAAGCCCACGCTCGTGAGCTTAAAAAGGGAAGAAAAGCCCACGACCGTGAGAAAATTTTTAGTGAGCAAATTTTCGGAGATTTAAGTTTAAGGATCGACTCATAAAGAGGAAAATGAAGATATTCATGGGGATTTGAAGGAGGATATTTCGCAGCTCTCTCTAATTTAAAATCCCATGCGGGACAAAAAGAGGGAGTCGACGAGAAACAGAGAGGGGTGCCAATAGCCTTGGTTCTCTCCGGATAGCCATTAAAGACGAGCAAGAGATTAGGGGAAAACGAGTGCCTAAGCTAGAAAGAGATCAACTTCAACATGAAGTAAAGCCAAATCGATTTCTTCCTAAACTCGATTTTATTGCTTTCAATTCTTAATTGTGAAGACATGGAATTTATTGTGATTAATTCAGTGAATGTTTATCCGTCAACTATGAACTAGTTTCTGTCTTGAGAATTAATGGATCCGTTATTTGAATATGTTTAATTGAATGGTTAATTTGATTATTCTTGTCTTGCATCTATGATTTTAGAATTATTTATATATAAATGTCTGGCCAATAATTATATATCCGTGATATTGGGTTGATATCGATCAAATATAACTCAATGTTAGACTAAAGAATCATAGACACTAAGTTATCAATGAGAAATCCAAGTAACTTGGTGAAGAGATTCGCATGAATAATCATTTAAGTCATTTTGATTAAATATAGGATTTAATCGATGAAGTTATATTCTCAAGAATTCTCTCACCTTGATCTTTATTCCCAGTTCCGTTATGATTGCTCTGTAGTTGTTCTTCCTTCTCAATTTAATTCATAATCATCAAACGTAAATTGGTTTAGAGTGTTTAGGATTTTATTTCATTGTCATTGTTTGCAATTAGAATTGAATTATTTTATGCCAATTACATCTCCTTGAGAATACGACTTTGGTTAACTCACTTGTATCGTAATCACCTCGTGCACTTGCAAGTAATTTGCCTATTAATTTTTAGTACACTTTTGGGCCTATCAGTGCAATAATAAAGCATAGAGACCGATATGTTTATTGAGTGATAACAATGTGTTATGGATATGAGATATCAAGTTGACACATGGGTACATATTGGAGAATATGTAATGGATCGACCCGCCATGAGATCACTATGTGGATTGTTATATGAGTGTCATAAGTTAGTCTTATTGTGATTATGGAGTATGTGGTCCTTCGACTTAAAGTCACTACAGTTTCTTACATGAAAAATGGTATATTTTGATACCATTAAACGTCATTTGTAATAAGATAGACTATAAAGTTGGTTATTAGATATACGATTGAATCATGCGAGAGGGATATGAGTGATGTAGATAGGATTTATCCCTCTTATATAACAAGAGTGATGCCTATAGGCCCTTTGATTGAGTGAGATTGTGAAATACATAGCCATACTCAAATGAATCGATATGATATATCGATCTCATTTGTTTAGAGCAATCAACTCATGGATCAAGAAATGCTAAGATTAAACTATATGAGGATGACACATTCGATGTCCCATGTTTAATCTAGACATCTAAGACAAAGGGACTAGACTACATAATAACATATGTTACAAAGAAGGTTATATCGAAGCATCAACATTCTTATTGCTTGAGTAGTAGTGATACATTGCTGGATGCCGTTCACTACTTGTGATTCTAAATTATGATTTTAAGATCATTTCCAACGTAATAGGAACCTATAGGGTCACACTCAAAGAGGACTTAAAATTGGAGTATGACTAGAAGTCTTAATCGGATTAGGATTTTTAGTCAAATTAAGATTTCTAATTAGATTAGGATTTCACGTTAGGTTAAGATTCTCGTGAGATTAGGATACGTTTTGGATTATAGTATTTAATTACACTAATTAGTTGGTTTGATTAAGACATATAAAATAGGCTTAATGAAGTCCAAGTCTAAGGTCGTTGAACATTAATCTGTCAAAATAATCAATCTAAGTTTTTCTCTACCTTTAGGGTTAGGAAATTAGTTTCCTAGTAGGACTATAGCTCATACACGTTCTAGTTGTTTTAAAATATAAACGAGCACGTGATATTTATATATATTAGGTGTGAAGATAGAAACCTTAAACACTTTAAAAGAAAACCCTAGCCACCTTGAGTGGAAAGTGATCTAATCTTTAAACACCATAACTCATAGCTAGTTTGACTTGAGGTGATTCTCCATTTTAGAATTATTCTGGTGATTGAGACATTCGTCCGGATACCAATAGAGGTGCATTTCGTAGATCTATACTTGTGATTTAGACATCCTTCACACAAGAGACATGATTTGTGCTACAAGGGGTAATGGTCTAATCCTCCGACTTTGTTGTTTTTGCATGAATCTTATGGTATTTTGAAGTAATTTTTTTTTTATATATGACATTATTTTTGCTGCATCAATTCTTTTTGTATTGCTTCGAATCCCTAAAATGTGATGAATTGTTGTTGTTTTAGCGGCAGTTAATCCGTTGCTAATTTATCGACGGTTTACAAAAAACCATCACTAATGATTTAGCAACAAGGTTTTTTTGGATAGATTTATATCATCATTAATAACTATTAGCAATGATTTTTTAGAATTTAGCAACGTTTAAAACAATCTATAAATCCCTTTATTTTGGTAGTGTATGGTGAGTGATGGTGTTGGTGGTGACGAGTGGTGAATTGGTGGTGGTTGTTAGAGGAGTAGTGGTGTTGAAAGGTTATGATGGGATGTTGATAAAACAATGGTTACATTAACAACAAGATAATGGTTGTAGTGGTTTCGGTAGTGGTGGTTGACCATGGTGGGTCGGTGGTGGTTGTTGTTGTTATGGTATTGGTGGTAATGTTAAAAGTGGTTATTGAAGCAATTAAGTTATGATATTGGTGAATATTGTGAGTTGTTAATACTAAAAAAAAAAAAAAAAAAAAAACTATTTCCCCTTTTTGTGAGGTTAAGGTATTTTCTTTCAAATAGGCATTATTTTATGGATTAATTGAAAAGGATTTTCCATTAAAATAAGTGCTTGTTTTGCGATGGAAAAATGAGAATTTTCCTCAAAATAAAAGACTCTAAATTTAATGAAATCCTCAAAATGCTAAAGAAAAATTAAAATCAAACATTTGAAAAATGCAACAATTTATTTAAGTATATCTAGACTTTCATGCTTGATTGATATTAGTAAAAGAATAATATCTATTTAAGTTGACAACAAAAATAAAATTAAAAACACCACTATGAAAATGGAGGAGGATGAAAGAGAAATGAGAGAGGGTTTTAGATATAAATGAAGAAAATATAAAGACAATTATATACGAGTAAAGAAAAATTGGATTATTTAAATTTATTAAGATTTGAGGCATTTAATAGGATAAACATAATAACAACTCTTTTTTGTTAGGAAACTAACTCTTAGAATTTGTAATAATTAATGAAATTTCCTATGAAAGTGCAAATTTAACCCAATCACATTGCTTTTTTGTTTTTTCAATATTTGAGGGGGCTCCACCAAGTAAAAGATTATGGTATTATATTGTCAAATAAACTTGGCTTCACCTAGCACAACTAATTTTGTGAAAAAATTAATATATCCCATAACAATAATATTTTATTTACTAAACATATAGTATTTATTAAAAAATATTTTTCATAATTTACAAACTTTATTATAATAACAATTTTTTTTTAATCTTATCATAATAATATTATTGAACTCATATTTTACTATCCAATTGCTAATATAATATTTTGATGTTCAAGTATTATATTATAATAGAATACAAGAGGAAGGTGACATCAGCATAGAGTACGTTTATTCTAAGGAAATTTTATTTAATATGGCTTTATATATCATATGGTGTTATAAAAGAAATGATAACTATAGTAGAATTGAAGAGAAAGATTATAGAAAAATGAATTCACTATAAGATAAAGTGAATACAAGAAATAATAACTCCAAATAATCTCTCAATCTCTACAAAGTACTTATGCATAAACTAGTGAACAATCAAGCCTATTTATAGGCTTCAAGATTAAGAAGAGAATTTGAAAGGATTATGAACCATTAAAAGATGCATAAATAATTGAATAAATTGCTTCACCCTTTCAATTTTTCATATTCGAGTGGAGAATTGAATTATATGAATAATGAGGAATATGAAATGAACATTCAATATTTCATAACATATGGATAATTTTCAATAGGTTTTTAATAAATAAATAAATAAATAAAAGCCAATAGAACATTTTTGTTAAATCCAATAAATCTATTAAAAAAAAACTATCCAAAATATTCCTAGCCTACATTAATGACAAAAATATGCACATTTGAAGATTGTAGATGAAATGGTAAAAAAAATATATTTTTTGATTCATTAGTTTTAATTTAATTAATAATTTATTTTTTTATCGGTTTTTCATTAGATTAGTAATTTTTTTTTAAATTATCCTTTTTTTTATTTTTTTTCATTTACTCACTCTTTTTCTTTTTATACAATCAAAAATTAAAATAATATAATTTAGAAATAAAAATTATTAATTTAACAAAAAAAATTATAAAAAGAATAAGTTATTGGCGAAATTAAAATATATAAGATGAAACAATTAGTTTTTGAGACGAAAGATACTAATTGATTCGTTTCCCTGAACAAGAGGTACTAATTTAAAATTTACTCCTCCTTTTCATATGCCCACTTACCAAACGGAATTTTTGTTCACTCGCTCTGCCCTCTTCTCGCTCTCTAGGCCGTGTGGTTTAGGGTTTTAACGTCTCTACGGTTACCATTGTCTGTGCCCAAAATCCCTCGAGAGCTTCACAGCCATGGCGAGCACCAAAGTCCAGCGTATTATGACCCAACCCATTGTACGTCTTGTTACATCTTATTATTTTTTCTTTTCTTTTCTTGAGTTTTAATATTTTCTCTGTTTGCTGACGTAGCCTTTTCTGTTGTTCTTATTATGAATTTTCGCTGCTCCAGAACTTGATTTTCAGGTTTCTTCAAAGTGTAAGTCACTTTTTGCCTTATTTTACTGATTTTCGCTTCTGGGTCTGCTTAATTTGTGTTGTTTATTAATGGGGTGTTGAATTTTAAGCTGATTTTTTCTTTTCTATTTTGTGGGTACAGAAAGCTCGCATTCAGATTTGGCTTTTTGAGCAAAAGGATTTGAGGATTGAAGGCCGAATTATTGTAAGTTGTACTGACAAACAAAAGTTTATCTTGATTTGTTATATATATATATATATATATATAACAAATTGTTATAGTTTGGTAGTTTGTGCATTACTGAGGAGCATGGCGTTCATACAATAGAGTTGATACTGGCTTTTCGTGTGCCCGTTGTGGTAGTTAGCTGCTTAGGGAAGCAGAGTATCTGCTTATGATTAATGGTCTGGGAAGATAATATTCTATAAGTTTCTTGATTAGAATATTGACATTCTGAACTTAATTGTTCTTATTTTATTTGACATGCTGCATAGTCTGTGTACTATAAATCTTATAGGATTTTTGCATCTGCATGATTGATACTTTACTATCATAAAATGCTTCAATCTTGCTTAAAATTGTCGAACCACCTCACATACATTCTATTGATAACATTGTCTTTGATCTCTTCTTTTGACGTGCTTGAACCTATGCTTTTTTTGTGGTCAATTGAAGGTAACTCATATCTGATCTACCTAATCTAACAAGTAACAATAGTGCTGTCTATTAAGGTGTTGATGCAGTTTTTTTTTTTTTTTTATATATATCATATATATATATATTACTCACACATCCAAGGCTCCTAGCAGGCCTGCTAGGATTTGAACCCATGACCTCTTGTTGCAAGAGATCACTACCACTGGGCTACAAGCTCTGGAAACCCTTTAAATCTCTTGCTCCTCACAACTCCAACCTCTTTTTTATTCCAATTATGGTTTTGTCAATCAGAACTAACTGTCAACGAACTCCATGCTCCATTGGTTATCATTTTTGAATTTGCATAGTTAACTGGTTTTTGCCTTAGAAAAAATTAAGAATGAAGGCAAGGAAAAGCCTTGGTTGGACAATTGTACTTGGGATGACATCCATAGGTTCTCATACCGAACAATTGTCTCAGTAACTATCTCTTTGAATACTTATCTTTACCCCCACTTATTTATTGGACCAAATTATTTTGTTCTCCAACACCCACTTTATGACTTTTCCTAGTACATATGTATTATCCTATATGCACATCAATGAAAATTGTTTTGTTTCCATCTCCCTCACCATTCCCATGTGTCCTCATGGAAACAGAGTCAAGAACCAACACTGTTTTTATACCTCACTGTAGAAAAGAATTGGGCAGAGATCTGTCATACTTCTAGGGGCTTGTGTGGTGATAGGGGAGCCAAATTTGCCAGTTTAATGATTTGTTTGGATACCATAAATACGCTACATGACAGTGTCACAATGCATTAGGTCTTGAGGTAAGTGCCACAACCTTATTTCCTTGAAAGCAATTCTCTTCTGAGCTCAGTGTTGCATAAAAAAACAGCTATCAAGGAACCAAATAATCTCCTCTTATCTTTGCTTTTCGTGACTTAAAAACTTTCTCAAAGCAAGCATCTTATATCTTTTTTTCCACCATCTCTTGGATTTGGATAATAAAGAGGAAATGAGGATTGGATATACCTCTCTACCAATCCATTTGTTTGGAAATTAGGCCAAAGAAGCCCGATAGGCAACAGATTCCCATCAAGAACTTCTCGATTAGTCTTTGGCCATTACTGTATTGCTTATCTGTCAGAAGATTCGAAAGAATATGCCATCTATGCAACACTGCTTTTATACATGTCATGGAATTTTTTTCAAGATGTTGCAGTATTGGCAGCTCATCTGGAAAATCTTCTCCATCTCCTAAAGTTAAAATGGTAATGTGTTGTCAACAAGCTGCGATATGATCCCCTATTTTTATAAACTCTTTATAAGACCTTTCTCCGCTTCTGTTGTTTTACTTTAAGAATATACTACAACCATAAAAAATGAGAGAAGATAAAGGATTGACAATCTGATCAGAGTCAACACTCTGACCTCATCATTCAGTTTGCATAATAGAACTCTTTCTTCTGGTTGCACCTCCATGAAATATCTTTGTATTGCCATAGTCTTTTGTAAATAATCAAAGTCTACTTTTATGTGTTGTGCTAGTCTTCTCTTCAACTAAAGCCTTTTGACTAATTTTTCAAGAAGATAGGAACACGGATCCTCAGAATCAGAACAGAACAGTTGTGTTGATTCTCCCTGCAAACTCATCCTTTAAAAGGCTTGAACCCAATTTTAGATGACTAGCTTCAAGAACCAGAGGAAAATGATCAAATATAGGGTCTATAATGTATTAGAAGCTCCTTTAGTTGGTCTTGTTTTGAATGGGTACTGCACTTTGTTTTTCATTCCTTTTTGGTGTTCGTATTCTATTTCCAGGAACATATTCATTTATGGCTACATCCTATCTTCCCCTTCCTATATCACATGTGAGTTATTGCTTGCGTTGCAAGGTGCATTTTATAAGCACTGTTTCCCATTGCACAGTTCTCAAATTGATATTGTAATTTATTGCACATTTATTGATAATAATTAGACATAATCAGATAAAAATTAATATGCATTTCAAGTGGTTTGAGTGGTTTTATGAACAAGTGGTGTTTGCTTTGAATCTGCATAAGAATCTAAACTTTCAAATTTCAAGTGTTGAGTGTAAAGTATATGTATAACTCAAGTTCTTGCTTATGCTCCTGTGTTGTGATTAGTAATGTTATTTGTGGCTTTACACAACTACCTCTGAGGATGATATATGTAAGTGCGTAATTTGGGACTACTCATCTGCCCTTTAGCAGGTTTAGGACTCTCAGGTGCTTTAGGGATGAACAAGTCCCTTACAAGTAATCATCATTCATCCAATTCCCCTTTTGGATTTCTTGCTGAACATTAGAGGATGGGAATTGCTTATAATTTTTGGTTTCTGGATACTTCTTTTGTGAGACTTGCACATATAAGCTTGGAGCATATCCATGGCCAGTTTTTTTTACTACCTTGTTCTGTTCTGAGTTACTCTGGCATATTTATGGCTGGCAGGGCTTTGATGAGTACATGAATTTGGTTTTGGATGATGCTGAGGAAGTCAATGTCAAGAAAAAGAGCAGAAAGTCTTTAGGTAATTCATTTTTGTAACCCTTTTCCTCTTCTTTTGTTTGTGTATGCTCTAAAATATATCTTTTATGTTTTGCAGGAAGGATTCTTCTTAAAGGAGACAACATTACTCTGATGATGAACACGTAAGTTGAACCGAAACACTTGATACTTTCTCTCTCTCTCATATATTCCTAATGATTTTATTTTTCTACATAACAGGGGAAAGTAATGGTCATTCCTGGTTCTGGTTCTTTAAGAGGAGGTTGAGTGGAACAGCCTTGGGCAACAAACATTATTAGGTTATGAATGAAAAACATATTCTTGTAATGAGGTGTGTCTTTCCATTTGACTTGACAATGTAACTTCTCGATTTTAAGCAGTGCTAGTAATTATCTTTGTGCTTGTCAGGGATACCAATTTTTTATCAGATGTACTGATGTACTTGAACCATGAAATGTAGTATGCTCTGTACTGTCTTCTTCTCAACCTTGGTGAAGTTCTTCCCTGGGAGAGACCCTGTATAGTAGCTTTACATTTCTTGCATGCATGCATTTTCGTATGATGTTAGCATCTAATTTGCAAAACATGGGCATGTGACTTTTCAGCCACATTTCAGAACATAGAAATCTTGATTACTTGGCTTCTTAGATGGCAAACCTCCATGTGATGGGTGCAGGGTTATCCATAATCTTACCTTGCTTGTTGGATTCACAGGTTCAGGGTGCTGGGGTTGCATTTGTTTTTGTTTTATTTTTCTTGTTTTTTCGATCCTCTTGTGCTAACCCAACAAGCTCACCCACTTTCTCTGCATTTCCTACATGGTATGAAATATTGCATCTAATTTGTTTTGCAGCACAACTGGGTTTTGAGCTTCCTTTACTTGGGCTCTAGTTGGTGTTGTTGCCCAACAATGTAAGCGGCCCATGTCAAGCCCTGAACAAGCAGGTGGCAGTTTTCTTGTGTTTCGACCAGTGCTTTGGTGATTGAGAATGCAGCATTGTGAAAAATGATCTTTACGCCGCATTCTTAGAAAACCCCTTGCTAGCAATCCGGAGTCACAGCACTGATAAGTGGACAATGGAGGTAGAAAGGGACAGCTATTCACTAGCCCGGCCAAGCGGGTAGCTTTCTTGTGATCAATACAGGTCAAGCAAGGCAGGGTATAGGAAGAAAATGACTTGTGCTGTGGGGTGCAAGACGATAGGATCCATGGTACTGGTCCTGGTGCAATTGTGTTTCTTGATGACATCATATGGATCATGTGTCTGCTAATAGGGAAGCAAGTGCTCTGACCTATTTTGTTCTCTTTCCACTCACTATGCGTTGATGATTACTGACTCAGCCTCCACACATCTCATATCTTAGCACAAACTATATATCAATGCTTGTTTGTTTGCTTGTTGGTATTATGGATCTTCACGTCCCTTCCAACTTGGCAAAGGACGACGAAAAAAGTATAAATATTCCTACAAAGATTTTTTGTCCGTCTTGTCGAAAGTTGTTGATCAGAGACCTCATTAGGTTTCTGCTTGGACCGAGAGGAACCTTATATTCCAAATTTCCAATGCTTAAGGATCCATTGCCCAATACTTCTGTATCTTTCCCGCTTCTTTTGGCTTCTGTCGTGAACTAAGTAGATTCTTTGATGCTGCATTTAGTTTTACAAGTGAAATCTTCTCTCTTTGGTCCTAGGGGTGACAAGCCATATATTTATTAAAAATTGCTGCAAAACCTATTATTTCAAAACACGATGACAGCCATGTTTATGGACCCTATCCTTAGTCCTTAGACATGGCAATTTTGCATTGCTATAGGGCGTAATGCTTTCAATTCTTGTTTCAAATGTGCAGGAACGTTGTATTTGCTCTCCAACCCTAATGTACGGATGGGTCATTAACAAGGAGGCCGGGCATAAAATTTACTGATGAGACAAATAGGGAAAACAAAACCATGCTCTACAGAAGCGTAATTAAACAAACATGCATCTCTCTGAGAAATGGACTTAGTTTCTCACAATGGATCGGTACCACTGACTAAATTTAGGTCTTGTTGTAGTGTTGCTTTCATCTTACCCACCCTCAGAAATTATTAGTTAGTTGCCACATCTTTCCATGGAGGAGAAGGGCAATAGTCCTTATAGTTTCCTGAAAACATTTTCTCATTATTGATGGATAGTTGCTGAGATTCTCTCTTAATTTGATTGTGACTCTTCCTTTTCTTTCCCTTTTTTTTTTTTTTTATTAATGCCCTGCTTTTTGTTGGGATGTAGGGTCTATCTTCTCTATAAGGGCACTGATGCCCCACGCTAGAAGACAATAACACAAAAATCTTACCAAAAACAATCCTTAAAATATTTTGCTCTCTCTTTATTATTATTATTATTAATGTATTCCAATTTTAATAAGAGTTTTTGATGAAGATAAGACTTAAATATAAAACCTCGTCCCTCTTTCTTGTGCAAGAATACCATCAAACTACAAGTTGATTGATTGATAAAACTATGGTACTTTGAATTTATTGACTGAGCACTCGATTTAGATTCTGCAACCATGGGATGTAGTTAGACCTTATACATTGCAAATGCAAAAGACAATTATTTTGTTTGATTGAAACGGGATAAATCGGCTCAAATCACATTTCTTCTTGAGGGTCAATTTGATCTTTGAACTATCTTGACGATCGATTCATGTTTTCTTATTCTTATGAAAGCAACACGCCCCCTTCGCCGCATTTATATTCTAGTTTAAGGGAACTTTTGGTATTGATATCGTCAATCAAAACATACAAGACTTGAATGACGAAAGAACAGGAAATTTGGACCTCAATATCTAACATATATTCCACCAAGATAAATATATAGCTACACACACATGTATATATATATATATATATGTATATAAAATTTTGCGCGCCCGTGTATGCATGCCATTAAGAACATTCTTTCACGTCAATGTCGATATACCCATTTCTTAGGCAGAAGATGCGCCAAATGATGCTCTTCTCTGAATTTTATCAAAAAAAGAAGAAAATAAAAGAAGTGGTGTCACCAATATGATAGTAAGTGCGTGTCCTTGAAGAATTTAGAACACCATCTCTCGTAAACTTAGTTGAAAGAAGATAGGATGTGGTTAAAACTGGATTTTAATTTCTTGGTTACCAAACAAGGCATGGTAGGGCAAAATCTTGGCTGTTTTGTACCTTGACGGATATCTGGTTCTGGTCCTTCCCTATTGATTTTTAGTCTGTGTTATAGGAATAGATTGGGCCAAAATGCTTTTAAGACCTTGTTGCTCTTTTCAGGGCAAATCACATGGTGACTTCGGGTTTCTTTTTTGGATCATATCATAATATTTCCTTACTTGATGGGGTCAGATGTTTTTTTTAAAAAAAAACCTATCTCTTTCAGAATTCAGGTTTTAGGGGAAAAATGAAAAATAATGTGTTAAAGTCTTTAATTGTCCATAGATTATATGGATTTAGGTGAGTGTGATCATGTATTATTATTATTATTTTAGTTTATTATATCCTTCAGCTATATATATATATATATATATAAATATTGACACTTTAAAAATAATAGCTAGCAGCAACGTTGCTTTAAGTTCAATACAACATTATCACAGAAAACTTGGGCAAATTATTCTCTTGTACTGGTTCTACATTTTGACAACTGTGGACCCAATAGCTTGAAATCTGTTTGACCTGGCTGATCGAATTCTGTGCTTTCTTTTGTTTTCTTTTTGCCTGTGCTTGTGTTCAGCATCTTTGTTGGACGTTCGATAAAATTGAGAAGATTTCTTTTCTTTTTTTTTTTTCCCCACTTATCCCAACTCTAAAACCTCATATTAATTGATCACTATTTTATGAGACACATGAAACAAAAATAACTATTTAAAAAATTTTATATTTATACAGAAACTCAAATTCAAAATTACTTATTTAATGGAATAAAATTCTTTCTATTTAAAGTAACATTTTGACATAATTCAGAAGATTTTTGTTCTCTTATGTATTGCAACTGAGCCTTTTTCTGCTGTTATTGTGCTCATTTTTCCATAAATAAAAATGCTCAATCTTAATTTGGTTTCAATTGTATTCATCTGGTCTTTATATATATATATATATATATATATATATATATATATATATATATATATGTGAGGCGCATTAGCAAACTATATTAGTTAATCAAATAAAACACCCTTTCTATTGAAAAAAATCACAACGTTATTTCTTTACTATAGAAAAATAATTAAATTCGTCTTAATTAAAAATAAGGAAAAAAAAACCATCGTAGTTGGAAAAAAAAAAGATTAACGATTTTTTATTCCTCCTCCAATATGTTTGAAAGTTTCTAGAATTATCTTTCAATAATGCTAAAAAACCTTTTTCATCTAAAAAAACTTATCAAAATATTTTTCTATCTATAAAACTGAAAACTAAAATTATTCACAATAAAAAATTCAAATGTCTAACCCTCATTTAAACCGTATACCATTTGGGCTTTGGTACAAAAAATTAGCTTGGTTGATTATAGAAAATTATAAATACAAAAATATTTTAATGGGTTTTTGAAAAGAAAATTATTCATAACACTATATTTCATAAATACTTGAAATAATCAAGTCTTTTTTCGTTCATCTTCTTTCTTCCTGAAATGTGAACATGAAGCAGCTAATTGCTAATAAAAGCTTTCAACTTCTTCACGGCAGTACGTACCGCAAGCTAATTAATTTGATCATGAAATGTTAGGTGGCACAGTTTGCTAAAATAAAAGCTACTATAGCTAGCAGCTGAGGTTTTTAATTCAAGAAGCAACGTCCAACAAAGCAATTAAGATCGAATCAGCGCAAAGGTCAATTTATGTTATCTGTTACAATGCCTTTTATTGAATTTCTACATCATGACAATCACAGTGTAATAATTTGGCAGCACTGCCGATACCTAGCGTAAACAGTTCTTACACCTTTCCTGGCCATGAATCTCATGATCATCCCAATTTTTCTGGGATACATAATTTTTCTGTTATATATCTATCCCAGAAAAAGACAACTCCCATATATATGCTCACCATAAACACATCAGTGAGGATAACAATGAACTTATTCGCATGTATCCAGCATCGTTGATTATTTGTCCTCAGCAATTAATGACAGGAACAATCCCAACATCTTTTACGGTTATTGTAAGGTTATGCACAACAATATAAATGATAAGGGTTTTAGGAAACCAATCAAGTGAAAAATAAAACAAAAAAATAAAAATAATCATATAATATAAAGATTTACGTGATTCGATGATTGTACATACTCTATGGTTGTATTAAGATTTATTATTAGGTTTTTATCAAGTTGCAGTCTAATAAATACAAGAGATATTGTCTCTATTTATAACGAGAGCATCGAGTTGGCTCGCATAGTGCTCTAAACTACAAGCCCATCTATATTAGTCTCCACAATTTAACAATGACTTGAATTTTAAGATAATTATTTATAACGAAATCGTCGTGTATGTAGCACCTTAAATTGCGAATCACATCTATATCGATCTTCGATCTCCACAATTTAACAAAAAGAATTTAATATAGATTGATGTATAACTATTCTAGTTGAATGATATATATATATATATATATATATATATATATGAGAGAGAGAGAGAGAGAGAGAGAGAGAGAGAGAGAGAGAGAGAGAGAGAGAGAGAGAGAGAGAGAGAGAGAGAGGTAAAGAAGAGATGATGAATAATATTTTCTCATTCATAGATATATGTTGTAGTACATGTTTCTATTTGTAGTGATACAAGTTTTGTATGTATAAAACTCTATACGATAACATACAAAGTGAATCTATCTAGCTTTAATCTTATCTTCAAGTATAACTAGTTGAGCCTTGTACGGAGTCTTCTACCGTAAGAGTTGATGTCCGCATCTATGACTTGTCCTTTGTCATGCCCAATGAAGAATTGATTACTATAACGGAGGTTTGACTTAATACTCCCTTTCAAACCGATAGTGGGCATTTGCCAAGTGTGATTGTGTCTCTTAAGAAACTAAAACCGTGCATTGGAGAAAGGTTTTGTCAAAATATTTGCAATTTGGTCCTAAGTGGAAATATACTAAACATTCAAGCTCCCTCTTAATATCATTTCTTTGATAAAATGAAAATCAATTTCACATAGTTGGTACGTGCATGAAAGATAAGATTTATTGCTAGGTGTATTATCCGAACATTGTCACATTAGATGATAGGTGAAGAATTTTGAGAGACACCTAATTCACCTAATAGAGTAGCACCTATGATAACTTTGTCGCCAAATCTGCAATCGCCTTATATTATGCTTTTGTAGAGCTATGGGCTATTATTTTCTATTTGGACAACTTTCAAGAGTTGAGATTTAGCCCAAAGTAGACAAGAAATCCATTAGTTGATTTTTTATCATCTAATGACTCGATCTAACTAGAGTCGAAAAGTCGGATAGAGTTTGATTATCCGATCATCTAATATGAATACTATGATTATGTGTATTCTTAAGGTATCATAGTAAATGTTTCACAACAATCCAATGATTCAAAAGAGGATGGTGGATGAACTAATAGACCTTGTTCACGGCATAAGAGATGTCTAGCCTTGTTAATGTAAGCATACTATAGAGGACCAACAACTTGATGATACGAGTGTTGGATTAGAGAAAACATTCGTTGTCAGCTTTTATTAAATTTGAGGATGTTGGATTGGAATGAAAACCGATCGATAGGAGTACATGCCTTATTTCTATAGTATATCCGTAATATATTTCTATTAAAAGAGGAATAGACCATTCTCTCGTATTAACAACCTCCACACCTAAAAAAATAGCTTATAGGCCTGAGGTTCTATATTGTAAATTTTGAATCTAAGGCAACGATAACTAATTTTAGAAAGGAGAGACTATTACCTGTTATCAATATGTCATTCACTCGAACTAGGCGAAACATTTTGTAGCTCTTACGTTGATATACAAAAAGGGAGGAGTCAGTTTTAGATCTAACAAAACCAAAGTCAAGTGAAAAAATACTAGAGGTTAGAGAACCATACCTTTGGTGATTGTTTCAAATGATATATCGATTTATGGAGTTGACATATACGATCGAAAAATTATTTATCAACAAAACTTGTTGATTAGGTCATGTATATGACTTCATTAAGATTGCCATTTAGGAATGCATTGTGCACATCTAGTTGTCCGATAGGCCAACCATACAAGAGTGCTAAAGCAAGAACACATCGAATTATTGATGGTTTAACCATTAGTTGAATGTTCTATCATAATCAATGCCTTTTACTTGGAGGTAGCCCTTAACTACTAACCTTGTCTTATATCGTTCAATGTTGCCATTTATGTGTTTTTCCATCTTAAGCACCCATTTGTTGCTAACAACATTCATAGCCCGTGTTGGAGGAGGGGGATGGGGGAACTAGAGACCAAGTACCGGTGTTTAAGAGGGCATCGACCTCTTGGTCATGGTAAAACGCCATTCTATAAAATGTTTTGCTTTGATAAAATAGGTTAGATTCTTTAGAACTAGCATGTGAGAGATTGCCAAAGATGCTTTTGATGGAAAGGCCTCATGAAATGAAGTGTCATGGTGTGTGTATGTTGAGAAGCATGAGATGACAGTTTGAGAGTACTTAAAGTGTTTGTGTGTAAGTTATAGACACTAAGATCCAACAATAGATTAAGACCCAAGGAAGAAAAATAGATGCTTTGTGGCAAGGAGATGTGGTTATGGTGACCTAGGGTAGTTAGTGTATGGACAATGGGTGAGTAGGTTGGTTGTAAAGGTTGAGATGTAAAGGAGATAGAGGTAGAGGTTTTTGATGAACTATTAAAGACTCGAAGAAAATTGTTAGGGCTACCATTGTGTGTAGAACAAATAAGTGATTATCTAATGAAGTTAGGAGGGTCTCGTCCGTGTTTGAATTTGAGAGGATGTTTGTTATGGAGGCTAAGATATAAGAGGGACAAAGTCTTATTTTATTGTTGGGGATTGGAATAAGAAGGGGGATACCGAATGTGTTAGGATAGTGGCATGTCGGTTAATTGGCTATGCCCTAGTAGGCCATACATAGCTTTAGGGACTTTGGGCTAGGCATATCATAACTTAACCCATGGGTGTTGCTTTTTATTGGTGGGTGAGTAAGTTGTCTGGTTACTAGGTCGCAGCTTGATAGGCTATGAGCTAATGGGTTATTGTCGTGTGGGTTGTGAATTGGGCATGAGATTTTGTTCTAAGTGTAATTGCTAAAGGATAGGAGGTACCACCCGATGATGCTTATCTACATGAAAATTATTAATGGAGGAAATAGAATTTATAATGGCTAAGCTAGCCACCGAAAGAGATATGGTAGGGATGGGAGAATTAAGTAGTAGGATGTCCGACTTTACAAAAGGAAAAATGATTTTGACAAAACAAACATGACATGCAATATAGAAATGATTATTTTTATTATCAAAATAGTGATATCTTAAATGGGAAGGACTCGTGTCTAAGAAATATACAAGGAGTGGATCGAAAATCCATTTTATGTCCGTTGTAGGGACGTAAGAAAGGATAACAAAGACTTCCAAAAACTTTCGAAATGAGTAGTAAGACTTCTTTTTAAAAACCATTTCAAAGGAAGAAACATTATTTATAGCGAAAGAAGGCATTCTATTAATAAGGAATATAGTCGTTTCGAAGGCATTCTAAAACTTTTGAGAAACATTTGCTTCACCTAGTAAGGTAAGGCTTGTTTCCATAATATGATGATGTTGTCTTTCAATTGTTCCATTTTTCTCATGGGTCCGAGGACACATTTAACGATGGATGATGCCTAATGATTTAAATATTTTTATTAAGGTTCAAAATTCTCTACCCTAGTTTGTTTGCACTTATTTGATTTTACAATTAAATTGACATTCAACCATTTTTAAAAAAAGAATAAATGAAATAAATACATCAAATTTTTTATGCAGTGGATAAAACCATACATATTTTAAAAAAATGATCAACAAAGGTACCATAATATTTATTGCCATCATAGAAAGCGATAGGGGAAGGTCCCTACACATTATTAAAAATCAAACTTAAAATATTAGTACTCAAGTTTTTTGGAAGAAGACAGAGATAAATGACTTGTTTTTTCCTAATGGACAAGACAAGTAAAAGCTAGACAATTTCCTAAAATATGACAAAGCATTGTTTTGTAAAATAAGGTTTAATATTTTATTTTGGGGATGATCCGGATAAGAGTTCCAAACTAAAGTAGAAACATTAATGGAGTGAGCTTGAGGAGTAGGATAGATTAAAAGAGATTGTAGAGAATAGAGATCAACATCACTTTGGCTTGAAAGTAAAGGGTTCTTGTGCACCTTGTCCTTGAGATAGAAAGTAGAGGGTAAAATTCAAAAAATAAATTATTATCACAAGTTATTCTTTTGACTAAAAGAAGTGATCTTGTTATTTTAGTGATGTGTAAAACATCAAATAACTAAAATGTTTAGGAAGAAGTAAAAATATAACTAGTGCCCATGTGTAGAATTTTTAAATACTCATTATTGCTAGTTTGAAGGAGATTAGGACCACGATAGGAATCATATATACCGAAGCTTGACAAATTAGGTATTATATGGTATGGGGCACCAATATCTAGACACTAAAAATGGGCATACGACATAGTAGAAGAAGTAATCGAGACATTAGAAGATGGTCGAGGAGGAGGGAACCGCCTTCGGGAATAATGTATTACTACATGGGTTCCCAAAAGGAACAAAATTGACAATTTTTTTATATGAACATTCAAGTGCCAAGGATTTCTATTTTATAACACATAGTGATTACTACCAAATCGAGGAGGAAATCTACCATGACCATGCTTACGGAATTGTATACCTCTGCCATGGGTGTAGCTATTAAAACGATCAATATGAGGGCCAATGTGCTTGTGAACAAGGTTTGCGATAAGAGGGATTGGTAATAAGACGGACATTGGTTGGTGAAGCTTATAAGGTAGTGATGATGTCTTTGAAGTCACTAGAGAGACCTTAGAAGACATATAGCTTGAAATCCATAAAAGATAAGGGTTGGAATACTACGGTGAGTTCATCATCGTGTGATTTGGTACAATGGTTCATTGGGTTCCTAGCAAAACTTTTACATGGAAAGATGTAGGGTCATTATGGGGGTGCTAGATGGAGATAAAAAGGTGCTTTCAAGCACACTCCACACTTCATAAGAGGTGGTCAATGACCAATGATAGTACGGTCAATGACCAATGGTAGCACATCAATGGAAAGAGAGGAGATGATGGTGCTCATGAGAAAGTGGTCTTGTTGAATCCAAGTGAGCCATGAGGGGTCGTCTATAGATTCAATGGGAGTGGAAATTTATGGGGGAAAAGGTTGGAACCATTAATAAAGCTGAAAAGACCTTAGTCTAAGAGGAAAGACTTCATTTGTACATACCACAATAGATAGTTTGTGTGGGTGAGTTTAAGAGATAGAAAGTGATGAGAGTTGATGAGTTGACTCAATGTGATGTTTTTTGTAATAGCAGTAGTAACATTAGCAGATGAAGTAACACCTGGAGGAAGTCATTTATTGTTGGAGAGGTGTAGGAAAGAAAGGAAATAGTGGGTGGTAGTGATGTCAAGAAAAAAAAAAAGGCTCGATTCTAAATTAAAACTAAAGATAGGAAAGAAGATGATGAATAATATTTTTTCATTCATAGATATATGTTGTAGTAAGTGTTTCTATTTATAGCGATACAAGTTCAATATGTATAGAACTCTATAATATAACATACAAAGTGAATCTATCTAACTTTAATCTTATCTTCAAGTATAACTGGTTGAGTCGTACAGGGAGTTTTTTATTATAAAAGTTGGTGTCCGCACCTATGACTTGTCCTCTATTGTGTCCAGTGAAGAATTGGTTGCTACAGGTAGAGGTTTGGCTTAATAGATATGCCTTGTAAAATGCACATACAGTTTCATTATGAATTAATCATTATTTTGGGATTAGGCTAATTCAATCCCCGAAAAAGAGAAACTTTCACAATCTAAACTTTATGATATTTTTCAAAAATTATAAGGAATCTCCTTTATCGATTTGGCTCTATCATGTTCTATAGAGGTAAATTTTAATTTGCCACTTCTCTCCGAAATTTGAGGGTTTTTCAATCTCTCTTCTAATGTTTCATTCGTATCAATTGTCTTTTTGAGTTTTTATCACAGCTTTTTTTTTCATGTATTAAACTAACATAACTATTGGTCGCACATTTTTTATGTTTCAATTGATTTCCTAAAGTTTTAATTTTTTTTCTTTTAATTAAACACTCATTTTTTCAATCATATTAACTATCTTGTTGTTTCAATTATGATTATATTTTTTTATCTCATATTTCACACGTTTATAAAAATTTAATATATATAAAAAATATTGATAAAAATACACAAACTCAAAATATAAATCTTGCATATTTAAATAAAACCATAACTATCTAATACCAATTTAACATAGATTTTTGATAAAATGAAAAAAAGTTGACATAGCTTGGTATTATTTTTTTATACTCTCATTTTTTTTAAAAAAAATAATATATGTACCATAAAGAGTAAAAATTAATGCATAATAAAATTAATAATACTACTACACTATATTTTTGTCTAAATCATAATTGAAATTTTCATATTAATCCTTCAAAGCATATTAAAATTCATAAACTCAAACTAATAACTAAATAATGATGTGGCATTTTATAATTGAAATAATACTATTTTTTTATATTTTTTCAAATTTTAATGAGAAAAATTAAATAAATTTTTTAATATTTTAAGAAGTCAATTTAAAGCATAAAAAGTCATATAATTAGTTATGTTAGTATAACATATGAAAGAGAAAAATTAAAAGTTTAATAAAAAAAATTAATACAAATAATATTTCAGAAGAGAAATTACGAATTCTTCCGAATCTTAGAAAGGACAAATTAAAGTTGACCCTAGATGCAAATTATTTTCAAAACTTCTTTAATTCCTTTATTTCCCCTCGTGGCCATTCATGACTGGCCAAAGGACCTGTCCTACCTTCAATCAAAGTTTGTGTTTCGTTAAATATATTTTTAAATGCATGCAATTATTTCAATCCTTTATAACGGAGAGCTCTTTTTCTGCCTTTGGTGGTATTGTATCCACCAGCAGATCGAGAAATTTTATAATATTTAAAAAATTATATATATATAAAAGAAAAGAAATATATATATATATATATATATATAATTAGATGTATTGAAAGTGATAAAAAAAATTGTTATATTGACTCAATTTTTTTATTTTTTCTCTCTTATATATATTTTTTATTTTTTATTTTATTTATTTTTTGTATCTATCTTTATTTATAGAGTAAGTTTATAAAATAATTATTGTATTTATTAAGTATTATAAAATTTCTGAGTAGATAATTTGTTTGATTAGTTTCTCCAACGTTATCAGGTACTGTATTAATAATTTGAGCATGTAATAAAGATGGATTGAATAAGTTACTTTGCACATGCATAGTGACCAACCTTGCATGATCTTATCTCGTAGCTCCCCTACTGTTATGTAGGCCAGAAGAATACATATTCTAATTTTATATGCTAATTCCATCTTTAGCAATTTCACACTTTCTTGCAACCTCTTTTAGATAGCGTTAATCAAGAGTGTTCTAATAGAAAACTAGTAAAAGAAAGCATTTTTTTTTAATTGTGTCTAAAACAAAAGAAAGTTAAAGGATGCTAACCCTAATTAAACTCCACAATTAGAATTTCCTTCCAAGAAGGGAACATGTGCTCAACTCTCCGCCCCCTTTTCCTTTATATTTTATGTTGTTGTGACTACAGATTCCAACAGTATCGCACTCATCATCTATATAGCCTACTTCTTCTTCTTCTTCCTCTTTTTTTTTTTTTTTTTTAAAAAAAGATTTCTACCAAGGTTTAGGCATAGCCTTTCATTAATTAAAGTGAAGTTAATTAACAACTATTCTTATCTCTAGGCCTTGGCCTACTGAAGAACCTTATCCACCACAACTTCTATAACTATACATGCATCATAATTAAGTACACACAGGTATATATGTAATCGTACTTGAGGACCTATTCTCTTAACTTTGATGAATTTAATTAGGGTATGAAAGGAACTAAAAGCTCCCTTGAGAAACGAAAGCAGCCAAAAATCAATCATGACTGTGGGAACCTCTGCCCACTTTATAAATCTAGTACTTTGGCTAGACAGCCTAATTAAATTCTTACTTACATATATGAAGGTAGTGGCAATCCCACTCCAACAAAGTTAATTCTTTCATAATATATACTCATCAAATTCCACGCATCAATACACAGCTTCATAATTAAGTAAGAACCTCAAGTTTAATATCAAGATAATGTTCCATGTGATGTGGGATTAATTAGCTTATCTTCAAGCTAACTTGAGCAGACTGGAAAGGATCTCCCTTAAACTTGGTGGGGGGAACAAGTTCGTACAATCATAAAAATAGCTGCTAATTAAATATTAAGTATTCTCCCTTTATAATAGAACATCAATTTATCAATTGTGATTGTTTTCTTTTTTCTTGTTTTTTCTTTTTACGAATAAAAATATTTTCGGTACCAATTAAGATTTAATAGTATGATTGGATTGTTAACTCTCCTATCACGTAAGTGAAAATAATGCACCAATTAAGATTTAATAATATGATCCATTTTCGGTACAAACCTCAAAAAAAGACAAAAGATAAATCAATTGTTAACTAATAAAAAGGGTGTAAGCTTTCGGTTGGAATAATGCTTTAACTCTGAAAATTGAAATAGTAGAAGATTACTCTAACTTTTAATTCTATAATAAAACTAAATGTAATTGTCAAGGTGTTTTACCTAAAAGGAAACTCTTAAAATGCACAGAAAATGGCAAGGTAACCACCCTGGTGGTGACCACTATTACAGCATAATTTAACTTGATCTAATGCGACTCATTGTCAACTAAAATATAAGAAACAGAAAGATTAAAAAATAAAAGAAAAAGAAGCTCTACCCTATTAGAAGGAAGAGAGATACGTTTAGTTAACTAAACAATACAATAACATAAAATAATGAAAGAAGTGGGATTTGGTTAGGATTTTTTATTCTCCTCAAATTTTTCTAATCCTCTCAATAGATCCATAGAAGTAGCTATTCCTTTGGTGCCAATCCAAGGACCCATAGCAAAATAATATAGAATAATCTCAGTGGAGAGATTAATCAACAGCATTAGTACTCTCTAATCCAATCACAAACAAGTACCTTGCATTGCTCTCTGTGGTGGTTTTCATTAATGTCTAATGATGTGAAGTTGAACGTATCGTTTCGTATGGGAAGGATTTCCATTTGTCCTTGACGTGTACGTTCAGTTGTGGAAGGTGACGATGAAGTGGAACCCACACCAACTCGTCGACCCCTGAGTGGTTAAGCTTTGCTTTATTATCCAATCCCCACACACAGCTGCACAAGGGTTAAGGGTAGCTGCTAGCCAGCTAGTTTGCCAAACATAAAATTACTACAAATGGGAGGGCAAGATACAGGTGGAAAGCAATACAGGCAAGGAATACACTAATGGAGGGGAGGGGGCCATCACCAGAGGAGGAAGTCCTAATTTCAAAATGGATCCCACATCCTGCAGCTCCATAATTTTATGACCTATATATGCAAAATTAAGGGGGTCCAATCCCAACTGATGAACTAACAAAGCTGATCCTACTACATTCATTACATTTTGGTCCCTCTTGGAATGTGAAGTTTTTTGCTTCACACATAGTTTCTTCCTAAAGAATGAATATGCAAGAGAGTGGTTGTTGTCATTATTATGATTATGATTTCTTCACCATCATTTCGTATGATGTGGGGATATGGGGTATGGTAGTATACTTTTCTTGAACATTTTCTATGATGGCATAAATAATTAATGTACCTATATAATTCAAAGTATCTACGCATTTTTCAACTTCTTTTTGTTGATGAATATATATGGAAAAATGTGGAGACAAGATTATAGGATGATACAACATCGTGATGAGTCTATTTTTTTTTTTCGTCTTCTTTATGCTAGGACTCGTCAATCTCAAGTCTCAACCCAATTGACCAAAACAGTTAGTGCCAATAATGCAAATTTACTTAAAAGACTTAAATTACGAAAAAGAAAGAAAAGACGAAGCATTGGGGTTACTTTGTAGCTATTATTGTGCAAAAGTTGTGAACTTTGTTGTCCTCTTTTATTATGATATAAAAAGTTAAATGGCAAAGAACGAACAAGCCAAAGCATAGCATAGGTATTGCTACGTTGGACGTGGCTTGGGTAGTCCAAAACCTCACGCATGTATGGCACAAGAACGGTTTCTTGTTCATTGTTGTGAGAGTAACCGTCTCTTTCTAACACTACACAATTCCCACGCACACCAACACCTTTTCCCCTCTCTCTCTCTCTCTCTCTCTCTCTGCCTTTTGTGAAATCCTTTCTTTCTTTACCTTCCTAAATATGGCAAAGAGTTATCCGTCTGGGGCAACTATTTCAGTTCAGGTGCCCCAATTTGAATTATATTCAAACATAGGAATTCTTTAATTTAGGGGGAAGAAGGAAGTTATACAAGAATAAATTAATAAATAATTATGAAGTTGTACTTGGATTTCAAGTTTTGAAGGAAGATCTATTATGAAATGTTATTACGATAGTCTTTAAAACTCCATCATCTTGGTCGGAAGTTGTTGACAATTACAACAAAGTAATGGTGGCTTTTCAAGTACGTTCTAGCTTTTGGTGTAAAAGATAAAGATAGTGTCTTTTTTTTTTTTTTTTGAACGGATCTACTAGTTTAATTGGATCAAATATTTCAAATGTGAGATTATATATGTCTAATCTTGGTTGAATCATATGTTTCGAATATTGGGTTCTATTTAGGTACGTAAATGATTTTAACATGAAGTTATCACTTAATTACTGTAAGATACAGTGATCAAAATTTGTTTAGAACCATTTCAAGACATTAAATTTTATATGCCAATATTCCAGAGAGAGAGAGAGAGAGAGAGGATATCAAGAATACTGGAAAGAAACCTCTAAATAAGATGGTAATTTCCAAGTTGATAATAAAAGCAGCTATTGTATGGGACAGAAGTCATCTGGATTGTTGCGAGTGCAGATTGAACATTACTCACAACGTATATAATCATGAGATCCCAATTCGGATCCCATCATCACAAATCAAATGGTGGAGCCAAAGACATTTAATTTACAGTACCTTATTCCTTTCTATCCTATATATGCTATTCTATACATTCCTCTATCCATAACACCCCATAATGAGTAATTACCCGTCGATAGCATTTTTCAGATTCATCAACATCTAAGACCGCCCCTTAACTTGAAACCATCAACTTAATCTAAAAAACCACCAAAACAGATTCACTCACTGTATCTATGGGACCCCTAGTTTTTAAGGGTGGTGATAATTTCTGGAAACCTGCCACAAGTGTAGAGAAGGATACGGATGTTGTAAGATGTAAGCACTCAAAACAGATGCTATACATACACATGTACAAATACTAGCACAAACGAAACAGTAGAAGAAAAGGAAACCAACAACACAGTACACACCCGTCATGTCAAGATATCATTACACCATCCTCAGCTTCAAAGTGCGTTTTTACTGTAACATAAATAAAACCCCCCAACATTCAGAAAGAAACTCAAAGACAAAGGGTCCCGATACTGGACTCCACCTTCCTCATGTAAAATGACGAAATAAATCACAAAATAATAATAATAATAATAAAAGAAAAAAAAATACCACCCTCGCTTGTCTTTCTATTTATAACTCTTCCTCTATATATACACTATCTGTCTTTCTTCAACCTCTCATCAAAACCACCACCTAAAAAAACCTAATCTTTCGAAGGCAAACAAAGCCAAGTTCTTCTCTTTATTATACATTTCCTTCCTTCTTTTCTCTCCAGCTTAACAAAACAAATGGCTGCCAGAGAACCCTTCAACGTGACAGAAAGAGCCACCCAAACACGAGCAGTTACGCCACACTCACCATGGCATTCACCCGTACCATATTTGTTTGGTGGGTTAGCAGCCATGCTTGGTTTGATTGCTTTTGCGCTCTTAATTCTTGCATGCTCTTACTGGAAACTATCTGGGTACCTTGACAATGGCAATGAAGGAGGTGAAAGAGACCTTGAAGCTGGAGAAGGAGAGAATAAGAGTGGTGATGGTTGTGAGAAAAAGCCTGTGGCTTTTGAAGAGAAGATTTTGGTTATCATGGCTGGTGAAGTTAAACCAACTTTCTTGGCCACACCAATGTCTAGTAGGTCAACTTCATTTGGTGATACGAGTAGTGAAAAGAGCTGTTCTTGCAGTAGTGAAAAAAGTGAGAATGTTAATGATGTCGAGATGGTGAAACAGGGGAATACTGGTGATGATCATCAAACTCGGAGTGAAAACACAGACAACCATGAATCTTCAAGTCAAAACAATTGATTTAGGTCCTCCCTTTTCTTTTTCTTCCTTTTGGGTTTTTTTTAGGTGTTGAATTTAGATGGGTTTGGTTAGGACTATGAGGGTGCTCACTCACAGCTTTTGATTTAAGGTCTCTGAGGAGGTACAATCTGTAACATGAGTTCCCATGTTAGATTGGTGTGTGAGCCTTTTTAGCGGCTACTTTCCTCCCTCTTGGTTTTGTGTTTCCAATTCGAGAAATGTAAATTTTACTGAGAATTAATGGAAGAATTTAGCTGTTCTTCACCATTAGTCATATCCTTTTTTTTTGTTTTCAAATAATGTGAAATCTTGATCAGTCCTATATATGTTACCTTACTTTAGAAGTTACTAAAACAGAAATCTGGTTCATCATGGCCAGTTTTGGAAAATTGTTTAATAGTTCTTGAAGATGAGATGTGCCTTATACGTTTAGAAAGCTCTGGCTCTGAAAATCAGAAAGCAGAATTCAACAGAAGAAACAAGAAGGTGTTGAGGGCAGAAGGAAGGCTGGGATGTGTAAAAGCATATGCAGATAAGTCTCGTTTATCCTTTCTTTGTAAACTGTGACTGATGCGGCGAGGTGAAACTGCCAAGGTTATACAGTAACACAGAATTGGAAAATTTGATGAGACCTTTTATTTTTACGCTGGTTTATTTATTATTATTATTATTTGTTTGATTAAGGACTCTGTCTCTACTGCAACTGTGTACTGAATTATGAGTTCAGAGCTTTCATTGCAGGTCTTTTTTTTTTTTTTTTAATAGGCACTGTAGTGAATTGCAGACCAACACTATCGATGGTAAAATTACAAAGCCATCCTTGCTTTATGGATTGTGGACAATGGAAATATACATGACGTAGTGCCATGAGTTGATGAATGTAGTTCTTGATTCAAAACCCTAACTAATGGTTTAGTTGTTTAGTAGTATATTATTATTATTATTATTATTTGGTGAGGTTAAGCTTGAAAAATAGGGGAAGCTAATATTTATTTTCAGGTGAGGATCTTGTTCTTAGATTTAAATAATTAAACCCAATGACACAGATGTTGGTGTCAGCAACATCTTGCCTTTCACTTCTGGAATAAAAATTGAAAAAAAAAAAAATCCTTGTTTAGAAATTGGGAAAGAAGAGATCAGCTTTATTAATTATACAGGAAAAAAAAGAGGGGAAAATGATTCCCATCAAGCAACTTAAAAATTAGTATTGGCCATGGTTTGATTATTTGAATATATTCTTCCTTTTAATCTGCATTGAAATCAAACAAAACTATATGCAAGGCTGATCAATTATTATTATTATTACATTTTTTTTTAATTACAATTGTGATATTAGGTGTTTTGGTAGTGGGAGACTGCAATTTCCATTGATATGTTAGTAGGTGTTGCATGTCAGTCACTACCTGAACAGTCCTTTTTGTGCTAGCTAGGCTACTTGTCTTCGTGGTCTATATGCAGTCTCACCATGAAAATGCATGTCTCTATGTAAGCAAAAATAATCATTGGTAGATAATGCTTTCTGAAGTAAGCCACATTAAGGCATCAAACAGTTGCAGATAAGGAGTTGCTTGCTTACTTCAGAGCATAAGCTCAGATGAAGAACAGAAAATATTCAAATTATGAGATAATTGAATTTGGATGTACCTAGCTAGTAATAATTTGGTGGGCATACAACATTACTTAAAGTAAAACATCCCATATTCTCATGGTATTTATGTAATTCAATTCCGATTAAAAAAAATCAAGAAGTTTCTTAGAAACATTAGTATCAAAGATTAAATTTGTTACTGTAATTCTTTTCAGTATCTTTTCTTTCTTTTTTTTTTTTTTTGGATGGAACTTTATATTCGTACTTGGCAATTTCAAGAGAGGGGGGGGGGGGGGAGGTTTGAAGACGCGGCAGCCAGAAAGTGTTAATCCACAACACAAAATTGATAATCCTTGTACTATCAATGGAATAAATTAAGCTCAATGATAAGGAACCTTGTACTGCTTATGCTGAAATAATTAAGGACCTTATTTATTATTTTCTTTCAACTTTTTTAATTCACGATGTTTGCCATTGCCAAGTGTTACGTGTATTCTCTCAGATCTTGCTTTTGTAACCTCCTTCAACTGTCTTTTTCTTAGTTTTTTCACATGAAATATTAGATAGCAGATGCTTTTCTTTGTTCTTTTCTTGCATATATCTAAAGCTGATTCCTCATTCTATGCTACATACATGGTATATTTCTTAATTGATTAACTTATGACAGTTGATGATATTTCGAATAAAATCATTTGTCTTAATTACATGATATAACTTTTTTTTTTTTTTTTAACTTTTATATTTAATTCACGAACCCACTACATACTTGAATATTTCCAAGCACCTCTCTCTCCTTCCTTCAGTTTCATCATAAAAATAAAAATACTTTTCTAGCTTAAGATCATTGGACTTCAATCTAATCGCTCATCTTTCGTTTTATTCCCAAATGGGTCGAATAATAATGATTGAACTTTTAATAATGAACAATGAATTAGATGTGAGGTCACAAAAAAAGCATATTCGAATAGTTAAAACTTGAATTTCTACAAAAAGGTATCGCGTTTAAATTCTAAAAAATAAAATAATAAAATGGCACGAACGAAAAGAAAAGAAAAGAAAAGATGTGTACTAATTAAACAAAGCAAAATTCAACTAAATGAGATGCATAGTATTTATTATAATTGTCTCACGATATCTCTCGACTACCGCAAAAATGGAAATGTATAAATATGGAGTTACTACTCGATTTTCGAAACATGAAAACTAAGAAAAACCTAGCACTCGGTTTTAAAAGTTATAAGGATGGAGATTGATTATAACACTAGAGAAGACTACAATCACAACTACTAAAATTTTGCTAAATAACGACGAAAATTAGTGACGATCATACGTCCGTGATTAAATAAAAAGCAAATGGCGACTATTGGAATCAACGACAAAATAGATATTGAATAACAATCATTCATTAGAGATGGACACTAATCCATTATTAAATTTGATGGTAAAATCTTTTTGAAAGTTTTAGAGATCGTTTAGTGACGAATTTGCTAGAAAAAATAACGATGAAATAGTAAATCCATCGCTATTTTCACTATCACGATTTAACAATGGATATTCAGATCATTTATAGACACATCCCTTGCAATTTAACAACAGAAAAATTCATCGCTAATGTCATCATCTCATTTTTACGCCTAAAAAATACCCATATCTAAAGAGAGAGAGAGAGAGAGCCTAGGCTAAGCGACCAAGCATAGGTTAGGCCACACCCAAGCCTAGGCACGCCAAGCCCAGTGGGCCGCCCATCTCAATCCTTTTAAAATAGAAAAGCCATAAATCGAACTAGATAGCATTATAAATAGATCCTACCGTACACACACAAACACACGCACGTGCACCGACACCTAAAAAAAAAAAAAAAACCCTAGCAGCCTCAGAGAGAAGCAAAGGCCAACAGCTAAACGAAGCCATTGTCGCTCCCAACCAGCCGACTTCTAACCAACGCACCAAAATCTTCTCTCCAAGATGATCGCAACATCGTTTGAATTGCTCCATTCCAATGATGTAGCAACCCTCATGCGTCCCTTGAAGTTTTATCACTACTTTCGCCTATAAATTCAGCTTTAGTCACCGAATTACGGATTTAGGTAACTATGTCCTTGAACTTTCATGTTTTTTATATGATTTTCATTTGAAATTCATGATTTTGCTCGATTGTTTCTTTATTTTATAGGATGATACTATCAATCGTATGATTGATGGTGAATATGTGTATGATTATTGAATGCAAAATATTTGGTTGGAGGTTTAATTAAAAGATTTGAAAATTTGAGTACTAGATTATATATGACGAATATAAGAGGACCTAAATTCAGATTTTTTTGATATGTGATATGTTTTAATGTTCAATCATATTGAGAATAATGTATTAGTGAATTTTTTAATTTTAATCTTATCTTATTTTGGTTTTATCTTTATTTCTTATCTTTATTTCGATAACAAAGTCTTTGACATATATATATACAAACACACACATACATTAAGAACAAGGACGATACACTAAACTAACATAAATGAAATGTGAAAGGATATAAGAGGGGACAAACCAACCTAGTCCAATATACTAGGAGGAAAAAAAGCCTAAACCCTTAAAAAATTACGAGGAAGTTCTCTAAAAAGTTACAAGAGAAAGACCGTAACAAGGAAATCATAAAAGATCGTAACGAGGAAATCATAAGATAACGGCAACGGATAGCCTACAAGAAAGGAAAACCAATAAATAATTACAAACATATCTATCTCTCGTACCTAGCTAAACCAAAGCAATCCTCACGTAGTGCTCGTGCGAGCTAACAAAGGCAATGAAGTAACAACATGGTATAGTTCTTAACCTCCATGTTCATATAATCCGCTAAATGATCGACTGGGAAATTAACCTTATAAACATGGAATAATTTATAGGCACCATGAAGAACTTTGCATTTTCAAAGATGATAAACAGAAAGCCATGGAACCGCATGAACTCCAAAAATAGAATCAACCATTAGCTATGAATCAAGCTCTACATAATTAATTAATAGGTTTATTATTAATCCCGTAAATCTTCAAACCATTAAATAAAGTGCAAACTTTACCCTTGTTATTAAAATCCAAACCCTAGAAGGAAGAAAAACAAAAGATAAAATTGCCAAGCCAATTCCTCACCACACCACCACTAGGAATGGCAATCCAACCCGTCTCGACACCATCCCCTCGTCTAGTCTTGTTTGGGGTGGGGATGAGGCGCGAAATTTTTCTCGAATCGGACACGGCACGGGGATAGGTTTTTTTAGAACCCTTTTTCCTTTAAAAAGGTAATTAGGCGAGCCCCGCTTTGTTTGGGGTGGGGATGGGGAGTAAAATTTTACTCCAAACGAGGTATGTGACGGGGATGGGGTAGGGATGGGGATGGTGATCCCCGCTCCACTATGCCCCACCCCATTGCCATCCCTAACCACCACTTGTACATAAGCCACCCCTAGTAGATCCATTATAGTTGAGTTTGAACTTATGCATAGGTAGGGAGGACCAAGAAATCCATTTTTCTCTGGCGGAAAAATGCCAACTAGAGGTATGTTTAGAGCTTAGACACTAATTTGATCATGAAAGTTAAGGCAGGACCTTGGCGTGAACAAAATCTAGAGTTCATAAAGCCATTTCTTCACCTTGAAAATGATAACATCCATATTCATCACTACGCCATCAAAAAACAATTTGTTTCAAGCATGCTAGATCTCCCAAAGAGATCAATGAAAAACCACCATCCTTAAAAAGGATTTTTTATTAGTAATAACCAAGTCACACATCCAATTACCAATAAAACCCTACATGCTACACCTCATAGTACAACTATTAAGAATAAGGCCAAAATAATTCGAGATTGTGGTCGTAATATCACCATGTAAGAAGAGGTATGTAACCGACTCCTCGATGACATCGAGAAGGCATAGCCATACCACACCATTATACATTCTTATCAATCGTCGCTCCACCATTAATAATTTTCCAAGATAAGATCGCTAATTTTACTAGAATTCATTGATTCCGAAGCACTTCCACTTATCAAATCTAGAGTCGAAGATCGTAGGTGTTACCAAAAGATAGAAGTACAAAAATCTCCAACTATAGAAAGAGTGAAGATCAAGTTGTTTCGCTCACTAGGCAAAATACAAATAAAACGAAGAGAGTGTTATACCATAGGAAGAGGAGTAGACAGGATGAAGAGTTCCTCATCACTTCCCTCACATGTATCTCCTTCTAAAATCCTAGATCTTCATCATACTACCCGCCCAGACAAAATAGCCCCCTTACCCACCAGACTCGTTTGAAGTTTTTTTTTTTTTTTCAAGAAAAGAAATATGTTGTAAAAGGTTTATCCAACCCAATGATCCTTGGATCACTCTTGAAACCAAGGAACTAGGTAGGCCATGTTTAAAAGTCACAAAACAAGCCCGTAGGGAAGAGCCTCGAAGGTAAGCCCATGACAGCTTACCCTTCATAGATAGTACTACCCGATATAAATTCTTGACTCCAAGACCCCTTCTACATAAGGTTTAAAGATCTTTTCCTAGCTAAGCCAAGTGTGCCTCCCTTCACCCCTATTGTTTTAGAAAAAATTAGCAATATGACTCTAGATTTATATAACAATCTTATTTGGAACTAGCATGACTGCCATTATATAGATGGGAAGAGAAAAAAGAATAAATTGAATCAATGTAAGTTTAGCTCTCGTAGAGAAAGTTTCCTTTCCAACCTACTAGCTTGTTGTTAATCTTTTTTCTATCACTCGAACATAGGACAATTTAGCACTTCCCCGAAGAAAGAAATCCCCAAGTAAAGTATAAAGGGTTTCGAATGCCCAAAACTAGTCCACCTTTATAAAAGTTGAATTCAATTCAAAGGAAGTTTATTACTATAGAGAAATCCACTCTTACTAGAGTTAATCAATTAACCACTACAAGCACAATATTGGATAAGAAGGCATATAAGATTATCCACCGTAGGTTTTGAACTATTACCGAATAGAAGCATATCGTTCACAAAAAGCAAATGATTCACATTAATAGCTATCCGACCTGTACAATAAGGAAGAATCCGACTCGAATCAATATGAGAGTTTCAATTCTCGCTTCATATATCTTGAACAATAATGAAAAGATTTGATGATAGTAGGTCTCCGTCCCGATTAAAATTTATTTCTCCATCTAGTGTATCATCATCACCGGACGTAGGGGCAATAATATCAATGAAAGGAGAGCTAGATTTCTCCAAGTAAGGTTTCAATGCCTCTTGATCGCTTAATGTTACTCGTCTAGTTTGTGTTGCACTAGTGAGGGTAAAAGTGGCTCAAAATATACCTTTTTTTCCCTCTTATTGTCGATATATCCACAAGTAGTGGTAGCCTATAAAAGTATACCAATTTCTTTAGATACTAGGATAGGAGAATGTGTGGTAGATGGATATGATTCAAGTAGCACCCTTCAATATGGTAGATGGTTGCTCTTTTTTCTTCCAAAGTTTCATCTCTTCATAATTAGGTTTACAGTATTGAATGTGATATGAGTCTAGTTGAAGGGCGGTTTAGGGTATTTGTTAGTATCCGTAAGAGGCACTAGATGAGTAGGTTTTATTTTCTCATAGTGTAGTTGATGATGTCCATGAATATGGCAATACTATAAAAATCCATGTTCCCTTCATAAACTATCTTCTCGCTGAAGCACTTATTTCGATTCATGCCAATTGAGATCCAAATCTCCTTAGAGAGAAGGCATGCAAGGTCAAGCTCTAAACCAACTCTTGCATGTATAAGATGTGAGATATTCATAGTTCTATCATGTATCTTCAAGAATTTTTTAAAAATAATTCACTATTTCCCTAAGAATACTTTTGGAAAAAAAGAGATCGAGAGATAAGATAGGCGAACCTATATAGCGACCAAAGAAGATTCTATTTTAGGGTTATATGATGGACCCCATTTGAAAAACCTAAAACAAAAAGATTGTATTTCATGAATCCCAATAGACCAAGCCTTTCTAAAGCCTTTCATAGAGAAAGTTTGAATGAAAGCATGACAAGGTCCCAATAAACCAATCATAAGATCGGTCTCTAGTCTTTAGTGTTGAAGAACATTGTCTCTAATGACATTGAAGGGAGGCTTGATGCCTATAAATTTTATGATGAGAATATACATGAAAATATTCTCAGTTTGTAGGATTTATGAAGAGGAAAAGTTCATCACGGGTTTCCCTTCAATCGAAGTGCACGATCGCAGAGCAATATCGGGATATTTAGATTGCGATTGGCTATAAGTTTTTCCGAGCGAGAGGTAAAGACAATGGTAACAAAAGAGGTGTGTGAACTAGGATTAGGACTAGGAGTATGGTTGGACAAGTGAGGACGAAAGGAGGGGAAGTAATAGCGATGGAGGAGCTAGTCCCTTATTGGATCGACAACGGCCACCAAGATGATTGTCTTCCCACAAATAAAAGGCTAGGGTTTTCCTAAATTATTTATCTAAAAGTATATGTGTGACAAATTTCCATTTGATGGATTATATAGTATCTATATTTTTTATATAATAAGTCTTGAAGGAACTGTAGGTAGATGAGGAAGCTAGCAATAGGCTAGCTTTTTTATTTTATAGAAAATTAAAATAAGCCAAATCTAAATTTATAAGCCGAGTAACTTGTGGAGGTTTGTTGACTATTTTATTTTTCATGAAATCATTTTTATGTAATCTGTGATTTTTTTACATGTTTTTATATCTTACACCGTGTGTTTTTATTTTACGTGATGCCAGCCTAGATAGAGTAAGTTTAGGACTCGAGACCGACTTTTTTTCCAATGAATGATCTTTTCTTAATATTTTATTTTATTTTTATTTTTATGGCTATTGTTTATAGTTAATTTTGATTTATTTTTATGGTGCTACTAATTTCTTCTCACGCATTTAACTCTTAATGTGATCTTGGATCTAATTAATATTTTAAAGTGGCATGATAAAGTGATATGAGCTTAAAGCCCATGTCTATTTTTTAAAGTTATTACATACTTGTAATTTTATTTTATTTTGTTTTTCTTTTTTGTGGTTTGGTAGATGAATTTCGGCTTGGGCCTATGGTCATTTTATTTTTATTTTTTATTATTTTTGAATTTTAGTCGGATTAGAATTTACTATGCCATGGGCTTTTAAGCCTAATGTTTACCTTCCCAAATGGACTTCAATGGCCTAAGGGTATTTTACGTGAGAGATCAATTCTTTTTTAGTTTTCAAATCATTTCATTTAAGACTAACTAGAAAAGACCCATATAATTGAACACGTAAATCAAGTTAGAAAAGTTAATTTATATGAATTAATTCTCCTAAGGTAGAAATATAAGATAACCTCATGTTAAGGGCACACTAGGGTGATTGTAGGTTTCTTCAGTTGTGTAATCAACCCTCTTACTTAGAACTCTTGAGACTAGTGTTAGATTTTTCTTAGCTTTTACCTTTTAAAAATTAAGTGACAACTCTACACTTACATATTTAAATACTTTCATGATCATCAAGAGGTCATTGTGTGACAGAATGGCTATTCTACTCGAGAAATTAGGGGTTAAACCTATGATGTTTCTTACTTTTAGAAATTATCTTTGGTCTATCTTGATATGCTTGTATTCTCGTGCATTTTACTTTGATGTTTGGGTTTTTATATGAAGTGTGGCCCCTTTGTATATGCTAGTACATACACAAGAGTAATTTTTTAGCCTACACACACTCTAGTCTTTTAACTTAAGATTAGAAGAAGGGAGGTGGCACTCGAGGGATTACGATCCTAGAGCTCGTGCAATTCACCCTTCCACTCATGTGGGAAATTTATCTTTATGCATGAGATTACAAATGGCAACCTGCTAACCCTCATGTATAAGAATAAAGCTTTAATTATCTCTTATTATGGTTAAACTTGAGCCCATAATGGGAGCCTTTGAAGGAGCTAGGTTAGCCGGCCTTACCCATTCATGTCCGAGATAGATCTAGAACCTATCTCTAGGTTACCCTCAAGATAGGAGGTATACGAGTTTATTTCCTTTGTGTAGTTACATGATCTAATGAAAGCCACTTTTAATCATGGAAAACAGGATGATGCTTATGACTCATGAGACTACTATTACAAAAATACCTATTAAGGATTTCCTTGTTGATTCCGAAACTTTTCAATGTTATGAGGGGAATTGCCTAAACTTAGAGACCATTTTGCCTCCAACATTGAATATTACTAAAAAAACAATCATGTGTCAAACCTCAAGGTTGTTTTCTCGAGAGATTGAGCTTAAAGGATAAAAAAATCCTTTAAAGATCATTATGGGAGAATGGCAAACTTGTTGAAGGTGCCGGTTTAGAAAGATCCTATCAAGACAATGGTCCCTTATTGGAACATAAATTACTAATATTTCACATTTGATGCAATCGATCTAACCCCTTCCGTGGAGGACTACCAAGCCTTGTTAGAGTTTCCACAACCATTATACTGAAATTGCACCTTCTATCTAAGCTTAGTTTAGCTTGAAGGTTACTAAGTTTAAGCTAAATGCTCAAGGGGAAGCCAAAGGATGGTTATGGTCTCAATGAGAGTTAGAATTTGATAAAGAATTGAGTAATAAATATTCAAATCTAGGGCGTATGAGGAACCAAGCATTAGGTATTTTTAGCTCGGTCGTATTTCCTATCTATGCTAAATTCATTGATTGTGAAGTTGCAAATGTCTTTGTATAAATGAAAACTCAAAATGATAATCTAATAATGACAATCATTGCAAAAAGTATCCAAATTTTGAATTATATCAAAAAAAAAAAAATGGAATAGAAACCATGATGTGATGCACTCAACTCTTACATATATGGATAGTCAATCATCTACGACTCGTACTACCTATATTTGCTCCTTGTTGGGTGAAAGGAAGAATTACTATTTAAGATTTTTGCCACCATCGATGGACCGATATGAACCTAGCAAAATGGAATAGTGTTCATCAAAATTTAAGCCCCGATTAGATGGTTTGGAGAGCTACTTAGATGTCACCCAAACGATATCTTGTGAAAACTAAAGATTTTCCTTGGGTATTGCTGATTGGAGCTAGAGGTTATATGAGTTACTTACCATTTATTATTGCTAGACAGTTGGGGTATATGCAATGTATTCCTCAAACCATCAAATTATCCGAGTATGATTCTTCTTTAAAGGAGATTTCGAGCCTAATTTAGAAGTGGCAAAGGTCGCTTAGAGTAAAAGAATTTTTGTAAAGAAAAAAAAACAAAACATGACCTCGATTAAAGACAACATAGGGATATCCGATATGGCAAGCTACAAACAAAACTCCTCATACCTTGCAAATGTTATATAGGGCATGAAGGAGAAATGTAGTCGAAGATAGTTCCTAAGATTTAGAAGAAGAAAATTTGATGGTGTAAGAAATTCTATATAGGAAGCTTCAATACGAGCAGAGCCAAGATAGTCCAAAAGAAATGAAAAATAGAGGATTATTATGGGCACCTAGTCACCATACAAGAAGACATAAGAAATCAAGAGGAGCTACTTTTACTAGAGAATCAATAATTGAAATAAAAGTTAAAGGTTGAAAAAATGAAAAGAAAAAAGGTAGAAAGAGTTATTTGAAGGGGTACTCCTATTCCATTATGAAAAGAATTAGTTGATAGCTCATTTAGCAATTAGAAAGAAAATACAACTCAAGCTCCATGAACTAGAAGAACATATAGAGAAAAAAATGAAAAGTACCATTCAAGTACTCACAAGGGAGATTAAGAACAAAAAGGTTTAAGCCAAGCTAACCGAGGAAGCGAAGCTCGCTTAGTTAGCAAGTTGAAAGAAGAAAGAAACAAAATGGACAAGCTAGAGAGAAAAGTCCAAGTAGTCAAAGAAAAAGGTGAACAAAGGATGGCCTAGCTCATCGAGCAAAACTCGTACCTCACCCACGCGGGAGTAAGACACCTAGATCAAATTTGTTGATATGAAGACATGGCTACTAGAATAATTAAAGAAGCTTGCATCTTAAAAGACATGGCAAAGAATGCTGCTAGAGGAACAAGAGGCTATGATTCCTATGGTGTTAGAGTATATCTAGATTGGTGCAGTGATTTACTTTTTGACGTTGCTATTAACAAAAACCCCCACCAATCGGTGCTTGCCTAACAAACTAGTTGTTCACCAATTTTATGCACTTTATTTTAAGAATAAGAATCGGTTTTCATGAAATTTTCAATTTCATTAAGTTTTAGTAGCAATTCCTCTAACATGTTTGAATACTAGCAGATACTATTCTACTAGAATATTAAAGCATATCACAATAAGCAATATTTGATTAAATAAACCAATCATTAATCAATAATAGCCTATTGTAGGCTAAATTTTCAAAGGTAGTCTTAAATATCTTTATTGATTAGGAGCCCACCGATGGCCCGAACAATGAATGAGTCATGGTACCATCCATGATATATGATCCACTTTTAAACGCTTATGTTTATTTATGAATTGCTTATACATATATTGTTCATGTTTTCGAAGAAATATAAGTTACACCGCCAAAGCTCAACCTTTACAAAAGATCCACGATACTATACTTAAGAGAAGGATGAAGGATGAAGAAAGAAATTAGTTAGAACATAAGTATTCTAATGAGGTCGAAACTTTCAAGAGAGATGTAGCTCGACCGATTAGTTTATTAGAGCAATTACTATAATTTAGAAAATAGCAAGTGAGGGGACTCTTAAAAGGATTAGCTTTTCTATACCATGGATTGATAAAGAGCCTTATACTTTTCCTACATCAAAACTTGGGTTAACACCACTCTATATGAACACTCCTATACTTTAAAAGAATTCTACTCACCTTCATCCACTAGAACAAGGACATGTATTCACCAATCAAGAGTCATCATATCATAATACCCCATATCCATTTATGATACCGACTAAGGGAGTCACAAGATCATTGAATGTTTTTACAATAAAAGGGCTAGGAAAATATATAACTATGAAAACCGATAAGTTACTATCCATCAAGGAGTTCTTAAGTGTTATTAAGGGTATGGACTTATATGACCGATCGTGGTAGCTGAAATGTGTTTTGGTATTAGATATTATCATTTTGAAGATGTTTAACATACTAGAATTCATGAAGTATAAGGGTATTTAACTCCTAAATACTCGTCTTTAAGTCCACTACAGTAAGATGGCATAGGTCATACAAGCTTTTAATTCATTTTTTTCATTGAGTTTGGATGGTGGTATATGCAACTTGACAGAGCTAAGATCCAAAGGTGAAAAGATCTAGTAGACTCTTTCATTCGCCAATACAAATTTAACCTAGATGTGGCTCTTGATAGAACAATATTGTAGAATATGGAGAATATGGTAAAGATCTTGTTAAAAAGTATGCTCAAAGGTGGCGCAAAGTAGTAGCTTAAATCCATCAACCTTTAATAGAAAAAGAGTTGATATCTATGTTTTTTAATACCTTCAAAGCATTATATTTTGAGTATCTAATCATTAATTTATCCTTAAACTTTATTAGTGTGGTGGTTATCATTGAGAGAGTGAAACGGACTCTTAAATCTAGTAAAATTATAAATCCCAAGAAAGCCAACACTCAAGGGGAAGTTATGAAAAAAAAAACGACAATCAAGTTCACCATCTCGAATCCATTGATTTCTAAAAACAACGACATTAGAACAACCAATGGCATTCAAATAGCTCTTATAATCAGCTAACAAACCTAGCCTCTATAAACATTATCTCAACCATCTCTAACATATTACACTCACCACCAAACTATCAATCACCCCTATAAAAAACCAAGCACAAAATCAATTATCCCGCAATAATCTATTAAAAAACTCCCTACTAAAACAATAATAGAAGATACCAAGATCCCTTACCCTCATTCTCTGTCTTATTAAGAAAGTTGTTTAAACACCTTATGACCATTGGACAAGTTGTTCCTATTCCTATGAATCTAGTATAACCACTATATCCATAATTGTATAAACCGGATGAGAGATGTGGGTACCATTTGGGTAGAGTAGGACATAATATTAAAACTTTTTTAACCTTTAAAAGATCTATTAAGTTTCTCATCAAACATGACTGGATATCCTTACAGGAAAAATCGGATGCACCTACTACTAATACTAACCCTCTACCAAATCATACAATGGCTAAGAATGAGAATATGAATATATTATCAGCAAAAGTAAATTATGATAGAATGAGATCCGCATTAAGGATAGGCATGAGTAAGATTTTTGATATGATGATAAATGTTGGATATGTTTAAATGAGTAAGGAGAAACATGATGCTAAGGATATATGACATTACTACAAGTTCCATCAGTTGTATGGGCATGATATTAAAAGATGTGAAGAGTTCCACCAGAAGTGGAGAGTATGTTAATTTTGGGGGTTTTGAGACTGAAAAAAAGAGATGATCAATCATAGATTGACATGGTCAATGATGAAGACTTTCAAGTTAAACGGACGGAGACTTGCGACTACCAATTTAGAAAGAATGAGCCACCAAGACTAGTATTGAAATTTCAACCACTTTCAATCTGGTTAACTATCAAGCCTTTCCTCGTAACTACAAGACCTAATTCCATAACAATAAATCTAAGAGGTCTAATCGGAAGTGGAAGGTACTATATGCTAGAGGATTTAAATCGATAGATAAGTACCAAAGGCAAAGAATATTAATGAAGAAGTTAGTAAATGAAGAAGAAGTTATGGAATTCTTAAGGTCGATGAAGCATAGGGATTATAGTATTATGGATTAGTTGAAGAAAACTCTTACTTAAATCTCCATACTTGTCTTTAATTTTGAGTTCGTAGTCTCATTGAAAGGCATTACAAAAGGTTTAAAATAAAGCCTATGTACCATAAGACATCTCTCGATGAATTAATAGAGCATTTAATGGGAAGGATTCAAACAACCAACTACCTCTACTTTTCATAAGATGAGTTGGATCCAAAAGAAACAAGCCACAATAAAGCACTACATATCACCGTGAAATAAAAAGATCATACTATTACCAAGGTGTTGATTGATAATGGCTTCGCCCTCAATATTTTACCACTATATTTTTTGAATCATCTCCCCATAGATACATCACACATGAAACCTAGCCATGTGATGGCTCGTACCTATGATGGTGTGCCAAGACAAGTGATTAGAGAGATTGATATCAAAATAGACATTGGGCCTCATTAGTTCGAAGTCACATTTCAAGTGATAGGTATACACCTAACGAATAACATGTTATTGGGTAGGCCTTGGTTACACTCGGTAGGTTCGGTCATTTCATCGGTACATCAAAGGTTGAAAGATATAGTGAAAGGTTGCTTGGTGATAGTAAAAGTAGAAGAAACCTTATCCATGGTGAAGAAAGTTTTGATACCTTATATAGAGACCAAAAGGACTCACGATGCCGACCTTTATGCCTTTGAGGTAGTTGATATAGATTTAGTGTACAAAAATTCCATCTTAAGGTTTTTTGAACTACCCGAAGCTATATTGATGGATGTAAAATAATTGGTTTCGTATGAAGTCTCCTTAGTACTTGAATCAATATAAGAGATATCTAGAGATTTAGATTAGGCTTCAAACCTAATTTGAATGATTTTTTGAGAATAAAAAAGGATAAAAAAGAGAAAATAAGGTCTCAAATTAAAGGACACGAGTCACATGATCCTAAGATTAAGATTCCATACATTTGAGTCACGTTCTCTTACCCAAGCCATGTCATGCACCTAAATAAAGAAGTAATGGGTCCGAATAGGCTATTTTCGGGCATAAAGGTGAATACATTCGATAAAATCAAGTAGTATATATAGAAACCATCTATATTAGTACCCCTTGTGTTTGGAAAACCCTTGATTTATACTTGACGATGATATGATAGCCATGGGTTATGTTCTAGAACAATATAATGATATTGAAAGAAAAGAATAGACTATTTACTATCCGAGTAAGAAGTTTACCGAATATGAATCTTGATATAGTACCGTAAAGAAAACCTAATGTGGCTTGATTTGGAGTGCTCGACATCTCAAGTAATACATGCTTTACCATACTACGTGGTTGATTTCAAAAATGGATCTCATCAATTACATCATTGAGAAGCCTTATGTATTTAACAATATTATGAGGTAGCGAGATGTTGTTAGTAAAATATGACATTCACATGACTTTAAAAGTAATAAAGAGGAGTGCCATAACAAACCACTTGGTAGATAATGCGATAAATGATTATAAGCCTTTGTTGTTTGAATTTCCAAACAAAGACGTCATGGCAATCAAAGATGAAGATGAGACAGAAGATGGCACATGAACGATGTACTTTGATGGAGTAGTTAATATATCTAAAAATGTAATTGGTTGAATTTCTTCAAGTGGTAAGTAATATCCAATAGCTATCAAACTATAGTTTGCTTGCACCAACAATGTGGCATAATATGAAACTTGTATCAATAGGCTTAAAGCAACGACTAGAGCTAAAAGTCAAAAAGTTTGAGGTGTATAGTAATTTGTTATTAATCATTTGCCGGGTAACGAGGAGAGTGGCAAACTATAGATGAGAAGGTTGTGCCATATCAAAAATACCTCACCAAGCTAGCTAAAGAGTTTGACGAGGTTGAGTTTACCCATTTTGAAAGGGAGAAGAATCAATTTACTAATGTTTTAGCCATCATGACTCAACTTAATGATGGGATTCAAGTCCAGCCAATTTGTATTGAGACTAGAAGCACTTCGACCTATCGTTACTATCTAATTAAGGGCAAGGTAGATAAGAAGCCTTGGTACCATGATATAAAAAATTCATACAAACGCGTGAATTGAAAGATCATGCATCCTATGAAGGTGCAAAATAAAACAAAAATTTCCTCCATCTAAAGAGCTCAAGATCATGTCATTGAATCAACTAACCATATATTCATGAATTAAAGCAATGAATAGTGAATCACCTCTTGCAAAACAAATCTAAATTATTTAGCAGAGAAAGGAGTTATCCAAACGTCCGACCTCTATTGATTATCTACGCAATCTAAGCAACCACAAAGAAACACTCAAAATTATTAGAGTACTAGCTTTTCTTTTTACTAATTTGTTTAGTATTTTCCATAAAAATCTAATCCGAGTAATTTTATGACAACCTAAAAGAGAGAGAGACGAAGGTAGCATGCTTAGGGTTAGGAAGAAAAACATTATCTCCTTGTTATTTTTCTTAGCTATGTGCCCTAGTCTCCTTTTTGTTTTTGTCAAATTATCTCTCATTAAAAAACTCTTTAAAATCTTACCTTTTACCACACCTTTCCTCCTATTTATAGGGGGAGAGTTTTCCTATGCTCCAAAGATAAGTAGAGGGGTGGCAACTAGTCTTTATTGGACTCTTGTTTATTGTTTCCTAATCCTCTAATGATTATGAGTTATTTAACATGTGAACTTTTGATCTTTATCTATAAAACATTCATCTTTATCCAATAAAGTTTATGTTTATCCTCCCCACCAAATTATCTTGTAGGCTTTTAATTAAACCTATTGGCCCAAAACTATTTTGGCTTAATTAATTAATTTGAACTATCCAAATAAATAAACTTAGATAATTTTAGGTAACCGACATTAGGAAATAATTTTTTAAAATAGCTTTGAACCTAAATTAGGAAACTTATTTCCATTTTAGGTTACTTATTTCTAAATTTAGAACTAACTTCCAAATTAGAAAATTGATTTCTAAAATAAGAAACTTTCTATTTTAGAAAACTTTCTATTTTTGAAAAACCTTTTCCAAATCCAAAATAGAAAACTTTTCTAATATCTTTGCTTCTCTTTAATCATGTGAATACTTAAACTTATGCATGTGACTCAACAAACTCCTAGATATATTAGCAATGTTCAAGAATAAAAGACACCTCTTTTATCTCTTGATACATAAGTCAAGATTGATCTTTAGAAATGCATCATAACTATCAAATTCTCTAGAAGGATTAATTAATTTGTTATTACCTTTCATGAGTATGGTTATCATATAATTCAGTCCTCATGTCAACTTATCATAGTGTGATCTCAAACTTGGTTATAATTCTTGTTTGATTATGATCATATAAGTTTTCTTTGATTCCTAAAGTCTTAGCTCCTAAAGTAAACCAACTATGCTCTATTGGTGTACTCTTACTATGGCCATAGATTTCTTAAACGGACATTCATCGAAGTGCAATGTGATAACTCCTTTAGCATACAAAGAATGACATGTCCTATCTTAATCATCCACTTACCTTCATTGGATTTCTAATGTACCCAACGAATCACCCATATGCAACCCTTTATTAGGTCCATTGAAACGAGTGTCAAAGTGTATAAATCCCGTAATAAGATAACCGTGATGACTTCAAGTCAAATGATCAGATTGTACCCATCTTGTATGAGATACCCGTAGACTAAACCAAATTGGTTCTCATGTCAAGTCAAGCCTATGATATATTCTTTAACATAAATCACCTAAGTGCTTACTTTGGCATTATCATTCCAATAGGTGTAAGATCTTCTACTCGCTACCATATAGTATGAGCATAACACTTATAAGTCTAACCATATATAGTCAATGTCCATTCTTGATAATGTTATGACTTGTGACATTTAATGATATAATTTATGTGCATTAGTGTTTGTCTCATATCTTTTGATCAATCACTAATGCAAATGCATATCATATGGATTTCTATGTAATTCTATTCAATCAATAAATGTAAATGACAAGAATTAATAGAAAGACTTCTTTTTTTATAAATAATGCAACAATACAATAACTCAAATTCATCCAAAAATGGTTGGATATTGGGCATCTAAATTAATATGAATATGTATCCGTAGCTATAAAATACGATAAGAAGACAATATGAAGAATGGCAATGAATTTCTATTTAGATGGAGAAATATTATGCAAAAGAGCTTTAATGGAACTCTTTTAAGATGCTTGGATTATTTTGAGATAAGGAAGGCTATAGAGGAAATTCATGAGGGTATATACTCTACATATACAAATACGTATATGATAGGTCAACAAGCTCAGCGAAGTAGATATTTTTGGATGATAATGAAAAAAGACTACATTAAATATGTTCATAAATGTTATAAATGCAAGATATATGTAGATAAGATTAAGGCTCCGTTCATACCTCTCCATAATATGGTGTCTCCATGACCATTCTTAATATTGGGAATGCATATGATTGGTCCTATCATTCTAAAAGTTAACAATAGACATCGTTTCATCCGTATAGCTATCAATTACTTTATAAAATAGATACGAGTAGCATCTTATGTAAATGTTACACAACGGGTTGTTCATCACTTTATAGAGAGGGACATCATTTGTAGATATGGCACACCCGTAACTATCATCATTGATAATGTAAAAACATTTAATGGCAAGTTGATTGTTAACTTGTTTAAATAGTGAAAGATCAAGCATTTGAACTCTATCTCATACCATCTTAAAATGAATGGGGCAATAGAGGCTATAAATAAAAACATAAAAAAGATAGTATAGAAGATGGTGATCATTTATAAAGATTGGCATGTAGTGCTTCCATATGCATTACATGCTTATGGAACTATTATCAAAACATCTATAAGGACAACATCATACTTTTTGATATGCAGGATAGAAGCGATATTGCCATTGAAGGTAGAAATTCCTTCTCTTATAATCTTGATGGAAGAAAAATTAGAATTATAAGATTGGGCTCCACTTTGATATAAGCAATTGAATTTGATTAATGAAAAAAGACTGGCTGCAATTAGCCATGGATAGCTTTATCGAAAAGAATAGCAAAGGCTTATGATAAAAAAAAAATACGTCCTTGAGAATTTTAGGTCGGTGACTTGGTATTGAAGAAAATTAGGCATGTTCTAAGAGATTTAAAGAGTAAATGGTCTTCTAACTATGAGGGTCTATATGTGGTCAAAAGAGCCTTCTTAGGTGGAGTTCTTATTTTATCATGCATGGATAGGAATAATCTTCTAAAGCTAGTGAATTTTGATTTGGTAAAGAAGTATCATGCATGATGAAGCATCTTGACCATAAGTAATGAAATGGTCAATATATGTCAAGAATTTTTAATATAAATGTTTTAATTTACTTTTTCATTTCTTTACTCGTCAAAATCCTTGTTTCGATATGACTTTTTGTAATATCTCTTGACTTCATAAGGTGATCAAAATAGTTGAACTAAATTACTCTTTTTGGTCAATAACGTGTTTATATTCTAAGTACTCGTTTAGATAAAACTAACACATATTCTAAACATTAAGAGGAAATGCTATAGTATTTTACTAATGCTAGATTGACAATCCCTTTTATTGTCTCTTTCTTATCGAGAATGCATATTGTGATGGCTAAATTTACAAAGGCTTTAAAGGGTAAAAGGAATAAGGAAGGATTTTGGTAGTACTAAGGGTAGACTTAAATTAAACAAGGAATCAAATATTTATCATGAATGTAAATAATCTTCTCAATAAAGTTACTTTTGATGAGTAATTAGTGCGGATGCAAATAACATCATGGTAAGCCAGCTGATATATGGGGCAAGTGGATGGCATAAATAATCAAATCAATGGCATAATGGTTGAGCAAAGGAATAAAAAGATGACATTGAGTGTTCCCAAATAATGAAATAAATAGAACCTAGTCGGTTTGAGAATAATAAGACACTACTTAGGGGTAAATAAAGTCAATTAGCTTCGTAGGCAAACCCGGTTTAACATATGTTAACGTCTGGATAAAAGCATATAAATAATCTTATTAGGAAGTCAATAATAAACAAAAGGGCATGGAAACAATTCAAATACCATGTCCATAATTGAGGATAGTATGACCCAATAAAAATGGATGGAATTATATTCCTATGAGTATGGTAGATAACACTAAGTCAAAACAACACTCATTCTAAAAACTCTAACAAATTAGCGAGTCAAGACACGGGATCTAAACTAGTTCACCAAATTCAAAAATAAAGGGTTAAGCTTTTTCAAGATATGACTTAGACTTCTTTTGGAGGTAATGTTCTCACATAACCTACAATCTGTCAATACCATAGATAAAGACAACTTGAGCATGAGAATGAATGAACCTTCCCTTTTAAAGCTATTCATTATAAGCCAAGTTTCCATAAATGTCCAAGTGGTTACCTTACCGAGATAATCAAGTTTTCAAAAATGTTTAGATGGTCACCCTATCATGATGACCAAATTTCAAAACAATGTCGAGGTCATCACCTTGTTACAATGATTAGTTTAAAAAACAAATTAGGTGATCACCCTATCGAGATAACCAAATTCCATTCGCTACGAGGTTACCATATTATAGTGAACCATTTGCTAGGAGGTTACCCTATCATAGTGAACCAATTGCCAAAGATCACCCTATAATAGTGAATCATTTGTTAAAAGGTCACCCTATCATAGTGAACCAATTGCTAGGAGGTCGGTTTGTAATAGTGAACCATTAGCCAAGAGGTCACCCTATAATAGTAAACCATTTGCCGGGAGGTCACCTTGTCATAATGAACCATTTTCCAAGAGGTCACTTGTAACAGCTGACCAATTCATCTCTTCTTAATTATATATCTTATTTACAAGCTTACTAAGTCAAGATGTTTAAATAATTATCTTATTACATCCTTAACCCGTAAGCATTGTAAAGAGAGGATAGTTGTTATCAACATATTTTTAGCCCCACAAACATATACATATTTATAAACCGAATAGTGAACACCCCTATTACTAATGCTTCTATAGGTTATTGGCTCTAGGATAAGGAGTAAAGAAAAGTGGGCTTGAATGATTGAGTGATAAATGATGCATAACATTCAAGCTAATCGAACGACTCTCGATAACTAAGACAATGGAAATGACATGAAAATATTTGAGTTGTTGGAAGTATTGTATATTGCGACTCCATTTCATGATTTGAGATTTTGGGGTAATACAAGAAACTTGTTTGCTAGTTTATTTTCTTTTTCATCAATTATATATGACTTGCATCTATTCTTTACTTTTGATTGCCTTGCCATGATTTTTGAACTCGTTATAATTTCTCTTATTTAGAACTTATAAATGATGCATGCTTAGTTATCCAACATAAAATTTTGTTCACTTTTTTGTTAAGTGTTGATATATATTTAAGCCTCATAAACCAATTATAGTTTTAGCATGTTGATATCTAGTTCGGGTTGGTGGTATTGTTTTTTTTCCCTAATATAGGTAAATGGATGTGAATTTGTTGCTATATAGCTTTTGGCTTGTGAAAATGATTTCAAGTCTTTCTCTCTTCCCTATACCATCATTTATGTGTATAGGTGTATGTGTTACCTATGACCTAGAACTTTGATGAGAAAGACAATTTATATTTTCACAAAAATTTAGCAATTTTAGGATTCCAAAGTCATTGCCTTGCCTTCATGATAAACTACTTACTACTGCTATTGATTCCATTATCAACTTATCTCCCAATTAGAAGATAACGTAGGTTAAATTTATGTTTCAAGCTCTCTATTTTTCTTTAAAAAATTTATGCTCATAATTGATAATATATTTATTGTATTTTTTTAATTGTCTTTGGTGATATTATTCAGCTATGATGTGTGGTTTATGTCGACCTCCCACGACCTCTCAGGGATCACAATCTAGTAGTCACGAACGTGTATCCCGGATTGATGGTAATGGACATGTTTCCCCATCTAGCATTGAATGTGGAACTCCCTCTGTAGGCGCTTTATGTGGGTTTCACAATGTGGGATGTTCATCTTAATCCTCTATCAAAGTCATCACTTCTATATCTCGCTCTAGCATTATCTCCCTTCATGATCATTCCTTCGACCACAAGTGGCTCCTTCAGCTACCCACAGTGGGTCTCTCATCGATTGATGTGTCTACCAGTCCATGAAGCTCTCGAATCTTTGATAGTTGACAACGGGTTTTGATCGTTAATAATTGATAAAGAATTTGCTTTAAACATTGTAATTATTATTTTTTATTTTAATATATCATTTTAATAATTACTACATGTCTTTTTTATGGTGTTTGATAGTTTCCATTTATGTCGAAGAAATTACTTTAAAAGGATAACAATGATTATCAAGGAGCGGTTGGACGTCGGTGGCTTGATATGGAAGTTCATCTCGGAGTAGCTGAAATAGTTCTACTATAATGAGTTAAATGTAACATATTACTTATTTGTTTGTATTACATTTAAAATATTAATTTAATATGAAATAAATTAATATTAATTTTTTATTTGTGTAAAAGTATTTTTACTAGGATCCAACCATTAAAGCGTAGGTCAAAGATGCTTGGGAGGGTTTAGCTAGGAAGTGTTACTCGATTTCATCCACACGTATGGTGCGAAGGATGAAAGGCCTTTTTTGGTAGGTAGAAGGTGTGGAATTCATGGTAGTGAGATTTTACCATACCCGATCATCAAGTGCATTCGGAGTAAGCATCGAGTAATTGAATATCGAAGACGAGTGGTGTTGGTTCGAGCTCATCCGGACATACATAGGGGTTTATCTCTACCGCAAAGCACACCCTTCATATGGTAAATCCAATTCTATATTATTAAATGTTTTAGAAATTAATATTTTCAGCTCATATTATTTGTGTCCATTTTTTTAGGTTGTCCAATCGGGGCATAAGCCCATCAATTTAGAGTTGTTTGGGGCCACTCACAAGTAGAGAGATGAGATTTTTATCAATTTATGGGCTCGGAAACAATGGTAATTATTTTTAATTTTTAAATTATACATATGCAAATATAATCTAAAAATTATTTTTTTAATGTTATAATTATTTTGATTATGTAAAAGCGTGTGGAAGAGCCGATATAGGAAGTCGTTAGGAATTAGTAAGAGACTAGAATTGAGGAGCTATAGATCAACACGGATGCCATATACCTCAAAGCTATAGGAGGGAGAAGAAGAAGAGTATTTACAGGATTAGATCACGGACATCATAGTATTTATCCCATTTAGCTGATGCCAACTCGTTCTCCACGTCATCGTAGTTCCCCGATGACAATGCCGATAAAATTCATAGCTAATACGGGGAGATGGTGAGGGGAATGTAGGTAAGGTTAGACGAGCAAGATAATATCATCTGCGTAGCGAAGAAATGAAGATTTAAGAGATGGAGACTCGGATTAAATTAATTACGTTGATGTTACATAAGCTGGAGCGAGACATCCCGCTTGCTTATGGACCCCTCCATCAACTAGAACTTCATCGTCCTCGCCATTGATCCACAGGAAATTGAGACGGGGTTAAATGATCATGATAATGAGTAACTTTTATATTTTTTTTACTCTTTTTTATGTATTAATGAATAATTTGTTTAATATGAATTTCAATATAATTTATAATATTTTAATTTTAATACAAAAATTTAATTTTTATAATAAGTTGTTTGTTTTAATTTTTAGTTACTATCAAAAAATTTTACAATTAAATTCAAAAAATTAAAAAATTAAAAAAATATCGTTGATGATTTAGTGACATAATGAAGATAAAAAATAATTTCTGCAGAAAAACAACAATGAAAAGCTATGATCGTTTACTTAGCAACGAAATAGCGACTCACTTTAGTATCGAATAATAGCAATGGATTTTCAATCATTACTTAGCAAGGGATTTAAGATGAGTTTGCAATGAATTATGACGTATTATACGGTGGAAAGATGATGGTTTTATCATCCAATTAGCGACAAAATAAAATGAATTAGCGATAGAACTTGTACATTTCGTTGTAAAGGTTAGCGATGGATTTTTTTATATATAGCAAATCTATCACCAAGTCGTTTTAGTGATGAAATTTGTTGTGATAGCGACAGATTTTTTCATCGCTATTTAGCTATGTTTTTATAGTGAGTGAATATGCTGCATCTATGATCTCCTTTGAGATTAAAAAAAAAAAAAAAACTTAAATTTGGTGCTATATGAGGTGGGCTTTAGCCGGAATCATCTACTATTAATTATTAATCACATTGATAATTAGAAATTAAACCATGCATAATTATTGTCAATCTTTGATTTATGTTAACAATATATTTTTTGATAGAAGAAGTGTTACTTATATAGGAAATCTCTATATGTGTAACAACTATAGTAAACTATTGTAATTAATGTCAATCTTTGATTTATGCTAGATCCATCAGTGGTAGGTTTGAAAATTGAATAGGCTTTAGATGATTGCGTGTCCTTTTTTGGTTTGATTTTTGGATTCCTAATATATTCTCATCTGTAATCATGCTATCCATTCTATCCCTCAAAGCATCATGTATTCTTATATGAAGGAGTTTGTTTCAGTGTATAGCTATTGGTTATGGAACAAGTTTTTTGCTTTGTTTTTCCATTTTGTTAGTTTGATAATTGTTGGTATTCTTCGTTCCCAGACAAATGTTACTTCTGATACACCGTGTTGGAGTTTATTTAGTAATGGTGCCTTCTCTACTAAATCGGCTCATTCATTACTTAAGTAGTCTCCTATAAGCATTGTTGATAACAGGTGGAATTTAGTTTGACATTGGTTTGGCCCTTAGAGGATCAAAACGTTCTTATGGCTTGCCATCCACGACAAGTTAATCACCAATGAGAAATGATTTTCGAGGAGTTTTTTCTAATGAGTACTCCTCTTGCCATACCTGTTGTGCATCTCTAAAGTCTATCATTTATGTTTGAAGAGATTATTGTTATGTTATTTCTTTTTGGAACATGTGTGGTGCTTCTCAAGTATCTCATGAATTTTTTAATCTTGGAATCAAAGATTGGTTTTGGTCAAACCTCTATATTATAGAAAACCATTCTAACAGTTTTGTCTCATGGAGTACTTGGTTTGATTCTTATTGTTGGCTTTTGTAGAATTGGCATAACAAATGTATTTTTGAGGACGGCTTTGTGTCTCATTCCAATCTGCTTGGTGTAATTTATTCATTCACTGCTCAAATTGCTTCGAGTCTTGAGGTCTTATCGTCTCTTGGAAAGCCAACTTCGCTCAACCATATGGTTCACATTGGATGGAAGAAGTCGACTAGTGTTTGGGTTAAGTTTAACACTGATGGTGCTTGCCAAAATCCCTTCAGCACATTGAAGGCTAGTGGTATGTTAGAGATGACATGAAGCATTGGTTATAGACAGGTTATGTTTGAAACTGATTCTGAAATGGTTATTGAATTATCGACAACTAACATTATCAACATGCAAGGCGATCATAGCCAATTGATATCCACCATCCGTAATCTCCTTCAGAAGCCATGGCATGTTCGGATCTCTTATATCTTTCAAGAAGCTAATCGCCCTGCGGATTGACTTACTTCTTAAACATATTCTCTTCTATTAATAATTACTTACCATGTCGACACTACTTCAGAATGTGCATCTCTTATTTGAAGATATATGTAGAGTTGTAACTGTCAGATTTTGCCCTAATTATCATTTTCTTTAGAGCTTATCTCTCGTATATATTGAAATTGTTACAATGCACTATATGGAATTAGTACAGGGAACCATACCACTCATTTATTTATTTATTTGAAAATCAAAATTAGATGATATCAGACCCATATATTGCAAAGAAAACATAATAATATTGAGGTCTATTGTATCAACTAATCAGACAGTTTTGATTTATTTGAAATTTGTATAACAATTTTCATCAAATCAACACATGAATTTGTCACACAAGAACGGTCATCGTTGCGACATGCAAAACTAACTAAAACAGTGCTACTATGCAAATATATGTATGAATAGCTCAAATTGTGAAGAAGAAGTGCCATTACAGCAGCATCCATTAAGGTCTGCATCAATATTTTCCTGACTCTAATACAATATCCAATTGTTAGCTTGAATGCTACTAATGCATACACATGCTGTCTTCTTGGCCTACTTTGCACTATAATTAATAGAGACCCCTCAAGAAATCCATTTCTTTGTTTCTTGTGGCTGAAGATTAAGGGATCATCCTATATATTGGAAAAAGGAAAACTTGTGGAAAGAAAGAGGGTGAGGTGCCAATAATTGAGATCCAGAGTGCATCACCTGTTTGATCTGTCAAAATCAAACATTCCAATTACAATTATAAAAAAGGAATGTTGCTGAGAGTAGCCAACTTCCAACCTAGAAAGTTTTGAAAACTACAATTCATAATCTCATAGATTCATTTATCTGGCCAGAAATCACCCATGTCGATAGATCATCTGTTTCCACTGAGGCATTGTCGAATCTTAATGGTTACTAGCTAGCTCACAGGGCAACCCCATATGATCACCAACAAGACTAGGTTTTGACGTCCACGTACGTATCCATTGCTGAACATTCTATACAATCGTTCAATATTTTGACAAAGAAGATAAACAAAGTGAACGATCATTCAATATTTTGATACAAAAAGATAAACAAAAGTGAAAAAAGAAGAATCGAAATCCATATTTGTATTTATTCATCATTTTATCAAGTTAGAGAACAGATTATCGAATAGCGAATTCAACAATGAAATAAATACATTGCAAAAAAAGAGATATAATTCTCTGAGCATTTTTTAAGAAATCCACTGGTTGCTAAGTCCATTGTGACGTGTAACCTCATCATTTTTATTTGATTTAGTCATCTACAATCAAAGTGATATTTTTTTAACCAATTTTTATTTAATTAAAATTTTTCTTTTCATAAAAAAAATAAAAAAATTGTCTTTATGGTTTAACAAAAAATTAGACTAGTTATGCTAAAACAAAAAGATTTGTGAGACTCTTATTTCTAGTGTTGCAATAGGAGATTAGAATCTTTAAGACTGAAAAGTAAAAAAAAAAGAAAGAGAATTAGATAAAGCTAAGAAGTAAACTGGGCTTGGACCCTTTGGCTACGGGTCAATCTTCTTGGGCTACCACCCTTGGGATTGACTTAAAGTCAGGGGTGAAGGCTTGCTAGTAGAGATCGGGAGGGGCATTTCAAAAACTCCAACCAGCATATGTATGGTTAATGGTGTTCAGGCAATTTATTCAGATTATAGCGAATGAAGGAGTTTGTTCCCAGTCCAAGTCTTAGAAATAAATAAATAAATTTATAAAAATAATTTACAAATTTCAATTTTTATTTATCAATATCCTAATAATACTAAATAAAAAATAAAATAAAAATAAAACCTATAGTTATTACTAATTTTCTAATAAATAGTTTGATTAATTAAATAAAGATAACAAATTTGAGAAATTTTAACAATTAAATAAATATTACAATAAACATAATTATGTCAAAAATCTAGATATTTATACCCAGCATCACAACATACTACATAATTATTTTGTGGACAACATTTTCTTGTACGAGAAAGTAGCTAGCTCTTATCATATTCTCATTTCTCCAAATTTTAAGCCTTGTCTAAAATTGTGCAATACTTGATTGAAGTGATGGAAACCGCTAATGCTAAGAAATTAGCCTATGAGAATAAAAATAATTATGCAATACTTGATTGACGTGGTCCTGGTCATGGATGTGATCAAAGTAATTATCATTATAATCGTGATGATTACAATAATATATCTCACCATCGAAGTGGATAAACTATGAATAAAAAAGAATAAAAATGGATTAAATCAGTATTCGAAAATAAATATTATAGATGCAGCATGAATGGACATTGATTACGTACCTACCGTACACCAAAGCACCTCATTAAGCCTTGTTAAGTCTCATTGAAACAGAAAGAGTAAAATATAAAAGCCAATTTTATACCAAAGCACCTCATCGAGCCTTGTCAAGCTTCCTTGAAAAAGAAAGACTAAAATATAAAAGCCAATTTTACATATCAAAATAGAGGTAATTGAAATTAATAACTTGTTAGCTTTTCTATTTATAAATAAGATGTTTTATATTTTTTTATAATTTCAATTGCATAGAGATGGTTATAAAAATTTATTTTACTATTTATTTATTTGTTTTTATGAAGAATATATATATATATATATATATTATTCTTATTTATTTAATTATTTTATTTTTTTGTTAATATTATATCTAATAATATCAATTTAACTAAAAGTTCTAGAATAGCCATTATATTATTACCTAAAAAGATAACTTTTCGAGGCTCTAGAAAAGTGAATGTAATATTACTTGAAGAGATAACTTTTAAAGGCTTTGAAATAGTGAATATATTATTACTTAAAGTGGCATAATTTTAAGACTTCAAAAGGGCAAATATGTTATTAGCTTAAAGGACATTTTATTATAAATGATATACTATTCTCTCTAAAGTCTTATAGAAATTTTTAAATTTCAAAGATATTCATCTAAATTGATATCATATCAAGACATCAAATGCAAAAAGTATTGAATACTTATATATTATAATTATTATATCGGGTAGAAAATATGTATTGAAAAATTTACTCGTTTTCTCTTTTGGTCTTTATTACAAACATTTGAATGATTGACACAAATGCTATAGTAAACAAGAAGTTTGCTAATTTAAATACTTTTATTATGTGATATGACCAATTGTTTTATTCTAGGTCTTTTAAGATGTAAAAAAATTATTGAAAATTTATATGGACATCTATTGAAGAGCTAAAAGATTCTTTAGTTTAATGAATTTTCATGTTCTATATGTTCTCAAGGTAAATTGATTATTAAGCCATCATCAAGTAAAATTGAAATTGAATCTCTAGTATTTTTATAATTTATTCAAGGTGATATATATGGATCAATTTATCTATCATATGGACCATTTAGATATGTTATGGTTTTAATAGATGCATCCACAAGATGGTCACATGTATGCTTATTATCTATTCGAAACCTAGAATTTTCGAGATTGTTGTCTGAAATAATTCAATTATAAGCATAATTTTTAAATTATGTCATTAAAATAATTCACCTTGATAATGCTAGTGAATTTATCTTCTAAGCATTAAATGATTATTGATTAACTATTAGAAAAAGATTGAACATCATGTTGCTCATGTTCATACTCGAAAAGGTTTAGCAAAATCATTTATCAAAAGGCTCCAATTAATAGCAAACCGTTATTTAAAAAACAAAACTCCATGTTTATGTTTGGATGCATGCCATCTTACATGCAACAATACATATTCGCATCGGATCCATAAGTATTAGAAATTCCCCCTTCAATTGATTTATGATCATGAGTCAAATATTTCTTATTTAAGAATTTTTGGGATTGCAGTATATATCCGTAGTGGTCCTCCATAACGAACCAAGAAAGGCACTTAAAGGAGATTGAAAATATATGTTAGATTTGAATCCTCTTTGATAATTTAATATCTTGAATCATAAACAAATATATTTTTATAGCTCAATTTATAGATCGTTATTTTGATGAAATAGTTTTTTTCAACATTAAGGAGAGAGAACAAGCACTTGAAAATGTTGAAAAAAATGATCACATAGAGTACTCTATCTTTATATCATCTTGATCCTCATATAAAATAATATGAACTAAAAATTCAGAAAATAATTCATTTACAAGGTATTGCAAACCAACTGCCGGATGCATTCTCGTACTCTAAAAGAGTAACTAAACCGCATGTCCCCAATGAAAATGCTCATATTAAAGTGATTTCCTAGAAGCATAATTTTTTTAATTTTATAGCAAATGAATCTAAAGCACCCTCGAAGCGTGGAAGACCAATTGATTCTAAAGATAAAAATCTTTAGAAACAAAAGGCAAATAATCAAGATAAAAACATAAAGGATGTAAATATTTATAAAATGGTCTAAGATATTTCTAATAATAGGCTTTCAAAAGAAGTCCAAATGCTTGAGAACAATCTAGAGACCTTGATAAATTATATCAACACAGGGAGAAAATAAGATTGAAAAGAAATATTTAGTACCTCTCGCACTTAATGCATGTTCTAATAAGGTTTTTAGTTGAGCCACATCCTTTTTAGAAAGTCAAAATCTTGTTAATGAACTTTTCTTATCATGATCTCTCTTCATTCTCATTGAGCGAGTTCCGAATCTAGTATTATGGGCACATGAAGGATTGAGTGGAGCGATCTATATTTAGTACTTGAAAAAAAATGAGAATGAAAAATATATACAATGAATAAAAGATGCAAATGCATGATTTGAACCAAGTTAGATACCTTTCTTTATTTTATTGCATATCAAATCATGACAAAGTTCTTATCGAGGAAAGGTCAAATTAAGCTAATACTTATTGAAGTTCAAATTACCTTATAGATACTTAGGTGATTCACGAGATATGTTTGCCCCTAATTTTAGTTGTGATCCGAGCATTTGTGTGTTCAAAATTTAACGACGAAGCAATTTCCTCCATCATTTTGGACTCGCTCGGATCTAACCCTAAAATCCTCAAGTTCATTTCTAATTTCTTCTATTATGATTTATGCGAAGGACAACCCACAAAGCAAAGGATTAATACAAACATTATTTGAAAATGATTCGTGTCTAAACAGAGTCAATCCCGACGGACATGATTTAGCTTTTTTATTGTTAAACGAAGCTTATCTAGCCCTAAAGCTTTTTCAAGTTTTTGAACTCGCCTAAATTATTAGTAGGGTAATTCATCCTCTAACCCTATACACGAGGAGGTAGGAAAAGGTTATTCCACCATTTTCAATACATAGGGTGAGTTATAGTCCAAACGAAAGTCTAAAAGAGCATCGGTAGACTTTTTTCATACTTGCCTCTATATCTCTCTATCTAAATCGTAGTAGCATTTTAGCTCGAGTCTAGAGCTTTTACAAGTTTCTTTTATGGTGTGTAATAGTTCAAAGAAAGCACCCAACCTAGTTCAAAAAATAAATATGCAGCAAGAAAAAAAAATATTACAAAAGTAAAAATATATACAAGAAATAAATAACTCAAAATTAAATAAAAATAATAAATTATTTGGAAAATAATTGAAAAAATATATACAAGAGATAAACTTGATAGACCAAACTTATGGCCTAACTCTAAATCTTCGGCTAACTCTAAATCTTCAATGGAGTCATCATTCTATCATTATCCAATATCGGATGGGACTCTTGAAAAAATTTGGATTTTTAGATATTTAAATCGCATTTGTGAGTGATTCTAAGGATGCGAGTTATTCATAAGTTTGGAGTTGCCACATAGTATTAAGGAATTAGGAACTTAAAACTAGCACTATGTAGAGATTCTTATATAAGGAATTGGTTATATTTTGGAGAGATATCGATCACCCAAAGATGTTGTTTCCTAAGAAAGGTACCATGTCTAGTTTAGTCCTTTATTGATAAAAAAAAATTTATTATTAGTCTCTTAAAATTAAGAGACTTGACAATTCTTTTATCAAGTAATTATCTAACCTAATTACTAAAAATAAAATTTAAAATTAAATAAATAAACTCTAAAAAAAACTAAATTAATAAAAAATATATATAAATATAAAGGAAAACCAAAATATTCAGACTTGAGTAAGAAAATGAAATCAAAACGTTTAAAAAATCTTATTAGGCCCTAAGCTCTGTTGAGCCGAGCCCATTGGCCTTTGCCTTATTCTCTTCTATCTTTTTTTTTCTTTTTTTCTTCTTTTTCTTCCTTATCTAACTGGACTAATTCCAATTTCTTATATATATATATATATATATATATATATATATATATATATATATATATATATATATATATATATATATTATTTTGGCACAAGTCGGTTTTAGTCTAGCTTCTACCTAGTTTCTTTTCTTAAAAAAATATATATACATAATAAAAAATAAGAATGGTTAGGCTTTTCTTTGTTTTTTTACGCCAACTGGACTAAATCCATAAACAAAGCCTGAATGTTTTCTTCATTTTTTAAGATCAATAGCCTCTCTCTCTCTCTCTCTCTCTCTCTCTCTCTCTCTCTCTCTCTCTCTCTCTCTCTCTCTCATTCTTTTTGTTCTTCATTTTCTCTCTCTATTCATCATTTTTTTCCCCCGACTCAAGCCCTTACTTTAATCCAAACACATAACCAATTATGTTATATCCTTCCCTTGATCCTAGTTAAAACTATGATTTAAAGACTAAACAAACCACAACAAAAATTATAAAAATGACAGAAATTGGATCAAAGAAAAACTAGAAAAAATAAATTAAAAAATGAAGAACACTAACCAAACTATGAAATTAAGGATCGTTGTTCGGGAGATGAGATAGGCTAAAATTGATCCTCGAGTTGGTTTCGAGAGGACTTAAGGAACTTTTGATTGGTTTTAGACATTTGAACAAGGTTCAAAATCGAAGGATTAGAATCCAATAGAGGGAAGAACGTCAAAAACAAACCCAAACATAGAAATTGAGAATTAAAACTCCAAACCTAGAAATTGAAGTTAAGAAACTTATGAGAATTAAAACCAAACTAGAATAATAGGGCAATGAATCCAAAAGGGGATGAACTTGAGTCCATAAATGAAGAAAAATGAAGAACTTTCCCGTAAAAATACGGAAAGTGCTACTACGTAAAAATCAAAATTTATATTTCGTTTTTAATTTTCTATCCCTCTTTACCTAGACTCTTCCACCATCTTCTTGTTGTCTTTTCTTCCCGGCCAACACAAACCTTTTATTAGCAAGAATTTGCTCGAATCTCTTCTCAAAATCAGTCCACTCAATTCAAATTCCAATTGTCAAATATCAAATTTGATATTTGATTAGCTAAAACAAGAAAAATGGATCAGTGAGGCATGATTCTTTGTTAGTATCAATTACGGCTAGCAATTATAGTAAACGTATTTATAAGAAAAAATAATCGATGTAAGATTTAGAAAGATTGTTGAAAGATTTTCACGGGGATTCGAGGTTAGAGGGACGACACGTCGTCTACTTAATTTTAATCCCATTGTTCATGCCAAAGTTTCAATTTGGTCCCTATAAATTTCAATTATTCGTAATCATACTCCTTTTCATGTAATTTTAATTTTGTAAAGTACGATTTTTATCAATTGAGCCCCTATAAAGAGTAATTCAAGTTTTGAATTTCTTAATTGATTCAATTATACCCCTAATTACTTTCAATTATACTTTCTTTTAATACAATTGTGTCTTTGAATGTATTTTATGAAATTTTTGGTATTTTATACATATTTATTTTTTATATATTTATTATTTTTTCATTTTTTTTAGTAAATTCCAAAATAAAGTCAAATTAAGTAAAACAAAATAACAATTAAAAAATAAAAAAATTATGGATTATGACAACCATTAAGGATTTTAGAGTCAAGTTAGAACGGATCCTATATGAGGCGGTGGATTTTCCATCACCATCGAAGAAAAGGAAGAGATTAGAAAGTAGTTTGTTTTATGTAAGGTTCTAAAGTCTCGTTGTAAATTACGTAGCCTTACTATACCACTTATGAGGAATGAATAGACTCTTAGTCACATTTAGACTATGATTGATATGTATGAATGTAATGACATTCTTCTTATATCTAATTCCATAATTAATATAGGACGTACTCTTTGTCACATTTAGAATATGATTGATATCTATGAATGTAATGATGTTCTTCTTATATCTAATTCCATAATTAATGTGGGACTTGTCCCTAGCGAGAGTTATTTATCCTCTAACATCTCTTTTTAATAAGGTGAAGGAGTGGCATGTCCGTTCAACTCGCTTGAAGTTTCTATAAGGTTGGATTCTCAATGAAAACTTAAAATCCAATATAGCCCATCTTCATCTAAATTGTAAGTTCTAACATGATTGGGAGCTTTATTGATAATAAGCATGTGTATCCAAATCCAACTTGAGTATTTTTATATATTTATATATATATATATATATCTTTTGAATTTTTTACAAGAATAAAGAAACAAAGATTGCACTTAACAAAATCTCAATTTTCACAAAGAATCTTCTATATCAAAACTTGATCAAAAAAATAAAAAAACCGAATAGAATCTAAGACGACTAGAGCCTTCAACAATAAGTGGGTGGTCCGAGCAAAGAGGTATCTTGCCTAACTCGGTTTGCTTGAAAAATTCATTATGTCAAAATTATTAGGAAATGAAGCACCAATCACAAAAGATCATTGGTTTGGCTTTAAAATTTCAGCTTTACTTCTTTCTCCTACAACATCGGTCCCTCCGTAGGTCTCTCTTTACATGAATACTTCTCCTATAGTAACCACTCATCAAGAAACACCTTATACTATTGCTTATTCAAGCCGGGTGTTACTACATCTTATTAGGAATTCTCAAGTCCTATCCGTTTTGCATTCGTATGTGGCATATTCTCCATATCATTTGATGCAAGCACGCATTCCTACTATTTTTCTCCAAGTTAATGAAGAAATCGGGAAAGGAAATAAAGTTAGGGTGGATGAGTCAAATCAATTTCTAGCTTCTAATAAGGATTTGAAAATAGTTAAAAGTATGTACTCTCTAAAACTTAGGCAACCAATTCTAAGATAAGGTAGCTCTAGCTCGACCAATATTTTGACAAATAAGGGCGGTTTTAATGTCAAGATATTTCGAATTGGGCGGACCTTTGGCACATGAGAAAAGAGATGAGTTTGTAGAGCGATGTTCCAAAAGATGGTGAGTAATGGTTGCACAAGTATGTCCATTTTTAACAAAGAAAGAACTTATTTATATCTTTATTAGTACTTTTGAATCTTCATATTATGAGTGTTCATGAGCTATATCTCATCTAAATTTGATGACCTTGTTGAAATTATTGAAAAGATAGAATATCAATCGGAGATGTAAATGCTAAGTCTTCCAATTTGTAAGATGATGTCATTGCATGCGCTCCTAACAATGTCAAAGTCTCTTATCATGGTGTCAAGTTGAACTTAGTATCTCCTTACTCATATGAACTCTCGTCAAAATTTAAGATGCTCTAGTTGTTCAGCAAATTCTATCATTGCCTTCGATCTACTAGGCTTATTTATCTTAATCCCACAAATCCAAGTGCAATTGCCTTATCCAAGATGGTACAATCCATATGTTAGATACGGGTACCATGCTTGGAATAAAAAGCCATTCCCTTGAGGAATGGAAACATTTCCAATCTCATATACTAAGTCGGGTGAAAACAAGAATGATGTCATTTAAAGAAGATAATAGAAAGTACATCATCAATACCAATCCTCAAAATATTGGTGAACAAGCTCTTTAGAAAACACATTCCGAAAACACATAAGTCTATTCTTACATTGCCCATTGCTTTCAATTCTTAGAGACTAATATAAATTATATTCTAAAACCTCACCTATCAGCTTAAGCTTTTAGATGAGATGGTCATTTAATATGGTATCGTAGCCTCAAAAAGGTCCAACTGCCCAACAAAGACCCTAGAGCTCGAGCCACTTGACAAACCCCAAAAGATGGGTTGCAAGTGAGGGAGAGTGTTAGAACACATATCCCACATTGAGTAGTTAAACCAATGATGAATAATATATAAAGTTGAGAAAGGTTCACCACCACTAGGCTTAAGTCTTTTAGATGAAACGCAATCTCAATAAGCACAAAACAATGTAGACATGTGCAAATTTTAAGCCCAAATGTCGAGGCTTTCACCCGAGGAGATGCATTAGAGACTAATATAAATTATATTCCGAGGCCTCACCTATGAGTTTAAGCTAAACTACTATTTCCTAAATGGTACAACCAAAGGCAAAATATGAATTCTATAGAGGAGCTATTAGGCACTTTATCAAAAAGTGCTTAGCATTTAAGAGTCAATTATTTATTTTGATCAAGAATGGTTGGTTGTCATTAATAAAAGTTATGGAAACTCACCGCATCAACATACATCATGAGATAAGTTCAAAGACTACGACCGAGAGCAACATCCATTTAATATCAATTGAGGAGTTGTATAGTGGTCACCAAACCAATGAAGAGGCTTGACAAATAGAGAAGAGTATCAAAAAGCACATTGAATTATAGTGATAGATGTGGAAGGGTGTGCTAGGGATCTCAAAGTATGCTTGTGTCTACAGTTTGTCAAAAAAAGTCTTTTAATTTTTTGTCGGCTTTTAAACTCGTTTCCTAAAGTATTCTATTTTTCACAAATTGATAAGTATTTTGAATGAAAAAGTAGTTTTTACTATCTTTTTATAATTTTTTATTATTTTATTTTAAATCAAATGGTGTTCGATTGAAATTGTTATTTGGCATTACTTTTCATCCATCAAAAAAATATCATAGGAAATCATTTCAAAATCTTTAACAATTTATCAAATTTCAAAGCAAGTCATGAAAATTTTGAGGGCAATCTGATTTTGTTGAAGCTAGAGATTCTTTTTTCATCTCTCAATAAACCCTTGAAGGAAAAGTAGGGGAACAATTCCTCGTTTCATTGAAAAAAAAAAAGAAAATTTTGTTTTTCCAAATAAATTCTTAAGAGAAAATTTTTTTCCTAGAATAATGTCATGAAGCTCAAAATTAAAAAGCTAAATAGTTTGGTATTTTAAAATAATGATTAGTATATTTTGAGATCGTGATTCAAACTTAAGTTACCATTACTTCTCTTTAGTTAACCTTAGGTTTTTCCAAATTAATAATTATTTTCAAAAGACATTTAGCATTTATTAGACGAATCAACTTTCAAGATAAAAGACAAATCATTTTTCATATGTCTTGCAAATAATCAAACCCCAATCCCGTTACACATATAGGCTAAACTCAAGCACAAAAAATTAGCTTCATCTAGCAAAAAAACATGTATATGCATTCCTTCTCACGCTGCAACCAGAGACAAGAATGGTTGCGACGGAGTTTTAAAGGCCAGAATTATGCATAGAGAATCAAGGACTAGGGAAAAAAAAAAAAAAAAACTCAAGGAAAGACTTGGGCTATAAAAACAAATGCTGGAAAACAGAAAGGGAACGTTGTTTAGACACAGAGTTTAGTTTAGTCTTCGAGAAAAAAAGAAATTAAAAAAAAAAGAAAAAAAAAGGGGAGAGAAAAAGGACGAAAATACGGAGAAATGAAAAGGGTTCTGAGTTAGGGTCCTTAAGAGTTAATTTGAAAGTCTTTTGTAGGGAAGTAAGGAAAGGGGAAAAAAAATCAAAGAAGGAAACCCTAAAACTATCCACTACCACCCTCACAGCCACCATCCTTCTACCCCTCAAAACCACCACCAAGGCTACCGCGAACGACCATGAAAGCAACAATAACAACCCCCATCTTCTGTTGTGTTTTGCTTTTCGACTCAAATAGGTATGATGCCTCTTCTTTCACTTCTTTTTTATTACCAGTGTTAGCAGACAACTTATGTTCTCATAATATTTTAGACCCCTGTTGTCAGTACCAATTTTAGTGAGATTAAGCATTTATATTAGGTTCCACATTAAAGAAAGAGTAATTATTTTAGGTTCCATATCAAAGAAAGAGATCAAGTACCAGATCCATATGAAATTTTGTGAGTCATTCAGTTCTTCATACAATGCAAATCGTATTTGATTGCTTGAACCACGTAGGATAATGTAGTCATATACAATTTATTTTTCTTCTTAAGGTAGATCATATATGGAGACAGTAACTACGTCACAATCAATTTGGAAGCAAGTTTCACAGGCATATGTCAAAGAAATAAACATATCAAAAAAAATCAAATAAGAGTGCATCAAAAGAGATCATATAAGATATTTGGAATGTAAAAAACTTCAAATAAACCAAGATGTTTAAATCAATCAAAAAATGATTGGATTTTGAAAGATAGCTAAGGTTTTAAGATAGAAAAATCTAAGAAAAAAACTTTAATTTGAACTTTTGATTTTTATTTTATTTGAGTGATTAACTTCTTATTTTTATTTTATTTGGGTGTATTACGTCGCTTGAAAATGTTAAATGCTAAACTGGTTGATAACATCAGACACCTTACCATTTTGTATCGACAAGTAATAAAAATTAGGTCTCGTTCAATATTATTGAAAAAAGAAAAAAAAACGTATAAATGTTGTATAAAAGAAAATGATGGGAGGAATTAAAAAAAAAAAAATTAAGAGAGAGAAGAAAAACACAAATGAGAACTGTTAAAAAAAAAAAATTTGAAAATCAAAACGGTAAAAAAAAAAAAAAAAAAAGGAATGGAAACTGTAAAAAAACAAAAAAACAAAAAGCAATCAATTACGACGGCCAGAATAGCAGCCACCATGATGGCGAAAACAACCACAAAATAGAGTTGTTCTCTCCTTCGATCTCAATAATTTTGAGCGAGACCCACAATTTGCTACGCGTTAATTGATATCAAATACGTCAACATTTAAGAGTCTCGCGTGATGAAATGCACTCTCAAGTAAAAAAATAAATAAATAAATAATAAAAAAATAAAAAATAAAAAAATCAAAGTCTATTTATAGAGAAACAACTCGGTGGCTAAATAATTTTTTTTTAAAAAAAAAAAAAAAAGAACTGAGCTAAATTAATTAGGATATAAATCTTATCAGAATAATTATTAAATATACTAAAACAAAATGTAAAAACATTGTACCCACTATACTCTTGCTACCGGGGAAAGCTCCAACTTTAGGCTTTAGGCAGAGACAAGAGTTCAGATCGTATTGTATATTTTAAAGTTTAGTAGATTGATTTGAAAGAAAAATAATGAAAACCTCAAAACCTATAATTAAGGGCTAATGTATCCACCTACTCTAATATATTTTTCGTATTCCCTTATATATCTTTTTAAGAATTTTTTACTCTCATATGTCCTTATATATTGATATTTTCTTTCATATATTCTTTTACTATATTTGGGGGGAGGGGGGGCTCCTTATAATACCTAAATAAAATTTAATTTTCAAAAATTCACAAAGCCTGAAAATTCTAGAAAATAGAAAAAAATTCAAAATCGTGGAAATGTAAAAATAACATCTCAAGAAATTTGAAATAAGTCATAAGTCAGTCTCTCTTTCTCCTATATATATATATATATATATATATATATATATAATGAAAAATCTGAAAAACCATGTCTTGTAAATTTTTTTCATTGGTATAGATGTATTTCTATTTATGAAGTTTTATGACATGATTTTTTTATCTTTTAGATTTTACAAGTTATTATTTTTTTTTAGGTTTTTCAATTTTTTCTAGGTTTTTTAAAGTTTTTCTTTTTTGTGGTTTTTTCTATTATATTTTTAGGAATTTCAAAATTAATTTTTTTTCTTTAGTGCTTGTAGGGTATTTTTGTCCAAAAGTAACAAGAAAGACATGCATATGAGAGAAAATATAAAAATATTAAAACATATGATAGTGAAAATTTTTAACGTGACACATGAGAGGATGTGCATAATATATATAAGAATAAATAGATCAATTAACCATATAATTAATCTTACTACAACGAATAAATGTGATCAAACACTTCTTTCTTCTCCTACAAAACATAAGCCACAAACCAAATCTGGCAGGCCAAGACATCATTCACTCAAAATTTTAAGATTTTCATTTTCTTCTTAAGCTTAAAATTTTAAATTATTTGCTTACAATTTTAAAAAGTTGAGAATCAATCTAATATATTAGGGATTTAAGAATTAAAATCATAACTTAGCAATTAAATAATGTCAAATGATTATTTCAACCTAAAATTTTAATCTTTTGGATGAGGTTTCAAAAATGATTTTATCACTATATAAAAAATATATATCAAATAGTAACAAAAATCAACGACAAATCAACTTTCGTTGTTAAATAGTGAGCAAATAGCGATAGAATAACGTTTATTGCTAATCCATCTCTATTTTTAATGTCTGAATTTAGCAACGCATATTTCGTTACTAAAAGAAACATACATCTCAATTTAGCAACGGAAAAGTCCGTCACTCAAGGTAAAAAAATGGATGGACTTTTTGAAAGTCAAAATTGCACAATTAGCAATGAGTTAGCAATGGACACTTATGTTTGTCTCTATATATGAAAAATGGGCGCCCAACTCGTGATAAATTAGCCTCCCGAGTTTCAGATGGGTTAGCAACGGATACTTATGTCCGTCACTAAATAGCAACAGATCAGCAAAGAGATTGTGTCCATCACTACTTTTCAATCCCTAATTAAACCTCCTTTTTCTTTCTCCTATCCCATTTTCTTCTCCATCTCCTTCTCCAACCAACAGCCTATCGATCTCACCCCCTTACAAACCACTATCAAACTCCACTCTTCCATTCTCAATCAATCTACACCATTTCCAAGCTCTTTTCTCCCAAAAGAAACCTATGTTTTTTTCTTCCCTTCTCGAGGGGTAATTTCACCCGAATTAGTTAAGTTTTTCTCTCTTGTATTTTCTTAATTAGAGTTAAGAAGTGTTTGATCAAACTGAAAATTAAGTGCTGAATTTATTAAGTATTAAATATATTTTTGATAAGTTGTTTGATATTTACTAAAAATTAAGTGTTGAATATAATAAGCTTGATTGATACGTATTGTTGCTAAGCATATTAAGACTATATACATGACAATTTTAACCTTGTAATTGTAGCATGATATTTTTTAACATAAATAAAAATATATACATAAATGTGTTTATGTGTACAAATAAATAAATAAATAAAATTCAATAAAAATAATTATTAATAAAAAATTAATACAATCTAATTTTCTTCCCCTTAATAAAAATGGAAGGAAAATTACTTACAATAGGAATTTTTTTTTTTTTTTTTTTTTGACTGTAAAAGAGCAAGTCTAGAAATATCATTAATGTTTCCACATAACAAGAACCATAATAATTGGTCTCCACCACTAACTAGGAAATTAATAAAATAAAAAAAATCCCAAAATGCTAAAACTGAAACAAATTTGGAACTTGTAAGATAATGAGAAGCTCGAAAGCAAATAAATCTTTGGCTGTCGTTTTTGAGTTTTGCAAGCTCCTGCCTGACAATTCCAGTCTTCTTGATCTTTGCCAACATGAGCTTGACCCTATCAAAATCATTAAGAGCTACCCCTCTCTTCTGAATAGTGAGCCTCCTGCCCATGAACCATTTTTCCCGTTTGTTCTTCACATCAGCTTTCTCCATGGCTTGAATTAGTGCTTTTCAGATCTGCTGACAAAAACCACTCTCCCAATTTCCACGTACCTCTTGGACGATATTTTTTAACAGATCTGTTGAGAATCGACGAAGAGAGAGGCGACCGCTACCTGCAATAGGATTAGACCTTCGCCTTTTAGATTTTGGGATGGAAGCATCGATAATGGAGAAAGTTTTCTCTGTTTTAATAATAGAGATAATAACTATTATTTTTTAGTTAGTTTATATAACTAAAGTTATAAGAATATATAAAGGTGATGTAGTTATATTTAGAAAGTTTTAAAAATCTATCAACTAAACGTGTTAATTAAAAAGTAATAAGTTAAAACTTTACCTTATCTAACTAAGTAGATTTTGATCGAACTTAAATTTTTAAAGTGAGATTATTTAGGTTATCAAACAAAACTTTTTATATTAAGCACTACACCTTAATGTTTTAAGCTACTTAAATAGGTTATAACCAACTTAGTACTTTATTGTAATTATTAGGTTAATTTAAAGTTTAATTGCTTGATTTATAATTATTTATGTATTTAATTGTTATTTTATTGATTTATTTGCTAAATTGTTAATTTTTGTTAATTGTTATGTTAATTTGTAGATTAATCTATCAATTTTGTTAAATATTTGTTAATTGTTAGCCTAATTTATTAATTAATTGAATTCAAATTTAATCAAAATTGATTTTTAATTAATTAAGTTAATTTTATTTATGCTTAGTTAATTAATTAGGTTAATTTAGTTTAATTGGTTGAATTAGAATAAATATATTTAATTAATTATAATTTTATGAATTAATTGTTTAATTTTTATTAAATAAGTTAATTTAATTGTTATTTTAAATTTAATGTGGTTAGAATTAGAATTAGTTATGTTAATTTGATTTATAATTAATTAATTAATTAGGTTAATTTTATTTAATTGGTTGAATTATAATTTTATTTATATTAGAAATTTTTAATTAATTTTTATTTTAAATTTAATTTGTTTAGAATGAGACTTAATTAAGTTAATTACATTTCTAATTAATTAATTAATTTGGCTATTTTTTTAATTGGTTGAATTATAACTTTATTTATATTAAAATTTATTAATTTATTGTTATTTTAAATTTAATTTGGTTACAATTAGAATGAACTAAGTTAATTTGATTTATATTTCATTAATTAATTAGGTTAATTTTGTTTAATTGGTTGAATTATAACTTTATTTATATTAAAACTTGTTAATTTATTTTTATTTTAAATTTAATTTACTTAGAATTATAATTAAATTAAATTAATTTGATTTATATTTAATTAATTAATTAGGTTAATTTTTTTAATCTGGTTGAATTATAATTTTATTTGTATTAAAGCTTGTTAATTTATTATTTTTTTAAATTTGATTTGGTTAGAATTAGAATCAATTAAGTTAATTTTATTTATATTTAATTAATTAATTATGTTTAATTGGTTGAATTATAACTTTATTTATATTAAAAATTGTTAATTTATTGTTATTTTAAAGTTAATTTGGTTACAATTAGAATTAGAATTAATTAAGTTAATTTGATTATAATTAATTAATTAATTAGGTTAATTTTATTTAATTGGTTGAATTATAATTTTATTTATATTAAAAATTATTACTATATTGTTATTTTAAACTTAATTAGTTTAGAATTAGAATTAATAAGTTTAATTATTTTGTATATAATTATTGATGTGTGTTGAGATTTGTCGTAGTATATTAAACCTGAGGGGTCGAAGACCCCTAGGAATTGAAAAGAAAAAAATTGGTTCAATGTTGTGTAATGAAGCTAGGAAGAGGTGTTTGAGATTTAATTTTGATAGAGTATCCGAGATAATTTTTTATTTCGGTATGTGTAAATTGATTATTGATTGAATTAATTTCAATATTTCGTGATCATTTAGAGTATCCGTTAGTTGGAAAAGATGTAGTTTACATGGAGACTCTATCAAAATTTTGTTAGATATTTTCGGTAAGTGAATATCAATTTTATAGATTTTTGTTTGTTTTAATTCATAATAATTTATAATATATTTTCAATCGAATTGTTATTCATTTGTTAAACTATTTTAGGTGTTATTCTTGAGTTATTCCTCGTAGATTGGGCGGATCTAGTTGCCATGTCGGTGTTCGTGGCTCGATCTTAACCGTGCAACGAGATAATAGTGGTATACGTGAATGTTGCATTGCTAGTGCTAGTGTCCAAGGCCATTGACTTAATGTTTCCCCTATAGTAGTGGCCTCGCCATTTAAGCTCCCAACGATAGTGACTCCGCCAATAATGCCTCCAACTATAGATGATCTCACTATAGTTTTCTCAGCTCTAAAAACTCTACTAGATCTTATGACGAACCATTTGGGTCATAAATAAATAGTAAGTAATATATTTTACATGCAATAATTAGTTTTATATTTTCACATATTATATTGGAATCATCAATTCATCACTTATTTATTATTTATTTTTTTTTGTTCGATAGCTTGGTTCCATCAAGCAAATGCTCCACAAAAGTCATCGTAATTTTCAAAGAGCGGTTGGACATCACTAGCTCGACATGGACGTTTGTCTCCATGGACACAAAAGACTTCTACTTTAATGAATTTAGAATAATATATTAATTATTTATTTATATTTCATTTAAAGTGTTAATTAACATGAAAAGTACTAATATTATTTTTTTAATGTAGAAATACTATTTATGGGATGTGGTCATCGATGCACCGATTAAAGATGTGTAAGAGAGTCCGGCATGGAGACGGTATGGCGACATGCTTAACAAGCTGAAGCATAGAATACATTACAAGGAATTTACCAATTAGCGATGAATTTTAATGACGGAATTCATTCCATCTCCAATTAGCGATCGATTAATGACTAGTCAATGACCGACAAAAAAGTTGATATTTACGACTCTTTAACGATGGATTAACGATGGTTTTTTTCATCGCAAATTTATGTGGTAAAAAAAACGTCACTTTTAATAACGGATTAGCGATGAATTTTCATCACCGATTAGCTATAGATGAATACGCTATTGTGACTACCAAATGGATAGAATTAGTGATGGATAAGTAATCCATCCTTATCCTCGAATGAAAATATAGACGGAATCGAGCATTTCGTCGCTAATTGTACTATTTGGGGGGAAAATTCCCCCTAAAATAGTGATGAATTTCATTCCATCGCTACTTTGGGTGATTGTTTCCCCCAAAAATGAATAATTTAGCGACAAAATGATGATTATGTCATTAATGATTCATTTTTGGGGGAAAAATCCCCTTGATGTAACGCCGGAATGGGGGATGCCAAAATGAAGAACTAATGATGGAATCATCATTTCGTCACTAATTCACAAATTGTAAGGGAAAAACCCTCCCGATGTAGCGATGAAATGCTCATTCCGTCGCTACTTGGGCGAGATTTTTCCCCCAAAATGAAAAATAATTTCATCGCTAATTAGAGGATTTTGGGAGGAGAAACCCCCCAAGTGCCGATGGAATGCTCATTCTATCGCTATTTTGGGGGGAGTTTTCCCTCCAAAATTCGCCATTAGCCCCTATAAATGCCCCCTCTCCTATCATCTTCCTCATTCCTCTCCCTCTCCTCTACTAAATAACTGCGCCACTCTACACCACCAAGTGACTCTTCAAATTGTTCAACAAAGTGAGGTGCTACTTTCTTCCTTAAACTCGGATCAAATATGTTCTCTCTATCTCTCAAGTAAAACTTTCTCTCTCTAACTCTTATGTTTTTGTTTAAATTAAATAAATGTTAAAAATTTTATAGATTAATTTTGTTATATGTTAGTTGAATAATTATTTGAATGTTTTTGATTAATTATTTGAATGTTGTTATGTTAATTTTTAATTATGTTAATTATTAGTGTAAATTTCTTAATTGTTTATTTAAATTAGTTAATTTTTTATTTAATTTTCTTAACTATTAGATTAATGTTGTTTTAGTGTTATTTTCTTAGTGATGTTACTTTCTAGGTTAATTTTATGTTAATGTAAAACTAAAAAAGTTTAATTATGTTAATTTTTTAGGCTAAATATTATTAAAGTAACTTAGTTTAGGATCATTTATAGTTAAATTTAAAAAATATATATTTATGTAATTTAGTTTGAAAATTAAAAAAAATAAAATAAAAATGTATTTAAAAACTAAACAAAAACATTAAAATTTAATAAACATTTTATTAATTAATAGAATTTGATAAAGATTTTATTTAGTTCAATTTATAGTTAAATTAAAAATTACTTTATGTTACGTAATTTATTAAAATTTAAATTAAATTTAGGATTAATTAAATTAAATTTAGTTGAATTTGTTATTAAATTAGTTAGGAAATTTTAATAAAAATAAACATTTTTATCTTTAAAATATTTAAAATTTCTTGTAATTTAAAATTTTTTAAATTTATGTGATTTAGTTTGGAAATTAAAAAATTGGAATTAATTGTAATTGGAAAGTAAACATAAAAGTTAAAATTTAATAAATATTTTATTAATTAATAGAATTTAAGTCTATACAATAAATCATTGAATCTTATAAAATTAAGTATGTAAGAATTAAAAAAATTTTAAAAATGTAATCATTTTGTAAACAATTATTTAAATATAAAGTCAAATTCTTAAAATAAAATTCATAACTAATTAAAGACAATTATACAACTAAAATGAAAAAATGTAATTATTTTTATTGGTTGTGTCATTTTTGCGGTAATTAAAAAAATGAGATCCGATCGACAATGGATGAATGTTAGATTAGTTAACGGATTATTAAATGATGATTTTGTCGGAGGTGTAGAACAATTTTTAGCTTTTGTTATTGAGCATCCCGAATGTATGGATGGAACCAAAATCAAGTGTCCTTGTAATTTCGGTAAGTGTCGAAATCAAAATTATGAAGAGATTGAAACGGTAAAATATCATTTATACTTGTAAGGGTTTTGTGACGATATATTATGATTGGGTACATTATGGTGAGTTTGAAAGCTATATAGCATCTAAAAATTCTAGGAGACGAGTATGTTTCTAGAAATTATTTTGTAGGCGAAGATAATTCCAGTGAACCCTAAAACCCATATCAAACTATGACAATAGATGTAGTCGATCCATCCTTTGATTCATCTAATATTAAAGAGGTTCCTAATCCTAGTGCACGAGCCTTTTTATGATATGTTGAATGCATCACATAGAGAGATTTGGTCTAGTTGTGATGAGTACTCGCAATTGTCAATAGTTGCTCGAATGCTGAATCCGAAAGCGGAATATCATTTTTCGTATAAGTGTTTCGACAAGTTATGTGAGCTGATGAAAGAGTTGATGTCAATTGATAATTGTATGACGAGCAATTTTTATGAAACAAGGAAGTCGATTAAGGGGATGGGTTTACCGGTTGGAAAAATTCATTGTTATCGAACAGTGCATGATTTATTGAAAGGAAGATGATGAATTAGATAAATACATATTTTGTCAACAACCTCGATATCAAAAAAATTCGATAGCTAAACACGTGATGTGGCATGTTGAACGTAGGGGAGATGATGCGGGAGTAATGCATCATCCTTCTAATTCTATTGCATGGTAAATTTTCAATTAGATTAATCTTTCTTTTACAACTAAGAGAACGAACATCCGATTAGAAATGTGTACTGATGGGTTTCAACCATTCGGTCAATACGATACGTAATATTCCTCGTGGTCGGTTATTGTGACTCCATATAATTTACCGTCATGGATGTGTATGAAGGAGAAATATATGTTCCTAACGAGTGATTATTTGGGGTCCAACAAATTTGAAACATAAGTTGGACATTTACTTGCAACCTTTCATATCCGAGCTTATTCGGCTATGGAATGTGGGTATGGTGACCTATGATGTATACCGTAAGTAGAATTTTTTATTGAGAGCTACGGTTATGTGGACTATCGGTGACTTTCTTGCATATTCGATGTCGTCCGGTTGGAGTACTATAGGAAAAAAGCTTGTCCTTACTTGTATGAAAAATTCAAATGCTTTCTCCCGTCCTAATGGAAGGAAGACCTCCAGACCATCGAAAATTTCTTCCTAATGATCATCCATATATAAGAAACAAGAAACCATTCATCATCAAAAATTTGTTAAATGCGGCCCTCCTCCAAACCGATCCGGAACAAAGATGTTACGTATGGTGGAACCATGAGGGTTATTGAATATTACGGAAGATGGTGCGGATGATCATAATAGTAGAATCTCTCGGATGTATGGATGGAGGAAGCGGAGTATTTTTAGAATTTACCTTATCGAAGTACAAATCTCATTCGGTATAATTTAGATGTCATGCATATTGAGAAAAATGTGTTTGACAATATTTTTGACACAATCATGAATGTGTCGGGTAAAACTAAAGATAATGCCAACTCTAGGGAGGACTTGAAACTTTTCTATTAAAGGTCGAATTAACAAAGGATGATGCGTTTAAAAAGTATCCTAAAGTTACATTTACTCTATCTAAGCAACAAAAAAAAATTGCTTGAATGAATAAAACTCAAGTTCCTCGATGGATATGTCTCCAACCTAGCTCAATGTGTTGATAGCAGCATGAAAAACTTTATGGGATGAAAAGTCATGACTCGTCACGTTTTCATATAGAGGTTACTTCCAATTGCATTTCGGGAGTTTTTGTTAGGAAATGTTTGGCAAGTACTTACAAAGTTGAGTTTGTTTTTCAAGCAATTAACTTTTACGATCATAAATCAAGAAGATATGTTGTGACTTAATGATAAGATTTTGTCGGGAAATTATATAATTTTTGTCTCTTTATTAATTTATTACATGTAATTCATAATATTGGTGTTCCTACCTTCACTAAATTTTCGTTATGTATTTTGATTGTTTTATATCCATAAGAAATGATGTATTTTAATTTATTTACCCATTAATTTACTATGACAATATATTAGTTATATTTTGTTTATTTGTTTAATGTTAGATCATACAAAAATGACTCATGGTAATCGTGGTTTGCATCGTTCCCCTGCAGTCACTATCGAATCACATTTCGATAATCATGGATGAGCATCACCGTTCGAGGGTCGTCTATTAGGAACCCTACCGGTATCGATCATGGGTCTCCGATGACGGGCCTTTTCGTGGATCCCACGGCTCCTGCAATCATAGAGCCGGCACATCAACATCAACACTCGAGGTTCTACCATCGACCTTCGAGAGTGGCTCCTCCACTTACGTGTCCGACACTCCGGAGCGTTCTTATAGCTCCTTTAATCAGCAACGTATTATTTCTATTGATTACGGATAGCATGTATTTATTTTTTATTTTAATATATAATTTCAATAATTATTGTGTTTAAAATATTTCTTTCACCGTTTTGTTGTTTGTTTGATAGCTTGACTCCGTCTACTAAAGATTATACGATGAGAATCAATGAGATTTTTAAAAAACGGGTAGATAATAGCGGATCATCCTAGAAGGATATCATCGAAGTCACTAAAGATTTCTACTTTAGTGAATTTTGAGTAACGTATTATCAAACGTTTTTACAATTAAAATAAAAAATTCTCATTAAATAAATTATATAAATTTTTTTTTGTGTAGAAATTTTTTAAATGGGATGTAAACATCGATACGCTTGTTAGAGTTGCAGTGAGACGGTATCACCATAAAACGATATGTTGACTTCGTATACAAGATCCATTTGATGAACGATCAACCTATATATATAAGTCGAGAGGCATGAGATGTGTGGCAAGTAGATTTAAAGAAACATGAGCGCGTCTCTTGTTTAAAGTAAGCATCGTGGAATCGATTATCGACAATCGATAGTCCTAGTTCGAGTCCTTCCGGACATACGAGAGGGTTCAATATCTTCGAAAGAGTATGCTCGTCGCTTGGTAAATTGAATATTCTTTGTTATTATTTATTTATTTTAGAACATTTCAATTGACTTGTCATATTATCCGTAATGAATTTTTTTAGGCAACAAAGTTAGGTCATCGACCAATGCGTTTTGAGTTGTTTCGGAGGACTCATAAGCATCGCGATGATTCATTTGTCGATCTATGGTCCTAGAAGACAAAGGTTAGTTTTTTTCAATTTTAAATTTTAAACATGAAAATTTAATCTAAAATTAATTTTAATCCCGTAATGATTATATTATTATTAATTTGATTACACATGACCGTGTGGAGCGACTCATCAATGAGGAAGTTGTAGCTTAGAAGGAGGCGGGAATCTTGGAGCCGAAGTCGACCACAATGCCATATACCTACGGACTTTTGGGAAGAAGAAGAAAAGATTTTATGGTTTAGGCATACGAGTCGATGCATTATCTATCTCGGTCGAGTGTCGGCAGCTCCTCTTTTGTGATGTCGTAATACGTTATCGATTCAACTAACGAAGAGCTTCAAAGGGACTACGAGGCTACGAAGGAAGCGATCAAGGGGATGTAAGTGCTAACATATGAGTTTAAAAGCCGGATCTTAGAGAAAAATCTAATAATTTATAATATGAAATCTCAATACGATTCGATGGCATCCTTACTAATAAGGTCGGCACAAACATCCGGGTTATTTATAGATTTATCGATCATTCAGCAACCTACCATTCCTTCCACTCGGCCTCCATTCGAGCCCTCCACACGAGTATGAATATGAGGACGAAGACATGGGATTAGATGAGCAAGATGAGTGATATAATATTCGGTCACTTTTTTGGTTTTTTTTTTTATGCAACATATTCTAGAATGATATTGTTAATATTATTTTATTTTTTATATATACATGATTACTTGTAATTATTAAATTCCATATTAATAATTCAAAAACAATTAAAAAATGTCAAAAATAGACAAAATTACAAAAAAATCATTTTTGAAATTAGCGATGGACTAGGGATAAATTTATTTTTAAAATTAGCGATCGAATAGCGATGGATTGGTCAAAATTAGTGATGGAATAACGATGGCCTAACGACAAATTGAATTTTAAATTAGCGATCGATCGAAGATAAATTTATTTTAAAACTAGCAATAGAATAATGACGAATTAGCTACGAATGAGACGACAGAGCCCATAAGAAGATTAGCGATGGTTTTTTTTCAGTTTAGTGATGAATTTTTCATCTCTAAAATTTATGACAGAATCGATATTCCTTCATAAAAAAATTAGCAACAAGGAAATTAGCGATAGAATAGTGTCCGTCACTAAACAGGAATAGCGAAAACATTATAGCAATTAACGATGAAATATTCCATCGCTAATTGCCTTTTTTTTATAGTGATAATAGACCTGCATTTGTTAAACAAGAGGTGTGGGAAGCTCGATACGGGATTAAGCCACTCTCAAGTATCGAGCTCGATCTCGGCAGGCATCTCGAAACTACATTATTAGTCCCGGCCCATCCAAACATACTTGGAGGGTCCATTTCTTTGATCGAGCACGTTTAGTGTTTGGTAAACCTATGTTTTCTATTGTGTTATAAATTATTTTTTCCATTTATTAAATCTCATATTTTTTATTTGTTTAGCATAATAAATTAGGTCTTAACTCAAATTATTATGAAGTTGTTTGTGACCACTCACAAGTGAAAAAATGGGACATTCGTCTATTGGCACTCGAAGACAATAATGGTAAGGTTTTAAATTTTTTTAAATATATACATCTATAGATAAAATCTAAAAAAAAATATTTATGATTTAATATTCTAATTATTTCAATGATATAGAAGTGTGTGTAGTCAATTCAAGAAGCGAGTTGCTTAGCAGACAGTAAGAGGGTGATTCATCATCTCTAGATATTGACATGATCAAGATATATTTGTATGCTATCGGAGGGAAGAAAAAACAAAAAATGTATGACATCAAAACTTATGCATCCGCCTCGTTACTCGGCCTTCAGTGCTAACTCCTCCTTTGCCAATTCGCAATATCCTATTAATAATATCTAGGAGGTTTCTATCCAATAAGAAGATAGGATCAAGAGGATAGAGGCTATGATCCATCAATAGGCCATCCATGTTAGCTTCATAGTAAAGTAAGTTGTAGACGATGATGGGGCCGTTATAGAACCCGCGAGCAATCCCACGCCCCTCATACTAACACTCCCACAACCTAAGAGCCGGCTCCTCTTCTACCACTTAGCGATATCTTGTTGATAATATTTAGGAGGTTTCTATCCAATACGAAGATAGGATTAAGAGGATAGAGGCTACCATCCATCAACGGACCGATCATGTTAGCTCCATACGAGTTAATTGTAGACGATGATGGGCTTGTTACAAAACCTGCAGGAATCTCACGTCCCTCCTACCGACCCTCCCATAACCTAAGAGTTAAATGTTCTTTTTAACACCTAGCAACCGGAAGATGATGAAAGAGATGGTGATAATGAGAACTAAATTTCTTGTTTCTTTCAAAAAAAATTAATACTTTTTGTACATCTTAACACATTTATATATTTATTTTATTTTAATTTTATTAAATAATATATCATTTTTTAAAAAGATGTTGTTTATAATTATTTGTTATTATAATTAACAACAAATGACTATTGATTAAAAAAAATCCTTCTTTTAGCGATGGATTTAATGATGAAATTGTGAGGATATTTAACAATGGAAACATATACGATCGCTAAATAGCAACGAAATTGCAAGGATTTTAGCGACTATAATTTAATGACACCCGTTTCGTCGCTATTTAGCAATGGATGTAAGTGAAAATAGCAACAATTTGATGACGGATATAAGATATTAGAAACGACTCGTTTTAGATTGATTTAGCAACGAAAATTCAACAAATTAGCGATGGTACAAAAAATTTAGTTGTAAGGAACTAGCGATTACCATATATTGTCTTTAATCCGTCACTAAGTGTCTATAGGGATGAAAAAATCCATTGCTAAAAGCCAAAATTATAGTAGTATATATTACTTTCTAACATAACTCTTTAAGTGAAAGGTTTTTATACTTAAAACTTATACAAGTCCATCACTAAAAGAGAAAGTATGGATGGTATATCCGTTAGAGATCTTAGGAATGTTAAATAATAAGTTAAGCGTCTATGAAGGAAATTTGAAAGTGTTTTCAAGTGGGATTTTATCCCACATTGGAAAGGAATGAAAATAAGAGGCAACTTATAAAGTGGACCTCTAGCAAAACTTTCAAATATTTGATTGAAGGAATTGAAGGGAAAACTAGGATAATTGGTTAGAATTATATATATTTAAATAATCAAATACTAGCATTTAGCACTTTGCACGTGCGCGTGTGTGATTAAGAAATTTATTTTTATTTCTTAATGTAATTAAATTCATAATTATTTAATTAATTATGTTTTTAATTTTTTATTGCAGCTAGTTAGTTATTAACGACTTTCAAACCTTATGATCTGTTAGAATCTAACGATTATGTACGTTAGATCTAACAGATTATGATCTGTTGGATTATGACTATTAGAATCAACAATCATGTTTGTTATGAAAGGGTATCGGTGGTCTATAAATAGGGGACTACCGCACATGATGAAAAAAATTATTACATTCTCTCGCAATTCTCTTCTCCTCTCAAAATTCTTTTCCTTCTAAGACTCTACAACTTTAAGAGATATTCTCTTGAAGGAATTTAGAGTGCTTGCCTGCAGTTTCTTATGTGCGAAAATTGTATCCTAGAGGTGAATTGTTAAAATCCCTGCAGACATTATAGTGGGGGCAATAATCACCTTAAAGACAGTGTGGGGTATTTTCTATATGCAATTAAGCACTACATATTTCGTTCTTCTTCAAGTTCATTTCAACACTTCCCAACAATCTTAAGGTGATTATTGTGAAAGATGGAAGCAAGGGCGGAAAGTTCATTTCAAGTTATGGATCGAATGTGGTGAAACTGGATCGTTATGATGGAACAAATTTCGGTTGATGGAAGGACAAACCGATGTTCATGCTTACCGCACTAAAGATTGCTTATGTGCTTGGACCTAAATTTGGAGGATCTTCCGGAACCAAAGGATGATGATTCCGAACAACTCAAGGCTGAACGAAAGAAACGTGTCGATGATGAATTACTATATAGAGGTCATATTCTTAACACACTATCGGATCGATTATATGATCTTTTCATTGGTGTTCCATCCTCGAAAGAAATATAGAAAGCGTTGAAGTTCAAAGACAATGCTTGGAAAACAAGACGAGATAAGTTTTTCATTATGAAATTTTTTGAATTTAAAATGATTGATAATTTATCCGTTATGGATCAAGTGCATGATTTGTCCGTTATGATATCGAAGTTGAAAGATTTGAAAGTTCATATTTCGAATCACTCCATGTAGGGGCTATAATTACAAAATTACCTCCTACTTGGAATGATTACGGGAAATAGATGTTTCATACCACCGAAGACTTTACTTTGGAACGAGTTGAAAAACATCTTCGAATTGAAGAAGAGACTCGAAACTTGCAAAAAAGGAACTATGAAACTATTTCCAAAGTGAATTATGTGGATGAAAAGAAGCCAAATTCAAGAGGAAAGAAGCATTATGGAGAGAGCGATTCTAGAGGGAAGAAAAGAAAACATCAAGACTTCTCAAGCTTTAATACAACGAAAAATAAGACAAACAAGTCTTGTTATCATTGCGGAAAGAAAGGCCATTTCAAACGTGATTGTCGATACTTGAAGAAGCAAAGGACGAGAGAATGCCAATGCTGCAAATATGGTGGAGAAAGAAACCGATGCACTTGTTGCAATGATTTCGACTTACACATTGGCATGATCACATAATTGAACATGGTGCATCGCTACCAAGACCTTTGATTAGTGGTATGATTCTCTCGCCACCGTCCATGTGTGCAACAACAAAGCTCAATTCAAAACCTTTGAGAAGGCCATTGAAGGTTACGAAGTGATGATGGGAAATAAGGACACCACAAAGGTTCTTGGCAAGGGCACTCGTTGAAATATCGTTTACTTCAGAAAGAAGTTAATGCTCGGTCAATGTTCTATATGTTCCTAAAATTAGAAAGAATCTTGTATCCGTTAATCTGTTATGTAAGAAAGGGATTAAGGTCGTAATAGAGTCTAAAAAAGTTGTATTCTCTAAGAATGGTGCCTTTGTAGGCAAAGGGTACTCTTGTGATGGCATGTTCAAACTCGGTATTTTAATAAGATGAATGTTTCTGCTTATATTGTTGACTCTTCTTCTTTTTATTTACGGCATGGTAGATTAGCACATGTTAATTTTGGTTCTATTAAATATATGTCAAAACATGATTTAATCTCTTACAATGATACTAGTAATGGAAAGTGTGAAATTTGTATACAATCAAAGATAATTAAGAAACTTTTTCCTTCGGTTCAAAGATCTTCCGAATTATTAGAACTTATTCATTTTGATATATGTGAATTAAATGGAATTTTAACTAGAGGAGGAAATAGGTATTTTATTACTTTCATTGATGATCATTCTAGATACACTTATGTGTACTTAATGAAAACTAAAGATCAAGCTTTCGACATGTTTATTTGTTATAAATCGAAGTTGAAAATCAAAGAGAAAAGAAGATTAAAGTGTTAAGAAGTGATAGGGGTGGTGAATATTTTTCTACTGAATTTTCTTCCTTTTGTGAGGATAATGGCATTATACACGAAATGAGTGCACCCTATACCCCACAACAAAATGGTTTAGCTGAAAGAAAGAATAGAACACTAGTTGATATGGTGAATACTATGATTTTAAATGCTAACTTACCTAATAATTTATGGGGTGAAGCATTATTAATCGCATGTCATGTGCATAATAGAATACCTTTCAAGAAATTTAAAGTCTCTCCATATGAATTATACAAAAGAAGAAAACCAAATCTAAATTATCTTAGAGTTTGGGGTTGTCTAGCCTTTTATAGAGTCACGGATCCTAAACGAACCAAGCTAGGACCAAGAGCTCTAAGAAGTGTGTTTGTAGGATACGCTCAACATTCCAAGGCATATAGGTTATTGGATTTAGAAAATAATGTGATAGTAGAATCTAGGAATGTCAAATTTATTGAACATAAATTTACCAATGATTCTAATGCTACTACACAAACAAATAAACAAATTGATCCAAATTCACTATCTAGTGGTAAGAGAAAAACTAATGATACTCCTAATGAACCTAGGAGAAGTCAAAGGACTAGAAAAGAAAAGAACTTGGATTCAAATTTTATTGATCCACGAGTCTATTATCTTCCTAGTTGAAGGTGATAGAAAATCTATACTTAATAAAATACCTATTTTATTAAATATAGAAGAAGATCCTAAAACCTATAAAGAAGCTATGATATCAAGAGATGTTGCATTCTGGAAGGAGGCAATCAATGAAGAAATTGACTCAATATTATCCAATAATACTTAGGTGTTAATGGATTTACCTCCCGGTTCAAAACCTATAAGGTGTAAATGGGTATTTCGTAAAAAGTATAATATCGATGGATCAATAAAAACTTTTAAAGCTAGATTAGTAGCCAAAGGATTTAGGCAAAAGGAAGGTATTGATTATTTTGACACATATGCAACGGTGGCTAGGATAACATCCATTAGAGTACTATTTGCTCTAGCTTCCATTCATAATCTGATTGTGCATTAAATGGATGTTAAGACGACCTTCTTGAACGGTGACTTGGATGAAGAAGTATATATGAAACAACTCGAAGGGTTTGTATTACTCGGAAATGAAAAGAAAGTATGCAAACTAGTTAAATCATTATATGGTTTGAAACAAGCACCAAAACAATGGCATGAAAAAATTGATTACGTTATATTGTCTCATGGATTTAAGCATAATAATGTAGATAAGTGTATTTATTTTAAATTTACAAAAGAATATGGTGTTATCGTATGCTTATATGTGGATGATATGCTTATATTTGGGATAAATATTGATGGTGTGAATGAAACAAAGAAGTACTTATCCTCACAGTTTAATATGAAAGATCTAGGAAAGGTAGATACTATCTTGGGAATCAAAGTAAAGAAAATTAGTGAGGGTTATGCTTTATGTCAATCCCATTATGTTAAGACAATTATAAATAAGAATCAACATTTGGGAATTAAAGAAGTAAGCACCCCATATGAAAATTCACATAAGTTAATGAAAAATTCTGGAAGAGCAATTGCTCAAATCGAGTATGCTACTCGTAATTGGTAGCTTAATGTATGCAATGCATTGCACTAGGCCGGACATTTGCTTTGCGGTTTGTAAGCTTTCAAGATACACTAGTAGACTCGGTGTTGATCATTGAAAAGCAATTTCTAGAGTCCTTGGTTATCTCAAAAGAACTTTGAGTTTAGGACTATCTTATGAGGGTTATCCATCGGTGTTAGAGGGATATACTGATGCTAGTTGGATAACAAGTGCTAGAGATAACAAGTCTATATCCGGTTGGATATTCACTCTTGGTGGAGGAGCTATTTCATGGGCTTCTAAGAAACGGACGTGTATAACTCATTCCACTATGGAATCCGAGTTTGTTGCACCGCGGCAGCACGAAAAGAGGCAAAATGGCTAAGGAATTTATTGTTAGAAATAGAGTTATGGCCACAATTGATGCCAGCCATTTCTTTACACTACGATAGTGAAGCTACTATGTCTAGGGCTTTTAGTAAGATATACAATGGAAAATCTAGACATATAAGCTTGAGACATGAATATGTCAAACAATTAATTCTTGAATGAATTATCACAATCTTATATGTAAGAACAAGTAACAACTTGGCGGATCCGTTTATAAAATGGCTTACTAAAGATTTAGTAAAGAAAACTTCAATTGGAATGGGTTTAAAATCCTTCTCCTAGAGTCACCGATAATAGAAACCCAACTTTTCTCTAGTATTGCCACTAGTTAAAAGTTCAATGAGTAAAAACAAGTTACTAATAAGTGGTTGTGGAAGTACTAGGATATTTCACTTATGTTACCATTCCAAGTTAACTAGTACTACTAAAGTTTGGAGGATGAGTTATAAACTCTTAATGGGGATTAATGGAATATGACCAATATATTCATAACTTAATAGGAACTTCACCTATATAAATATAAGGAGTGGTGTTGCTCCCGGTAAAAGCTCAAAGGTACACTTTTGGAAATGTTTATGAAAATCTAGGATGTAGCACATGGCCATATAAGTGCTAAAAAATTATTTGAGAATCTCTAAAAGAAGTTGGATTAGATCACGTGTGTGGTATTTTTAGTTTTAATACAAGGGATATTGGTTCAATCGCCTAAGATACCATTTATTCCATTAAGACTTTGAGATATTTACACTAAAAGGAGATTCAAGTCGAAAGACATCTTTCTTTATGCGTGATACTATAAGGACTTAACATTATTATCTAAGTGGGGGATTGTTAGAGATCTTAGGAATGTTAGATAATAAGTTAAGCGTACTATGAAGGAAATTTGAAAGTGTTTTCAAGTGGGATTTTATCCCACATTGGAAAGGAATGAAAATAAGAGGCAAAACTTTCAAATATTTGATTGAAGGAATTGAAAACTAGGATAATTGGTTGGAATTATATATATTTAAATAATCAAATACTAGCACTTAGCACTTTACACGTGCACGTGTGTGATTAAGAAATTTATTTTTATTTCTTAATATAATTAAATTCGTAATTATTTAATTAATTATGTTTTTAATTTTTTGCTGCAACTAGTTAGTTATTAACGACTTTCGGACCTTATGATCGTTAGAATCTAACGGTTATGTCCGTTAGATCTAAAAGTTATATCCGTTAGCATCTAACGCTTATGTCGATTAGAGTCTAACAGCTTATGATCGTTGGATTATGATTGTTAGAATCAACAATCATATTTGTTATGAAAGGGTATCGTGGTCTATAAATAGGGGACTACCGCACGAGACGAAAAAAATTATTACATTCTCTCGCAATCCTCCTCTCCTCTCAAAATTCTTTTCCTTCTAAGACTCTACAACTTTAAGAGATATTCTCTTGAAGGAATTTCGGAGTGCTTGTCTGCAGTTCCTTGTGTGCGAAAATTGTATCCTAGAGGTGAATTGCTAAAATCCGTGCAGCATTATAAGTGGAGGCAATAATCACCTTAAGGACAATGTGGGGTATTTTCTCGCACGTAATTAAGCATTATATATTTCTATTCTTCTTCAAGTTTATTTCGACACTTTCCAACAATATCATGTCAAAAAACCATTTCAATTTAAAAGCTTAAGCTATTGAGTGATGTTTTAGAAATTGTTTTATATTACTTTCTAGCAAATCAATAACTAAATTAAAATTGAACTAAGATGAAAACTTCAATATCTTTTTCTTCAAAATTCCAACATTTGGAGACTAAATTGTAATTGCATACTAAATGAGATTAATGGCTTGGATTGCAATTGATTAAAAAAAATACCCATATGTGTTTCCAACCAAAATTGAGGTTCGCGATATATTATCCATCCATAGGCATTTATATGTGATTAGCTAGAGCAATTTGGGCGTCATGTGTTTAGCTGGGAATTATTTTAACAGGTACGTAGGACTAGAAATGAAGAAAGCAATGGATAACCTTCAACCAAAGACCAGTTTAAGGTTGCCAAATGTCCATCCAAATATAGTTGATTTCTGTCGTGATCTGAATAAGTGCATCTCCATGCATGACAATGTACATGTGGCCAAACCACGATTGAATGAATAAACAAAGCCTTACAGGCAAGATCTACATTTTGGAAATGGAGGAAAGTAAACCATTTCTTAATTACGACTGCATCTTTCAGTTCCGTGTCCATATATAGTGAAATCGTAAACCATTTCTTAATTACTACTAATTAATGTTGCAACTCCAAGTAGAAAAAACCAAAAAAGTACCAAGCCAAACACTAGGCAATTTATAACTGGTTGCTTTGACTAACAAGTTGAAGCCAAATGGCGAAATGATATGAGTTAGAAACTATTAGACGCTATGAAGCTATTAAAAAAAAATGGGGGTTTTTTCCATTATTATTTTTTTATTTATTAACAATATAGAGCCCTAAAAAACATAAATAAGATTTATAAATCACTCCTTACCTATATACTATGTTATAAGCACTTTATTTTGCTTATAAAAACTCTAAAAAAGGCTTAGAAATAAGCCAAAAAATACAAATAATATTCAAATTCAAAAATAATAAAACTACATTCATCGAATTATTAAATTGCATCCTTATTTTTCGATAGGACATATTTTATTATTGTATTATATTACTTTTTACTCCTTTGAACAAAATGGTCCACAAAATTTATATTATTTATTTTGATGAATTTGCTATAATATATATATATATATATATATATATATATATATATATATATATATATATATATATATATATATATATAAAGTTTCATAAATGTTTTTCTTGCCTATACTATTAAGTTTTATACCCATTACGTATAATTAAAAGTAACTCTTTCAAATAAAAAGATTAATTCTAATACCATATTATTGGACTGATATTTTGGTAGGACCATGAATAAAAATTTTATTCACATAATGCAATTTACATATTAATAGAAATAGATTTTATTTTAATAAATAAATCCTTTCAACAAAATAATTTAGAAAGATTATATTAATGATAGTAATTAATCGTGGTAGAAAAAACACATCAATTTTATAATATTAAAGCTTAAATATTATCATAGACATATAATAATTTATAAAGTTTTATTTCTTAAATTATTTGCAAAATATTTCAATTATAGATATTTACTAAATATATGTGATCAAACTTTGGTAACAATATTAGATTATTTATTATTATATTTATTTCTTACTATGTAATTATATTTATTTTGTATAACAGATCCCATACATATCATATTTATATGCTGATAGTAAGATCATTCTTAGTTTCAACATATAATTTAATCTAACTTAAATTCTAAAATAAAATGAAAAAAAACCATTTTTTATTAAAACAACTATCCTTATACATTATAATAAACAATGAAATTTTTTCTCTTTTTATTTCTTCTAATTTTACTAGAAAGACATGGAATTATTTTTAAAGAGCAGATGATGATAAAATTTGTTTTTTCAATTTCTAGTTATGCTGGTGAATAAATTAAAGCAAAAGTTTTTGCAATTATTATTTTTAAAAGATCTAATTATAAATAGTCATACACATACTATATATATATATATATATATATATATATATATATATATCCTAACTACTAACTATTTTATGTCTATAGTTTATACTACAATGCAATTAAAATTTTATTTATATATATGTTTTAAAAAATGAAATAGATTAAATTAATTATAAATTATCAAGCTCTATATAATTAAAACTATTAGGCTTTTTTAAAAAAAAATCAATTTAATAAATACTAAAAATATTAGTTATAAATAATTCAAAATAATCTATTAAAGATTTTTTTAAAAAAAATACGATAAAATAGTTGAATAAAACACTTGCGGAACACGTGACAGACAAAAACCTAGTATATACATAAAGGCACAAATTAACTGGATTTGAGGCTTGATAACTTGGGGGTAATTAAGTGGGTTTGAAGCTTGACAATTTGGCGTTAAGAAATAATCAGTTGTCCACTTTAAGCTAAAATCCTTCTTGCAAGCTATAGAAATTTTGTATTTAGTTAATAATGGCATATAAAATAAAATTAAGCATCAGCATGAAGTAAACAAGACCCACATCCAGCTGTTTAATCCTCGATAAGCACTGTGATATTGGCTAGCCATCCGACTAATATTTAGTTATTTTAATCTATCATCCCTATTATGTATTTTTACATGTTGGCGTGGTCAGCTTATAAAAAAAGGGTCAGATGTGTATGAAAAAATCGTGATGGAAAAAAAGAGAGTAATTAAGGGCTATAATCTGTTATATAGTGAGATTGGATTGTGTTGATTGACGGATCAATCCAGGACTGAAACATATGCTTTTGTGGTTAAAACAAGTGCTACAAATCCCTATAAGTTGAAACTGTTCCTGAATTTTGATATATTTTATTCAACCTATTTGGTTATATCTCCTTATAATATAAACAGCCTTACAGTATAGACAAGCCGGCCGAGTCGGCTGGCATGGCCATGAAAATGACCAGATCGCCATTTGTGTTGTTTAAAAGCAGAAGTTGGTTTGTAGAAGCTCAGCTGCATTGTTTTTGCAAGAATTAATATTCCCTAGTGCAAACTATGGGATCATCCTGGAGTTGCTGTGGGAACGAGAAGGTCGATGAAGCGTACGTAGAAGAATCAATCCTCATTGAACACTTGCAGAGTTCAGACTTATTTATTGTGTATTTGCATTGGAAGGAAAATAAATATTGATGTGGGTTTTGCAGGACAAACAGGATAAGTGGAACTGGTAACGCCACATGGAGGATATTCACTTACAAGGAGTTGCATGCAGCAACTAATGGTTTCAGCGAAGATAATAAGCTTGGAGAAGGAGGATTTGGAAGTGTCTACTGGGGTAGAACTACCGATGGTCTTCAGGTAAGCATTAACCATTTTTTCTTCATCTTATCTCATAATTATATGGTTTTGGTCACAATGGCCTGACATTATTGGAACCTATTCTTTTGCTTCAAAAACGAAGATTGCGGTGAAAAAGCTGAAGGCCATGAATTCGAAAGCTGAAATGGAATTCGCTGTAGAAGTTGAGGTTCTTGGAAGGGTTCGGCACAGGAATTTGCTAGGCCTTAGGGGCTATTGTGCTGGCACTGATCAACGGCTCATTGTATACGATTACATGCCTAACCTTAGTTTGCTGTCCCATCTCCATGGTCAATTTGCTGGGGAGGTTCATCTAGATTGGAAAAGGAGGATGAAGATCGCAATTGGGTCAGCAGAAGGCCTACTGTAAGTTTTCCTTATAGTTCTTGTACCTGATTATAATTTACATAACCAAATGAAACATATATATCATATAGCATGATGCATACCTAGCCAAATGAATTGTTGTTTTCAACAAAAACCATGTAAAAACTTTTTAGAAATCAAGTCCATTTCAAAAACTCTACTAACAATGATTTCACTCTAATATTGGTATTAGGTACTTGCACCATGAGGTCACACCCCACATCATTCATAGAGACATAAAGGCAAGCAATGTACTGCTGGATTCAGATTTTGAGCCTCTTGTTGCTGATTTTGGTTTTGCAAAGTTAATCCCAGAAGGAGTTAGCCACATGACCACTCGTGTTAAGGGAACTTTAGGGTACCTAGCTCCTGAATATGCCATGTGGGGTAAGGTATCAGAGAGCTGTGATGTGTACAGCTTTGGTATTCTCTTGCTAGAACTTGTCACAGGAAGGAAACCAATAGAGAAGCTCCCTGGTGGTGTTAAAAGGACTATAACAGAATGGGCAGAACCATTAATAACCAAAGGGAGGTTCAAGGATCTTGGTGATCCAAAACTTAGAGGCAATTTTGATGAAAACCAACTGAAACAAAGTATTAATATTGCTGCCCTATGTGTGAAAAGTGAGCCTGAAAATAGGCCTACCATGAAGGTTGTTGTTAGCATGCTAAAAGGGTATGATCCAAGAGGCAAAGTGATGCCAACAAGAATTAGAAGTATCAAATATAAGGAAGAATTGCTAGAACTTGACCAGCCTAGTGATTATGAAAATGATGGTGATGGTCCTGAGGAAAAAGGGTATGGAGTTTTTGGTGCCATGGAGGAGCAAAAAATGCAAGACCCTTACTTGCATCATGGAAAAAGCAGGAAAATGGCAAGAAAATAGGAAAACTTGTGTAAGGAACGAGATAGTATATTTATGTCCTTTGCCAGCATGAACAGCCAAAGTTTTTATATAATACCATGGCAGGAGGGGAATGGTTCGGTGAAGTTGCTACTGTTCAAATATATTTATAATTGACACTTGTTTGCTTCTTCTTCTTCCTTTGTATAACCTTTGAGAATATTAATATTATATACTTGAGTTGTTATAACCGTCATATTTTCAAGATTTTAAAATATTTTATTTTTATTTTTTTCCACCTAACAACAACTAGATTCGATTTTACATGAAAATTTAAAATAAAATAAAATAAAAGTTCCCAAGTTGATTTGATTCTGTATACATCGTCGGCAGGGGATAATGCATTCATTTTGTGAAATTCCATTAAAAATAGACGTTGTACACACAAAAGATTCATTTTTACTGGTTAATAAAAAGAAAAATTGTGTGTAATGAATTCAAATTTCCTTTTTTATACAAGAGAAGACGAAGCCCAAGCTTAAAAGGGTAAAGATGAGACAAGAGTGAATCGCTTAATTACAAACAACAACCCGATATAGAACTGCTAGCCCAAACGACAAAAAACTGTTCCGGCTCCAACGTTTTTTGGATCGACCTGCTTGAGTTCCAAACACTTTCATGAGTTTATGTGGATCAATAAGCTTGGCCCGTTGGACCCACTTTATGGGAAGCCCCATCTCAAATAATTTTTCTTTTTCTTGTGAAATTGATGATATGGATCAATCGTTGAATTCCATTTGCTTTTATTTGTAACCCAACAATTGAAAACATGCATGCCATTTAAATTAATGGATTGCATGGAGTTAAAATGTGAAAAACTTATCTAAGCTCCACGTCTTCTAGCAATCTTTTGTGAATATTGAATATTGTTTTAAGCAATTAATTGTTTATTATTTATATTTATTTTCTGGGGAAAAAAAAAAAAAAACTTGGTTATAGGTAAGGAAAGTTGCAATGGAATGTGGTTCCATGAAAGAAACTTTATGGAAACAGTTTCATCAATGAAGCTTGGAACTAAAGTTACAGGACTTGCTGCAGCTGGTTGGGAAAGCAAACTTGAAGCCTCTATTTATGCATGCTCCATATTCTGCACATCATAATGGAAGAAACCATGATTGAATATTCGAATAAAAAATTTCCAGTAGCATCATGTGACTTGCAGAGGCACACACATCCTTACATTACATCCTCCTGCAAACTAGTCTAACTTTACTTGCTGCTTCTGTAAGAAATTGAAAATTGCATAAATTGAAGTGACATTAGTAATCTCAGCATGCAATTCATTTCTAGCAAAACATTGACGCAATCTTGATAATCATACTAATATTACATCCTAATTTGGTGAGGTATATCTATACATATATTGAGATGCATATCAAGATTAATGCTTTATTTATTTTTTTATTTTATTTTTTTAGAGGTGAATTGATTGAAGAGAAAAATGTTGTTGAAAGTGATGTTGTAATCGATAGATTAAGCCTAATGATTTGCAAATATCTACTTGTAAATATGCATGCATTGGGTACAATACAACTAAGACAAAATTGAACTGCCATGTCTATGTCGTGCAGTATCCCAGTCCTTCAAGTGTCAAGAATCTGTCTCTCATCCATCCATGTGGAAAAGTGAAACCGTTAGTTTCTTCTAAACGTTTTGATTCATGATAAAAGGTAAGGTCTTTTTTGAGTGGCAAATAGTCCCCCCTGGCCTCCTACCAAATCCCACGAAGTAGCACTTTTTTTAGCCAATTTTTGAAGTTTTGGCTTAGATGTCAAGACATATCAAATACTTTCCGATCGCCTTTGCTTATACCCCAAAGCACCCAACCATAACACTTAATTCTTGTATCACAAAGATTTCTTTAGAGAGACTAATCCCTTCTCTTTTTGCACTGCAAAAGGCATATTATGCTTCTTAAACAAGAATAATGGAATGAGAGCTAGCTATTGTGTCCTCACCTCACTCTACTAACCTTAATCATGCTGTTGCTCCCTCCTACATATTATTAAGCTGAGTTTCAGTGCTTCCATCATGGACAGGACTCATCAACAGAGCAAATAACTGAATACTTTCCTTTTTTCAAACAAAGAGCTCTCAAGCTGGTCGGCCAACTTGTTGGAGACAACATGATCCCTCCAGCTCCTTCCAAAATACTCATTGGCATCTCATTAGACCCAGATCGTAGCAATGAGCTCCTTTCGTGGGCAATTAGAGTTCTAGCACAACCAAATGACACCATTGTTGCCGTTCATGTTCTTGGTCAGTTTCTTTAGTACTACTTTCATGGACAAAAAATAAATAAATCTCCATGCATTATAAGTTTAACTGTATATCTATGCATTATGTCATCTCAATTCCTGATCATATATAACTGAACTAAGTAGCTACCCAATGTGAACACTGTTGCATAGTTTTGTTTTTTAAATGAGTTGCATTTATATTTAGTAACCTACATTGCATCTACTAATACTTGACATGGTAATGTTGTGCATGTTTGATTAAATACAGTTGGTGAGGAGTCAAAGAAGCGTGAATCGATAAAGAGAAACCAATCGCAGATTCGACAAGCAAAGGCACATGTTATATCTGTGCTTGGAGAATTTGCAAGGACCTGCCAGTCTAAGCAGGTATTTAACATTATAAATGTCTGTCAATTACTGAATAATATATGGTCCAATCTTTTTCTACGTCAACATCATTGAAATTACAGATTACTGTGGATTGGATTTTTTCCAGATAAATTTGGAGGCTAGAGTAGGATTTAGCTCTCGTATTGCTAGAGGGCTAGTTGAGGAAGCAAAATCCATTTCAGCTGATTATCTTCTTCTTCATCGTTTGAGAAACCGATCCAATAGGTGAGAAAGCCATATTAGTAGTCTACAGAATCCCATTTATTCTTTGATATTATAACTCATAAATGACACAACACTTCTCTTTTTTGTTTGCCTATATTAGAACTTGGCATGAAGGTATAAGGTATTGTTTTGAGCACGCCCCAGAAACCTGCACATTACTTTCATTAGGGAAATGTGAAACACAGCGGGATTCAGCTGGTATAAAAGGTAAGTTTTATTTAAAGGAAAATGCATATGTAGATAGTACTCTAGACACCCATCTAATGTTTCATTTATGGCAGAAATTCATCAACCAAGTTCAAGGTGGTTGAGCAAGAACGGTGACGATAACACTCGTAGAAGCAGGACTGCCTTCTCTGATGAAAAGCATAACAAATCAGAAACAAAGAGACAGAACTCTTCACCAAGAACTGTATTGGATGAACTCGAAGCAGAATCCCACTCTACAGAAGATGATACCTACAGTTCAGGAGGCTCAAGCATTACAGAGTCCCCTCCTCTGGATACCAATTTCGATGGCCAATCAAAGACAAAGAAGCAGATGTCTCCCTACAAACTTATCTCCTCAATCTTTGCTTCCCCAATGAGAAAAAGAAACAAGATTTTGTCCAACAAAGAAAAGCAGCAGCCTTTGTTAAAGTGCTTCACCTATGAGGAGATTGCCAATGCCACAAATAACTTTCACCCAGGTAAACTGCCACTTAGCTTCTGTGGGGTATGGGCTGTAGGCTATCTGATTTATCGACTCACAGATGAAAATAAATAGAAGTCTAATGCTTGTTTGGTTTGTTTTGAGCATCATCAGACAATATAGTAGGTCGAGGCGGGTATTCAGAAGTATATAGAGGTGATCTTTCTGACGGGAGATCTATTGCAGTAAAGATGCTAGCCAAGGACAACAAGGATGCTACCAAAGAGAAAGAGTTCCTCATGGAATTGGGCATTATCGGCCATGTCTGCCATCCAAATACTGCTAACTTACTTGGCTGCTGCATTGAAAATGGATTCTACCTGATTTTCAATTTCTCTCAAAATGGGAATTTGGCATCTGCATTGCACAGTAAGAAGTTACTGCGCTTTCTTCACAGTAACTCTAGAATGCTACTTGAAGATTTGGAAAATGTAATATAAAGGAAATGCTGGCTATAGCAAAGCATGTCTTAACATTCTGAAGAGAATGTGGATAGTTATGATTTTCAAGTTCAGGAATCATTCATGATTTAGAGCAAAATTGTGGATGATGAAATAACTGATGCCTGTTTATTTAACAGATATTTTTATGGTTGATCATCAGGTAAAACAGGTGAGTCACTCGAGTGGCCAGTAAGATACAAGATTGCCCTTGGAGTGGCTAGAGGTCTGCATTATCTTCATAAATGCTGCAAGCACCGAATAATACATCGGGACATAAAAGCCTCTAATGTTCTTATAGGGCTTGATTATGAGCCACAGGTGAATAACCATTACAAGCAAACTCTTATCATTTTTTTTAATCTTAAAAGTTAATGAAGGATTAAAAGGATGATAAGGATTTCTTTTTCTCTATAGATAACTGATTTCGGGCTCGCAAAATGGCTTCCTAACAAGGTGACTCACCATGCTGTGATTCCAATCGAGGGTACATTTGGATACTTAGCACCAGAGTACTTCATGCACGGAATTGTGGATGAGAAAACTGATGTTTTTTCATTTGGAGTTCTTCTTTTGGAGATCGTAACTGGCCGGATGCCAGTGGACTCATCCAAGCGAAACCTTCTTTTATGGGTATGTAGGGATAACTGGACTCTGCCATTAATCGATTACCAAATCCTATGCTACTTCAAAATCCAACAATTTAAACAATTGTAAAAGGAATCCCAGTTACAAAATGTCACCTAGAGACAAACTCAATGGCTCGTTAGGACTTTGGACTTGTCACTTGAAGTCTGTCAAAAACTAAACTGGAAGTTCTTGTTCTCTTCAAGTCCTTCCAATTCATTTCACTAAAATGGCTCACATGTGTAGGCAAAGCCTCTAATGGAATCTGGAAACATCATGGAACTAGCTGATCCGAGACTGGAAGGGAAATTTGATTCAGACCAAATGCATAGAGTTGTGCTAACAGCTTCTTATTGTGTGAGACAATCATCAGCATGGCGTCCATCAATGAGTGAGGTGCACATGCAAACTATATGGTACTAGTCTACTTGAGAATGGCAACCAACTCAACCTGATTGAACCTTTTTTTCTTTTTCCTTTTTTCGCTTTCTGTGTAGGTGTTAGAGCTTCTAACCAGTGACCATGACTCTGAAGTTGCAAGAAGCTGGAGGATGCCCAAGTTTACATCTGATGAGTTGGATGATTACTCCATGATTTTTGGATATGAGGTCCCAGTTGACATTGCTTTGGAGGATTATTTGTAAGCGGAGACAATCTTCTTCTTTTTTTCTTTTTTTTTCCTTTTATCATTGTCTTAGGTTTTTTTTCTGACAAGAAAGAAATATAGTTCAGACTATTAAGTCTATAACAGGAAAAAAGAAAACTGGCTTTTCCTCCAGTTCCATGTAACTTATGTATTGTTCTATAGTTTGGGATTAATTCTTCTATTACTAGGATTAATGCTTTCTAGGATGGACATGCTTTTACCTGTTTTATATCCCTTTCTCTGTACCAATGTCTCCTCAATTGAACTTTTGATTTTTTTAATTTTTGGGAGGAGAAAAGACCTCAAGATTGATTGATCAAGTAGAACAGAAACTCTCTTTTGTCTCTGACGCTGTATGAAAAACTATTTCTTGAAATATTGTGCCAAAGTTTTAAATGTAAAGTCTAAGCCCATCGGAAAACTCATTGCCACAAATGACAAACCTTTTCTGGTCCAGCCGAATGGACTTAAAAATGCCTGATTAGGAGACTTGGGCTCATGTGTTACATTTTTTGTACGAGAATGACTGGGTCTCCACGACAAATTGGGATACCAGCTCGATAAGTACATAAATTAGGACTAATCCTAAAAAAAATAAAAAAACTGAAGAAAGTGGGAATGGGGTTAATTGATGGGAGTGCCAATATTGCCAAGATCATCTTTCCTAAAATACCTAGTAATTAAAACAATATAGAACGGTCCAATATAAGTTTCACTATGGAAACAAGATCATTTGAAATTGGAGCTCCAAACAAAGTTTGAATGTTATAGCTATCATTTATCAGGTAGGAAGTTTGAGAAACAAGGTCCCTACAGAGTTTGAGAAAAACCCCACTTATCTGGCAACATGTCCACAAAAACCACATTCTTTTTCATTGTTTTAAGTTCCTAATTAGTCTACTCTTGCACCTTAATCTTGAAATGATGTCCTGTAATTAGGCTAGCCTGAACTTTTACAAACAGGAACATGTAGCAGCCTGATCACAGCCCAATAACGTAAGTAGGGTAGGACCCCACGAGCTTGAAGTTTCTAATTTCTCCCACTCGTGCAGTCAACACCTAGGAGGATTGAAAAAAATAAAATATATAAAAAAAAATCCTTTATAGTATAGCTATTTTTGTCATCATAGAAATGGATGTCAATCAAAACCTTCTTCAAAAGTTGAAATTAAAACAAAAAATATCCATTGATAGGATCTCCAACAAAAGGGCATATAGTTCGTGGTGAGTTTGTGCAGATTAGCCATAACGAAGACTCTCTTGATTTGAAGTCGGCACTACAGAGCACAGACCCTGTTCTTAAAATCATTACCTCAGTTGACTGGGACAGGACAATTGACTATTGGTCTATAGATACCGAGTGCGTGCACCAACTTCTCATTGAGACCCGATAACCCAGACCCAAATGGAATGAGGATAATGGAGGTGGTTGACGGGTCCATAGTTGATGGAGTGCACGTAGTAGTGGATAAACATGGGAGACCCCATGGATCAATTTCAATAAAATGGAAAGGCGAGAAGTGGTGGGGATGGACCACAATGGAAAGGTGGTGCGCGACAGGGCGGAGCCCACGGGGGAGGTGGCGTGGGCCGGTGGCGCACGTGAAGGACATGAGTTTGGGCCCACCACAATGTTTTTCATTTATGGAGCCCACATTTTTAGCAAATAACTAGCTCCTAGTAGCTACTAACTCACATGCCCAAAAGCAACACATGCAAAACCGACACTTTTTAGACATTTCTGACGAGCTATTCATTGCCTCCTAAAGCCAATAGGACGATGAAAGAAGATTATTCTTTTGCCCCTTCCTTTGGGACAATATGCCCCAATCTTAATGACTTGACTTCATTTGTTTGTTTTTTTTTTTTTTTTTGTCGTTTTTGAGATCATCTCAATTGAAATTAGTTTAAGACTTGATTACAAAGAGGTTGGGTCTTATGGTACTCAAAAACATTTTTTATTCTCTTTCCGAAGCTTTATGATTTAATGTTTCCATTTTGTCACAACAAATAATAACTTCACGAGCATTTCTTAAACTTGCCACTTGTATTTCTTTTTCTTTTTTATTTTTAACGCAATTTATTTTGCTTTTAGCAGATCATTTATTTTCTGAAATGCTAGTTCGACTCATGTGCATATAAGTAAAAAGATGCTAGTTTGAATATTATAAGTTCACCTTCTAAAAATAAATGATCAATAAGTAGTAAGGTAATTTTTCAATGCTAATAAGTTCACTACTGATTATAGAAACTTTACATCCAAATGGGTTTTTTTTTTATTTCTCCTCTAAAAAAAACCTTTCACAATAACTTTATTGAATGTCTAATGTTTGTTACTTATAAAATAGAATATAATCGTAATTTTTTTATGTTACCATTATTGTAAATCTTAAGTTAATTCAAATAGATTTACGATTTATACCATTGGAAAATATAATTATACTTTTTTGTAAATTTTTTTTCTTATACAAAATTAATTATAATTAACATGATGATGTGTTAAAAACCTTTTTCTTTGTGAGAATTATAACAATCAACAATATAGTGAAATGAGTTAATCACAATTTTAGTGTATCAAGTTGTTAATTTTTTATAATTAAGAGTGTTTTTTTTTTATCTTTGTTGTTTGAGTAATCTAAGTTGTAATTTTTTTCTAATCAATTGTCCTGGTTAGCTTTCTTTCAATTTTTTTTTATAAAATGCACACATGGCCCGTTAATAAGACCTATTTTACAGATGGCAACCACATTTAAATGATGTGAAAATTTAAAAAAAAAAAAAACGAAAGGTCAAGAGACACAATGACTAGATTTTTTGGCAATGGTGAGGAGGTACGTGGCTAGGTTTTTTGGCAATGGTGATTCAGCATGGAAGAGGACAACGAGGAGAGCTGGTTCGATAAGGAAAAAGGACTACGTAGAGGGTTGGGTCAATGGTGGCAATGGGTGTTCGCTAGGTTGGTGAGAGAGGACGGCAAGTTCAGTAGTAGTTTAGTAAAGAGGAGGACAACGATGATGGTAGGAGTGAATGAAGGAAGAGGCTCAATAGTGGAGAGGTTTTGACTGTGAAGAGGACGGTAGTGATAAGGGCTGGATCAATGATGGCAATAGGCTTTGGCTAGGTTGATGAAGGATGATGACAATGAAAGGGTAGCAGGCAAAGGAGAAGGCATTTTTTGGTGTGGGTTGTTTGGATGAGAGAGTGAGGAAAGAGAAGGAAAAATGGTTGGCAATGAGAGGAAGGAGCTAAAGTGGTTTTGAAGGAAGAGAAGGGAAAGACATCTATGGTGGTTCCAGTGGTGGTTTAGCCTGAGAAGATAGTGGAAGTGATAGGATTTATGTTTTTTTTTTTGTAATTTTATGTTATTTAATTATATATGAATCCGAGAAAACTATTACGTTAATAAGGTAGACGTGAAACGGAACCCTAAACCCTTTCAAACTAAGATAGTCCCCTTGTGAAGGTCACTCTAAAAATTAAGGCATCATAGAACAAATCTTGAGGACTATTATGTTACATGGATTAAACTTTAACTGTAATAAAATTAAAGGTATGGATAACGAGTAGATCGAGTATAAAATAGATATTCATTTTATCTAATTCAATAAATACCTATTAAGAATGTCCAATGAGCAATGAAGTGAGTAGGGGTAAAAATATGCATACTACCAATATGGTTTCAGGATATTGGTATCCACTCTTTACCCTATTTATATTCACCAATTTATTTAGATTTTTTTATTAACATGTAGGGATCTAATTGCATAAAATTTAAAAATTAAGGGCCAAATTTTTTTTCAAAAACTTTAAAGACCAAACAAAACTTATAAATAAATGACTAAAATGCAAAAAAATAAATAACAAATTTTAAGGACCTAAAAAACTTTTCTTGAAAATTATAAGGATTAAAATAAATATTTTTGATAAATTAAACTTAACAGGTATTAAATGGATAGGTAAACTAATATAGACCGAGTATGAGTTGAGTAAAGATTTATGTGGTGATTTTTTAATAGGTAATGGGTAGGGTATTCTTCTATGAATAGGGTAAAAAATTGAATTAATGAACTAAGTACCCGCTCATTGTCATTTCATAGAAAAAGAGAAGGAAAAAATCATCAATTTGATTTTTTTTTTTAATAGTGTTCTTCTAATAAATTAATAATTGTCGAGAATGTTGATTTTACCAAAAACTTCATAAAATTGTAGTATATTTTTTGACATTTTAATAATAACCACACTTTCAAACAAAACTTACAATTTTTACTAGAGAAAAAAACAACACTTTCATAAAGATATTTTTTTATACATTAACATTGGAAATCAAACAGAAAGACCAAAACGAAAAACCCAGGAGGTTGGACCCTATACATGCAATTATTATGTCAGAAGCACCCAAATCACTATCTAGGCATCAATGAATAAATTGCTGGTTGCTTTCAAAAGAATCATGTTGCTAAGGAATTGCATCCACTTTAGATCCTACAATGGTCCCGGGTCAATTGCAACCACCAGTTTTAGATCCTATAATGGTCCCAGGTCAACGGCGTCAATCGGATCCGATAAAAAAAATTATTTTGAAATTTTAAATTTTTTAATTATAATTTTTTATTTAATGTTTTTTATAAATTTTTTGCTTAAAAAAAACATAAATCATTTTTTCATTATGGATTGGTTTTAAAATATAATAATTTTAACAAAACTATTAATCAAGAATTAAAAAAACTTTCAAGATATAATTTTCATAATATTTTATTCCAAAAAATAAAGTTATAATTAATTGACGAGACTTTTATAAAAAATTTGCAAATGAAATTTTTTTTCTTATTTAATGCTGATGAGAAGATTAATTTTTGAAATTATTCATGCAATATTGCAAGTAAATAGAACAAAATCATTTCAAAATTTTATAATTTTTTCATTAATTTTTTATTTAATTATTAATATTTTTTGTATTTTTTATAAAATTTCTGCTTAAAAAAAAAACATGATTTATTCTTCTTTATTTATGGATTCTTAAATAAAAACTTTTAATGATTCAAATCTGAAATATTAAGTAAGAATTCAAAAAAAAACTTTAAAAATATTTTGTTTTATAAGAATGTGTCCAAAAAATAAAGTTACAATTAATGTATAGACTTGCATAAAAATTAACTAATGAAAAATAAAATTTCATTCGTATTTAATGTTTTTGAGAAGATTATTTTTTAAAAAAGTACATGCATTTGATATATATATATATATATAATAATTAATAAAATTAACAAAAAAAAACTATATTTGAATAATTGGGTGTTCCTTTAAAAAATTATTTAAATTATTTTATTTCAAATAAATTGGTTCTATAATGTTAAAAAAAATTCACGAGTAAATAATTTATATTATGTTAGAAAATGTATAGTTAATTTTTATTAAAAATAATGATTCGAGTAGTTTTTTTATATATGTCTTGACCATACCTAATGAACTGAGATAAATAATCCGAAATACACTTTTAACCTTTTAGAATAAAATAATTATATATTTATTATACGCAATCATCATTTAAAAATTCTAAAAATTCATGACATATATTATACAAATTTATTTTTTTAAAAAATCATGTTTTAAAATTTTATTTTAAAATTTAAACATAGAGAAAAGTAAATTATATTTATCAATAAATAAAATTTTAAATAAAAAAATTAATTTGATGAGAATTTTCATAAAAAATGATGAATTCAAAGAATAAAATTTAAATAATTAGAGTAATATAAGCTGAAGTATCTATTAACACACACACACACACACACACACACACACACATAGTGTGAAAATGAAAGAAAAATGAAAGTTAAGAATTGAAAAAAAAATTAAAATTTATATATTAATGCCCAAAAACATTAAAAAAAAAAAAAGAACACACACACACACACACACAAAAATTACTTAAATTGACATCAATTGAATAATAAATTTATGCACATGAACGAGTAATTAAATAGGAATTTTAAGCATATGAACAATTCGGATTACGGCGCTACGTCGCAAATCGAACTAAACATATTTATTTTAGTTTGATAACATATATTATGTTATCGATTAATTAAAATATATTAAATTAAATCTAAAAGATAAAATTTCTTCTAATGTATAATTTTTAATCAAAATTTTGTATCCGTTTATTTTTTTATGTTTTGAATAAATTTTGAATTAAAAAAATATATGATTTGTTCTTTCTTATGCATTTATTCTTAAATAAAAATCCATAATAAACAAATTTTAATATAAATTTTTTTTGAAAAAAAAATCTTATTTTTTTCCATAGCATTACATCGAAGAAACAATTCAATAATTAATATAAAAACTTGTATAAAAATTTAACAAATGAAGCTTTTTTACTAATGAGAAGATTGTTTTTTTAAATATGTACATTTGATTTATATATATGTATTTACAAAACAATGAATAATATTAGTACATAAAATTGTATTTGAATTATTAGGCGGTTATTCTAAAATATTATTTCAATTATTTTATTTGAAAAAATTAATTTTAAAATATTTTAAAAAAATAATAGCAAATAGTTGGTATTGTGTGTGTAGATGCATAATTGATTTCTAATAAAATCATTTACTATAATATTGTTGTTTTTTATACATTATGACCATACTCAATAAGTGAGAATATATCGGATAAATTAAAAAAAATATTAATTAAATTATAAAATATATGTTGAAGTTAATAAAGTGCAATAAAAACTATAAAATTGATTTCGATAAGATTTGATTATATAAAGAATAAAAAAATAAAATACATATATTCTATTTTTAAAATTTGATTATATAAGAATTAAGTAAATAAAAATAGCTATAAAAAAACTTATTCGAATCCATACATAAAGAAAATAAATCATATTTATTAATAAATAAAATTATATAAAAAATAAGAATATAAATTAATTTGACGAGAATTTTTATAATAAATCAAAAAATCAATTTTTAAAAATAAGAGTAATATATGTTTATTCTAAAATCTAAAAGCACATCGTATATATTATATAATCGTCGCCTTGTGTGAAAAAAAAACAATAATTGATTTTTTAAAATTTTAACACCCAATTAAAAAAAAAAAGAACATAAATTGATGAAAAAAACCAAAGAAAAAGAAAAGGCATGTGTAGTACATCGGATGAGGAATTAAAATTTTTATTTTAAAATTTTTGGGATCAAAATAAAATAACTTGAAAATTAAAAAAAAAATTCTAAGCTACAATATATGAATAGTAAATTATAAGGGGATGAACAATAATTTCGACTACTCAAAACCTCCATCAGTTTTAATTTTTATCCAATAATCTTCCTAGGATTAATAGATACTACGTAGTGGGCAACCGAAGTGGCCAGGTACGAAGATATACCATTCCGTGTATATGTAGTGAAAGTTAAAATTCAACAATTAACTTTCAAAAAAATTTATTTTATTTTATTATTATTTTTTTAATCTTTCTATCATATTTCAATCGACTCTGGCAAGTAAGTATTATTTTTTAATAGTTAAAAATATATCAAAAATTATAAATATCTTTTCTTTTCAAAACTTGTTCATTCTCTCGTAAATGCTAGAAAGTAAGTAATAAGAATATTTTACAAAAATAATAATAATAATAATAAGTTTTTGAGAGAAAAATAAAGTATCTGTGAGTTTTATATATTTTTAGCCATTTGAAGAAGTTAAAAAGTCATTCACGAACAAATCACATTTACTTTTATTATTAAAATTAATCAAAATTTAACAAAATAATTGAAAATATATCCAATCTAAAATTAAAAACTAAAAAATTGATTTTTAAATGATTTAAAATTTAAAAAAATTTGTACCATTTAACCTATATGTATATATCTATGTGTGTACCATGAAAAACATCACATGTGATATGTATAATTATGTCCAAAACGCATCAAATAAGATACTGCACCCTTGTCCCTCGGCATCCATGGTAAGTACAAGTTGAGTAAAAACTAGCTCAGAAGCATCCTCCTTTTTTACATGCTTTAGACCAAGAAACTAATTTGTGATATCGATTCTTTATTTTTTATCTTAAACTTCTCTTGCAAATTAACGAAGAATGGGATCCATATACTTTCCATTGGTGAATAAAAAGAAAATAGAATATTAAATATGTCATTGAAATTTATAATGATAATTATTATTTGTCCCTTAATAATCACGAGTCATGCTTTTAAAATATAATAGTATTAGATTAGATACCCATGTGTTTACTTTCTAATACACATTAATTGAAGTTTTTTTTTTTTTTATCCGGGTATTTATATCCTACATTAGAGATAGGACTATTCTTATTCGGGATGGAAGTGACAAAGTTTTATTCCTCTCAACAAGTCCGACTCCAAGATTCGAACCTCGTACATTAACATAAAATTCTTATGGAGACTAGCTCGTTTATTACTAAACCAACAACTTGTTGGTATTAATTTTAAAACTCCTTAAAGGCAATAATGCTTTTCTTTTCGGTGGCTCCTAGGTTAATCTGTTTACATCTTGCAATAGTGCATTATGGTCATTGTCCCTAGTTACTATCTACGAAAAAACTATACTCGAAAGCCAGCAAGGTTTTCCTTCGATAGAATGTGGACAAAACATGTGGGATTCCTCCCATTTATTAAAAATCAATGATGCATCCCTTTTAGTCAAAAGTTGTTTCTTAATTTACACCTAAAACTTAAAGCTCTTTGGGGGTAGCTAAGAACTTGGAATTGGGAAGTCTTTGGAGATATTAACGGGATAATTAATGAAGCCTAAGATGAAGTATTCAGATTAGAATCAACATTGTAGAATAGTTGGAGTGCAATTAATCCGGCTAAACTCATAGCCGATAAAGAATGTTTGGCTAAATTAATTGATCGAGAGGAGTTGTCGCTTCGGGAAAAGTCAAGAGTTAAATGGCTAGTTGGGGGGGGGATAGAAATACGGCCTTTTTCCATGCCGGCATTCCCAATCACGTGAATAAATCTCGTTTTGCACTCGGAGTTAGAGGATGGGTCACTATGTACTAAGGATGACGGACTTAGGATAGAAGCTATAAAGTACTTTCAAGATCTATTTTCAAAGGAGCCAATCACCGAGGATGTTTTGTTTCTAGATGAAATTCCTCAATTAATTTTGAAATTGCGGAATAGGGAGTTAATGGCCATTCCATTTATTTAGGAGGTGAAACTAGCTATCTTTGAGTTAGATGATCCGAGCACTCCTAGACTCGATGGTTTCATGGGGGCTTTCTTCAAAACATGTTGGGATATTATCGATGAGGATGTGGTTGCTTCGATTCAAGATGTCTTCGAGAGGAAGAGATAATCCAAAAAGGGTAACGGCTACCAATCTAATATTGATTCCTAAATGTTCTAATGCTGCAAGTTTTTCAAACATGAAGCCGATTAGCTTGTGTAATTTTTTCTACAAAATTGTATCCGGGGTAATCACCATAAGACTCGACAAGGTTCTTCCATCTCCGATATCTCGGGAGCAATCGAGTTTGTGACTCGGTAAGGCTTTATTTAATGAGAATGTTGATCCGGCTCGATAACTATTTAATGATATAGACGGGAAGATTCATGGTGGTAATGTTATTTTAAAGATAAACATGGCAAAGGTGTATGATAGAATGGATTGGAATTTTATTATTAGTGTGTTATAGAAGTTTGATTTTTCTAACAATTGGTGTGATATGATATATCATCGCTCGAGCAAATGTTGGTACTCGATGAGGTTTAACTCTTGCACGTTTGGATTTTTTAAATTAGAACGGGGAGTGAGGCAAGAAGATTCGTTATCGCTCGCTCTATTTATTTTGGCACAAGATGCATTCGATCGTCGACTTAATGCATGGATAGATAAAGGAATTATTAAGCCTTATTACACTCGGACTTAAGACTCTAATTATATCCTATCTTCTCTTTGCGGATGATATGTTGTTATTTTGCAATAAGGGAAAGAAAAAAATTGATAAGGTTTTATCTTTAATTAGCATATATGCTCGCATCCAATGGTCGACTGGTCAATTCATAGGAAGAGCTTGCTATTTTGCAGCAACGGAGTTATCTCCTAATAGGAAAAATCTTCTTGCCTTTTGGACGGGATTCCCTTTAGCAATAGAGGTAGTTAAGTACTTGGGTATGCCTCCATTTAAAGGAATATGTCGTATTCGATACTTCTCCTATTTGGAAACAAAAATAAAAGACGAGTTGGCGGGTTGGAAGTGTAAGGTTTTGTCCGTAGGTGGGAAACTAATATTAATTCGAGTGTTTTATCATCCATTCCGATACACTCCATGGGAGTGTTTTCAATTCCCAAAACTACCATCTCCGGAATTCAAAGTTACATATCAAAGTTCTTTTGGAATAGTAGAGTAGAAAGCGGGCATCATCTGGGACAATTGGCATAGGATGTCTTTTCCTATGTAAGAAGGAGGCCTAGCTATTAAAAATTTATGAGGTGATGAAGGCTATGAAAAGGGAACTTTCATGGGCATATCTATTAAGCTTATTCCTATAGAGCGGCTTTATGCGGGATAAGTATGGTCCTCCTACTAGGATTTTTGCCTTTGGATAATAGCAAGGACTCCCTAATATGGAGATCCCTTTTACCACATATTAAGTCCTTAATGGATAGTTCCATCCGGTTAATGGGAGCCGACAACATTCTACTATGGAAAGAAAAGTGGATAACGCTGGATCTTTCACCATTCTCTCCAATTACCGACATGGACATTACTCTACGCCAAGCTAAATATGATCCATACATATATGAGTCCCTCCCTCCTTTGATCGGAGATGAACTAGATGCCATTCATCTAGGCTCGCACCGAGGATGACAATTTTTTGCTACATGAAGGCAAAGTCAAGTAAATTTAGTGTAAAAGTTTATGATGAGGAGAATAGGGTAATGGGTCCTAAATTTGAATGGTGAAGGAGCTTGTGGAATAGATGGATCCCTAAGAAGGTTGAAAGTTTGGCTCGAAAACTCATGCATAATGCATTGCCGGTAGATGAAAGGATCAAAATGTGTGGAATACTTATCCCTTCTATGTGTAGTAGTCCACAAAAGAAACGAAGGAGCACCTATTAATTCACGATGAGGTTCGTTGGATTTTTATGGAGTTTCTTTGGTGATATTTTAGACATATTACCAAGAGCGAGTCTCGGTGAGTCAATTAGGCTGCTAGATGGCTATCCAAAAAAGTCCCATCCTTACAAAATGCTTTCACTTTTATGGTGGTCTTCAACTTGGTGATATGGGAACTACGTTGGAATAAGAAAGTTTTTAAAGGGGAATTAATGAATTCCATAGGAATTAAGCTCAAGGTGATTTCATTGGCTACTTGAGCTTAACAAACCGTTCACTTTGAAAATTTCTCCTCCTTCCACGACATAATCTATCTCAAGGTGTTCAAAATTCAAGCTCATACTCCTCTCATGGTCATGGGGAGGTGGATAAGATGGATGCCTCTATCGCTAGGTTTCTTGAAACCGAATGTGGATGGGACTTCAAAAGGAAACCTGTGTAGTGGGGGGAGTCTTACGTGATGCTCATGGAAAATTATTGATGGCTTTTTTTTGTTTTCTTTGGTGCTGGATCCAATAATAAGGGGGAGCTTCTAGCCATTCGAAAAGGACTCAAGCTATGCAATCTTTATAACTTATGTCATCTAATTATAGAGGCTGCCTCTTGTGCTTTGAGTGGTTTGGATCAATCATACAACCTATCGTGACAACTTACTTATCATTTTTAAGACTCGTTGGGCATCCATACGCCCGGTACAATCTTTAAACATGTGTTTCGGGAAAGAAACAATGTTGCGGACAAGCTAGCGACTTGGGCTTTCATTCACTCATCTAAGAAAATTGTATTCACACTATCGAAATTCCTAGTAACTATGCTCAAGCTTTATGGAAAGATGCTCGGGATCATTATAGCTTTTACAAGCACATTGTGATATGAAGAAGAGGCTTACGGGAATTAATAGCGGGGAGTTGGATGTGATTTTTTAGAAAAGGTGTTGTTGTCCTTCTCTCTTCGGTTTGCAAGTCCTCATCCGGTAGCAATACATGTAAAAACTATGTGTGGTTCATTTTTTTTAGCAAGCAACAACACTACAATAGAGAATGCTCGTTTATGCATGTCTCATGCACGTTCATGGACATGCAATAGCTAGACACTCTATGATTGACTATGATTATTTTATGAATATGGATTTATTCTTTATCTTTAGAGATATTAGATTACAATGTTGTATGTTCATCAATCCGTTAAGGGTATAGGCTTCCTTGCCCACCCGAGCATGTTGGGCCAAGTTGGATTGTCCCCCTTGTATTCATTGATTTTTATCCAATCAATTTTTAGGTTACCGGCCCTATTTTTTTTAAAAGAAAAAACTCCTTAAAGGAACTTATTAAGTAAATTCATTGCTAATAAATTCGGATCGATTCAAAACTCCATCGGATTTGAAGAAAAGTTGAGGCATAAAACGACTTTGAAACCATAATATGTAGAGCTATCAATGGTTCGAATTCGAATCAAATCATAATAAATCTAGATTTGATTTATTTAATGAAATGGATTGGGTCGAATTTTGTGAATTTGGATCAGGTTTTGAAAGTGTGAATTTGAATCCTAATAGATTTGGATTGGATTCAAAGCTCCATCGGATTTATAACTTGATTTTTATAGAAAATTTATGCTTACTACATTTAATATAGTACTTGAATATAAAATATATTTAAACCACTATATTTATAATAAAATATATTAAGATAATATCTTATCTATCAATTTTGTAAAAAGTTCAAAATATCACATAATTTGAAAGCTCAAAATCAAATAATCCGAATAAAAATTTGTCTTGAACAAGGTATGAAGTATGATAAAAATAAAATAAATAAATAAATAATCTTTATCTCTTGTCCATGTGGTAGCAAAATAAATATTTATTAATTCAATTTTCAATATGATAATGCTACAAATCAAGGCCTTCAAACAAAGAAAGAAAAATAAATCTATTAATATCATCTTATATTTTTAATAATTGGTTAATTCATAAATAGTAGAAATATAATAAGCTATTTAAATGAAATACCATGAGTTTTTTTTTTTTCTATTTGGAAGCCAATCACTTGTAATAGTTATTGTCTCGACAATCTCCGAAAGTAAAGATACAAGATAATCATCAAAAACTCTACCTTTCATACTCGAATGTAACTTCGAAGCAATAGTAGTTGCTAAAACAACTAAAACATCACAAGCAATTATTTGCAAGAATACAAAATGTATCACAATTAGTTTTCTCTTATTACAAAATATTAAGCTTGTTTGTTCTCGGACATACTAGCTCCTCCAAATACTATTAGAGTTCGACTTTTTTGGAGCATAAAGATTAGAAAATAGAACTTTTGTATACCATCAATCAAAGCCACTAAATTTAACTTAAATATTGGATCAAGAACCATAGCAATAGCCAACATCAACCTACTATTCTCCCCATATTTGATAGACTTTTCTTCCATTGGTTTAGCCATTAAACAAATAAATTCACGCTTATTATTTTCTCATTCACTCAAACATAGCTAAATGACATATATGTCGGAAAAAAAAAAAAACATTTGCGGTTGGAAAATGAATTCCTAAAAAATGATTTGTTGCATCATAAAATTTTTTCAAACAACCATGTATCACTTTGACCACCTCCCATTTCTCGCTAAATGGATTGCGCTTGTGTTTCTTATCCATTTTCTCCAATCGAAAAAAGCTTTTCTTCTTCCCAATGCACTTTCAAGCATCAAATAAGTAGAGTTTCACCTAGTTAGACTATACAAACTTACCTTTTCTTTTACCTTGAGTTGATTTATTTCACTAGAAAAATTTTTAGTTTCATAAGGAGATCTTTTCAAATAGTTCACACTTTCTCGAATAGCAATTAAGCTACCAATAATTTTCAAGCCAACTTGCACAACTAGATTAAGAAATGAAGAGAGCTAACCTTCTACAAATAGAAATGGAATGTGAATAAGATAGTTAGAGGATTGATGAGAAAAACTTGCCTAAAGTATAGCTCTTGAAACTACACAAATTGATCTTTCTCTCTTTTCGTTTCTCTTTACCTTATTTTCTAGTGTTTTTTTTTATGTTTCTATTTATTGCTTAGGACTATTAATATTGTTTTTTGTCAAAAGAAACTCCTTCTATATATAAACACATGTTTCCTTTTTACATTAAGATTCTAAGGTTGACCTAATCTTGTTGTCAATCATGCTGAACTGTCACTTACGACTCAATTTTCTCTAGGATGGGAGTCGTTTTGGACCAAACTTAAAACATATAAATTATAGCATTATCTATTAGTTTTAATTTGCCACAAAAATTGCATAAATTGGACCTCTATACGGGAAGTTATGCCAAAACTACTCGAATATATTCAAATTAAAAAATTTCTTTTTTTTTTAATTTATTTAGGAAAAAAACTCCAATTGTAAAATCTTTTCTAAATTTCCTTGATTTTTTTTTTTTTATCAAGCCTCATGTTTTATTCTCTTCAATTTTGCCCCGATTTCAATTAATTAGCTTTTTCTTCTAATATTTTTTTTAAAACAAAAATAGGGTGATGAAAAATATAATAATACTAACTCTTGAAAAGATATATAACTCAATTTATAATTTTTCTTTATGAAATTGAATTAAGAAAATAACAAGATTTTTTATGTGATTTTTTTAAAAATACAATCATCAATATGAAAGGATATGTGTTATTTAAATTTTATAATAAATAAACTCTAAATTTTAACTAAATTTCAGATATACATATATATTATCATAATTGAATTCAAATAAAAAAATTATTTATCGTATTTATTTAATTATATCAAATTTGAATTAAGATCTGACTTATTTAAAATCCTAATGACGTGCACGCGAACTTCTTTGCACCATGAATTGCTTTCTACATAATCAGGCGTCATTCTAAGGAGAAGGTTAGTTGTAATGCGTCAAATGTCAAAATCAACTTGAGATACAGGGTAAGGCTAGGATACTCCAATGGGGACACTGCCAGACGAACCCTTCGGCTTGGGCCCTACCTACTCCCATGACAGCAGTTGGACCAATAATGCAATTAGAACATTTTGAAATCAAATTTAACCTCAATCACAGACTAATCTACTAAGGAATGTTAAAAACATAACATATCATGTTTATTGAATCCGAATGGTCAAACTGAAATTAATAATTAAAGATTTTATATTTGAAAAAAAAAAAAACTCAATCTATGACATCCATCATGCTTTTAGTAACATAAAAGAACCTCAATTGATTTCATGAAAAAAAAAAAAAAAATCAAGCAATTAGCTCTTAAGGAGTTGCTAGCAAGAGTTTGCAAGTGTAAATTAAGATTTTCTATTCATATTATGATGTAGAATATAAAAGAGAGTGTCATCCTAAACCGTCAGTTCATGTAGCAATTGGGAATGATAAGGATATGTTTTGAAGAAACATATTATGAGGCAAAAAGTATCGAAGGCCCCCCAAATTTAATTTGCCTCCTCCTCAAATTTTATATCTTAGCTCTATGAGTATAACATGTTTAATGTTTTCTATTAAATCGATTATCATTCTGTATATACCTATATTAGAAGCATATGTGATTAGTGCATATCCTAATACATAGAAAATAAATGAGAAGAAAAAAGTATTTATATATAAGATGAAAGATTTTTGAATTGGAGATGAAGTCCACTCTTATATATAAGTTTTTGTGCGTATAGATCTAACACAAATACAGAATTTCTTTTTGAATACGTACAAGTTCCTAACAATATATTCATTTTTTGAATAACAAGAAGATCTCTTGAGCATAACCAAATCCAACAATATATTCATTTTTTCAATAATAAGATGATTAATATACCCGATTATATGTAAATAAATACAAATCTCTATCTTTTTTGTTTTTTGTTTTTGTCCTTTTCTAATTAACTTGTCCTGTATGTATCATGATAAATTTTAAAATGCACAAAAAGTAATTAGTGACATGTACGATAATTAATTTTGAATTCATTTTGAAAAAAGCGATAGATATATTGAATTATCTCCTAATCCATAAAAAATAATAATAAGATTTTCATATTTGTTATTAATAAGTGAAAAGTTATTTGTGGATATTTCCTCAATCGGACATGTCTTTTAGGAATGCTAACTCATGTTTGAGATCAAATTATGGTACGGAATCAAATAGTTAAAGACCTTTCATGGCTTTAATTAAAAAGTTGGTAGCAAGATTTGCTCTCTGAAATGAACATAGTACGTTGTTTCTTTGTCTCCAAAAATTGACTTTTATTATTGAAAATGCTCTCATCTTTTACGTAAAAAGGATGTGGGGGATATTGGCTTTAAATGTATGGACAACGAGAATGCCCTTGCCAATCAAATTAAGAACCTCCTTGATTCAACCACCAAAGAAATCCTCGTAACAATCTTCATATATAATATATATATATATACCATGCATGCATAAATATCTGATGAAGCATCAAGTAAGGTAACTTTTCCAAGGTATCTTGCTTCTGCAAAAGGGGCAGCAGGGGAAGTATCTAAAAAGAGCCATCAGTCCAAGTGTACAACAATCATTCAATCACCATTCCATTTACAGATTCATATCCATTAACTTGGAAATTAAGTTATGAATTTGATATCCTAAAATATTTTTAAAGTGAGAAAAGCCAAATTACCGATTCATCTCTTTAGAGAGCCAATTTGTAAAAGATCTAGTCGAAGTAATGCTTTATTAAATTTTATAATATTTAAAAAATAACTAGTGACATGTATATTAATTATTTTTTGAATCTATATATATATATATAAAAGAGAAATAGAAGAAAGAATTTTTTTATGGTTTTCAATCACCAACCTATAACTAAATCAATTTTTTAATATTTAAATAGTCTAATCTGTTTTAATAGGGGAAAGTTTTCTGTCTTCTACGCTACTAATTAATGCATCATTGGAAGGAGAGAAGAGGAGTCCGAATCCTACCCATTTTTACGAATATTCTAGAAGAACACTCAATTATTGAACTTCACTCACAAAAAAAAAAAAAAAAAAACTCTTTCTGTTGCAAACGTTTTTTTTTTAATTTATATATATTTCAAAATGTTTCTTGGATCAAAATTTTAAATAATATATTTTTCTAAAATATTTTAAATTAATAAAAATTATTTTTTTCATTTTTTTATTCTTTACCAACGAAAATCAATATGTTTAATACTTTTTTTGTGCAAGTACAAATATTTTTAACATAATTTTTTTTAAAAAAATTATTACATGAAAAATATTCATTTTTCTTTAAATCATGACTTTATACGGCAGGTTGAAATTTTGATAATGAAACATTTCTATTAATATGTTATTTTTTATAATTTTTTAAATTGATCATTAATTAACGTAATTATTTTTTTTTGATTTATCACTTTAATTTTGAATAAATTTTCTTCTTAAATTAATATTGATTTCATAGAATGATGCATAATTAAGTTGGATAACTAACAATTAAAAAATATAAATAAAAATATTATTATAATATAATAATTAATAATTTTCTTAAACAGTTCAAAAAGGAAATCTCTATTGGTAATATCATATAGTATAATGTCATATAGTATAATGATAGCCAATAGAAATGGAGAAAGAGATCCGTGATCTTTTTGAGAAAGGAAGGAGGCCCAGAAAAAAGCGAAAAGCTGTGGTACAGATTAGAAAGGAGACCAAGGCCAAAAATTATTTCCTACCAGGACAAGAGTTACAGATAGTAAAAAAAAAAAAAAAAGAACAAAAAAAGGTAAAGCGGGGCTTTTGATCTGAAAAGCAAATTTCAAGAGCAAAAGCATAGCAGCATCATCATTAATCTTGCTGCCTGAAAAGCAAAAAGCTACACTTCAACTGATCCATTTAAGGATTCGTCTAAACTTTACAGATTACGGTAAGCAACATCAAGAGAGGGTAAGACCATCTTCTTACCGTTATTGCTTATAGTTGACAAATTACATAATCTTCTTGATTGCAATTAATAGCTAATTAACCCCTCCGTAATCCCACAATCAAAACGAGGGAACGACACCACATTGGGTATCGGCCATGAAGGGGACAGAGGTCTGAGAGTTATATAGGTTGTCCATATCGGAATCCATTTCTGTTCGTTTTGCGAATCGGCCTTTGATTCTCGGTCTGGTTTCGGCATAAGCTTTACGTGAAGCATACCTTATGGTTTTTTCGAATTTTCGGTTCTTTCTTTTCTCTCTGTACCTCAAAACTCTGGCTTCACGGTCAATGCCAACTAACTGAGCTGCTGCTTGATTTGTAGTAGAACCTGAGACGGGCATGCTTGGATCGGTATTACTATTCATGCTTCGTCCGAAAGGATAGGATATATCGGACATAGAATTCCCATCAGGAACGACACCAACATCCAGGGAAGACGAAGAAACCTGATAAAATCAAAGAAATTTTGTCAGCAACTCTACAAATTCTGAATATGTAGTTGAGCTTTAATTAAGCAGGTTTCGGTACTTACGCTGTGGCTAAGAGACTGAGATGGGTAGCTGAACGAGGTGAGTTTCGATCTACAAAAATCAATATCGAAGCAATTTTCATGATTGATGACAGGAAGTGGAGCTGGTTTGGCTTGCACAGGCACAACGCTATCAGCACCAGCACTACCTCCGCCATGGTTGTGCTCATAGCTCCCATCTATGGAATTCTGATACTCGAAATCAAGAAACGGATCCATTTCAGAGAAAAACATGTCTGCGGTACCCTTCACAACAGGATTCTCGATGTTGAGCTTGGAATTAAGGTCATGTGTTGTGTGATTACCGAGCAACAGCCACGAAACACCCTCAACTTCATCGTTCTGATTATATCCAGACACACCATTTTGATCACCAGGAGGCACTGGACAATTAAACGCGCAGGAAGTCTTAACAATTGATTCAGCAGAGTCATAAAAAGGCTCGACGGTGACGCGTTCATGACGGCGAGCAAGAGGGTTAGCAGAGTGGATGTCAGCATCACAAGTAACACAAAGAGCAGCTGCATCAGCCTTGCAAGTAACCGCAGCTGGTGCTTGCTCGCAAACTTCACACATCCACACACGCTCATGCCTGGACATGCTTTTGCTATGGTGAATCTTGGTGTCACAATTCAGACACAAAAAAAACGAGTCCGCCCTGCAGAAAGCAGCAGCGGCAGCCGTTTTGCACGAGTCGCAACGTTTGGCCGCAACACTCCATCCTCCGGTTAAGTTTTTTAAGCCCTCAACTTCAATTCCCATTTTCTTTTTTCCCTCCAAGTCAGTTTCTGAAATAAGCAGGAAAACCGAAAACGTTTTTCTTTTTGTTTATTGGGGTTTTGATTCTCCAAAATTGTGGAAGAGAGAGTTATAGGATTGATGGCTTGGGGTTTGAAGGGGGCTGAAAGAGTAAAGAGTTGGGTGTGTTGATTGCTTGGCTACTGATTGTTATTATCTATCTAAGTCTAGTCAGAAGAAAGGAAATCCGTGTGCTGAATGCTGACAAGTAAGAAGAGGACACGTGGATAACTCATAGCCAAGTAAAAAGATTTCTTTATTTTCTTATTTATTTATTGCCTAAGAAGACAAATAGCTTTAATATGTTTTGGTTTGGTTTTGGGGTCCTAGGATTTTATTAGTGTTTGTGAGGAGCTGTGGTCATGGGTCTGTGCCGACGTGGGACCCATGTAAGATGGGGGGACTTGAGAGTTGAGAGCTGAGAGAGAGGGAGATGATGGGGTGACACGGAGTTTCATACAAAATTCCATGTCATCAAAGAGGGCAGCTACTTATGAAATGGGTCGGGATTGGGTTCTATAATGCCTGTCCTATTCAAAACACCAATTATTTCTTTCAGCTAGCTGGGAAGGGATTTGAAAAACATGAGTTGGTGGGATGGAACAGAAACCAAAATTATCTGTTACTGTGATTGAATGTAATTTTCATATGTTTATATCCATGTTAAAATTAGAAATGGTAAAGTCATAAACACATAAATCATCACTAGTTACTGTAATAATAATATTATTATTTTCTCTTATTAATTATTTTTACTGTTGAAGGTTTTCTTTCTAGGAATTTTTTTTGCTCCTTTAAAAATTTAATTTAATCATTTTATCTGTACAATAAAAAGTATTTATGTTTTAGTGTTTAGTGATGTGTTTGTGGTTGCTTTGTTAAAAATATTTCCAACTAAAAATCCATCAATTGAATGATTTTTTATGTACACTTTTAAATAGTTTTCGATTTCTTATATTAAAATTATTCGAAAACATTAAAAAAAAAACTATCAATTTGATGCTTTTTTAATAAAAACGCACTTTTTAAAAGCACTTAAAAAACACATTATCCAACGAGTTTTATGTGTTGGAACAATTGAAATAACTGTTGGTATAGTGTGTTCTCAGAGAGAAGCCACAAGGCCTGCTTGTCCGTTCTTCTTTTTTCAATGAATAATACCTTTCTTCTCTTGTGCTTTTTGAAAAATCGAGGCCATCCTTAATTGGTGGCAGCTAGCTATGATGGTATTATATGTAAAAATGAGAGGGCCAATTCTGTTTCTAAGATAAAAACAAAACAAGTAAATTTTTACCATATGCATGCGATCATGGTAAAACAGATATTTATGGAACAAATACAGGGTAACTTACAAAAAAGATTAAAAAATATATATATCTCTAAAAAGAGGTTTCTATGTTTGGGTTAGTGTCGCTGTTAGGCTTTTATGAGACTCTAAAATTTAAGATTATTTGTTGAAAAATTATTTGAGAAAATGAGTTATTATTAATTTTGGAGTCGTTACTTAGTATTGAAGGTAATTAGGAACCTAAAATGAACATTAGTTCGAGAGATTTTAAGATAAAGAATTAGTTATACTTGTTGCAAGATAGCAATCATTCAAAATCTTTTTTTAAAAAGGTACCATATTTAGTTTAGTCCTAAAATTTATCTCCTAAAAATTTTTATTTTTACCAAAATTAATGCTAAGTCAAAATTTCAAGTTTTATTTCCCAAGCTAAATTTATTTTATTTTATTTTATTCGTGACATCATATTGAATCGATCTTGGGACCCATTATTGAGAGTCTTGTCAATTCAACCTTAGATCTAGTTGAAGTCTTGATATAAGCTGATATGTTGGAGAACGACTTAATTATTAAAATATGATTGATTTGAGTTAATAAGAATCTCTATTAGATACGAGATTTTATTAATTTCCACCTAGCATTTTCATATATATATATATATATATATATATATATATATATATATATATTCTTTTATCATTTTGCTTTCCTCTTTTTTTTTATCATTTTTTTTACCATTTTATCGGTCCCTAAAAATTAAAAAACTCGACAAATTGTCCACTTATTATTTACCTAATTTAATTATTGGAAGAATTTTTTTAAAAAAACAAATTGAACATTGACTAAACAAATAAATAGGCATAAAGAAATCACAAATTCAAAAAATTAAATCTAAACTAGGCATAAAAGTAAAAGGCATGTATTAAAATTTCAAAACCAGTTTACCAAGAAAAATGACTAAAATTAGGGTTATTGGGCCTTTCATGCCCAATGGGCTATTCTATTGGGTAGGTCGCTTTTCTTAGGCCTTAAGTTTAGGTTGGGCTAGTCTTAGCCCTTTTTCTCTTTTTTTACCTTTCCCAACCCAACCCATTTCCCCCTCTTTTTATTTTTTATTTTTTCGGACTGGGCTATACCCGATCCGGTCCCCTTCTCCCCGGCCTTTTCTTTTTCTTCTCTTTTTCGTTCTTTTTTTTTTTTTTTTTTCTTTCCTTCTTATGCTTCTCCTTCTTCACTCGAGTGCACTCTTCTCTCGTTCCTTCTTCTCCCTTCTTACCCGAAACCCCATCTAAATAAAACACCATCATTGAGCTAATCACCAAACTAAATCCCCTTTGTGCTCCTTTGTTGACGACTTAAGGGATTTGAACATTAGAAGCTTAATTGTCATTACCATTTTCTCTTTAAAATTTTTATAATTCAAGGGATTAAACACAAAGAATAAAGGAATAAAATGAACATAAACTTGAGGTTTGGGTTACCTAAATGAAGCTAAAAGTTTGAAAAATGATGAAATTTAGGTGTTGGCATTATTGTTGTTCTTCTCCTTATAGGTGATTGATGATTATGGCTTATGGCTTGGGTTTGTGAATGATTGCATGACCTATAGATTATGGAGTGTGTTGTCATGAGTGATTGTGGACTAGACAAGCCTTGTGACCCTAAGTGATGCTTGAAGAACTAGAGTCGCTCATGTTCTTAAAACCCAAAAAAAACCCAAAAACTTATAAAACCTAGAATCCTTCTTTTTTACTCTCTTCCTTTGTCAATCCCCAATTAGTCTCAACTTATGGCCAAACTCCACTAAATTCTTATCCTAATATCATTCCCCAACAATCAAACCCTTCCTTGCTAAAAATCAAAACTATCTATGGGTTTTTCTACCATTTGTGAACAAAAAAAAATAAGAGCAAAAATGAAATGTTTGTGCGAGTGTTTGGTTTTCTATGTGGATACGAGTGATGCGGGTGTGAAACACGATTCCTAGTTGATACAAACGCCAACCGGGAGTTTTAGCATTGATCGAATCCGCCTTCTTTGGTGGAAGACAATAAGTAGTATGAGTGGGAAGGATGATTTACGAGTTGAAGTCATTCGTTCAATTTGGTCTTGTTGTTTGCTCTCTAATTTCAATTTAGTCCTTATGTATTTCGATTTTTTCCAATTAGATCATTTAGGCATGTAGTTTTGATCCCTAGTTCTTTCAATTTTTTAAATTGGGTCCCACTATCTTTTAATTTTAGTTATAGGGTTTTCAAATGTATCCTTAATTGTTTCAATTCTTGATTTTTGTCCAATCATGCCCCTAATTAATGATTTCATGCTTTTTTGTATTTTGTTACACACACACACACACACACATATTATTTTCTTATATTTTTATTTTTTCTTCTTTTTTATTTTTTTCTTTTCTTATAAAAATAAAATAAAATCCTAAAATAAAACTTGTAAAATTGATCACAAAAAATAGAATAAAGTAAATAAAAATAAAAGAAATAAAATTAGCAAAAAATATTAGAAAAATAATAGAACTTAGATATAACTCAAATTTTAGGTTATGACATTTTTCTTCTCTTTATAATGCTATGGTGCAAATGTCGATCGAAGTGTGAACTTCAAATTGGGTTTGCTCAATGAGCTTGTAAAGAAAGAATAAACTAAATGGTAAAAAAAATAACCTAATTGTCTTGGATGACTTATTGTAAAAAATAAATTATGATGGTTTTGTTTTTCGGGTGGCTCGCCCGAAAAAGCAAAATACGATGGCTTCGTTATATGGGTGGCATGTTTGGAAAAATAAAATATGATGGCCTTGTTATCCGGGTGGCCAACTTGGAAAAGTAAAATACAATGGTCTTGTTATCTAGATAGCTCTATTCAAAAAAATAAAATACGATAACCTTGTTATATGGACTGTCCGCCTAAAAAATTAAAATGGGATGAGCTTGTTATTTGGACGACTTGTCCAAAAAATTAAAATATGATGGCTTTATTATCCGTTTCATCGACCTAAAAAAAATAAAATCCGATGCCTTTTTTATTTGGGTGGTCCGACAAAAAAAGTAAAATATGACGTGATTGCTTAGAAACCATATTTGGAGTGGTGGTCTATTGTTAGGTGACCTAGCCTTAAATGAATTCAAGAAGTGTATTTCTCCTCGTTTTCTTATTACTCTTCCAATTTTTAGTTCAAGGTGGATTTCCTTTTTCCCTTATCGCTATAATGTTCCCGAGACAAAACTTAGTATAATAGTTAGTTGATTACTTGTGAGAAGTATAGGTTGCCCTATTCAACTCCCTTTTTATGCTTCTCTTTCGTTCATTAGGGCTTTCATGGTGAACTATGATCCATTATATAAAAATTACAACATTGCCCCATATTTGTGCTTATTATTTCTATAAACTTGGGCTTCTATTTCCTTTTAGTTGACTACTGAGATAATTTTGATTATCTTACTCCCTTAAAAGTGATGATCATTCTTGATTAAGATTAGTTGCTAATTGACTATTTCTTTGGTAGTTTTCTTTTTTAATGACTTAGGATCTCATATGCATTTCAAAACGTTTGACACTTTTGTATTTTATGAATTCCTCCTATATAAGGGAAGTTAGCTAGGTTTCAAATGGAAGATTTTGGATTCAAGGTTCAAGCAATCTCCAAGAACACTTTATGGGCTTGTCATGCAAACATTGCAACGTGGTCGATTTTGGGGTTTTCTTTTGGACTTGTGCTTTATTGAAGTGCCTAAATTATGAAAAAGGCTTTTGGCTTATAAGAGAGAAAGTTGTTTGCCTTCGAGTATTACTACTCTTTGGCACTAACCATAATTTTATGTAGCTTGTATTTCAATATTGACTATTTGTTTTCAACAAAATTCGTTTACCATTGCTCGAGGATCAAGACTCATTGGATTAGTAGTTCATCTTTAGTTTAAAAAAGACTTTCATTGGTACATAATACAAGTTGTTATGGGTTTTCTTGAAGAATGAGTATTATAGGCTTAAATAGTATTTTAGGATTTTCCGATACTTTGAAAATTTTTCTTTTCTAATGGTATGTCTAATATCATTTTTTTATTAGCCTAATCTGCTCTTTCTTTTCTATATTCGGGACCAATATTTATGGTATGAGTCCCCTTCTTTATAATGCTTACGGTGCTTAGGTCAAATGAAAAAGATATTTTTCAATAACTTTGAATAATAAGCTTGTGAAGAAAGCATTTTTACAATATTTGATTTGATTATGATTTTTTTATATGATTTGAACATGATCTTTTTTATTCGATCACCGATTAAATTTTAGAAAAGCGAGTTATTTGGTGACATATTTCATATATCGGGTTTTCTTTATGAGTTTTCAATAATTTACTTTTTAACATTTACCTCGAGTGTATAGGGGTGTTCCTAGTCTAGGTTTTCATGAAAGAAACAAAAAGCTCAAAGTTGGACTACAATGGATTGATTTTATTTTGAGTGAGATAAAATTTTCAAAAATAATATTTCTCATTCTATCAATAAAATACGTAGTCTAATAAGTTTTGTTTTAACGAGCTCCTTATTGGAATAATGTTCATATAGAAACCGTAATCTAGACATGTGTTATACAATCATCATGGAAGGCACCAAAGAGGCATATTATCATTAGGGTAAGGATAAGTGAATCGAACTTTGCTTATCCGTCTCTCTCTCTATATATATTTTTTGGGATAACCATATATTGCATTTGTATGATAGTTCCTACGTGCTAGCGAGATGTATCTATTCTTTTTGGTTGACCTCATCATTTTATTTGTTTAGTACTTTAGCCAAATAGAATGTTGAGTGATTACATCCAGATTGAAATATTACATGCTTTATTTAGTTAGAAGTAAATCCACCTAAATGTGAACCTATCAATATGATTTGAAAGACATATGAGATCGTAGCCACTTTCCAAGTTCATTGGAACACTTATTTTTTTGAATAAATAAGTTTAGCCTACTATTTCTTAAGTAAAGTACTATTATGGCATCTTATATATCTTGGTATATCAATTTATAGATAATATTAATTGAGATCATATGATGTTGAGAGAATGATGGGTGTTTGTTGAATCATGGAAAAGGGATATAAAAAGAAATGCAATGTATATGTTTGGTTTGAATTTCATCTTTTATTCCATAAAGAAGAAAGATAACACATCTCAAGCATAGTTTTCTTTATTGCATCTAAGTTTACAAGTTTAGCTATACTATCTCTATCCATATTGGCTAAAAGGAATGCTCCTCTTAAGAATACTTTTTGACCATATTAAGACCTTCACAATTAGGCAATCATTTGCTTCTATCTTTTTGGATATTGGTAGAATCTTTTTAAGCACTAGGTCTCCCTCTCGAAATTCTCTTGGTCGGACCCTTTTATCATAAGCTTTAACGATTCTTTTTTGATATATTTATGCATAGTAAATCGTAGCCAATCTCATTTCATTGATCATGTTTAGCTGTCTATATCTAATTCGGCCCATTCAGATTCCTCTAATCATGTTTTTATAAGCCCTATGAGATAAGGAATCTCTACTTTTATAGGTATCACCGCTTTCATCCCATAAAATAGAGAATATGAAGTGGCTTATATGGATGTTCTTACATTTGTAGGTTATGCATGTAGAGCATATGAGAGCATTAAGTGCTAGTCCATGTATGTGATCACTATTTTATCTATGATCTTCTTGATGTTTTTATTTATTGCTTCAACTACACCATTCATCATAGGTCTATATGGCATCAAATTTAGATGCTTACTCTTCCATCGTTTGCATAGTTCTATGATCATCTTCCCATTGAAGTTCAAAGCATCATTAGTGATCATAGTTTTTTGTAAACCATATCAACAAACCAACATCTTTTCTATGAACCACTAGATAACTTTCCGAGTCACATAAGTGTTAGAGATAGCTTTGACCCATTTGGTGAAGTAATCAATTAGAACTAAAATAAATAGGTGGCCATTGCTTGTTTTTAGATCGATTGGCCCGATGACATCTAAACCCCACATAGTGAATGACCGAGAAGATACCATATTGTGCAATGGTGTAAGAAGAATGTTGATCTTGTCCTATAAACCTAACATTTATGACATATGCAGAGATATTATATGTAATCTCTTTCCATGATCATCCAAAAATACCTAATCCATTGACTTTGATGAGTTATAATGTGTTTATTTGCATGTGTTACCTAGATTTTCTCATGAACTTTCTTAATTATTTTCCTGGCTCTATCTCATTCAAACATCCTAGCAATGTTTCATCAAAAGCTTCATTTGTACAAGAATTATTCATCTAGCTAAAATTTCATAGCCATCCTTCTTAGTGTTTTTTTAATCTATTTTAGAGGCACTCGATAGTACTCTCGACCTTTGATGAACATTTTGATATCATGGTACCATGGTTTTTCATCTATTTCCTCCTCTATGGTACAATAATGAGCTAGTGAATTTTTAGCTTCAATGCAAATGGGTTGTATTATAGCTCCATAATGGAATTGGGTAATTGACGCCAAGGTTGCCAATGCATCAATAAATTGGTTTTGATCTCTTATTAGATGGGCAAATTTGATTTGATCAAACTATTCAACTAGCTTGATCAAGTAAGTTTGATAAGGTTTCATCTTTTCGTCTTTAGTTTTTCATTCACTTTTAACTTGATCGATTATCGGCATCGAGTCACCACATACCTCGAGCCTCTTAATTCTTTTTTCTCTAGTAGTCTATAAACCATAGATGTATGCCTCATATTTTATTATATTATTGATACGATCAAATCGAGTCTAATGGCTATTGGATATTGCTTGTCGTTTAGTGAAATTAAAACTGTCCTCATACCATTACCTAAAACAATCACAACTCCATCAAAGTACATAGTCCATTTTTCATCATCCGACTTGACTATCCCAATTTCGGATGTCATAATGTCCTCATTAAGAAAATCAAAATCTAATGGTTCATAGTCATCGATCGCATTATATGCTAGGCGATTTGTAATTACATTACCTTTTATTAATTTCTTTTTATCAAAGTACTTGCCAATTTATGATTCTGCTTCACGGATATGGCTTCTTGAAAATACACTTGAGAGGATCCATTTTTGAGATCGACCAGGTTGTGTAATACAATATATATTATTTGAGTCGTTTATTGCTCCAACTAAATTGTAACACATTTTTTCAAGTGTACTATATTAGATTCATAATCCATGAATTTCTTACTCGGATAATAGATTACTTACTCTTTTCTTCCGAGTATCGACATGATGACCAAAGCATAACCTCGGTGATCGTCGACTATAGAATCAATAGCCAACCTAGCACTTGTAAAACCAAAAAAGGAGGGTTTTATAAATACCACTTAATCTCATCCAAAACTAACTAGTAAGCATCATCCCAAGTTCCTAGGTTTTTATTTATCAATAGTCAAAAGATAGACCTACATGTCCTTATAAGCTATGAGATAAATCGAGCTATGTAATTCGGACAATCTAAAAAGCCTATGACTTCCTTTTCACTATTAGGTGTCGACATTGCTTGGATGGTTTTAACTTTTTTAGGATCCATTTCTATACCTTTATTACTCCCAAAAAACCCATAATAACTTTCCTAACTTGACCTAGAACATGCATTTGGTCGGATTCAACTTCGATCTAGTATCTCTTTAGTCATTCAAATCACTTTCTCAAAGTTAGAATATGACCTTCTCTAGGTTTTGGTTTTGCAATCATGTCATCCATAAACACCTTAATTTTCTTATCCATCATATCATGAAAGAGGATAACTATAACTTATTGATAAGTTGCAATAGTATTCTTCAACCCAAATGATATGACTTTATATGACTTTGTAGAATTAGGCCCCCATTGTGTGATAAAAGTGTTTTTCGCATAATTTTTTCTACCATCTTGATCTAATTATACCCTAAGAATCCATCAATGAAGGAGTAGGTAGAGTTCTTTACAATGTTATCTATAATATCTCAATATGTTATAGTGGAAAATCATTTTTTAGATCGAGCTTTGCTCGGATTTTAAAAGTCAACACACATTTTAATCTTTCTCTTCTTTTTTTCTACTACCATAATGTTAAACATCCAAGTTGAGAATTTGATTACCTTTAGAAACCTCGAATCAAACTACTTAATGACTTTTTTCTTGATTTTAATAAGGATATCTAGCCTCATTCTTCTCAATTTACGCTTTATAAGCCTATGACCGAGCAATAATAGGTGTTTGTGTTCCACTATGTCGGTATCCAATCCCAGCATGTCTTCATATAACTAGGCAAACACATCCGCATATTCTCATAGTAGGGTAATCAATCCTCCTCTTTCTTTTTCTAATATCATGGTCTCGATTTATAGCTTTTTTTATGTTTTCTTTCATCCTTGCATTTAAACATTCTAATTCTTACTGGTGTGGTTTTATGGATCGATAAGATAGTTTGGTTAGTTTGGCAAACTCACCCCTTCTTCATCCTTCAATTCTTTTTTCATATATTACAATCAAATTTTCATCAAACTTAGACCAAATATGTTAGGTGTAATTATTTTGAAAATTTAGAAGATGTTCATTTTCTATATACCTAAAAGTAGAAATGTGAGAATAAAAGGAGTGAAAGAGAATGGATACAAGGTTTGAAGGAAAATTCATGATCTCTTATTAATATTAAATATAAATGCTCAACATAAGTTCTTTTCGGTATCTTGAGCTAGATTATTGAAAGATTAAGATATAAAAATAGTAAATTACTTAAGATTACGGATTGGTTAAATCTCCTTTTCTTTTCATTTGTTGAGTTCCTCACTCGGTGCATATTCCCTAATCGGTTGGTTAGTTAGCACCATCTCTTTGAAGGTGTTAATAGTCGATCGGGGTGGGACTATAATTTGAGGAGCGATCACCATCGAATTAGCATGGATGATTTTTTTAGCTTTTCTTTCTTTTTCAACCTCTACCTAATTGATAGACGAGTCAATCATTTCTACCTCCAAGTTTAATGCCTCTTCATTCGGATTGATCACACAAGTCGAATAAGGGAAGGGTGCTTAAATATGAGGAATAAGGATCCTCTTATTATTTGGCTATCGACTCTCAATTTTAGCTAACCTTTTTTTTTCTTTTTTCTTTTTCGGCTTAATTGCTATTAGATAGTCATTTCTACTAGGTTTGAATATCGATTTAAAATAATGATCAACGCTTGCCCTTTCGGTTTATTCACTACTCCCAACATTTCATTGTCAAAACCACTAGCACGATGGAAATTCATACCTCATCATGTATTTAGCCACCATTTTTATAACCTTGGGTGCTTCGACTTCCTTAACTAAGTATTCTAAAGTACCAATTCTATATTCATAAGCTCAAAAGCATATAAATTTTATATAAGCTAGTGACATATTCTTCATTATGGGTAGTGTTTTCTCTGCTATCATAATTACTAGCTTGTTATTGGCCATGTATTTGAGCCTTTAATGTAATGAAAATACCCTAAGCCCCAATTGAATGAATCTAAGGTGGTCCTAAAAGTATCTTGTAAGATAGTTAGATGTCAATGACTCGAAAAGTGAACGAAATTGATTAGGCCTTGTATTCAAATTGATGTCAAGTTCTCTTATCATCTACCTAAGAGAACCATTATAAGCTCTTGTTATCATATTGCTTAGACGAATGTAAGAGGCATCCACAAGTAAGCGATCCGGGATATGCTAGGGAAAAAACATTAAAAGATGAAAATTTATTAATCAAAACCTTAACAATCATATAGTCCTTGCACTTTACCATGACGTGCGACAGTTTATTATGACTAATGCCTTACGGGCCTAATTCGTCTTCTTAAAAGGACAAATAATTGGTAGTTTAGATTTTTCCCACCAAATGCTCCACAACATTAGAGATGACACATGATTAACATATGCTTCATTCAATACTTTTTGTAATGCATTTTGGTGTGGTTCGAACTTAAAATCAATGAAAGTAAAAAGATTCTTACCGGTGTTTTCTTCGATTGATCATCCATGTTATCACCCAATTTTTGCTTCTATTTTATTTTTTTATTTTGAAAAAAAGAAAAAAAAACCAAAAAATGATAAAAAAATAAAAATATAAAAAAAGAGAAAAAAGAAAAAAGAGAAAAAAAATCAAGTGGAATAATTAGTTTAGATTAATTCTTGGAAGAGGGCTTAATTAAAAAAATTAAAAATTTAGTCTCTTATTTAAGTTAAATAGGGGCACAAATGGAACAAATTAAAAAGGAAGCTCCAATTAACTAAAATTTAAGAGCTCCATTGAAAAAAAATTAAAATCGAACTTAATTTAGTGGATTGTAGAGAACCAGGAACCAAATTAAATTTTTATCAAAAAACCTAAAAACACCTATTCATTATCATCTTTAAATTAATCCGTCCGCCTTTCTCTTGCTACTATAACTCTCCCTTACCTAAAGCCCACAAGACAACCTCGTAACGCCTTCTTTTACAAGCTATCAACACCACCCTCACAGTCGCCACTACCACCACATCTCGCTTGTAACCTCTCCCTCATCAACATACCCTTTTACCAATACTACCCTAAACCCCGTGACTATACTTTTAAGCTGCGGTAACTCTTCTTCATAACTCTTGCACGAACAACTCCTGCGAGCTTTCAACTCACGTGTACCTCGACTCCAGGTAAACCACGAGCATACAACGAGCTTCACCCTAAGCTCGTGCATGCTTCGATTCTAATAGACAATCGCATGTAGCCACTCCAACCTAAGCTTGAGCACCTACTAGTCCCGATAGGCCATTACATGTAACAATTTTACCCTAAGCTCATATATGCACTAATCTCGGTCGGCCACCATGTGGAGTAGCTCTACCCCAAGCTCACTCGCATACTAGTCCCAACAGGCCATCGAGCATAGTAGCTCCAGCCTGAGCTCGAGCACGTACTAGTCCCAACAAGCCATCGTATATAACAACTCTAACCCATGCTTGTGCGTAGCTCTTCCCTAACTACGCCCCTCTCACACTCCGAGCTCGTGTACATAGTAGCTCTAGCTTAAGCCTCCGTATGCGAGCGGACACTTAAGCTTATGTGTAATACTGACCTACAACTTTACCCCCTCGTGCACACGTCTAACTTCTTTTTCAAGCACCGGGCCTCTTCATACATTAGACACCCTACAACTAAGCTGCATAACTCGGCTTATACGACAACTTATCGCCCGATTGTACCCTAGCCCATGCTTATATGTGTAGCAGACACCCAAGCTTCGACTTCTCATATGCATTCACTTTTCTCTTTAGGAGTTTCCTATCCACGAGTAGCAACCTTTCTTCACCCTACAGCCAGCTGCACCTCATACCCACACAATAGCTTCATTGCCTAACTGTACCCTAGCCTAAACTTGCATTTATAACGGACACTCTAGCTCTCTGCTTACATTCGTTTTCCTCTCTAACAACTTTACTGTTTACAGCAACATCCTTTTTTCTCGTCATAACTCGAAATAACCACCCCTCTCCCTAACCAACTAACGATCTAAACTAAAATAACTAACCCCCAATAAACTCTCTCTCGTACACCGCAACCTCAGCCTCATTAGAAACAAAACATCCCTCTTTATCGACCTCTTTTCACTCGAAACCGCCTCTCTTTATTCCAATTCCTCTTTCATATTTCATCCAATAAATATCTACATTGTATTTTTTATTATGGGTATAGTAGAAGTTAAAAAAAATGCAAAAGGGTTATTTGTGTTGGTTATGAACAACAGCTATAACTAATTTAAGACAGAACCAAACAAAAAAAAAAACTTTATCATTATTAGATTATGTTTGACAACAACAATATGATGTTATAGATCGCATTTATATTTTTTTGATAGAAAAATTACAACAATGATTTTGTTGCTAAGTCTTCCAACTTACAAGGACTTTACAAATTTATAGTGATGTTGGCGACAATAGTGACCTTAACCACTTATATGGATTTCGGATACTTGGACCTATATCATGTTTTGATAATAAATAGTTGCTTTTCTTCCTTGGCTAACTGAATAATTAGTTATCATCAAAGAAAAAAAGAGTAAAACTAACTTTGAATTAGACATATGAAGTATAAAACAATTTAGAGAAAAAAACTAGACCACTACACTCCTTAAAAATAGGATAAAAATGACTAGATTACTTAAAAAATATGAAAGAAACTATTGCATTTTGTTTAAATACTTATCGGTTTAAATGTGGTTAGAGCGAATATTCCAATATTGGCCATTTAGGATAAACAACCCTGTTTTTCTATTTTATACCTACATACTTAAATATGAAATTTATGTTTATATTTGTGGTTTGATGACCTACCGTGCCTATTTATAATGCACAAATGAAGTTGCTAGTAACTTTCCACTTATGTGATGAAGTCACTTCCGGTTTCAGAATAATTTTCCTTGTTTCCTATTTTCTCAAAACGAAGTTATCGATAGCTTTTTACTTATGTGATGACAACATCAATGGTTTTAAGATTATTTTATTTGTTATCTCGCTTATCCGAAACGAAGTCTGTTGAGGGTTTCTCACTTATGTTCGAAGTCGTTAGTGGATTTTGAATTAGTTATCCGCTTCTTGCTTGAGTAAAATTGAGGTTGTTGGCATCTTCTTACTTATATGATAAAGTTGTCGATAGCTTTCTAAATTCATGACTCGAAGTTATTGGTGGCTTTCCACTTATGTGAGTGATGTCATTAATAACTCGCTACTCATGCTAATAAAAGACTTTATATCGTTAGAAACCTATCTATTTATCGATAATAGGTTATGTTCATTAAAGAGTAGTGAAAATTCTAACTTCCTCCACCTACCCTCTTTAGGTAGGGGTAATTGTCTTAGACCGGCTTGAATCCTCAAATTATCTTATTTTACACTCGAACTATCCTATTTTATATTTTTACATAATAAAATTATTTAATTTGGTATAGAAGCATAAGATAGTAAAAATTAGATTTTTATATTCACAAGCAAACAATGTAGTCTATCTTAGGTAGGATAAGGTGACGATGAAATTATATCTTTCCCATACGTAACTAAATTCTTATCCAAATATCTATACGTACTAGTATATTTAGGATTTCTTAATTCTCTTCGATTAGCTAGGTGGTGACTCGTTGTTCGCCTCTCTTATGGGCCAAACGTCGACAATCCATACTATAATTATAATTTCTCATTATCTTAAGGAACTCAACAACTTCTTCATCATCCATTAACTATTTTACTTGGAATTTCTAACTCTTTAGGTGTAAAGCATCTTTCATTTCGGGTTAGACCGACAACATCAATGCTCAATGATGTGTTTATCACTAGATATATGTGACTTATTACATTTTACAAAGGAGCAAAGTTGACTCTTTAGCTTTGATAGAATCATCCTTTGGGGCCCATTACATATTTATTGATCTCGTTCCTACTTCGGTATGCCTCATTTCTTACCCGGATATCTATACGGACTAGTACATTTAGGATTTCTTAGTTTTTTTTTATTAGCTAGGTGGTGACTCATTGTTCGCTTTTCTCATGAGGCCAATGTCAACAATCCATACTATAGTCACTATTTCTCATTATGTTTAGGAACTCAACAACATCCTCATCATCTATTAGCTTATTTACTTCACCTACTTAGTGAAATTTATCACCTTTTTGCCTTTTATTTTCTTAGCATTTTTAACTCTTTAGGTGTAAAGAATCTCCCATTTTAGGTTAGACTAACAACATCAATGTTGAATGATGTGTTTATCATTAGATATGTGTTACTTATTACATTGTACGGAGGAGCGAGGTGATTCTTTGGCTTTGATAGGATCATCCTTTAGGGCCCATTACATATTGGTTGATATTGAAATAGTTCGGTATGGCTCATTTCTTATGATGATATCGTTCCTACCACTCGGTCATTCTTAGCCTTTCTCAATTTGTAGGGTTTCTAAAATAATCATGGCTTCCACCACCTCATGAAATTCCTTACATTCATTAATATCATAGCCTCGTATTTTATGATATTGATAATATTGGCTTTAATCACCTACATCTTGACTACCAATAGATTTTCTAAGACAATCGGTTTGTGATAACATAACGTAAAACTTGTCCATTGACCACTTTCACACCTTTCTTCTTTTTGTCAAACTCAACCTCCTCATAAGTTATCATAATCACCTTTCCTCTTCTAGTGACATGATTTAGGAGTGGATTAGTATTGATGTTTTGGGTGCTTAGATCATTAAAACTTATCCATCCATGCTTGATCGGGGTTCGTAGTTTTTTTTTAAAAGAATAAGCAATCTTCTACGGAATGTCCAATGACATCTCTATGATATTCACTTTTCTCATCTTTTTTATACCATAAAGGATATACAAGTTGTATTAATTTTACTAGGATTTAGGCCACTTTTCCTATACTCGACTAAGCATTAGAATGATTCCCTTAAAGAACATAAGACATGAGGTAGTGGTTCGAAGTCCTCCATAATGTATGGTTAATTCCCAATCTAGTCATATGGGGATTAGTTATTAATATTCGAGAGGACCATGAAGCGGTTTGATTGAATGAGGAAATTGATTGGTTTGGTAGGTCGAGGTAATTGGATAATATTGTTTTTGTGTACGGGGTCATGTTTGGGTGGAAGAAAAAGTGGCGACTAATGAAGTTATTTGATGGAGTGGTTGGGAATAGGGTGGTGGTTAGATTTGATAGTGGCTTTGGTTGGCATACTATCCTTGATTATTCCAATAGCTTTTGGGTTGATGAGTTTCCACTTGATGGACTTCCCTTTCTTCTTTTAAAACCAACACCGGTTTGTTTTTCTATTTCCTCGGAGATCTTTATTATTTTAATTACCAATTCAACTCTCAATAATAATCATAATATCGATGAAATTCAATGAGGAATTACTAATCAAGTTTCAAAATAGGTAGCTTAAAAAGTGTTAGAAAATATCAAAATCAATTCGACTCCGGTAGAGGTGGATGAATTTGAACTATTACTTCATGCCACCTTTGTCCATATTCCTTAATTGTTTCTTTTGTTTTTTTTCTATGTCCTATAAATTAGATCAATTTAGAGCTACCTTCATGTTGAACTTATATTGCTTGATAAAAACATTAGTCGAGTCTTCCCATTTCTTGATCTTGGCCCTTTCTAACCTTATGTACCAACTTAACGTAGATCCTTCTAGACTCTCATTGAAAAAGTATATCAATAGTTTCTCATCATGTACCACTTCAACTATCTTACTATAGTAAACCCTCGAATGGGTCATATGGTATTAAATGCCGGTGTATTTAACAAATTTTGATACTCTAAATTTCTGAAAAATTACCACATCGGATACCAAGCATATCTCAACGAGCTTTTACAAGGTCATAAATGTTAGCTCCTTCAATAGTCCTAAGGCATTCTTTGATGGTAGATATTTTATCCATATTCGACCCTTCTATCATATTATATTTGATAGTTTCTTTGTCGGTAAGGTCTATGGTGGGCACACGTTACTTTTGTAGATCTCATGGGTTCATTGCATAAGCGAATTGTCTAATAAGATAGAAAGTCTTAACATGAAATGTTGTTACCCTTAAGTTGGTAAGTGATATAAGGGATGGCTTTTGCTACGGGTTGAGCATTGAAAGAACATAAGGCATATTGTTCCGAACTTGCCTTGATTTGAACTATTTCTCCCATTTAATAGTGTCATCAAACCCTTTTCTAGTAGACCAATTAGGCAAACGACGTTCTTTTTTATAAACTCAAGCTTCTATTGGCAAGCATGTTCCAACCGTGTCCTTTTTTTTTTCATTTGGCAATGTTTGAGTCGGGTGGTGTGGATTCAAAAAGAAGTTAAGTTTTGAAAAAGCGACCTATATTCAAAGTCCTATAAAACGACTTAAAAAAGGTATGTAAAATGAATACACAATATATACATGGGTGATGTAAACCGGGTTGGATATATTTTTTTACCCGTTGTATACTAAATCATGACGAGTTATTGTCAAAGACGAGCTAAATCATATTTAGTTTTTTTGAACTAGGTTGAAAGTTTCTAGGGTTAAAATATATTTTGCATTGGTATTGCCTTTATTCCTAAAAGGTAGGTGCTAAAAAAGATGATGACTAGATAATTACTTATGGTCACAATGAGTAGAACAATATACCTCAAGTAAGCCCATAAGTAATTATTCTTAACTTGTTTAGTTTCATTATATTCATAATTTTAGTTGCTTCGAACAAGATATGATGGAATTTTTTTTGTTTTTTACATACTTACATCACCTATACAAAGAAGTTGGAAATGAGTCATGGTGTAGGAGAAAGGAGGACTATAGTGGTAGAGGAAGAAAGTGGAGAAAGAAAAAGGTGGTAATCATGATGGAGAGAGAGAGGATTAGAGAGGAAGAAGAAAAAGAAAAGGAAAAAGAAAAAAAGAATTTGAAAAATAGATTTGGACACATGTCAACATATTGGATTGGTTATAGACTATGTGACTAGAAAACATAGATATCAATAAGAAAAAGACCTAACCAAGAAGATTTTGAAAGTAGAGAGAGCACATTAAGACAAGTAAAGTAGAATAGGGAAACTATTAAAAAAATAAAAGGTTAAAAGAGCCATAAAAGCTTTTAACCGTAATTGATCTTATATTTTAAGCAAAAATAATTTATTTTTATGGTGAATTGTTTTTGTAATAGCTTTAGCTTAGCCAAATATGGCCTAATCAATTTTTTGCTTTGGCTATGACTAGAGGTGAGTATTTAGTTTTTCGAGTTTGATTTTTAACATTGGTTCGGTTTTTAGTTAATTGAACTTGAAAAAAATGAATCGGAACTAAATCTCTATTCGGTTTATAAAACCAAAATTTAGGTTTTTAGGCTTGGTTTTTCGGTAAAAACCGATTTTGCTTTTTGATTTTTTCTTTTGAATTTTTAAAATAATGCAAATAGATAAAAAAAAAAAAAAAGTGGTATGGATGATGAAGTCCTTCTTCTAGCCCAAATAATCTAAATTAGCCTATATAAAAAATAATAAATATTTATTTAAATAAACCATTTACTTCATGATACGTATTAGAAATATAATCCAAGTAGCTAGTAAAAATAACATAATTGATAGCACTAAATGAAAAAAAAATCATTATATTAAGTACTAACATCTTCCAACCATAATAGACATATAATCCAATTATTTATTACATTCTAAGTTTTGGCATTCCTTATTTAAAAAAAACCCCATTAAATTAAATAATCTATTAAAATATTCAAGTTTGAAAAATTCATATATGAAGCAAATAAAAATTAAAAACTTATTCATATCATTCAAAAAACCATCTATTCATCATATATCTATACTAATGTTAAAATATTGATTTTTTTCCAATTGTTTACATAATTTTAAGAAAATTTTTAAAAAATAAAAAATTCTTTTTTTAATTTAAACCAAATTAAAGATTCAAAAATCAAACCAAAACAGAAAAATCATTTTTTTTTCAAAAAAAAAAAAAAAAAGCAGTTGAGCACAAAACTAGAAAACAGCATTCATTGGGGCTGATTCAGGACTGCACAGATTTTGTATGACACCCAAACCAAACAGAAAGGGCAAGGTAACTACTACTGCTAGTGGTAGAAAGGGGAGTGACAACGTCATGTGATGCGTGAGCTTCGATTTAAACAAATGTAGCTAAAAGGCACCGGTGGACAAGATTGCCCTTGCAACCATGACCATGAATCATAAATATTAGCCACTTTACGAAAGTCACAGTCAGGATGCCAGTTGTGGCAGACAGATGGGTCGGCAAACCGTGTGGCGTTTTTTGATTTTGTTTGGTGATTCTCTTGTTTCGATTGGAGGATATCTTGTGGATACGCTTTTATATTCTATTTATAGGATTTAGGTCAGAGAATAGTGGATGATGTAACAAAATGCTTCTTCTGTTTTGTGCAAAAGAACTCTTTGTTCTTGCTAGGTTTAAAGGAGAAATTGGTTATCTGCCTAATAAATTTGTGTCTATAAGTAATGAAATCCCTTGCTTCCCAAAGGTTACATTTTTTTCTTTATTTCTAACCAAAAAAAAAAAAAAAGTTGACAATAATCGAACAGGTACATATACAAATAAAAATGTCAAAATATTTCTGTAAAAAATTTCAATACAACTTTAGATGTGTTTATTTTGAGGAAATTATTTTTCAAAATACAACAAACATAATTTTTTGTTTTAGTACCTGTGTGTAGTTATAACTTAGTCCTTCATATTTAAGACACATAAATTAATTGTTTTATTTTTGTTAACAATTGATTTTTCTCTAAACTCTTTGGTTTATCTCTAAACTTTTAAGTTGTTAAATGATTTATTGGGATTAAAAAGAATCAACTAACGATTTAACAAGCCAATAGCATAAAAAATTGTCAAGAACAAAGTTATAGGCTTTCAAATAAAAAACTTAGTGATATTTAAACCCTAGAAACTAAAACATAATTTAGTATTGAAAATTTGATCAATAATAAATATTTTATTATCAATCTATGAATAATGCTTGTTCAGAAGAAAATATTTTAACTTCATAAAGGATGGAAATATTTCTATGGAATTATAAACTCAAAATATGTTATTTATATAATACATCACAAAAATCACTAACATTACTAGCATGACCATAATAACAATTACTACCTCACTATCACTGCAATAATTCCGTCATCACACCAACACCTTCTTACCGACATAATCACTTTAACCACTACTCTAATTATAATCAATTTATCACTATCATGACAATCACCATAGTTACAACAATTATTGTTAGTGTCATCGTTACTTTTACCATCTACCTAGTTACCAATTATTTTATAGCTAATAACTTGTTTTGCAATAAAATATTTTTCTTAACATATTCTAATAGACAAAAACAACCCATTTTCAAATATATATATTTTTTTCACTTTATAATTGTACTTTTAGGTGTTCTTTTTTTTTTTTTTAACTAGCACACCTTTTCTTTTTCGTTTCATCTTTTATAACAAAAGTCATGTCTCGACCTTAATCATCTTTAGTGTATAAATGAACCATATCATCCAAATTGAACTGGTTTATGACAATATAGTTATATATAAAAAAGATTGAACTTTTTTTTTTTTGAAAAATATTAATTTTTGTATAAAAATAGATATATAAGCGATAATTTCTTAAATTGCTTTGGTGGTTAAATTTTTTACTTAAATTGTGTAAATTTGATGCATAAGGATTTGATCTCATAGTCATAGTTGCCAACTTGAAACATATAATGTGTTTGGGCTACATGCACTTTTGAATGATATTTATTGAATTTTGAGGCATATGAACAAACAATTACTTCCAATCTCGGATTATAGATGTAATACATAAATTATAGTGACCCTATTCCCACTAAATTTTTTTTCGTATCCACACATTCTCCGTGGAAATAGAAACATCCTATAAATCATTATACCTTTTTTTTTTAAAAAAAAGCGCATGTATGCATGTATAGCTTATTGTCCTTCGAGTAACGAAGAAATCGTTGTAAATTAAAATAACCTCTATTGTATGATAATGGCCTTAAATTCAATTTTTAGATTAATGTTTCTTATTAATTTGGGTTAGCTATAAATTAATTAAATATATTCACGACCCATATACTTTCTTAGTATTGTTACTCTTTACCGATAAATTGAATTAATTTTACCATTATCTTATAGTTTCAATGCTTCCTTTTCGTTTATATTGTTAACTTTCATGGATTGAATGAATCAAGAATGAGGAACAAGAACTGAAACCCAGATTGAGGAAGGTAAAGAAAAACACACACACACACAGAGAGAACATATTTAAGGATTTTTTATTTTATTCAAAATGAATACTTGTTTCTTAACAATTTCTCTTTTATACAAGGGAAATAAAACTAACGGAACAACTAATCTAATCTTAACAAACTTATTGCAAATTAACAAGCTAAAAAGGCTAACAAGTAGCCACATTGCATATATCTAATCCTACCCCTCAAGATGAGTATAGATATTATTCATACTCATCTTGCTGATTAGATTTTAAAAAACACTAAGATGTAAAGGCTTAGTAAAGACATCAATAAGTTTGTTGAGCAATAGGCATAAAGTGAGGCTGAAAAAGACCATAAAGAACCTTTTCACGGATGAAATGACAATCAATTTTAATATTTTAGTTCTTTCATGGTATATTGGATTTTTGCAAATGTGTAGAGTAGATTGATTTTCACAAAACAATTATACTAGTTAAGAATAAACAACACCAAGATCTTTCGGTAAGTATAAGATCTAAATGATTTCATAAGTCACAACTCGTCATGGCTCGATATTCTACTTTAGTACTACTTCTAGCTACAAGACTCTGCTTTTAGACTTCCAACTAATCATAGAAGTCCCTAGAAAAATGCACAATCTTTTTAGACTTCCGGTTAAGGTCTTTTTCTAACCATGTAGATTGAGCTGAAAATAACAAGCCTTGTCCTGGTGTACCCTTTAAGAACCTAAGCACCTTATGAGCAACTCCGAGATGAACCAAAGCTTGGTTTGTCCATGAACCGAGTAAGAACTTGAATAGCATAACATATATTAGGCCTGCTTGAATGTCAAGTATAAAAATTTCTCTACTAACTGTCTATACTCGGTAGGTTCGGTAAGAAAATGGTCCGACGTATGTACTAACTTCGTTTAGGGTGCATAGGAGTATAAACATGTTTAGCAGTTGAAAAATCATACTCTTTTAACAAATCCGGACCATACTTCTTTTGGCAAATAGCAATACCAAGCTTTGAACTACTTATTTCAATACCTAATTTTTTTTTAAGATGACCTAAATCCTTAAGCTTAATTTTGAAACTTAAAAAATGCTTAAGATCATCTATGTTAGAAGAAGAACTACTAGTAATGACTATATTATCTGCATAGACCAATAAGGTAAGAAATTCTATGAAGATAGTCATAGTAAATAGAGAATAATTTACCTTTGACTGCTTGAAACCAAATTCAATTAAAGTTGTAGTAAATTTGGCATTCCATTGCTTAGAAGCTATTTCAAACCATACAATGACTTATATAATTTACAAACCAAGTTGTGAAAAGTACCTATAGACTCCTCATTCAGCTGATAACTAGATGGAATATCCATGAAGACTGTCTCATCAAGATCACCATATAAGAAAACATTATTGACATCAAGTTGAGAAAGAGTCCATCATCGAATAGTAGCCAAAGATAAAAACAATTTGATCGTGATATGCTTGGCAACGGGACTAAATGTCTCTCGGTAATCAAAGCCCTCAATATGATTGTATCCTTCGACCACAAGCCTTGCCTTATACCATTTAATACTATCATCGGCCTTGAGTTTCACTTTGTAAACCCACTTATAACCTATTTTGTGATGACCTACAGGTAAAGGAACAAGAGACCAAGTATTATTTTCCTCGAGAGCCTATAACTCAATGTTCATAACATTTTTCTAGTGGTCAAACTTCACAGCTTGTAAGTAGGTCTTAGGTTAAAAAATAATAGATAAATAAGTAGTAAACATATATGAGATGGTGCTAATTGAGAGTGAACAAGATTACTATAAGACATAATAAATTTAAAAGAAAGAGGGTGTTGATATGCTTTCAAATACTTAGGAGGTTTACTCACTCTTGTAGATTTTCTAAATACATAAGTGGAAGGAGTAGATGGAAGAGGAATAGTAGCAATGTGCTCGAGTAAAATTATTAATGTAATCATCATGCATAAAAAGAAACAAGATCATGGTCAATAAAAGAATCAACACTATCAATAAGAAGATGCATATTTTAGACAATAGTATTAGTAGAAACATGAACAAGGTTAAAAAATGTATCGGGACAAATAACGAGTAAAGGGAGGTTAAATATGATTAAAATCAAAAAAATTAAAAGTAGAAGACATAGGACAAGAAGGAGTAAAAGAAGATAAATGATGAAGGAAAGAAGAAGGCATATAAGAAGAAAAGGAAATACAGTTTCATGAAAGATGACATTTCTAGAAATGGATAGTTTGTGTGAATGAAAATCATAAACTTTATAGCCTTTAACATCGAAGGGTATCTAAAGAAAATACAAGGAGTAGCCACTAGGTTAAAAATTTTTCCTGTTATGACTTAGGATAAAAACAAAACATAAAGAACCAAAGACTCTTAAATAAGTATACTTGGGTGATTTATGAAACAATAGTTCATAAAATGGAGGAATTATTTAATAGAGGAAAAGGAATTTTATTGATAAGATAAGCACCGAGTAAGAATAGAATTTTCCCAAAATTTCAATGGTAATGATGCTTGGAAAAGAAGAGCTACGGCAATAGATAACAAGTGTCAATGTTTTATTTCCATAATAGTAGTTTAATGAGGTATGCTGATGTAAGATAACTAATGAAGAATTCATTTGAAGGTATAAAAACTAGGAAGATGGAACTTAGGTCCATTATCGGATCTAATTTGCTTTATCAAACAATTGAATTGAGTATGAACCATTTATAGAAAGAGGGAATGATGGATAAAACATCGGATTTGTGTTTTAACAAAAATACCCAAGTATTGGAAACCATTAAGAGAAGGAACAAAATATGATCCCCAAATATCCATATATACCAATTTAAAAGGAAAAATTGTGTCTTTATTATGGATTGGAAATGACAACCTTTTCCGTTTTGCTAAAGGATAGACAAATTAAGGGGGATTGACATTATATTGAATAGTAGAATGATCTTGATGAATCAATTTGATTCTATCGGTTGAAATGTATCCTAGCCTATAATACCATAGGTCAAAAAAGAGAATGATTAGTACAAGATTTTTGAATAGAAGAAACATGACTAGCTTAGAGAGCTGGAAAAGAAATAGTCCCGCTTAAAGATTAGTAGTTCCAATCATTGTCTATGAAGGGTCATCCTGAATCACACAAGCATTACTAGAGAATGTTAGTTGATACTGTGAATGAACTGTGAGTTTACTAACATAAATTAGATTGAATTTGAAAGAAGGAACACAAAAAACATCATGAAGTATAAAGGAAGATGATAAGCACACTTGACCAATATGAGTAATAATGGTCGTATCGCCATTTGGCATTTGTACTCGTTATACTATAAATAGGTTTATAAGTTTAAAAACATGCAAGTGAACATGAGATATGATCAGTTGCACCTATATCTAGTATCTAGGTACATGAATTAAAAATTATAATGATGCCTTTTGAATGACAACGAGTAAACAAATTAGAAATACTACATGTAAGACTAGATATAGGTCATGAGGAATATGCGAAGGGGTAATGGTGTTTAGGGGTTGAAAAATTGAAGCTTGCGAATTTTGAACACTTAAAAGAGTCAATAGCACTGGAAACTTGCTCCCGAGTAAAAGAGATTGTAGATAGAGTAGACTAAGCATTTTAAGCAAAATCTTGGATATGAATACAACCATCTTGATTTGAAGATATAGATGCCACATTGTTGATATATCTAGAGAACTTGCACTACCGGAACCAGAATCCACATGTCCATCATTGCTAGAACTAGAACAAAAAAAATCCCTTGGCTTTGGTAAACTTGAAATTTTTCAAGAAACCAATAATCCTATAACACTTATCCTTATTATGGCCGGGTTTACCAAAATAAGAAAAATTAATATGCATTCTTCTTTTGTTTCCGTAAGAGATAGCCATACTAGAATATTCATTTAAAGGTTGAGTAACAACTCCCACGAGTGCTACGAGATGCTTCTCTCAAAGTTAGATTTTAAACTTCATCTAAACTCGAAATGGGTTTCATAACAAGAACTTGAGACTTCGGTGAAACAAATGATTCATTCAATCGATTCATGAACTTAAACACATAATCTTTCTCAAGGTTGCTTATAAATTTCTAAAAATAGTAATTGTTGCAAGTTCTACAAGGACAATGTGGTAAAGATCTAAAGCTTCTCAATTCCTCCCACGCTCCATTCGGTTCGGTGAAGTAAGCGAGTTATAGGCTTGATACCTTGATTGATTAAGCAAAAAAACCATTGAAGATTACGGATCCAAGACTTATCTAGTTGAGAGAATCTTTTCCTTAAAATTGCTCAAATCTACTAAGTCAAGTTCATATAAAACACGATTACAACAATAGGAGGTGATAGTGATCTTAACAACCATGCCACAATTAGGTTATTATAGGAATTCCAAGAACTAAACAATCGATTTTCATCCTTAGGTTTAAGGATAGAACTATCGACAAACCCTAACTTGTTTTGAATTGAAAGAGCAAGTGCAAAAGACTTAGTCCAAGTTGCATAATTCTCTATAGTTAACAAATGAGTAACTACCGAGAGATCCATGATGATCCGAATGATGAATGTAATAAGGAGAATAAGAATCATCCTTAGATGGAATTGTATCAACAATAGAAAATCGCGAAGTTAAGATGTTTCCTCCATGGAAGAAGCTCAAGAAATAATAGAGAGAAGAAAGGAAATACAAATAGAGACTTGAGATTGATCGGAGAAATGAGCACAAAACGATCCTTAGATTACATAAGGCTCGATACCATGTTAACTTCCATGGATTGAATGAATCAAGAATGAAGAACAAGAATTGAAACCTAGATTGAGGAAGGTAGAGAAAAGTAGAGAGAAAGAAAACATTTTTATGGATTTTTTTATTTTATTCAAAATGAATACTTTTTCTTAACGGTTTCTTTTTTATACAAGGAAAATAAAACTAACGGAATAACTAATCTAATCTTAACAAAATAACTACAAATTAATAAACTAACTATAAATACAAGGCCGACAAGCGACCACGTTGCATAATTCTAATATATATCTCTATCAAAATTAGTTAATGGATTTAAAATAAAAGTAAGCTTGACATTCATAATTTTCACTAGATGAAAATTAAAACCAGAAATCATTTAGAAGAGAAACAAAATGAATTTTATAAGCAATAGAAAAATAAAGTTAACGAGTGAATTTTGAATCAATCAATAGGTAAAGAGTAATATTGTTAACGAGTTAACAGGTAATGGGTGTTTTTGTAATTAAACCAAAAATTTCCTAGCAATTAACACTGTTTTCAACATTTTTATAACCAAAAGTTAATGGAATTTGCTATAATTATAGTATCTTTAAATTTAGAAAATAATTAATAAGATAGTATTTATGATGAAATAAACGTAAATACTTATCAGTTTATAATTACTTGAAAATAGCTTCGTTGCTACTTAAACAATGTTTTTCCTCTTCGAGGTAAGAAAAAAATTGTAGTAAAATTATACTTAATTATTTGTAATTATTATAATTATGAAACAATTAGCTAAATTACGTAGATATAAGATAATTTTTTACGGTTCATTAAGTGAATCTATTTAACTACTAATCAATTATTTGTTACGAAATGAATAATATTTATTTTCTTTTTAAAATTAACAATATACATTTTTAAGTCATAATTATATAATATTATTAATAAAAAAAATATATTTATTGGATAATTAATTAAATTATTAAACAATAAAAAAATTTATTATTATACAATAAATAAAAATAATTAATCTATAACTTGAAGATATTATAATTATAATACTTTTAAATAATAAAAAAAATTGCCAAAGTTAACTGTATGTGGGACTCAATTTGCCCCGTGGCTCCTTGCCCGAAAAGTCGAAAAGGACTAGGCAATGGCATATGAGCCACGGCAGCTGAAAAGGGCAGTTTTGTCTTGTTGTTTTCACAAATTAATTATCTTGAAAGGTAACCAATCCTTAATTTTGTGATTTACTAATGTATTGCTGTCCTAATCAAGTACCAAGTTTGCTTTCGGCACCTAAGGACAAAAGCTATCCATCTTATCTTTTACGGTATATATTATTAGTTGGCCTCAAGGGGAAAAAAAAGAAGGAGAAAATGATTGGTTTAATTCTTTATAGGATTTGTTACGTATCATTTTTTTTTTTTAAACAAGCTATTGAAGCTTTTCATAATCAAATAAAATGTTATTAAAAAATTGTGATGCGGTTATTGATTTTAATTTTTTCAATAAAAAAATCCAAAATTTAAAAGCTTTTATATATATATATATATATATTTTTTTAAAATTTAAAAACAAAAACAATAAATAACGCCAAACAATAGTTAAAACATCAAAACCCACTACATATACTCTCAAAGTGAAAAAAACTGAGACATACTTATGGTTTTTTTGTTTTTTCTTTTTTCTAAAAAAAATAGAAAATATATTTGATTTTATTGTTAAGTGTATTTTATTTTTTGAATAATTTTAAAAAATAAAATATATTTTTTAAAATAAAAAGGTGATTTTTAATTTTTTAATTTATAATATATCATGTTATCAATGTTACTGCATCATATCACCGAATTCTTATAATAACTACTAATATCACTCTCGCTCTTATTATCAAGACCGCTACAATCTTCATAATATCACCATCATTTTTATTGTCACTTATTTATCATCATAATCTATTTTAATGTTACCATCTATTATCATGTATTCCACTAACAATACCATCATTATTTTCATAAACTTCACAAATATATTAAAATTATCTTTGAGGCGATTACAATTACTTTTATCATATCATTATCACCATCATTATTTATTAATAAATTAACAATTCTCATACATTTTTATTATTATAATTTTTTTTCATTACTTTTAGCTTCATATCAATCTTTACCATATAGCCATCACCACCACTGCCATGGCGCCATACATATTTTTGGCATGATGCCACCATTTCATCATCTATGTATATTATTATGTTTATATTTTTTAATTGATAATATATTACTATATTTCATAAATTAAGCATGTATAATAATTTTTCCTTTATATACTTTTGTTAAAAAAATAAACATTTTTTAAAAAACAATATGCTCTAAATAACAGGTTTCAAATAATTTGGATGAATACTTCTACGCATGTGATATATATATTCATATTTTTCTTGTAGATATTCCACATTAGGATGATAATCTATGGGTACTCATCCGTTAAACCAATCAAATATCCTATTTATTAAAAAAATATTTGCTCTATGCTTTTAAAAATTACTTTCTAAATTTATATCCAAAAAATTTGTTTGTTCAACATCTACCTTTTAAGTGCCTGATGTTAAAAGATAGTTTCACTAGTTTTGGATTTGGTTCCTAATTTTTTTTTTCAAAAAAATCCATTAGCTAACAATTGAAGAATGTGAGCCTACTTTCCACCAATCAAAAAGGTAGAAGTAACTTATTAAACGAAGACAGACTTCAAAAGTCATTTTTGTTTAATACAATTGTTATATCATTATATTTGTTAAACAGTGATCCATTAATATTAAAAATACTTATTCTCTAATTGAAATTAAAAATTAGTATCAGCAAAAGGATAAGTAATTTTTACCTTTCTCATCGGGCAACTTGACAAGTTGCATGACCATATAAACAATCATGAGACTTAGGGTATGGGGATCCAGATTTTTTTCTTAGAAGAAAAGATCATTCATTATAATCTCTTTTATTGTCACACTACTATCTTTAGACTACCATTCTCCTTTATATACTGACTTAGTCATTAAAGAGTTCTTCATACAATTAAAAAGATTTATTTTGTAAGTATTCTAGCTTTCATTTTTGCCATCAACCAACAAACACTTTAAATACACCGGTTAAAAAAGAATCACCACGTTTCTTTCAAGTTTACAACTTTATCATGTACCCAATCTATTACGATCCTTAGTCCCACACTTTTAAGGGTTGCAAGTTTTTGTTTTTGATAAAATACATTCGTGAGGATGATGTATTTATTTGTACCAACGGAAATGAAAACAAATTTCTTATTTGATGTTATAAGAACATTATTTATTTGGCTACATATATAAATCCCGACCTTCACCATTTTGAGGCGAATTCGAACACTAAATCTTCATCACTTAGCATTTTGTAAAGTGAAAGGTGCTATTAAACAGTTCAGTGAATTTTAAAGGGTTGACTTGATAATTAAGAAAATTTATTTCTTTTCTTGACTTCTACTGCTCAAACCTTAAAATCAATATTTACAGGAATTTGTTAAATTTTTCTCAATATATCATGCTGATGTAAAGGCTGCGCTCTTAAAATCACTTGGACAGGCTGCGTACCTGCTTTGCCTATTTAACGTTTGAGAGATTGAAGAACTGAGGTTGTAGATGTGTCCCAAAACTCCGGCCTTGACTCTTGACCAAAGGACAGAAGTGGGCTATAAATTCATGGGCCTCCATTCAATAGGAAGTGGTTTTCTGTCCAGGAGGTTCGTCCATTAGGTTTATAGCCTACTACTACAGTAGTTGGATGCTTCGGGCTGTCAACAACTAAACTTTCAAAAGTATCTCTCGGCTCGCTGGGAGAAAGAAAATGGATGTGGACTAAAAATGATAAACATATAATATTTAAAATTTCTCAAACATTGTTAAGTTTCTAATTACGTCTTTTCTGTTACTAAAAATATTTAAAATATTCAATTTATTCTTCTCATAAATTTTTTTAACAAAATAATTTTTTTAACTGAAACACCTCTGATTGAAATACAAAAATAAATAAATCTAAAGACTTTAAAAATAGAACATGCAAATGACTTTAAATATTTTTATTTTTTTATTTTTTTGTATTTAAATAAAGGACATTTCAATGAAATATTTTATAATCAGAAAATTTAATCAAAAAAACAGATTAAACATTTTAAAATTTTTAGAAACAAATGAGATGCAATTGAAAATGTAAAAACAAATGAGAGACTTTAAGTATTATATCACGACATATAGATATATTTATCCAAAACATTAAGCTAAGAATTGAAAAATTAAGTATTTAAATATCAAAGTAGAAATTCAGGGAGCAAAATTGATAATAAGAGAAAAAAGAAAGAAGCCATAGACCTGGTGCTTGGGGTGCATGGCTTTCGGCGGACATAACACTACTCTCGCGTGTGCGGCTGCTTGGTTTGCTCTAGTGGCTCTCTTTGTTTTTCCTAGTCGATCATTTTCTTGCAACGCGTGTAGTTGTTGGGTGGCAGAACTGGCGTTTCTCTTTCGGTCTGTTTTCTTGCCTACTAGGTTTTTAAATCGATGTATCTGTGTGTCTGTTTATGCGTTAGGGTAGTGTATTTATATAGTCCTAACTAAGTGGGTTTAAATTTTTTTGTTGGATTGGGCCTGGACAGCTAGGCCTAGAACTTGGGGGACCTGAACCATGCGCGCAGCCCAGAGTGTGCCTTGCTAGTCCAGGCCTATTTTGTCCCTGTTATTTATTTATTTATTAAGATAATAAAAAACAAGGTGATACCAAACACTAATAATTCTACACACCACATTAGGAGGGGAAAAAAAATCACAAATGCAGTCACTTAAATATATATATGCTGGAGAAATTTTATAATATTCGAGGAGTAATTAAGTAACTAATAACATGTATATTAATTGCTTAATGAAGCCGCTTCATAAAGAGGATAGGCACAAAAAAAAAAAAAAAAGAGAGAGAAATAAGATGGAAAAAATTTAAGAAAAAAAAATTAAACAAATGTGAAAATTTTTTTATCATTTTTAATGAATTCAAATATAATTCTTTTTTTTTTTTATGTGCCTATCTATTTTCTCAAAATTAAATTCATAAAATAACTGCTATATATGCTATTATTTACTATACAGTATTATAAAATTTCTCATTAAGCTAGTATTATGAAATCCCCCTCATCCATCACAGTTGGGTGGTGGAAAAATAAATGAAGTTGAATTGGGATTAATTTCTTTATAATTAGAAATTGAATAGGATTAATTTCAATGTAATTGGATGGAGAACTTTCCTTCCAAATTATTTTGTCTTTAACGGCATAGAACCCGTCATTTTATTGGTTTTCTGAAGCCAAAGATACCATTATCCTTGAGGCTGAAATATTGAATACTTGCCGATTGTCATGTAGTTCATGCTCAGGTAAATTAATATTTTTCTTTCTGTTTCTGAGAAGCTAGATCCTAACCATCAGACACCCTACATGAAAATCTATTATATAATATTAGGCTCAGATCTTACTAAATTACAAGGTATAAAGCAACTATTTTAGTTTTTAGAACTTTTATTTTTCTGGTCGACGAACAGCGAAGCCTATCCAAGGTTTCTCTCAAGGCTTCACAATCATTAGAAGAAATTGTCTTTGTTAGTATTTGTATTTTGCTCGTTCGGACGGAATGAAGCTTTTCCAAGGCTTCCGTCAAATCTCCAACACCATTGGGATGGGCAGTTCGGGTACTTTAGCTTCTTCCTAGATTATTGATTTATTATTATCTTTTTTTTTTTTTTTTTTACCTAAACGTACGAAATTTTTACTCCTACATGACAAGAAAAATAGAAATTTGCAGAAGGGGCCAGTTGCAAAGCACCATCAATCTCTCACAAGATACTTGATATATCTACAAGCGTCAATCCAAAATCTTCGAAAACCCGACATATCTTGCAGATGCATGAAAAAAAAAAAAAAACCATAATTACAAAGAAAGCAATGAAAATTAAGGTATTCATTATTTATTTACTGTATATTGTGACTCATGCGAACTGTGAATCAAGACTCGTTCCAACTGTGCTGCTTATTTTGTTGCTTCTCAACCGTTGGTTCATTCTTACAAGTGATGTGTTTTGTTCCTAAGCATTAGATAGGTAAGCTATAGCTAAATTTTTTTTAAGAATTAATTAATCCTTTGGGTGGTTTTTATTATTATGCAAGTTGTTGGTTTTTCAATTTTTTATTTAATTGCTTTTATGCCATTAACAAGTTGTTTCATATTATTTTGTCCCTCTTTGTTTATTCTTCTTTTTCTTGCCTTTACGCCTTTTTTGTCCATTTTGTTTTTTTGTTTTTTTTTTGCGTGTTTACGAGAGCATTTAATGCTCCACATTAATGGCCTTTCACTTCTTTTTTCTGGACAATGCATGCACTACTCTTTCACCTTACTTCTCTTATTGTTCATTGCATTTTTTTCCTTTGATTTAATATTTCTTTTTTCTTGTAATTAGGTGTAAAAATTATAAAAAACACGTCCTTATTTTTTGAGGGTTTTTTTTTTTTTTTGATGAAATGCATATAGCATATATATCATATCATATCATATTACTTTTATTGTTTAAAATTTATTTCTTTAATTTATTGTTTTTATCAAAATTCTTATCAAATTAATTTTTTATTTTTTGATATAATTTTATTTATTGATAAATATAGTTATTATAATTTTATATATGGATTTTGAAAAACAAAACAAGAAAAAAAATTTCATTTCTAATTTCAAAATAATCCTTTTTCTATTTAATTTCTTTTTCTGTTTGATGTTTTTCTAATTTAATTTCTCAATGGGTTATGCTCGAGGTCACTTATGAGCTGGACTTTACCATACATCAAACAAATATCTCCCTTCGACTTATGAGGAAAAAATCTCAACTCATTATCTAGAGTTCACGTCGACCACACTAGCACATAATTTATTAATCCATTATTCTCACATATTATCAATTTTTTTAACATATCGACAAACTATTTATTTAGGAGAATTACTTTGACTCTCGACCTAATCCATTATTCTCACATATTATCAATTTTTTTTAACATATCGACAAACTATTTATTTAGGAGAATTATTCTCAACTTCTTAAATTGTTTCTCCATTAGCTTATAAAACTAATGGCATCACCAACCATTAAACTTTGACTCCCGACCCAATCCATTATTCTCACATATTATCAATTTTTTTTAACATATCAGCAAACTATTTATTTAGGAGAATTATTCTCAACTTCTTAAATTGTTTCTCCATTAGCTCATAAAACTAATGGTATCACCAACCATTAAACTTTGACTCCCGACCCAATCATAAGTTAGAATATTACGAACACTATTTAGTTTTCTCTCGTCCATCAATAATAACATTATTAGAAATAAATATATATATATATATATATATTGTAAAAAAAGTACTCGATAAGTATACTACTCATTTGAATCTACGAAGTAGAGGGTCATTCTCTCTTTGCTCAACACTCTCTATGCTCGTATCATCGTCATCACTAATTTTTTACTCAATATCAATTTCATGTTCTTTATTCAGCACTCCTTATTATGTGGTAATTTTCTTGATAAAAGTAACATACTTCTTTACCAATATTTTTTAATCAATTGAGCTTGTCGTCTAGGCCACAACTTTAGAGAAGTTTTATATCTAATTGCACTATTTTCCAAGTTTGATCAACTACACTTTTATCCTATATAGTTTATCACAAATATTATTTCTAATAACAACCATTAACCCCTTGGTGAGTTTGTATTTTCCACTACTAAATGATTATATTATCCGAAAATATCTAAAGCTTGAGTAAAAATAAGATTCATGTGCAAATTTAATACTTGTAACACGTCCTTTAAAAGTAGTATATAATATATACATATCTTTATATACACATCACCAACTTCTAGAACACTAACATTACTAACATTGCTTATTTTTACCTTACTTGAATTCTATTACTTTGTACATATTAAATAAATTCTTCCTAAAAATAACATGATATGTAACCGTTGAGTTAGCAACTCATTTAACAAAAAGATCTACAATATCACACTTATTCACTCTATGAGAACACTCTGTCACATTCTAATATGAAGTTAGTACTCGTAGTGGTGTTCTCATTATCTTCTTTTGGTTCTTCAAATCTTCTTGTTTTTTTTTTTTATGCCTTGATTTTTTTTTTTTTTATGTGAGCATCTCTTTCATAATAATAATATTTAAAACTACCATTAGTTCATATATATCTCTAAATTTATTGTGCCTACTAAATTTCTTATTTCTACTACTTTTCATGTTCTTTGTTATAAAAGTTTATGCATCATCAACTATCACTTTGCTTCGTTTTTTTCTATTAAACAAGCTATGTTTAAACATGAATAACGACAAAATACCATTTGGAATAGAATTATCAAGTGTCTTAGATAAAGTCTCCCAACTATGTGGCAAAGTTTCCAATAGCAATAATGCTTGAAATTCATCATCTACCACTATTTTCATAATTATTGTTAAATATGTCTTGAATTTTTTGACGCATCAACTCATTTAGTTATTGCCTAGTTTGACATATCTTTTTAGTTCATTAGGGCTTCTTTTATGATCGAGGCATTTAAACTTCTTATTGTTCTCTTTTTGTATCATGAGAAAAAGTAGAGACTTAGTTTTGAGGCACCCTATAAGGTGCTTTTATATTCTCTCTTTTATTATTTAGTGAAAACTTGTCTTCTTGTTTGTCGATGTAGATTGTTTTGATGGAACCATGTAAATATTTATCTTAATTATTATTTTTTTAAAAATTTATTTGGCGTTCTATTACTTATTTATTTTGTTATTTTCTACACAAACCGATATCGAGCCTTATTTTGAATTCTAGGGATTTTTTTATTCATGATGGCAGCATTGAAATTTAAGTTTAATCTTTTTGATGGTTAGAATAACTTTAGTCAATGGAGGATAAGATGAAGGCTTTGTTACAACATGAAAGAAGGTATATCTATTTAGGAATACCTAGATGAGTTTAATAAAATTATTATAGATAAGAAAAATCTAGAAATTAAAGATTAAGCCCTTATTGTACTATGTTCATCATGTCTGCTTTGTATGAGAATTTTATAAATTCAATATTATATGAAAACAAGTCTATACTTTTGAGGATGTTAAGGTCTTTTGAATTCTGCTAAGTTGAAAAATAAGTTGAATGACAAAGCTATGGAGAGTGAGGCTAATGGTTTCCTAGTTAGAGATAGTTCAAGAGATAAGAGGGTTATAGATAGTTCGAAAGTTAAAAGGATTATAGAGGAAAATCTAAAAATTGTTCGAAGTTCAAACCGAGTCTTGGATAAGAAAAATATTGAGTGCTACTATTGTCATAAGAAAGAGCATTACAAATTAGATTACTCTTTTTTAAGAAGAGAAAGAAACATGGTCAAAATTTTGATTCCGCTAATATGGCAAAGGTTAATAAAGTTGATGTCATCAAAAATATTCTTATTGGATGTCCTTTAGATGGCTGTCGGGATCAAGAATGAATTATGGATATAGGTGTATCTTATCATATATGTCCAAATAAAAATCAATCGACCACTTATAACTCTATAAGTAGTGGTTCATTTTTTGTAGGCAATAATACAATTCGTAAAATGGTTGGCATTAGTATGGTTCGCATTAGATACCATGATAAGATAGTGAAGACTTTGACGGATATGAGACATATGCTAGACTTAAAGAAGAATCTTATTTCTTTAAGCAGTCTTGATTCCATCGGATTCATGTACACTAATGAGGATAAAACTCTTAAGCTTTCTAAGGGTTCATTGGTTGTGATAAAAGGTAGTAAGGTAAATAGTTTCTATATTCTACAAGGTAGCATAGTGACAAATTTTACAAGCATGTCTTCTTTTTATTTGGATAGAGACACGACTCAATTATGACATATTCATTTGGGCCACATGAGTAAGAGAGGGATGTCCATTATAAGTAAATATAGTTTACTATGTGGTGATCATATGACATCATTTAACTTCGTGAGCATTGTGTCTTTAGAAAAAAACTAGAGTGAAGTTCTCTATTAGCACTCATTCAAAAAAGGACACACTTGATTACATTTACTTAGATTTATAGGAACCGACTCGGGTTCCATCCAAAAGTAGTGTACTTTATTTTTTGATGTTTATAGATGATTACTTCTAGAAGGTCTAGGTTTATTTTCTTAAATATAAGAGTGATGTTTTTAAAACTTTCAAAAAATAAAAAGTTTTAGTTGAGAACCAAATAAAGAAGAGATTAAACATCTTCAAATAGATAATGACCTAGAACTTTGTGGTAATTTTAACAAGTTCTATACAACCTCAAAGAACATTTAGCATTGCACGATCGGATACTCTCCTCAATAAAATAGGGGTGGCAGAGCTTATGAATAGGAATTTAGTGGAGAGAACTAGATGTATACTCTTAAATTCTACATTAGAAAAATGACTTTTAGGTCGAAGTAGTTAATATAACTTATTATCTTATGAACCACTCTCCCTCTACTCGTCATTAAGTGTAAGACTTTAAATGAGGTATGGTCGGGAAAACTTAGTGATTATTCAAATTTAAAAATATGTAGAAGCTCTACTTATTATGATGTTAAAAATGATAAGCTTGAACCTAGAGCAAAAAAATACATATTTGTTGGTTATGCTTGATGAAGAGAAAACTTATCATTTATAATGCCTTGAGTCTAGCTCGTCTAAATTCACTATTAGTAGCAATGTTAGTTTTAATGAAAAATCTATGTTTGATCAAGAAAAGGATTCTTCTTATAGAAAAAAAGATGAGAAAGTCATGAATAAGGTGGAGTTTCGGGTAGAGCTTAATAGAAAAAATTTTCAAAAATCATCTCTAAATGTTTCTTCTATGGTTGCAAATGAGCAACTAGATTTAAATATGGATGATAAGGCCATAAATCTAAGAAGCCTTATTCAATAGCTACAAACAAAGAGGGAAAACATATTAAACCTTCTAAAAAATATGGTTATGCTAAACTAATGGCTTATGCCCTCATGAAAGTCGTGAATATGGGTATTTAGGAGCTTTCTACCTATTCATAAGTCGTCACTTATGGTAAATTTGGTCAATGGGCCATTTTTATGATAGAAGAACTTGAGTCACTCTAAAAAAATCAAATTTGGGATTGGTGAAACTACCTAAGGATAATAGGATCATTGAAAGTAAATGGGTTTTTAAGAAAAATAAAGGAATACTAGAGGTTGAAGATGCTAGATTCAAGGTATGTTTGGTGGCTAAAGATTATAATAAAAATGGAGATAATTGACTATAATGAAGTATTTTCTCTAGTTGTGAAACATACCACTATTTGTGTGTTGCTTGCCATAGTTATGCAATTTTATTTGTGACTTGAGTAACTTGATGTAAAAAAAGCTTTTTTGTACGATGAGCTTGAGAAAACTATCTTTATGTCTCAACTAAAGAGATATTCTATGAAAGAAAAAGAAGACTATGTTTACAAATTGAAGAAATCTTTGTATAGCTTAAAACAATCTCCATGATAGTGGTATAAGAGATTTGATAGTTTTATTCTTAGTAATGAATATTTGAGGTTTACTTATAGTAATGAATATTTAAGGTTTACTTATGATAGTTTTGAGTACGATAAGTAATTAAAAGTGATTTTTTTTATGTGGATAACATGCTTGTTATTGCTAAGAATATGTCAAAAATTCAAGTTCGAAGAAAAAACCTTAGCAAAGAGTTTGAGATGAAAGATCTTGGTGCGTTGAAAAAGATCTTAGCGATGATAATTTAGAGAGACAGAAAGGCCAAAAAATTATATCTTTTTATAGAAGGGATATATTGAGAAAGTGCTTGAATGCTTTGATATGCAAAAGGCCAAACTCGTCGATACTTTTTTGGTAGTATTATATATGCTATGATTTATATCCATTTAGACATTGCCTATATAGTTAGTTTTATGAGCGAGATATGTAGCTCATCTAGAGAAGTTACATTAATAGAAAGTGAAATGGATTCTCAAGTATTTTAAAAGTACAACAAACTTGGGTTTAGTCTTTGACAAAGATAATGCTTCAAGAACCTCAATTGTAGGCTTTGTAGATTCCGACTATTTAGATGATATCAATAAAAATGAAATCTTTGATGTGGTATATCTTTTCATTTTCTAGTTCTATTATTAGTTAGAGATCGATATTACAATCAATTGTCTCTTTGTCTACTGCCAAAATAGAGTATATGGTAGTAGTTGAAGCGATGAAAAGGTTATTTGGTTGGAAAACTTTATGGAGGAGCTTGGGCTTCAACAAGAAGCAAATTTATTTTTCTTTTATGACAACCAAAGTGAAATACACTTGAAAAAAAATTAAGTACATCGGAAAAGGACCAAGCACATCGACATCATGTATATATCATTTCATTTATGAGGTAGTTTTTGAGAGAAATACTATGGTGAAAAAGGTTAATACCGTAGATAATTCAGTTGATATGTTAACTAAATCTATTTTAGCCAATAATATCAAGTATCGCTTGGATTTGCATGACATTCAAAATTGATTGGTGGCAAGAGATAAGTTCACTAGCTTCAATTTTAAAGTTGACGGTTTCTCTTTTTACATTTCTTATTTGTTTCATCGAATTAGCTCACGTAAGTTTAGAGACGTGTCTTGAGAGATTGGTCAATTTCTTGAAGGTTTGAGAAATTCAAGCTAAGATGGAGATTGTTAAATATGTCTTGAATTTTATAATGGATCAACTTGTTTAGTTATGGCCCAGTTTGAAATTTTTTATCCCATTAGGGTCTCTTTTATGATTGAGGTATTTAAACCTCTTATTGTTCTTTTTTTATATCAAGAGAAAAAGTAGAGACTTAGTTTTGAGCCAATCTATAAGGTGCTCTTGTATTCTCTCTTTTATGATTTAATGAAAATTTCTCTTCTCGTCCGTGGATGTAGATCACTTTGATTAAACATATAAATCTTTGTCTTGATTTTTTTTTTTTAATTTATTTGATTTGCCATTATTTGTTTATTCCGCTATTTGCTACAATAGTTATCAACTAATTAATCAAATCCTAAAAGTCACTCAAGTGTTTAGTAACAAACCTTTCATCTCCGTATTTCAAATTCATAAACTTTCTAAGCAAAGAAGCATTATTACATAGAATCATTCTTTCGTACACTCTTTAATTTTTTTTTTTTTTTATAGTTCTTGGACATTTGTCTCTTTAGATACATAGTAAAACACATTATTACCCACCAACTATTTGATACACTACACTAAAATGGGTTATTGTAGGTGGTTTTTTTTTGTCTTATAAAGACGATTATAACCACCTACAATGCCATCATCTCTAAGTTACGGAGGCAATTTTTCCAACTGCTAAGGAATTCGAGGCGATTAGAATCGGCTATAAATATTTTTTAGACAGTTAAAACCGCCTATAAAATATGGACTATGTCATGCTTTATTTTTAAAAATGGCATATATACGACGGTTGGTAACTCGTCTCTAAGTTCTAAAATTTTTTTATAAGTTAATAAGAAATTATTGAGGTCCGGTAAAACCGCCTCTAACTTTGCAATTATATCAAGGCAATTGTGTTATCACTCGTAAAGTTTCAATTAGTTTTATTTAACTTTCAAATTTAATAATGAACTAAAAAAAATAAAACAAACAAATGACATATTGTTGAATACAAATAAAAGATTAAACTTAAGTATTGAACACTTGTTCAAAATAGCTAAACAAAGTTCCTAATACATATCAAAATAGGTAGCTAATGTTCATAAAAAGCAACCCTCACACTTTTATATAAAAAAAGAAACAATTAGCCTTTTTATTTTTTTTCGATCATCATTAAGAGAACTAAAAAACCCACTATTTTAAATCCAGCTATTTACATAAGATTGCATAATCAAATACGGTAAGAAGATATGCCTCGGCGTAGCCATTAGTATTCTAGTAAACTTTATAAACGACCGACTAGGTTGATAAGGCACCCCTTTTTGCACGTCCTTGAGCTAGTCCTATTAAACTTGCATTCTCCAATCCTTGAGCTAGTCCCATAAAACTTGTATTTTACAATAAACTGCCAACTGGAATAGATGAAGTCTAGGTGTCATGACCCCTAGCATCTCGAGGAGATGAGAACTCAAACCCATCACTTGTATTTTAATTTCCAAATTCAGCTTCATTACCTTTAATATACTAGCGACACTAATAATTTTACTTGTCCAAAGTATCCAAGCGAGTAAGCATCGGTTTAATTGATGTTGCAACCTCATTAAAGGGCAATTAATAAGTAGAACTAAAGGAACTTGGCAACTACGAAGTCATTTCTTAAAGTTTAATTCCTCTTCAATTAGTGGTAATTATATCATTGGAGCGAGACCCATCATGTATTCTTATGACTAGAATTTTAGATCACTCAAAAGTAGGAACTAAATATTGACATGTCTAAAATTATCAAATCCGTTTAAAAGTATAGTGAATCCTAGATTTTTTTTAAAAAAAGAGCTCTAACCTATTACAAATGTGAGCGATTAAATCTTTCTCCTTCATGGTATATCCCTCTCCAATGAGATGGCATCTCTTCAATATCCTCATCTCTAGAGCTTTTTGACTCTAGCCATATACTTATGCAATAAGAAAGCAATACCAAAAGTTAAGTAAATTGTCTAAACTAACAACAACGTTTTCATCTTGCCATTGACACGTGTCCATGGCACCAAAAATGGAACCAACCCCGGAAAGTACCTTTGAAAGCATTCCATCCATAATTTAAGGCTTGAAGTGTTGGAAATCTCATCTCCTAGTTGTATGAGAACAAAGAAATCTATTCCAAACAACACCAACAACTCTAGGAAAATCATGTGTTGGTGCATCAACAAAGAAAGAATTAATTAGATGGCTTTGTTATAATTAAAAAATTAGGCTAGGAAAATAGATTTCAAAGTTCACCAACATTGTAACACCAGCGAATAAGCTTCGCTTAGGATTAGGTTAACATTACAACAAATCCTAAAAATCCATGCTTGTAGTTATTCATGATTGATTCCTCTGCTTGCTTCTTTATTGTCAAAATCATACTAGAAGATGCTTTCTCTCTATTGCTTAATCAAACCTCACGGATATTCAAAGATAAAAATGATAAAACAAATTCTATGTATCTAAATTCTAAAATTACATAAAGCAAAATCAAAGAAAGCCGGAGCATACAAAATATTCAATGGCTCTATGATCGTAGCGAGAAAGATAAAAACTAAACATGTTTAAGATAAAATCAATAGTTTAAAAAATGAAAATGAAGATTATGAAGTGTTAGAAATAAAACCTTCCAATAATATAAAAAAGAAGCACATGATGTGACTCTTCAACTAGCTCGAGCTTGTCATGGAGTTTGTCTACCATATACACAATGTAAACTTATCAAGAGTAAAAAATATTTTCTAGCGCATCTTTGAGTGAAAAAAAGTGGAGGCAAAAGCATCATCACATCTTTTGGACCTAAATCCGATCAGATTTTCTACAAAATCAAACAATAAAAATTTACTAAACAAAATTTTTTCAGCTATAGATATATTACTTTCAAAATGTGATTCCTCCATCTCATTACAATTCTTTCTTTTCTTCCTAGCTATATTAGCATGAACTGAAACAACATGCTAGTAGTCTACCATTCTTAAAAAAAAATTCCTAAAGCCAAAGAAACCCAAATAAATAATCAAACTTTATTCCTTATTCAATAAAAAACGAGAAAGAAGACAGTTCCATACTAACCCTTAAAGTAATATGCCTCCGGTATTCTAGCAATAATATCAACATAAAACTCATATGGTTCTTGCTTTGCATTATTAATGGGACTTGACTTCTTCTTTTTAGATATTTTCAATAACATACTATGACCATAGCAAAGCTTTCCTAACATAGGATGTGAGTATGGATTCTTATGGTGAAAATACGGTTCCAACTTATTAGATCGTGAACTACGAGCCTAAAATGCCAAATTCATAGCATTAACCATTAAAATTAATCACAAATAACACAAAGAAAACTTGAGAGTAAAGGGTTGTAAAAGGATTTGGAGTTTTTTTTTTTGTTGAAGTACCTTGAGAATTGATTTAGTCCCTCTAAGAGTTTGGATAGCTCGAGATATTAAAGAAGGATAACCTAGATAATGAACCGCAAAACCCTCATTACTTGGTATCAATCCACTTACTTTCCCTTCGTTATCACTCCCATTCGTCTTCTTCTTTTATTAGTCCCATGAAAGAAACAAATTGATACACACAAATGAACTAAAGTAGAGAAACTCACATTGTTTTTAGCAAGAATTAAATAAAATTGAAATACCCTATTCAAAGAAATGGTAAAAAACACAAAAATCTAAAATCAAGAAATCTTAACCTCTAAACAAAAGTCAAATACTTAATCCTCAAAAGCCCTAAAATATAGAACTAGAATAGATAACTAAAAACCTCAAAACCCCAATTCAAAACAAAAATCTATTAAACAAAAGATCCTCTTTTTGTTGCTTACCCGAATTTTGCTATGGTACCCAACAATCTTGTCAACATAAAGCAATCTAGCATCACACTTTTCATAAGCTAATATTGTGTGGTAGGAAATCGTTAGTTACAAAGGATTCGGTCATGCCTAGTTAAATAGAAAGGGAGGAGAAAAAAACCCGAAGAGAAAAATAATGAAGCATTTCCTCCTTTTTGGAACCTAAAATAGAAAGATAAAAAAAGAAGAAGAGCGAGTGCCCTGGATGCTTAAAACATAGGGTGGGGTAGTTTTATCAACCGCCTCATATTTTTTTTGTTATAGTGTTGGTAAGTTAAAAACTATTAAATTTTGAGGCGGTTTTCTTAACCGCCACAAACATTATGCCTCTATTGTCTTTTTTTTTTTTTTTTTGTTGGTGTAGTGATAGCTTTAATAGTTTTTCTATACTCTTTTTTCTAAGCATAATTAATTTTAGCAGTTGTCTTGGCTTTACCTAATTTAATCAAATCAAACAAATCAAGGTAATAAAGTATATCCTCTTTTCTCGGCTTCCAAATCGAATAAGTCAAAGTTTTCGGTATGATTATAGTTTTTGAATAATTCTACTTCATCTAATTTACTCAAATATTCCGACTAGATCTAATATCATTGTTTTCTTAAGCGCCACAAACATTACGCACTCTACAGTCTTTTTTTTTTTTTTTTTTTGGTGTAGTGATAGCTTTAATAGTTTTTCTACACTATTTTTTCTAAGCATAATTAGTTTTAGCAGTTGTCTTGGCTTTACCTAGTTCAATCAAATCAAACAAATCAAGGTAATAAAGTACATCCTCTTTTCTCGGCATCCAACTCGAATAATTCAAGGTCTTCAAAGTCTTCGGTATGATTATAGTTTTTGAATAATTTTACTTCATCTAATTTACTCAAATATTCCAACTAGATCTAATATCACTATTGAAATTTAATCTCACTCTGTGTAAATTAGATTTTGTGAAAAAAATAATCAAGTCAAATATACATAATAATCAAGAGTACAAAATAAATCAATCATAAGAGCACAACCATAGTAACCCTAAATTTATGTGAAAAACCTTCTTTATCGGAGGAAGAAAAACCACGAGACCAACTCGAAATAATTCATTATAAAAAAAAAGTTATACAATTACTCAAGTTTCTCTGTGAGCTTGAAAAGCAAAAATATTGGTAGTAACACAAGTTATCTATCTAGCTAAATTTTTCTCATCATGAAAGCTTATAATATGCAAAATCCTTGTGTTTTTGTAAAGTCTAATACTATATGAGATTACCATCTTGAACATTGCAATTTCTCTCGCTTTTAGTATCCGGAAATCAATGCTAGAGAAAGCTTCAATATTTTATGCACATACATCCTTACTTTTTTTCCTATAGAATTCATCAAAAAAATAAGAAAAATCCTTGTTTTATTTTCTTCTCTCTAATTACTCTCTTTGGCAACCGGCATAAAGAAGATAAACTTTTTCTTTTATATGCATGCCTCGGCAATAAGAAATAAGACTTTTCTTTCTAGTTTCACAATAGTTATTTTTTTTTATTTAAACTCTTTTCATGTTTAATTATTTTTCTTTTTAATTTCTTAATGAGTTATGCTAAGATCACTCATGAGATAAACCTTAAGCATACATCTAACAAAGTTCATTTCCCTCTCGGGATCAAATTGTTGATGTTCTTACCAAACTTTTGCTACTCATGGATTTCTTTTATTTATTGTGGAGTTTTGTGTGAGTTTTTTTTTATCCTTCTTAGCTCGAAAAAGGGTATTAATTCATAAGTATTTTTTTATACTATATATTGTAATTTATTATATGGTTGTTTATTTTCCCTCTATAGACAATGTAGTATTATTTTCTATATTGTACAAATTTTTTCTATAACAATTTAAAAAGCAATACAATCATAATGATAAATTTATATATTTTTTTCCATCAATTCTTTGCAACTGTCTTATCCTAAATGTACAACTGTATATTTTCTGTCGTGATATGGTCTACGGGGCTAAGACTCAACTTCCAAAGAACAATTCCATGCTTACATCGTCTGAACAAAGAAAATAACTTTTGAATTGCCTGACCAATATTTGAAACGTAAAAACAATCTTTTAATATTGTTGGGACGCCCAGCTAGCCTTTTATAGATAGTAGTATAGATTACAGTAGCGAACCTTGATAAACAAAGAGAAATAACTATTGATGATCTGCTAATTAATCAAGTTTTATTCGTAGACTCTAGATTTCATGATCACTAGCTTGTTCCTTTATGCACCTTTGCCCATCACAGCATAGGCCTTAGGCACAAGGCAAAGAGGATCCCTCTTGTGCGTAGTAATGCCGGGTAGGACATTATCAATGTCTATATCTTCCCTCTTCATCCCAGCCGGCATTTCCCAATCAAATTTTTGAAGAAGATTAGAAAGTGAAAGCTCCACAGTGGCAATTCCCATATACATACCAGGACAAATTCTTCGGCCAGCACCAAATGGTATTAGCTCAAAATCTTGTCCTTTTAAGTCAATATGGCTGCCCAAGAATCTATCAGGATTGAATTGATTTGGGTTTTCCCAAGCTTCTTGGTCCCTTCCGACTGCCCATGCATTCACATAAACCAAGGTCTTCGCAGGAATTTCGTACCCACCTATGTTGCACTTCTCAGTCGTTTCTCTCGGGACTAGTAGTGGTACTGTTGGTTGCAATCTCATGGTCTCTTTAACCACAGCTTTAAGGTAAGATAATTGTTGAAGATCATCTTCATTAACAAAACCTTTATTTCCTATTGCATTCCGAACTTCTTCTTGAGCTTTTCTCATTGCTTCAGGATTCTTCATTAGAAAGCACATCGCCCAAATAACAGTAGCAGCACCTGTATCTGTTCCAGCCACTAATACGTTCTGCAATGAAGACAAAACAAAATGCATTGCATTTGAAACCACTAATTCCCACTCAAGTTAGATGAAATCTAATAATAGAAATGAGGGTACCATTAAAATGGCTTTGATGTGATCGAACGTTAGTTGAACTTTAAAAGTGCGATCCTTGTATATTTGAAGCAAAACATCAAGTATGTCCTCATGCTCGGGCTTCGGTCGGTTTGGATCCAGATGCTCATCAATGATTGCTTGGTATAAAGCATCAAATTCTTCGAAATTATTTTCGAGACGACGAGCTAGTCCAGTGAGTCTATCAACCCATCCCATCCATGGAATATAGTCTGAAAGGAAAAAGATTGCAAACAGGGCCTGGGTTTCATTAAGCAACTCCTGGAACTTACTTTTTTCACTTCCTTCGTCCTCGTACCTTTTTCCAAAGCCAATTCTACATATTGTTGTGCTTGTAAGAGACATCATAGCTTCAGTCAAGTTGAAGGGTTTAGAAACCAGAGCTGAAATGGATATTTTTTCAATCATATGTGAAACTTCTTCTTCTCTAATGGGACTGAAACTTTGCACTCGAATTGAGTTGAATAGATGAACTACGCATATCTTTCTCATCTCTCTCCAATAAGAACCATATGGTGAAAAAGCCAAGTCTAAGCAATTGTAGGACAGTTTTTGCTGGCCAGTCAACACAGGCCTGCTACAAAATTCAATATCATGGGTTTTCAATATCTCTTTAGCCATTTTGGCTGAAGAAGCTACTAGGGTTAGCTTACAACCTAGCCTCAAGGACAGGAGGGGCCCATATTTTTTAGAGAGTTGCCATAAATGCTTTTGAAGGTTGGTGCTATCAAGCTGGTGCAAGTTACCTATCAAGGGAAGACCTTTGGGGCCAGGAGGGAGACGAGCAGTTTTAGTGGTTGTGTTTTTCTTTAGAAGAAACAGTAGAAAGATGGGGAGGGAGAGAATTACAAGGAAGAACAGTGAAGCCATGATGATCTGTGTATAGATGGAGCTGCTGTCAATCACAATGGGAGAAGCTTCTCTATAAATGGTAGTAAAGGTTATGATAACAGGTATAAAAATCTAAATTAATCTTTTATTATTTTATTAGATATATAAAATCGAGAGAGTTAATTAAAACGTTTTTAACATTAAAAAAACTCGAATAAAAAACTATTTATTTTAACAATTAAAATTGTTTTTATTCAACTTCATTCTTCATAAATTATAATAACTTAGTAGAAAAAGCCCTGAATAGATTACGGTAACTGACGGTAACTAGAAGTTAAGGAAGAAAAGCAATCATCATTGTGTACCAGACTTTGAACCCCCAGACCATTAGATGAGAATCTTTCAGTCTCGTCCATTCAAAAAAAAAAAAAAAACAAAAAAACAAGAAAACCACAATAATTATAGACATGTAGCGAGTTAAAGGTTTGCAAAATCAACAAAAAAAACATTTAAATAGAGAAAAGAATCTTTAAATTTCCAAAATCAACAACGATGTGCAATCAATTAATGTTAAAAATTTGCAAAATCCACGATTAAGCCAAAATTTCTCTTATTTTTTTCACAATCACCATATATTCAATATTCAATATTAAATATGATTGTTGATTTTTTCAAGTCTTTAACTTGAATATTAAATGGTGATTCTCTTGTTTATTTCACAAGAATCATATATTCAATTTTTCAAAACTTTACTAATCTTTCAAATTAAATACCTTACTAATATTAAATGGGGTTTATGGTAAAAATAATCTTCAAACTATTGGATTATAGTAATTTAAAATTGATATTATCAATTGGAATTATTTGAAGCATAAACTATTATTTTTGGACAAATATCATCTTTCTTTAATGATCAAAATGTTAATTGTTAAATGAAATATAATTTATTGGTAGAATTTACTTTAAAAATAACAAAGTTATGACAAAATAAGTTATATACTATCAATTTAAATTATATAAACCTCAAATTATTAATTTTTAAATTTTTTTAATTCTTTATTATGATATCATTTTACCGCATTTTAGATTCTCTTATTTCTTTTGGCACATGTCCATATATCAGTACGGTGATTCTCTTGTTTATTTAATTGCATTGATCGTGAGATGGAAAGATGCTCATCAGCGGTGGGAGTGGCAGCGGCATTTACGAGAAGTGGCAGCATTGTAAAGTAACGGTATCTTTAAACATTTTGTTCCTATACCTTCAATAATTTGAAAAATATTTCTTGCCTCTAAGATCTTTCGAGGGTTAATATCATTTTTCGTCCTTGAGGTATCGTAATTTTAGCACATCAAACTTAATGGTTTCAAAAAATGTAAATGAGTCCTTAGACTTTTAGTTCAGTTCCCATGTTAGGTTTAGACTTAAAATTTGGATTAAATTGGTTTGCAACATATGTCAGAACTCTCTTCTGCGTACCATATTGAACACGTGGCACACTCCTACGATCCACAAGATAAATAAAATCAATATCTGTTAATCACAATACTAATTCACAAAACGAAAGAAATAAAATTAACAAAGTTATTAAAAAATAAAATAAAAGAAAGAAATACCAATATGCAAAATCTCATTATGAATTACTCGTATGTTAGATGCAAATATATATGTTCTTTTTTTTCAATGCTAATATATTTTATTTTTTATTTAATGTACGAGGTGAAAAAAGGATTCATGAAAATAACTTTTTTTTTTATTTTAGTAGTTGAGGTGAAAAAAAAAACAAAAAAAATGATTTTTCCCTTTTTTCCACCTTGTGAACTATATAAAAATACAAATAAAAATTACTGTAATTAATTAAAAAGTATATCCATTAACAATTTTTAATGGAATTTTTTTTTTTACAATTTGCTTTTCAATTAGTGGGTCATTAGTGTAATTAACTTCATTTAGTTTTGTTGCCAATGGAAATGTGATACATGTGCAATTGGTGTCCTCTAGAATTTCGACGTTTGCTGAACAATTTTCGCTTGAAACCTAACCTCGCGGACAGTAGTGCTAGTAGCCTATCGAGGGTCCCTTGGGGCAAGTAGGAAAACGAGCTGTATTAGTGTTTCCGTTTTTCTTGAGAATAAACAAGAAAAAGATGGGGAGGAAGAGAATCAGGAAGATGAGTAAAGCCCCTATATGATCTATGCATAAATAGACCAAAGGTTTTTTTACGAAATATAATCTCTATAGATGGATTTCTTCCTAATAACATAATAACAACTTGGAACATTTGTTTCTGTACGTACAAACTAATTTGAAAGATACTTCTTGGCTATAAGGTATTTGAGCAATCAATGACATAAGAAGTGATGCCAACAATTTTAAACATACTTCTTGGCAATGATCAAAATTTCCTGTAATAGTGATTGTCTGGACGTTACTTTGTATTCGTATTCTTTGGGTAGATCAACCATGTGTCTATATTGAGATTGCAGATCTTATTGAGATTGGAAAGTAGGAGCGAAAAAACCTTCATCAGCCATGTGATTGTTACATTAGGAGCGAAAAAACCTTCATCAGCCATGTGTCTATATTGAGATTGCAGATCTTATTCCAAAAAAAAAAAAAAAAAAAAAAAAAAAATGCCTGGCGTACAAGAGAAAAAACAAAATCAGGAGAAGATGATGAAACCTATTGCCGGATATGAATGTTTTACGAATTTCCTTCTAGATTAATTACAGCATAAAATATACAGCTTTGGCTGTAAATTAAAGAACATCAATAACTGCACTTGATCGAAAGAAAATCACAAAATCAGAGAGCATGGAAAGTAGAAGGTAGAAAATCATAAAATCAGATATGCTGTGTAACGAAGGTAGGGGCAAAAAAAAAAAAAAAAAAAAAAGAGAATCGTAAATTGAAAATTTGTAAACTGAAACGAAAATCCATCATCTGTGATCAAGTTCCTTCCTACAAACTGAAGTTGAAGTACCCCAAAGGCATAATCATCCATTCATACAATCTACCTCCAGCCTTAAATGCCATTTTTCACTTGTCACTTTATCAAATACGAATTTGATGGTATTCATTCCACAAATCTATTTTAGAAAACCAACCTGTACCTGTGAACAAATCCAGCATATCTTTAAGCCTAGGAATGGAAAATCTATACTTCAAAGTGATCTTTTTAACAGCCCTACTATCCACACATTGTTCAATAACCATCCTTTTTTTAGTATTAAGAGTGCAAGCACATCACATGGACTAAGACTAGGTCTAACCACTCTCTTTGTCAGAAGCTCTTTCACTTGCCTATTCAATTCAGTTTGCCCATTCATTCTATAATGTCCAAGATTAGGCGAAGCTCTCTTGGATTTGTCGAGTATACAATTGTGCGAAAGCCGTTTGATCGATGGATCAGTTGGTACACCGAATGGATGGTGCAATCACATCCGGACTACACTTATGATCTCCATAGCTTATTAGATTACCTTAATATGGTTTAGAAGTTTTTGAGAGTAGAGAGGGGAGAAGCTCAACACATGACCATAGAGTTTAAGTTTTTGTTCTATACAATAGATTGTACATGCAAGAGATATATTTATAGAAAATATTTCCTTATCCGATAGAGAGTTTGAACTCTCTACGGATAGCTCAAATATAATTTAAATATTAAATTTGAGTTTATCAACGGATAACTCATATCTATTTCTAGAAATATATACCATGTCCTATCGAATGGTCTAGCATGGGTAGACCAAATTAGGCTAACCGAGGCCTACATTCTAACACTCTCACTCGCACATGATGGTTACACATACACAATCACTTCAAGACTCTCAAAAGTACAATGTCACTAAGACACCTCACATTAGGTTCATACTAGTCTATAAGTTGTGTGACTAGCATACTAACGGACCTCGAGAACCTCATGCCACACATCTATTAGGAATATGTGATGGCTCTTTTCATAGAAAACACTATGTGGAGTAAGTATGCAAAATCTCGGACTCACCATATTGCATTAAGTATCACATGATCTTTATAAATAATACTATGTACTCATTGCTATATTTCGCTAACATAATTCCCCGACCAATGAATACACGTAAATGCAATATCAAAGTGGTCTTATCCTTCTTGCAAGAACTCTAATTTCTAGCTCAATCACTTTTCTAGATATGCTCCGTTAAGTCGAATCAATCATGACTTGTTGGCAACACACTAAGCTAACTAGCATAAAGTTAAAAGTTTGAAAACCAATCGAAAGTCAAAATTCAGATTTATTAACCTCGGGGTCCACACTAAAAAAGTAGAGATCAAAAATTTTCTTAACGTTGGTTGATTTTTAGCACAAACGGTATGAAACACTTGCTACGGTATTAACTCTTTTTCCTATTAAGCATTTATATATTCTTACAATGTAATACAAGTAATGATTTAGATATACTAAATGTCTAATTTGGATCCACTACTCTACTTTTATCAATAGGATCCTATATATATATACACACACACACACACACATGAGGTCACTTATGAACTCACTCTAACATAGAGTTAAAGTATTGATTGAATAGAAAGAGTTTCAAAAATTTTAAAAAGCTCAACTATTTCCCCAACTAATGAGGATGATTACCCGTGTGAGAAGACCAATCACTTAAAGTCTATCCAACATACATTAACTTAGTATAATTTATGTGTTATTAAAAGGAATTAAAATAAAACATGGACATGTTATGAAAATTTTTTGTCAAACGTATTCACTAAATCGAAAAATATGATTCAACAATGTAATACAAAATGACAACCTACGCATCCATAAAGAACTAACATGATTAACAAACACATCTTTACGTAGTGATTTTGTAGATGGATCAACTAACATCTCACATGTAGAAATATAATCCATGTTGACTTTCTTTCTTGCTACAATGTTGCTAACAAACTTATATTACTCAACTTTCATGGTGGAAAGCGCTATGAATGTTTGTTTCTTACTCGCTTTAAAAGATGACACCATTGTTAAGCAAGAAGACATAGTCCGAGGTCGATTTCCTCTCATCTAAATCACCTTCTCAATTAATATTTGCATAACCAAAAGTTACATTTCCTTTCCCTTACAAGCATAAAGAATAATCCATCATGACCTTCAAATATCTCATAATTTTCTTGACTACCTTCCAATGAGCCCGACTCGGGTTTGATTGATATCTACTTACCATCCCAACAACATTGTAAATATTAAGCCTAGTACATAACATAATGTACATCGGACTCCCAACTACATTGGCATAAGAAACCTTTTCCATTTGGTCCTTTTCTTTTGGAGTCTTGGGGTATGCTTTTAAACTTAAAAAATTTTACTATAGGAGTGTCTATAGGATTATAATTCTCCATATTAAATCATTCAAGGACTTTCTTAATGTATTATTCATATGAAAAAGCTAACAATCTCTTAAAACAACCCCTCTCAATTTTAATACCAAGAATATATGTAGCTTCTCCCATGTCTTTGATTTCAAAACTGTATGACAACCATCCTTTAACGGTTATTAGATACTCTATATCATTAGTAGTCGTTAGAATGTCATCTACATAAAGTGGTAACAATACAAATCTACCTTTGGACATTTTAACGTAAACATAATGGTCCTCATCCATCCGAACAAAGTCAAATGAGATAATGGCTTTATGGAACCTCAAGTACCTTGGTTTGGATGACTACTTAAGACCATATATTGATCTTATAAGCTTACACACTCTGTCTTTCGAGCCTTTTTAGACAAACCTTATAGGTTGTTTCATGTAAATTTCGTCCTCAAGTTCTCCATTGAAGAAAGTAGTCTTTACATCCATTTGATGTAATTCTAAATCCAGGCTTTCCATAATAGCTAGAATAAGGGAAATAGAGGAAAATCTCATAATAGGTGAAAAGGTTTCCTCATAGTCTATATCTTTCTACCGTGTATACCTTTTGGCCACAAGTTGAGCTTTTTATTGTTCAATGGTACCATCGGCTTTACGTTTGATTTTGAGAACATACTTGTTCCTAATGGCTTATTTTCCTTTGGGTAGATCAACCAATTCCTACACATTGTTTGATCTTATGGACTCTATTTTTTTTCCATTACCTTAAACTAGTGTTCCATTTCAAGAGACGACAAGACTTCATTGAAATTGTCGGTTCATCATCCTATAGTGGGGTAACCAAGAAACTTCTTCCTTTAACATGAACAAAATGAAGTCGGGGAATGTTTCCATGATTACTTCGATTAAATAAGAATCTTGAGAAATAAACTCATTGTCTCTCAAATTGCTCCCTCTCAAATCAGATTGCCCTAGGACAACTAAAGATGTGCTTGTCTAATGGTGTGATCAAGTCATCAAGATTTGCCATCTCAAAGAGCTACAAGTACTTATTTGTTTCTCCTTTGCTAGGAAACTGGTCCTCATGGAGTACAACATCCTTAGATTCAAATCCAGTGTGCCCTCAATCTTTGTATTGTCTAATGAACACATAACCTTTTAAATGATCCGGGTAATGAATGATAGTATATTTCTTGCTCCTTGGGCCTAATTTTCCATGCATATAAGATGTGTTATGCACATAATTCTACACATCCTCATGGCTTCGGGTTACTCAAATTAGGTTTTTGACCTATCCATAACTTATATAGAGTGGAGAGAACTTAGTTGGTGGGCTCACAATTCAAAATACAATTAAGAGAGCATCACTCCAAAAAGAAACAAGCAAATTGGCTTACGCCATCATAGACCTAAACATATAAAAAAGAACCCCATTTTTTCTTTTAGCTACACCATTCTACCGTGGTATGCAAGGAATAGTCAACTATATTGTTATCCTTTTTTCACCATATAAATGCTTCAACCGATCAGATAAATATTCACACATATAGTTAGTTCTCAAAACCTTGACCCTTTGGTTTAATTAATTCTCAATAAGGTTTACAAACCTTATAAAATAATCAAACACATCAAATTTATGATCTATTAAATACACATGATCAAAAAGAGTGTGATCATCAATAAATATGATGAAATAATTTGCCTCATGCCTTGCCCTTACATTCATTGGACTTTAACTCGTCCGAATGTATTAGGTGAAATGGAAACTCTACCCTAGTTCTTTTGCCAAATGGTTTTCTAGTCATCTTTCTAGCAAGGCAATGTTCACAAACATTGAGCTCGACTTTATCAAATGTGTTTAAAAATCCTTTTTTAGCTAATCGATCTAACCTTTGTTGACCAATATGGTCCAAAAGTTTGCTCCATAATCGTGCATCGTTAGAGGTAGGTGTATCATAAGAATAAACAATATCATTCTTAAAATTATTATAAATAATAATAACCAAACTATAAAATCATTTGTTAAAAAACCGAACCATAAAAAACGTTGTCCAAAAATAATTGACAACTAGTGCCATGAAATCATAATAGTTGTCATTAAGTTTAAGGTCCTTATTAAGCTTGATGACAATATTTATAGTTTTCGTCATGCCAAGAGATAATAGGATTACCTAGAAACAAATATTTTAGCACATTAATAATATGTCCATATGCACACATAAATGTAATAATGATAATCAAATATTAGAAACAAATGTAAAAGTTCACTATGTTCTTAATTAACACTTGTTAGCCTAGTATTCAATTATCATTAATTATTCATAAATAATATTGATTTTGTAATATCCTTGACCTAAAAACCTCCGTAAGTATAAATATGTTATATGAATAATTAATTTATTATTTAATATATGAATATTTATTTAAGGCATGAATTAATATTTTATGCTTGCATAGAAAATAAATTGATTCATGCAGAAATATTATGAGAGATTAATAAATTATTTAAAATTTGAATTAGTGAGTTTATAATATTAATGGAATAATAGTAAAACTTTAGAAGTTTAATCGCAATAGTTAAAAGATTGGTTACTTGATTAAAATAATTAAAAAATTTAAGTGACCACTATAAATTAGGAAAAGCCTAGATTTAGAGTTTAGATGTAAAAAATTAAAAATTTAGGGATTGAAATTGAAGGACCCGATTAAACCAATTAAAAAGTTTAAGGATCAAAATGTAAAATTTTAATAAATTGAGATACCAATTAATTCTACAGAATTGGTCCTCTCTTACAAGATTTAAGTTGAAAAAAAAGAAAAAAAAAAAGGAAAGATTTAAGTCAGAAAAATGATGAAGACAAGAGAGAAAAATATCAAGGAGAAATTGAGAAAAATCTAGAGAGAGAGCATTTAATGAAGTTATTTATGATGGAATCAAGTGTCTCACACTAGACAAAATAACAAGGAAAATCTTGTCCATAAATTCAGCTTAGAAGAGGAAGGAGAAGGAAGAGGAGCAACCAAAAATTCAAGAACAAAGGAAATTCAAGCCAAATCAAGTAAAATTAAGCCTACCTAGCACTCTAAATCACCTAAACTATCTTAGATACACCCTAAAATCACCCTAAAAAAACTTGGAGGAATAAAGTTAAGAAGGAGAAAAGAGTGAGGATTGGGTCGAAACTTTGAAGAAGAAAAGGGGAGGAGAATCTTCAAGTTACAAAGGAAAGATTTTGTTAAGCATCAAGTGAGATAAGTGTAGTCCTTACTACATCAAAACAAAGTATTAAATTGATGTTTGATTATGATAGGTCATACGTTGAATCAATGGATTAAAGATTGACTTAGGTTTAAAAAATATTGAGGAACCTTAAAATTATTGAATTGATGAAGTAATTGGTTGTTGATATGTTTAAGGCAAATCTGGATTTTTGGAGGATGGTTTGCCAAATCTGAATTTTTAGTAAATTGGTATAATTTACAAGGGTTTAATGATAATCAAGTTATTTTTAGTTTATTAAAGTTGAATGAAGAAATTTTTAGGTTAAAAGAAGATTTAGGAGCCTAAAATGGTTAAATTCATGAAGTTAATGGTTGTTCTTATGTCTCACACAAATCTAAAAAATTTTAGCATGTTAAAAAAATTTGAATTTTTAGGTAAATTGGTATAAATTACATGTGTGTAGTGATAATCATGTAAATGTTAGTGTATTTAATTTGAATAATGATATGTTTATATGAAAATTAAGTAATTACATGTTTGGTTATGGTTAAGACAAGTTTAATGTCCATGGTTTGTTCTTGGTAGGTTTGGCCAAGATTAAACCTTTATATGTATTGATATGTTTTTTAATGTTGAATGATTATTGTGCAAGTTATTTATGACTTGATTATATGGTAATTAATTAGTTTCATTTTGAGATTGGTCTTAGAATGGTCCATGGTTGAATTTGGCTTAAAAGCCATTTGGTGATCGTGATGTTCATGGAATAGTTTAATGTTGTTTCCATGTATTGTTGGTATTCCGTGAAAGTAAAATTTTATGTTAAATTGTGTTTGACTTGATTTATTAGTTAGTTAATGGTCATGAATTATATATCATGTCATAGATTTCATGGCCTTGAATTATATATTATGTCATTGATTGTATACACGTCATGAAATTTTTTTCATCAAGTTCATGTTTTCAAAATAAAAATCAAGTGTATGGCTTTTTAAGAAAATGGATAGGCATGTCCCAATCATAGTTAGAGACTCAATCATGGTACACAAAGAAAATATTCAACTCTTTATGGGTGTCATAGTCACGGTTTCGATCATGATTCATAGGAGGGAATGATCTACTCGTATATTCTTTATGAACGTCACATGATTCATAGGAGATATTTATAGTGTTTTTCATGGTTTTCACAACCATGGTTTTTCATGGACAGATAATATATATATATATATATATATATATATCGGCGAGTTGCGCCCAATCATGAAAAATATATTTCAAAATCACAAAAATGTATTTCATTAAATAAAACATTGACATGCATATATGATTACACTTATTGAGCGTAAGCTCACTAAGTTGTCTTATGATGTAGGTAATAAAGAATAAACAAGCACTTAATACGAAGTTGATGATGAAGTCGAAAGGAAAGGAGCTAAAGGAGCTTCCTAAAATGTACTCGTAAATTAGTATAGGTTTAACCTATCATATTCTTACCGATGTAGGTATCAATGCCAATTTAGAACATGAATGAATAACTATTATTTTAAGATATAAATTAAATAAATGATTTGACGAGTTGACCCATGGTTAGATAAAGAGTTAATTTAATTAAATTGGAAATTAAAGTAACAAAGAGTTAAAGGTTAAAATGAATAAATGTTTTATAATTGATATGGATTAATCAAATGAAGTAGTAAACCCTAAGTCAAAATAGTTTTCAAAAAGTTACATGAATTATTTAGTCTCCAATAGACTAAAGTAAGTTTTAATCATGTTAATTAAAGGGAATGGATGTTTTGAATGATAGTTAGTTAATAAAAGTCTAAATGGTTACTTTTAGTTAAATTTGTTTCAAAAAAGAAAAAAAGGAATTAAGTTTAAGTAACTTATTAAATGGATAAGGTTAGGAATTATATTTCACATTGTTGATTAAATTAATTACCCAAGTTATATATAAAAAAAATTACTTAAAGAAAATTAAAGGAGCAAAGAGCTTAATTTCAATTCAAAGTATCATTTAAAAATAAGTATAAGTTTTTATACATGTTTATGGTTATTATTTTTCCACATTTATTGAAAGAATTGTTAGTAAATATTAAGTTATAATGATTGTGTTTCTTAAATGAATTTAAGTTGGAAAAATTTTATACCTAATTTTATTTAAAGGTTGGATATAATTAAATTGAATGTGCTTTTGTGGTGAATAAAAATCATTTAGACAGTTAATGACACGAGACTTAGTGTCTCACATTCATAGCACTAACAATATGAGGTATTGTCGGTAATACTCTCGACCTATTTAGATCCTAGGTCGGGAGTATCACAGAGTTTGCCTATCATGCTTCACTAAGAACATTTGTTAGGCTTCCACTCAATTTAATTATGGAATGGGATTTATATAAAAAAAACATGCATGGGCATTTAAAAGTAAATAATTAAAAGCTCAAAAATAATAAAGTCCACAGTCCATTTACAGCATAATGCCTTTTGACACAGGCCATATAAAAATAATGAAATAACAAAGTTTCATGTTTTGATTGATCCGCATTCACACCATATCGAACAAATGCACCAACAATTTTGAGTACAAAACTCATAAATTACAAAGGCTCAAAATATATTTGAAATTCATTTGTCCATTTTAAACAATGGTTTAACATATAATTGAAACTAATTCAATTATAAGGTCACAAAATGAAACCCAATATTAAATTAAATGGGCTTAATTTTTTTCTTGATTTGACAATCTATAAATTAGGAATAATATTATTCATTATCTTAGAAAATTTTTGAATTTTAACAGTTAAGATTTCATTTTGATCAAATTAATAAATAGTTAGGATTTTTGGAAAATTAATAATTACTTTTTTATTCAAAAAATACAAATCAAGATTTTAATCTCTCTAATATATAATATATTACGTTAGTTCAAACTTAAAAATTGAGTATATTATTTGTCATGAGTAGCTAAAAAGGACGTTGACCAAAAGAATAGTAGACATAAAAGGAATTACAACTAAGATTATATTTCTTTCAAGGAAAATTAGTTTTAGAAACTTGTTTTCTTTATTTTTTCTCATTTTTTGATATTTATTTCGCATTTAGAAAAAATTCAATGGAATTTGATTTTCGATAAACGTAATTTGATAGAGTCGTTTTTGAGAAAGCGTTCTCCAAGTTAAAAAAGAGAAAAACATTTTCTCTCTTTCATGAGTTTTCTCGTTCTCACGTTACTTCTCTCTCGATATATTTTAACAATTTTTTCTTTGTCTCTTTTTTATTTAAAACATATCAGATTAATTTTTAATTATTTTTTCATCAATTATTATTAATTATTTCAATGTTTTCCCTCTATTTCCACTAACATTTGATTTTTCAATTTATAAATACATTAAATATTATTAAAAATCATTTTTATACCTTAAAATTATGCTTATAATCAATATTTCAATAATTTATCTTCTTCTTTTTTTATCATTATCTCAAACACTACCTAAACTATGCTTAAATAATTGGAAATGATTATTATAAGACTGCAATCATTTGTGAAAAATTTAAAAGTAATTAATTTATTAATAAATATATTATTTTTTAAGACTATTTGCTTGCAATTAAATAAATAATTAATGACTAATTTTAATCACTAGTAAAATTTTGTTGATAATTGTAGTCAATAATTAATTATAAATTGTTATAATATTAATCTTTTGAAACCAAATGAAAAATTATCTACAAATGATAATGAATAATTTGTAAAACTATTTTTTAGGTTAAATTATTAGTTCAATTTCAAAAAAAAAAAGAATTCTTAATTGAGTTATCAAAATAACAATGCTTGGATTACCTAGAATGTTTTTTTTTACTAAATGTGAATATTGACTTGATTTTGTCCTATGTAGTTTTAATAGAATTGTTTGATGGTTAAACAAGTATATTTTATTTTTTTATTTTTTGAATTTAAATCTTAGAGTCGGTTTTTATAAAAATTTATTAAAATTTTCTAAATGCATGTTATATTATGATATTGTGAATATGTCTTATGGAAGTTCCCTCGTAACTCGTTGATGTAACTATTGACATCGACCACTATGAGGGGAGCTAAAACAAGCGATCGTCATCTAGCTAATCGAGGAGAACTAGAAAATTCTAAACATACTCGGTCAATATAGATATCCGGGTAGGAGATCGGTTACGTATGGGGAAGATATGACATCACCATCATCCCGTCCTACTTGAGGTAGGATGCATTGTTTGCCTATGAATATAAAAATTTATTTTTTATCATCTTATACTTATATGCCTATTTAAATGAGTTTATCTTATAAAAATATAGGACATGATGGTTTGAGTATAAATAGGACGAGTTTGAGCGTTTAGACCATTCTAAGGCTAATACTCCATACTCAAAGGGGAAAAAGTGAAGAAAATTAGAATTTTAGCTAATTATTAGTGAACACAACCTATCATTGGCGGATAGGTGAGTTTCTAAAGGTAGATACCCTTTTATTGGCATGAATAGCAAGTCGCCGATGACATCACCCACATAAGTGGGAAGACATCAATGACTTTGTGTCATGCATTTAAGAAATTATTGATAACTTCATCACGAAGTGAGAAGTCATCGAAAACTTTATGTCACTCGAGCAAGGAGCGAGATAACTATTTTGAACGCTAATAGCGGCTTCGTCACATAAGTGAGAAGCTACAAGTAGCTTTGTTTGAAAAAACATATATTAAATAAAAATTATTTTGAAACCCTTTGGCGACTTTGTCACACAAGTGAGAAGCCATCGAAAGCTTTGTTTTGATGAAATAAGCAATAAAACATAGAAAACAACAATCAAGGATCGAAAATAAAAAATAAGAAAAACGAGCACTAAAAAATAGGAATTAGGTATAAAAATCGATAAAATGGTTTTAAAGCCCTTCGACAGCTTCATCACATAAGTGGAAAGCCACCATCAATTTTATTTCAATGAAATAAGCAATAAAATATCAGAAACAAAAATCAAGAGAAACGAGGATCAACCATCGGACAAAATTATTTCGAAACCATCGACGGCTTCATCACATAAGTGAAAAGACACTAACAACTTCATCTTATCATTGCAACCAATCATGAAAAGTCAATTAAACCATGAAAATAGCACAAACTTCACATTTAAATAGACAAGCATGAAAATAGAGAAATAGGGCATTCATAAGTCATTGCAGTAATATTTCATTTTAATCACATTTATTTCATAAATTTTAAGCCAAAAATCATAATATAATCACATTCTAAACACACTAGTCATTTGTAGCCTTTATTATATTTTCAAAAGTGTCATGGTTTTAGGATTTTTACCCAAAAGTCTTGAAATTTTGGTGTTTAATTTGGAGTCACTCTTACCCTCTTTGATCCCAATGATAACCGATTATTCGATTAGCCAGGAAAGGAGAGTAACTGTTGATGGGAAACGTGGGGGTGTGAGTACCATTAGAGTGGCAAAAAATTCCTTCTTTACTTGGCTACAAAATTAACAATGTTACTACTGCAAGGTTGCATGGTTCATAAAAGCTTAAAGTGGATTTTATTGCTTATTTTCCTATCAAAAATCAAGTGAACACGATCGACAACATCATGTTGTTCCTACCAACACAATCCAAGCACAAGAAAATTTTTTTTAGTCTTTTCTTTTAATTTTTTTTGTTTTTATTTATTTCTTTTTCGGTAACTCAAAAAAAGTGTCTAGGGTGCTATTTTGAGGGAGGTTTTGTTGCTACTTTTATGGGTTTTTTAAGGCTATCTTAAAGCTGACTTAGGAGTGTTTCGATGGCTATTTTGGTGCTTTAAGGGCACTATCTAAAGGGGGTTTTAGTGGGTTTTCTAGGTCGGCTTTAGGGGATTTGGCGAGTGTGTTTTAGGTTTGGTTTTAGGGAATTATAGGGCTTTGGCATGCATGTTTTAGGGTTGGAGTTTGGAGGCTATTGGGTGTGTTTAATGCCGAGTTTAATAGGCTTTTGGGTGTGTTTCGGGCTAAGGTTGTGTGGGCTTATTGGCGTAAAAGCTAGTGAGAGTGAATAAGGGTTGGTTGGGTGTGCTTGCGTGAGGAGATGCTACGAGCGAGAGGGTTGTGTGGGAGAAAGGGCTAACATGAGGAAAGTGTAGGTGGAAAGCTCGGGCATGCTAACGCGAGGAAGGTGAGCGAGGCCGTAGGTTGGTGTGAGGAAGGTGGGGGAGTGTTGCACGGTTTATGGGTGAGGTTGGAGGCGCTAGTTGGTGTAATATGGGTGAGAAAGAGAGCTAGCGAGGTAGGGGCTTGGGCAAGAGGGAAAGCCGATGAGGCGGGGGCTTAGGTGTGTGTAGGTGAGGTGTGTGGGCTGGTTGGAGCATATGGATGAGCCGTGGCATAGAATGTATGTGGGGAGAGGGCTGGTGGTGTGAACTATGGGAGCTTGGTGTGTGGGCGGTACAAGTATGGACGAGAGGAAGACTCGATGACTGGAATAGTCTTTAAAATGAGAGAGATGAATAGTGGATGGTATAAAAAATGCATGAGGGCTTTTTGTTGGTTTTTTTGATAAAGTTCAATTTGATCCTTGGTTTTCTTCCATTCATCAATTCGAGTTTGATCTTGATTTTTTCTTCAATGGACCTCCTAAATTTAAATTAATTAGAATTTTTTTTATAATTTGTTCTAATCGTGCCCCTCTTTAATTTGAAAAAAGGAATTGGAGATTTGAATTCTCTAATTGAGCCCTCAATTATCTTTTTTTATTTCTCAACTTTTTATTTTGTTTAATTAGCCCTTCTCTTAACAAAATTATTTCAATTGCTTTGATTTTTTTTTTGTACTTTGGCATTTTGTTTTGTTTACCATTTTTCACTTTTTTGTTGCTCATTTTTTTTTTCATTTTTATAATTTTGTATTTTGCAATAAAAATAAAATTAGAAGTAAAACTAATAAGGGTTAAAATTTGAGCGATAACGATTACCCCTTCTTTACAATACTTTCGTTACAAAGTTATTGAAAGTTTATTCTTTGACTCGTATAGAAAGTTTTATAAAGAAACAAAAATTGAAATCCAACGAGACGTGACCAACCACTAATTTATAAGGTGTGACGCACCATTTTGACCTAACGAGATTTGACGAGCCACTCGATTTTACAAGATGTGACAAACCACTCGATCTTGCGGAATGTGACGAGCCACTCGACCTTCGTTGGATGTGACGGATCATTATGACTTTGCAAGACTTATAGACCACTATAACCTTGTCGAATGTGACGGACCACTTTGACTTTGCAAGATGTGACGGACCACTCGATTTTACAAGACATGAGAAACCACTCTAACCTTACAGGATGTGATAGACCACTCGATTTTATAAACCATGATAGACCACTCGATTTTGTAAGACATGACGGACCACTTTGACTTTATAGGATATGAAAGATAACTTTGACTTTAAGAGCCATGACGGATCGCTCTCACCTTGTAGGATGTAACAAACCACTTTGATTTTACAAGACATGACGGACCACTTTGACCTTGTAGGATGTGACGGACCATTTCTATTTGAAAAGACGTGATAGATCACGTTGGCTTGAAAGGACATGACAAACCATGTCCATTTGAGATGATGTGATATACCATATTGGTTTCAAAGGAAAAGACAAACCATATCTATTTAGGAGGACGTGACATACCACATTGGCTTAAAAGGACATGACGGACCATGTCTATTTAAGAGGACGTGACGGACCACGTTGACTTGAAAGGACATGATAGACCACATTGACTTGAAAGGACATGATAGACCATGTCTATTTGGGAGGACATGACAGACCACATTAACTTGAAAAGGCATGACAAACCATATCAATTTGAAGAAACATGACATACCATGTTGACTTAGAAGGACATGACGGACCACATCTATTAAGAATAATGTGACAGACCACGTTGGCTTTATGGGATGTGACAGAGCATGTCAATTTGAAAGGGCGTGATAGACCACGTTGACTTAGAAGGACATGACGGACCACATCTATTAAGAATAACGTGACGGACCACGTCGACTTGAAAGGGCGTGATAGACCACGTCAACTTGAAAGGGCGTGATAGACCACGTTGACTTAGAAAGACGTGACATATCACGTTAACATATGACAAACCATGTCAATTTTGAGAAATGTGACGAGCCACGTCAACTTAGCTAAGGTATGACTGACTATTCTAACTTAGGTTGATGTGATGGACCATATCAATTTTATAGAACATGACGGACCACTCGACTTTAATAAGATATAACGGACTATTTTGACTTGGATTGATGCACCAAACCACATTGGTTTAGAAGAATGTGATAGATCATTTTTTTTGACAAGGCATGGCATACCACTTTGACCTAAATTGACGTGATAAACCACATTGGTTTGAAAAGGTATGACGAACAATGTTTTTTGACAACATATGACTGACCATTTTAACTTAAGAGTAATGTGACGAACTATATTGGTTTAAAAGGATATGGTAGACTATAATGTTTTTACAAGGCATGACATGGTACTCTAACTTAGACTAACGTGATAGACCAAGTGTTTTGACGAGATATGACCGATCATTTTAACTTAGATCGCCAATAAACTACGTTGATTTTGATTGATGTTACGGATCATATTTTTTGATAAGATATAATCGACCACTTTGACTTAGATCGACATGATTGACTATGTCAAATTTGCATAACGTGAAAGACCACGTTGGTTTGAAAGGATATGATAGACCATGTTTTTTGAAAAGATATGAATGACCATTCGACTTAGATTGACATGACATACCATACTTTTTGTTAAGATATGACTGACCATTCTAACTTAGGATGACGTGACATACCATATTGTTTTAATTGACGTGACGGACTATATTTTTTGACAAGATATGATCGACTATTTTGACTTGAACCGACGTGATAGACCATGTTGATTTTGAATAATGTGACGGATCATTCTTTTTACTAGATATGACTGACATTTTGACACAAGCCGATGTGAAGTTTTCGGAGAAATATAGGTCGTCACTACCAAAGCATAAATGTCCCCCTTTTCCCTTCATTTGTGTGTCCTCTAGCTTGAATAGGCTCAAAGTTCTAGGCCAACTCGCTGTCATTGAGCTTGTCTCGTTTGTATTTCTTATTATTTCTCCCATTCTTGTATTCATTGAGGATTTCTGCTTGGATAACTTTTTATGTCATTTGAGTGGTGTCTACTCCTCTAGCATGTGCTTCCTGGGTAGTGTCCCCAAATGTTTAGACTTTTGTAACCATAAATCAAGCGTTTGACCCAAAATGGCCGACATGGCCTTTTATCTTAACTGTCTATAGTTCATCATAAGAAAGCTTGTAATGATTTCTTAGAGGTCGACCTCTTATAGACTAAGTTCGAGTAAGATCTTTATCAAGTTATTGTATGCTAATTCAATACATTATCATATTTCATGAATGACATCAATTATAGGATCGTGCATGAGACTAAAGAAAAGATTTTTAGGGATCGATCATATTTGTGAAATATGGGTTTTTTGAGAGATGAAAAACAATGAACCACATTATGTTAAGGGAATCAAGAATAGAAGAAGCAAAATCAAATGATCATGCTAATGAATATTTGATCATAATTCAAATTATCTCTCTGTTGCTCTGTATAGGAGAGAAGTTGAAATGCTAGTCTTCTAGTGCTAACACGGATTTATGACCAATCCGACCATAACATGTTTTAGAAGCATTGGTAGTGATCATCCATTTGTCATCTATCTTTCATTATTGTTGCTCATATTGTTCATCTTCTTGTGATGTTTACACTTGATTGTGTAAATTTGTCTTTGAAAGTTTTTTTTTATATAATTTGAATTTTCAAAAAATTATTTTCATTTGTTGTGACTTTTAGGGATCAAGCTATCTATTTGAAAAATTTTCATCAACACAAGTTGAATTATTCAAAAGAAATAATTGAGATATTCATAAGAAAGTAGTCTCATTCAAAAAAAAAATGTTTGACTTATTTGATCAAAAGTCAAAATATATAGTGCAATGCTGAAATGCAATTCTCATGTTGATCCATTTTGAGAATAAGATAAGCAAAATGTGTTTGTATCATAAAAGTTTTGAAAAGAATTAATCTTACAAGTGATTGACAAAAGTCTTAATATTTCTTGTCCAACTTAGCTAAACTCTTGATTTGTCTTCTCCGTGTATCACGCTCTCCGTGTATCACGCAGATGCCAAAGCAGACATTGAAAATAAAATGGTTACCTAATCCAAATTATTTTTGTCAACATGATTACGACAGGAAAAAAGCTATGGTTCATATTTCAACGACCTAGCCCGGAAATGACAATCAAGGGAACTGGTTTTCTCAATGTTTAATTGTTTACCACATGCATGTTAATCAGGGAAGTGAAGCCTATTCATGTCCAAAATGTTCGAAATAAAGTTTTGAACCTTGTCGTGAGTGGTATGTAAAATGCTGGAAATGAAGTTTGCAATAATTGGAATTGGAGAATAGTTTGGTAATGTTATCTTCTTCCTCCACATGGTAGGACATGTAAATTTAGTTTTTCACACGCTCCGAAAGTACAAAAAGCCAAGATAAAGCTAATTTGTTTTGTTTGAGTTTTCAATTTATCTTTATATTTTTAATTATATTTATTATGTTTTTAAATTAAAAATTAAAATTTTTAATATGTTTTTCAATATAATATTTTTTACTGAATTGCCAAAAAAAAAAAAAAAACTACTTTCAATGATATGACCTCGCATATTTTATTTTTAAAGTATTTGAATTTTTTCACATTTAGATTAAAATTTATTATAGTAAAAAATTAAAAAAAATAAAAAAATTAAATATTTTTTAAAAATATAATAAATACAATTAAAAATTTTATAACATTGAACACCAAATTTATTTATAAAATGACGGATACTCTTGTTCCTTGGATAATTTTTTTTTTATTGCATAATACACAAGAAGACGTCTTTCGACCAAATATAATCAGAGATTAGTCAATACAAAGAAAAAAAACTTCATTGTAGATTGCAAAAAAAAAAAAAAAAAGAAGATCTAAATTAGAAAAATTAAAGTTTTAGAAACTTTTCTTCATTTGACCACAACCCAAAGTATTTTATAATCAATTAGCCGGAAAAAAAAAGTGTAAGAATAAGTTCATTTCAAGAATGAAATGCTAAAATCATAATTTAGTTATTCGGACAAGAACATATCATCAAATAACGAAATAATTGACAAAAAATAGACGATAGATAATTGATTGACATTTTTAAAAAAATGTATTTAAACAAAAAAAATAATTAGAACACATATACTCAATTGAAAAAAACATTAAAAATTAGTGTCTTTATATTATAATTATTCCTTTAAAATTATATCAAATAAATAGACACTAATTTTATTAAATCGAAACCAAAAGTCATGACTTAACATTTAACTCATTTGTCAAGTTATTATATAAAAATTATGATTCATGTGGTAAATAAAAAATTATTTTAGTGGTAAAACGAAAAAAAAAAAAAAATTTGTTTCACACTATTAATCTCAGTTCATACAAAGGAAACCCAATCCCACAATAAAATAATCTGTCTCAGGTATATATACACACACACGATAAGAACAAGAGTAGAAAAGTACAACATGCATATTGTTTTTCTATCCTAAAATTGGGGCTGGAAATTATTAATTTGGTGTCCTGGTCTAGTGGTGCATCAATTGAGGACAACAAATCTGGTCTGGCCGTATTAACTCGTATCTAAAGTCAAAAAACAATGACTTGGTCACGAATAAAAGATTTAAAAAACAAAAAAGTTTACTTACATTGTTTTTTCTGTTCCTATGAATATTCTTTGTAATCCTTGTATTGATGAGCTACAATCAGCTAGGTATTAGTTTTCTATAATAGCATACAATCATTTGTATAAATACTATATGTATTTCTTGAATAAACAGTCATTGCCACAAACCTTCTTTATGATATCAAACCTTTTTTGGAAACTAGCTAGTATAAGTTGAACATGAAACTCGGAAAGAACATAAATTCTATAGAAAATATATGACTATATGAGACTTAGGTGGTGTTTGATAAAATTGAAAATTAAGTGCTGAATATGTTAAGTACTGAATTTTAAGTGCTTGAATAATTAAGTACTGAATTTTAAGTTAACAAGTTGTTTGGTATTTACCGAAAATTAAGTGTTGAATATAATAAGATTGTTTGATAACAACTCTTACTCGAATATACTAAAGCTATATACATGACAATTTTAACCTTGTAATTGTAACTTGGTATTTTTTAACGCAAATAAAAATATATACATAGATATGTTTGTGTGTATAAATAAATAAATAAAAATGATTATTAATAAAAATAAAAAACGAGTCTAAGATACCATAATTGTCGTATCATGTACAAAATAAATAAAATCTCAAAGACTATTCAATTCATTTGCAATTTGGTCTCGCAAATTAATCATAAATGTTTGATCGGCTCGTGCTTGTGCCCCTCCTCCAATGAATGGTAAATTTGCGGTAACATTTAGCGTTTGATGCATCATATAATCACCATCAAATTATTCAAAAAAGCTATCGAGTAACAATTGTTCTTCGAAGATAATTATGTATTGCAATACATGCAATAACAATATCTCTCCGAACCGTAAATGGATATGGGGCAATTGTCTTTAGAATTGGAAACCTTGCTTTTTAAAACACCGGATGCTCGTTCAACAACATTCCTCAATTTTGCATGTGCGTGATTAAATGCTTCTTCTTTTGATCTTGGATGACGACCATTGCGAAAATCGGATAACCAATATCGCGTATTACGATATGGTGCCATAAACTCGTCTAGTATGCGCATATGCATCATCACAAAGATAATATTTATCTGCCATCAAATATTGATCTAATAAATTGCATGAAAAATATTAAAATTATTGACATAATACACTTATTAATAACGTGAAAAAAAAACTTAAGGGCAATTTTTTATTAAAAAAAAGAATTTAATAAGAATGGAAATAACCTACCGGGTGGAGGGATGGGGAAATTATTTGATGAGTCATGCATAGTTTACGTTAGTACTCTTGAATCATGTGCTACACCTTCCCATCCAGCCCAAACAAAAGTAAAAATCATATCAAAATCACATATTGCAAGAACATTTTGATAGCAATCTCCTCGTCCTCTCCCTCTATATGGGACTTGTTGGTCGGGTGATATAACAAGCACGAATTAAAGTCCTAACAAGTGCACCTACAAGCACCCTATACATAAATAAAAAATGTAGTTAGTTTTAAAATACACAAACCAATAAAATTAAAAACAAAAAGCTAATTGTATAACTCTGAAATACTTGACGAAGTCGACGATTATGTTGAACTTGACTTAAATCCGGGTAAAATGTAGTAGGTACAATCATTTCTCTTGTAAACTTTAACATTGCTTGCAACACTTCATGAAAGTAGTGATGCACTCGTTTGAGTTGAATGATTAAATCTTCGTTTCATGGCACAATTTCGAAAATTTTGACTTAAAGTTATTAAAAACATTGCCATTTTTTCTTCAACCTTAATATAACGACTATCTCTCAACCATCCTTTTTGTTTGAAGTAATCACATAAATTTGAGAATGCTTCTTTTTTCATTCTCAACATTTCTCGACAATGAGTTGGATTTCCATGAAGGATCTCTAGCATATATGCATGTCCTTCAAGAGCGGAATCACGTATCCGGTCTTCTTCCAAAACGTCTTCTATTAATCCTTTTCAATATAAGAAACAACATAATAATCCTTAAACTCATTTTTTGCCTATCCGTCAACATGCTCGTTAATTAAAAAAAAAAAACAAAAGCATGTATCAAAAAATTGATGAGAAATCTAATTAAAGGAAAAATATTTAAATTGGAGCACTTTGATTCAAACTATAATTCTTATGAAAATTCTAGACAATCCAAATAAAAAAAATTATTCTAAAATACTAAACACAAATCACAAGGAAAAATATTCAATTAAAACAATGCCAACTTTTTAGCAACCATTTTGATCCATCCAATTCGACTTCCTCTGGCTTTTGAGAAAGATTTATCCATTGCTCTTGATATGCTTTGCTTTCATAAAAGATAGTACATGTAGCTAGATATAAAGGGTCATCCATTCCTAAAGTCTCCATCTCATCTCACTTCTTATTGCACTGTTCTACACTAAGTCCATCGGACTCTTCCGAGTGTCTTCGATATCGCCATTAATTGATCATCAATGTCATCATTTTTATTCTTCTTTCGACGTTTTTCAGGATTTTTCATTTCATCACTTGGAGTTGAAAATGGAGCTGGAGAAGTAGACTCCAAATCAATAAATTCTTCAAAATTTATTCCAATTGGTTCGGTTGGCATAGAAGAACTAGCTCAATTTGTTTGCATGGATTCTTTTGAAGAAACTACATTTATAGGCACTTTGTCTTTAGAAGGACCCCAACCTTCTTTTCCAGTGGCTAAAATTCCATCAAATAATGATTTCATCTCATCCGAAAATTGCAAACCAACATAACGAAATTGTTTCGCATCATTATTATTACGTTCCATAAATATATCAAATCAATAATATGATTAATTGCTTTAAGCTTTAATAGGGAATGAAATGTATAAAAAAAAAAAAATACATGCTCATAATCATCTCACTCTTGTGCAGTCCAATTGACGAGTATTAGTCACCGGATCATAACTATGTCCACTCTTATCTATTAGTGTTCAACCATACTATGTACTTCTTTTTCAAATACATCCATATATTCTTCAGCTTGTTTTTTAGAAAACTTAATGCCTTTTTTTTTCCTTAAACGCTTTCACTACATTGTCTCATGATTCTTTTTTAAGCTCCTTCCATTTTTTCCAAAAATACTCACTTGTTCAATGCATGTATCCAAAATTTTTTTTACTATTTTAGGGTCCTTCCAATTGGCTCTAGCACTATCTTCGAAGCCATCCTACATATAATAAAATGATTATACAAAAAATCACATCACTATAATCTTAGAACTCAAAATTACACCATAAAAACTACCTTAACTTGTTTTAAAAAAAAATTAAACTAAGGTCCTAAAAACTTAAAATCAACCAAATGATATATAATCATGCAAACACATGATCATGTTAAGTGGTGATTTGAAATGTGATGGCAGGCAGGTAGATCATAGACCATGAGTCCATATGATCAATTTAATTGAATTGATAACCACTATTGATAGGAAAAAGACAAAAAATTCCTACCAAACATTTGAGCTTTACAACAAAACAGCTGTGTGACTATAAATTAATAAGGAAAAGTGGACACGGCTCACAGCGGTTCTCTTTGAAAAAATTACAACAGGCCGAAACCCATTGACGCGCAAAACCATATACCAAAATATTATGGACACCTATAAATGACATATTGGGCTCAGTAAATAGTGGATCAATATCTCTAGGCACAGGATGGATCAAATTTATACGGCATAAGTCCGGCATCTTCAGCGCATCAAAAAAGCCATAAATGACGTAGGAATAACCTTCCAGATCATGGGACTTGGGAGAAGAAATATTAAACGTAGAATTATAAAATCCAGTAATGTCACTTTTGGAAGAAGAAGTATCCAGAATATCAATTGCACTCTGTATTGGATTTGCGCAAGTTAAGAAAATTAAATGAGAGCTAAATTGGATAAATAGTATTATCTGTGTGCAACTCATCACGCAATCTTTTCCATGGTTCAGTTCTATAAAGAGCAGCAGAACCTTTATATATAGACTTAATGAAATTAGGAGAAATTCCCTCTACCTTCATTAGACACGTCCCTGATCCAGGAATAAGCCCAGGACCAGAACCAAATTGCTCCTGAAATCTACCATACAAATTCTTCAAATGCAAATCCATCATGACCCTTTTCCCAAATCTCACCAAATTCTCCAAAACCCCACTAAAACCAGCAAACCCAGTAACGAAGCACTAACCTTTATTACTACGACACATACAACAAATCATAAAACTTAAAACTTTACAATAAATTTTGATCTCTAAAGGGTCTAAGAATCTAACAAGTGTAGTGACCTAGACAGTGCCGTGACAAAGAACGTAGTAGACTATGGTAATGTCCACGATTACGGTTATTTTAAGGGACTTGAATATAAGAATCAATGCTTCTTTCTAAATCATAAAACTCTTTGCTCTAACTAAATTTTCACGTGAAAATTTCAGTTAATCATAAAGATTTGACTTTTAATCAAAACCTAGAAACTAAAATAGCTTAATCTATAACACGGCTTGATCTAACAAAATAATTATACAAAAAAAAAAAAATCAAGATATCAACGGACACAAAGATAAATCGCCCATAATGAAATAGAAGGAAAATTCACCCATAATGAAATAGAAGGAAAATTACCTAGGATTAGACTTTGGAATTTCGGATTCTCAGTAGCTTGTTGATGATGATAGGATGGAAGCACTAAGAATAAAAAATGTTTTTACAGTTTTAGCAATAGGAGAGTAGAGATTGTTTTTTAATTGGTTTGTATAATCGAAGTTATAAAAATATATCGGGATATTATAGTCATATTTAAAAAATTTTAAAAATCATTCAACCGAGCATGTTAATCAAAAAGTAATAAGTTAAAAATTTTAACTTATCTAATTAAATTGATTTTGATTGAATTTAAAATTTAAAAATGAGGTCATTTAGATTATCAAATAAACTTTTTATATTAAATAGTATAACTTAATTTTTTAAATTACTTAAATGGGTTATCAAACATGCCCTTAGAGTTTCATGCAACTAGCTGTCTATGGAGAAGTTATTAAAATAGTCCCAACAAAATCAGTTCTGAAGACGATTTTTCTACTACATTAATTAAAGAGAAATTTACAAGTTAATTACTAATATTCTAAGGTAATTATAAAATAACTATCTTAACTTAAAAAGTTAAACTATTAAATGAGGCCTCATGATATGATTTATATTATTCTCTAATAAAATCTCTTAAGTAAAAAATCTTTGAGATTGAAACTTACATAGACTCACATTATCTTGTGTTTAAATAATTAGAAGAGAAAGTGAGAATAATAGGATTCAAATTTTTGAACTTTATGTTAATAAGATTCTAATATCATATATAAAAAAATAATTTCAATTTAAAAATTTAAACTATTAATTTAAATCCTATGAAATAATTTATATTATTATATAACATTAACAACAAATATTGAAGACAATTATGCAATGTTATATTCAGGCATAGAGCTCTATCCATTAGGCACTAACACAAAAAAGGTTGTGGCTCTCATGCAAAGTATATAATCAAGATTTCCAAAGTTATGGACCCACTGATGACGGATCAATTTTGTCCCGTTGGGGCTCTCATGCAACATATATAATCAAGATTTCCAGTCTTCCAAGGAACTTCTAGTATAATGAATAAAGTTGTGGACCCATTGATGATGGATCCATTTTGTCCCCTTAACTTTTATAATTAACAGACTTTGCATTTAAAGTTATTTCTTAATAGATTATCCTCCCACCTCCCCACTTTAAAGTTATTTCTCTTGAGAGATCAGGTGGCATGTATATACAGTTGAAAATACTTCTGAAGTTTGAAATAATTTAAAAGTGAGTTTTTTGAAAATTTAATGAGTTTTTTGAAAAGTAAAATTTAATTATTGAAGTATGTAAATGTAATGAATTAATAATGGAAATTTTTAAAATTACCAGAGACTATTAGTAAGAGTTGTAATTTAAATTTCAGTTCATAGAACTTTCTCTTAAGATAGTCCTATAACTAGTCAATTTCCCACGCTATCTAGCGGATCCGGTAAAAAAAATCATTTAAAAATTTTTTAATTTCTTAATTATAATTTTTTATTCACATAATTTATTTAATTTTTTTTATAAATTTTCTGTTTAAAAAAGCATAAATCATTCTTCTTGATAGATTGATTTTAAAATAAAAAAATATAATCATTTTAACTAAAATATTAATCGGGACTTAAAAAAAATCTTAAAATACAATTTTCATAATATTGTATTCCAAAAAATAAATTTACAATTAATTGTTAGACTTTTACAAAAATTAACAAATGAGAAAAAATTCTTATTTAATGTTGATGAGAACATTAATTTTTGAAATTATTCGCGAACGCTACAAGTAGATAGAACACCTAATTAAATTATAAAAACATAAATGAAAATTATAAAAAGAACACCTAAGTAATATATATATATATATATATATATATATATATATATATATATATATATATAAAATATCGTGTATATTATATAATAGTAAGATTGTGTAAAAAAAAATTAACAATTTATTTTTCAAAATTTTAGCACCTAATTAAATAAAAAAAACATAAATTGATGAAAAAAAAGAAGCAAAATTGATTTTTCAAAATAACATAAATTGATGAAAAAAAGCAAAGAAAAAAAAACCATATGTAGTACATCAATTAGGAGATTAAAATTTTTATTTTAAAATTTTAGAGATCAAAATAAAATAAACCTAAAAATTTTTTTAAAAAAATTAAATAAAAAAAGAACCTAAATTGATGTTAAAAAAAAAAAAAGCAAAAAAGGGGAAAAACATGTATAGTGAAAGTAAACTAAAAAAAACACTTGCTACAGGAATTAAAAAAAAAATTGCTTGTAAAAAGTTGAAGAAAGGTCGGTAGAGCAAAAAAAAAAGTTAATAGTAAAGTGTTTTAGAGTACAAAAAAAAAAAAGCCAAAAAACACTGTTCATTGAATCGTGAAATCAAACGTTAAAAATAAATAATGAAACAACCTTCTGTTATAGTGTATTTGTAATATCATGAGTGAGTGTTTCGATCATGCTTCTCTCTATTCTCCTCCTCTACTATATTTTTTGACATGATAGTGGAAGGGAGAGAAAGTCTTAAAAGAGAGTGGATGAAGAATAACATTCACATATGAAAAATAAAATAAAATAAAATAAAATAAACGTGAGTTTTTCGAGTAGTCAAGAAATTTTTTGAATAGTTAGTTTTATCTATTCTAATACACGAATGTAATGTATTAATAATGGGAGTTTTTAGGATTTTATTAATGATGAGAGCTTTTAGAGTTATTATAGACTACTATAAATTTATTTATAACAAGAGTTGTAATTTACATCCAAGCTCATAAGACTTTTTCTCTTAAGAGACTCACATGATACATAGTAAGAGTTTCCATCATTGTAGTTTTGATGGTGCTGGTATTGACTTGACCTTGTTTAGTATATCAACAAGGTCTTCCACATCATGGCCATCAACTGGACCAATATAATATAGTCCCAGCTCTTCAAACAAGCAAGCACCAGATGCTCCCGACATTCCTCTCATATAGGAATCTAAGCTAGCAGCAATTTCCTGTGCTTGCCCTCCAATTTGTTTTGTGCTATCCTGTTGATTTATGAGAAATCAATAAATGATTTTCATTGAGAGTACAAATCCGGAAAACTATTCAGTCGAAGAATTGTTGGGATTGCACGAGAGCTACAAGTTCCTTTCAATCCAAGAAACAATAATCAGACCATGATCTGAATTTTGCTTTTATTTCTGATGAGATATTAGGCTTGATAGCAACTACAAGGGGAAGTTCAAAACTAGCCTTTACTGCTTCGCGCAAGTGGCGAAATTTTCTACTTGAATGTAGCCTCGTCAAGGCTTTGCTTAGAGCGCCAACAGGAGGTACAGGGCCATCCATTGTAGCAGTGGGCAAAGAGACTTGCCTATTGTCATTCAAGATGATAATGAGATTTGAATCAAGATAGCCTGCATTGTTCATTGCCTCATATGCTTGTCCAGCAGTCATGGCACCATCACCAATAACTGCAATTACATGGTTTTCCTTCCCTAACAAGTCTCTGCCAACAGCCATGCCTGAAAATGGTGGAACGCAAATAAGTGAATCATCAAATCTAGCTGTAGATCTTAGTGTCTTCGCCTGGATTTTACATCCGTCTTATGTTTCTAGAAGCACGATCTTACTTATTAATTATTAGAGAATAGTTTGAAAATTGCTAAATTAGATGCCTTGTCTCCTCAACTGCTATTTGTTAGATTTGTATATGGTCGAGATATTTGTAGAGATTGGTATACCTAAGCCAGCTGAAATACTAGTAGAACTATGGCCAGTTCCAAAGGCATCATGTTCACTTTCAAGCCTCTTGGGGAACCCTGCAAGGCCAAATGCTTGACGAATCGTGTGCATTCTGGACCTCCTGCCAGTTAAATTCTTATGTGGATAGGTCTGCAAAAAATGAAATTCCGTAAGCAAAAATCATTAAACATAAACATTAAGTCAACAGTAGTCAAATTGTCGTGGTTTGTAGCTCTGCAAATCCTAAACATTTCACCTGATGGCCAACGTCCCAAATGATTTTGTCTTCAGGAGAGTTGAATACATGATGGAGTGCCACTGTTAGCTCTACCACCCCTAAGCTTGAACTTAGATGCCCTCCTGTCTTTGACACTGTGTATGCTATCTCTTCTCTTAATTCATCAGCCAATTTTTCAAGTTCCTGTAATATTTTTAACAAAATATCATCTATATGTGTGTCCCAAAACATTTTTAATTGATTCCTTTAACTAAAAAAGAAAAAAAAATCTTGAAATTCTCTGTACAGTATTGTGACTTGATTTTAGGTTTCTTACTTGAACCGAAAGATTGTTCATGTGAATTGGGTAGTTTATGGTGTCCAGAATTGGAGTAGAGGGCTTTTCCCCAGAGAAGTTGAAGGACTTTTTTGGGTTTTTTTCCTGGTATCGGTTCACCTTGCTGTTCAACTGATCCCTTATATTATTGTCCAAGGTAGCTAGTATTACTCCATTGAACTGAAAAGTATAAGAGAAGAGGAAAGGGGATCATCACACATCATTTTCTCATATTTTCAAGAATCGGAATACATATATGTAAAGAAATGATTCTTTCTTTTAGATTATTTAGAGCTACTAATAACACATGCTTGTTTATCAAAGAACTTGTAGTGCAATGGTAATTATTTTCTTACAAGAGATTATGAACTCAAATTCTAATAGATTAGTTTTATTAGAAGTCTTGAGTATATGAGTTAAAAGAATAATAATAATAATAAAATCACATGCTTGTTTTGTTAAAATATACATGTGGAGAGTGTGCTTGTGGGAAATATGCATGGTGATATGCATGGAAGAATCACAAAAGGAATTGAAAGCAGAGTTGGTTACAACCTACCATGCACACCAGGTGTTTGTTATATTGGTTGTTCCACTCAGAACCGAAGAATGCCACTTGTCAACCGATCTAATAAGCTCGAAGTTGGCAGAATCTTTGTGGGAGAACTTGCATCAACCAATGATGAGCACGCAAAGTATAAAAGAGTTAGAAAGTTAGTTATTCAATTTTTCCCATTGTAAAATGTTCTAGAACTTATACTCGTTAGTATAAAAGAGAAACTAACCGAGAGATGTAATTTCATGATTTGAGAATCATAAATGGAAATGCATTCTTCTTCCTTATGCTTCTCTATGTTGCCATTTTCATTTTTCTGTTTTAACATGGTATCGAGCCTAATATTCTCTACTAAAACCTTGCATATCATTCTTTCTTTTCATTCTTTCTTTTCTATAAACATGAGAACTAAAGAAAACATAACAAACGATGCTCCAGTCATTGATTTCACAAATCCTCTTCACATTCGTGCGTCAAATACACCAAATCCGGTGTTAGTTCCGAAAGAGTTAGAACTAAAAGGCATAGAGAATTATGGAGTATGGTGCTAGAGCTATGAAGATCTCTTTAGAGACAAAGAATAAGTATGGTTTTGTTGATGGAACATGCGAAAGACCGGATCCAAGTTCACCCTTATATGCACACTTGGATGAGATGCAATGCAATGGTATTTGCTTGGTTGTTAAATATAGTATCACAAGAGATTTATAATGCCATTGTCTATTATAAATCAGCTGAAATGGTATGGAAGGATCTTAAGAAGATATTTGACAAGGTTAGTGGACCTCAAACGTTTGTCATTCACGAAGAGATCTCACACATCATGCAAGTTACTCTCTATGTTTTAGCATACTATTCAAAGCTTAGAAAACTATAGGATGAATTTGAGACTTTAGTGACATTTCTAACTTATGATTGTGTGAACTCCAAGTTATACGTAGAACACACACGACATCTCAAAATGCTATAGTTCTTAATTGGTTTAAATGAAAGCTATGCAACTGTGAGATCACAAATCCTCATGATGATGCCATTACCTATACACACACAAGCTTATTACATAGTTAGCAATGAAGAATTGTAGAGGACTATCTCCAATAACATGCAAGTTAATGAAGCACCAACAAGTTTTTACTCCAACAATCAATCAAGAAATGAGAATGTGAACGAAGAGAAAATGTCACATGTGATTATTGTTACATGACGGGACACTTGAAGAAAAATTAATACAAGCTGGTGGGCTATCCAAGCACACCAAAAAGAGGCAGAGGAGGAAGAAGACCTTATGGTCGAGGAAATGGAGGGAGAAACTATCATGCAAACTAGTTAAGTTATGGAATAACGGAACATGGCGAGATTAGATACAAATAAGGAAGATCCGTGTAGTCAAACAATGAGAAGTGCACCGGTCTTTACACAACAACAATACAATCCGATTATGCAATTGCTTGGGACAAAATCCGACAATGAAAAGGCATCAACCTCGAGCCAACCTCTAGCAAATGTTACGGATACTTTTACTTACCGTGCAAATGTCATGAATGCTTGTTTGAAAGGAAGTTGGATGATTGATAGTGGAGCTAATGAACATATATCTTGTAAGTTAGATGATAATGCATTGATTTCCGACATTGTTTCAAAACATTTAGAAGTTCAATTGCCAAATGATAAATCATCCTAAGTGACCCATATAAGCACTATACCTTTATCCCTTAATTTCAAACTAAATAATATGCCGCATATACCGATTTTAAGTTTAACCTATTGTCCATTTCGAAATTCACCAAAGACAACAAGTGTTTTGTATCTTTTTACCCCGACTTTTGCCTATTTCAAGACCTTAAGATCTGGATTGATAAAAGGGATTGGTAGGATACAAAATGGATTATATTATCTCAAGAAAAAACCACTTTCATATGCTCATTCAACGAAGTCCTCAAACCTCAACAAAACACAAATTCACTAGTTTCATTCTCTTGAGTCATGTCGGTTTCTAGAGTTTTCGGTAAAAATGCTATTCAATCAAGTTGTAATGCAATCTCTCAATCAATAAAAAGCAATATTTGGCATAAGAGATTTAGACATGCTAGCAATATGAGACTCAAATTTCTACCAGTATTGAAAAGTATATACAATCATGAAGAAACACATTATCCAATCTGTCCATTAGCAAAACTAACCGAGACTACCTTTTCCTAAAACACCAACCAAAACAAAAAAACACATTTAAGCTATTACATCTTGACATTTGAGGACCCTATAGAACACCTACACACAATGGAGCTAGATATTTCCTTACGGTAGTTGATGATTATTCAAGAGGAACATGGACTTTTTTAATAAATTTCAAAAGTGATGTCGACACTATTATGAAGAACTTTTTTCACCTCATCAAAACACAATTTGATAGAACTATCAAGAAAATCATAACAAATAAAGCAAGAGATTTTTTGAATCATGAATGTAAATAATTTTTGGAAGAACAAAGAGTGATTCATAAGAGTACCATACCCTATACACCACAACAAAATGACAGATTAGAAAAAAAACAAAGACATATACTTAATATTACTAGATATCTTATGTTTCAATCACATGTGCCAATAGAGTTTTAGGGAGATTGCATTCTAACGACTACATACTTGATAAATAGAGTTCCTTAAACTACAAGACTCTTTATGAAATGATTTTTGGTCAATCATCTAAGATAAATCATTTAAGAGTTTTTAGAACCCTTTGTTATGTCAAAACCGATAAATTCAGTCCAAGATCAAAACCATGTGTATTTATAGGCTATCCTTATGGACAATCGAGTTATAGAGTTTATGACATGCATTCAAAGAAATTTTCTCGTGTCTAGAGATGTCTTATTCTATGAGGATGTGTTTCCATTTGAGTTAAAACCAAAAACCTCAACTCTAAATCAAAACCTCTTCAATGACTTCTTATTTGATGAATTAGTTTCAACATCAAATCTCATACCCACAAATTATGTTGTTAGCACATAAATACCAACTCAACCAACCATTTCCATTGATACCGAAACCCGAACTCCTCACCCTCTCCGTCGAGCATGAAGCACGGAATGATATGAACCTACGAAGATCCACTAGGATAACACAATGACCAGTTTGGTCTAATAATTATCAATGCCCTACCATCCCCGGAAGCAATTCGATCACAACAAAAGGAGAGGTAACTATCCTATCACAAATTATATAACCTATGAACACCTATCACCTACATACAAGACATACATATCAAACCTTGCTAGTGTCATAGAGCTAAATACATACCATGAGACCAAAAAGGACCCTAAATGGATTGAATCGGTGAAGAAAGAAATGCAAGCATTAACTCTTAACAAGACTTGGGTTATGGTGCCACTGCCGAGAGGAAGAAACCAATAGAATCCAAGTAGGTGTACAAGGTGAAATATAATTTGGATGATAGTATCGAGAGATACAAAGCAAGACTCGGTTGCTAAAGGATACACTCAAAAGGAAGGGATTGACTACAACGAAACCTTTTCACCGGTTGTCAAGATGATGACGAGTAAAGTACGTGCTTGCTTTAGCTGCTGTAAAAGATTGGCAAGCGATGTAAATGGATGTCACAAATGCCTTTCTACAAGGAGAATTAAATGAAGAGGTGTATATGAAAATTCTAGAAGGATTTGAGACTAAGGGGAAGCAGAAGGTTTGCAAGTTACTCAAGTCACTATATGGCTTAAAACAAGCTAGTAGACAATGGAACATGAAATTTTGTGAGGCTATGTTACAAGCGGAATTTAAGCAATCACTTAATGACTATTCATTCTTTGTGAAGAAAAATTATGACAAAATGGCTATTCTACTTGTGTATGTAGATTACATTATCATCACAGGAAATGATGAAGAAAAGATAACATCTCTAAAGACTTTCTTGCACAAAAAATTTCACATAAAAGATCTTGGTAACTCGAGATACTTTACGGGAATAAAGGTAGCAAGATCAAAGGAAGGCATATGCTTGACACAAAAGAAATACATTCTGGACCTACTTAAAGAAACTCGGAATGATTAATGCTAGACCTCTAGATACACCAATAGAGCGAGCATCTAAAGCTTGCCACAATAGATTTTGATGAAGAATTAAGGCAATGTGGAGGATCCGAGAGATAGCAAACCCTACAAGTTATCAAAGACTCATAGGGAAGCTCATAGATGTCAAATTATTAGGCCGGACCTCTCCTATAATGTGCATCTCCTAAGTTAGTTTATGCACAAGCCAAAACAGATCACATTTGGCGACGACTCACGGGGTTCTAAGATATCTAAAAGGAGATCTAGGAATGGGATTGATGATGTCTTCTACAAGCCAACCGAAACTAAAGATGTATTGTGATTCGGATTGGGGATCATGCTATATAACAAGGAAATCATTTTCGGGATTTCTTGTCAAGCTAGGAGATTCTACGATATCATGAAAGACTAAAAAACAAAACACTATTTCAACGTCATCGGCAGAATTAGAGTATTGGGCAATGGAAAATACGAGTGTGTGAAATAATGTGGATAGTGAGATTATTTAAAGATTTGGGAGAAGAAAACTTGAAGCTAGCAACACTACATTGTGACAATAAGTCAACTCTATTCATAGCCAACAATCTAGTCTTTCATGAGAGAACAAAGCATATAGACTTGGATTGCCACTTAGTAAGGGAACAACTCGACAAAAGTCTACTTATCACTAAGCATATACATACGAATGAGCAACCAACATACCTTCTTACAAAAGGTCTAGGCGATAGCAGACACAAACACTTATTGGCCAAGTTTGGCATTAGAAGCATATATACTAATGTCAAACTTGAGGGGAGTGTTAAAATGGACATATGCAGAGTGTGCTTGTGGGAAATATGCATGGTGATATGCATGGAAGAATCATAGAAGAAATTGAAAGCAGAGTTGGTTACAACCTACCATGCACACTAGGTGTTTGTTATATTAGTTGTTCTACTCGGACTCGAAGAATGCCACTTGTCAAGCTGATCCAATAAGCTCGGAGTCGGTAGAATCTTTGTGAGAGAGACCTACATTAACCAATGATGAGCATGTAAAGAATAAAATAATTAGAAAGTTAGTCATTCAATTTTTCCCATTGTAAAATGTTCTAGAACTTGTACTATTAGTATAAAAGAGAAACTAACCGAGAGATGTAATTTCATGATTTGAGAATCATCAATGGAAATGCATTCTTCTTCCTTATGCTTTTCTATATTGCCATTTTCATTTCTCTTTTTTAACATGTTTATTTCTCCACAACAACAAAAACAAAAATAAATAATTCTAACCTGAGAGGGATTGGTCGTGATGGGTTTGCTTAATGTGTGTGCAAAAGAATGCCCATCTTGAGAAGAAAGTAAATTATTCGGTAGAAAAGTTGACGCAAGGACTGAAGAAGTTGCCATTTCCTAATTTTCAAAGATGATAAACACAAAGTTGGTTCTACCGTTAAAGGAAGAATTTATTAGTCATGGCAGTAGGTGCTTGTAAGCAGACAAGAGATGCAGCTCGAGGGGTGATCGAGGCGAAGGCTAGGGAGGAGGTTTTGTTGAAAATTTTGTCCAACGTAGAATGAAACTCTCTTGCACATGTCAGATGATACAAAATTTTCATAATTACTGTCAGGCGGAAATCCCAAAATTGGACTGGAAACCTTGCAACTCTTGGACTTGCATTTATTTTAAGGTACTTTATCCTCTCGTCTGTTTAAAAAAAAAAAAAAAAAAACCTCTTGCTGTCAATAAGTTGCGATATTAAGATGAATTTCGCTTAATACATAAAATAAAAATTTTTAAATTATATTTATTAAAAAATTTAAATTTTATTGTTTTTTTCTGAATAAAATTAATTTTATCTTAAATATAAGATGACATGCTTTGGAAAAAAAAATATATTGCTTATGGTCCTTCCATCAATTATTTCTTTATATATATAATATGAAATTACTGAGTCTTCCATGCAAAATCTACCAACACAAAATGAAATTAAATGGGCTTAATTTTTTCTTGATTTGACACTCTATAAATTAGGAATAATATTATTCATTATCTTAGAAAATTTTTTAATTTTAACGGTTAAGATTTCATTTCATCAAATGAATAGATAGTTAGGATTTTTGAAAAATTAATAATTACTTTTTTATTCAAAAAATACAAATCAAGATTTTAATCTCTCAAATATATAATACATTATGTTAGTCCAAACTTAAAAACGAGTATATCATTTGTCATCAGCATCTGAAAATACATTGACCAGAAGAACACTAGACGTGAAAGGACTTACAACTAATCCAAGCACAAAACAGTAGGAAACTAAGTCATAATAATAATTAAAAAAAAAATTCTTAATTGAGTTATCAAGTAATATGCTAGAATTACTGATTTTTTTTTTACTAAGTGTGAATATTGACTTGATTTTATCCTAAGTAGTTTTAATGAATTGATTTGATGATTAAAAATATACATTTTATTTTTTAACTTTAAATCTGAGTCAGTATGTATAAAAATTTATTAAATTTTTTAAAATAAATCTTATATTATAAAATTATGAATATACCTTGCTAAAGTTTCTTCAAAACTTTTTACGTAACAATTACAGCTCGTTTTTGTATTTTATTATAAAAATAAATGTTAAATATATTTTTCAATAATTTTTTATATAATTATCAAATATCAAAAAATATTTAAAAAAAAACTTATTGAAAAATAGCTTGTTCAAAATTAATTTTATTATAAAAATTATTTTCTGTTACACAAACGGTACTTTAATATGTACTTTTCTATCCCTGTAACCTTTATTTTAGTAAACTTAGCTAAAGTCTTGATATTTCTTGTCCAACTTAACTAAAGTCTTGGTATGTCTTGTCCGTGTATCACATAGATGCCAAAGCAGATATTGAAAATAAAATGGTTGCCTAACCGAAATTATTTTCGTCAACATGATTAAGACAGGAAAAAAGCTGTGGTTCATATTTCAACAACCTAGCCCGGAAATGACAATCAAGGGAACTGGTTTTCTCAATGTTTAATTGTGTTACCACATGCATGTTAATCAGGGAAGTGCAGCCTATGCATGTCCAAAATGTTTGAAATGAAGTTTTGAATCTTGTCTTGAGTGGTATGTAAAATGCTGGAAATGAAGTTTGGAATCATTGGAATTGGAGAATAGTTTGGTAACGTTATCTTCTTACTCCACACGGTAGGACATTTAAATTTAGTTTTTCACACGCTCAGAAAGTACAAAAAGCCAAGGTAAAGCTAATTTGTTTTGTTTGTGTTTTCAATTTATCTTTATATTTTTAATTATATTTATTATGTTTTTAAATAATAATTTTTAATTTTATAAAAACTACTTACAATGATATGACCTGCATATTTTATTTTTAAAATATTTAATTTTTTTCACATTTAGATTAAAAATTATTTATAGTAAAGAAATTAATAAAAAACAAATTAAAAATTTAAATATTTTTTTTAAAATATAATAAATATAATTAAAAATGTAATAACATTGACCATCAAAGTTATTTATAAAATGACAGATACTCTTGTTCCTTTGATAATTTTTTTTTTTTATTGCATAATACGCAAGAAGATGACTTTTGACCAACTATAGTGAGAGATTAGTAAAAAAAAAAAAAAAAAACTTGATTGTAGATTTGTGAACCAAAAAAAAAAATTGGGATCTAAATTAGAAAAATTAAAGTTTTAGAAACTTTTCTCCATTTGACCAAAACCCAAAGTATTTTATAATCAATTAGCCGGAAAAAAAGAGTGTAAGAAAAAGTTCTTTTCAAGAATGAAATATTAAGATCATAATTTAGTTATTCGGGCAATAACATATCATCAAATAACAAAATAATTGACAAAAATTGGATGACAAATACTTGATTGACATTTAAAAATACAGTGCTTTTTTTAAAAAAAAATTAAAACTCATATGCTCAATTGAAAAAAATATTAAAAATTAGCCCTTTATAATATAATTATTCCTTTAAAATTATATCAAATAAATAGACACTAATTGTATTAAATCGAAACCAAAAGTCATGACTTAACATTTAACTCGTTTGTCAAGTTATTATATACAAATTATGATTCATGTGGTAAATAAAAGACTATTTTAGTGGTAAATCGAAAAAAAAAATTGTTTCACGCTATTAATCTCAGTTCATATAAAGGAAACCCCAATCTCACAATAAAATAATCTCTCCGAGGTATATATGTATACACAGACACACAATAACAACAAGCGAAGAAAAGTACACCATGCATGTTATACTATAAACTAAAGTAAAATGTTTTTTTATTATAACAATGAACAATAATGAATAGTGATTATCATTGTTCATTGTTGTCTTTTATTTTTTTTAATTTTCATTTTTTTCCCAGCACCTTCGGCTTTTTTGTTCCGTTCATTGTTCGGTTGAACGAGTAAACACCTTGGCCCCGTCCTCCCTTTTTTTCTTTCTAAACACTCAACGTTTTTTTTTTCAAATTTTCGTCCATTTACTTGTTCACATGAACAACAAATGGTTGGGGCCCTCCTTTTTTTCCCTAAACATTGAACTGTTTTTTTTTTTTAATTTTCATTTCTTAATAATATTGAGTGTTAAAATTTTAAAAGAACCAATAATTAATTGGGTGTTAAAATTTTTAAGAAACCAACAATTTATTTCCTTTATTATTTATTTCTAAAATTTAAAATATCTAATTTCTCTTTTGGTGTGACCATTTTTTATTTTCGTTTATGAAAAGTGAATGGTTTTCTTTTTAATTTCCGTTTCGAATAATGTTGAGTGTTAAAATTTTAAAGGAACCAACAATTAATTGAGTGCTAAAATTTTAAAGGAACCAATAATTTATTTTCTTTATTATTTATTTATAAAGTTTAAAATATCTAATTTGAAAAAATAATGTTTTTTTTTCAAAAAATAATTATGTCCATAAGCACATACTATCACGTAACATAATTTATTAATTAACAATTACATAAGATGTATTTCTCAAAAACAATATATACATATATTATAATAAAGAATTTTACTACTCATAGTTTGTCATTTACTACTATTTTCATTTGTCATTTCTTTTAAATTCGCATCCAATTAATTTAAAATTATATTTATTCATAGTTTTGATTTATTTTAATATTATTATCCAATTAATAAAAATTAAATTCATATTTTTTTCAAAAATCGATATTCTCATCAACATTAAATAAAAAAATAAATATTTATTCAATTCTATAAAAGCTTTTAGTAATTGTTTTTTTTTTCGACACAATCTTATAAAATACTAAATTTTTTAAAAAAATTATTTAATTTTCTTTTTAGTTAATAATTCATGAATTAAGAAGGATAAATCTTTTTTGTAAAAAAAATATGAAAAACACAAATAAGAAATAGTTAAATACAAAATTTTTTATTAAAAACTTATAAATAATTTTTTTACCTTTGATTTCATATATTGTTATAGATTCACACTATAAAACAAGTTATTAAACTGAAATAATTTTTTTAAATGATTTCATATATTTTATTCAATCTTCGAGCATAGCACGAATAAAAAATCTAATTATTTTTTTATTTTAAAATAGGGGCTGTATATTATTAATTTAGTGTCCTGGCCTAGTGATGCATCAATTGAGATCGAAAAAGCTGGTCTGGCCGTATTAACACATATCTAAAGTCAAAAAACAATGACTTGGTCACGAATAAAAGATTAAAAAAAAAAAAAATTTACTTACATTGTTTTTTTCTCTGGTTCTATCGTTTGTCTTTATCTGCATGCAGAGTCCGGTATGACTACTGAAATTACTTGTTTTTTCCCCCTTATCATTTTTAAGAAAAGAAATGATCACGTGGCTTAAGACAAAATTACACTTGTCTCGTACTTAAAGGAGTCTGGATTGCTAAAATACCGCTTAAAATATAACATAATATTTATGTCAAACAGTTTGGATATATCTTTCCATTAGAATTAAAAATGCAAGGAGAAACTTGAAGCCTATTACTTTATATATATATATATATATATATATATATATATAAGAAATGAATGTACAAATAGATTGACGATTTTACACCTAAGTTCGTTGCACCTTCGAAGTAAATGTTTTAAACATGCATGAAAGTGATATTGTTTTATCATAACTTGAAAGGTGTAGCAATACAGTGGATCCAACATTGATGTCGCAACTAGCATTGGACCGTCAAAGACCTCACGCAAGACTTTATTCCCTCTCGAACGGAGGAGTTAAGGTCGGTTGGATAGGTCTACACATCTCATAAAACCAAAATGGTTTATAACATGTGCGAATTAGTGTCTCGATCTCAGTGTCTGCGTTCAGCACATTTCCATGGAGATCTTTGTGGCAGTGATAGTAAAACCAAAAAAAAAAAACAAAATACAAAAGAAAAAGAAAGAGCGATAGTAATAATAGCAATAATATATTTTACAAAAATTAATTCTATTATTATTGGAGGTGGCAGTAGAAAAAATAATAATAATAATATAATAAAAATAATAGATGTGATAATTTATTATTATTATTATTATTACACCACTACTGTCCATTACTTGTGGTGTTGAAATTGATAGAGGTTGTAGAATAATTAATACATAATAAATATAAATAATGAGTAAATAATAAATTTATCTCTTTTGTTTTGATAAATGAATTAATTAGTTCTTCGATTTTAAAAACTAATTATTTAGTCATTTTTTCTTTTTTTCAATTTATTTTAATTTTTTATTTCAAAAAATAGAAAAAAGCGAGACATATAAAAGATTGATGAAAGAAAAAATTTATAAGAAAAAATATTTAATTAGTCATGATCAACATTGGTTAAAAAGACTAAAAAAATAATTTTTAAAACCGAGAGGAACTAATTAATTCGTTTTGCAAAACAAGAGGGACTAATTTATAATTTACTCTACAAATAATATATTACTATTTTAAAAAGGTCAATTCATTTCCACCTCTTTTTACAAGCATGAAACTACATTTACTTTTTATTTTCAATTCTTTATTCTTATTTACACAACTAACCATTGAAAATAAAAGTTTTATTTGGACTTTTACTATTCTTGTCATCACCTTATTTTTACCCCCATATATATATATATAAAGAATAAAGAGAAAAAGGAAAAAAAAAAAAGATGGAACTAGGCTTGAATCGGGATTGGGCTAGATATTAGGCATTGGGTTACGCTCGATTAATAATAAAAGAGAAAAAATAGAATAGAAAAAATCCTAGGTTAACCTTAAAAGTACCTTTATAAATACTAGGAACAAAAAGAAGAAGAAGAAGAAGAAGAAGAAGATAAAACAATAGCCATAAAGATTCGACCAGTCGCTCACTTGCTCGCACATCGCCAGACCTAAATGCACTTGGACCAAAGGAAGCGCTTATCCAAGATCGTTCCAAATGCAAAAGAATCGCTCAATTTCGATTACCGAGGAAGCCATACTCGTTGTTAAAAGTTTTTTCATTTGCTATGAATTTCGGATCTAGTTTAGTCCTTCGATTACCGATTTAGGTAATTAGGCTCCTGTATTTTCACGTTTCTAATCTAATTTTTATCCAAAATTTTATAATTTTTCCTTATTGCTTCTCTGTTTCATAGGATGGTAATTTCAATTATTTGATTGAAGATGAATATTTGGATGATTGAATGTAAAATATTTAGTTAGGGGTGTAATTGAATGATTAGAAAAATTGAATACTAATTTATATGTGATAGAACCAAAAAGAATCTAAATTTAGGTTGTTTTGATATGTGATGTGATTTAAAGCTCAATCAGATTGAGAATAATGGATTAGTGAATTTTTTTTTTTTAAGCTTTAATCTTGTCTTATTTTGGGTTTTATTTTTATTTTTTATCATTATGTTCAATAAAAAGAGATTGTTTGACACATTATAAAGTATCTTTATTTTTTATATAATAAGTCCTTGATAAATTGTCGATTAATGATGAAACTAGCAATAGATTAGCAATTTTTTTAGAAAATTAAAATAAACTAAATCTGAATTTATATACCGAGTACCTTATGAATGCTTATTGAATATTTTATTTTTTTGTGAAGTCATTAGTGATCAGAATGCATGTGTTTAATTACTCAATTCCCTTACATTTTACTTGTTTGAGATATCCAAATATTAGACCTTAACTCGCTTTTGCATTTTATATGTCAAGATATGGAATTGGTTGACAAATGTGTTAAAAAGAGCCATATATAGAGGAAATTTGTGAGCAAGACTAATTATGACACCTGGAAAGCACAAGGAGCGTAGGCACATAAGAGTAGTGGCGTGGGCATGCGGATGCGGTAGATAAGCGCACACAAGAGTATGAAGACATAGGCACGTTGCAACATGACGTGGGCACGGCTGAAAACTACGAAACGGACAACGGACTTCGGCTATGAAACAAATTCTATTGCAATTTACCATGAGGGGAGACTCGAACTTTCCGAAAGAGGAGCAAAGATTTTGTACTTTGTTGGGGAAATAGAAAACCCATATAAATAGGAACATAATAGAATAGGATAGGGATTATTATTGATTCATTCATTATTCTTATTGTAACCCCAACAGACATCATCGGCTTTATTTTCTCTCTCCTCTAATTACAATTGTGATAAATATTATCATGAGTAGCTAAACTTTCTTCCCTTGGGTAAAGGTAATTGAAGCTTTTGGGAATCAAAGATTTTGAGGTGCTTACATATTAATGCAAATCGGATTATTTATTTGAAGTATTAAATTTTTTTCTATGCTTGTTCCCATAATTGTTTAGATTGATTTCTAATATGCGCAGTTAGTTTATTAACTAAAATAATCTATAACTAGATTAAATATTGAATTTATAATCATTCAATCCCTTTAATTCTTATAGCAACTAGGAGTGATAGTTTGTTGCGTCAAAAGCTAATGATTCTTAGAAGAATTGTTTAACTAGATTAAATATGACTACATGTGTTGTGTTATCTTGCTTTGTTGATCTTTCGATACATAAAGCTATTGTTTGATTAAATCTTTTATCGTGTCTAGGGTGGTTAAATAATAAGAGTTAATTAGAATACATGTTTCTAGTTGGCTAATTGTAACGAAATGTTGATTTCAATATCACACCAAATACTTGAATGATAAATCGATATTTATATGCACCAAGGATAAATCTCGAGTTGCGAAGTGGATGTGACATGAACCAAGGCTTGTATACTTGAACATCCGTCTTAAATTTATTTTTTGCATTTAATTTGTTTAGTTTTTATTATATCTCAATCGAATACAAACCCTTTCTTTTTTATTTATTTTAGTTTTTTCTTAATTTGTAATGACTAATGTAATAGAACTCTTTGTAGGATCGATCCTTACTCTCCCTTACTATATTTGTGTTGCGGGAGTTTAGGAGTTTAATTTGGGTGTACGCAACGACAATACCATCATTTTTAGGTGATCTTTGATTTATTTATTTTTTTACATTTTTTTATGTATTGCACTTTGTGTGTTTATTTTATGTGATGTTATTTCGGGTCGGTTTAGCTAGAGTAGGTTTAGACCTAAGATCAACATTTTTCTAATGACGAGGTCTTTTCTTGTTATTTTATTTTATTTTTATTTTTATTACTATTATTTATAGTAAATTTTAATAATTTTTATGGTGCGACTAATTTTTTTCTTCTTGCGATTTAGCTCTTAATTTGGCCTTAGAACCAACTTTATATTTTAAAATGGCATGACGGGGTAATATGGGTTGAGGCCCATGTCCATTTTTTAAGTTATTACGGACTTGCAATTGTATTTTATCTTCTTTTTTTTTATGGTTTGGCGGGTGAATTTGGACCTAGGCTCAAGTTCATTTTATTATTATTATTATTATTTATTTGCATTTTTATAGGACAAGGGTTTAATGTGCAACAAGCTTTTAGCTATAGTTTTTACCTTCCCAAATGGTCTCCAATGGCCCATTAACATATTAAGTGGAGATTGAGTTTTCTTTTAGTCTCCAAATCATATCCCTTAGGAATTAATTAGAAAAAAAACGCAACTAGTCAAGCGCAGAATTCAAGATAAAAAGACAATTTGCATCAATGAATTCACATAGTCTAAAAACATAAGGTAACCTCGTTGCGAGAGCAATTTAAGGTGATCTGTAGTCTTCTCCGATTATGCAATAACCCCTTTTACGTAGAACTCTTGAGACCATTGCAAGGTTTTTAGTAGTTTTTACCTTTTGAAAACCGAGTGGTGACTTCACATCCATACATACATATTTTTATTTTATTTACAATCATCCGAGTGGTCACTGTGTGATAATTCTATTGTTTGTTATCAAACATGAATAATTTATAAAAAATTAGAATAATTAAAATAAAAAATTAGTGATCAATTAATGATTTCAATATAATATATAAAAATATATAATTAATTATTGCATATAAAACATATTACTTATAATTTATTCTTGACCTAAATGATTCATTCATCATTAGATCTAGTAGAGTTTCTTGAAGCTAAAGAAATCGTAGTAGGATCATCCATAATAGAGGAGCAACTATCAAATGAGGCATAACCGGCAAGGGTACTACTGAAGGGGATGTAGACATGTCGATACCACTATCAAGTCTGCAGACCCTAGACACTTGCACTAGCGAGTGCCACGTCTACGTATACAACCACTATTAATTACACGATTAACATTAGAGCCATGACTACCGACTCTAAGATTAAATTTGCCCAATCCATGAGGCATAACTAAAAAATAACACTTGAAATAGTTTAATAAATGAATAATAATTTACATGAAAATATATTATAAATTATTATGAATTAAAACAAAAAAAATTTATAGATTTGATATTCCCTTGTTAAACGCTATCGGCATAATATTCAATACGTCTAAAATGCATAACAAACATAAAAAAATACATAATAGATAAAATAATATAATTTAATTAATCCAATAAATAAAATTAATCTTTAATTATAATTTTCATAATAATCTTCTAAGTTTTCCTCTCCTTCGATCAATTCGATACATATTTACTCTCATCTTCTTCGTTAACTTTAATTATTTTTATATCTATAAAAAATCCATTTGGATCATTCAATGACTACTTTTCACCATCATTATGGATCAAATTGTGTTGGACTTTCAAATTATCCTCTTGAAATAGTTACGCTTTTTGTTGGACCCTAATAGATGATTATGACAAATCAACCATAGCCCTAACTTTTATCTTACAAACACCCTACTAATCCAAATAATTGCGTTTTAAGTTTATATACACAAAATAATATAATTGAGCCTCCTCTGTTGCTAGAATAAATGATTCAAATTTGTTAAAACTCCTTCTATAGTTTATCCTTGCTAGTTTATAATACGATGAACCTTTATTTCATTTGATGTAGGATTAAACCAATTACATTTGAATATAATTGTTCTCTTGATTATTAGTGCGGGATACTCTCACTATCAAATTTTGATCAATATCCTATAATAGTCACTCTCATCTATACCGTAATTAGATCCTTCAAGTACACACTTTACTATTCATACTTGCTCTATTTGTACCATGCTCTTATGTATGAAACTTATATCCGTTTACCTCGGATATGACTTTACGATATGTAAAGGGTCTTTTCTAAGATCTTTTATGAGATGCTTTATCTTATAAGTTAGTTATACATATTTTGTTTATAAAATCGAGATCCATGATAAGAAGTTTAGTAAATAGTCAAAGAAAAACATTCAACAAACCCGACCTAAAAAAAGGATGCTCACATATTCATTAAACCATTTGGTATAATCAATATCAAGTTGACCATCAATCTCATGTTTGAGCATATAAAGATTATTTTGTTGTAGTTAGGGAATGTATCCACTGTCGAAAAATAATATTCTAGTCAATTTGTATATTATAATGGGTAATTAAGGATTAATAATATTGATATTAAATGTTAGACACTTACTTAGTGTCGGGTGTAACTTTTTAGCGGTTCAATAATATATATTGATATGCTACCTTGTACTCTTCTTTTATCAACCTTCATGTTGTGGCTCGAACAATTGATTGACCATGCTCGTTTGAATAGTAAAAGTATCACTTTAATATGGTCACTCGATATTAAATTCAAATTTATTGAAACTTTTTCTATAGTTTATCCATGCTAGTTTATAATACGCTAAACATTGATTTCATTTAATGTAGGATTAAACCAATTATATTTGAATATAACTGTTCTCTTGATTAGTAGTGCGGGATACTCTCATTACAAAATTTTGATCAATATCCTATAATAGTCATTCTCATCTACATTGTAATTAGATCCTTCAATAAAGATTTTACTATTCATACTTGGTCTATTTGTACCATGCTCTTATGTATGAAACTTATATCCATTTACAATATACTTCGAATATGACTTTACGGTATGTAAAGGGTCTTTTTAAGATCTTTTATGAGATGCTATGTCATACAAGTTGGTTATACATATTTTGTTTATAAAATCAAGATCCATGACAAGAAGTTTAGTAAATAGTCAAAGAAAACCATTCAGCAAACCTAACCTTAAAAAAAAGATGCTCACATATTCATTGAACTATTTGGTATACTCGATATCAAGTTGACCATCAATCTCATTTTCGAGCATATAGAGATTATTTTGTTGTATTTAGGGAATGTATCAACTATCAAAAAATAATATGTCGATCAATTTGTATATTATGATGGCTAATTAAAGATTAATAATATTGTTATTAAATGTTAGACACTTGCTTAATGTAAGGTTTAGCTTTTTAATAGTTCAATAATATATATTAATGTGCTACCTTGTACTCTTATTTTGTCAACCTTCGTGTTGTGGCTCAACTAATTGATCGACCATGATGTTTGAATAGTAAAAGTACCATTTTAATGTGGTCACTCGATATTAAATTCAAATTTATTTAAACTATAGTTTATTCATACTAGTTTATAATATGATGAACCTTTATTTCATTTAATGTAGGATTAAACCAATTATATTTGAATATAATTGTTCTCTTGATTAGTAGTGCGGGATACTTTCACTATAAAATTTTGATCAATATCCTATAATAGTCATTCTCATCTACACTATAATTAGATCCTTCAATACACACTTTACTATTCATACTTGCTCTATTTATACCATGCTCTTATGTATGAAACTTATATCATTTTACAATGTACTTCAAATATGATTTTACAAGTATATAAAGGGTCTTTTCTAAGATCTTTTATGAGATGCTTTGTCATACAAGTTGGTTATACATATTTTGTTTATAAAATTGAGATCCATGACAAAAATTTTAGTAAATAATCAAAGAAAACCATTCAGCAAACCCGACCCAAAAAAAGGATGCTCCCATATTCATTGAACCATTTAGTATACTCGATATCAAGTTGACCATCAATCTCATTTTCGATGAGATTATTTTGTTGTAGTTAGGGAACGTATCCAATGTCAAAAAATAATATGCTAGTCAATTTGTATATTATGATGGCTAATTAAATATTAATAATATTATTATTAAATGTTAGACACTTACTTAATGCAAGGTTTAACTTTTTAATAGTTCAATAATATATATTAATGTGCTACCTTGTACTCTTCTTTTGTCAACCTTCATGTTGTGGCTCAACTAATTGATCAACCATGCTTGTTTAAATAGTAAAAGTACAACTTCAATGTGGTCACTCAATTCTTCACCGCACTTAATATTGCATGGTACTTTTTGATGTCTAGTATTCATATGTGGCTCGAAGTAGTATGAACGGAATAAAGAAGCTTCTTCAACTAAATATACATTGTATATTGATCCTTCTATTTTTGCTTTATTTCTTACATTACTTTTAAGTTTTTGAAGATACCTAAAACATTAGGTTTGTTAATGGTTAATAATTGTAAAATCATTTTTTTAACATTATAAATCAATATTATTATCTTTTAAATGGATACATCCATTGATATTATACTTATCCCGCAATCCTTGCCACATATGGTAGGTGGACTGAAAGATATTCCATAGAGCAAAAAAAAAAAAAAAAAACTAAGAGAAAATATATGCTCTAGTTTGCATAAGATTAGAGGTATCTCTACCTCAAGACGTATCATATATTATATCCTTATCACAATTAAAGTCAAGTCTCTAAAGAAAAAACTTAACTTAAAAAGTGCTTATCAAATATTTCTCCGTAAGAGCTCCCTAAATGCAATAGGTATTAACCTCTACATAAACATATGACATTCATGGTTTTTCATCCCATATAATCCGAGTTGTTCATATCCATATATCTAGGCATGTTTAAAACATATCAATCTAAAAACCTAAGTTGTTTAAACCATTCATACAATATTTTTTTCTATTCTTTGTGAAGCATAAAACTTGCTTTAGAGTATTTTCTTAAAGCTTCATCCTTTTGCTAATTCTAGCCTCTTATAAAAAAATTTCAAGTGTTCTCCGAAATTTGCATTGTCTTTGATTTTGCTCGATACATTCATTACTATGTTAAACACATTGTCGAACACATCTTTTTCAATATGCATAACATCCAAATTATATCGAATGAGATTAGTACTCTAATATAGCAATTTCTAGAATATATTATGTTTCTTCAACCGGACATTTGAAATATACTATTTTTATACCGATCTACATCCTCTCGTTAGCATCTTTATCAACCCTCAATCCGTTATCCGCTAAAAAATCTCCACTTTAGACCAGATTGGAGGAGGGTTGTCCCTCATAACTTTACTTTTGGTAAACAACTTCTTGTTCCTCCAAAATGGATGATCTTCGAGCGAAACTTCTAATAATAGTCAAACCACAAAGTTTTACTTACATTGGTAAGGGTGAAAGCATTAGAATTCTTCATATAATAAGGACATACAAATTTTTCTATAGTACTCTAACTAGACAACATTGAATATATAGAAAAGTCATTGATTTCCACATCACAATGGTGCATAATAAAAAATTCTACTTTCAATAAACATCATAGGTCACCACACCTACTTTTCATAAATAAAGCAACTACATAATCAAAGACTATAAAAACACATCCAGATTATGCTTTGGGTTTAATGATCTTAGAACAATAATTATTAAGAACATGTATTCTTCTTCCATAAATATCCATTATAGTAAATTGTAAGGTGTCATAATTACAAGGTAAGAAGAATATTGAGCACCGCATTGACATAAAGGTTGAAACTCGTTAGTGCAAACTAACAAGTCGACATTTTTTTATGATATAAAAGAATAATGTGTTTGATCAAAATAGCATCATGCAATAAAGTCAAAGCAATGACTCATGGCATATTCATCCCTTACATTATGTTCGATGTGCCACATCACATGCTCGAATGTAGCATATGGATGTATACAATCTTTACAAATGCAATTACAAATGCGGGGTAAGTAGAAAGTAATACCTTTTTTTTTAGTGGAACATGTTTTGCTCTTATCAATCTATAATACTTTCAACTTAGGACCTACATAGGTTATGGATATTATCGATATTACATTTGAAGTAAAATGAATGCAAGCCAGAAGGCTCCTCTTCTTAACGAGTCTTAGTTCATTGGCAAAGTGGGCAATTTTACTAGTGAGGCCCTTAATGAGTATGAGATGCTAGGTCTACCTTAACATTACTTAGGTAAAAATTTTCTTAGATTTGATAAAGCCTTTACTAAATTTTTAAAAAAAGTTACTACTAACTTAGCCATTTGATTTTCTTTTAGTCTTAACCTTAGCATCCCTTTTTAATTCCTTACTTTTTACCTTTATTTTGTTGCCTTATATCTCAATTTTATCTATTTCCATAATCAAGTCACCTATATCATCCTAGTCATATTAAGAAACCAAGTCCTATAACTAACAAGCTTTGGCATAACATTAACTTAACATTCAAACCATATATATATATAAAACATGCCAAAATTTGCTTAACTCACTAAAGGGAACTTCACACTATGGTCACTTTTTATATTCTCATTCTACCCCTTCTCTTTATGCTTTTTTTAATGCTGATTGGACAAGGAATGCTAATACAAGTCACTCTACCTCTGCTTATAGTGTCCTTTTAGTGGTCCGGTCCAATTAGTTAGAGCTTAAAAAAAAAAAAAAAAACCATTGTTGCTTGCTCACCATTGAAGTTGGGTATAAGGTTATTGTTGTTTCCATTGCAGAAATTAGTTAGGTGGAAAATCTTTTTGGAGAACATGGTGTCTCTACTACCTCCACACCAATCATCTACCGTGATAATATTGGTGTTATATATCTCTCCTCCAATATTTTATTCTTGCATGAAGCATATTGTTATTGAATTTTACTTTATTAGTGATCAATTCGCTTCCAAAGTGCTTCGGAGTTACTTATGTTCACTCTTCTAATTAGCTTGCCGACTAACTCACCAAACCCCTTACACGTAACACTTTTCGGTAACATTGTTCCAAGCTTAGTGTCCTTTTATGACCCTTGAGCTTATGGGGGCATGATAGAGAATCTCGTGAGAATACTAAACCATAATGTAAGCGATTTGGTCAATCCTCAAAACTAGAAAATGGTACTATATCATTTACTTCCCTTCTTATGAATATTCTCTATAATCCTTATATTGATGAGCCGCAATCAGCTAAATATCGACTTTTTATAATAACATACAAACATTTGTATAAATACTATAAGTATTTCGTTAATAAACATAGCCATTACCACAAACCTTTTTTATAATATCGAACCTTCTTTAGAAACTAGGTAGTATGAGTTAAACATGGCATTTAACCGCCATTATTTTTTTTCCCTCATTAGGGTATGTGATCCCTAGTTGCCTAAACGTGAAACATAAATATGGAAAACATGAAATACATACGTAACTTAAATTATATAAAAAAAGAAAATGTGATTGTATGAGACATAAAGTGTTAGGCAACTTGTTGTCAATAGAGATTTATTAAAACAATCCCAACAAAATCGATTATGAAGATGTATTTTTCCACTCGCATTAATTAAAAAGCAATTTGCAAGTTAATTACTAATATTCCAAGGCAAATTATAAAAGTATCATCTCAACTTAAAAAATTAAGCTATTAGGTAAGATCTCATGATATGATTTATATTATTTTCTTATACACCTTTTCAAGTGAAAAATCTTTAAGATTGAAACTTAGACAAATCCATATATCTTGTACTTAATTAATTAAAAGAGAAAGTAAGAATGCTAGGATTCAAATTATTGATCGTTAGGCTAGTAAGGCTCGATATCATATAAAAAAAAATCTTTTCAATTTAAGAATTTAAACTATTAAATGAAGCCTCATGATATAATTTATATTATTCTATCACATTAAAAACAAATATTGAAGACAATTATGCAATTTTAATGTTCAGGCACAAAGTTCTATCCATTAGGCACTAGCACCAAAAAGTTATGGCTCATGAAACATATATAATCAAGATTTCCAAAGTTGTGGACCCATTGATGATGGATCAATTTTGTCCTATTGGGGCTCTCATGCAACATATATAATCAAGATTTCCAGTCTTCCAAGGGACTTCTAGTATAATGAATAAGTTATGGACCCATTGATGATGGATCCATTTTATCCCTTTTAACTTTTATCACTAACAGACTTTGCATTTAAAGTTATTTCTTAATAATTTATCCTCCCATCTCCCAACTTTAATGTTGTTTCTCTTGAGAGATCAGGTGGTATGTATGTATAGTTGAAAATAATTTTAAAGTTTAAAATTATTTTAAAGTGAATTTTTTTAAAATTCAATGAGTTTTTTTGAAAAGTCAATTTTAATTATTCTAGCATAGAAATATAAATATAGATCTAGTAAGAGTTATAATTTAAATTTAAGTCCATAAAACTTTCTCTTAGGAGAGTCCTATGATATCATGAGTGAGTGTTTATATCATGCTTCCCTCTATTCTCCTTCTCTTCTATATTTTTTGACAAGACATCAGAAGGGAGAGAAAGTCCCAAGAGAGAGTGCATGAAGAATAACATTCACACATGAAAAAAAAAAAAATTGAAAGAGTCAATGAATTTTTTGAATAGTAAGTTTGAATTATTATAATACATGAATGTAATGTATTAATGATGAGAGTTTCCAGAGTTATATTAATGATGAGAGTTTTTAGAATTATTATAAACTATTATAAATATATGTATAATAAGAGTTGTAATTTACATCCAAGCCCATAAAACTTTTTCTCTCTAAGAGAGTCACATGATACATAGTGAGAGTTTCCACATACTTATCCTCATCTTCTCCTATATTTTCTAACATATACACCTCCTTAGCTAAGTCAACAGAGGCACTCTTTCATTTTATAGGCATATTTTAAAAAAAAATCCATCTATGGGTGGAAAAGGTGAAGGTTGTTCGTATATCCTCCTACTAGTGACATAACAGTTGATGCAATATGCTTTGAACTGAGTCCTGCCTCTTCAATCTGGTCTGTTTGAGATCCATGCTCAATATATCTGTCTGGGAGCATCATAGGCCTCCACTGCACAAACATGATTGAAAAGGAAAATAATTATTTAGAAGCAATTACAAGTTTAAGAAATCTAATAATGATCCAGCATAAAGTAAACAAAAAGGAGGTCAGGTTGTAAGAAACTTATAATTACTTTGAGATTTCCATCTAGGAGTCCATTCAGGCTTAAGAAATGAGAAACATGAGAGCTAAATCCTCCGATTGATCCTTCTTCGACTGTGATGAGGACCTCATGCTCTTGAGCTAGCTGTCTGATCAACTCTCCATCAAGAGGCTTACAGAATCTTGCGTCAGCCACCGTTGCTGAGATGCCTAACTCTTGAAGAAGCTTGGCTGCTTCCATACAACTTTGAACTATGGTTCCATACCCAAGAATAGCCACCCTGCTTCCTTCTTGAAGCACTCTTCCCTTGCCAACCTATAAACCAAGTTCTTCTTAGCAAATTATGCAAATAGTATGCGTAAAGGCAGAGACATGGATAACTGATTTTATGTTTAGATACCTCTAGAGGAGTTCCTTTGCTGTTGGGTGGAAGAACGGAACCAATGCCATTTCCTCTGGGGTATCTAAAGCAACTAGGCCTGTCATCAATGGCTGCAGCTGTGGCCACCATGTTCATTAGTTCAGTCTCATCTGAAGGAGCCATGACCACCATATTAGGTAAACTAGCCATGAAAGTTGTGTCAAAGGCACCACAATGGGTTGGACCATCTGCACCCACAAGGCCAGCCCTGTCTAAAGCAAACCTTACTGGAAGTTTTTGAAGGTCTACGTCGTGAACAACCTGTATCAACACCAGCACCAAGAAAAATTTAATTAAAGATGTGCACCAGAAATGCCCCAAAATGAAAAAAGAAAAATGTAAGTGTCACTGGCAAATTAAAAGGTATTATATCATGACAAAGTAAAATGTGAAAACTTCCTGTCTATAAAAAATTTCTTTTACACAGAAAAACAGATATTTCATCGAATTATGGAGAAAATTTATGAGTTCTTGAGTTACTCCTTCAGGGAACTTCTATAAAAGGTGTGCAAAATGATTAATCCCCAGAAAAAATAGATTATAATTACTTGCATTAGTCATTTTATTCACCTGATCATAGCCCCTTTGCAGGAAAGAAGAGTAGATGGCACAGAAAGGCTTAAGTCCTTCAGTTGCCAAACCAGCAGCGAAGGTCACAGCATGTTGTTCTGCTATCCCAACATCGAAACATCTGTATGGGAATCTCTTTTGGAACAGATTAAGTCCTGTACCTCCTCCCATTGCAGCATGAATGGCTACAATTTTATCATCTTTCTCTGCTTCAGCTACCAAAGACTCCGCAAAGTACTGGGTGTACGAAAGAGTATTTGATTTTGACTTCAATTGCTTCCCTGACTTGGGGTCAAATTTCACAACACCTATTGAAAACAAGACTTGTTTGGTTAATTGGAAAGGAATGACTTCACAGAAAACTATAGAATTTTTTTTTTTTTTTTTTTTTCTGAAGGAATGGTATGTTGTACCATGCATCTTATCTGCTGCTACTTGAGCTGGAGTATAACCTTTGCCTTTCTCAGTGATAACATGAATAAGAACCGGTCCTGGTGCTGGTATTGACTTGACCTTCTTTAGTACATCAACAAGGTCTTCCACATCATGGCCATCAACTGGACCAATATAATATAGTCCTAGCTCTTCAAACAAGCAGGCGCCAGATGCTCCCGACATTCCTCTCATATTGGAATCCACTTTAGCAGCAATTTCCTGTGTTTTCCCTCCAATTTGTTTTGTGATACCCTGTTGATTTATGAGAAATCAATAAATGATTTTCATTGAGTATACAAATCCGAAAAACTATTGCATCGAAGAATTGTTGGGATTACAAGAGAGCTAAAAGTTCCTTTCAATCCAAGAAACAATAATCAGACCATGTATGAATTTTGCATTGATTTCTGATGAGATTTTAGGCTCGATAGCAACTATAATGAGAAGTTCAAAACTGACCTTTGCTGCTTCGCGTAATTGGCGAAATTTTCTACTTGAATGTAGCCTCGTCAATGCTTTGCTTAGAGCGCCAACAGGAGGTGCAGGGCCATCCAGTGTAGCAGTGGGCAAAGAGACTTGCCTGTTGTCATTCAAGATGATAATGAGATTTGAATCAAGATAGCCTGCATTGTTCATTGCCTCATATGCTTGTCCAGCCGTCATGGCACCATCACCAATAACTGCAACTACATGGTTGTCCTTCCCTAACAAGTCTCTGCCAACAGCCATGCCTGAAAAGGGTGGAACGCAAATAAGTTAATAATCAAATCTAACTATAGATGTTAGTGTCTTCGCCTAGATTGTATATTCTTCGTATGTTTCAGGCCCGATCATACTTATTACTTATTAGAGAATAGTTAGAAAAATTGCCAAATTAGATGCCTTGTCTCCTCAACTGCTATTTGTTAGATTTGTACACGGCCAAGATACCTGTAGAGATTAGCATTTTTTTGTCGCGGTGACACGGTAAAGGAACAAAGATTGGTATACCTAAGCCAGCTGAAATACTAGTAGAACTATGGCCAGCTCCAAAGGCGTCATGTTCACTTTCATCCCTCTTGGGGAACCCTGCAAGGCCAAACGTTTGACGAATTGTATGCATTCTGGATCTCCTGCCAGTTAAAATCTTATGTGGATAGGTCTGCAAAAAATGAAATTCCGTAAGCACAAATCATTAAACATAAACATTAAGTCAACACTAGTCAAATTGTCGTGGTTTGTAGCTCTGCAAATCCTAAACATTTCACCTGATGGCCAACGTCCCAAATGATTTTGTCTTCAGGAGTGTTGAACACATGATGGAGTGCCACTGTTAGCTCTGCCACCCCTAAGCTTGAACTTAGATGTCCTCCTGTCTTTGACACTGTGTATACTATCTCTTCTCTTAACTCATCAGCCAATTTATCAAGTTCCTGCAATTTTTTTAACAAAACATCATCTTGGCGTCCCAAAACATTTTTAATTGATTCCTTTAACTAAAAAAGGAAAAGAACTCTAGAAATTCTCTTGACAGTATTGTGAGTTGATTTTAGTCTTCTTACCTGAACCGAAAGATTCTTCATGTGAATTGGGTAGTTTATGGTGTCCAGAATTGGAGTAGAGGGCTTTTCTCCAGAGAATTTGAGGGACCTTTTCGGTTTTGGTTCCTGGTATCGGTTCACCTTGCTGTTCAACTGATCCCGCGTATTATTGTCCAAGGCTGCTAGTATTACTCCATTGAACTGAAAAGTACAATAGAAGAGAAAGGGGATCACACATCACTTCTCATATTTTTAAGAATCAGATACTTACATGATGAGGAAAGATTCTTTCTTTTAGTATTTAGAGCTACCACAAACACATGCTTGTTTGTTTCTCCACAACAACAACAACAAATTCTAACCTTAGAGAGATTGGTAGTGGTGGGTTTGCTGAATGTGTGTGCAAAAGAATGCCCATCTTGAGAAAGTAAATTATTTGGAAGAAAAGCTGATCCAAGGACTGAAGAAGTTGCCATTTTCTAGTTTTCAAAGATGATGAAACTCAAAGTTGGTTCTACTGTTAAGAAAGAATTTATTAGTGATAGCAGTAGGTTATTGTAAAGCAGATAAGAGATGCAGCTCGAGGGGTGATCGAGATCAAGGTTAGGGAGGAGCTTTTATAGGCAAAAACACTGAAGAGGGAAGACACGTGATATTTTTCCAGAAAATAATGAAGACTAGCGTTGTTTGTTTGCATATGACAGATGACGCTAACTTTACATAATTACTGTCACGAGGAATCCCCAGAATTGGACCAGAAACCTTACAACTCTGGGACATGCATTTATTTTTAAGGTATTTTATCCTCTCGTTTGTAAAAAAAGAAGCTTCCTTATGGTCCTACCATCAATTATTTATGAAATTATTGGGTCCTCGATGCAACATCCACCAACACAATATGAAACCCAACATTAAATAAAATGGGCTTAATTTTTTCTAGATTTGACACTCTGTAAATTAGGAATAATAATGAATTAGAAAATTTTTGAATTTTAACAGTTAAAATTTCATTTCATCAAATTAATGGATAGATGGTTAGAATTTTTTTAAAAAAAAACAATGACTACGTTTTTATATAAAAAATACAAACATGACTGTAATCTTTCTAATATAATATATATTATGTTAGTTCAAACTTAAAACCAGTATACTTTTTTTGTCATCGGCAGCCGAAAAGGGCATTGACCCAAAAAAGAACAGTAGAAAGAAAGGACTTGAAACTGATGCAAGTACTAAAATAAATATAATATATAATATATATTATGTGGTCAGAAATTCCCCCTAGCAGGTCATTAATTTTCTTTTATTTATTAGTATTGTTGTTGGGTCTGAGTTGAGGGGATAAGTGATGACAGAAAAACTCTAGAGGAGCATCCATACGTAAGTAGGTAAAACATCCCCTTAATTAACAAAATCACGTGTAAAAATCTACAATCATATATCATCAATTTAAATTGGAATAGATCAGTTTATCTCGACAATTTATTTTGAATGGATGGTACATCTAGGAGTTATTTCTCAAATAAATAGCAATAATAAAAGAATGAGTGATGGATTTCAATTTCAAAATGATATTAGGAGTTCTCTTTTACGCGTAGAGTCCCAGTTGTTCACTAGGAATAATAGAATTTACTCTCTGCTGCATGGCTCTCTCTCCCAATCTTTCTATATATATATATATATAGTCAAGCTGATTCAGAACTTGGTTCGCTCTCATTTCTAAAAACAAATCGTAGGTAAACTATTATCGTTAATATGATTAAGACCGGAAAAAGGCTATGGTTCATATTTTAATAACCTAGTACGGAAACGACAAAGAAGGGAACTGGTTTTCTCAACGCTTAATTTTTTCCCACGTGTTAGTCAGGAAGGTGATGCGTATGCACAACAAAAAATGTTGGAAATGAAGTTTTGAATCTGGTCTTTTGCAGCGTGAAAAACGGTGGAAACGAGGTTTGGAATAATTGGAATTGGAGAACAGTTTGGCAACATTGTCGTCTTCCTCCACTCGGTGGGACATTTAAATTTAGTTTTTTGCACGTCCAGAAAGTACAAAAAACCCAAGATAAAGCTAATTTCTTATAATATATTCTTTCTTTTTTTTACGTTTCTAAAATTTAAATTTTTTAATTTAGATTTTGAATTTTTTTATTTATAACTTAAAAAAAAAAAAGGCTTTTCTCGTTGATCAATTTCCAACCACATGACAAACGCTTGAGAGTAAAATGATCAAAAATACAAACTGAAATTAAATAATAAACACCTAATAAATACATATAGTAAATTAAAAAAATATATGTGTTGCCTATTTCTTTTTTCTTTTTCTATTTTTCTATTTTCTTCCTTCTTCTCCTCCGTCTCTTAAATGCCAAATCACAAATTGCTACCACACCCTAACACATAAAATTAACCAGCCAACTAGAATCCACACAATATCTTAAAGGATGACTTTAAAATCTTAAAAATTCATCTGATGAAAACACTTAGACCCATATGTATAATGATATACTTGATGCCCACTCTAGGGAAAAGTGGCATCAAAATTTAGCATCAACAAGTCCATTATTCCACAAAAAAGAAATTAACCGAAATTTTGGGTTCTATTTTTTATAGCTCTTACACACAATAAGGCAAAGAAAATGGATCGGATACGCAATAATACAAAGAAAATGGATTAGAGAGGAAGGAGGGGCAAGTTTCAAGAATGGATGATAACTCTATATGAAAATTAGGAAGGATCCACACCAATTTAACCCAGGCCATTTTTACCGTTGAAGATCTAATAAAATACACTATTAATACACAAACATCCATTACTCATAAGCTTTCAATTGATTCAATCTCCTATACTGATTTGTAAACTTCTCAATGAGGCAGTGTAGGTGAAGAACAAAGCATTTTTTCCTTCCTTCAAAAAAAAAAAAAAAAACGGCTGGTTTGAAAACAAAATTTAGAATTTAAATAATCAAACTCTATCCTCTCTCTTTTCGTTCAGATATTGTCCAGATTTGCAAATTTCCTCACCTTACTTCAATGCCTTAAGTAGCTTGTTTTAGAAGAATTATACTTGTTAACCATCGTTTTCATAGCATCCTTCTCCTTTCTTCTATTTTCAAGTTTATCAATGCTCATATTCATCATTCAACTCATTCCCAACACAAATCCATCTTGTTTTGTCACCGTTAAAAATTCAAAAACTATTATTTTACGTTTGAGTATATGAGTTTTAATTTTTCTTTTATGCCAAAGAAAGATGGTAAAATATAAGTCCTATATACCATGTTTGATATAGTTTCAATTAGGTGGTGAATGTTAGGAAGATAATAATAATTTTTTTTTTTTTTTTGTCAAAGGCTATTTTGTCATCTGACTTTTAGTTTAGATGGTCGGTCAGTTTCATGTGTTTGGCAAAACAAGTGTTGTTGTTTTAATAGATCATATGCATGTCATGCGTGTCCAAATATAGTTAGAGATTGGTCAACAGAAAGAAAAAAATTTATTATAGATTTGCGAACCAAAAAGAAATCAGCATCTAAATTAGAAAAATTAAAATTTAGAAACTTTTCTTTATTTGACCAAAATTCAAAGTATTTTATAATCAATTAGCCGTAAAATAAAGTGTAAGAAAAAGTTCATTTTAAGAGTGAAATGTTAAAATTATAATTTAGTTGTTTGGGCAAGAACATATTATCAAATAACAAAATAATTGATAAAAATTGGACGAAAAATACTTGATTGATATTTAAAAAAAAACTCATTTACTTAATTGAAAGAACATTAAAAATTAGTATATTTATAATATAATTATTCCTTTACAATTATATAAAATAAATAGATACTAATTTTATTAAATTGAAGCCAAAAGTCACGGCTTAGCATTTTACTCATTTGTCATGTTATTATATACAAATTATGATTCATGTGGTAAATACAAGATTAGTTTAGTGGTAAAAGTATTGTTTTTTTTTTTTTTTTTAACTTCTTAAGTTCAAATCTTAAAATTATCATTTTCCAAATTTATTAAATTTCAACGTGGTAGTATTTGTTTTTCACGACTCCATGACTAAGTAACCTACACCCTTATTTATATCGAACCAATCGTTATTGTGAGAATGCCTTATATTTTTTGTATTCAATAATATTTATGTACATGTCAAAAGTTATTGTAAGAATGCCTTATATTTTTTGCATTCAATAATATTTATGTACATTTCAAAATATATATAGGAGAGATGGTAGACTTGGTACATCATCCGAACTCTAAATATAATATAATCTTAATGGCCTATGGTTGTGTTTGAATTTAACTTTTAAGCGAGTAGTATCCTTATCACTCTCTCTCTCAAGTTAACGAGTGGGTGGAAGTACTATCAACTTGTTTACGAAGAACTAAAATTTACGCTTGGATGTTGGTTTTGTTAAGATGTTCGTAATTTGATTATTCATTGATACATAAGACACTTAGAGTTCTTTGGTAACCATTTATCGTGCACAAAATGAAAATCTATTTCTAAATGCTTACTTCGAGAATGGAAGATAGAATTTATAGCAAAGTAGGTGACGATGATATTGTCACACTAGAGGATCGAGGATTTTGGTAAGGTGAAGCCTAACTCATGAATGAGGGAGCAAAGCAATAGGACTCCAAATATAGTTGTGGCTAGAGCTTTGTATTCTACTTTGGTAGAAGACCTTACCATGGTTCATTGTTTCTAAGAGCACCACGAAACCGGATTGGAGCAAACATAAATTGCGAAACCTATAGTGGATTTCTATCATCGGGACAACCTCCTCAATCAACACCATTGGAAGTAGAGATATGACATGAAGGATTTTTGTGAAGTGAGAGACCATAACTTGATGTGTTTTGTAGATATCCGAGAATTCTCTTGGCGACTTTTCAATGATCTTTGGTGGGATTGTTCATGTATTAAGAAACACAATTAACTCTAAAAGAGATATCTAGTCTTGTGATACACAAGTATTGAAGAGCACCTATTGTGCTTCATATAAGTGAGGATCCTAGAATTTTAAGCCCTCGGTTATAAGTTAGTGGCCAAACAAGTTGGTGTGGAAAGCTGGATTGGATTGCTCCATTCGATTTCTAGCCAATAAATCATGCACATATTTCTATTGGAATTGGAAGAGAAATATTTTTAAAGATGTCCAAGACACCTTAATGCCTAAAAAATAGTAAAACGACCTAAGATCCTTTAAGATAAAACTATGTTGAAGCCTACTTATGACCGTGGTTACACAAACAAGATCATTACTAGTCAAGATGAGGTTGTTAACATATATGAGACAACATATTTTTACATATTCAAAGGTGTAGATTTATAGAAAGCAATCCTTTTTGGATCGTTTAACCCCAATTGAAGTAAAATATCCGTAAGATGTTTAAATCATATTTGAGGAGCTTGTTTTAAATCATATAATGATTTACGAAGTTTGTAGGCATACCCTAGTTTTGAAATACCCTAAAAACCCGGTGGTTGCTCCATGAAAACGTCTTTGTCTAATGTGCCATAAAAGAAGGCATTGGACATATCCAACTACACCGACCAAAGGAGATTGGTCGAGACAAGACTAGATGAATTGAAGTCGATTTGATGACGCTCATATATGTCGTTTTGAATCAAGCCATTGAATTCCTCTTGTATAGTATTATGTCAAGGTGCGTCTTTAATGGCTTGTGTGTGACAATTGGGGATAGTATGAGCAATAAGATTCATGAGAATTTTTTATTTTAGATTGCCGGTAGTTATCCTTGTGTTCATGGAATGGATTTTTATTACAAGAGGATTTGTGGTTGTAGAGGTCATTTGGAGCTTGGAGAGATTTATTCTAAGAGGGAGATGAGGTGGTAAGAGGCAAAAGCTGGAGCTAGGTTAGAATTGAGAGTGGCCTCTATGAGGGATTTATGATGTGCTTGTAGGGAGATTTATTATAAAAAGGAGATGAGGCGGGTAAGAGATAAAGTTGAAGCTAGGTTAGGATTGAGAATGGTCTCTATGAGAGATTTATGGTGTGCTTATAGGGAGAAGTCGGAAGATACGGCTGGATGATAAACTAGAATGATGGCTATTAGTGAATGGGATGTTTTAGAGATTTATAGTGATTGATTTTGGGGTCGGGGTGATAAGTTTGATTGATTTGGTCCGAAACGTTATAGGTGGACAAGGATTGTGGGATGAGTTTGTATGGTGGGCTAGATTGTTATTTGGGAGAGATTAGGGTTGTAAAAGGGTTGGATTATTGTTTGGGAGAGACTAAAGTGGTGAAGGGGATGGGATGTTTAGGTTGGATTGGTGGGAGTTGCTAAAGTAAAAGGTTATGGACGAAGTAAGGAAACGAGTTATTAGAATATGGTAGGGGCTAGTTGTAGTGAAAAGGAAGGGTGAAGCACGGACAAACGAGATGGCTAGAGTGTTGAGGAGAGTTATAATAGGTTTTAGACTCGATGCAAACTTTGGATTAACTGCTATAAAAAGAAACGCTTATTAATTGAATAAAACTTGGCATGATATATAAATTTTAGAAGTTAAAATATATAAGCATTTATATCCTTTATGAAATTTACTTTAACCTAAGAAAACACGGGACTTAGAGTGAGGAGCCAATTTATATAAAGCATAAGGACATAACCACAAGTAACATTGATAACTAAAATTTTTTGAGAAATTATAATCGAGTGGTTATTTTAGTAAGGCTTCAAAAGGACGTTTATGGTTGAGGAGAGGTGTTAGAATTTTGTATGATGTAGGTCTGTTGTATCAAAAGTTTATGGCCAATAAGATAAGGGAATAGAGAAATAACGAGTAGAGCGAGGTTGATTTCGATGATATGTCAATGTTTGTATTCGACACATCTATTTTGTTCGGATGTGTAAGGACAAGGGCTATCTTGGGTGATGCCATTATCTTGTAAATAGGGGGTTAATGTTTGGTATTCACCACACTAATCAACCTAAAAGGATTTAACATAATGGTTAAAAAAAATTGACGAGATGGAAAAATTGATAAAGACACTTAAAACCTCATATTTGAATTTAATAAAAAAATACCCAAATATATTTACCGAAGTGATTAAAGAATTAGACATAATAACGAGTCCCTTCATAAGAATAAATAGGGGAGGGTCTCTATAAGTTTGAACAAATTAAGTCCGATAGACCTTGACCTAAAAATTAGAATAAAAAAATGATAATTTCTTGGCCTTGCTAGTATAACAAGCATCACAAAGTTTTAGAGACATATTATTGAAAAATAAAATAAAGGAATTAGCTAAATGTATGCCTCACTATTCTAATGGAAGCATGAATAAGCCTAGCATACCAAGTGGAAAGAGATGCTAGGTTAGCTTGAATAGGTTATAGTTTAGAAGGGTAGAATAGAGAATAAAGACCATTATTTATTGTCTTGCAATAAAGCTTTTCCTTCATTTGAATATCCTTGATAACAAAGTAAAAAGCAAAAAATTCAACAGAGACATTATTAGTTTTGGCAAACAAAGAGACCGATAATACGATATGTCGAGCTTCGGGAACAACTAAAATGGTGTTCAAGGTAAACGAATTTTTACCAAGGGAGATGGTGTTGGAACCAACATTTGAGATATTAAGTTTTAAACCATTACCTATTTAAACCACTTTAAGACCATTGTATTCAAAATGGATACTAAGGTTCTCCAAATCAATAGTTAAATGATGAGTTGCACAAGAGTCCAAAATCAAAGGTTGAGAGTTTGAAGCTTAGAGGGAAATAGGAGGTCGATTATTGAAAGGAGAAGGTCGACGAATTTTTGGACTAAGATAGTAACGGGCTATATGTCCAAAGCCACATGAGCCATTTTATGGGGCTAAACTAATAGGTAGAGGAAGAATACCTTGAGAGTTTTATTGATTTATTTTGGATGGATTGAATAAGCGACCATAACCGCATGACCTAAAGTTTCCATAGCTTCGCTTCTAACACGATTGAAGGATTTTGTATAGGCGGAATAGTGTGATGCTGAAGGAACAAAATCAAAGGAAGACTCATCTTTTGCAAGCTGAGATTCCTCACTAAGGAGAAGACCATACAAGTCATCATAGGAAATGGGTTGAAGTCTTACCTTAATGTTGCGAACAAAGGGATGGTATGTTTGTCCAAGGCCATCAAGAATATTAGAGACAAAATCATCTTCAAGAATAGAATGATTGGAAATAACAAGTTGATCAAATATAGTCTTTGCCTATGTCATGTAAATAAAGATGGAATCATTCTTTCGATTTAGGTGATAGAGTGAGGTTTTGAGTTGACGAATCCGAGTAGTCGAGCCGAAGCATATGTCTTGGCAAGTTTACGCCATGCATTGTGAGCTTTTTTTGCACCACTATTTGAGAGAGTGTGGATTCCGTAAGAAAGCGGGCAATCTAACTTAAGATAAGTTGATCTTTTTGAAACCAAGTAGAGTATTCATGATTTGGAGCATTATCGGCAAGAAGAAGGGTTGGAGGTACAACCGAGCCATCAATGTGATGGACTAAGTTATATCCACATAGGAGAGGGTGGTTGAGTTTGCCATAAAAGGTAATTTGTAGGAGAGAGTTTAATGGATAATTGGTTTAAGTTAGGAAGAATAGTAGTGGAAGAATTTGAGGGGGAAGGTGCAAAAGAAATAGCAAGAGATGTAGCGAGACATGGTGATAGTGAAAAAAGAATAGCTTGGGAAGGAGACAAGGCAAAGGATATGATCGTTAATAAAAGATTTAGACGAGTAGGATTTGACAAAGTGGGCGGACGAGTATAGTGATAATCTTGCTGTGAAGGGAACATATGCAATGGTATGATAAAAGGATGGCAATGATAGGCTCGAGCAAAGAAAAAGGAACAAGAGAATACAAAAGAGATGGAGTGTTCGGATAAGCTCTAATACCATGTGAGAAAGCTTTGTATTCTTCATATTCAATAATATTTGTGTCCATGTTAGAATATATACAGGAGAGATGATAGATTTGGTACATCACTCTAAACCTCTATTTCAAATATAGGATAGAGTCTTAATGGCTTAAGGTTGCGTTTGAATTTAAATTTCAATCAATAGTATCTTATCAATTATGTCCTAAACTAGAAGGATATAATTAGACGGAAAATCAATCCTATTTGGATTGGAATTAACTAACTTAGACCACTTGGTTTAATTTCTAACAGGAATACTTGACAATTGCATCTTTACATGTAGGTTCTAAAATGTTAATTATTGGCATGGAACAAATAAATGCAGTAATACAATTACTTTAAACTCTTTTGCACACTACTAATCTCAATTCATACGAAAGAAACCCAATCCCACAATAAAATAATCTATCTCAGGTTTGACAAGAACAAGCATAGAACAGCATGCATATTGTTTTTCTATTCTAAAATTGGGGCTGGAAATAATTATTTAGTGCCCTGGCCTAGTGATATGCATCGATTGAGAACAAAAAGAGCTGGTATGGAATGGCCGTATTAACGCGTATCTAAAGTCAAAAGACAATGACTTGGTCACGAATAAAAGATAAAAAAAAGTTTACTTGCATAGTTTTTTCTCTGGGCTTGTTTGTTTGTTTTTATCTGCATGCAGAGACCGGTATAACTACTGAAATTACTTGTTTTTTTTTTTCCTTCTTATTATTTTTAAGAAAAGAAATGATCACGACAAAATTGCATATGTGTCGTAGTTTAAAGGAATTTGGATCGCAAAGATACCCCTTAAAATATAACATAATATTTATGCCACACGGTTTGGATAAGTCTATTAGAATAAAAAAAATCTGACTGAAATTAGATATAATTAATCACATGCAAGGAGAAACTTCAAGCCGCAAATTTTAGTTAGAGGTAAAATAAAACTATGTAATCTTTCAGTCAAATAAAATAAAATAAAACTATGTAATGTTTCTCTGTAGAATAGACTATGTAGCTTCTTTTTTTTTTTTTTTTTTTTTTTTTTGAGGAAGAGAAGAATATTGTTATGGTTTGAATTACAATTCATTGGTAAATAGTCTATAAGACTTCGATACTATTATTAGCAGTGCAAGAAGATAACTAATTACGTTCTAGATGACATGTACTTTTATACATTCAACCAATGGAAATTTTTCTCTGAATATCCATGGGAGACTATTGTTGTTATTATTATTATTATTATTATTATTATGAAATGAATATACAAATAGATTGACCGTACGTATATCGCAAACAGAAAATTGCACATTTTACACCTAGATATCATGTAACAATTGGGAACTCAGGCATACTTGAAAAAATTTTATTATAAAGAGAGAGAAAAAACATACAGTTTCTAACGAGGAAAAATTGGAGAAGAGGAACTTCAATTATATAATAATATAAACAAATAAAGTTCGTTGCACCTTCCTCAAAAAAATAAAAAAAAATAACTAAATAAGTGCTGTTTTAAACATGAAAGTGAGGTTAAGCTATCAAAACATGAAAGGTGTAATAATATAATGGGTCCAACATTGAAGTCACAATTAGCATTGGATCATCAAATGACCTCATGCAAAAGACTTTATTCCCACCCTGTCGGAGGAGTTAAGGTACGTGGATGGGTCTATACAGGACGACTCTACATCTCATAAAATCAACATGGTTTATGACATGTAAGAGTTTGTGTCTCGATCTCAGTGTCTGCGTTCAGCACGTTTATACATAGTCCTACGTAGGGATGAGTATTTGATTAAACGATTCGATTAAACATATTTCGGTTCGATTTTCGATAATCAAAATAGAAAAAATAAAAATCGAAACTAAACCAAAATTAATTTGGTTAATTCGTTTTGTAACCAAATTATTTTGGTTCGGTTTTGAAATAATTTGGTTTAACCGAATTTTTTCATTACTTCTCCATTTCGGACTTTAGACGAGTTCTCCCAAAACTTTCATTTATTTTTTCTTCGCCTAAGTTGAGTAATTAGTAATGCTTGAGCTAACAAGTAACCATTTTCTTTTCTAAAAAGGATTCAACACCGAAAAAAAATTCACAATTAAAGTGAAATTTAAACATCCAACATATTTAACATTCATATATCATAAAAGAAAATAAGTTATACAAAATAATTATTGATGAAACAAAGATCCGGATACAATGCAATCGACATTAAACAACAAAAGCATGGTAGAATGTCCATTCTCATTTCTCAACAAAGAGGACGAGACACGAGCTCTCTTTCGGTCCTAAAACAAATGATTTACGTGCATTTGCAATAGCTTCACTCCTTCGGGATCCGCGATAGAATGAAATCCCAACAAACACTCAATGCTTCTAAAAGAAGATATTAATATGCTACGAAAATCAAAGACAGTAGGCCTACGCCCACTGCCGGTAGGCGGGGAGACACCAAGGCAATAAGCTCGTTGCCCACTGCTTGTAGGCCTGCGGCCACCGCCGATGGGCCTACTACCGGTGGGCACGAAGCACCGAGGCGGTAGGCTACTACCTACTTATGGTTCTCTTATCTAGTTCAATGAAAATAAAAATTTACAATTCCCACTTACCGACTAAACTTGCACAAACAACGAAATAAAAAATCAAACTTAGAAAGTAGAAACTTAGTAACTTACACATACCATTCATCACGTCAAAACACCATCAAGTCATCAACCCATTAAGATTCAACCATTTGTAGTAGAGGTAGTGGTAAGTGGTAACTTTGAAAATTATAAGATAAAAAAATTAAACTTTTAATATTAATATAAAGGCAAGAAATAACAAATGAAAAGGTAAAAGTTATAGAAATTACTATCTTGCAGTTTCTTAACATCTTGCAAATTTTCTTCAATAATAATTGGTGTCGATGAATTTTTAATCCAATCTTGAGCACATATAAGAGATTCCACTAAGCTAGGAGTCAAAGAACTCCTAAAGTAGTCAATAACCCTTCCTCCGAGTGCTAAATGTCGATTATGAGGAAACGAGTAGAAACATGAACCGCTAATATATCCCTAGCCATTTGTGAAAGGATGGGAAATCGAGGAGAATTGGTTTTCCACCATTCTAAAATATTAAAATCAGCACTTGTTATTTTCAGCACCTTCATCGAGATATTTATCTAACTCCGTTTTATTTCATCCAACTCCAATATCACATTTATATTTTTCAAAACGCATCATTATCTCCTTTTTTATTCTAATTTCTTCTTCATCAATCGTTTCTTCATTTGCACAACCCACATCTATTTCTCGACTCCTACTACCTTGGCCAATTTCACCTTGAGATGTTGACGAACGACAATAGAAATCATACATAGCATACATAGATTCCTTGACAATATTTGACATTCTTTGACCCTCCAAATCACCATACAATTCATTGATTGAAAATTCAATAAATACAAGTTTATGCCTAGGATCAAGTATTGTCGCAATATAAATCAACTTATTCATTTTCTTAATATCCCCCCAATACTTCTCAAACTTTTCTTCATTTTATTGGCCAACGTAAAATCATCTAAATCCCCACTTCGTTGCCATTTTTTCAAAACATGTTCGAAAGCATAAATCTCTTCAAAATAAATATTTGAAGTCACATACAAAGAACCTAAAATGCGCAAAGTGAGATTGTAAAAAATTTTCAACATGCCCACCAACTTCTTACAAGACTTCCAATTATCAATATTAGGTGACCCAATAACATCATCACCATGATTTACATCAAATTCACTTCTATATAAAGGATCAATTTGCTCATATCTCTTAAATGCTCTCTCAAACTTTAGAGCTGACTTTAACATCAAGTATGTTGAATTCCACCTAGTAGCAATATCTAGTTGTAACAAACTTCTAGAATCAATTTTCTCAAGTTGAATGCATTCCTTAAATCTTTTCAACCTAGTTGGAGATTGCCTCACAAACCTAACAATCGATCAAATACGAACGATTGAAGGATTAAAATGTTTTAACCCATCAACAACAACTAGATTCAAAGTATGTGCCATACACCTCATATGAATAAATTCACCATCTAAGATGCTATAACCTCAATTCTTAATCACATCTTTTAAGTGCCTAATTGCCATCATTCGAACTCGCATTATCAACCGTAACACCAAAAACTTTCTCAATTCCCCAATCAATCAAGCATTTCTCAATGGCAATACCTAAATCTACTCCCTTATGATTATCAATCGGACAAAAATTCAAGATCTTTTTATGCAACTTCCAATCATTATCAATAAAATGAGCCTTTAAACACATGTAATTGATTCTTTGAATAGATGTCCATGTGTCCATAGTAAGGCTAATTCTTTGACTATTTTGTTTCAAAAATTGCTTCGACCTTATTTTCTCATCTAAATAAATTTGATAGCAATCTCTTGAAATTGTAAAACGAGATGGAAGCTTGAATCTAGGTTACAAATTAGATAAAAACTTTTTGAATCCCATGCCCTCTATATGCTTAAATGGAAGCTCATCTAGAATGATCATTTCAGCTAAATCTTTTCTACTAACATTTTGATCAAACTTTCATGTGGTAAGATTGCTTTCTTCGGCTTCAAGCTTTCTTAGGTCTAATTGAGTTTGGGTAGAGTCAATAAAACTAAAAGGGTTTTTTTGTAAGTCAAAACATGAGACCTAAGTGAAGTTATCCCATTTCTTGAAGGATCACAAGCAAATACCTTATCACAATAGTTACATTTAGCCTTCATGTTTTTCTTGTCATCTTCAAACTTTATGAAATGATCCCACACCATCGATCTTGGCTTCATTGATTTCCTCTTCTTTCCTTTGCCATTGTCTTGAGTGTTACTTGGAGTTGCACTTGATTGTGGATTAGGATTGCTTGAATCCACGGTTTCATAATTCATCTCTATGGATTGAGATTGCGACATCTACATAAAAACATAGGAAAAAGAGTATTAAGCTTCACAGTTCACACACCTTGGTCCTTAAGCTTAAGCCAAAAAAAAAAAAAAAACAATCTAGCTAGGCAAGAGGCACCAAGGTAGTAGGCCTGCGGCGGGCGGTGTATGGCCACACACAGCGACACACACGGAGCTGCGTAATTTGCGGTACTATGAAATTCGGTTAAAATTCCTTAGTTGAGTGAATCACACGAGTTTATTGACATACAAAGGACGATCTAGATTTAAACTAGTTAATCTCTCGTGAGGAGCAAGCTGAAACCATTTAATGCCATATGGAATACTGTTTATAAAAGCACATCAATGTGCGGACAAGGGAAAGCTTGGTGCATGCCTTACTAAATCCTAGCATAATCTTCATAGTATGTTCATTATGTGAAGCCCAAATAATTACCATTTAAAAGAAAACGAGAGAAACAAAGCTGCTAACAATCAACAAATCTAACCAATGATCTCCCCATCCTTGCTACACGATCACTTGTATATTTCTACAAAACAATTGAGTACAATCATGAAAGCGACTATTTCAAAACCAATAACTTGTTACAAACTTTGCTTTAAAAATTGTTGCTTACTTCTAGCTTTTTAATTGGTGGCTCAAATAGTCAAAAAATTTTAATGTCCTATTCTACGAGTACGCCCATGTATAGCATTGTTTTCTTGACAAATCAAGTAGAAAAAATTACAGCACCTTGCATACTTTACTTATATAGAAAAATTAAACGGTATCTATGTTAATTTGATTCTCAAAGTCAAAACTTTATTGCGATGATAAATTGATACGAGCATAGGTCTTACTTTCTTTCTTTTTTTCGAGTATATTCATGCAAGTGTGAAATTGAATGACAAGTTGTTCCATTATTTATTAAAGTATTTGATCAAAAGCCCACGTACAAATCGGCCAATAAAACATTAGTGTCATCCCATTCCTTCGTCCTTTCCTAATTTGGCCAATCTGTCTCTTTATATCGATCTTGTGAATTGTTTTGTTTCCTTAGCAAATATTCAAACAATATATCCATTCATGTTCAAGTTCATGATATTATAAAAATATAAAATTGAAGAAGATACTCTTGATCAATTTAACGGACTCGATACCATTTGATCATACCAAATAAGCCCGGGAAGCAAGAGTATCTTCTCTTCGACTCGCCTTCAACTACGATAAACTCCTTTCAAATAGATATATTAAACCTATTTTACGAGAGAAATTTGAGTTTAAATTTCTACAAAAGAAAGCATCGTGCATGCCCTACTAAATCCTAGCATAATCTTCATACTATGTTCATCATGTGAAGCCCAAATAATTACCATTTAAAAGAAAACGAGAGAAACAAAGCTGCTAACAATCAACAAATCTAACCAATGATCTCCCCATCCTTGCCACACGGCACACGGTCGGTTGTATATTTCTACAAAACAACTTAGTACAATAGATTAATAGTACCTACGGTCGCCGAGTCTAAGAGTGAGAGAGGCGAGAGAGAACGCCCAAACGCGGCTAGGCGGCGTCGTAGCGATAGCAAGGCAACGGTAGCGAGGCAACGGCGGCGACTAGCAAGGTAGCGATGGCGAGGCAACGGCAACGAGGTAGCGACGGCGACGACAAGGCGGACGAGCGACGACGGGCCGACAACGAGAGACTTAGGGTTAGGGATTTGGTATTTGACTATTTGGATGGAAATGACTAAATGAGATGAGAAATGAGAAAGTGAGAGTCGGAGAGAGTGAGAGTGAAATCAAAAATATAAATTTAGGTTTTTCGATTTGAACCGAAATTTAGAAATAAATTTTGGTTTTTCGGTTTGGTTATAAATAATAAATTTTAAATTCAAAACCGAACCAAATACCTTAATACGGTTCGGTTTGATTCGATTTTCGGTTAATCGAACCGTTTGCACACTCTTAGTCCTACGTCTTAAAAGTGGCAACGTGATACGTCCGCACTTGAATAAAAATAGAACTTCTTCCTTTTGTTTGATCGAAGTTCAGCCTATCTATTATCAAGAATAGAAGCTCACACTAGCAAATGTTGGAGCCCTAGCTCCCAAAGTTACATCTGTCATTCTAATATATAAGTACATTTTTTGTTTGATTGTCAAAAATAAAAGATTTAGAATAAAAATATAGAAATCAAAATACTAATTAAAGAATTAGAAGTATATTTTCATTCTTGTACTCTTTTGGAATAGTAATAAAAAATTAAAATGAAATTTAAGTTTTTTAATTTCTAATATCTAAAACGAATAGGAATACTAATTAAAAAACTATTTCATCAATTATAATAACGATATAGATGCTAGAGATAATTGCAATAGTGATAGTTATGAAGGAAAAAGAGGAGGTAGTGGTAATGATAGCAATAATATATTTTACAAAAATTAATTCCATTATTGTAAAAGATGGCGATGAAAAATTAAAAATAATAGTAGTAGAATAAAATACATATGGTGGTAATAATTTTTTTTATTATTATTATTTCACCATCACCATCTATTAGTGGTGGTATTGAAATTTATAGAGGTTGTAGAAATAATTAATACATAATAAATACAAATAATGCATAAATTATAAATTAATCTCTCTTGTTTTGAGAAATTAATTAATTAATCCTTCTAATTTTAAAACCTAAGTATTTAGTCCTTTTTGTTATTTTTCAATTTATTTTGATTTTTTATTTTAAAAAATAGAAAAATAATAAAAAAAATAAGTAAATATATGAAAATATTGATGAGAAAAGAAGATATTTTATAAAATAAAAAAAATATTAAATTAACCATGGTCAAAGTTGGTTGGAAAAAAAAACTAAATAATAAGTTTTTAAAACCAGAAGAAATAATTAATTCGATTCTTAAAACAAGAGGGACTAATTGATAACTTACTCTACAAATAATATATTATTATTAAAAAAAAAGTCAATTTATTCCTCTTTTTACAGGCATGAAACTACATTAATTTCTTTTTTTTTAACGCTTTATTCTTATCGACACAACCGAACCATAAAAATAGAACTTTTATTTACATTTTTACTATTCTATTCTTTGTTATCAAATAGTAACTTTTACTTCTATTTTGGTAATTATATTTTTTATTATCAAATAATACCTTCGGATTGTAATTGCCATGGTATAGAAAGCCCAGCGTCTGTCCTCTTGGGGCTGTGGATCCCAAGGTATGGACAGCCCATTACATGTGCTGAACCGATACTGGTATCCGAAGACATACGCAAGTCAGATTTAATTTACTGGCACTAGAAGCCAGCGACTGTCTACCCTTCAAGATAGAGTATACAGGTACAAAGTCATGGTATTATTGAACTTAAAAATCGAAAAAGTTCGTTCCAGTTACAAGAGAGTTCCCCCAACTAGTCCGCCAAGAAGGGTTTGGAAGAGTGACAAGGATAAAACAATGGAATTAACAAAATGAAGACGTAAATTATCATTTTCAAACAATACAGTACATGGTAGGGAAAGAAAAGCAAATTGGATGAACTACACAGAAAGCAAATAATGGCAAGGAAATGGAAGGTAACATAACAACACAAGCGCTAATTGGTTCCTTCTTTGACAAAAATTTTACAAGTATATTAATGGGAAAAATCAGTGAAGGTCAAATGACATAACTGCAAACCATGAATGAAGTTCTATCACCAGCCAAATCAACTCCTCATGGTCACAATCTTTATCAATTCTTGCTCAGAGAAACGACAGCGAGCTTCCCGCTCTTCTCTAAGAGAGTTAGCCACCTCCAGACTTGAGGGTATTACTCAACCTACAATAACACATGATTCCCGATTAGGCTTTTAATAAAATAAATTTTCAAGAGAAAATGAAGTTGTGAAGCCTTCAGAATTCAATATCTTCATGTATAGAACCAGGTGCAACATCAGTTCATAGATTTTGTCGACATCAAAATTCCTTCTGGGGGGAACAGATACTTATAGAAACTGCTGTTCTTTCCTTCTCACATTTATTGCTGGAGCATTTTGAGTCTCCAGGGTTTTGTGCCAGTCGGCGATTTTCTTTTTTGAAACAATTTGCTAGAGTTACGGATATGGACTTCCCATTGAAGCATTCTATTCAAGCATTAAGCATAAAGATCAAATAGAATGTTTCTATTGTTTTCAAGGATCCCACAAAACAATTCTCCTCAAGTAGGTTCCTATGGGGTGTTCAGGGAGAGGCTCCATTTGGTGAAATGGAATCTGGGCTCTTAAGGTAGGAAGCTTAGAAGTTAAATCCTTGGTATAGGATAACATAGTTTTTGGAGACTGGTTAATGGAGAAAAAGGTAAGTTGGTAAGTCGAGGGGAATGGTTTCCCAAGGAAGTACAGGAGACTTCTGGGATAAGTACTCAGAAGTTTACAATTTTCTAAGCACTATATTTGTATAAATGAAATCTATGGAAAGCCTAGGAGCTACAATTCTCAGCATCTTCAAAACCATTTCCGGAAATTAATTCCAATCCGTTGGTAATTTAACTTACCAGTCCAAACCTTCAAAAAGACCTTCTCCTTTAAGGGCAGAGGTTTTAAAAATCGCCCATTGTCGATTCTTTATCTTGTGCAACTCCAAAGCCTCAGTGACAGCCGCATCATCAAGTGCACCAGGAAGATCCTATATAAACTAAAAGAATGAAAAAAATAAAAACAGAGAGAGAAAGAGAGAGAGAGCACAAACCTAATTGATAGAAATATTTAAATGCGAAATTTATGTAGTGATATGAAGCCTAATGAAGGAAGCATCTTTCATGACCACATCATAAAAAGATTAGACCTATTGTTTTTGCATCCAATAAAGCCTTTTCATATGAGTTTGCAGGTATGAGTAGAATTTAATGCTTGTTTTCTGTCATAACTATGTTTAAAAAAGAATTAACTAGGAACAACACAAACCTGTTTGTTTGCAAAAATAAGAACAACAGCACCTCTTAACTCTTCTTCCTGCCAAAACGAATCAAATATTTAATCTTGGCACTATAAAATTGCACTAAATGAATGAAAATGAACCTTAACAACAAAGACAACTAAATATCTAAAAGCAGAGAGTCGAGTTGCAACAACAAAAAAAGAACTAGAGGCTCTTTTTTTTTTTTTTTTACATTATGTAGGAAACATTAAAGGAAATTGAAGAACACTAAGTTGTTGTTTGACAACAAGGAATATAATGATGGAAGAGGGAATGGAAGTTTTATTCACACTTTGTAAGTGTTTGGTTGGAATGAATGTAGTGGGATTGGGAATGAAAGTGGAAATAGGAATGAAAATTAAACATAGTTTCATTCCCACTTAATAACCCTCAAGGCATCTCAAGTACACCCCAATCCAAAACTAGTTAAAAGGATGGCTACACATGGATATGCTTCCACAGTTCAATTAAATATAGGCTAATTTTTTTAAAGCTACCATCATAACATATCATTATCTATCACTTCAGGCCAGGTCATTTTTGGTCCACTAAGGCTTCATAATATTTACATTATGCATGCCATGGGTTTAGGAATATGATGCACCAATAACACTAACTTTGTCAAGTGCTCAGATGTGAACATAAAATAGGGATAACAGTACCTCTAAGATTGCATGAAACTCATCTTTAGCTATCACGAGCCTATCAGTGTCACTTGAATCGACAACATAAAGAATGGCTTGCGTGTTGGGAAAATAGCATCTCCAATATGGTCTGTTGCAAACATGAGCAGCCCGTGAACTTGTGAAATTGATCAAACAACAAGTTATCTCACAATCAATCAAAGTGAACTATGTACAAAGTGTGGAAAATATGGGAGAAATAATAATCAATGATCATAAAAGTATGTGATAATATCTCTCTCAATCTTTTACTCATGGAATTATGCAAAACTAGTCGTCGCTAAAAAATTTCCTCTTGAGATAGCACAAAAACCATTGGAGTACAAAAAATCAATTGTTTTAATAGTATTTAGACATGCAATAAGTCTGGGTGTATGATATCAATAAATAGAAAAATGTAAATGGTTCAAATATAATCCATGATGACACAAATGTTGATAGTCACCCAAAAAAGGAAAAAAAAAAAAAAAGGAAAGAATATTTTACTGAAGCAATAATTCATTAATTTTTTGGTTATTATTTTTGGACAAACAACAATTGAATCCATATGCAGATACTAGTTGAATAAAGAATATAATGAATCACATCAAATATCATTGCCATTAAACCACAAAAAACAAATAGTGTATATCACAAGGTAACTCCTGTTATATTTCCCTACAAATATAAAGCAGATTTATTTGTGAAAAAAAAGAAGGAAAAGGCAAGAAGTTACCTGATGCTTGTTTGTCCACCTGTACCACAAACAATATAAATGCCATCAGGAAAAGAAATTAACATGCAATTTTTGATCATGCAATACTTAAAAAACAAATTAATTGTATAACTCCACATTAGCTTCCGATTAACAAGTGGAAAAATGGCAGATGGTGTGGGAATAATGAACTAGCTAGTGGAAAACAATAATTAGATATTGTGGGAACAATTAAGCTTCTCATAGAAAGTTGGGGTGTGTGTGAATAAAAAATCCAGCTTAAATGATAACGGACCATTGACATGCATTCAATAAAAGTTCTTAATTCAGTATCTGCATTGAGGTGTTGCTTCTTCTTAGTTTGGGTGGGAGGTATAAGGGTCTTGGCAGCTCAGAATTTGATGCTGAGCCCAAATGCGTATCACAATGGAGTGACAGATGCTTTGAAGACTTTTACGATTAAAAAGAGGTTAAGCCCTTTTTATTCCAGTCTTTAGTTTAAGAGTTGTAGCTGATTGCAATTTTAGCAAAACAAACATAATTTACTACAATTCTTGGACATAAACAACCCATATTCTAGTTCTAATTTTTTGAGTTTATTTTAATTCAGGAGTAGATGTGTCACAGGGTGCATACAAACACCCTTTGTGAGCAAATAAATAGAAATATACCAAAACACATGAAAATGCATAAATACCAACTAGAATTACATCTCTGAGCAAATAACACTACACCATCCTTTGCATTTTTTTTTTTTTTTACAACACAAGCACCTGTGGAGGTTCTCACAGAGACATTAGGCAGTATGAAATGAACAGGAAAGTATCCTTACATTTCACAATACTATGGAAAGCAGCAAAAGAGATAAAGGCAAACCATCAAAATCTACTAGTTTTACGTGTATTATGCTTACACTGTTTCCATTTCAACCAGGAAGTTCCCTTCAAAATGGTGCTCCATTGTAAATAAAGCATTTAAATAATGGGGGTTCTAATGACCTCAAAGTGACACAAAGGGGTATATCAACAGCAAAACCTGTGCCCCAACATGCAAAGGCTATACATCCATTGCCTCATTCACCAAAAAAACAAATAACATAAATTTATTCACAATACAGTAAGCCTATAATCTGCATTCATTTGTTGGAAATAGAAAAGTATGAAGGTATAATAAACTTCAAACTTTTCTAACAATGAACAATCAGTAATCAGTAAAGATTCACATATTCCACCCAATATAGAAGCTAGGGTTGCAATGAATGTAAAATATAGTACTTGGTTCACAGATCAAGAGAAATAAAGAGGCTTACCAAGATCCCATACTTGAAATTTGATATTGTTGTACTGAACTGTTTCGACATTAAATCCAATTGCTGCAATAGAAAAAGAAAAGATTCTGTTATGAATTCTGATAAAAATGCAACTCCCACATCAAAGTTCATCCATTAACTAAGCCCTTGAAGAACAAATCCTCAATGTAACTGAAGCCAATGCAATTGGGGTTCTTAGACAAACCAGAAAACAACACATCGCATCTCATCAATAACGTAAATTTTGGATTCATACTCTCATCAATCAAACAAACATCAAATTCCAATGAAAATTACTAAGAAAATACACTAACTTGGAATGGTGGATACAACTTCACCCATCTGAAGTCGATCTGCATCGAAAACCAACATCAAAACACACAAAAATTATCAAAATTTAATAAATACCCGTAACTCAAAATCACACATAAAAAAAAACGAACAACATACAGAGAATTGTAGTTTTGCCAGCATTATCAAGACCAAGAACAAGGATCCGAGCCTCTTGGTTGCCAAATACAGAAGAGAACATTTTAGTAAAGAAAATTCCCATCTTATTTAGTACTAACTCAGCGGGAGAGAGATAATGGTTATTCTTTCAGCGCATGAACAGATCGTAGAATTTGAATCAGATCTGCAACGCAGAGCCCTTTTCCTCTCTGCAATCAACAAAATGAAAAAAACAAAACAGCAATGTCAAAATGGACTTGTGTGCTTGTTTTGTGTATAAGATATTTAAGTATATTAAGTGAAACGTGCCTGAAGAGAGAAGGAGAGGACGGGAACCAGGAGGGTCTGCTTTCGGAAGATGTTTATTATTATTCGTCAGAAATATAAATTTAAGAAGTCGTCGGGGAGAATAAGGTAGAAGAATAAAAATGGGACAGTGAAAAAAAGAGAGCGAGATTCTTGTTGTCTCTTTTTTCTTCAGTGCAAGTGAGGATCGAATCGAGACATTGATGACGTAGGGGTTATGTAAATGAAATTAACATAAAAATTGAAACTTTTCTCAAATAATAATAATAATAATAATAATAAATTAAATTTTTCAATTGATGCTCAAATTAGTCCAGAGATAGCTCTTATTAGATCTGGTAATTGGATTGGTGCTTGGATGGTTTTGAATCAGGTCGTCTCGGATAATCAAGACATTGATGATGTAAAAAAGGAATAATTTCACAAAAGTGAAACTAACATAAAATTGAAACTTTTCTATAAAAAATAAAATTAAAATTTTTGATTGACTCTCGAACGGATCGAGAATACTTTTTATTAAACCTAGCAATTGAGTTGGGTTTGGATGGTTTTGGGTTAGATCATCTTAGATTCATATTTGAAGTACTAAATGTTTGACTTAAATCTATCCATTTCGGATAAAATGAGATCAATTTACAAGGTTGAGGTCTTTTTTTTCAAAAAAAAAAAGAATTTGACTATTATTATAAATTAACATCTACACAAGTGTATAGATAAAGAACCTCACTTTGTAAAACTATTATAATTACGAATATATATTATTTTATATTGCAATGGATTGGATCAAAAATTAATGAAATAACTTGTTGTTTAATAAGTTTTTAATGTTTTTCTTTTTTAATAACGTGATTTTCAAAAGAAAGAAAACAAAACAAAAATACATAACTAGCTTTAATTAAATTTTCTCACATGGAACAAACACGTTACATATGTATTATTTTTTTATAAATGAAAATAATTTTATAAGAAGATATAGTATTATAATTTGACCCAACATATTTATTTATTTTGATAATTATCTAAAAAGGATATTATCAAGACTCAAGGTGATAATACCGTTTTTTTTTTCTCTTTGAAGCTAAATAACAGGTGTGTTAGGTTAACCAGCTACTTCCAATTCATATATATATAGTAAAATGACTGAAAATACAAAAAGAGATAACACATGAGAATACAAACCATAATTAAGAGTAAAAAAGAAAAAAAAATCGATTGTTTATGTTTTTCTATTTCACTAGAAAGAATTGGAAAGTGAAAAAAAATGATTAATTAAAAGACTTAAAATGATTTTTTTTATCTATTACACAAGAAAAGTTTGGATTTTGTAAACTAAAAGTCTAATATAATGGTTGATTCATGAGTTATCTACATGTCCAGTTGACTTAACTCAAATTTGGGACCAAAAAACTTATATAGAATAGTGGTAGTGATTGCTTATAACAAGAGATTATTGGTACAACTTTTAGCAAAATAACTTTATTAGAAGCTTTGAGTGTGTGAGTTTAAAAAAAAAAAAATTCAAAATTTGGGTTATTTTAGATTCTAGTTATCTTGAGTTTTGGATTACAAATCCTGGATTCATGATTTTATTTTTGTTGGTGGGTTTGAATTGAATTGATGGGTAAGATTCACATTTACCACCTCTATCTTTGATCACTGAATAAAAAAATAAAAAAAAAAACATGAAATTAGAAACCAATGAGAGTCGTTGAGATTGGTTTGGATGGCAAGAAAAAAAAAACTCATTTAACATAAAGTTTTAGATACGAGTTATGTTTTGTAGAGATGTGATATATTCATTTATGTGTTTGGTATTTTTACACTTTTAAAATATTTTTTAAAACAATATTTGATTAAGATCCTTTCATCAAAGAAGAAAAAACACATCTCATTACTTATGTGCGGAAAGATGGGGATTTAGAAGGTTAAAACCCTTCAAAGAGGAGGAAAAAAGAAAGAAAGAAAGAAAAAAAATTCCAAATTGTGGTGTATAGAAGGGCTAAGATTTTAATTATTTTTTTTTAAAAAAAAAAAACTAACTTCCTTTCAGCCATTAAAAAAAAATAAAAATGGGAGGGTTTAATATTGAGTTCACTGTAGCTACACGGTAAGTGGCACTATAGACCCAACATCCAATTTTTTTTTTTTTTTTTGTGATTTTTGCGCTTTTACCAAGTAATTACATGCAAGTTATACAAAATTTTACACTTTAATCCCTTATATTTTTGAAAATTTTATTTAAATTCATAATTTCATCTCGTGACACATTTTATCCTCTAGGTGAATAGATGAGAGAGAAACGAAGAGTGACAATGAACGAGAGAGAGAGCATTGGTCTGGCTTATTTTGGCCATTTTAGTTAATGATATTTCATTTAATTTATTTATCTTAGAGAGAAGAATTTATCTATAGAGGTTTCAAGTCATCAAATGATTGGAGAATATAGATTGGGGCAAAAAAGAATTGAATTTTTTTATTTGATTTTAATTTTTTTAAGCATTGAAATAATTTTTAAGATTTTAAACGAGTTTATTGATCTTATATTCGATCATTTTGAGGTGTTTGAGGGAAATTAGTGGCAATAATGATTTTTTTTTTAGATCTAAAACTAGACCTATGACTTTTACACAAAGCTTTCAGGCTTTTTTTTTTTTTTTTTGGTCAGCCACACAGGCCTAGTGTAGCATATTGGCCTACACAAGTAAGCCCAAACGCACAGGCCTGGTTTGTTTGTTTTTTTTTGTTTTTTTTCAACAAACTATTTTTAATTTTTTTTTTCTCATGGAATTGGATGTGAAAATTATAGAAAAATAATCTTTATTTTTTGAGTTTTTCATAAATTTTGACGATTATGAAATATATATGATATGTTTTAAAATTTTAAGTTAAGCATATATATCATATTATATTACTCTTATTATTTAAAATTTATCGAAATTCTCATTAAAAATAATATATTATTTTTATACATGATTATTTTATTTTATTTTATTTTAATCTATTATTATAATTTATATGATGGATTTTTTTATGATTTTTAAATAAGAGTAATATAGTTGAAGATATATATAAAGTTAAAAGTGTGTTTCGGGTAATTGGACTCATTTTTTTTAAAAAAATATAAATAATCAATTAAAAATAGAATTCATGGGTTTTATTCGCTTTTCTATTTTTATATAATCAAAATATATTGGTATTAAATTTATAGTATTTTTTATTTTAATTTAATAACTTCAATATATTGCTTATAACGTAGACATTTTTAAATATTTTTCTATTTATGCTATATAATCTGAATCTACAAAATATGATCATAATATATATATATATATATATATATATATATATATATATATATATATATATAATGAATCAATAAAACATATATGTTGAATCATTAGTTTTGTTGAAAATTAACTATATATCTACATACATACACCAATTATTTGTTATTTATTCTTTTTTTATGTTCAAAAATTAATTTTTTAAAATAAAATAATATTTTGAAAGAACCACCCAATTATTCAAATATAGCTTTGTATACTAATATTATTACTTATTTTGTTAATAAATATATATAAATCAAATGTATATACTTTCGAAAAATAATCTTCTCATAAATATTAAATAAATATAAAAATAAATTATTTGTTGATTTTTATACAAGTTTGTATATCAATTGTTGCTTTATTTTTTTCAAGGAAATCTTATGAAAAAAATATTAAAGTATTTTTTAACTTTTGGATTAATTTTTTTTATTTATAGTCGTTTTTATTTTAATCTATTGACTTCAATATATTATTTATAACTTAGATTTTTTTAATATTTATCTATTTATGCTATACAATCTGAATCTATAAAATATGATCATAATATATATATTGAATTATTAGTTTTATTGAAAAATTAACTATGTATCTATACACATAACACCAATTATTTGTTATTTATTCTTTTTTATGTTCTAAAATCAAATTTTTTCAAATAATATAATATTTTGGAAGAACTAACCAATTATTGAAATATAGCTTTGTATACTAATATTATTAATTATTTTGTTAATAAATATATAAATCAAATGTACATACTTTCAAAAAAATAATCTTCTCATAAACATTAAATAAAAATAAAAATAATTATTTATTAATTTTTATACAAATTTTTATATCAATTTTTACCTTATTTTTTCAAAGCAATCTTATAAAAAAATTATTAAAGTATCTTTTAACTTTTAGATTAAATGTTTTATTTAGATTATTGAAATTTAAGAACCAGTGCATGAAGAAGAAGAAAATTAATTTTTTAACTACAAATTTAAGAAAAAAATAAGAAGGAAGAAATTAAATACAAAATTTTAATTAAAAATATATAAAATTAGATGATTTTACTTGTTCATCTTGACTAACGAGTAGCGCAAGCAACCAACTAAAAAAAGTCTATTTTTATAGTTTAATAATTAATCTTTTTTTTTTCCTAATCCTTCCATTGCCTTTCTTTTTCCCTTCCATTCCCTAAGAGAAAGGTTTAAATACTATCATTCTCTTTCTTTACATACCCTTACAAATCTCATCCTTCCTTACTCTTCTTCCATCAAAATATAGTGTAAGATGGAGTTTGGTCACAGTATGTCAGTATGTCACAATTTCATTCCAAATCACGCTTTTAGATAAAGCGATTCCCAATAAAATGATTCTCGAAAATAAAATTTAGCTATATGATCCAAACTTCTCCTAAACTTTGGTTCATTAAAAATATGTTCCGTAATCTTTAATTTCGAGTTTGAATTCTCTTTAACTTTATATATTTATTTATTAAGATTTAGTCTATGATATGCTTTCAAGCTATCACTCCCTTTCTTAAACAATTCAATTTTTTGGTATTTTAAACTCACATTTTGCACACATGTTAAAAAAATTTTAATCTATTTTCTAGAAAAATCTTAGAATTTTTCAAGATCGGGAAGTACAGTTTTTTATTTGCTGAATACTAAAAACATAGAAAATCAAGAAAATTAGAAAATAACCCAAAATGATCTTGTTTATTTGGACAATTCTAGATATGTCTTATTGAAAAAATTTTATCATGAAGTTATATATGTGATTTTTATTTTTGACAAAAAAAATAATAATAATAATAACTAAAAAATAAACTAAATCTTAAAAAAAAAAAATCAAAGAAGATTAAACCCGAAATTAGAAGTTCGAGAACTGATTTTTTAAATATACTAAAGTTCATAAGAGTTTTGACCCATTTTAACTTAAAATTTTTTATATTTTCTCAACAATATAGGATTCTTAGAAATATCATGTTTCTTATTTCATGGACAGCTATAAAGATATTCATTCTCCAATAAAAAGACAACTACTTAGCCTTGAATATATTCTTTGGTCCTTGTGATTTTTTTTCTTGGGCTATTTATGTTACCCATTTATGTAGTTAGGTTTGGCCTCTTGTCATACTTTTGGCATTCCGCTGTTATAAAAAAAGAAAAAAAAAGGGTTAATGGTTTAAAAGATTATCCTACTCTCATTTTTATCTTAATCGTATCTCTTTATTAAATTCTTGATTAATGTCATATCTCAATGTTTATTTTGCATCTTAATTTCATCTCTTCATCCAAATTTTCAGACAATGGTGTGAAATTTCGACGAGAGAGACACAAAATCTTGACATTCTATTTGATTTTTGAAATTTGTTTAAAATTAAGTAAATAAATTTCAAAAAATAAAACCTAAAAAGCCCCATATAAATACCATAAATCCCCAAATCAAATTCAAATCTTCCCTAACCTAACCCTAATTTTCTTTATTTCTTTAATTATTGCCAGTCAAAGTCCTCGAAGCAATTGACACTTGATTATGTTCCTCGTAGGATTAGTGCATGATAGGGTTGTTATATTTCTTGGTGACAAAGGCAGAATGAAGAGACGAAGATGGAGAGAGACAAGAGAGAAAGGGAGAGAGAAAGATGGGAGAGGGAGTGAGGGAGAGAGAGAGATAGGAAAAGAGGGAGAGGAGGAGGGGAGAGAGAGAGAAAAGGGAAAGAGAAGGAGAGAGGGAAATGGAGAGAAAGGGGGAATGAGAAATGAAAGAGAGATGGAGAGAGAGGAAGATGAAGAGAATTGGGGGAGGAAGAGAGAGAGAATGTAAGAAGGAAAGACAAAAAGGGAGAGAGAGAAGGGGGAGAGGAGGAGAAAGAGAGACAGAAAGGAAGGGGGAGAGAGAGATGGGAGAAGGAGAGAGAAAGAGAGGGAGGAGGAAGAGAGAGAAGAAAAAATATGGAGAGAGAATGAGGGAGATACGAGGGAGAGGTGGGAAGAAGGAGAGAGAGCTGAAATATTTTTTATATCAATACCTTCTACACTTTTCAATTTTGATACAAAGGACATATATCATCTATTCACTCATTCTTTACTAGGAAGCCCCAATCCGTAGAAATAACCAACCAAGACTAGCAAGCCCATCTAAGGAATCCAGTCCGCTACAACAGCATAGGATAACTCAGTATAAAATAAAACTAACTTGACCCATTATAATTGAGCCTAGTTACATCCAAATCCTTCAAAAACTAATTAAAAGAAATTCCCAAATCAATTTAAGGACATCACGTCTTCTTCAAAAGCTACTGCATGTATCAACTAATTTCCCCTAAAAATTTCTCTTATCCTTAATAGTGAAAGATGGGAAATAACGAATGATATCCTCAGTGAACTCCCAAGTTAATAAGAGAGAGGTTTTACTAGTGAATCAATCATTAGACTGCTGCCTTGTTTCATTTTTTAATGATACGCCTGTCGATGATGGCCAATGGTTGAAGTGGATAGCTAGAAGAGAGGGTAGGTAAATCTTTATGAGCTGTGTATGACTTAATAGTCTTTTTGAGTAGTGAGACATGAAAGACCGAATGGATTGAAGCTGATACAAGTAGCTTTAAACAATAAGCTACCATCCTAACTCTATCCTCAATCTAGAAAGGGCCACAGTAATCAGTAGAGAGTTTGTCAAATTTATGCTTGGCCATTGAGTATTGTTTGTTTATAGTGTCAACTTCAAGTAAATCCACTCGCTATTTGCAAATCGGCATTTTGTTATATGTCTATTTACTAATTGGCACATACGGTGTTATACTTGAGAGAGATTTTGCTTGAGTTAGGTTAACAGGGCTTCTCTACTACTGATGTACTTGTCTATTACTTTGACTGGAGAATCCTTGAGAATGTATGGTCAGTGGATTGAGGGTGAAAACTCATAATTTTTTTGGAAGAGTGTCAGCTTAGTGGAGGAAGAAGTTTGTATTATACCACCATTCAGTAAGGGTAGCCATTTTAACCATTCAATAGGTGTACACTTTGCCATGCATCGAAGGTAGTTTTCTGGAAACGATTCTCCATTTATGTTTGACCATCTAACTAGGGGTTGTCAGCTGTGGAATCATGCAGGTCAATCCTTTGTAGTGCAAATAATCTCTAATATCAATTGATTGGGTTGTTATATTTCTTGGTGACAAAGGTAGGATGAAGAGAGAGAGAGAGAATTGTAATATTTTTTATACCAATACCTTGTACAATTCCATTGCAAGGGATACATATCATTAGTTTTTTTATCTGCTACGCTGTAAGTTGAATAAAATATATAAAATCATTTAAAAAAATCATTTCAGTTTGATAATCTATTTTATAGTGTGAATCTATAAAAATATATGAAATCAAAGGTGGAAAAAAATTATTTATAATTTTTTAATAAAAATTTTATATTTAACTATTTCTTATTTGTGTTTTTAATATTTTTTTCTTTAGAAAAATGATTTATCCTTGTTTATCCATGGATTATTAACTAAAAAGAAAATTAAATAATTTTTTAAAAAAAGATTTAGTATTTCATAAGATTATGTCAAAAAACAAAAATAATAATTATTAAAAGCTTACATAGAATTGAATAAATATATTTTTTATTTAATGTTGATGAGAATATCGGTTTTTGAAAAAATATGAATTTAATTTTTATATATTTATTTACAAAAGAATGAATAATATTAAAATAAAAAACTATATTAATTTGAATCATTGAGTGGTTAAGCCAAAATATAATTTTAATTTTTTAATTTAAAATAAGTCAATTTAAAAAATTAAAAATAAATAAATAATTAGTAAATGCTTAGTATAGTAGTTGCATCATTAATTTCTATGAAAACAATGATTCAATATTTTATACTAAGTGAGTTCGAAGTTTTTAGTCTAAAACAAAAAATACTATAAAAAAAAAGGTTAACTTACAAGGAATCTATTGACTAAATTTGAAGTTAATAGACTAAAATAAAAATTATTACAAATTTGATTTCGGTTAATTTTGATTATATAAAGAAGACACAAATTAATAAAACATGTGAATTTTTTTTCTTTTTCTTTTCTTCTTTCTTAAATAATTTTTTATTTCTATGCTATACATGGCTAGTCTTTGAATACAAGCCTCACGCACAGAGCAACCATCTTCTTTTTATTTTTCACATTTGACTTTCAACTATTAATTAACTAATTTGAGTTTTTTTTCTAAAAAAAATAAGAAAAAATTATTTGAAATACACTTTTAATATAAAAATGTATTTTAGACAAATTATGTATATTAATCATGTCACTATAATTTAAAAATTATCTAAATCTATTTTTTAAACAAAAAAATAATCATGTTTTAAAAATTTATTTCAAAATCCATACATATAGAAAAATAAATCAAAATTATTAGTAAATATAATTTTGAATTAATTGGATGAGAATTTAAAAAAATCACAAATTAAAGTAGTAAATTTTAAATAATAAAAATAATTAACAAAAAACACTAAGACAAAATAAGACCAAATCACAATATAATTAAAGTTTGAAATTGACAAAAAAAAAATGTATAGAAAAATTGAGGACCATAAAATTTTAAATTAATTGGATGAGAATTTAAAAAAAAATGACAAATTAAAGTAGTATATTTTAAATAATAAAAATAATTTAAAAAATAAAATAAAATGGGACCAAATCATAATAAAATTAAAGTTTGAAATTGAAAAACAATTATAAAAAAATTAAGGACTAAAAATGTATTTATGATAAATTATATATATTAATCATGCCATTATAATTTAAAAATTATAGAAACCTATTTTTTAAAAGAAAAAATAATCATGTTCTAAAAATTTATTTCAAAATCCATACAAATAAAAAATTAAATCAAAACTATTAGTAAATATAATTTTAAATTAATTAGATGAGAATTTTTTTTAAAATGACAATTTAAAGTAGAAAATTTTAAATAATAAAAAAGAATTGACAAAAAACACTAAAACAAAATGGGACTAAATCACAATACAATTAAAGTTTGAAATTGAAAAACAAATATATAGAAAATTGAGGAGCATATAATTTTAAATTAATTGGATGAGAATTTTTTAAAAAATGAAAAATTAAAGTAATAAATTTTAAATAATAAAAATAATTAAAAAAATACTAAAATAAAATGAGACCAAATCACAATATAATTAAAGTTTGAAATTGAAAAAAAAATAGAATTAAAAAAAAGAGACAAATTAAAGTAGTAAATCTTAAATAATAAAAATAATTAATAAAAAATATTAAAACAAAATGAGATCAAATCATAATACAATTAAAGTTTGAAATTGAAACAAAAAAGTATAGAAAATTTAAAGACCAAAGTGTTACAAAAATGTCATAAATAATGAAAGGAATAGTGATTTATGAGCGTGTAAACGAGTGATTCGTGAGTGTATGAACAATGTTTCAAAAAGTGAATGAATAGTGAATAATGGTTTTACTTTAGGTGCTGTTTGATAATCGGGAATAGAGTGATGAGAATGAGAATGTAAGAATCGGAATGATATTTGTGTTTTCATACTGTGTTTGAAATACCAATGAAGAATCCGAATGCAATTTAAATTTTTAATATCCGATTTTTTATATAAATAAAAATAATTATTAAAAAAATAATTTTATTAAACTATAATGGTTGTAAAAATAATAAAAGTGATGGTGGTGATTGTGGTTATAACAATGGTGATTGTAATGATGGTGGTAACGATAGTGGCGGTAGTGATTGCGGTAGTGGTGGTGGTGGTGGTGGTGGTGGTGGTGATTGTGACGATTGCGGTGATGGTGGTGGTTGTTGGTGGTACCGGTGGTTGTTGTGGTGATGCTGGTTGTGATTGTGGTGGTAGCGGTAGTGATGGTGATGGTAAAAGTAATTAATAGATAATAAATAAATAAAATATATTATTATTTTAAAAAATCATTCTCATTCCTTTTTTTATTCCTACATCTTGTATGAGAATGGAGTTTTGTGTAAATTTTCATTCACATTTCCACTCTTCATTCCTCTTCCCACTTCATTTATTTTAACCAAACAGATTACTAATGTAAGAATAAAATTTTTATTCTCATTTTCATCATTTTATTCCTAATTATCAAACATCACTTTAGTTTTATTGATAATTTGTTCTCTCATTATTTACTAGGAAGCCCCAGCCCATAGAAATAAGCAGCCTAGACTAGTAGAGCCCATCTAAGGAGGCCAGCTCACTACAACTAGTATAGGATCGCCCATTACAAAATAAAACTAACTAACTTGACCCATTACAATTAAGCCCAGTTACACTCAATTCTTTCAAAACCCAATTGAAAGAAATTCCTAAATTAATTTAAGGACACCTCGTCCTCTTCGAAGGCTATATCAGTGCATCTTAGTAGTACTCTTAAATGAAGACCCATGTAGGATTGGTGATCGCCTCCTTTCAGCAAACAACGCTGAAACCTCTGGCATTCTTCTAGGCTCTTTCAAAGTCACTGTTAAAATTGAGACTTGATTCTTGTCCTTGTTAGATCTGTGCATCTTAGACTTAGATGAAAACCCATGTGGGATTGATGAATGTCTCCTCTCAGCAAACCTCATTGAAGACTTTGGCATTGTTCTAAGCTCTTTTGATTTCTCCTTGGCAGTAGAGTACTCTTGATCTTCTCTCTACGAGCCAACATACAGCCGAGGAAAGCACTTTGATCGGCGATAATTGAAGAGAGAGAGAAAATTAGAGTTAGTTTAGGAGAGAATTGAATTTGATTTGGGGCTTTTTGGGTTTTTCATTTTTTTTCATTTCTAAAATTTATTCTTTTAATTTCGAAAATCAAATAGAAAAAAAATTACAATATGTCAAGGTCTTGTGTCTCTTTCATTGAGATTTTTGGCCGGCATCTCAAAATTTTAATAGAAAATTAAGAGACAAAAGTAAATGTTAATTAGGAATAATAATTAAAAAAATTAATAAAAGGATACGATTAAGACAAAAGTAAATGTTAATTAGGGTTCAATTCTCCTAATTTTGGCAAGGTTCAAGTTTGGTCGATGTCAGTAAGGAGCCTAAACTATAAGGCTCAAACTCACTCTCAGAGTAATTTTAAAATATTATTAAATTAATCTTTGGTAATTTTAATTTATTAGAATAATATGATTAAATTTCCTTAGTATAAGAGGCCAAACCCCACTCTATAGGGTATAGAGTTAGGGAGGTCACGAGAGTATGATCGTTAAATTTCTTTAGTACAAGAGGCCAAACCTCACTCCATAGAGTATATATAGAGCATGGAGTTAGGGAGGGAAGGCATGGTTGAGAGCAGATAAGCAACTCCATTTAAACTACAATTCTTCCATTAAATTGTATGGAAAGATTCGAACAAACCAGATATTCAACATAATTGACAGCAATCAATCCCTGAAACATGTAAAAATACATAGTTGTTGTCGTCTAAAAGTTTTATTCAAAATATTTATTTCTTAGAATAAAACCATGCCATCTATTTTGTATTCACCAAGTAATTTAGACTCATCTTTCTCTTACAAAAAATGTTATGTGAAATTAGAATCATATTCCTATCGAACTATTGATGTGATATTAATTTCAGTCATGTTTAATACCATTATCATCATGAACAACAAGCACTGAGGCTATTTCTATTTATACAGTGAGTGAGTTACTAATAACAGTAACATTAGATTTCATGGAAATTAATGATTTTGCTTCAAAATTTACATTTGACATTTTAGCAGCAAAATCTTTCATCATCCTTCCATATTTGCAACATACATATCAAGTATATTCTTTCTATCTAAAGGCTTATTAAAGATTTTTATTTCAATAGGTTATTTTTACTACCAAATAATTATTTGCCGGTTAGCATGAGATATCAATTGAGACGTGCCAAAAAAAAAAAAACACATGCATAGATTATTAATTAAAGACAAAATTTTTTTGCCAATATCAACAAAGAAAGGCAATTTTCCATTAGTAATTTGGTTAATTAGAATCAATAGCGTTGTCCCTTCAAGGAGTACTGTCAAAGGGGAAAGAGGAGAGGAAGGATTTAGTTTATCAGCTCGAGGTCGCTCAGGCCTCTACTGATGGGGCGTATACCGAACTCGATCAGCACCGCTCGAAAGCATACGGAATCTCTCCGATCCAAGCACAAGTGGTTGCTGGCTCAAGCTCGGGTGGATGCAGTGGAGGAGTACAAGAAGTCAAGCTCGGGTGGATGCAGGTCTCACCACAAACCAACGAAGGCATGTTCTTCGAATTTGACATCTTAACAAAGATAAAATGTGAAAACTGGTATGGCTACTTGATATTAAAGGAGGAGATACAACAAGTCGACGAGTCAACAACTGAAAAGCAAAATGTGAAAACTGGTATGGCTCGGCGCTATTGATTTTGAGGGCGACTGGGCGTTAATAGTGTGGAAAAAATCTCAGCTAGGTGGATCAAATTTCCTAATAATTTTAAATGAATGTGGGTGCAAGACTAAAACCAAAGTGGAAGGTGATGGTGAAAGTTTTTCTCATAGGCCTAGAAAGAGTAATGCTTAAATAATAGTTGTTAAATAATCACTTAAATTAATATTTGTTAAATTATTTTTAAATATTTTACATGCAAATAGTCGTAACCAATATATGACATCTATAACATATTGGTATATTGATCTCACATTCGTATTTATAATTATAACTCAAAATTGCATTTTAAAACCATGACTGAAATCTCAAACTTGTATGTGAGAAGTAAAATTGTTATAAATTCTCTAATTCCCACGTAAATAGCCTATTTGTTGTTGAAAACTTTAAAAATATATAAAAAAAAAAAAAGGACTAAAGTGAGAAGAAGTTATTTGATAGAATGTTGCTGTGATTTGTTAGAAAGATAACGTGTTCTTTTGACTTTTGGTTTAATACTTGTGAGATTAGAAAGCACCGACACTTCTGGAAAGCCTCTTTATCCGTATTTGACATACTCAGATACAGACACAATCAGATACATATTGAATATGTGGAGAAACAACAAGAAAGTAATATTGAAAAAAAAAATTCGGATTTGGATACATGGAGATTTTATATCTAAATTTATTTTGAGTTTAACCCAAATAAATTGAATAGAAAAAATGGATAAAACACATCAAGTTCTTCTAGAGATTTTCCTTTAATCTTCTTGATTGGCTTTACTTAAAAGCTTATTGGGTTTATTCTAAGTATTTCTAAACTCAAATATAATTTCAAAAATCATTTTCAAACAACTATTCAACATAAAATTTCAATTTAATGTTTTTGAGAACTAAAAATTTCAAATTCTTATAACTCTCCATTTTAGCAGTGAAATTGTTTTTCACGGCAATTGGACAATGAAATTATTTTAGCTACGTTCCCATTTGGAAAATTGCTTAAAATTCTTTGTGTTTATTATGAAATAATGAATGTCTATTTTATATTCCAACTACTTATATAATTTAATTCATTATTTAATATGAGAAATTAAAAGGAAGATGTAATTTATTTAATTATTTATGCATCTTTTAATGGTTCATAGTCCCTTCCAATTCTCTTCCTAATCTTGAAGCCTAGGCTTGATTGTTTATTAGTTTGTGTATAAGTTTTTTGTAGAGATTGAGAAAATTATTTGGAGTTCTTATCACTTGTATTCATTTTATTTTATAGTGAATTCATTTTCTTATCATCTTTCTCGTCAATTCTACTATTATCACCATTTCTGTTATAACACCTTATCGGCACGAAGCTCTAACCAATCGAGATAATAGACCATGAGGTATGTATCTATCAAAAGACTTAATCATTTATTTCAATCATTTGATTTTTTCTATACAAGTACTCAACCAAAAGATCTAAATTATTTAGATCATTAAGAGGTATATATTTAATTTATCATGTACTTTAAATTTAATGATACATAGAATATACATTTGAAAAACTTAAATGATTTAATACATAGAATCTAATAATCTAATATATATTGTTCAAAAAGTTTAAATTTTATTATTATATTTGTTTTTATTTTCTAATATTATTATTATACTTTGCATTATAAAATTGTTATGATATCAACCCTCATAAACTTGATTTTGTGACCCTTAACATTTTGAGCAAGAATTATTGATCATGAGTATTTGATGCTCGAGTAAATATTCTCTACTTGTCATGTCTCTAATATGCTCATACAGTAGTATATCGAGAAAAAGAGTTTAAGAAATATCCCGAATCGATTTCATACTTGTTCTTAGCTAAATAAAATGAAAAGCTATTGATGAAAAAGAATAAATCTTGTCTAACTGGATTTACTCCATTATCCGACGTGAATGTGATAACTTATAATAATTTTGGGCTTAGATGAAGATGTGGTCACGGACGTGGTCGAAATAATTATCTTTATAATCGTGATGATTATAAAATACATATCACCACAAGAAGTGGATAATTATGAAAAAAAAGAAGAAGCAAAGAATAACAATGGATCAAGTCAATATTCTGAAAATGAATATTATAGATGTGATATAAATGGATATTAGTCACGTACTCGTCGTATACCAAAGGATCTTATTGAGCCTTATCAAGTCTCATTGAAAAAGAAAAGGCTAAAATATAAAGGCCAATTTTATATATCGAAATGGAGGTAATTTAAATTAATAACTTGTTAACTTTTCTATTTATAAATAAGATGTTTTATATTTTTCTATAATTTCAATTGCATAAAAATAATATAAATTTATTTTACTATTTATTAATTTATGTTTATGAAGAACATATTTATTTATTTTATGTTTATTTATTTAATTATTTATTCTATGTTAATATTATATATGATAATATCGATCTAATGAAAAGCTCTAGAAGAGCGAATATATTAGTACTCGAAGAGACAAACTTTGAAAGCTTTAAAAAAGCAAATATATTATTGCTCGAAGAGACAAATTTTTGATACTCTAAAAGAGAGAATATATTATTACTTGAAGAGACAATTTTTAAAGGCTCTATAAGAGCGAATATATTATTACTTGTAGTGACATAATTTAAAGGCTTTAGAAGAAGAAAAATGTTATTATCTAAAATGATAAATTTTATTATAAATGATGTACTATTCTCTCTAAAGTCTCATAGAAATTTGTTGAGTTGCAAACATATTCATATAAATTGATATCATATCAAGACATCAAATGTGAAAAATATTGAATACTTGTATATTATAATTATTATATCGGGTAGAAAATATATATTAAAAATTTTATTTATTTTTTTCTTTTAGTCTTTATTACAAACATTGGAATGATTGAAATAAATGCTATCATAAACCGAAGTTTACTAATTCAAATACTTTTATTATGTGGCATGACGAGTTGTTTTATGTCGGGTCTTTCATGATGTAAAAAATTATTAAAAATTTATATAGATATCTATTAAAGAGCTAGAAGATTCTTCAATTTAATGAATTTTCATGTTCTATACGTTCTTAAGGCAAATTGATTATTAAGCTATCATCAAGTAAAATTGAGATTGAATCTTCGGTATTGTTAGAATGTATTCAAAGTGATATATATGGATTAATTCATCCACCATATGGATTATTTAAATATTTTTATATATCTCGGACTCAACTTTCTTTTCTTTTAGAATCGTATCACCCTTTTGTTGGTGCCACCTTGAGGAACACCTTATCGTCGACTTTAAATTCCAACTTCTTTCTTCGAGTATCAACATAACTCTTTTGCCTACTTTGAGCTATTTCATTCTTAGCTCTGATCTCGCTTAACGTTTTTACTATCTCGTTGAACCATTTTCGATGCTAACGACTTTCGCTCACCAACATCATCCTAGTGTAGTGGTGATCGGTACCCTCGTCTATATAAAGCTTTATATGGTTCCATATCAATGTCTGGCTTAGTAGCTATTATTGTAAGTAAATTTTGCAAGTGGTATGTATTTTTTCCATTTGGCAAACCAATCTAGAACACATGCTTGTAACATATCCCCTAGGATCCGATTTACCCTTTACGTCCGTCCATTGATTTAAGAGTGAAATACTCGTGCTAAAATTAAAATTGATTCCCATCACTTGATGCGAGCTCTTTCGAAGCTGTGATATGAATCATGGGTCTCGATCTAAAACAATTGAGATTTAAATGCCATGCAATCTCACAATCTTTTTTAAATACAATTCTATTGATTATTGTATGGAATATATGTACTTCATTATAAGAAAATGAGCCGACTTAGTTAGTCCGTCAATAATTACCTATATGCTATGAACTCTCTTCTTAGATCGAGGTAGTTTATAGTAATGTGCTCCTATTTTCATTGGGTATGTCAAGGGGTCTCAATAATCCAATAGCCTTTGATGCTTAATTTTCACTTGTTAACATATTAAACATCTTGTTACAAAGTTAGCAATGTCTCGCTTTATCCCTTTCCACCAATAATTCTTTTTCAAATCTTGATACATTTTAGTGCCTCCTGGATAAATGGAATAGGATGTAGCATGAGTTTTTCTCAAGATATCCTTTTAAAGCTCCTTATTTACAAGAACATATAGCCTTTTTCGATAGTACCAAATGCCATCACTATCGGTGGCATATTTTGTAACCTTTTCTTTAACTATGTCTTTCTAAACTTTCATCAAATATGGATCCTGTAATTGACCATCCTTATCCTATATTTCATGTTAAGTTATAACATCATCATAGCTAACATCATTTTACTATCTCCTCTTGGTATGATCTCTAAATAATCTCTTCATGTCTTTTACAATTTAGATCTCTATAGTCGCTAATGCCTATTAGCTTAAAGCATTGGCCACGATATTTTCTTTATCGTTGTGGTAATGGAAAGCAATGTCATGATTATTTAACACTTCAAATCACTTTTTTTGCCTCATGTTTAACTACTTTTGGGTGAAGATATATTGGAGGCTTTTATGGTCCGTATAGTTGTCACACTTGACCTCATATAAATAATGCCTTCAAACCATCAAGGTAAAAATTACGGTAACTAACTCCAAATCTTGAGTGAGATAATTATTCTTATAATCTTTTAACTTTCTAAATACATAGGCTATGAAATTTTCATGTTGTAACAACACTACATCGAGTCTAATTTTAAATACATAGATATAGACTATGAAGTCTTCATTATCCTCAAGTAGAGCTAAAACATGTATTGTGGTTAACCTAAACTTTAACTATTGGAAAATTCTTTCACATTCATCATCTTACTAAAATTTAGCATTCTTCCTTGTCAATCTAGTTAATGGAGTAGCTATCTTAGAGAATCCTTTCATAAACTTCCTATAGTATCTTGCCATACCAAGAAAGCTCCTCGCCTCTAATATAGTCTTAAGCTTTTTTCATTCTTACACTCGCTTAAACCTTACTAGGATCAATCATCACCTTATCCTTAGAAATAACATGTTCAAAGAATGCTACTTGCTCGAGTCAAAATGCATACTTCTTAAGTTTAGCGTATAATTTATACTCTCACAAGGTTTATAGTGCTTTAGCCAAATGCTCCATACGTTTATTATGAGTCTTAGAATATATAAAGATATCATCAATGAAGACTATAATGAAATTATCTAAGTACTTATGAAATACTCGATTCATTAAGTCCATGAATACAACCGGTACATTGGTTAACTCGAATGGCATTATAAGAAACTTATAGTGACCATATTGAGTTTTGAAGGTTATCTTCTTGATATCATATTCTTTAATTCTCAACTGATGATACCTTAACCGTAAATCAATCTTGGACAACACCGAACTTTCCCTCAACTCGGTTAAACAAATCATCAATATAAAGAAGTGGATACTCATTCTTAATAGTCACTTGACTTAGATCTTGGTAATCTATATATAACCGTAGTGACTCATCCTTCTTCTTAACAAATAGCAATAGTGCTTCCCATGATGAACATCTAGATCGGATATAACATTTGTTTAGTAAATCCTATAACCGAGTCTTTAACTTTTTTAATTTTGTTAGAGATATCCTATATGAAGCCTTTGATATCGATGTTATTCCCGGTTCTAACTCAATTTTAAAATCAATCTCTCTTACAGGGGTAATCCCGATAAACTATCAAAAAATGCATTGAGAAAATCTTGTACTACTTCAATATCTTTTAATTTTAGGCTCACTTCCTCAACAATATCAATCATACTAATTAGGTATCTTGAACATTCCTTTTTCATTAACTTTCAGTGCCATCATTATTAAGATAATGTTTATTGGTGTAAATTTAGTCTCAAATAGCAACTCGAAGGGTTGTTCTTCCAACCTTTGGAATACCACCTTCCTTGCTACACAATCAATTGATGCATAATTCTTAGATAACCAATCCATATCCAAGATGATGCCAAAGTCTATAGGACCATTAAGTCTACATGCAAAATATTATCTCTAATTTATACCTCATAATTTTTCACCATGTGTCGGGTCTCTAGTGACTCTTCCGATGTAAGATTCACATCACATATTATCTCTAATAGTTCCGGTATCACACCTAACTTTCTTAGGAATGATTATGCAATGAATGAATGCATGACACCTGAATCTATTAGTATATATGTTGTAAGATTTTAGATAAGGACTTTACCATATATAACCTTTGCTTTCCCTTTTCTCGCACTTGTCTACTTACTCTTGAGTCATATTGTAGACTCATCCACAAATCCTTTGTTCGGATATTGCCTTTTTCTTTGGATAGTCTATTTCTAAATATCTAGCTTCTCGATAGAAATAAAACATATTAGTGCCAATGAGATAGTTGTCGACATATGGATGACCATATTTTAAACGACTTGGCTTGCCTTGTATCTTATTCCTTAGTGGTGGAGTAAGAGCCTTAGCTTTCTTAGCATTTCCTCTAACATTCCCTTGTCAAGGCCTCATGAATAGCTTTTTTTTCCTAATCGACTAACAAGCTTACTAGGAATGTTGGGCTTCCTCATCGGTAGGAACGGAACCTACTCTTTTTATTTGACTTAATTTGAAGTGCTCGAATGATTATCTTCGAGTAGCTATCGATTGACACTCACATAAGACTTTGAATCTCAGCTCTCAATCCTTAAAGGAAATGTTCCTTCTTCCGTGCCTCATCATCCCAAATGAAAGTGGCAAATCAACAACCATGCTCAAATTGTCGAATGTATTCAACCATCGTCATGTCTCCTTGTTGAAGTTTTAAAAACTATTGAATCTTTTGAGACTTAACGAGTATTTTAAAAGTATTTCTCATTGAAGACTTTTTAAAATTATGCCCACATAAGTTATGGCACATTGAGGGTGACCTTTGTAGACTCCCACCATATGTGTGCATCACCCACAAGCATAAAAGCGACATAAGCTATTCTATCCGCATCTTCTAAAGCCAAATACTCAAAGATCATCTCTATCAATTCGAGCCACTCTTTAGTAGCCATTGGATTCGATTTTCCTTTGAACTCCTTTGGATTAAAATTCTAAAAATACTCAACTATGTCCGTTTATTATGACGGTCTAGCCACTTTCGAATTCCGTTACTACTACTTGTTATACCTTTATCATCCTTTACATATCTTACATCATGTTCTATTCATTGTCTAAGCGAGTACCATAAGTTGTTCATCTTTATCGGTGGTATCCTTATTCGGACCCACTCTGTTATTATTATTATTATTTCTCTTTGGTGGCATTCTTATAAACCATATGTACATAACCGCACATCTCGTTAGTTTCTTTTTCCTTAATTGCTTAATACTAATTCAATCATTACACATTCACATTTACTTTTTCATTTACATTTAAACATCATTATTCATAACATTCTCATATCATCAAACAACATTCATACAACGAGGCAATGTACAATTCGAGGAACACCTATGCATTTTACATCGAATTAAAGAATGATCCATATAAATTTTAAAGAGGTGATTACACGAGCATAATATTTTTGCATGACTTAAAGAACAAATCACACACGTCTATGCTTTCATCATTGTTAAAATAACCTTCCAAGAAAGAAAGTGGCACATATGGAGAACATAGTGCATGGTTTGGAAACCAATTTAAACTCGCCCATGCTCGATTTGCCAAAGGAAAGGACATAGTTAGAATTGGTCTACATGGTTTGGAGAACCAAATGCTACATGGTCGTGCACTTGTCTTAGGAAAGAATTTCCATGTAAAAGGGGATGAGGCACATGGCTAGATTGGACTCACATGACTTAAAGATAAAGTGAGACATGACCATGGTTATATATTTATACAACTTATTATTTAAAAGGATATAATGGACACATGTGCGGATTTATTCCTTATGATTTGGAATGAAAGTCTAACGGGTCCTTGTTCCATGCAAAACCACTTCTTCATGTTTTTATGCAACATTCCCCTCCTTACATCTTTTTAATTCCATGCAACTTATCATTCAAGGGACATTGGGAAACACGAGCAAAATACTTTGCCATGGCTTAGAAAGTAAAGTAGCATGCTCGTGTGTCATACATCCTTAACCATTTTTATGATTTTAACTAATACTTTCCTCCTTACCATTTTTCATTAGCATACCAATATCTTTTTAAATACAATCATTTTCCACATGCCTTAATAATTTTCCATGCCAAAACATCACATATCTTCAATAACATTTCAAGTAATCTTACACTTACCAAGCATTACACACTTTGAATCTTACTTGTCTGCTAAGATGTGACTTACGTGTGCTTAATTGGTCATCCTAACTTAAATAGTTAGGGTAACCCATTAACACCTTCGCCTAGAACCTATATAGATTGTGGATATTATTAGCATTGACTTAGATTTGAGGTGAAATAAATGCAAGAAAATAAGTCTCCTTCCTCTACCTTTCTTTTAGTTTTTAGCAAAGTGGTCGAATTCTACAATTGAGGTCCCTAATGAGTATGAGAAGGTAGGTCCACTAATGTCTATTTTAGGTAAAAAATTTTCCTTTTCTAGTTCCTTATTTAATTCTTCATTTCTTATTACATTGCATATGTTATTATCATTTCATCCTAAAACCTATTAAATACATCATACTTGTTTATTGAAGCATCCAAGTTCTATGGAAATCAAGTACGATATAATATTAACTTAACATTTAAGTCATATTTTATTAATACAAAAGAGTGTTCAATTCATTAATTTATATATCCCAAAATTTGCTTAACTTCTAATATATACAAGTAACCAAAGATTAAGTTAAGCTAAAGTAAATTCTCATACTCCATTATCCTAAACACAAAAGTAGGCAAGTATTTCATTTGTCTTGGCGACCATACTTCATTTGTCATTATCATCTCCTACACCATAAGAAACAAAGGTGAGCAATGCAATGCTTAGTAAATATAACTCATGCAACACATATGATGCATTCTATGTATGAATGCACATGATGCAAATTTCATAAAATCCTTTATTGTTTTTTGGGTGTACCCTTTCCTTTATCATTTCTTTAGTCGGGGCCTTTACTCGATCCCTCAACTTGTCGAGACCTTGACCTTATCCTTGATGAAAAAATGCTATTTCCATTTTCTTCAGTTTGGGCATTTACCTTATCTCCTAACTGTCGAGGCCTTTACCTTACCCCTTGATGAAGAAGTGGCTTAATTAATTATGAAAACCATGAATTCCTTTTCTTTTCATTCAAAAAAACCATGGAAACCATTTCCTTTTTCTTTCATCAAAATCATGAATATAAAGACCTATTTCATGATAATGCTGTGTATATGTATTTTAAATGAAATGTAATTCAATAGACATAATCTCAACATGCATATCATGAAATCGTCAAGAACATGTGTAAACATGATGTATCCAATACATGTTCCAATCATATAAGTATGCATGCAATATGAATATACACCATAAATAATCAAATGTCATGGAAAGCATCATATCATAATCAATCATCATATTTTTTAATACAAAATGGTCATTCTCACGTCACTTATACCTCTAAACCTCATATTAATTTCTTTGCCCTTGGTTTTCTATGCTTAGCCTAATTAGGCCAAACGGATGGGCAATCACTAATTCATTCAATTGACTTTTTAAATTTCTCTAGGACATTCCGTCAAATAATTGATAAGCATTAATTAATGTAACTACCAATATACATGAGCTTAAATGTTGTTCATCCACTTTGTTTTTGGAACAAAGACAACATCCAAGCATTAACTTCTATTTCATTCAAACATTATATTCCTCACATAATAAACACATAAACATCATTAAACCAATCCAATCAATTCTTATCACACAATTTTCAATAACATGTTCATTAAACTTTCATCTACCAAATCATAAATTAACATTTAACATACCTCAAAACATCAATTCTTATGGTGTAAGTATAGAACTACTCTTACCTCACCTGGAGTTTGACCTTCCTTCTTCTTCTTTTTTCTCATTGACTCTCTTCTTCTCCCTCACCTCCAAAATTTAGCCAAGGTAAGCAATTATTCCTTCTCCTCATTTGATCTTCTAAGATGGTTTGAAGGTTGAATTAGGTTGTTTGTAATCTAGTTAGAGTGTGTTGGGGTGGTGATTTAGGCGATCAGAATCTCTTTCTCTTCAAAGTTTCTTGGAAGCTTTAATGGTATCTAACCCCTTCTTTTTTTTCTTCCTCATTTTTATGGTTAGGGTTTTGCCTCAAGATCAAGCCAAGTGTGGCATACACGGGTTGATCTTATGGACGTTCATTAATTGCTTTATGATTTTTCTTTTCTTCTTCCTCATTTTCCTCTTTTTTGACCTAGATTTTTTCCTCTTTTCTCTCCTCCTTCCAACACCGACTTTCTCCCTATCTTTAATCTAAAATTTTCTAGAATTTTCTACCTTAATTTACCCTTTAGTTTAACTAATGGGTCATTCACATTGATAGTACTTTACACTTTAGTCCCGAAACTTTCAATTTTTGTAATTTGACCATATAGTTTCAATTCGTAGCTTTTCAATTTTCATTAATTTAGCTCTCATCTAGGCCAATCCCAAAGTTAACTTAATTCCTTTAAAATTCATAATATTTCGATCAAGGATTTAAACTTTTTAATCTTTGTGATTATGCCTTTAGGTTTTGTAATTGCTCCCTTATGGTGAAGCATAACCATGTTAATTGAGGGTACAATTATCTAATTCAAGCTTTCCTCATTCCTTTGATACCTTCTTTCAATCCTAATGATACTTCCTTCATTCACAATTAAAGTTCAAACTCCATTCACACATTGAATAAATGTACTTTCATTAATTAAATAAAATATCTATAAAGTACATTTATATTCTATGAGGGTTTTATGTCACGGATATTACATTGATTCTTATCCTTGTTAGATCCGTGCATCTTAGACTTAGATGAAAACCCATATAGGATTGATGAATGTCTCATCTCAGCAAACCTCGTTGAAGACTTTGGCATTGTTCTAGGCTCGAATTCCTTAATGAAATTAAGGCTTGATTCTTTTTCTTATTAGATATGTGCATCTTAGTATCGGATGGAATCCATCTAAGATCGATGAATGTCTCTTTTTAGTAAAAGTTGAAGAACCATGTGCCATTGTCTTAGACTCTTCAAAGTTTTTGATAAAACTAAGACTTGATTTTCTTCTTATCTAGTTTAGCTTCGAAGGTCTTGTCTTGATGGAGAAGTTTTATGGCTCTTTTGATTTCTCCTTGACATTAGAGTACTCTTGATCTTCTTTCTATGAGCCAACATACAGCCAAGGAAAGCATTTTGACTAGCAATAATTGAAGAGAAAAACAAAATTAGGGTTAGGTTAGGGGAGAATTGATTTTGATTATGAAATTTTGAGTATTTACATAAGGCTTTTGGGTTTTTCATTTGTTTTCATTTTTGAAATTTATTCACTTAATTTCTAAAAAAAAAAATATATATTATATGTCAAGATCTTGTCTCTTTTGTTGAGATTTCAAACGGTTATCTCAAAATTTAAACAAAAGGACAAAAATAAGACACAAAGTAAATGTTAAGAAATAACAATACCGAGGAATTTAATAAAAAAAAATACCATTAAGACAAAAATAAAAATAGGAGTATCCTCTTAACCATTGACTCAAAAAATAAAAAAATAAATAAATAAAAACATCCGATCGCTCACTGTATCTTCTTCTTCTTCTTTTAAAAAAATTACAAGTGGGTGGAGTCGAGCTTAATGTGCTCGAGTTCGATTCTCCTAATTTTAGCAAGGTTCAAATTTGGTCGATGTCAATAATGAGCCTAAACTATAAGGCTCAAACTCACTTTATAGAGTAATTTAAAAATATTATTAAATTAATCAAACTTTAATTTTAATTTATTAGAATAATATGATTAAATTTCCTTAGTATAAGAGGCCACACTCCATTCCATAGAGTATAGAGTTTGGGAGGTCATGAGAATATTATCATTAAATTTCTTTAGTAGAAGAGCCCAATCCTCATTCTATATATAGAATTGTAGTGTCGGGAGGTCATGATAATAATATCATTAAATTTCTTTAGTAGAAGAGCCCAAACCTCACTCCATAGGGTATAGAGTTGGGAAGGGAAGGGAATGCCCTTTTTTTTTCTTTTTCTTTTTTTTTTTGGGGGGGGGGGTGGGGGTTGGGGTTTTGTTGGTGTTGGGGTTTTAGACAAACAATACCTGTTGTGTTTATGCTTGAGACAAACAAAACCTTTTGCTTTTTATTGCATGAACACTTAAGTCATGTACATTCACGTTTTGCACTTCATGGTTTCGTTTTAAGGCTGCTTCGGACGTTAACCAAAAAAATAAATAATTAATTAAAAAATTGATATTGTATTCCATTTAATACGCTAGAACAAATTGTATCCCAAATCCAATCAAGATCTAGAAATGATTTTTAATCTTTTTCACATGGTTTCTCAATTCAATAAAGCTATAGAAATTCATTATAAAAAAAAATTGCAACAGAAATTAGTTATTGGTAATTTAATAGTAAAGGTGCCTAAAAGTAATAATATTATTATTATTTTATGTTTGAAGTGACATCATTTTTGTGAAGAATTGGAATAAGTCCCATGCTATTATTTTCTCTTTTGTTGTTTTCAAATATTATTTCTTTAACAGACTAAGAATTCGTGATCTTTTTCTTAAATTTATCCGGCGTTATAACCTTAGTATTGTCTAGTTTAGAACTTAATAATAAACACAACCATAATGCTTAGAAAATTCAGCATAAGTAAAACCATAAATTAATATTATGGGATAACATGTAATGTAGTCTACCTCAAGTATGATACTAAAGAATAATTGTTATTTATGTTTTTTTTTTAATAACCAATTTCTTATCCTTGATTTTTGTATAGACTAGTTTTGTTTTGTTTTGTTTTGTTTTGTTTTGTTTTTTTTTTAAGTTCTCCCTCTAATGTCATGTGTAACATACATCATCAACAAATTTATAGCTAAATAATGGATTTCAAGTTTGAGAATCATATATAGAATAAAATAAAACATCAAGTATATAAATGAATCATGGAAAAATAATTTAAGAAATGCTAATTAAGTGATTAATTAATTTAAGATTATTGAATATCAAAGCATGTCCTTAGGCAAAGCATCCAATCAAGAAAAATAAAAGAAAATATAAAAAGTAGATAAGTGAAAAATCTCCTATTAAATAGCAGATAATTAATTACATAGTTGAATAACCATGATTTAATAGCAGATAATAATGGCAAATCAACAATCAATAACAATTTTTTGCAAGGAAAAAAAAAAGCAATTAATTACTCATTCTAGTAAGGGCAAGTCCTTTGACTGAAAAAAAGTCAGGACAAAGTCGACAGTGGAAAACTGCTCAATATGTACTTAATCTATGGGAAATTTTTCCTCCATTATCTTCCATTTTGATTTAGTCTTATACCACATTCATTGTTTCCTTTTTCCAATTTCAACTCTATTATTGTTTCTAGTACTCACATCACATGCATTGCTTATCCAAGCTTACGGTCCACTTTGGAAAACTGCTTAAAATTCTCAGTGGTGATTTTTTGACTCCTTTATTTTCTACTTTGATCATTAATATTAATGTCCAGTTGCCGTCAAAATCAAAACTGGTGGATCCATATAATTTTTTACACTTTGTTTCAGTTGTTGGCTTGTTGCCGCTTCTCTTTTATATATGTATATATTTTTTACATCTAAAAAATTAAATATATTTCTATTTCTATTTCTAGCTAGTGATGAAATGACCCAGTTTAGGAGGCAATAGATTAATTAGTTTATACGAGAGAAATTATTTAATAATAATTTAGGTGGTGTTATTGTTAGATCCTGCCCAAGTAAAATTTTTTTGTATCTTTCTCCCTCTCTCTCCTTTTTATTTTCTTGATTTTTATGTCTTTTTAGAATCAAATTAATTAAGGCAAGATCAATCTACATATTCTAAAGCAAAAACATGGCTTAGAATTAAGAAATATCTAAGAAGACGATTTTGAAAAACAAAAAGGCTATAATTTTGTCTTTAACTATCTCTTCCTCTTGTAATTGGCTCAAAACTATTTTTTTTATTATTATATTATCCTTCAAAATCGAATGAATCAAATTAATTGAAGTAAAGTTATATCTACAGATTTAAAAGTAAGAACGTGGTTTAGAATTATGAAATGTCTCAGAAGATTAAAAAAAAAAAAAAAAAGGGTTACAATTTTGTCTTGTAATCTCTCCCTCTGTATACTTTTTTTTTTTTAATTGTGAAACAGGAACCAACGGCACTAACAGACTCTGACCTTTCTCCTATAAAAGCAGACCCAAGTCCTCACAAACACTCACAAAACAATAGCATTCTCGATCTATATTTTCCTCAGTATGGTCTCTTTTGCTTACTTATCATTTCCCTGCTTCCTTCTTTTAGCCTATCTCATCCCCTCAATCAATGCAGCTACTTTCGAAATCCGAAACCAGTGCCCTTACACTGTTTGGGCCGCGGCTGTTCCCGGTGGTGGCCGAAGACTCGATCGAGGCCAATCATGGACCATCACTGTGAGGGCCGGAACAAAAGGTGCCCGTATTTGGGCACGGACCAACTGCAATTTTGATGGGGCTGGGCGGGGTAGGTGTGGGACAGGTGATTGCAATGGGCTCTTACAATGCCAAGTCTACGGTCAACCCCCTAACACACTGGCTGAATATGCCTTAAACCAATTCAACAACTTAGACTTCTTTGACATCTCTCTTGTTGATGGCTTTAATGTTCCTATGGACTTTAGTCCAGTATCAGGCAACTGCCGTGGAATTAGGTGCGCAGCTGATATCAATGGACAGTGCCCAAATCCGCTTAGGGTCCCAGGAGGCTGCAACAATCCATGCACTGTTTTTAAGACTGATCAATATTGTTGCAATTCTGGGAATTGTGTCCCAACAGATTACTCAAGGTTTTTCAAGCAGAGGTGCCCTGATGCTTATAGCTATCCCAAGGATGACCCAACAAGCACCTTCACTTGCCCTGGTGGAACTAATTATAGGGTCATATTCTGCCCTTGAAGTAGGTTAAGCCAGGATTTATGTAGTAGTGAAAAATGAGAATAAGGACTACGGTTCAAAATCAATTCTGATTGTTGCCAAGGTCACATGCTTTATTATAATAAAAAAATTATAATATCAATTATCGCATGACCCTTCTCTATTTTTCACTTGAACATTCATACGTTCAGATGCATATCACAAATATATTCTCCTGATATATCCAGTAGGGGTTGGCTTCTCTAATGGGGAAATTAGATTAATTTATTCCTATATTTTAAATCAAGTTTCCAATCCATCCTTACAAGTCTACTTGTTTTCAATTTATTCTTGAATATAGGGTCATTTTTCAACCATTTTTTGTCATGTTTTTCATCCAAATTGATAGAAATATCCTTATGCGAAAACTTAAATCTTACTTGATATATAAAAAAGAAAAATAAATACGAAAAATATTGAATTTTACACCACGTGGAAATTCTTTTTTGTTTTCTTCAAATATTTTTTCTATAATAAAATTAGTAGGTTATAAGTTTTAATTTCCATATCAAGATATTTATTTAGTTTGGATGACATATTTATCAAAAACATAGATCGAAGAATGAACTAAAAAATAAGGATAAATTAGGTGCAATGAAACTTTTAAGGGCATATTATTATCTGAAGATAAAATATAAGGATAAATTAAGCTAATTCTCCTCTATAATGCCTTCCTTATAAATCCATAGAACTTCTTTTTTATGTGATTAAAATAATTGTAAAATAAAAATGAGCCTTTGCATCCATTTTGAGCAATTTGAGCCATTTGATTAAAAATAAGAAGCAACTTCTTATTATATATGGAAAACATGTTATAATCTTGTAGTATAATTAATTAGCAAATTGCTCACATTTAAAACTAAAGAAAAAATCTCAAAAAAATATATAATTAAATAAAGAACGAAGCAGAGTAGGGAGCTCTGACCACCACTACCAATGGTCATCATTGATGTATGCCACTGAAATTCTAAAACCAATACAATCAAATAAAAGATCTTATTATAAAGAATTTATAGACATCAAAATCAAACAATTTCATTGCTAAAATTGAGAGTTATAAGAATTTGAATATTATTTCTCAAAAACATTAAATTGAAATTTTATGTTGAATGATTGGTTAAAAATGATTTTTGAAATTATATTTGAACAAACCCATTGAGCTTTTAAGTAAAGCCAACCAAGAATATTAAAAGAAAACCTCTTGAAAAAAATTGATGTGTTTTATCCATTTTTCTATTCAATTTATTTGGCTTAAACCCAAAATAAATTTGGATGTGAAACCTCCATATATCCAAATCTGGAAAAAAAATTTATATTACTTTTTTGTTGTTTTGCCACGTATCTTAATGCATATCTGATTGTGTATGTATCCGAATGTATTGTATACAATACGGATAATATAGGTATCCTTAAATTATCCTGCTTTCTAATCTCACAAGTATTAAACAAAAAGTTGAAAAAAAAAAAGGGTTGTATTTCCAACAAAATGACAACAACAATCTATCAAATATCTTACTTCTTTTCACTATAGTCTTCTTTGTTTTGATATTTTTAAAGTTTTCAACAAGTAGGCTATTTATGTCAAAATTAGAGAATTTATGATAATTTTACTCCTCACATACAAGTTTGAGATTTAAATCATGGTTTTAAAATGCGATTTTGAGTTATAATTGTAAACACGAATGTGATATCAATATAACAATATGTTATAGATGTCATATAATGGCTACGGACATGTTGCATGTAAAATATTTAAAAAATAATTTAATAAATATTAATTTAAGGGATTATTTAGGATTATTAAAGATTATTTAACAATTATTATATAAGTATAAGAGAAATTTATTAAAATATCTTTATATATTATACTATTTGACAAAAGTTTATATAAAAAAATCAGAACAAAATAAATGTTACAATTGATTATTATTATTATATACATAGAGAGAGAGAGAGAGAGAGAGGTACGAGGGATAAGTATTAGTAACACTTCTTTTAAGAGAAGAAAACCAATTTATAATAGTTGAATTAATGTAGCCATCCTTTAATTAATCTATTTGCCTATTTAATATTTTAATTACGTACTCATTCTAAATTATGACAAGTCCACTTTGTCCTTTCAAATTCCCAATCATTTCGATCAAGAACTTAAACTTTTTAATATTTACAATTATGCCTTTAGGTTTTGCAATTGCACTCCTATGGTGAAGAATAACCATATCAATTGAGGATACAATTATCTAATTCAAGCTTCCCTCATTCCCTTGATACCTCATTTCAATCTTAATGATGCTTCCTTCACTCCTAATTAAAGTTCAAACTGTGTTCAAACATTTAACAAATGTACTTTCATTAATTAAACAAAATGTCTATATGGTACATTTACATTCTAGGAGGATTTTGGATCGTGCATATTACATCCTCTCCTCCTTATAAAAATTCCATTCTCAAAATTCCCTAATTGAACAACTCGAGATACTTCACTTTCATTTCTTCTTCTCTTTTCCAAGTTGCTTTCTCTATATTATGATTTCTCCATAACACTTTTACAATAGGAATTTATTTATTCCTTAATTGTTTTGTTTCTCGGTCTAGGATTTGTGTCTACTTTTTTTGATAGTTAAGGTTAGGTTGAAGGTCTAGTGATTCATCTCTCAAAACGTGGCTTAGATCCTTCATATATTTTTGCAACATTGACACGTGAAATATGTTATGTGCGAGGAGAGAGATAGAAATAGAGCTAATCTGTATGCACGATCTCTAATTCTTTTAACACTTAAAATGAAGTAATGTATCTCGGGCTCAACTTTCTTTTCTTCTCGAATCATATCACCCTTTTCATTAGTGCCACCTGTAGGAACGCCTTATCATCGACCTCAAATTCCAAGTCCTTCCTTCGAACATCGGCATAACTCTTTTTCTTGCTTTGATCTATCTTCATTCTTAGTCCGATCTCGCTCGACATTTTTACTATCTCGTTGAACCATTTCTAGTCTTAATAGTTTTCGCTCACCAACATCATCCCGGTGTAGTGGTGATCGACACCTCCATCTATATAAAACTTCTTATAGTGCCATATTAATGCTAGCCTAGTAGATGTTGTTGTAAGAAAATTTTGCAAGTTGTAAGTATCTTTTCCATCCGCGGACTAATCTAGAACATAGGCTCGTAACATGCCCTCCAAGATCCGATTTACCCTTTCTATTTGTCTATTGATTTAAGAGTGAAATGCTATGCTAAAATTCACATTGGTTCCCATCACTTGATGCATGGTCTTCAGAGCTGTGATGTGAATCATGGATCCGGATTTAAAACAATCAAGACCGAAATGCCATGTAGTGTCACGATCTCTTTTAAATACAATTCTACTTATTATTGCATGGAATATGTGGACTTCACTATAAGAAAATGAGTTGACTTGGTCGAGTCCATCAATAATTACGTGCATGTTGTTAACTCCCTTTTGGATCGAGGTAGTCTATAGTAATGTGCTCCTATTTCCATTTGGGTATGTTAAGGAATGTCAACAATCCCGATAGCCTTTGATGCTCAATCTTGATTTGCTGACATATTAAGCATCTTGTTACAAAGTTAGTAATGTCTCGCTTCATCCCTTTCTACCGGTAGTTCTTTTTCAAATCTTGGTACATTTTAATGCCTCTTAAATGGATGGAATAGAGTGTAGCATAAGCTTATCTCAAGATATCCTCTTAAAGCTCCTTATTTACGAGAACATATAGTCTTTCTTGATAGCATCAAATGCCATGGCATATTTTGTAAACTTTTCTTCGGCTATATCTTTTAAACTTTCATTAAATCTATATCCCGTAGTTGACCATCCTTAATCCTTTATCTCATGTTAGGTTATAACATCATCGCACTCAACATCATTTCATTATCTCCTCTTGGTATGATCTCTAACTCGTAATCTCTTTATGTCCTTTACAATTTAGATATGTATAGGTCATCAAAGCCTTTCGGCTTAAAGCATCAACCATGACATTTGCTTTATTGGGATGGCGAGTGGAAAGCAATATCATGATCATTTAATACTCCAAGCCATATTTTTTGCTTCATGTTTAACTCCTTCTAAGTGAAGATGTATTGGAAGCTCTTATGGTCGGTATAAATGTCACACTTGAACCCATATAAATGATGTATTCAAATCTTCAATGTAAAAATTATAGTAGCTAACTCCAAATCTTGAGTGGGATAATTCTTCTCATATTCTTTTAACTTTCTTGATACATAAGCTATGACTCTATCATGTTACATCAATACTACATCAAGTTCAATTTTAAATGCATCGATATAGCCTATGAAGTCTTCATCATCCTTAAGTAGAGCTAAAACATATACTATGGTTAACTCGAACTTTAGCTCTAGAAAATTTTTTCACATTCATCATCTTACTCAAATTTAGCAATCGCCTTGTTAATCTAGCTAGTGGAGCGACGATCTTGGAGAATCCTTTCATAAACTTCCTATAGTATCCTACCATACCAAGAAAGCTCCTTACCTCTTATATATTATTAGGCTATTTCAATTCTTATAGTACTTATACCTTATTAGGATTAACCATCACCCCATCCTCGAAACAACATATTTAAGGAATGCTACATGCTCGAGTCAAAATGCACACTTTTTAAGTTTAGCATATGATTTGTGCTCTTGCAAGGTTTGTAGTGCTTTAGCCAAATGCTTCATAAGTTTATTATGAGTCATAGAATATATAAAGATATCATCAATGAAGACTGATGAAGTTATCCCAAGTACTCATGGAATACTCGATTCGAGCAAGGCCATGAATATGGTTGATGTATTGGTTAACTCAAATGGCATTATAAGAAACGTATAATTACCATATCGAGTTTTGAAGACGAGTATTGTTAATATCATCTTTCTTAATTCTTAACCGATGATACCCTAATTATAAATCAATCTTGGAGAACACCAAAGTTCCCCTCGATTGGTTAAACAAATCATCGATGCGGGAAAGTAGATACTTGTTCTTAATGATCACTTGATTTAGATCTCGATAGTCTATGAACAATCGTAGTGACCCATCCTTCTTCTTAACAAATAGTATCGATGCTTCCACAATGAACAACTAGATCAGCTATAACATTTGGATAGTAACTCATATAACTGATTCTTTAACTTTTTCAATTCTGCTAGAGCCATCCTATATAGAGCCTTTGATATTGGTTTTGTTCTTGGTTCTAACTCAATTTCAAAATCAATCTCTCTTCTAAGGAGTAATCCTAATAAGCTGTTAGGAAATACATTGAGAAAATCTTGTACTACCTCAATATATTCTAATTTTAGGCTCCATTCCTTAACGACATCAATCATACTTACTAAGTATCACGAACATCTCTCTTTCATTAACTTTCGAGGCCATCATTATCGAGATAATGTTTATTGGTGCAACTTTAGTCTCCTTCGAGTTGCTCTTTCAACCTTTGAAAGACCACCTTTCTTGCTACACAATTAATTGATACACAATTCTTGGATAGGCAATCCATACCTAAGATGATGTCAAAGTCTCGAATCTTTAGGACCACCAAGTCCACATGCAAAATATTATCTTCTATTTGTACCTCATAAATTTTCACCATGTATCGGAACTCTCCCGACTCTCCTAACGAAAGAGTCACATCATATATTATCCCTAATAGTTTTAGTATCACACCTAACCTCCTTAGAAATAACCATGCAATGAATGAATGACACCTAAATCTGTTAGTGTATATGTAGTAAGATTTTAGATAAGGATGTTATCATATATAACCTTTGTTTTTCCTTTATCTACCTTGTCTACTTACTCACGAGTTATATTGTAGATTCGTCCAAAAATCCTTTGTTCGGTATTGCCTTCCTCTTTGGATAGCTTATTGCCAAATATCTAGCTTCTCAACAAAAATAGCACACATTGGTGCCAATGAGATAGTTATCGGCAAAAATAGCACACATTTGTTTAGGTATTGCCTTCCTTTGTTCATGTATTGCCTCCCTCTTTGGATCGACCAATGCTTGTTGCAATTCGGGAATTGTGGCCAACAAATTACTCAAGGTTTTTCAAACGAGAGGTGCCCCGATGTTTATAGTTATCCCAAAGATGACCAAACAAGCACCTTCACTTGCCCTAGTGGAACTAATTATTGGGTCATTTTCGCACTCGAAGTAGGTTAAGCAAGGATTTGTGTAGTAGTGAAAAATGAGAATAAGGGCTATGGTTCAAAATCACTTCGATGATGTGAAATGTTGCCGAGTCACATGCTTTATTTTATTAAAAAATTATAATATCAAATATGGCATAACTCTTTATTTGTTCTCTATTTTTTACTTGAATATTGATACTTTCATTTGCATATAACAAATATATCCGAGTAGAAGGTGGCTTCTATAATGGGAAAATTAGATCAATTTATTCTTATATTTTAAATCAAGTTTCCAATCTATCCTCACAAGTCTACTTGTTTTCAATTTATTCTTGATTTTTGAACCTATTTTTTGTCATTTTTTTCATCCAAATTGACGAAATATCCTTATGTGAAAAACTTAAATCCTACTTGATATATGAATACGAAAAAATAAATAAGAAAAATATTGAATTTTATGCCACCTGGAAATTCTTTCGTTTTCTTCAAATATTTTTTCTATAATAAAATAAGTAGGTTTTAAGTTTTCCATGTCAAGATTTTTATTTAGTTTGGATGAAAATATTTATCAAAAAACATAGATTGAAGAATGAAGTAAAAAATAAGGATAAATTAGGCACAATCAAACTTGCAAGGATTTAATATTAACTGAACATAAAATATAAGGAGAAACTAAGCTAAGTCTCCTCTATAATGGCTTCCTTATAAATTCGTAGAATGTCTTTTTTTGATTAAAATAATTGTAAAATAAACATGAGCCTTTACATCAATTTTGAGCAATTTGAGCCATTTGATTAAAAATAAGAAGCAACTTCTTATTATATATGGAAAACATGTCATAATCTTGTAGTATAATTAATTAACAAATTGCTCACATTTAAAACTAAAAAAAATCTCAAAAAAGTAAATAATAAAATAAAGAATGAAGCAAATCAGGGAGCTCACCACCACCAATAGTCATCATTGATGTATGCCACTGAAATTCTAAAAACAACATAATTAAATAAAAGATCTTATTATAAAGAATTTATAGACATCAAAATCAAACAATTTCATTGCTAAAATTGAGATTTATAAGAATTTGAAATTTTAGTTCTCTTGAAATTTTATGTTGAATAGTTGCTTGAAAATGATTTTTGAAATTATATTTGAGTTTAGAAAGACTTAGAACAAACTCATTGAGCTTTTAAGTAAAACCAATCAAGAAGATTAATTAAAGGAAAACCTGTTGAAAAAATTGATGTGTTTTATCCATTTTTCTATTCAATTTATTTGGCTTAAACTCAAAATAAATTTGGATATAAAACCTCCATATAACCAAATCTGATTTTATATATATATATATATTACTTTTTTGTTGTTTTTCCATGTATCTAATACATATTTGACTGTGTGTATCCGAATGCGTTGTATACAATATGGATAAAGAGGTATCTCTGAAGTGCCCTGCTTCCTAATCTCACAAGTATTAAACAAAAAGTTTTTATTTTTTATTTTTCCAACAAATGATAGCAACATTCTATCGCATATCTTACTTCTTTTCACTTCAGTCTTCTTTGTTGTGATATTTTTAAAGTTGTCAACAACAAGTATGCTATTAATGTCAAAATTATAGAATTTACGAAAATTTTACTTCTCACATACAAGTTTGAGATTTAAATCATGGTTTTAAAATGCGATTTTGAATTATAATTGTAAACACGAATGTAATATTAATATAACAATATGTTATATAGATGTTACTAGTCATTTACCTGTGCTACGTTGCGGATGCGGTAAAAAAAATCATTTTAAAATTTTAATTTTTTAATTAATTTTTAATTTTTTAATAGTTTTTTTGTTTAAAGAAACATAAATCATTTTTCTTTATGGATTGATTTTAAAATAAAAAAATAATAATTTTAAATCAAATATTAATCAAGAATTAAAAAACTATAAAAATATAATTTTTATAGTATTGTATTCCAAAAAATAAAATTATAATTAATAGACAGATTTTTATAAAAATTAATAAATGAAAAAAATTCTTATTTAATGCTATTGAGAAGATTGATTTTTAAAATTATCCATACGAGTGCTACGGGTATATAGAACAAAATCATTTAAAATTTTTAAAATTTTTTATTTAATTATTATATTTTTTATGTTTTTCATAATTTTTTTGCTTAACAAACATAATTTATTCTTCTTTATTTATGAATTCTTAAATAAAAACTCGTAATAATTTAAATCTAAAATATTAATTAAGAATTCAAAAATAAATACTTTAAAATTATATATGTTTATAAGAATGTATTAAAAAAAATAAAGTTACAATTAATGTATAGACTTGCATAAAAAGTAACTAATAAAAAAATAAAAATTTATTCTTATTTAATGTTGGCGAGAAGATTATTTTTTTTCAAGTATATGCATTATGTCTATATATTTTTGTTTACAAAATAATCAGCAAAATTAGCATAAAAAACTATATTTGAATAATTGGTTGGTTCCTTTAAAAAAAAATAATTGTTTTATTTCAAATAAATTGGTTCTATAATGTTAAAAAAAATATATTCATAGTAAATAATTTGTATTATGTTGGAAGATGTGTAGTTAATTTTTAATAAAATTAATGATTCAATAGTTTTTTATATGTCTTGACCATACTAAATGAATTGAGACAAATTATTTGAAATACACTTTTAACCTTTTAGAATAAAATAATTATATATTTATATATGTGCAACTATCATTTAAAATTTCTAAGAATTCATGATATATATTATATCAATTTAGTTTTTTAAAACGAAAAAAAATCATGTTTTAAAATTTTATTCTAAAATTCAAATATAAAGAAAAATAAATTATATTTATCAGTAAATAAACTATTAATTGGATGAGAATTTTCACAAAAAATGATAAATTCAAATAATGAAATTTAACTAATAAGAGTAATATAAACTGAAGTATATATTAATTTTCAAATATAAAAAGATAGTGTGTATATATATATATATATATATATATATATATATATATATATATATATATATGCTATGTCAAAATGAAAAAAAAATAAAAACTAAGGATTAAAAAAAATGTTACAACATCGGGGACGAAAAATAGAAAAAAGTGTTAAATTTGCATATTAATGTCCAAAAACACACAAAAAACAACACACAAAAATTGACATCAAGTGAATTTTTTGCTTAAAAAAATATAAATCATTCTTCTTTATGGATTGATTTTAAAATAAAAAATATAATAATTTTAACTAAAATATTAATCAAGAATTAAAAAATATTAAAAATATAACTTTTTTAGTATTGTATTCCAAAAAATAAAGTTATAATTAATAGATAGGGTTTTATAAAAATTAATAAATGTTTAATGCTAATGAGAAGATTAATTTTTAAAATTATCCATACAACGTTATAGGTAGATAAAACAAAATCATTTAAATTTTTTATAATTTTTTATTTAATTATTATATATTTTTTTCTGTGTTTTTTCATAAATTTTTTGCTTAACAAACATGATTTATTTTTCTTTATTTAGGTATTCTTAAATAAAAATTTATAATAATTTAAATCTAAAATATTAATTAAGAATTCAAAAGCAAATATTTTAAAATTATATTTGTTTATAAGAATGAATCAAAAAATAAAGTTATAATTAATGTATAAACTTGTATAAAAAGTAATTAATCAAAAATACAAATTTATTCTTATTTAATCTTGGTGAGAAGATTTTTTTTTTCAAATATCTACATTAGGTCTATATATATTTTTTTACAAAATAATCAGCAAAATTAGCATAAAAAACTATATTTGAATAATTGGTTGGTTCATTTAAAAAAAAATTTAATTGTTTTATTTCAAATATATTGGTTCTATAATGCTAAAAAATATATTCATAGTAAATATTTTGTATTATGTTGGAAGATGTGTAGTTAATTTTTAATAAAATTAATGATTCAATAGTCTTTTATATGTTTTGACCATACCTAATGAATTGAGATAAATTATTTGAAATATGCTTTTAACCTTTTAGAATAAAATAATTATATATTTATATGTATAAGCTGTCATTTAAAAATTCTAAGAATTCATGATATATATATTGTACCAATTTACTTTTTAAAAAAAGAAAAAAACAATCATGTTTTAAAATTTTATTCTAAAATTCAAACATAGAGAAAAATAAATTATATTTATCAGTAAATAAATTATTAATTGGATGAGAATTTTCATAAAAAATAATAAATTCAAAGAATGAAATTTAAATGATAAGAGTAATATAAGTTGAAGTGTATGTTAATTTTAAAATATAAAAAGACAGTGTGTGTGTGTGTGTGTATATATATGCCACGTGAAAGTGAAAGAAAAATAAAAACTAAGGATTAAAAACAATGTTATAGCATGAGGGGCGAAAAATAGAAAAAAAGTATTAAATTTGCATATTAATGTCCAAAAATATGTAAAAAACAACACATAAATATTACTTAAATTGACATCAAGTGAATAGTAATTATATATCTATGAATAGTAAGTGGATAAGAATTTTACACATATGAATAGTTCGGATTCTCGCGTTACATTGTAGATCGAACTAAATATATTTATTTCAATTTGATAACAAATATTATGTTATCGGTTAATTAAAATATATTAAATTAAATATAAAAGATAAATTTTGAAGTCAAAAAAATATGATTTGTTCTTTCTTATGCATTTATTCTTAAATAAAACCCATAATAAATAAATATTAATATAAAATTCTAATAAAAATCTTAATAGTTTTTTCATTACATTGCATCGAAGAAATAAAGCAATAATTAGTATAGAAGCTGGTATGAAAAATTAACAAATGAAACTTTTTTACTGATGGAAAAATTATTATTTTTTAAATATATATATTTGATTTCTATATATTTATTTACAAAATAATGAATAATATTAGTATACAAAATTGTATTTGAATTATTAGGCGGTTATTCTAAAATATTATTTTAATTATTTTATTTTAAAAATTTATTTTAAATATTAAAAAGTAATAGCAAATAGTTGGTATCGTGTGTATAGATGCATAGTTGATTTCTAATAAAATAAATGACTCTAACGTCATTATTTTTTATACATTATGATGGTATTCAATAGGTGATGATGTATAAAATAAATTAAAACATATTTTAAAAAATTAAATGATAAAATATATATTAAAGTTAACGAGTGCGGTAAAAACTATAAAATTAATTTCGAAAAAAAATTGAATATGGAAAAAAATAAGAAAATAAAATAAATATATTCAATTTTTAAAATTTGATTATATACTAAGCAAATAAAAAATATATATTAAAAAAACTTATTCGAATCCATACATAGAGAAAATAAGTCATATTTATCAAAAAAAATTATAAAAAAATAAGAATAAAAATTAACTTGATGAGAATTTTTATCGAAAAAATCAATTTTAAACAATAGGAGTACTTTATATTTATTCTAAAATTTTTAAAAATATCGTAGATATTACATAATTGTCATTTTGTGTGAAAAAAAGTAACGATTGATTTTTTTAAAAAAAAATTTAACACCTAATCAAATAAAAAACAAGAACATAAATTGATGAAAAAAAACAAAGAGAAAAAAGGCATGAGTAGTGTTATATAATTGTCACTTTCTTTGAAAAAAAGCAATGATTGATTTTTTAAAATTTTAACACTTAATATATATATATATATATATATCGTGTGTGTGTGTGTGCGCGCGTGCACGCGTGTGCATTTGTGCGTGTGTGTGAAAAAAAAAATCAAAGTATAATTTAACACCTAAGGATTTGAACTCGGATTCTGCTGCTTCGAAGTTTAACTTCTTAACCGTCGGACTAGCGAGGCTTTCTTGTATTTGAATCACAAAACCTGTATATAACAAATAGAAACGAGATGTGAACGGGGTTATAAACAGCCAAAACCCCACCTCTTTTAGATATATAACTAGTCACTTGCCCATACTACACTCGCAAGTCCGGTAAAAAAAAAAATTATTTTAAAATTTTTTATTATAATTTTTTATTCATTTAATTTTAATTTTTTTTAGTAAATTATCTCGCTTAAAAAAAAACATAAATCATTCTTCTTCATAGATTGATTTTAAAATAAAAAAATATAATAATTTTAACTAAAATATTAATCAAGAATTAAGAAAAAACTTTTAAAATATAATTTTCATAATATTCTATTCCAAAAAATAAAGTTATAATTAATGTATATACTCTTACAAAAATTAAAAAATGAGAAAAAAATTCTTATTTAATGTTGATGAGAAGATTAATTTTTAAAATTATTTGCGCAAGGCTACGAGTAGATATAAAAAAATCATTTAACTATTTTATAATTTTTTCTTTAGTTTTTTATTTAATCATTACGAGTTTTCTTTCATGTTTTTCATAAAATTTTTGCTTAAAAAAACTTGATTTATTATTTTTCATTCATGAATTCTTAAATAAAAACTTATAATAATTTAAACCTTAAATATTAATTAAGAATTCAAAAGCAAGTACTTTAAAACTATATATATATATATATTTTTATAAGAATGTATCCAAAAGATAAAGTAACAATTAATGTATAAGCTTGCATAAAAACTAGCGAATGAAAAAATAAAATTCTATTCTCATTTAATATTGGTGAGAAGATTATTTTTCTTTTCAAGTATATGCATTATATATATATATATATTTATTTATAAAATAATCAATACAATTAGCATAAAAAACTGTATTTGAACAATTAGTTGATTCCTTTAAAACATAATTTTAGTTTTTTATTTCTAATAAATTGGTTCTGTAATGTTAAAAAAATATTCATGATAAATAATTTGTACTATGTTGGAAGATATATAGTTAATTTTAAATAAAATCAATGATTCAATAGTTTTTTTATACGTCTTGACCATATCTAGTGAACTGAAATAAATTATTTAAAATACATTTTCAATCTTTTAGAATTAAATAATTATATATTTATATATATGCAACTATCATTTAAAAATTGTAAGAATTCATGATATATATTATACCAATCTATTTTTAAAAAAGAAAAAACAATCATGTTTTAAAATTTTATTCTAAAATTAAAATATAGAGAAAAATAAATTATATTTATTAGTAAATAAAATCTCATATAAAAAAAATATTAATTGGATGAGAATTTTCATAAGAAATAATAAATTCAAATAATAAAATTTAAATTATAAGAATAATATAAGCTGAAATATATGTTAATTTTAAACATAAAAAGATAGTGTATATATTATAAAACCCATAATAAACAAATTTTAATATAAAATTTAGAAAAAAACATCTTAATATTTTTTTTCATTACATTGCATCAAAGAAATAAAGCAAAAATTAACATAAAAACTTGTATGAGAATTAACAAATGAAACTTTTTTATTGATGAGAAGATTATTTTTTTAAATATATACATTTGATTTATATATATATATTTATTTACAAAATAATGAATAATATTAGTATACAAAATTGTATTTGAATTATTAGGCAATTATTCTAAAATATCATTTCAATTATGTTGTTTAAAAAATTATTTTAAATATAAAAAAAATAGCAAACAGTTGGCATTATGTGTGTAGATGCATAGTTGATTTCTAATAAAATCAATGACTCTAATATTATTATTTTTATATATTATGACCATACTCAATACGTGAGAATGTATAAAATAAAATGAAAAACATTTTTTAAAAATTAAATAGTAAAATATATATTGAAGTTAATAGAGTGCGATAAAAACTATAAAACTGATTTTGATAAAATTTGATTATATAAAAAATAAGAAAATAAAATACATGTATTCAATTTTTAAAATTTGATTACTTAAGAATTAAAAAATGAAAAAGGGTATAAAAAAACTTATTCGAATCCGTACATAGAGAAAATAAGTCATATTTATTAATAAATAAAATTATATAAAAATAAGAATAAAAATTAACTTGACGAGAGTTTTTATCGAAAAATCAATTTTAAGCAATAATAGTAGTTTATTTTTTCTAAAATCTTAAAACATATCATATAAACGTAAAAAATATCATATATATTACATAATAGTCACTTTGTGTAAAAAAAAAAAAAAAGAATAATGATTGATTTTTTTAAAATTTTAACACCTAATTAAATAAAAAAGGAACATAAATTGATGAAAAAAAAAGAAAAAAAAAGCATATGCGAGTGCATCGATTAGGGGATTAAAATTTTTGTTTTAAAATTTAGTTATCAAAATAAAATAATCAGAAAATTTAAAAAAATTAAATAAAAAAAGAACCTAAATTGATGAAAAATGTAAAGGGGGGGGGTGAAGGCATGTATAGTGAAACTAAAAAAAAGAAGAGAATATATCATATAAATATAAAAAATAATTTATATATTATATAATAGTGATTTTGTGTAAAAAAAGAAAAATAACGATTAATTTTTCAAAATTTTAACACCTAATCAAATAAAAAAAAAGAACATAAATTGATGAAAAAAAGTAAAGAAACATATATATATATAATCGTCAGTTTGTATAAAACCAATAATGATTGATTTGTTAAAACTTTAACACCTAATTAAATAAATAAAAAAAGAACATAAATTGATCAAAAAAGAAAAAGCAAAATTGATTTTTCAAGATTTTAACACCTAATTAAATAAAAAAAGAATATAGATTGATGAAAAAACTAAAAGAAAAAAAAACCATGTGCAGAGCATCGGTTAGGGGATTAAAATTTTTATTTTAAAATTTTAGAGATCAAAATAAAATAAATTTAAAAATTTTTAAAAATTAAATAAAAAAGAACCTAAATTGATGGGGGGGGGGGGGGGGGGAAAGGAAGAAGCAAAGGATTTTTAAAAAAAAGTATAGTAAAACTAAACTAAAAAAAAAAAAAAGAAAATACTTATTATAGAAATCACTGAAACTAAACTACTTAAAAAGAAAAGAAAAAAAAAAAAAAAACAAACCTTGCTTGTAAAAAGTAGAAGAAAGGCCGGGAGAAAAGAAAAACGAAACTTATTGCTATAAAAGCTACGTCCACTTTGGAAAACAGCTTTAACTTTGTCAGCGGAGATTTTTGACTTTTTATGAATTTTAGCGTATGTGACGATCAATTTCTTAATTTAACTATTTTTTTCTTGTATTTTTCTTTAATTTAGTCTCTTTTTTTTTAAGTAACGATCACATAAATAATTTCATGATTAAAATCATTCAATAAAATTTATCTAAAAATTATAAAAAAATTATAATTTTTCATATTCTTTTTTTTAATTTTTTTTATAATTTTAATGTTTAAAAAATAAAAAATATAATTCTTGACCTCGGAGAATTCTAGGATTCTTCAGAAAATGAATTTTTTTTTTTTTTGAAATCAGAAGATGAACTAAACAAATAAAAAAATTCAGAAAAAGTCGAATGAAAAATTTTAAGAAGTGATTTTCAGATCATTTAAAATTCTTAGAAAATTTGATCCATTTAGCTGAGATTTTTCCACACAATTAATGTCCACTTGCACTCAAAATCAATAGCGTTGAGCCATACCAGTTTTCATATTTTTCTTTTTGTTGACTCACTGACTTGTTGCTTTTCACATTTTCCTTCAATCAATGAAGCAGCTTTGGTTTTTATCCCAATGCGTAAAGAACGGAGGCGCAACAAGAAAATTCAAATATATTATTTCAATTAATCAAAAATTCTTTTTTGTTTACACTTTTTATATCTAAACATTCAAAATCCATATATTTTGATATTGCTAGTAATGAAATGGTCGGATTTAGGTGTTAATGGATTTCTTAATATGAAATTTTCGTTTGATAATAATATTAATTAATTAGATGGTGTTATAGCTAGATTACATCCAAACAAAATTTTATATATCTTCTTGTTTTTTTTCTCTCTCATTTTTATCCTATTATTCCTATGTATTTTTTTTTAAAAAAAGCAATACTATTTTTATATAATCGTCTTATAAATGTTAATTTATTGAAAATTAAAAATTATTAAATTTATGAAAATTATTCATAAAACCCACTTATTTAATATAAGAAATATCCATCTAATAGTTGATGTATTATAAGACAGTTATATAAAAATAACATTACTTTTTAATTACATTTTACTTTTCAAAATTTAAGGCAAGGTCAGTCTACAAATTTAAGAACAACAACATGCATGGTGTAGAATTATGAAATATCTAGCAAGATATTTGTGTAAAAAAAAAATGTTAAAAGCTATTTTAAAAAATCAATTAACGACAAAAAGGAAAATTTAGATATCAAAATTATATATATATATATAGGGATGAAATAAAGGAATTTGGGTGTTAAATAGATTTCTTGATGTGAGTTTTTATCTGATAATAAACTTAGATGGTGTTATCGTTTGATTCTATCCAAGTAAAATTTTATGTATCTTCCTCCCACTTGTTTCTTTCTCTTTTTATTTTCTTGATTTTTATTTTTTATTTTTCAAAATATAATTAATTAAAGTAAAGTTATATCCTACATATTTAAAAGTAAGAACGTGGTTTAGAATTATGAAATGTCGAAGAAGATTAAAAAAATAAAAAAAAGATCTTGTAATATCTCCCTCTCTATACTTTTTTTTTTTTTTTTGGACACAAAATTGGCTCAACAATTTTTTTTTTATCTTCCATCTGGTATTGTTTTTTTAATTGTGAAACATGAACCAAATACTATCTTCAATATTGCTCTGTTTCGTCCCAACCTTAATTTGTACACCAATGATAGAGGCATATAATGTCGGCGTTTAATGAAACGTTTGCTGCTTAATGAAAGTATGGATCAGTCTTGGAAACAATGCATGTGCATACAGTGGCATTTGTCGTGGGTATAACTAGCCAAGTCAAACCCAAATATTACTTCATCCTTCGAATGAAGAACTTTCTTACAACGGCACGTTACTGTGACCTCTCTCCTATAAAAGCAGACCCAAGCCCTCACGAACAATCACAAAACACTGGCATCCTCAGTCTATATTTCCTCAGTATGATCTCTTTTGCTTACCTATCATTTCCCTGCTTCCTTCTTTTGACCTATCTCATCCCCCAATCAATGCAGCTACTTTCGAAATCCGAAACCAATGCCCTTACGCCGTTTGGGCTGCAGCTGTTCCTGGTGGTGGCCAAGGACTCGACCGGGGCCAATCATGGACCATTGACGTGAATGCCGGGACAAAAGGTGCCCGTATTTGGGCACGGACCAACTGCAATTTTGATGGGGCTGGGCGAGGGAGGTGTGAGACGGGTGATTGCAATGGGCTCTTACAATGCCAAGCCTACGGTCAACCCCCTAACACACTGGCTGAATATGCCTTAAACCAATTCAACAACTTAGACTTCTTTGACATCTCTCTTGTTGATGGCTTTAATGTTCCTATGGACTTTAGTCCAGTATCAGGCAACTGCCGTGGAATTAGGTGCGCAGCTGATATCAATGGACAGTGCCCAAATCCGCTCAGGGCACCGGGAGGCTGCAACAATCCGTGCACTGTTTTTAAGACTGACGAATACTGTTGCAATTCTGGGAATTGTGGCCCAACAGATTACTCAAGGTTTTTCCAGCAGGGGTGCCCTGATGCTTACAGTTATCCCAAAGATGACCAAACAAGCACCTTCACTTGTCCTGGTGGGACTAATTATAGGGTCACATTCTGCCCTTGAAGAAGGTTAAGCCAGGATTTATATAGTAGCGAAAGATGAGAATAAGGACTCTGGTTCGAAATCACTTCTGATGACGTGAATTGTTGAAGGTCACATGCTTTATTGTAATGAAAAATTATAGTATTAAATATGGCGCGACTCGTTATTTGTTCTCTATTTAGTACTCTTGGCGCCTGTTGACAATAAAAATAATTGCAGAATAAACACGATCCTTTACATCAATTTTGAGCCATTTGATTAAAAATCAAAAGCAAATTATTATTGTACATACAAAACATATTATCATCTTGTAGTATAAATTAATTATCAAATTGCTCACAAGTAAAAATAAAAGTCGAAATAATAATAATAATAATAATAAAATAAAGAATCAAAGCAGAGAAGGAGAGCTCCGGCCACCACCTCCAATAGTCGTTGTCACTCATGTATGCCACCGTGCTCGTATAAACGATACAATTAAATGAAAAGTCTCATTATAAAAAAATTATAGGCATTGAAATCAAACGATTTCATTGCTGAAATTAAGAATGATAAGAATTTGAAGTTTTTAGTTCTCAAAAGCATTAAATTGAAATTTATGTTGAATAGTTGTTTGAAAGTGATTTTTGAAATTGTATTTGAATTTAAAAAGTCTTTTGAAGAGTGTGTACATGTATTTTTTTCTAATGAAAAAAAAAAAAAAAGGAAAGGATTTTGATAGTGGGAGACTGTATTTAGCCGAAATTTGACAAGATTAATTGTCTTCTATTCATTTTTTTCTCTTCCTTTTATATATATATAAAATGTAAAAGACATGAGAAAATATGTATAACAAAAGCTTTAAAAAATAATAAAACTAATTAATTATTTGCACATATATATTTATTACTCATTAGTTAAGAATTTTTTAAGCTTCTATGTATTTCTCACCCATTATTAAAGATGTGATCAAACTCGTAGGATCGTATTAGTTCACGAGCTGAAAGAGCCCAATCGAGTTGGTGAGCATAAAAAATCGGATCTAATTGAGATAGCAATGGAAACGCTAGTAGGCATGGTAAGATCTTTCGAATCGTGACTCACAAGGCGATTTGAGCGATTGAATTTCCATATATTTGGCCTTTTGGCAAAAAATTCTACATTTGTGAAAAAGTAGTTGTTTTTAATGATAACTCTATCTCTAGAAGACAATAATGACTCTTTCTCCATTTAGAACGAAAAAAGGAAGAAGAAGAAAGCGAGCAATTCCAAAATCTCCTCACAGAACATCAATGACATGATAATTGTCTTAAAAAATAAAAAGGAAATAAGAAGAGCAAGGAAATTAAAGGAATAAAAGTAGTTTCTTACTTTGATCTTCAAGATTGCTGCTGTAACGAGGTTAATCATTGTCAAAAATTTTATTATATTGAAGGAATAATTAATGTATATGTATAATAGTTACTTCATAATTAATATTTTAAAAAAAGATACACATAAAAAAAATTATATTTATATCTATAAAAAATGATGAAAAGATTTTTAGATTGTTTTATTTTTTTTAATTACTATTGTGTGTCTGTGAAGAAGGGTGGATAGAAAAAGAGACGATTCAGACGAAATATTCTGTGTCAAATAGAGATGCTTTTTATTCATACCAGCCCACCTCCGTTCAGAGCACAGCCTAACAATTATAAAGCTTGTCATTCATACTAGGCCACCTCAATTTACTGCGGCCCAATTGAAAATTTGCGTTGGGTCTCCTTAGGCTTTTTATTTCAAATGATTTTTAGATCCAAAAAGTGTAATATTTTTAATTGATTGTTTAAAAATAGCTTTTGATGTTACATTTTAGATGTGTTTTTTTTTCTTTTTCTAGAAAGAAAGTACAAGAGATAGATACAATACAAAATCATATACTTCACGATTCTAAACCATATCCTTCTTTTAAATTTGTAGATAAATCTGACTGTCCCATCAACCCATTCTTGCCTCACAAAAAAAAAAAAAAAAAAATAGAAAAGCATTTTTTAAAAAAAGAACAAAAATTGAGAAGTGGGCTTGATCAGCTAGGCATGCACTTGGCCCAAGCGCCAAACTTCAGGTTTGAAACCCAAGCCCAATTCAGTAAAATAATAATAATAATAATAATAATAATAAAATAAAAAGAAAGAAAGAAAGGAAGAAAGAAAGAAAACCTAAGGTTGTGTTTGTTTTGGAAAAACAAATCTTAGGAACTTGTTTTTTTTATTTTCTCTTATTTTTTGATATTTTTTTAGTGTTTAAGAAAAAAAGTCAATGGAATTTGATTTCTAGTCAACGAAAATTAATAAACTATTTTTAAAAAATGACTTTCGAGCTAAAAAATAAAAAAATATTTTCTCTCTCTCACGAGCTGTCTCACTCTCGCGTTATTCACCTCTATCTCTCGATACACTTTAATAATTTTTTCCCTATCTCCTTTTTTATTTAAATATATCAAATTAATTTTAATTATTTCTTATCAATTATTTAATTATTTTTTTCTCTATTTCTACAAATATTTGATTTTTTGATTTATAAATACATTAAATATTCTTAAAAACCATCTTTACACCTTAAAATTATTTTTATAATAAATATGTCAATAATTTTTCTTTATTTTTTTTACCATTGTCTCAAACACCACCTAAATTATACTTAAATGATTGAAAATGATTATTATAAGACTGTAATCATTTATGAAATATTTGAAACTAACTAATTCATTAATAAATACATTATTTTTTTAACACTATTCATTTGCAACTAAATCAATAATTTGTGACTAATTTTAATTAGTTATAATTGTTTTTAGTGATTGTAATCAATAATTAGTCACAAATTATTTCAACATTAATTTTTTGAAACCAAATGAATAATTATCTACAAATGATAACTAATAATTTATAAAACTATTTTTTAGACCTAATTATTAGTTCAATTTCAAAAAAAAAAAAATCTTAAATGAGTTATCAAAATAACAATACTAGGATTACTTAGATCTTTTTTTTTTTTTTTTTTTACTAAATGTGAATATTGATTAGATTTTTTCTCAAGTAGTTTTGATGAATTGGTTTGATGGTTAAAATATATATTTTATTTTTTTTATTTTTTGAATTAAAATTTTAGAGTCAATATTTATAAAAATTTATTAAGTTTTTCTAAATGCATCTAATTGATTTTAAAAATCTTTTGAAAAAAGATTTAGTTTCAATTCTAAATTGATTTTAAAATATTTTCTACGTTTGAATGAAAAAAAATATATTATAGTCAATGATATTCCAACACCATTAGTCTCTATTTCAATATATTTTTTATTATAACTTATGTTTTCTGTTTTGTTACACTAACATATAGTTAGTAACCCATATATCCTCTTTTTGTAGTTTTTTGTATATGAACTTAAGACTTCTTTGACATCTCTCTTCTTGATGTGTTCCTATGGAGTTTAGTCCAGTATCACGCAACTGCCGTGGAATTAGGTGCGCAGCTGATATCAATGGACAGTGCCCAAATCCGCTCTGGGCCTCAGGGGTTCCAACGATCCACACACTGTTTTTAAGAATGATCGATACTGTTGCAATTCTGGCCCAACAGATTACTCTAGGTTTTTCAAGCAGAGGTGCCCTGATGCTTATTGTTATCCCAAAGATGACCCGATAAGCATCTTCACTCGTCCAGGTGGAACTAATTATAGGGTGATTTTCTGCCCTTGAAGCAGTTTTAAGCAAGAGTAAAATGAGAAAAAAAGAACGATGATTGATGGTTTGAATTCACTCCTGGCAGTGTGAATTGCTGCCAAGTTCATATGCCTTATTATAATAAATATTTAGCACAATATTAAACCCTTTATTTGCTCTGTTAAATGTATTTGATCCAACACAGTAATTCATTTTCCTTTATATTAACCATCTTCGTTCTCTTGTTAGAGTCTTCCCGTTTTTGTTCAATCTCTTTTAATCTTTTGTGCTTGCTTTTAAGTGCTTACCTAAGCATTATCAGAGTACGGCCATAATGCAGACCATTAGTAAATTTACTAATTTACTGGTAGAGTAGACTACGTTAGCAATCAACATAAAAATTCTACAAACGAGAACTAAAATTGTGATATCCCTACAGATAACTCATGGGGTCGAGTAGACAATTTCTCCCCCTTTTGTTTTCTTTTTTCGGATGATCTGTACCCGTGACCTACTTCATGATAAAATTGAGAAACCCACCTCCATCCTCTAGCAGAACACAGAACACAGAACACAACACCTTAAAACTAAAGTCTACACGTTCTTGATCTCCTGGTTGAAGCAGTAAGCAGGTGCTTGAGTCACTGAATCATCCAAAAGTGCTGCACCTACCTCAAAAGTCATCACATGAGTGGATATACCTGCCAATATGATCAAGCACTGGACAAATATTACTTACTATACAGCGACAGTAAGGATCAATCACAATGAAATGAACACAAGGCAATTCAGCTTCTAAATTAATGAAACAACATAAAAATCATAAACATTAAGTAAGAACATACCATCGTAAAAATCCCATCTGACAGGCCTCTTAGTATAAACATCCTCGTAGTACCAAATAGTGTCTACCTTCTCCCATACATTACATAGATACCCATCAGTGACAGCAGTCCCCAGATAATTGGCTCCATCAAGAAAATCAGGCCTAGGAATACCGACGTCATTAACCATAATCCGACAACTATGAGGCTCACTTAGGGTGTAATAAAATGTTGTCCCATTATTCCACTCTACATCATATAACAAAACTGATAGCTGTTTCTGTATTATGTTCACATTGCGGCCTCTAGGCCAATCATACCATAGGTTGGTGATTTGAAGGCGTGTTGAGCTCAAGTTCATGTATAAAAGTGCATGGAATCGTTCAGGCCATGGAGCAGGAGTTGGGATTGATGAGAAGTCATGAGGCTCAGACCACTGAAGTGAAGGGTTTATGAGTTGGAGGAAGACTATCAGGGTTATCCTTATAAATGGTGTGTGGAATTGTAGCTTCATTTCTTCGATCTTTTTTCTGTTTGACTGTTTGCTGATGATCTTGTGCTAGTTTCTTCTTTGTCTATAAGAGTGGTGGGTGAAAGTTGAAATGGATAATGAGCATGTCTCTAATCGTCTAAATGAGTGGCTGTGGAGGGAGTCCTCTTGGAGGCTTCCTGTGGGCAAAAACTACAAGAAATTCACCCCTGTAAATTTTTAAGGACCATGAAATAGTGATGTACTAGAGCAATACCGCCTCCTGACAACCAAGAATTCTAGTCAGTGGATTCTTATCTTACTTTCGTCGTTCAGTCTATTTTGTCTTTATTCATAATTTGACTTTAGGCCTAGACTTTGATACTAGAATATGAAACAGTCCCTATAGTAATAATTTTGACCAATTAGTCTATAAACTAAGGGTTTTTTTTTTAAATGTTCTAACGGTTAATATCTTACGTCTTTATAGACATATATCAAAACATCTAAGTAAAAGCTATGAATAGGGCATGATTTGCCTTAGTAATTAAGAAAAAAAAAGACCATTGAAGTTTATTATAATTAATGTTTTTTTGAGTGATTTTACTAATTTAACTCTATTAAAATATTAAAAAACTGTAATTGACCAAAAATTTAACTCTTTCTTCTTTATTTTATCTTAAAAAAATGAATTCATCTTTCGTAAATCTATTTTTTCATTTAGTCTTTTTTAGGGTTTTTTTTTTTACAACACAATCATTTAATTGGTGTTAAACTTTTTATCTCAAGGATTTTCTAATACTTTTATTTTCAATCTAACAATATATATTCTATTTCAATTGTAAATTTGATAATTTAATCTTAAATATTAGTAATAAAGTTGTTCATATATAATATATTTTTTGTATATAACAACTATACATAAGGTTAACATACAAATTTTCAAAATACGAAAAATTATTCTGAGCAATTATAAAAAAAAGGGATAAATTTACAATAACCCCTTAAAGTATCTTAAAATTACAAGAAACATAAAAAAATTTGAAGATTTGATAGAAACTCATCATACATAAATAACCTTAGTTACTATTTAGAAAAAAAAAGTTAAATTAATAATTTTTAAAAATTAGAGCAAGAATATTAAAAAGAAACTCAAAATAAAATTGACTAAAATTAAATAGTAAAATTGATGTTGTTCATGTACTAAAAATTGATCAAGTCCTATTTTCTTATATTATTTCTTTAATTTTTTCTTAATTTGAATGTCTTTTTTAAATAGTAATTAAGGATATTTTGGATATGATAAAAAAATTTATATTATTTTCTTAAACATGCAAGTTGTTTTCATCTAAACTTCAAACTTTTGTGTAGTATCCATAATTTCACAATGCCCCCAAAAGAGTTATTGTAACTTACCATTACAAAAATATTATTCATTCATTATATTATGTTTCTTTCTGTATTTGATGAAACCTGTGGATGCAAAAGTTTATATTTTTATTTTGTTTAAAATATTTTTTACTTACAACTTAAACTGAAAATAGATTTTTTTTTTTTTTTCAGTAGTGATTAACCAAACTGAAAAAAAAAAAAAAAAATCTAGATCGCGTCACTAGGAAAGGAAAAAAAAAATTATTATTTTATTGGTTTAGGATCTAATCGCACACTCATAAACTTTAAGGACAAAAATAGTTGTGCGTAATGAGTGCGTGTCATCGTCTCTTTTTTTCCTCAAAATTGACAATGCATCAACAAAATCTCACTCGTACATTACAAGAGTAAAGTTGAACCTTTAGCTACGCTTTCTAATCTAATAGAGCATGTATAGCCACGTGCTTTACTTCTTGGCACAGGGCCTTCGTCAATTTATCAAGTCCAAGACCTGTGCTACTGACCAGAAAAAGGCTGTCTTTTCGTTGAAGGTTAGGTTTGATGGTTAATATGAATTAAAAAAAAATAATTTAAAAAAATAATTTCGAATTTGAATTTTTATACATGAAAAAAAAATTTTGAACAACTATTCTTATTTCTTAAGTTCAACAGAATAAAGAAAGATTATTTTATTTTAGACTTTTAAGCCTGAGATATTTTTAGAATCCATTAAAAAAAAAAAAAAAAGAGAACAGAAACATCAATGTTCTTCTGGGCTGGTTCTCCCTTCTTTCCCGACAAGACTAGAAACATGATTCTGTCCCATTCCCACCCTTGCTCAAATGTAGTACATTAGTTTCGCCAACCCGCCATACCACATCAAGTGTTATCTTGATGGTAACGAAATCTAAAAATTGGCATAGGCTGACCTTAACACGCCGGAATTTGGCAAAACAAGAATCTCATCTTCTTCATTCTGCACCTCATTGTTAAAAAGAAATTGGGATATCGGCTGTTGAAAGAGAAAAATTCACATCACTGTTAAAAAACTCATCTGCAAATGAATTAACACATGCAATCATGTTCTCATTTGGTGCCATTGATAAAAGCCACACATTCCACCAAACAGTTTGATGATAAAGGCAAGCAGAATCCATTTACAGAAAACAGAATCCAACTTCACAAGTTCATTTTGCTGTATCTATTATTAGTGAACCCTATTACGTACTATTTCCAATGAAGATGATTAGATAAAAGAAAAAAAAAAAGGGTTCTAGTAATCCGCCTAAGTGCCATTTTCTACAGTGCAGACTGGAAAAGCATCTCAGCAAGTTCCTGCAAAATTGCACAAATAGCTTGGATTAGCATTGGGAAGCAACAGTTGAGGAAACAAGTTTCTAGGGAAGATGGATTTTATTATCAAAGAAAATAAAACAAGCAGAAGGTAGGTAACAAAAGGCTCAACCATCATTTACGAAAATCTGTTCATGAAGTAAAAGATTTTCTAGCTGATCTTCTAGGTTGAATGCATTATCTACCATATATCTAGAAATGGAAAATGATTTACAAACAAACTTTCTATACTAAAATTAATGATATGTGGTAAAGTGTGGGCCTCATAAATTATATAAGTGATTGGCCTCGCATGGAAAGAATAACTGCAAGTATGTTTTTGGATGAGAAATTTGTTTGTGTATCATTACTCATATCTAGAATAATAGACCTAGTATAAATTTAAAAAAAAAAAAATTATGGCTATAATGTATTTCAATTCAGTAGACTTCCTCTCTGAGAGAGTAAAATATGAGATGTGTTGCCACCATGTTTCCATAGTTGAAGTTACAAATCCTACAAAATTGTCACTGAATATTAAGAGGAAAGCTAGCAGATTGATTACCAATAAATAAATGGAAAACTCAAATTTTTAATGCTTTTTTCCACTAGAACTCATGGTCAATAATAATAATAATTCCATTCACAGCCTTTTTATTTTTAATATTTTGCAATTGTTGAAGCAAAATCATCCCTAGAACCTCCCTAATTTAGAAAAGGTTTTTACTATCCAAATACCTGCTTAGCAGATGGAACCTTGGGTTCCCCCATTTCATGGCCAGCTTCTCAAGCGTTTCAAAATCTCCCTTACCAGCCTGTTAGAAGACGCATTACTTTTAGAAACAAGGGAAATTGAAAAACATGAGAAAATAGGAATAAGAAACATGTTACCTCTATTTGTGCCCCGATTTCTGTATCAAAACTTTGATACCGCTTTCGAACAAGTTCAGCCAACGAACCATCCTTTGTTTCACAGAAGAAAATTCCTTGGCATCAAAATCAAGCAAAAAAGAAATAATCTTCCAAGAGAAGTTTGTTGAGAAGAGAATGAAATTAAAGATCTCACCTCAATCAATTTGGCAGCACTTCGGAGTCCACGAGCCAGGGTATCCATTCCACTAATATGAGCAAGGAATATGTCCTCAACATCTGTGCTCTCTCTCCGCCTAAAACATCATATAATCAATCACATCATCTCAGAAGGTCTTCATTCTAAATTTTTCTAGGAATACAAATATCCACATGCATGTGCATCAGAATAAGCACATAGAAAAGGGAATCAACAAGGAAGATGAGAAACTAACAGTTTTGCATCGAAATTGAATCCTCCTGGTGCTAGTCCTCCCTGCATTAGACAAAAACAAAACCAGCTAATGTAATTCCATTTCAAATGACAAAGTCCTTGAATTTTCCCAACCAATTGAAAGAAACACATCATTTACATACGTTTCTTATCACACTAAGCATAACCAAAGTTGCCTCTGCGATATCAGTCATGAACTGATCTGTATCCCATCCTGTAGACATGATAACGGCCCTATGTTACAACCATAAATCTCAACTTACATGTGGATTTAGTAAACTTGAAATACAGCCTAAAATAGAAAAGTTTAAAGGCTTCTAATTTATTCATTACCAATCTGAGGATCTCCAGTGTTTGCATCAATATTTCCCAGTAAACCATTAATTCTTGCAGTTTCAAGCTCATGATGACAGCTGTGCGGAGTACTCAAATGTTATACTTTGATAGAGAAATTCCATGTATAATCATGCGGTTGGCTAATTATTTTACTAAGCAACAGGGAAATAAGTACAAGAAGATGGTGATGTACCTATGACCTGAAAGAGTTGCGTGGTTGCACTCAATGTTTAACTTAAATTCCCCTGAAATGCAAAATGGAATCAAGGAAGTTAAATGGCAATTCCGAGACTCACCATACAGAAGACAGGCTTCTTTTAAAACAGTGACAACTAGATTTGAATAGGAGGGGGAGGGGGGAACAAAGGAAAAAAAGAGAGCAAAGAACAGAACAATAAAGCGAATTTGGTAAAGTCATAACCACTGAGAGAGTTGGTGTTAATTAAATCAGATAGCTGAAAGCAAGTACTTAAACAATCATGATTATGTCAGTGGTAGCAAATTTGAAATGTATTTTCAGTTTGCCTCCAAGTAAGAATCAGTACCACCTGTTAAAACTATTCATATTCAATAAAGTCAACTCAATCAAGCCTGCATATCAAGCCACTCGGTTTGAAACGTTGATAACTTCATCAATTTAATTGTCACTGGTTAAACTTTCTACCAGTTTATGTATGCTAAAATACAACACTTACCCAAAACTTTAACTCTTCGTTCATTAATGACCAATAATAACATTATTACAATATTATAATGACAAAATCTCCAGCTCAATTGGTTAAATTATTTGGGGACTAATCTTTGAACTGCTAAAGGGTGGCAACCCCAAAACTCAAGTGAACAGAAAGTCAAGCAGACAAGCAATTTTACTATTATGCACTGTGTGAACATGGGGTCAAATTAAGAGTTCAGAACAGCACGAGTAATTTTCTTCCCCAAAGTAATCAATCAAAAGCAAAGAAGCCCAAATGCTATAATAATTCGAAAATGAAACATTAACAAGCAATGTGCCATAAATTACCCCTACTTCAATAATAAAAATAGCAAAATTAAACCTTATTTGAGAGCAATAGAACGAGAAGAAAAGTTCCATCTAGATGGTTGCAACTAAATCAGAGGAGATTGGGAAATAAGTTTCAATAATCACCTATAAGGCCATTTTTCCGCAAGAAATTAGCTGTGGTAGCAGCATCCCAGTCATACCTGATAAAACAGCACCATAAGTAAAAACAAAGGGAACTGTAAGGAAGGCTGCCAATTAAATATATGAGAAAGAGATATACTGGTGTTTGGTAGGTTCTTGAGGCTTGGGCTCAATAAGCAGAGTTCCTGAAAGACAGAGCAAGTAAATATTAGGATCCCTTGAAAATTTTGGAAGTGAGGAAACATTTGATAAAAAGAGGGCAAAAATAAGGAAGGATAAAAAACAAGAGAATGGAGAAAGAGCTATTCATGCTCAACATGCCTGCATGAAAATGGAAAAGCCTATTTTATCTCATTATGCAAGTGAGTCTATGCTGCCTATGACAAGAAAGAAATGTACCATTGAATCCAATCTTCTTCTTGTAGGCAACAGAAGCTTCAAGAAACCTTGCCTGTTGGAAGATGATGAATGCCATCAATTAGTAAGAAGACCCAGACTTCATGAAGGAAACTCCAGGGCAAACCAAATCTGACTAAAGAAGGTAAGCAATATGAGATGTTTTAATGTTAGAAAGAGAGAATCAAAGAACATACCAAATGATTGAGTTCCCTTTCCATATCTGTGTTCAAAAGACTCTGATAACCTTCACGACCGCCCCAAAAGACATAATTTTCTCCACCCAAAAAATGTGTTACCTGTTGGGATAAGAGTTCTTAATTGTAATTTGCAGAAATATCAATGTCGTAAATAGAGGTTATATTTACACAATTATCATTTTTTTCCCCAAGACTACACACGCATCAACTCACCTCCATTGCTTTCTTAACTTGAGCTGCACTATATGCATATACGCCTAGCTCGGAACTGAGAAGAAGCACCCAAAAGTATTACGTCCATGAACAAATGATCTTGGTAGCATCAATAGCATGACATCAACTCAAGGATATAGAATACCTAGTAGCACCACCATGCATGTAACGGGGATGATTAAACAACTGTGCTGTACCCCACAAAGGACGGATCTTGGTTCCCTGTACAGTTGCAGTATTGAGGCATCAAAAAAATACCAAGCACCAGACCCAATTATCAAGCATACCAATCTCCAGACCCAGGCCCAAAAAAATACTGATGCCTCAGATGGTGTTGAAAGAATAATGATGCCTCAAAAAAATACCAAACTTCATAATGCTTTGTACACACATAAAACAAGTATCAAGCATACTGATCTCCAGACCCAACATCAATGGAATATCTAAGAGTAACAAGTAACAACAGACTGGTGTTCAAAGAATAATTACAAATCAGGCAATGATTTTTAAGTCCAACATCAACTCATGAAATGTTTGACTATCAAACCACGGTACCCATTTCACACAACCTAGAAGAGAATTTTAGTGGTTCTACTCAGAATATTGAATAGCTTGGTTGATCTGTGATTGTGACGATTTTGTGCCCCAATGATCCACCTCATGTGAAAAATCACATCAAAGCAAAAGGTAACAAATTTAACCCCTCAGTTTTGTCTCATGACTACAAATGTATATACTTCTTTTCCATCATCGATTTGGCCACCAAGAACATATAATGGTAGGTCTGTAGTATAGGTGATTGGTGGTATGTTTTTCAAGCAAAATAAGCAAAAAAAAAATATAACATGGTGGTCAATATCAGCAGTTTAAATCTGTGCCATAGAATTTGATTGCAGAAATATTTAGTTTTTTTTTTTTCCTCTAAACCAATAATATACTACCTAGCAGCATTTCAAGATATGAGAATAAGTTGGATATTATTCGTCAGTTTACACAGTGCATTCATTTGACACACACATGCATATATAAAGGCAGTTTAAATATATGACAACTATCACCAAAAAAAGGCCAATATATCAAAATGTTGACAGGTCAAAAAAAAAAAAAAAAAAATCTTATAGGAATACAACACTCCTTAAAAAGAAAAGTAAGGTTCTGACACCCATTAGGGTAACACACAGATATATAAAGAAGCATCTCTATTTTATTCCATTCATAAGATCATCATCCCTTTTGTTTCATGATTACCTGAAGTTCTTTAGCAAGGGCCACTACTTCATCCAAGTTTTTGTTGGTTTCCTGTGACAGAAAAAAAAATGATGATAAAATAAAAGCCTCAATTAGTTCAATGATCCATACCAATGATCGAAAGGGGAAAAAAACATAGATTAAAAACAACAAACAATAAACCTGTTCTATAATTAAAAAGTTTCACTTCCCAAACACTCAATAGCAGAAACATGCAACCCACTTTTCCTTCTTCCATCTCCCCCTAGCTGATACTGTTATTTAAAATCTCACTCACCTCCAGGGTTTCACCATCAGGGGCTATATCCTTATCATGGAAACACCACCTATCAACTCCAATCTTCTCCAAGAACTCAAAATTAGCTCTCACTGCATTGTGTATAGAAAGGGAGAAAAATCAATAAACAAATAAGCACCAATTATGTAGCACATTGCCAGATAAAGGATGTGTAGCATCATCAATCTTACTTCTCCTTTTGGCCATAGCCACAGAATTTGTTCCATCTTCCCAAGGCCAATACTTGGTAGGTGCACCAAAGGGGTCACCTCCTGTTCCGCGGAATGTGTGCCAAAATGCAATACTGAATCTCATCCAATCCTGTTGTCATATGTAACAGTCAGCGATAGCTCTACTGCTTGATAACATAAAACAGAAAAACTGTATCCCACCTTCATTTTCTTCCCAAGAATCTCTTCTTCCGCATTATACCATTTGAATGCCAGTGGATTCTTGCTAGAAGGTCCCTGCAAATAAAATTTGAATATGCACACTTGAGCCATAAAAATGCAAGTAAATATACATACCTTGGAAAGGAACATATTGGAAAAAAGATAGCAGGAGCAGAGAAGACGAGGCGTCCAAGAGGGGAGGGGGATCACTGAGGAGAGTTAAAGAAACCCACGCTTGCATTTGAACAGTTGCACAACAAACGGAATAGTTTAAAATGATTGAAAGATACTGAGTTGAATAGATCATAAAAGTCTTTACCTCATACTTAATTTTGGGAATGCCGGGGAAGAATTCCCCTTTCCATTCTCCCGAATCACTGCATTCTCCACCATGATCAGCAGGGCATGTTGGTGGGCCAGTAGCAATCTGCATTGCAACGCAATGAAACCTAAGTGAGATGAAAACATAAATGAATCATGTCGTTAAACTGTGAATACTAGCACATAATTGGATTTCCACAAAATCCTCGTCGGTCCCATATGGTCCACAAAGTGCACTAAATAAGCTACAACATCAGAAAGTGGTACAGAATTTCAATACGGCCACATGCAACAACAAAAAAGATATCTTTTTTTATGTTCTCTTACCACTCCTAAAGCGATTACACTCAAGCAAACGAGAAGCAACAGCATCCTCGACCCTTTCATCTTATTGGAACTAACCCTGCAATATAAAGAAACAACAACACACAAACAAACGATCACCAATCAATCAAGCAACAAAAGGCATAGATTTAACACTCACACATTCCATGATCCAATTAGATAACTTCCACACCGTAAATAAAAAAAAATGATTATCCTCTCTCTCCCATACACACATAATGAATCAATAAGTGCTGCACAACACAATGAGAAAATAAGTATTTAAGTAAAAAAATAAACAGAAATTGGAAAATAACCAATGATCGCATTAGTAGATTATAGATAGTAATCGTGGATTATCAATAGAAAATTCAACCATCAATCCAGCACAGTTTACAACAACAAGAAGACCATCAAAGCACCAAGCTTTACCAATAAATAACATGAAACAAAAAATCTGAAACAACCCATGATTATATTAGTGGAGAGAAATCACGGGTTATCCACCAAAAAAAAAAAAAAATCAGTCATCAACCCAGCAAAGTTCACAAAATAAGAAGACCATCAAAGCACTGAGCTTTACCAAAATGACAAAATGAAAGTAAAACTTTCTATAAGAGATAAAGAAGAAGAGAGACAGAGAGACGCTTACATATGACACTATTAGAATCGGATTAAAGAGATTGCAAAAGAAACAAACATGCACACCAGCTGAGGATGTTGGTGTTATATATAAGAGTGAGAGACAGTTTTTTTTTTTTTTTTTTTAAAGGATAATATTGTTGTATGATCCTTTCAAATAAGAATTTGACTGATACTAAAACAGTAAATTTTTGGGATTTGATTTTGCTTCTGATGCGGTACGATTTATTCAACCCTTCAATTTTCCCTTTTTGCCCTCATTAAATTATCCTAATTGCTACCATAACTTGCAACTTGATTTTTATTTTTTTTGCGTAATTTTAGAAAAATTAACCTTCTATTATTAGAGAAAGACTTCCATCTTTGGAAAAAAAAATTATGAATTTGGATTTGGTTATGACATAACCTTCTATAGAAGCTTAATAATTCTAATATTTTTGAAAGATAAATACTAACAATTTGGATTTGGTTATGATATAATTATCTTTTATAGTAATAACTCATATGACTAAATGGCCCGTAATTAAAAAAAGAAAAAAATGGATATGAGGTGTTCTTCTTACATTTCATATGCTGAACAAGAAGGGGGAAAATCATCCAAACAAAGACGCTAAGAGGGCATTAAATGACCTTTTTCAAAAAAAAAAAAAAAAGTGTATTAAATAATAAAGAAAGAATGTAGAAAATAAATAGCAAGAAGATTGGATTAATTTAATTAGGTACGGGTGCTTTTAAATGTCAAGATTAGGTGGCAATTTAGCGATTTGGATTAAGTTATGAGTCAGCAGTGACACAACTCCCAAGTACCAAAAGGACCAAAAAGAATTGCATAAGCTGATTTTGTCTTTATCCTCTTCTCTTCAATCAATTGCTATTCTAAAAATATGATTAGGGGTAATCATATTTTCAGTCTTTGCTCTTAATGCAATTAGCCCACCATATAAACAAGTTTAAGCCCACTATTGTCTTCCTAGGATTGGGCCAAACACTGGACTGATTGTTCATTATTTTTCAACAATCATAAAGCTGTATTTGTTTGAAGAAAAACAGATTTCAAAATTTTATTTTTCTCATTTTTTAGTGTTTGTTTCGTATTTAAAAAAAAATTAACAGAAAATCATTTTCGATCAATAGAGAATGATAAAGTATTTTTGATAAAATGTTTTCTTAGTAAAAAAGAGGAAAATATTTTTTTTTTCACGAACTCGTCTCACTCTCACGTTACTTACTTCTTTCTCAATATATTTTAACAATTTCTTTCTCTATCTTCTTTTTATTTAAAATCTATCAAATTAATTTTTAATTATTCCTTATCAATTATTATTAATTATTTAATTTTTTTCTCTATTTCTATTAATAAATTCATTATTTTTTCAACACTATTCATTTATAACTAAATCAATAATTTATAATTTCAATCAATTGTAAAATTTTGTTAGTAATTATAGTGAATAATTAGTTATAAATTATTCCAACATTAATCTTTGGAAACCAAATGAATGATTATCTACAAATGATAACAAATAATTTATGAAACTATTTTTTAGACTAAATTATCGGTTCAATTTCTAAAAAAAAATTCTTAATTGAGTTCAAAAAATAACAATGCTAGGATTACTTAGAATTTTTTTTTTTTTTTTTTTGCCTAAATGTGAATATTGATTTGATTATGTTCCAAGTAATTTTGATGAATTGGTTTAATGGTTTAAAAAGTATATTTTATTTTTTGAATTAAAATTTTAGAGTCGGTATTTATGAAAATTTATTAAAATTTTCTAAATGTATCTTATATTGTGAAATTGTAAATATGTCTTTTTGAAGTTTTTCCACAACTTGTTGATGTAATAATCACATACTATCTTTATGTTTTAATTTTCTCGCATCAAACAAACATTGGAATATATTTTTCAGTAGTTTTTTTTGTAGTTGCCAAACGGCTAAAAATATTTTCTTGAAAAACAATTTCCTAAAAAAATAGCTTCATTTTCAAGAAAATAGCTTCTTTAGGAATTGATTTTCCCATGGAAGTTGTTCTCGCCAAACAAACAGAGCCTAAAGTTAGGATTTGGTAAAAAGATGGATATAGACTTTTCAACCTAAGTTTCTTAAAAAATTTGCTACCTAAACCGGACGCAAAAAATTGCAATATGTATAAAATCATTGACTTAACATTGAAGGTGATGTACGTAATCATAAAGAGACTAAAGAGGATCTTAACTCCCATCAAAGTTTTTGTAGCGTCTCATCACCTATCATTAATTTCGTAAAATTTCAATGATCTCTCTATATTTTGAAGTTTTCATATCTACCTTTATCTATATGAAATAGACACGAATAAAAATATAGGTACAAGACTAATTGTTGCCTAAACAATGGATTGATTGATCACTATTTATCAACAATCATAAATGGTCTAGATTTGGTATGAAAATGGACGTAGACTTTTCAACTCAAGTTTTTTAAAAAATTTACTACCCAAACCATACGCAAAGGTTACAATTTTGAAAATTACAATTTGTATGGAATGTTGACTTGATAGGGAAGATGGTGTACATAATCATATAGAGACTAGAGAGGATCTTAACTCCCATCAAATTTTTAGTAACGTCTTCATCACTCGTCATTAATTTTGTAAAGTTTCACCGAGCTCTCTATATTTTGAAGTTTTCATATATACTCATGTCTAATTTTAGCCTCTATATTTTGTAAAAAATTTACTCAAACACTTTCTTTAGAACCACATCGCTATGTGTTCATGTCTAATTGGATAACATTAGTTTTAAGTTGTCATGTATGATGAATATTTAACAATATTATAATGAGAGTCTAACTCAATAAATTTATAAGATTAAAAGGTTTCAATCAAACTAAAAAAATCATAAAAGATCTTAATCAAAAAAATTTCCTTGTTCTCAAATGCTTAGTTCTTTAGATTTAGGTTTTGAAGATACATATTTATGGCTAAGGGATTCAAATTTCAAAACTCCAGACTTGTTTGATTGTTTTGTTCTTCATTTTTTATTTTGAGTTTCAATTATGAATTTTATATGAATACATATGTTTATTTTAAATTGTAATTTTGAAAATTACAATTTGTATGGAATGTTGACTTGATAGGGAAGATGATGTACATAATCATATAGAGACTAGAGAGGATCTTAACTTCGATCAAAGTTTTTGTAATGTCCTCATCACTCGTCACTAATTTTGTAAAATTTCACTAATCTCTCTATAGTTTGAAGTTTTCATACATACCCATATCTAATTGGATAAGATGAGTTGTTACGAGATGTCAAAAAATCTATGGTCACGGTAGAAGTACACCAATAGAGCATAGTTGGTTTACTATAAAGGCTAAGACATTTAGGAATAAAAAAAAACTTATGTGATCATAATCGAACAAGACTAATAACTAAATTCGAGATCACACTTGTGATAAGTTGACATGAGGATTGAATTATATGGTAACCATGCTCGTGAAAGGTAATTATAAATTAATTAATCCTCCTAGAGAATTGGGTAATCATGATGTCTTGCTAGAGGCCAATCTTGATTTATATATCAAGAGATAAAAGAGTGTTTTTTATTCTTAATACATTGCCAACATATCTAGGAGTTTATTGAGTCACACGCATAAGTTTAAGTATTCACATGATTAAAGAGAAGCAAATATGTTGGAAAAAGTTTTTAATTTTTGAAAGTTTCTTATTTTGAAAAAAGTTTCGAAAATGAAAAATTTCCTAAAAATAGAAATTTTTCTATTTTAGAAATTATTTTCCTAATTTAGAAGTAAATAACCTAAAATGAAAATTAGTTTTCTAATTTAGATTTAAAGGTAATTTGAGAAATTGTTTCCTAATATGGGCCTCTTAAAATTATGTAACTTAATTTATTTAGATAGTCCAAATTAATTAATTAGGTTAAAATAGTTTTGAGCCAATAGGTTTAATTAAAAACTTAAAAGATATTTTGATAGGAGGATAAACATGAATCTTATTGGATAAGGATGAATGTTTTAAAGATAAAGATCAAAAACCCACATGTTAAATAACTTCCAATCCTTGAAGGATTAGGAAGTAATAACTAAAAGTCTAATTTGGACTAGTTATTGCCCTCTTTATCCTTAGAGGACAAGAAAACTCTTTTTCTATAAATAAAAGGAGAGGTGCAGCAATAAAAGGTGATTAAAAGAGAGAAAAAGGAAAAAAAAAGGAAAAAAAATCTAAGGTACTTAGCTTAAGTAGAAAATTAAGAAGAAAATAGTTTTTTCCCTTCCCCAAAACAAACATGCCACTTTCCTTCTCTCCCTCGAGTTGTCACAAAGTATTCCTAATTTGATTTCTAAAGTGAAACACTAAAAAAGTCGGAAAAGATGGAGTTAGCACTCTACCAATTTTGAGAGCTTCTTGTGTGATACTTGGACTACGTAAATTATTGATAAAGGTCGGACACTTAGATGACTCTTGTCCGCAAATGTTTAAATCTACACTATAAGAGGTTATTCTTTATTTAAAGCTTTACATCATGAATATATGGTTAGCTGATTCAATGATATGATCTTGGACCCTTTAAATGGAGAAATGTTTTTTTTATTCCGCATCTTTATAGGATACATAATCCTTTAGTCCATTCTATTAATGACATTCAGTCATCATTACCATCATTTCTTGATACAAAGTCCATCGCATCCCAATAGACAATGAGAGTATAATGAATATCCTCTCTAAGGAGGTTTTCAAAATGATAGGACTAAAAGCTTTCAAAGTTAACAAACAACTACATAAATAATAGACATAGATGGAGGAAGAGTACTTGTAGAAGGAACCGTGCATTTGCTTGTCAAGTTAGACACTTCCTCCTTAAAAGATCACCATCACTCTAATATTTACAACCATGGAAATATGCCCAACCTATAATGCCATCTTTCATAGATTCTTATTGCATAAGATAGGACATTAACTTGCATAAAGTACATATTCCTAAAGTTCTTCACTCCAAAAGAGATTGCCATTATCTTGGGTAATCAATTAAAAGAGACCATGTCAAAAGAGTTAGAATAGCTATCTAAAAAGTCAAAGAGCGAACTTCCCTAAATCTAAATTCAAATATATCTTTTTCTATAGCCTTTAAAGTCGGGATCCTAGTGGATGTATATAGTCAAAAAAAATTTATGTAAAAGTTAGTTTTGCAATTAAATACTACATTAATCAAAATGATTGCTCGAACAAAATACATCTAGACTTTATAGTTAAGTTAAACACTAAGTAATAGGCTAGAACATTAATAAGAAATAACATAATCATATCCTCGGAGATACAAAAAGCAAAACTCACATCTAAACCCCTATAAGGATAATAGACCATAGAAATTATGGTTATATCTCTAGAGGAATAGATAACTAGAAGCCACAAAAAAACTAAAAATAAATAAGTGGTCATATTCCTAGAAGAATAAATGATCAAATCTTATGAAAACAATGCACGATCACATCCTTTTAGCGAACACAAACTTATATTATCAAAAAGGTGATTTTCTAAATATTGGGATCCTATATTGACATGAGTAGGAAGTCATTGATAACTTTGCTCATACAAGTGAGAAGCCACCGACGACTTCGAGTCATGAGTTTTAGGAAAGCCACCACCGACTTCTCATAAAAGTAAAATATCACCGACAACTCTATTTTGCTCGAGCAAGGAGCAAATAACTAGTTTAGAAGCCATTGGTAACTTTATCATATAAGTTGGAAGCCATCGATAAGTTCATTTTAAATGAAAATAAAGCAAGTAAATTGATTTGGATGCCACTAACAACTTCATTCACATTGATGGAAAGCCACAAACCATTTCATTTCAAAAGAACAAAAAGCAAGTAAATTGATTTGGAAGCCACCGACGGCTTCATTTACATAGGTGGAAAACTATTAGTAGTTTCATTTTAGATAAATCAAAAGCGAGTAAATTGATTTAGAAGCCATTGGCGACTCCATCCACATATGCGAGAAGCCACCGACAACTTCATTTAAAATGAATAAAAAATAGATAAATTAATTTGAAAGCCACTTAGTGGCTTCATCCACATAAATAAAAAGCCACCAATAACTTTTGTTTAGATCAATGGAAAATAGATAAGTTGATTTGAAAGTCGTTGGCGAGTTTCGACCATATAGACGAAAAACCATCGATAGTTTCATTTTAGACAAACGGAAAGTTAGGCAATCATCTCAAGTATAATTAGATAAACATTTGATAATTCAATCATCCATAATATGAAATTTTTATTATTTTTATTTATTATTTTAAAATAGTATAGATAGGTTTAAAAATTATCCAAATGTTGTGAGAGTGTTAATGATTCTTTGTTGAATCGACTTTACTTCTTTTAATCTCGATCAAAACTTATTATTTCAATCAATCGAGAAAGAGAAACCAACTATTCTTGAGTTCTTCTTAGTTTTGTTTTGTTTAGTTTAAAATTCCATAACAAAAATTAGTCTTGCTTTACTCGATCCAATGTTCTTATTCCAACCAATAAACGAGTAACAATACACAAATTTATAGTTTGTAATATCATGTTGTTCCTGCTAAATACAATAAACAAAACTAATAATAATTTTCTTTATGGTGTGTTATGTCCAACTTAGGTTATTATTAATGCCAACATTAATAATCACAACTTCTTATTACTACCAACATCAACAACACATATGTTGTTGTTGGAAAAAAATCGATTGCTACCATGGCATGGGTTGCTCAAGCTAACTAGTATGGTAAAGCTCACAATCGAATGAGGTAATAGTTATGTAGATCATTTGATTAGTGATGTTCAAATGATCGACTACCGTGTTATTAGACTTGGCTAGTTTTTTAAGGGGGCTAACTTTGAAGGGGAGAAGGTTGTTGTAACTCACTAATTAGAAGAAGGCTAAACCGAGTAGGTGGTGTTGTTGTGATTGCTACAGTTTTGGGTAGGAGCCGTCGTAGGGCTACCTATCCGGAACTTTTAGTTTAGAATGATGGTTGGTACTTTGGGTAGTAGTGGCTGCGAGTGGCTTGTAAGGTTTGTATGGAAGATGAGAAAATGAAAACTGATGTATGAAAGATGTAGACTTCGACTAGAATTGATGGTCAATGTTGAGAAAAATGGTGGTTGTTTCAACTCTTAGCTAAGGATGAAAAGTGGTCAGTGAGGTTTGTATGAAAGAGGAAGAGATGATAACTACAAGGGCTTTCCTTTCTTCTTGTTACAATTGATGGTAGAGGCAAAAGAGGAAGGGTGAAAAAAGGTGGTCGCTCTTTTTTCCTCTTACTGTAGCTAATAGAGAGGAGGAGTAGAGGTTGTGGTTTTGTGAGAGAGTGGCTGGCATGCTTTGGTGTAAGAGGAGATGGTGGTTCGACTAGGTGAGGGGGACGAGTAGTGGTTGGAATTTTAGGAAAGATGAGTGAATAGTGGCAATTACTAAAAAAAGAGAAGAAAGTGGATATTTATATGTAAAAATTATGGCTTTTATAGGAAAAAAATCAATTTTGGTCATTGATTTCAATTGACTCATCAATTTAAATTCAATTCTAATTGTTTGAACTTCGGTGACATTCTTAAATTATAATTAATCAATAAATCCTCTTTTAGAGTTTTTCCAATTCTACCCTTTTTTATTTAAGGATTTGGGGTTTGGGGCTTTTTAATTATACATTCAATTGAGTTTCTCTTGGTTTTTAAACTTCTTATTTTTTTTTTAACTAGACCCTCGAACTAATTTGAGCCATTTATTTAAATTGATTTTTTCTTGTTTTTTATATATTCAATATTTTTTTCCTAAAATAAAAAAAATTAACAGGAGTGAGAAATTAGGTACTAACACCAATGATGGCTCCGGATACTTGCTTTCCGTTAAGAAAAATAGAATCATCAAATTGAGCGAGTTGTTTGTTCAAAAATACCATATAGATAAGTAATGACTAAAGAAACACCTTGATCAAATCCGAACCGGCAAGCAACTCAATGAGGGATAAAATTCTCTACCCAAGACTCTATATTATCACACTTTGCATACATATATTCTAACATACAAGGAAAAGTTCTAAAATGTACCTATACTAAGAAATCATACTCTTTATCATTAATATTATTCTTAGCTATTTTCAAGTCAACTTGTCATTTGCTTGTCATGAATATGACATGTGTGAATGTAGTCCTCATAACTTATAAATGGTTGGATATTAGGACAAAAGATAAATTTTAATTCATGATCAATTACTAAAAAGAGTTTGCAACAAGATGTCACTCTAGTCCAAGCTAATATGTAGAAGTTGGCCACTCTAATGTTATCCCTAAGATTTATCCCATATGAAGTTTTAGCACTCATGGAGTGGGAGTTAATCTTAGTATCTAGCCTAAAAAAGAGTTATAGAAAGGAAAAATCCATTGGTCCAACCTTTAGATCTCTATGAAGCGTAATGATAAGCATCCAACCTCCCATATAGACAATCTAAATCTAAAGGTGCAAGCGTATATAAGCGACCTTGTGAAATCCTTATAGCCATTAAAATCCATCTAATATTGATGTAGTTGTTTAAAGTGCCAATAAATAGTGATCGATAAATCCATACTAATAAAAAAGCTACGAGCTCATACCTAAAAAAGATAAATAAAAATGAAAAGAGTTAGTGATAAATGTAAAAAAAAAAATAAAGAGGAAAAAAGACACTTGTCTGTTGGTTCATCTTTTTCTTTACATATTTATCCATGAAGCTTACAAAGTTAAATGCAACTCGACTATGAAGTTTTTCTTTGCTAGTTTTTTCAACAATTCTTGATATATACGATCTCCACCATCCACTCCATTATCAAGCAAATTTGTTCCTCTAAATAAAAGAAGCTTCAAAGGATTAAGACATCCTTTAAAGTAGGAGTGTTTTCACCAAACAACCATAAAGATGTGAGTATAGATGTTCCATTGAGATATTATCTCTCCACACAAGTTTTGTTTGTATTAAAATGGATGTCCAAGTTTTGGCTCGGGAGAATAGCATCCAAATGCTCCCATAACTTTAAGATGGTCAACATATATGTTGATTTTGGGAATTATGTTTGCCCATTCTTGCCATTTAAAGAACACTAGCCTCTTTTAGTCATTTTTTTCTCTATCGGAGAGAGTGAAGGAAGATAGAGAAAAGTGATCTTCATCTATTCAAATTTGAGTTCGTCGGTCGGGGATCGGAGTAGAGTGGCAAGTCCAAATTTGAGTGGTTGGTTAGGGACCAAAGTGAAATGATAAGGTAAAATTTGAGTGGCTAGTTAGGAAATAAAATAGAGTGATAGTTTTAAATTAAGATGGTTGGTCGGGGACTAAAATAATGTATAAAAGCCAAATTATTGATGTAATTGTGTGTGTAACAAAAAAAAATGATATGTGCATCGTCAACTGGTCTACGACGACACTAGTAGATTACTGCTAGTATGTGTGCACCAATAATGGCATACTTGTTGGTTTGCACACTAGCAGCATGCTACGTGGTATATGCAAACCAATAACATGGCCATTAGTTTACGCATCGAGTAGCATGGTCGTTAATTTATGCACCACCAACATGCTTCCCGGCTTATACCACCAGTAACATGGTTACTAGCTTGAACCACCGAGTAACATGGCTGCTAGCATTGCACAACTAGTAGAACTGCTAATTTATGTATTTTTTCCTTTTTAAAAAATAAAAATAATTAATTAGTTACCATGATATGAAATTTACCTCCCTTTTTTTGTGTTATGAAAGTTAAGGCCATACTAATATTTTTAGAAATCTTGAATTAGAGATTTGAGTTGTTAATTATTATTTTTCTTTAAAAAACATTATGAAGCAATTTTTTTGACAACTAGGGTTTTTCTTATATATGGGTAGTTAGAGAAGCAAAGAGTTCAATAATGCTCTTAATGAGTTTTTTTTTTTTTTTTTTTTGTAAAGTCAAGAAGGCTACATATATATACATATATAAGAGTAAACTATGATTGAGAACTGATAAAAAAATTATATGGTTCGATAATGTGCCCACTTCATGACTATACTAGAAATTATTATTAGACTTTTCAATCAAGTTCAAATACAAAAGATAATGTCCATCTTTATAACGTGAACAACTAGGGTTATAATTATTTCTTTGTTATAATGTCCATCTAGAAACCCTAACAACCAACCTTAAGATTAATACAAGTGTGACACACTTGGCTTAATCCTTAGGGAAAACTATGGCCATAAAAAGAGGAAGAAGACGATGGAAGAAGGGTTACGGATTAGAAGCATTTAAGTAACCCTAAAGGACAAGATACACCAACCAAAAAGAAAATCATCCAACCACCACTTCAAACCACCTTAGAACACTATAAACATCCTAAAATAACCTAATAACCAGCTTGGAAAATCAAATAAAGGAGGAAAAAAGTGGATTTGGAATGAAATTTCAAGGACCAAAAGAGAAGAAAGAAAACCAAGGAGGAAAAGAGGAGAATTGGCCAAACTTCAAGTGATGTAAGTGTAATCCTCACTACATCATAAAAAAATAATGTTTTTGTCATATAATTGATGTTAAATTAAAGTTATATGGCTTGAGGTACAATGGTTTAATTGTTAGAGATACTATATTGTTGTTTGATTTTGGTGGTTGTAATGGTGAATATGTGTTTATGATATTGGAATTGTGATGATTAGGTAACTAATTAGACTAAAAGAATATGTTTTGAGGTTGTCTTTGTTCTTAGAACAAGGTAGATGAATACCCTTGACATGAATAAACTAGTGGTTTTAAGACATAATGTTTGTACAATGTTTGACGATATGCCTTAAAGGTGTTAATGGTGTTGAATTGAAAAACTTGAAACTTGGTCACTTTGTTAGAGAATTTCAGCCAAGTATAAAGTTTTTATTAATTGATTAACTTAACTTACTTAATGTTAAAATGATAAAAAAAATATTATGTTAAGAGGTTAGAGGTAAAAAATTGAGGTAAATTGATGAAATGGAAGTTGTTCTTCCATTGGCACAGTTTCGATCAAAAATAAGAAACAAAAGAATAAGAGGTTAATTTGAGGGTAATGTTAATTTTGAGGTTTAAAGGTATAAAATGGCATGGAAAATGATTGTAATTATATGAAAAATGGATTTTTTTTTCTTTTGGCATGATTTATGTTCATGGTATATTCATGTTTTGCATGCATACTTAATTTGTGTGGAACATGTATTTCACATATTATTTATGTTACATGTTCTTGAGCTTTGAAAGTATGCATGTTGAGGTTTATGTTAATGTATTGTATTTATATTTAAATGCATTTGCACATGGTAATCATGAAAGAGGTTTTTTATTCATGATTTTGATGAAAGGAAAAGGAAAAGGAAAGGTTTTCAAAAAGGAATGGCTAGGTATCTTCTTGAAGTTATGGGAGAGGAATGATCACCCTTTCTTAAGAAAAAAAGGTCATGCTAAGGGAATGATCTAGTTTATACTCTTACCATGCAAAGGAAAAATAGGACATGCCAAAGGAATGGTTTAGTGTATACTCTTGACATGAAAAGAAAAATGATGACACACTAAGAAAATGATCCGGTGTATACTTTTAACGTGTAAAGAAAAATATTATGGGAAGGTATCTAGTGCTTTTGTGAAGTTTTCATAATTGCATGTTTTAAAAGAGGGTGATCGATTATGTACATAATCGGCAGAATGTGCTCGAAGAGAAAAATGAATTTCAAAATACATAAAAATAATTTTTAAATGCATCACGTGCATTACATACATATAAGGCTCTTCATGCATTGCATGGATTACACTTACTCGGGCATCACTTACCTTTGTTTCTTATGATATATGAGAAAAGAAAGATGATTAAGGACTATCACCAAGAAACTTAAAGAGTTGCCTTTATGTGTGTAGGTTAAAGTATGAAAACTTAACCTTCATTTAACTTAATTTTTGGTTTTGTATACTTGGTACAAAGTTAAGCAAATTTTGGTATATATTAATGGATGATATGGTTAAATGTCAAAGTTTAATATTGTGGTATGGATTGGTTAGTTATATAACTTGTTAAATTAAATGGTCACTTGGATAAATGGGCATGATTCTAATGTATTAATTGATTATGGGGAAAGGAGTTAGTTAAGGTAAGAATGGTTAATAAGGTTAAGGTATAAAATCCAATTAATGGTTGAAGAATAAATGAATTTAATGGGTTAGTTTTAGATAAATTAAGAACCAAAGTTCTTTCGGTCCAAAAAAATGTTTCAAATGGCCAAAATATTAGTTAAAGGTCTAAATGAATTTATTAAATACTTTATTGAATTTTTGAAATAAATTCCTAGCCTATGGAATTTTTCATAAAAACAATGGTATTAAATCTTTATTTAATGGGTTACTATTCATTGATTATTCTCTTATTAAATGTGATACATGCTAAATAAAATATTTTTGAAATAAAATCATCATCAAATAATCCTACCTTTTTGCATAGAATATTTGAAAATGAAATAATTCTAAAATAAATTTTATATGAGTTTCCAAAAGGAATTTAAGAAAAATAAGAGACATAGTTCAACTTAGTTTAATATAACGTATTTTATTTAAATGATTAATTTGGATTTTAAGGATATGGATTTTTGACCAAAATATGACTTTTAATATTTTTATACGGAATGTAGGAATATTAATTGATGTTAGCTGATTTTTTTAAAAAAATTTATATTTAAGTTTTATTTATTGTGGATCTATTATTTGTTATTTATTAGGGACCATATATGAGAATCGCCCACTTAACTTATAAACTAACAATGTTAAGAGAGAAGGCTTGTTGACTTGCATTCATTACACTTTGAATGTAAGAGTGCAATGAATGCAAGTCAATGCCGGTAATATCATCGACTTATCTAAGTCCTAGGTTGAGGGTGTTACATATTCGGAAGAAAAATAAAAGATCCGATCGTATATGGATGAACTTTAAGTTATTAACCAATGAGACTTTAAATGAGAGTTTTGTAAATGTTAAAAGGAAGTTGCTACATTTAATGCTAGTCATTTTCAATGTATGAATGATAAAAAAAAAAAGAAAAAAGAAGAAGATAAGTTGTCCATGTAATCACCATAAGCGTCGGAACCATATATTTGACGTAATATATTAAATAGCAAACCCATCTCTCCTATACACATGATAATCATGAAAGTAATAATGTTTCTATTCTTTTGCCTACTTTTTTGGTTAGGGTTTTGTTTGTTTTCCTTTTCAAAATCTTGAAAGGCTTGAAATTATGATCAAACAAAAGGTCAACGTGTTCTTGTCATTTAATTGGGTATATTCGAAGACTAGACGGAAGAAGAGACTTTATGGAACATTTTTGATCTACAAATAATGTTTGGGACCTATAAAGGTATAAGTAAATTATAACTTAGTCCCTCTAATTTTAAGAAATGAATTAACTAGTCCTTTTTGTTTGAAAAATGAATTAATTTATTTGTTTTAGAAAAAAGATGTTATTGGAAAGATTGATGAGAAAAAAATATTTTTAAAAATAAAATAGTATTAAATTAAGCATTTTTAATTAGTTTTAAAATGAAAAAAACCAAATCAATTCATTTCATGAAACTATAGGGATTAATTTATAATTTACTCATAAAAATACACATTACTATTGTTAATTATTATGATGGCTAATGAGCCTTGCCTTGATTTTTCAGTCCATGCCATGTTATTAGTGGTGGCCATATTTAGTAGGGCAATGAAAAAGTTTTGTGGTATGAAACTCGTCAACTTAGTGGTTAAGATAGGATGGGAGCACCGAGCACAAAACCGTTTACTAACCAACTCGTTAAAAAAAAAATCTCGGTATTTCATTGCATCGGTGTGGGATGCATGATGGCGAGATTGAAACACATCAAAGTTTCAAGCCCATTTTGAGCGGACAGACACGAAACCATAAGAGCGAGATGGGTGGTGCTAGTGCTAGGCCATCTAGACATACGAGGGCTCCATCTCATAGATTAAGCATGCTCGAGGGATGATAAATTTTTATTATCCATTATGTTATAAATTAATATTTGATAATTTATTGCATCTTATATTGTTTATTTCTATTGTTTCGAGGCTAAAGAGTTAAGTCATTACCCAAATCCTTACAAGTTGTTTGTGAGGACTCACAAATGCTAGGTGGGTCATTCGTGGATCCGTGATCCTAGGCGATTAGGGTAAGTTTAATTATACATATGTAAATTTAATCAAAAAATTATATATATGATTAATATTATAATTTTTTTCATTGAGTAGGAGCGCAAGAATCAATTGTATGTGTTAGTTGCTAGCCAACGGTCGGAGGGTGCTTCATCGTCAACGAGCATTGACATGTCATGAATATATCTCGAGGTCTGTATGAGGGGAGAGGAGCATAAAGAATACGATCTTGGAACACAGGCATCCTTGTTTTACTCCTATTCTACCACCGAACTCGACCTCTACCACACCATGATTCAGCAGGATAATGACTAGGTCAAACAAAAGCTCGGAGGATATAGAGCATAACTAACTATGTTCAACGGGTGAAGAGGTGAAGAACAAATAATAGGAGGATAATTAGCTTATGGAGTAGTAGATGGAGATGATGGAGTAGATTTTAGAGGAAACACTCAAGCGTTGCGTCTCTCCTTCTAATCCTCTCCCTCCCCTACCTAGGAGTTCGATTTTCCTTTCGATACCCAACATCCGAAAGATGAAGCGACGAAATAATCTTGATGAGAACTAGTTTTCTTTTAAATTCTTTTTTTAATGTGTTCATACTAGATTGTATTGTTATATATATAACATTTGATTTTATATTCATTTAATATTATTTAATAATATTTCATGCTACAATCTTAATTTTAGTTGTTAGCTAATATGACAAAATATTTAAAAGCCTATTAATAATTTTTTTAAAATACCTTAATTTAGCAACGGATTAACGACACCCTAATAACAATAATAATAATAATTATTAAATTTAACTATTAGCGATAGAAATTTACTTTTAGTGATAGATATTAGTGATAGAAATTAACTATTAGTGATAGATAGCGATCGAAATTAGCAATGGATATTAGTGACGAGATAGTGATTGAAATTAGCAAAAGAAAATTAGCGACGAAATTTCATCTCTATATAGCGATGAAATTCAAACCATTCGTATGAATATTTATAGTGAAATAGCAATAAAAATACAATGAAATAGTGACAAAATTTTCATTACTAGTTAGTGATGGACTAGTTAATTCATCACTAACAAACATAACAACAAGCATTTTATCGAAAGTTTATTTCCGTCATTGTACCTAAATGGTGAAAAAAGTGTTAGTTTTAGGGACGTATATGTTTTTCGCTATTTACCCATTTTTTATAGTGACTCTTCGGGATGTTAGTGGTTAAAGACCCTTTTCTTTCACTATAAATACTAACCTCATGTCATTAGGAGAAAAAAAAAAGGAACTTTTACAAAAAAAAATTTTGCATCAAAGAACTTTTGACTTTAGAATTTTTGATATCTAGCAAAAAAAACCTTGAATTCTTTCTCTTAAAGCTCTTCCACTCACATATAAGATAACATTTAAAGTTTCATCTGTTTGAATTTTGATTACCCACTTGTCATCTAACTAACTCATGTTTTGGTAGCACTACCTACTTCTCCTTCCATGCCTCTCACTATTTGCATCCTTTCCGGTTGATTGATTGGTAATTGCTTCTATAAATCATAATACTAGCTCTCCGTATCTTGATTGGCTTGTCAATTAGTTCTCTAATTAGTTCTTAAAAACCCCTATCTATAACTTTCTTCCCGAAGAGCTAAACAGAAGGAGAGTACACTATAATTGTAAGAACTCTATCATTCTTACCTTTAAGATGAGGAACAAAATCAAAGGTGGTTACCACCTCTTCTAATGCCCTTTACGACCTAAAAAAATCCTCATGCTTCAAGATCACCACATAAGGGATGACCACCTTAAAGGTAGAAGGATCGAATTTTTCTAGTAGACATACAAAAGAACTCCTTACTTTTTCAATACCGGATACTACTTTATACCTCTTGGTCAGCCATTTATTTACATTCTCAACGAGCAACCTCTCCGTAGGAGGAGGCTTTTTCCTAGAAAAAGGATTGGTGGTAAAGATAGAGCCCTATCTTTAGTAATATTCTCTTAATACAATGTAGAAAGGTTTCATAACGAACCAATCGAGATTCTTCTCTCTCTCGAGCGAGTAGACCCATTACAAGTACAAAAAATATCAAATAACCAAAAATGGAGGCATAAAAAAAATCAAGTTAAAAACTAATTTTCCGCCTAGCAAATTACAAATCAAGGAGTGCCTCTTTGTCAACATATTAACTCTACACCATTTCCTTGTTCTTCACCGGATCTCAAAGGCCAACTTAGTACTTGATCGAAGAAGAAAAGTATCAAGGTTAACTCGGAGAGACCTCCATAAAGGAAGGCACCCTTAAATGCTCTAATTACTACCTTAGAGAGTTACCCCACAATAATAAGCGATGAGCTACTTGTCCCTCCAATCTCCTATTAAGTCGGGAGTTCCCACAAACACACTCGTCAATAAAATTATAGCATATGCTACAAAAATATACACTCAAGCCCTCTTTCCAATTGTACTATATCTATAAGTCTAATGATGAGAAAATCAAAAAGCCTAAGAGTTGGAGTCACCCTAAAATATCAGTAGAAGTGATAAAAAACATGCAAAAAAATAAAAAAAAATCCACTCATTTAGGTGAATCTAGCTAATACTTAGGTGAAAATAGTCAAACACCTCTCTTACAAAGCTAATCAAAAGAAATGTGAAGCCACACTTCAACATTCACGTAGGGATAACAATATCTAGGTTTTCCTCAACCATACCTAAAGGAGGTTTGTTCCTCCTATCACTAGGGTTGGCCAAACTAGAAGAAAATTCTCTTCTAGCAATCACACATAAGCAACTAGTCTCTTACTAGACACACAATGAAGCCCTTCTATAATGAAATGAGACTCATCTCAAAAAGGAAAGAACCACCAAAACTAGAATTGGTGTCCTTTCTCATAAGTCCACTTGATACATACCTAGATGTACCTTTAACTTTCTTTAAGTCACTTATCTCTTTGTCTAATAAGAAAAAAAAAGAAAAGAAAAAAGAAAAGATTACCGCATAAATGTAGATCCGAGAAGAAAGAGTATTTACGAAAAAAATCCTCTCAAAAGAAAGCACACAAAGGTGAAGAGAGAAAAAAAATTTTTTTTTAGAAAACTCAAATGGCATATCGAACTCTTCCAAAGTGATGTTTGAAGCATACAATAGCAAAGAAAAGAATACAATAATAAGACCAACATGCAAGCAAAGAAGGGCCTCCTTTCTCTAATTAGGACATACTAAATCCAAAAGATAGCCTCACACTAACATCTCAACACCATATAAGGTGAAAAATTTAAAGCATAGACTCTTAACAAAGGCATTCATTTCTTTTATTGGAAACATAAAAAAAGCTATACATGACAATGGAGGCACTAAACATGTAAAATTTTACCCTTCTCTCACTCAAAGACACCAAATTTAAGGCATCAAGATGCAAAAAAAAAAAGAAAAGGATTGTTGAGCAACCGGCGTCATGCGAAGTCAATAAAGAGAACACAATCAATCACCCTCAACCGAGAGAACACGCCCTTAAAATTTTTTCCAGCCAATGATTTTTAAGTTTATAATAAACAAGTTAGCTAAGACTTAGGATGGAGGGGTTGGCTAATGATATGAAACCCTCTCACAAGACAACCCAATAAGAAAGGCCCCATGATGGAAAGTTTTTTTTTTTTTCCTATCACGGCCTAACAAGAAGAGCCCATGAACTCTTAACTTTAAAAATCACTAGGTCCGATCAAGGCATACAGCCCACCAAGAGGGACTAGTTCATTAAACATGCATAAAGTTCTCAAAAACATCAACTCTCCCCGTATGAGACTTTAGAATCCTCTTACTTTAGAGCATTTTGACCTAGGTGAGGAAGACGTTACACTCTTTCATTACTACATATGTAACGCCACTCGCCCTAGTCATATTTTCACTACCCAAGTAGAGTACTAGACGAAGCGCGTTACGCCGACATACCCTAAACTCTAAGTAGTTCTTTTATGATATTCTTAAAACTTTGACAAGCACATTACATATATAACTCCTTAAGATAAAATTTACATAACATAATTAAATACATTAATATTACGAGTAATATTCAATTTCTCACGAACTCCATATCCCAAATTTATAGACAAAATAAAAACTAATATATGGTGCCTCAATGAGCCGATTAGGAGGAGCCGACCGCATCCGTACCAACTTGTCCTTTTCCTATCACGACATAAAAATAACAACGGGGTGAGCCGAAGCTCGGTAAGTAGGGTGATGCACGTGATATGCAATGTTATTTTGACTTCCCACTATACTCATAAATTTTAATCTCGGGTACCACGGGTATTAGCTAGTCTACTCTATTTATCATTCGGGTGGTCCGCAAATCACCTTCTCGCTACAACGGAATTATCCCTTGTTGTAACTAATATTAGCGGGAATCCATCGTCTAACAATGCAAGCACACAACTTGATTTCATCCGGATAATCCTCGGATCATCTTCTCGCTACAATGGAATTATCCCTCGTTGTAACTACTATTAGTGAGAATCCATCGTCCAATAGTGTAGGCACACGACCTCGAGTACCGAACTACTAATACCCATTTATTTTAGTTAGGTTATCAAACCTAGAAGCATAAACCATTTCTAAATCAATTGACTTTTCTTAAACCACCCACTATGCACATGATGCAAGTGATGATATGTTTAATCACATTCAACCAAACTTGGGTACCAACCCTTCTTTCTCCAGCCATACTCATGGTTTAACCCACACTCGGAATTTATCCATTGCTCACATACCAATCATGATACCCATAGCGGGAACACAACCTCCGCTCATTAATATTGTTCATTAGTTTCATTAATATTTAAAAGAAGGTCCAAGTCCATTTACTTTAATCCAAGCCCATTAACTTTATCCTAGGTCCATTGACTTTATTTAATTCCATTTTATTTAGTCCAAGCTCATTTAGTTTATTCCAAACCTATTAATTTTATCCAAGTCTAATTCTTTGGTTTTAGGGTTTATTACCGGGCAACTCCTAATCGAGTAAATAATTTTCTAATTTCAGAACATAATTAAATCTTACCCATTTTATTTTAAATACTAGACATATTTATTTATAACATCTAAAAATTAGGTCTAAATACCAAGTACACAATTAATTATAAATTTTTGAAACTTAGAGAGCAATCCGCCTAGTAGTAGTTTATCTAGAGCTATCCATACTAATTGGGTATAACTCTTCGTACACAAATCCAATGACCAAGAAATTTTAAAAGGAGTTATTTGAAACATAGATGAACAAATTTTATTCTTTAAGTTTCACCCAAAAATTGACCTAAAATCCTTGAACATACACCCCAAAATTCGGACAGAATTTACTCCTTATCAACACTAATTTATTAGTTCATTCCAAGCCAACTTTAAACATGTTTTAGTTCACTTAAATTTAGTCCAAGTCCAATCCAACCCATCAACACATACTTGGACATTTTTCAAAACATCATAACATCATAAATCATCACAATAAGGCATCCATTCATAGATTTATCCCAAGCATCAAGCATATAACCATTGAAAATTATTACAACCCATGAAATAAACACTAACAAAATAACTTTAAAAAAATAATTTAAGACATTAATCAGCTAAAAAAAATGGAACCTACTTACCTCTTTTAGGTTTGATTAGAATTTCCTTAGCTCTTTTTCTTTCCTTTTTCCCTTTCTCTTTCTCTTTTCTTTCTTTCTCTCTTCAATTTGGCTTCTCTTTTAATTCTGGATGGGCTATGGTTTTTGGCCTAAAAATGGCAGCCATTTAACCCTCTCTTTCCCTTATATACCCACCTTTTATCCTCTCATTTATTTATATTACAAGTGTTAAAATTTAACTAGGCCAAATGTAAAGTGGAGGAAACTTGGAAGGCAAAGCTGGCATGTTTTGAAAGTCAAAGGTGATGATTTGGCTTCAAGCATTTAATTCAAGTGCTTAGGTGGCTAAAGAAAAATTAGGCTAAATAAACACATTAATAATCTGGGTTCATGTAATTAGACATAATTTCTTTCATAAAAAATTTAAAATTTTCCATTTTTAAAATTCAAAATTTCTTTTTTCTCAAAATTTCAGCGAGTGTTACCTCCTAACTCATCTATACTAAAATGTGCATAACTCTTTCTATATGTATCCAAAACTTATGAAATTTTATAGAGAGCTAGAAAACACATATAAAAACAACTTTTATTCTTTAAGTTTTTCTCAAAAATCAATCTAACAGCATCAAATAAATCTCACAAGATTTGGGCAGATTCTTCTCCTAAAATTCCAGCAGAATGCATTTCGAAACAATCCTCACCATAATGGATATAACTCTTAATTTATAGGTTCAACAATTATACAATTTTATATAGATATATACAACACATAGATAAACAACTTTCATTCTTTAAGGGTTACCCAAACATCACCCTAAAGTCCTCAAATAATTCACACAAAACTCGGACAGAATATAGTCCTTAAAACTCGATTTTGCATATTTGATTTCTTTAATAATTAAACCATTAATCTTAAGCACAATAAATTTAATTTAACATAAATCACATATTTCAAATATTAATTTCTCATGATGAAATGAGAATTATACTTACTCTTAATATACGTATATATAGAATGATTCTAATACACGTTGCGTTACGGATAAGGATTTTTTTACTGGGGTTACAACATAGAGACAAAACATTTAATAAATAATCTCTAATGATGATTTCAATCAGATCACCATTCATCATGATCACATTAGTGTTGTTGTAGAATCAAATACAATGATGATAAAGCAATAACTCTTCTCAGCTCTTCTGCTAGCTTAAAGGAAAAAAAAACACTCATTTCTATCATGTAAGAGGCTCTCACTATTGCTTCGTATGTTAGTGAGCACTATTGATGATATTTGTTTTCTTATACTTAGTTTTTTGGATGTTATTTTAGATTATATATGCTGAATTAAGTTTATTTTATGATTTAAAGATGATTCAAGTCAAAGGACCAAAAGTTTGTTAATTTGGGCAAAATTCCTATTCTAGTAGATTGACCTTTAAAAGATTAAATAAGAATTTCACATCCTTAAAGCTCTAGAACATAAAAAAAAAAACCTTTTTGAGAATCAAAGAAGAAATCTTAAGCTTTTTAAATTGGGTTTAAATGTACAAATATATTATGTTTTAGACTATCAAAGTCGGTTACAAAGTTAGGAAAGAATCTAAAAGAAATTCGGATTCCTTTATAGTCTAAAACACCACTCGACATTTAAACCATATCTAGAGTTATACAAATTTGATTAAGATGATTCAAAATCCTAAAGAAAGATGACATACAAGCCTACAATCTTCATGAATAGATCGAGTCAAAATTTTATCTTCTTCGACCCTAAATCAATTCGAAAGATTCAAAACATAACCTTAAGTCTTATTTAGCAACAAGTCCAAGTCAATTTCGAAAACCAACTAAAATAGGACTTTCTAGGAATGAACATTAGAGACACACTTTACATATGCTTTCCTTTTACATAATTTAGGTTTTATTGCTTCAAATAATGTCTAGCTAATTTCATCAATTCAGCTTCAAGGAATTTCAACTTCAATTTACTAAAAATTATGAAATATGGGTCGGATCTTTGAACTATTCTTAATGATTTAAGTATCGTTTGTTTCTCTAAACTTAATTAATTGATTTTTGAATTTAATTAATCATGATTGCATTGATAATTGTCTAAGAGCCATTTTAGTTGATTATCTATTGTGATTGATTGCTAGCTAACTCTATTAATTCGTAATTATTAAGAAAAGGTAATACAAGTAGCAAAGTAGGTTTGATTATCTAAGAAAAATAAAAAGATGAATTAAATGATTTAAGCATCCTAAAATTGTTGTTCGATCTTGGCTATCTTTCTAATTCTTAATGTTATTGTTGATTAGATTAGGATTGCATCAATACCAAAATCAATCAATAACAAGAATTAAATTCGGACATTAAGTTTTGAGTTAATGAATTTAGAGAAGATTCTGGTTTATTCTCGTGACTAGGTAAATGTAGGCTAAGTATTCAATGAAAAAATAGTAATTTGTGTCAATAATCAATCCGCAAATTGAATATTTGAATTTCCTCTTAAACCGAAGTTTTTCCTCCATTGAAATCTTTTTTATTTTATTTTTTCTTTCTTTATAATTCGACATTGCAAACAACAAAACTCCTCGGCTTTTAGACATAATAGAATTGATTAACTAGTCTCTAAGATTCAACTTAGACTTATCTTCACTTCAAATTTCGATAAGAACAACCAATTAAATTTGGTACATTCGACATGAATCAAAATAAAAGCACTTCTCACAAAGACAAAGAGGAAGAGGAAAAAAAAGGCAACACAATCACAAAGAACTAAAAAACAATTTCTTTAATATTTTATGTATAGGCTCATCATGCATGACTATCTCTTCTCAATTTCATACAAGCTAGTACATACTAGTGTTACAAGCCTTCAAAAGCCAATTTGCCACTCTATTAAGTCGAGCATCAAAGGGTCTACCACCCAACCAACTAGAACAACTTTTTTTGTAAGTGAGCACCACAAAAGAATACTCACATCATGCTTTATAGTCAATTGACAAGCTTCACCGTAATCTTGATCCACATATCTATGGTTTGTTGGTAGTTGAATGACTCATGTAAGATGTTACTCAGCTTTATTTGATCTAAAATTAATTTAAAAGTTGAAGTCCACACACCTGCACCTTGCTCTATGTATTCACCTACCGAATCTTAATTTATCTTATCCTAGTTTACTTACCTTCCCAAGAAACAAATGCACGATGACAGAAATCTTTTGAAAAAGAGTGGTCACTAGGATTTTACTATGAGCCTTTGTACATTACCATTTATTAAAAAATATCACCAAAATTCACCTTTGTGATTCCATCAACCCTTCCTTCCGTGCTTTTGCCACTAACGCATGAGGGTTTAGGTGGTTGTATATCGCCTTCAACAACAACGGTATTAATATCATGTAATCATGTCGAGACCACCAAATTCATAAGGTTATGTGGCATTAAAACTCCGACAATTTGAGAGACGAGTTCTTATCAAGCATCCAAATTCATGAGGTTATGTGCATAAAAACTCCAACGATTTGAGTGACGAGTTCTTATCAAGCATGTACGGATCAAAAAATGACAAGGAAAAAGAAAGGAAACCTCGTGTGGTCATAACAACTTTATTTCCATCATTCTCTTTCTAGGCGTTACGCCAAGAAAACCACGCCGTTTCCTAGCTACCCACCTACCCCGTTCGAAGAGGAGTAATGAGGCGCGTATATATATATATATGACCTTGACGTGTTTATAGACGGTTCTCTTATAATCAATTTTTACACTCTTTTGAGATAATATGCTTCTTTTTTTAAAAACGAACTCTTTACCATACATTTATATTTTCACAAATTAGACTGTTTTAACTTATAAACATAACAGATGAAATATTAATCTCGTTTGACATGGTCGGTAAAAAAAAAAAACAGATAGGACGAAAGACTAGCTATATCAAGTCTACCAGTAAATAATTGTTTATACTTCCATGCGCACATATTTTATGATGTAAATGACTGAAGAAAATGCGACATCAATGACGCAACAAAATGAGCAGCCAGAGAAATTGACCACGTCACCATTAATAATGGGTCAAATGGAAAAGTAAATTTTGAATAATTATTCTTATCTCAATTATATATATATAGTCTTATTCCATTGGCTTAGCTAGCCTTGACATTCGTTCCACAATAAAATACGTTTCATCAAACTGAAAGAAACACCTTCGACTATTCCAATTTGAAGCCTGAATTATTATTATTATTTTTTTTAACGTTTCGAAAAACGATTGAAGTTTTTTTTCCAAATTCAAGTACATTATCATCTTCAAAGCCCGCCGTAATCCATCACAATTGGTCTCTTCATTCAGGTCAAGGCACATGCCAAGATCAAAATTTAAAATGAAAAGCTCCCAATAGTTTCGAAACATTTATCCAGAAGTGGAGGTCAAAATACCGCAATTAAGTATTTAAGAGTTGAGACTCTGCATGTGGCAGCAATAGCTAACTTACCATTCAAAACAGAGTCAACCGAATAGCCAACCAACGACTGGTCCTTTCCATTCCATCAACGAAACAACTAGTCATCATCTCGGTCTACCATTATATGAATGCTTCTAATCCTCTATAAATATACACAGGTGCATAATTATATAGAAAGAAAATTCTAAGACACAAAACTTTCCTTTGAAAACAGACTATGACAATTAAAAGCCATGTAAATGGTAGCTGCTAGGAAAAAGCAGGCACGAGCTATCCTTCAATCTCAAACAAATCGATCACTTCAATTTTAGACACCAATTTGAAGCAGAAGGATATAAATAACATAGGTAAGAAGAAGAAGAAGAAGAAGAAGAAAGAAGTGGATATTTTGTCTTAAAATATGGGATATGGAAATAGCGTAGGTACGTACCAGTTAGGTCGAACAATCGGAGAGGGAACATTTGCCAAGGTTAAGCTGGGTGTAAACTCCACCAATGGCCATCATGTTGCAATCAAGATCGTGGATAAGGACAGGGTCATGCAAAGCGATCTCAAGAATCAGGTGAATTTCCATGTTCCAGTTCTCCACTTTCTTTGAGTAAAGTTTTGATGACTCCAAAGCCAAACGTGCTTCTTCTTTCTGATATATCGAAATGCTAATTCCAGGTACAAAGGGAGATAAGAACCATGAAACTCCTGCATCACCCCAATATCGTGCAGATACATGAGGTATGTTAGCTAGACTAGTTTCATGTGTTATCAGGTGGCCTCAACTAAAGTTCTAGATCGGTAAGTTGGAGAACTCTTTCTTATTACTATACACTTCTTAACGTTGAATTACAATTACAGGTTATTGGTACAAAGACGAAGATTTATATGGTAATGGAATATATATCAGGAGGACAACTTGCAGACAAGTTGGTAAGGATAATCTAAGTAGCTGCATCTGCAATTGCTAGAGAAAGTGTTTCCATTGACATTTCTAATCCTGTTCAAACCATGTTTACTCAGTCCTATGCCAAGAAACTTAGTGAATCAGAGGCAAGAAAAATCTTTCACCAGTTGATAGATACCGTAGACTATTGCCATAACAGAGGAGTTTATCACAGAGACCTAAAGGTATCATGATGTTCTTTGCATTACTTGCCAATTCCATATAAAGTATTTTACACAAACTCATGAACATCTTGCGTACAGCCAGAAAACTTACTTCTGGACGCTAAAGGAAATCTGAAAGTCTCCGACTTTGGACTAAGCGCGTTGCACAAGGTACGGAAAGCCTGGTAATTTTTCTTCTATTCTTATTCGCCTATTTGCATGATGCTTTGTACAATTCCCACTAACTTTGGTTGAATATCTGCTTGACAGCCTGCTAGCATGCTAACTACAGCCTGTGGGTCTCCATGCTATGTAGCACCTGAGGTAAGAAGCAAGTTTCCTGCTTTACCAAATTCACAAAAATCAATCCCAGCTTGCAACGTCAGGGAATGAGGGAGGCGGTGGGATGGGTGAAAGTTTAGCTCAATTCTGTTCACCACTATAGCTAATGGATGATCTTCTGCTAAACAGCTTATTGCAAATAAGGGTTATGAAGGAGCGGCTGCGGATGTTTGGTCCTGTGGGGTAATCCTTTTCGAACTACTGTCGGGATATCTACCATTTGACGAACGGAACCTCATAATGTTATATAAGAAGGTACTATTCTATCTGTGCAGTGCTAATTATCTCTCCCAAGTGAAAGAAATCACTCCATTGATAATGTGTGTCTGTGCAAAGATATCTACAGCTGAATATGCATGTCCACAGTGGTTTACAAAAAGTCAAAAGAAACTAATATCAAGAATATTAGAACCAAATCCCAGAAAGGTATGGCCAAAGAAAGATTTTATGCTTTAACAAATTCTAAGATCATAACAAGCAAGAAAATAATGTCATCATCCATCGTTGCAGAGAATAACAATACCAGAGATCATTGAAGATGAATGGTTTCAGATAGATTACATGCCTTCTTGTGGATATGAATGCGATGAGAAAATCTTCTTGGATGATGTTAATGCTGCTTTCGATGCAGATGAGGTAAATGTTCTTAAACAGTAAAAAGACGGCAAGTTTTGTGATTTCACCTAAATACCTGAAATTCTAAGCAGGACGATGGCTCAGAAACAGAGACCCCTAAATCCTCAAGTTTCATAAACGCCTTCCAATTGATAGCAATGTCCCATGATCTTGATTTATCAGGTCTCTTTGAAGAACAGGCAAGTCTATAAATCAGACCTTGACTTTACTTTCTGCAGACTTCCTTGGTTTATTTGTGAATTTCAATCAATCTCTTCTCTTGCCTAGGAAGACAAGAAGCAGAAAACCAGGCTAGGATCCGAACATACAGTTAATGAAACCATAAGGAAAATAAAAGCTGCTGCAATGGATGTGAGTCTGTCAGTCGAAAGGATGACCAATTCCAAGGTAAAAACTCATTAGATTCCTGTCTTCATCAAGGGAGATCTTCTCCATTTGAGAGTAACTAATGACCATACTACACCATATCAGATGAAAATGCACCCAAAACTAATGATGAAAAGACGTACCAGATCATATTATGACCTATCTGCAGAGGTAAAATATTCTACACATACCTTCAGTATATCAGAATTTTGTAGTCTAACATCAATAACAGTCTAATGATTCTGTGTCAAATGTCAGGTAATTGAGGTTGCTCCCATGAATTGCGTTGTAGAAATATCAAAATCAGTAGGGGAGCTAAGATTGTACAAAGAGGTACAAAAACCTTCTGTTAAGTTGCATTATGTCACTTTCATGCCAAAACAATTAGTGTTGATTATAAATGCAGCATAATGACTATTACTGAGCTCATATCATCATTGTCCATGAACAGTTCTGCAAAAGTTTATCGAGTTTGCTGACAAAGAAATCAGAATTATCATTGACAAAGAAATCAGAAGTATCATTGCCAACACAAGGATCAGAAAATGAAAAAAAGCAACAATTAGAAGTACTCGAGATATAAGAAGGTAATGTAAAACTCTGGAATACAATTTGACTGTAATAGACTTAGTATAGATTGCCTATCCAACTCACTCAAAAATTTTCAAAACTATGCAGCTGTGACGAGCAAATTGGAAAAGAGACTCATGGCCTTCAAGGCTATTCATCTTCTTGATGATACCTTAACCTGCACTTGACCTGGCATTTCACACAGGTTCATAAACGACCATCATAAAAATTAGCTTCCAAGTGCAGAACCTAAGCACCAACAACAAGTACCACACAATAGCAAGGCACAATTCCTCCACAGAATAAAGTCAGCTTTGTTTTGTAGAAGGCTGTTTGCATGCCTTGAATTCTTGGTCGTTCTTTCTTTCTTTTTCTTTTTCTTAATTTTTTTTTATTCAACTTTTCTTCTTCCTTTCTTATTGACACAATACCTCACTCGAAAATGTATATTAGTGGCCAGAATTTTTTTCTTCAACATTTCCAATGACAGATGAATGACAAAGAGAAATGATTCCTCAGGTACATTTATTAGACCAATTTAAGCCTGGTTTTCATTCGTTGACAGCATAAGAATAATGTTGAAGCAAGATAGTAAAGCAAATATTCAAGGAAACCTAATCAGTTACTTCAGTACTGATTCCAAGAGGATTTTGCTGAAACATCTCGATGTAAAAAAAATTATATTTCTTAAACATTTCTAGAACACATCAAGATTCAAACAGATTCTAAAATTTGACATTCTTCCCTTAGCTGGTCATATGCTGCCAATGAGGACCCATTCAACCTAATTATATGAAAATGACATGCCGACCCCTTTGATCTACAAAATTCTCAACATATGCCTCGTTGAGAGTAAACAGGCAACAAAATCTACAAGATGTGAGGCTCACTCAACAATGATCACGCAATTTGTCAATTCAGAGGAATGCAACAAGAAGCCCAGTAACTCATCCAAGTGGAAATTTAGCATCAAATGCACATGATAGTTCTATTCTGATACCTAAGATAATTCATTTGCCAACTTCATATTTTCAAAGTTGGATACAATATTTACATATCTAAAACACTGATCACACTTGTATGAGACAACCAGGGAAAAATAAGTGGTCAATTTCTTGCTAATGTTTATGAAAAGATAACAAAACATGTCAGTCAATCCATGCACCTACAAGCATATTGAAACTATAGTAATCATGCACGTTCATTAAAAAAATTCAACCTTCCCAAGTTAATATTCTAACAATTTGACCACTTATGGTTAATTGGGCACAGTGATTTCATGAGATCATGGAGTTTCTAACCTTTAGCAATGGCATGTCAAGAAAAATCTAGGTATGGCTGTCTTACATACTTAAAGAGTTTTCAGTTGTTCCTTGGTCTTAAAATTCTTCTTAGTTTCATGTATATTTGCACTATTTAATTAAGCCATAACACAAACATGGCCTACTGATTGCTGCATAAAATACACAAGGAATTTCACAATATGATTTTGAGAGGCATATTTAGTCAGTTAGATCTTGTAGTCATGCTAAGACATCAGTATTTTATCGATAGCCTTATGAAATATATAAATTAGCCTAAGTAGAGAAAAAACTATTCGTTTATACAACATATACAGTTAGTAGTAAGCTCGATAAATTTGAGGGTTCAGGGCCCATCTGCTTGAACCTTGAACTAATCATTTAACTATAATTGTGAAAAATTATTCGTGAAGCCACATCTTGGGTGCTCAACATGATGAACAAATAGATTAAAACTGCCTGATTTACATATTCTTTCAAGCATTACTTTTCCATCATTTATGGGGGTTCTAATGGTGAGTGACAGCATTATATACAATATAACTGGTCAAGTAACTGCTACATAAACATTACAGCAATGCAATTTGGATTGCTGAATTCAGATGAACACACTATATCAACCAAAAAGAGAATATTCATTATACACTTTCCATTTCATAAAATGGAAAGGAATTATAACCTTTAGAAGAAACATGAATTTACATGAAGCAAACAACCAGACAAACCTATTGGGATTTAGATAGCAACAACTCTGCGGTACACTGGTATCTCCTCCTTGACATGAAAATATATGCTGCAACGTCTTCATATGTTACAATGTACACCAATACATCAAAACAGAAGCAATCCAATCCATCAATCAGATCACCAACTGTACGAGACCAACTAGTAGAGGGCTAGAGAAGGAAATTATCTATCATGTGGAAAACCACATCAGCACCATCAGAATTCAACCAATAGGTCTTCACCTGAGTACATAAGCAAGAAGATGACAAAAATGAGAACAGCACAAATTGTTTACTTTGAACAATTTTTTCTACCACACATTGATTTTTTTTTTTTTTTTGGCCAGATTAATGTATTTTACTACGTCCTATTATAATTTGAAAAGATTCTCAAATTGTATAGTGCATTGCCTTTATTTGTCAAGTTGCCTTGACAACCATCAAGCAAGTTCACGTGATAAAAGACAAGTCACGTTTATTTAGAAACCCACTTCCAGACAAGTTGCAAGCTCCATCTTAATTGTGCAATTATACCTTATTTTCCCCTTCTGAGCTAGAGATATATATATATTTTTTTAATCAATCACAAGTAATGTGAAAAGTCATAAAACAGTCAAAAAAAAAAAAAAATTGCAGAAGAAGAGAGGAACTGCAAAAGTTATGGAAAAGTTAATCAGCAGAACTTGCCTGAATGGTATTGTGAGCAACGTATCGTTGTTTGCTTTTGTGAAAGCTAACATCTACACGTTCCCACGGTACTTGAGTCAGACCCTTGATCATCTCTTCTACACATTGAAAGAGACGAAGCTCATAAACAAAGATGTGTGACAAAAACGAACAAACTAGAAAAATTAGGAAGGGTAACAAACAGAGAAGACTGATTTATGAAAATCAAACGCAATCATCAGAGAAATAATGATCAGGCACAAAGAAACCAACTTTAAGCATGCAACTTGAGCTGTATAATGAAGGTGATACCAAGGTCCAAGCCCAGAAAATAATATAATGTTCTTTCTTGCTCCAAGTAACATTTGAAAAATAGAGGGAAAAAAAAAGTTTTACCAACCTTCCAAATCAGTTGTTTGCTCTCCAACAAGAGTTGTTCTACCAGAATCATGGTCCATTCTTTCTTGCTCCACGTATACAATATGTGGATATTTATGATCTGTCACAAGAAGATTGGACTGGAGATGAAGATGGAAGAGAAAAACACTTGAATTAGTTTCTTAAATGAAAAGGAGAAATGTATCTCTAAGTAGAGACATGTGACGAGTAAAACTGGATTAAGAAAAAACCTTGGGAAGTTCATTTTGACGTCTGATCGATGATGTCCTCCATCCAACCATATCTTAATACAAGTTAAGGCAAATGCACTCTGGCATAAAGATAGAGATGAGACCTCAAGTACGGAAGATATCCATAATTCAAAAGCAAATTTAATCAAGAAAAAGGATACGATCATAATTTGCATTTGCATATACCACACGACGCTTGAATGCACCCAAAGCTGATCTACACGCCAAAAACATTGTTACCAAATATTTATTCATTAATAGACTGATGGGTAGCCTAACAAAGATAGCATTGTAGATATACTCACATGAATCTGAGGCCACCAGAATCATTAGTCATTTGAAGGAGAAGAGGTTTCCCATTACCATTGTCAGTGAGAAACAGATGCTTTCCTGTCCTTCCAGCTATTAAATGTGCAGTCTGAGACGCTCTTCTTTCAAGGAAAGGAAGACCACAGAGAAATGGGAGCTGTAGAATCAACACAAGAAATGCATTAAAAATACAAGAAATAGCATGGTGACAGAAGTGCATTATTCAGAAGGTTTCCTGAAACTAGAGTAGAAGTCATGAACGACTTAAGCTTCTCAAGGTGAATGCTATTTGTATTAAAAATCTATTTTTCTCATTATATATTAGTCATATCAAGAGTTCCAAGCTCTAATCACTTATTAATATTTCTAAAAGCGTCCTAACCATGCTAAAGTGTTTTGAACAATGATCATCTCATTCTAGCAAACCTTTCCCCATTCAAAGCACCACTTCTGGATAGGTATCCTACATCTGAAATGAATTCTTTCTAGTTAACGAATCTATTTCTAGTTGCACTGGAACAATTAGGAGATTTGATTAATCGATTTTCCTAAATATTCTAAACACTTAAGCAAGGAAAACAAAGAAAATAAAAACAATTAAAATTAAAGAAGTAAAACAATAGAAGAAGGCAACGTAGATATACAAGAGTCAAGAAGACAATTAATATAAGTAGAAAGAACATAGTGACCAAAGCATGCAGAAGCATTGCTCACTTAACCTGTTTATTTCCCCTTGAACCAAGATGAGGTGTTGCAAAGGTTATGAAGTTCACAGGTTCCAATCCAGCAATTCTAGATTCACAAGGTTGCTCAAGACAGTGCATTGAATTTGCATGCTCACTATTCAAGGAATTCGCAGAGAGACTTGAGAGATCCAATTTTGGTAAATTTTCATACAGCCTGGCAATAGCATATCTTGCAACAAGCCCACCTAGTGAGTGAGCCACAAAGGAAATCTTCCGCACCTCAGGCCTACGTCTAACAACTGCCAATACCTGCATTAGATATTAACCAAGAACTCAAGATTCATATGAAATGGCTCATCAAGATTTTCTGACATAGGAGATTATTTAAACAAAATTACCCTGAACTAACATGTGACTGCCAAACATACCTCTTCAGCTAGCCTGTCACCCATCAAATCAACACCATCAAAAGTCAATTTCGAATAGTTGCATTCACTGCCTGCTTGTACAAATATCAAGTCAAAAACCAAATATTCAACCATTGACAAGTAAATATCCACAGGTTACAAATCAGAATGGAAAACAAAAATCCACATGGAATCATTCCAAGCATCATAAGTTTATGTAAACATCGCAATTCAAAAAGCGATATAACAAACAATTCACAGTTTTGAGGGTAAAAAGCATTCAACAAATCAAAATTGGAATAGCTAACTTTTGCTTTCTCACACAAAAAAGCGTCTGAATTTAAATGTTGCAATTTTAATTCTCTTCAACCAGTTCTGCGAACTCAGAATTCTTTTCAACAGAGAATTCCCACCGCCCGTATGCAGATCAACATACCAAAATACCAAGTATCTTTTAAAGTACTAAAATTAAGAGATTTATGCCACTTCTATCCGAATATGAAGAACCCTCAACAGAAGGGATCATAAGAAAGCACTTACGATGCACTATTACTTTGTCAGGAAGTTTTTTCACAAACTGCTCGGCTGCATATCTCCAATCTGCAGAACTGTAACCACAAAAAGGGAAAAAGAAAATCCAACTTTAAAGGTTTTCCCCCACAGTTCATAACCGTTCTATGACAATATTAAACTAGAAACACTTCATGGAAAATGAATTTAAAGCTCATTACTTGTGACAGCCACAATGCAAGATAACTCGAATTCTAGTAAAAAAGCTTAAAAAAAATAAAAACATTAACCTCAAACATCAGTCTAGCAGTGCAATAACTTGATAACTGTTTATTTCAAGGAATTAAACATATTGTTGTTCTCTACTAATAGTAATATTGACTAAACTAATATATTTTTTTTATTAATTAGTGTAGTCACCTTAGTTTGTATAGTGTGGAAGAAAATCTAGTTTAGGGGTTGCTGATCTGCAATTTATGAAAGTTTGGAAATGAACGATAGCAAATCTTGCTTGAAATAGCCGAACCTAACAGTCTCTATATATATAAGCACTCCTTTCTGCAGTATAATCTCTATTATTATTCTCATTCTATTGTGAAGGGACCTCATGATTTCTTCCTCAAAATAGCAACCCGCTAGCTTTCTTCCTCAAAAAATCAATAGAAATCCATATCATTTGGATTTTGCATGGAATACGGATCTCTGGATGACCAATGCATCATCTGATGTAGATTTATTTTACGATGGAAAAAATACTCACAATTAATTATACTAATTCTGAGAAACTTGCAATGAAACATTTCATTACAAAAAAATTCCATAGTATGAAATAAATGGAGGGTTTCAAAAATGAAGTCATGCGCAACAACAAGATCACGACTGCAATAAAACTGTTCAAGGTATACAATGTGTGCATCATGCAACTTCAAGAGAGTTGAGGCTAAACTTTATGATACAATATTTGCTGAAATGCTAAATAAGGAGTACATCCTTTCATATTTGCTTTATACCACCAAGTAAATGCCTCTCTCTCACAGAAACCCATTGTTCTGGTGTCTCTGCTTTTAAGCTTTTACAGTTTTCAGGATGCAAGGCATAAAAAACATAACCAACTTTTTTAGAGCACGCATGGTTTAATCTTGAAGAATTTTACCAATTGCTACTCTAATTCACTCCAATTAAAAAATATATATATATTACCTCCCAATAATACCATTAACCATGATAACAAGATGCTGAGGCGAAACCCTAGCCTCTGCAACTGCTGTATCCATAAAAACCTCACCGCCACTATCAACCTCCACCTTGATTCCGTTTCTATCAGTTCTCTTTTGAAAACACGTGATACTCATCCTCCTCATCCAATCCATTTTGGCCCGATCCACCAGAACCAAACGATCCGCTCGTAAATGAAGGGAAATGGAGAAACAAGTGGTCCGAATGAAAACGGCGGCAGCGTGTTTAGGTGGAAAGAGTGGAGAGACGGCGGCGATCATGCGGGGCAAAGAATCATTGAAGAGAACAGAGAGACAAATGAGGAAGTGATGAAGCAAAAGGAAAGTAGTAGTGATTGTTTTCTGATATCTGAAGAAAGGAATGTGAAAAATGTGGGGAGAGTGAGAGAGAGAGAGAGAGAGAGAGGAATGCTTGTTTTGAAACGGTAAAAATGGAAGGATGAAAAAAGGAAAAAAAAAACAAAAACAAAAAGTACAGTAAAGGAGGCGCCAAAGGGGCAGTTACAGTGTGAAAGGAGGAAAGGAAGAAGACAAGGTAAACGAACCGGGCCAGTTGGGAGTACAAGACTAGATGTTAGCGGTTTTTTTTTTGGTCTGAAAAAATTTACTGGTTCTTTTATATATAATTTAAATTATTTACCAGTTCTTTTGAGATTACTATTTGTTTTTATTTTTGAAAATTGAATTCTTTACATTCAAATTAGAAAATCGGAGTTGGCATGTTTAGATTTTAAGAAAAATGGTTTACATTTTGTTTTTGTATTAACTAGCATGTATCCCGAGCGATGCTACGGGATGATTTTATATAATATTTTTATATATTCATTCATATAAAATAAAAAATTTAAAAATAATTATTTAAAAGGATCATGCGAAAAAAATTTAAAAAAAAAACATCAAAACATACGTATTATATTTTGCTACGAGGTTATATACGAAAAGTCCGCAAAGTTGGATAATATAAAATTACTAATCAAATATTGCTTCATATAAATATGTATTTTATTAGAAATATATATAATAACCGGTAACTAAAATAACGATGTGGTAGTTTTTTAAAATTTTAGATGATTAATTTTTACCATATATTCTTCATCTCGTGATTTGTAAATAAAATAGAAAGACCATCCAAAACAAAAGGAAAAAAAAAACTTATTCAAATCGAGAATTTGACAAAAAAAAATTAAAGATAAAATTACATAGGATAAAAATTAAATAATCAAAATAAAGTAAAGATCATAAAAGAATGATAAAAAAAAAAAAAACTTGAAAATAATAAGACTAAAAAAAATTTAGTATACATAAGATAGGAACAAAAGTAAAACATGATAGAATTTTTATGATCAAAATAAAAAAATTACAAAATAAGAACCAAAAACAAAAAATATTTTTTACTAAAAGTAAAAAAAAAAACTTAGAATTATGAAATTGTATTTAATTTTAGTGTAAAAAGAATAATAATCAAATATAATAAAACTTCAATGATCAAAATAAAAGAAAGATCACAAAATAAAAACCAAAACATAACAAAAAGTTTTACTAAAATTAAAAAGTAGTTCCTTGTAAGGGAAAAAAATCAAATATAATAAAAATTTAATGATTAAAATAAAAAAAATTATAAAATAGGGATTAAACCAAAAACAAATTCTACTAAATTTAATGACAAAAACAAAGAAAAAAATCATAAAACAGGAATTATAATAGAAAGAAAAGTTTAACTAAAATTTTTTTTTTAAAAAAAAAGAAGCTTAGAATAGTGAAACTTTATTTAGTTTTAGTATAGTAAGAATAAAAATTAAATATGATAAAATTTTAATAACCAAAATAAAAAAATATCATAAAATAATAAAAAAATATAAATTTTTACTAAAAGTTAAAAAAATATTTATTATAAGAAAAAAATCAAATATAATAAAATTTTAATATTTATTATAGGGACAAAAACCAAATATAATAAAATTTTAACTTTAATTTTAATATTGATTGTAGGGGGAAAAATTAAATATAATAAAAGTTTAATGACTAAAATAAAAAGAGATTACAAAACAGGGACTAAAATAAAAAAAAACAAATTAAAGCAAACCCCATTGCTTGGCTACAGCAAAGTAAACGGAAGGAAAAAAATTAAAAACAAAAGAGGGCATTAGCTAGTGGCTAAAGCAAGAGGGCAGGAGGGAAAAAAAAATAGCTGCTACAGTTAATTCACAGTAACTGCTATAGTAGTTTAGCGTTTTCTTTTAGTATTTGTTGTAATATTTTCCGGCTGGTATAAATAACATGTATAGGTGGTATGGGCTTAGTCAAATTCAAGTTTTGACTACCATTGTATTGGGCTTTGAACCAAACTAGGGATGGAACGAGTTTCGGGCTCATTAGACATTTCGGGTTTTGGTAAATTTCTTTTTTATTAATTTTGACCGCTAAAATTGTAAATTTAGTAACCTAGTTCTGAGACGATTACTTCATGGGACAACTAATTTTTTTGCTAGCGCTATACTATAGGTTGGATAAAATATATAAAATCATTTAGAAATCATTTTAGTTTGATAGTCTGTTTTATGATGTGAATCTATAAAAATATATGAAATCAAAAGTAAAAAAAATTATTTGTAATTTTTTAATAAAAAATTTTGTATTTAACTATTTCTTATTTGTTTTTTTCATAATTTTTTTCTTTAGAAAAAGGATTTACCCTTGTTAATCCATGAATTATTAACTAAAAAGAAAATTAAATAATTTTTTTAAAAAAAACTTTAATGTTTCATAAGATTGTATTGAAAGATATAGATAACAATTATTAAAAGCTTACATATAATTAAACAATTTTTTTTATTTAATGTTGGTGAGAATATCAGTTTTTGAAAAAATGTGAATTTGATTTTTATATATTTATTTACAAAAGAATGAATAATATTAAAATAAAAAGCTATATTAATTTGACTTTCAATTATTAATTAATTAGTTTGAGTTTAAAAAAAAACTGAGAAAAAATTATTTGAAATACATTTTTAATCTAAAATGTATTTTAGACAAATTATATATATTAATCATGCCATTATAATTTAAAAGTTATCTAAATCAATTTTTCAAAAGAAAAAATAATCATGTTCTAAAAATTTATTCCAAAATCCTTACCTATGGAAAAATAAATAACAATTTTCAGTAAATATACTTTTAAATTAATTGGATGAGAATTTAAAAAAAATGACAAATTAAAGTAGTAAATTTGAAATTATAAAAATAATTAACAAAAAACACTCAAACAAAATGGAACCAAATCACAATATAATCAAAGTTTGAAATTGAAAAAAAAAACAGAGAGAATTTAAAAAAATGACAAATTAATGTAGTAAATTTTAAATAAGATAAAAAAAACAGAAAAAAATTATTTGAAAAACACTTTTAATCTAAAAATGTATTTCAAACAAATTATGTATATTAGTCATGCCACTATAATTTAAAAATTATCTAAATCTATTTTTCAAAAAATAATAATAATCATGTTCCAAAAATTTATTCCAAAATCCATACATATAGAAAAATAAATCAAAATTATCGATAAATATAATTTTAAATTAATTAGATGATAATTAAAAAAGGATAAATTAAATTAGTAAATTTTAAATAATAAAAATAATTAATAAAAACTACTAAAACAATATAGGACCAAATCACAAGTATAATCAAAGTTTGAAATTGAAAAAAATAAATAAAAATGACAAATTAATGTAGTAAATTTTAAATAATATAAAAAAATTGAGAAACAATTATTTGAAATACACTTTTAATATAAAAATATATTTTAGATAAATTATATAAATTAATCATGCCACTATAGTTTAAAAATTATCTAAATCTATTTTTCAAAAGAAAAAATAATCATGTTGTAAAAATTTATTCCAAAATCCATACATATAGAAAAATAAATCAAAACTATCCTTAATACAATTTTAAATTAATTGGATGAGAATTTATTTTTTAAAAAAAGATAAATTAAAGTAGTAAATTTTAAATAATAAAAATAATTAACAAAAAATACTAAAACAAAATGGGACCAAATCACAATATAATTAAAGTTTAAAATTGAAAAAAAAAAGAATTTTTTTTTAAAAATGACAAATTAAAGTAGTAAATTTTAAATGATAAAAATAATTAATAAAAAACACTAAAACAAAATAGAATCAAATTACAATGCAATTAAAGTTTGAAATTAAAAAAAAAAAGTATAGAAAAATTAAGGACCAAAATGTTATAAAAATACCATGAATAGTGAAAGGAATAGTGATTTATGAGTATGTAAATAGTGATTTGTGAATAATGTTTCAAATAGTGAATGAATAATAAAAACATGTTTTACTTTAGCTTTATTGATAATGAAAGGAATAATCATTTATAAGTGTATGAATAGTGATTTATGAGTGTGTGAATAGTGTTTCAAATAGTGAATGAATAGTATAAACATGTTTTACTTTAGTGTTATTGATAATGTCGCGAGCATAATTTACAATTAAAAGTGATTTGAGAATTGATTTATACACTCATAATTTCAGTTTTGACCTCTTTATATTTTCATATAGTTACTTTTTTTTTCAGGATTCCATCTATATTTTTCATATAAAATTAATAAAATAACTTAAATATCATTAACTTCAATAATTTAAAACCTAATTGATTTTTTATTAGAATTAATTTTAATTTAAAGATAAAATAAATAAATTTAATATTTAATATCATAATTTTAATCCTCCATCCAAAAATTTTGGTTTTTTTTTAACTACTATTTTAAATAGACACTAGTAGCCTTAAAATTTCTTCTATGTATTTTTGAACATTTACAATGAAAATATCTATACGGAAAATTAAAATTATAATATAAGCTTTTTCCAAAAAATTAAAACTAATTTTATAAAAAAATATATAATTGATCACTCATGTTAAAAGTTATTAAAGTTGGGGATATTTAAATTATTTCATTACTTTTATATGCTAAATGTAGATGGAACTTAAAAAAAAATCAAATAAGTTAATTTCAAATATTCCAAAGTATAAATAGACTAAATCTAAATATGCATAGTCTAATTCTTAAATAAACTTTAAGTTTAAAAGAGTTTTAACCAGTTTAACCTTTGTTATATAAGATAAAAGCAACCATCAATACAAAATTTCTTTTCCATTATTGCTAAATTGGACCCAATGATTTAAATAAAATAATAATAATAATAATATGAAAAGTGGTCAAAGTTGTAGTTTAGCTAAGTTAGTCCTTTTATATTTTGATTTCGTTGACCCAATCTCTCATCATTTTAATTTATATATATGACCCTTGTACTTTATGATCTTATATAATGTGAACCTTCCATTCACTTCCAACCAAGTCAAATAATTAAGTTGGATTAAAACTGTGAACATGTCATCCAAGTGAGGTCATTACAACATTAAAAATTTTGAAAAGCTTATTTTGTTTCCTTTTGTGTTTAATTGCTTCAATATAAAAGCGACAAATTTTTTAATCTATTATTAAATCAACAAAAAATGGTCTAAATTGGAATTCAGATCAACATGATTATAGATTTCTTGATTTTCAGAAAAACGAGTACAAATGATCCAAATCGAAGTTCGGACCGACACAATTACAGATTTCGTGATTTTTAGACAAATAGGCAAAAAAATTCCAAATCAAAGCTCGGACATACCCGATTACGGATTTTGCAATTTTCAAACAAATAGGCAAAAATAATCCAAATTAGAGTTTAGATCGATCCGATTAGAGGTTCGAACAACGTGATTACACGTTTCAAGATTTTTGAATGAACGAGCAAAAATGATCCAAATTGAGGTTCATAACGACTCGATAACAAGTTTTGTGATTTTTAGGCAAATAGGAAAAATGATCTCAATTGGGGTTCCGACCAATGCGATTATAGATTTCATAATTTAAATTGGATTTCGGACCAACGCAATTACAAGTTTCTCAATTTTTAGACAAATAAGCAACAACTTGTCTAAATTGGAGTTTCCACCAATGTGATTACATATTTTACGATTTTGAAAAAAAAATTCAAGACAATGGATTTTGAGACCATCGAATACTCGAGAAATTAAGTTTTCAAATGTACGTAATTTCAAATTATGATTTAAAAAAAATAATAAGAAAACAATTTTTGGGACCGAACTTAAACTCAAGAAATCAAGTGTTCAAATGTGCACGATATGATATCGTGATTTTCAAAGAAAGACTCAAGACAATGTTTTTTTAGGATCGTCGCATACTAAAAAAATCAAGTTTTAAATATGCATAATTTTAGATCATAATTTTCAAGAAAAAACTCGAGACAATAGTTTTCATGACCATGCAAACTCAAGAAATCAAGTTTTCAAATGAGCTTGATTTCATATCATAATTTTCAAGGAAAGACTTAAGACAATGATTTTTGAGACTTTCGTAAACTCAAAAAATCAAAATTTCAAATATGCATAATTTTAGATTGTAGTTTTCAAGGAAAGACTTGAGACAAGATTTTTTGAGACCATCAAAAACTCAAAAAATCAAGTTTTAAAATATGCATCATTTTCAAATTGTGATTTTCAAGAAGAGACTCAAGATGATTTTTAGGTATGTCACAAATTCAAGAAAATCAACTTTCAAACGTCATATTTATAGCAATTTTAAAGCATATATTCAAACACTCAAGCAATTAAAAGTCACAATAGGATCAAACTGTTACATCTTGGATAAACCAATCACATCAAATTAATCTCATCCTCCTAATTTTTTCGTGAAATATTAAACACATAACATTATATCTCTTTATAATAAATTCTTCGACAACATCATACCTTCATGGTATCACTCAATCAGAAGTGTAAATACTTTAATATACATTCAATTAGTTTAAAATGATAAATAAAACGATAAGAGGGGTACGAAAACTAGCCCTCTCTAAAACTTTAACACTCTCTCTCCAAGTCAAACATGGTTACCCTCTCATTAGTGGAGAACAAATTTTCAATAAATAACTTGCACATAATTTCTCATGTCTAGACAAATTCAAAGGTCGAGTTCATATACCGGTTATATGCTTTCTCAATCAAAGACTTGGAAAATTCATTCAATTTCAAATCTTCATCCAAGCAATAAACACCCAAAGTCTCTAGAGATGCTTTTTGGCTTCTCTTTATTTTTTATTAAAAATTTTGAACTTATGACTCACATAGTTCTTTAAATAAGGCCTCATGATGATACAAATTGGATACGAAGTTTGATATCAAACTCACTAGTAGATTTTGTCAATTTTCATTCAAAAAACTTCTCTAAATCCTCATTACTAAAATTGATCACTAAATATAGTAGTATGATGAAACCATTAGTGGTTGTGCACTATTGAATAATAGGTAAGGAGGATGTATTCCTTGTCTACCTTAATGGTTGATAGTATCATGGTTTAAGGAATAGTAGTTTGATGTAGTTGACACACATGAAGTAATTGGGTGTTGCTATTGAGAGCTTATTGGTCAAAGTATAGCATTGTTGTTCTAAAAGACTTTTAAGGCTTATTATTGTTCTTCTTGTAGCTTGAGTTGACTTTTTTAAAAACCTTTTAAGATTTCGATTATGGCATAAAGGCGGGGTTTTGTAACAAACGTTGTAGGGGCTCGAGTAGTGAGTCAAGGTAAGTTGTCTTCTAGTAATACCGGCAAGTTTCTACTACCAACATAGGGCTTTTGAAGATTGTTGTCACTCTTAATGTTGAGCAAGCTAGTGTTGTCAACATTATTATTATTGGGATTAGATAAGGTAACATCATTTTGTAAGCGGTTGAAATGGCTACATGATGTACTCGTTCTTTCACAATCATTGATTCTCTCGTTGAGTTTTCAAACAACCTAGCGAACAAAAAATCAAGCTTTTAGCGATAAAATTTTTCATCAAAAAACCAAAAAATTTCATCGTTATTTTTATTTAATGAAAAAATGTGACGAAACAAAATCTTCGATAAAACATTTATCGTTAATGCTTTTAGCAATAGATTATACACTCCGTCATAAAATTAGTGATGAAACGATTGTCGTTATATTGAAGTATTTCGTCATTGATATAATGGAACATACCGATAGAATTACTTTAAAATAGTGACAAATTGTCCATCACAAATGTGATTGAATATACATATGAAATATTTTTTCAGCAAATTTTTTGTCACTAATTGTTGGTATTTTACCTATGGATTTCATAGATGTTTGTCAAAAATTTATGTGACTTAATCTTTTTTTCGTTGTTAGTTAGTCCTTGGTCCATCGTTAATGATGGAAATATAATTTTTTAATTCATTATCAATCATTTAATGTACAATTATAGTAGCAAATAACTAAAAAAATAAAACTATAACACAAATAATTAAATAAAAATAATATAAAATCAAATGTATACAAATGATATATTTTAATAACTAAAGTATCATATGGTATATTTTAATAAATACAACAAATAAAAAACATCTTTACTACATGAATTTTATACATCTTTTCATAAAAATATAATAAAATTTTGGTATAGTATTACCTCTTCCTCAATCATTTCTAATTTAAATTCACCTTTATCCTTTTCATTAACTTGATCCCCTTTTATATCTATAAACGATCCATTTAGATCATTCAACAATCGATCCTCCTCATCGACTTGGATCACATTCCGTTGGACTTCTATATTGTCCTTCTAAAATGGTTTTACACTTTTTGTTGTGATAGATAATTTTGGCACATCAACTACGGTCCTAGCTTTTATCTTACACATAACCAACCAATCACTATTGTCACACTTCAAGTTAGGATACGTGACATAATATACTTGAATTGTTTGTCGTTGCTAGAACAAAAGGTTTCATATTTTTTAAACCTATTTTTACAATTTACCTTTGATAGTCTATATAGTGGATGAAACCTTGTATTATTCGATGAAGGATCAAACAATCGCATATGAACAATATTATTTTCGTAATTAGTAATGCAAGATACTCCAATTGTAGTATTTAAATCAATGTTTTGTAATAGTTGGTTTCATCCGTAATGTAATTAGATCCTTTTATGTACACTTTATTATTTATTATTACTCTACATAAACCATGTCCTTTGGTGTGAAATCTATATTCATTTATAATATACCTTAGGTGTGACATCGTTATTTGTAAATGATCTTTTGTAAGATTTTTTTATGAATTGGTATGTCATAAATGTTTTTAAAATCGACATTCATGGCCTAAAATTTTAGTTAATAGTTAATAATTACAATTTACTAATGAAACAAAATCTAAAATAAAGATACTAATATATGTTATGAACTAGGAGGCAAACATATTTTCAAGTCAAGCATTAATCTCATGCATAACTATGTAAGGATTATTTTGATGTAGTTAGGCGGATATAAACTATAAAAAAATAACATATATGATAAACTTTATCTTTATTATGATGCCTAATTAACAAGGTAAAATGTTGATAGTAAATCGTAAGATTTTTTTTTTTTTTTTACACTTACGTAATGTAAGGCTTAACTTCTTCATAGTTAAATAATATGGATTGATAAACGGCATTACATTCTTTATATGTCAACCTTCATGCTATCGCTCAACCAAATGGTCAATCTTAAAGTTTGAATATAAAAAACATTCCTTCAATGTTGTCATTTGTTTCTCCATTTGAACACTTAGCATTATCTCGGTATTTTTTGATGCCTAGTATTTGTATAAGGCTCGAAGTAGTACAAATAGAATGATGACACTTTTTCCATTATTTATACATTATGTATTGATCCTTCCAAATTTTGCTTTATTTTTTACATTATTTTTAATCTTGCGAAGGTACCTAAAACATCAATTAGGTAAATTATTGATTATTACAAAAATATTTAATTTAATATTTAAAATTAATAGCATTACTTTTCAAATGGATGCATCCACCGATATTGCACCGATTTTGCTATCTTTACTTCATATGTGAGGTGGATTGAAAGATGCTCTATGGAGTTAAAAAAACTTAAAGGAAATATCTCGCTTTAGTTTACATAAAATTATTGGCATCTCTACCTCAAGGCACATCATATCTTCTACCTTTATGATAGTATAAGTCAAGTTTTTGAAAAATAAACTCAATTATGTAAGTGCCTTCCAAATATTTTTTGGTAATAGCTCATGAAATGCAATAGGTACTAATCTTTACATAAACATATGGTAGTCATAACTTTTCATAACATATAATTTATATTTTTTATATTCATACATCTAGCCATGTTCAACATATATTCATCGAGAAACTCGATTTTTTTAATCCACTCAAGCAAGACTCGTTTTTTGTTGTTTATCCAGAATAAAACAAGTTTTAGGGAATTTTTTTAAATCTTCATCTCTTGATAATTTTGGCATCCGACATAAATTTTCAATTCTTCTCTAGAGTTAGCATCATCTTTAGTTTTCCTTGGCACATTCATTAATGTGTTAAAGACATTATCAAAGGTATTTTTTCAATAGTATGATATCTAAATTGTATCGAATGAGACTAGTACTTCAATATAATAAATCTTAAAATATACTCTCTATTTCTTCCAATCAAAAATTTTAGATAGGCTATTGTTGCACTCATTGACACCTTTTTTTTTATATCTTTCCTTAATATCTAATTATCTATATGCTTTAAAATCTTCATTTTCGATTGGTTGATGAAGCATGGCTTACAACAATTCTATTTTTTATGAATGAGTTCATGTTCCTCTTAAATGAATGATCTATAGGTAAGAACTTATGATGATTGTCAAATCATGATGTCTTTCTTCAATTAGAGAGGATGAATATATTAGAATTCTCCATACAATAAGGACATACTAATTTCTCTACGATACTCTAACCGAACAAATTAAATATATAGAGAAGTCACTAATTTTTCACATAATTATAATGTGCATTAGATAATTCTATTTTCGAGATACATCATAGGTCAAGACACCCACTTTTCATGAGTGAACCAACTCTATAATTAAGAGATGTGAGGATATGTCCAAAATATGCTTTGAATTTGTTGGTCTTAGACCATTATAATTAAGAATATATATTCTTCCTTCATATATATCCATGGTGGTAAATTATATGATGTGATAATTATTGACTATAAAGAATATTATATACCGGATCGACCAAAAAGTTAAAACCCATCGAGTATACACGTTCAATCCGATATTTTTTTTTTATGTAAAAGAATGACACGTTAGATTGAATTATCGTCATGTAATAGAATCGGAGTAATGACACATGACTTTTGCATCCTCAACCTCATGTCGGTATGCCACGCCATGTATTTAGCCATGGTATTCAATGCATACAATCTTTATAATCGTAGAGTGAGAAAAAAGTAGTATATTTTTTTTTTATAGAATAAATTTTGCTCTTATCGATCTCTATCTCGGTCTTCGATATTGATCATGGGAATAGAACTTATATGTAGTTAATTTACTATTTTTACCTTAATAAATCATGTATCCATTGTTACTATAATGGATTTTTTCAACTAATGAACCCATTCCCTTCACCAACTTTTTTCATAATGTAAAAATCATCTATCATATAGTTATCAATATACATCAACTCCTTTATTAGCTAACATAAGTTGTTGTAACACCTTTTAGAAAAATATTATCCCAACTTAAGATTTAACATATGAGGCAAGGGTAGATAACCGTGAATTTTTTCATATCCAAGCCAAGTTTCTTTCTTTGATGCATTTAACATATCATAAAAAGCTTACGTGTCGAGATTTGGCACCTTATCATGATAGATAGATTAAATGATGGATTAGTTGCATCGATCACCTTTGTTTGATACGTATTGGAGGGTTTATTAAAAATTTGTTTGCCTTCATCATAATTTTTTGACTCAAAATAAGTTATTGGCTTAATTTTCTCATGATATATCTACTCATAATATCCGAACACAAAATTATGTTTCACCAAATGATATTTTAACAATGTCAATCTCTTCAAATCTATAGTTCCGATATAATAATTATAAAAACACTTTATGTTACTTCCACCCATACTTTCAAGATGATTAACGAGCAAATGTAATAACCTCATTTATGAAATCTTGATTTAAAATCCCTTTTGGTAAGCCTAAAGTCTATTCATACATGATCCGACCTTATTTTTTCTTTTTGTATATCCGAGTTAGCACACAATTACTTAAATTACCATTTTTTCAAAAAATTTGAAAAAAATCGATGGAGTCTCTCCTATAAATTAAGCATTTCTTAACTATCAAAAACTCCACTCGCACAATAAATACATCTAAAATACACAATACAAGCACCAAATAGGCAAACATCAAGTAACATTCAATCCAAGTAATTAACGAGCATGAACTAGTGTATTCGAGCACATTTATTCAATTATAATTAAATAACCAAATCAATCAATTTGCCTACATCGAGAATGAAAACTTATCTTAAATAATCTATTTAAATTAAAAATTAATTATTGTCTTCCTAGGTTCATCACAGAACATTGACACCATCTTATTTCTTCTTAATTTTTAAGGGTCTCCGATCCCTCAAGTTTGATACACTATGACATATTTTGACACATTTTGATAATCATTTATAAAATAAATTCACTTTCAATTGTCACAATTAACTTAAAATAAAATATTCTGATGCATAAATTAAAATTTAAGGTTTTGATAACTTACCTAAAAGAGTTAGAGGGAATGACCGAAAATTGGTCGACGTGTAGTGTTTGAGGCTCGTGGAGTGGTAGGCTGTCTTAGTGGGGCTACCACTATGGAGTGGTGGCTATCGTCGTGCTATAATTGTGGAGTGGTGGTTATTATGATGTTATAGCTATGGAGTGGTGGTTAGATATAAATATGAGATAGCATAGTGGCTCGAGCGTTTGAACCGGCTAGACACGTCGACTGGAATATCAACGGGTGGCTAAAGTGGTCTGCTAGAGTGTAGAGGAAGGGTCGATGAATGGTTTTAGATCGTAATGGAGGAGGCTATGGTATGAGGGGACTTAGTAGGGGTGGCAAGGTCGAAATTACCGAGTTGTAGTCATTAGCGATGTTGGAAAAAAGTGCAATGGGGATTTAAGTAGAAGAAGGGAGAAGAAAATTTAGGAAGAAGAGTGTTATATCCAAATTAGGGATTTTTTTTAGTGATGGATACTATTCTGTCATTATGTTGTTGCTAAATTTAGTCTTTTAGCGACAGATTTTAATGTCATTTGTCATTTGAATTGCCAAAATCTTATGATCGTTTTTACCTATTAGTGACAAAATTTTCCATCACTAATTAGTCGCAATCCGAGCAATGTAATTTACTATTGATATATGATGGAGAATAAAATATTTTGTGATGGAATATTCTATTGCCAATAAAAGGAAGTCAAACCTAACAATAGCTAATATCTATTGCTAAAAACTATTGCAAATTTATTAGTACTCAGTCACTTATAGAATTGCAAAAAATTTACTACATTATTCAGGTGATGGAACACTTTCGTCACTAAATTTTCGTCATTAATTAATTAGTAGTCCGTCGCTATCAATTGTAGTTGATAACAATCGTTACTTCCTTGCAAATTCGTTGCTCGTATATTGATAAATTTATGTTTGTTGCCAATTTCTATCGCTATTTAATAGTTTTTTTTTTTATAGTATGGTTAGTAGCCCCGTTAAGATACAAAAAACAAATGTTGTGACTTGTAGAACTAACGATTAACCAAACAAGTAGAATATGTGTAAGTAGTGGGATGCATAAGGAGGAAAGAAGGAGCATACAATACAAGTAAGACAAAAGTCTAATGACAAATAGGTGGGTAATCAAAGTCTAAACTAATGAAACTTTAAATGTTATCCGGCATGCCATTGGGAGAGTTTTGAAAGAGAGTGTTTAGATGTTTAAATTATTATTAGAAAATTGAAATCCTCATCATAATGATATAGGGTTGATATTTATAGCAAAATGATGATGACTTAAGACTCCTAAGATCATGCAACATCATTCATAATTAGATGATCGGATTTGAGTTAGAAAAACTAGATTTGTTTGGGCTAAAGTACTTTCATTTGCTAGCAAAAGTTAAAGAAAGTAATAATTGGATTTTATTTTAGTAGACCATGTTCCGAGCCTATCAAGCCAATTTTCTCAATAAATTATAATGACAAGGCATGAACACTAGTCTTGTTAAAATATTCATGCTCATCCTTACGCGATCTAAATTTTATATTAGATGAGACTCATCTATAATCAAATATATTTACTGAATAGTTTGGATCTATGCCGAAAGAAAAAAAAGACATGAATTATTACATAATAAAATTAATTAAAAATTTTAATTAATTTTCAAGTACGAATTGAGTGACTATATATATGTACACACACCTTTTTTACAAACAACCAATTTATATTGCCACGTTTTGTGTTCTAGAATCCTCATTGCATAATACAAACAAGAGAATGCTCACGGGCATAACATAACACAGATTCACGAGCCATCCTCGTTCCTAGATCATCCCTTTGTATAACTTAATTTCATACTCATCCACGAGTATTCATGATGCTTGTACGACACCATCCAATTTACGCTACATAAAATCCAATTCCAACTCACAATGATTGGACATTGTGATCCACACTCTATAACTGCGTTTGGTTCCATTATGCCATATCCTACCCCACCATGTCTTCTTGAAATTCATATAAAACAAATAGGGAACTCCAAAGTGAGCGCCACAAGCCGCTTGATTGTCTTCCTATCACCCGTACTCTAAAAAAAAATGAAACCACTATGGTTCTTACTCTTTATCCTCTTCCCCATTCTCGCTACCAACAACATTCTAGCCACTTCCCAATCACCTTCATCACCCCAAACACCGTTAAGAAAGCCTGATAACGAGACCATTTACAGGATCTCTAAGCAACTTTGTTGGGGCTGCATAGGAGAGTCACTACAATTCTTGTTTGCACATAATTTAGTTAGGGCAGCCAAATGGGAGCTACCCTTAACATGGGACTTTCAGCTTGAAAATTATGCAAGATGGTGGGCTGGCATAAGAAAAGCAGACTGCAAATTGCAACATTCGTTTCCCGAAAATGATTTCAAGCTAGGAGAGAATATATATTGGGGGAGTGGCTCAACATGGACACCCACCGATGCAGTGAGTGCATGGGCTGGTGAAGAGAAGTACTATAATTATGCTCAAAACACATGCCAGGAAAATCAAATGTGTGGACACTATACACAAATTGTGTGGAAGACAACAAGGAGAATTGGGTGCGCTCGTGTTGTTTGTGATGATGGGGATGTGTTTATGACTTGTAATTATGATCCTGTTGGTAATTATGTTGGTGAAAGGCCATATTAACGGATGTTATATATAATCCATCCAGTTAATAAATGCTATGAGCCTGAAATTATTAGGGTGGGATGATACATGAGCTCAGAATCGTTTCGATCCTATACATGTACCTGTACTTAATATGTTAATTAAGATTAAGATATTTAAACATGAGTGACTTATTGTAATATTTGGTGTTTACCTGAATTTATAATAAAATTTCATATGTAGCAGTATATGATTAATTTATATACTATACCTAAATTATAGTTCCTTTTACACAAATTGGTTTTTAGCTAGCTAGTGATACCTCTTAAAGGAGTGAAGTCTACATATGAGTTCAAGTCATGCTGATCTCATTATTGGAGAATAGGAAAAATTGTCTTTTCTTAAATTATTTGTTGAGGAAAAATGCACAAATTAATAGAGATTCTCAATATTAGGGTTGTCGAGAAACTTTATATTACTCAAAGAGTAACTAGTGTAAGTTATTTCATAGAGAAAAATAATCATAAAAAGGAGAGAAAAAAATGACCAATGTAAAAATCTTCTTATCACTTTTAATGGATCTAGATGTGAATGTTTTTTTTTTATGTATCTATCTTTGTTTTAAAAAATAAATCCATGAAATAACTATTGTACATGTATATTAATTATTCTTTAAATATTATAAAATTTTTCAAAGTTAGCAACCATGAACATATATAATAGCCTTATTGGCTTTTAGGAGAAAATATCAATTAGGGATATAATTATAAAAAACATATTAACTTTAAGGGTTTTATTTGTTGGTTAATGAAATATGTTTGAATTTTTTTTAATCTTTTGAATGCAAATTTTAAAAATGTTTCTCGAAGAAATTATTTCTTTAATGAAAATATATCTCGAAAAAAAAAACTTTATTTCAATTACCGTAAAAACTAGTCCGAATAAGAATAAAAAAACATAAGATAATTATAAGCAGTCCAAGAAATTAGCCCATGAAGTTCCTCTCGCATTTCTCGTTAAAAAGGTGCATTTAGGGCACGCCGTTATACCTAGGGATAAGGTAAGATCTCTGCTATGCCCAAAAGTTTGGGCTAATTCTGGGCAACAACCCAAACTTTATCTGCATTGCTAAATGACAACCTAATATCCTTCTTGAGGTAACGGCCCAGTTCGAAAATGAAATACAAAGTGTGACATCAATCAAGGGCCTCTTCATCTCTGCTTATTAGGAGGCTGACCCTGACCCTGACCCTATTGGTACCAACTCAGAAGTCACAAGGTGACATCAATCATTGAAAGAAACTAAAAAGCATGAGCATTTCACTATTTTTAGACTGTTCACTTCCTCTGTTTTAACTGTTGACATCTTTTTTTTTTTTTCCTCCTTTCCATACGAGTTTTGGGTTTTCTTTCGTATTATTATTATTTTTTGCTTTGCATACAAAAGCCCTTTCATTTTCTTCTTAATTTCTATCATGCCAGTCAGTGGAATTATGAAATTTCACATTTACCCTTGATTGATTAGCTTTTAATTTGCTTCTTACGTTTTTTCGATCATTTCCTTTGTTTGCCATTAGACAAAGCATTAAATGCTGTCGTTCATTGTTTTTTTTTCTCTCTTCGTTTGTTTTTCGCACCGAAGAATTGCAATCAAGAATAAATTAAAAATTGGTCCATGTTGTTTCCACAAATGAATTAATTAGTTTCTATAATTTTAAAAATTGATTACTTAATTTTATTTTCTATTTTTTCGATTTTTTTTGGTTTAACATATAGAAAAAAATAAAAAATAAGAGAAAATATTTCTTTATTTCAAAATTTATAAGAATTATTTTTTTAATAAATTTCATTTTAATCTATAAATTTCAAATTTATTCAACATATTACTTACAAGTAACTTTTTTAATTATCTTTTGTTTTACAACCTAGACTCTAAGCCCACTCGATTTATTTATAATATAAAAAATTGAATCATTTGTTTTTACCAAAATCAACTATGCAACTATAGCACTAAGCATTTTACTATTTATTTATTTATAGATATTTTAAATCAATTTCTTTTAAATTAAATATATGAAATTATGTTTTTTCATAATTAACTCAATTATTCAAATATAATTTTTTATTTTAATATTAGTGTTTTTTCTTAATAAATATATAAAGAATAATTTTTAATTTTTAATTCTCTTTTTACTTAAGAACCCCTGAATAAAGAAGAATTAGTATTTTTCAAGTAGAAAATTATGAAAATAATAAAAAAGAAATAGTTAGATAAAAAAGTTTGAATAAAATATTATAAAATTGGATTTTTTTTTTTTTTTTAACTTTTGATTTTATGTGTTTTTATGGGCCTACAATATAGCATGAACCATTAAACTAAAATGATTTTTTTAAATAATTTTACATGTTTTGTCCATCCTACGACATAATGCAGACAAAAAAACTAGTGCTACCTATATAGCATTATGACTTCGAGTTTTTTTTTTTTTTTCATGGTAAAATACTTTTAAATCTTATCTATCATAATAATAAGATATTTTTAAACTTATTTATTAAAATAAGATATTCTATGCTATATAAGATCCATCTCATTTATATAACTTGACATGTCATTTTTTTTTTAAATCATTTTGTTAAATAAATGTTTTATCATCACATATTAATCTCTTTTTTTTTTTTTACTATTTTTTCTTTGTATTAATTTTTTCTTCTTTCTATTCTTGTTCTTTTCTTATCTCTCTCTGTTTTTTTTTTTTTATCTATATAATGATGTAAAATAAATTTCTTGAATTTTTCTTATTTTTCTAAAATCTTTATACCCAATAATTTTTGTTATCAATTTTAGTATCATCCCTTCTATTAATTAACAAATCCTCTCTAATAATATTTCCATCATAAATTTACGGTCAATAGTAGCTTCAAATATTTCAACTGCATCCATCTTGTACAAGTATGGTTAAAAAAAAAAAAAAAACTACCTTCCTCGATAACTTTCTTAGATTCTTAACTAAAATGGGCTCCATCAACTCCCTAGCTCCAGCCTCTTCTCTAGCAATCTTTTCAACTTTCTCAGTGAGAGTAACAAAAAGAGGTGTCCTACTGTTACTGCCACCACCACCATGAGAAATTGGTGGGTAATTTTCAATGATAGACATAAAGTTATACTTTTGAACAAACCCAACTGCCTTTTCAAGGTCTCTGAGAAGGAGAGACTGATGTTTTTGTGATTGGAGAATGGACTTCAGCTGTAGTATTAAAGATGGTTTCTTTTGTAAGTCCATGGCTCTGTCAAGGTCTTGTACAAGTACGGTAAAAAAAAAAAAAACTACATCTCAAAAGAAATTTAGAAACAAGAAGAAAAAACGTTTTGGGGCTAGCTGCCAGCTCCTAACTCTAAAAGAATGAAAGTTTTTTTTCCCTAAAAAGAGAGGTCTTAGCATTTTTATATTTGTTAATTAATAAAATCTTAAAATAAAGATAAAGTTATTTAATATAATGAAATTATTTTTCAATAATTAAGAAAAAATGATGTGGATGAAAAAATCTTATATGACAAAAAAATACATTTGTTTGAGAAATAAGTTTAAAAACACCTGAGTTAAGGAATAAAAATTTAAGATTGTATTGGTTTGAGAAAAAACTCTATGACTTCGTTTCCAGTTTCCCTTGGTAACTTCAGTTGGTGCATTTAGACCAGTTGGTTGGTTCTTTTAATTTACATGGCCTGATTTCATATTAATGGGTAAGTTGATGTTCTCAATGTTATAGAAGCAGCTTCCTTTATATAATAGTAGTAACTACAGGGTAGTTTTTCATCTAAAAGTAGCTAGCATACTTCAGAATTAAAGGCACATAAATAATAAAGGCACGGGATCCAAAAGATTAAAGATCAAGATCATAGTGACAGAAAAACAAGCCAAGACTAAAAGGATATGACGACAAAGTAGGAACCGAGAGACTGAAGCTATACAACATTGAAAGGCAATTTAGAAGATAAGAAGCCACAGCGCTAATACTGAAAAAAGAAACCTTTTTGTTATATTGAAATTTATTTTACATTAAATACATATAATAAAGGAGGAGAAAATTGTGTCAAGGAGAACAGCTGAACACATCAATCACCATCACTTCGTCATACGATATAATTTAATTATCATATGAGATTTCCACAAAAAAGAAAAAAAGAAATAATAATAATAATAATAAAAAAAAACATATTGACAAAATTTCAAGAAACACAGTCAATAGGGCTTTTCTCCAACATAATTCCCAGGAGGATCATAGTTGCAAGTCATGAAAACACCTCCTCCACGAAAACAATTCACTCTAGCACACCCAATTCTTTTTGTATTCCTCCACACAACTTGAGTATAATGTCCACATTCTTGATTCCCAGCACAAGAATTAGACCAATAATTATACCATTTACGCTCCGACACCCAGGCGGCGGCCGCCTGAGCAGGAGTCCAGCCGCTGCCACTACCCCAGAAGATGTTCTCACCATATGGTCCATTAGAGTGCTTCAACGCACAGTCCTGTCGCCTTTGGTTGGCATACCGCTGTGCGTAACGGGCCAGCTTTGCATCCCACACTAACGGTCGCATCCTCAACGAGGCACGGGCAGCATTTTGAGAAGCTAAGAATTGGTTTGCTGCGCTAAGGTAGGGATTTGGTCGTCTTGAGATGACAGCATGGGTGCTGGAAATGAGAAAGATAAAAATGGAGATGGTAGCATACCAAGTCTGCATTTGCAGAATTTAGAATTTGAACCTTTCATTCAGGAATTTTAGGATGGGGTCAGTGTATATTTATAATTATGAGGATTTGGGAGTAGTTAGATTAGGAGGGGTATAAAGGGTCGACAATGGGGTGGCGCCCATGTTCGATAATGATTGCCACATTTGTTTTTGTGGAGGACACAAGTGTTCTTTCTATAATTTCATAATTTCCCTTTTTTTATTATTCAAAGTATACATTTGATGATCCATCCCTTACTTTGACAAGATCAGGATATATATATATACATACAAATACAAGTTCAGCTTGGCGGAAAAAAGAGGCAAAAATAAAATAAAAATTAGAAAAAGGAAAACTTTTTTCTAAAAAAACCATTTTATTATTAATGATTTATGCTTTTGTCACATAACAATCTCAAACTTAATCAATTAGGTAAGATTTTAAGAATGATTTTATATTATTATTTAACAGTTTCAAAAAATTGATTTAGGAGTAATGAAAACACTTATGATTAGTTGTGTTTGCAATGAAATTTTAAGTTTTTATGTATAGAACTGGTTGTCAAATTTGTAGTGAGCCCAACAAAACAAATGATTATATACTCTGGATTGAATCTACAGATTATGAGACAAAGACTTGTTCAAAGTTTATCATAGTTTAGATTTTTTTTTTTTATTTAAGAAACATTTGTTTAATTAAACGTACAGCTAACAGATTGCATCACTAGAAAATGTCTAAGTTTCCCAGTAAGTTATTAAAGAGTTTTTTATTCTTCAAACAATTTTTAATACTGGGAATGATATTCTTGTATAATAAACTTAAAATACTAAATCACCCTTGCTTTACCAAGAAAACTAATTACAATTACAATAAAATATTGAGGTATGATTGGTAAGACTTTTTTTTTTTAATTTTTTTTTATTGGGCTAACATTGTTATATGGTCATCACCTTGTAGGCCTAAGATTCCCACGGGTTGTTAGGTCAATTATAAAAAGTTGTTGTGGAAGTTTTTATCTGCTCAAATCCTCAATGTTGCTCAATCAACGGAGAGATTGAAGTACCTAAATTAACGGAGCCGAAAAATCAACGAAGAGGTTTTATCGCATAGAGGAATGGTCTGCAAATGATATTTGGCTTTTATTGAAATTCAAATGGTTTGGAGATATTTAATTTGGATCGAATTCATTGTCATATCCCAATCCCCTCCACCTCCAATAAATAAATAAATAATAATAATAAAAAATTAATAATAATAATAATTCTTTTTTATGTCTTTTTTTCACTTTATTTTGGTTTATTTTCTTATTATTAATTTGTATTTTATTTCATTTTTATTTTGGAATTTACTATTAAAAAGGAAAAAGAATTAAGAATAAAAAATACAAAATATCAAAAAACTAATTACATCAAGAGCATAATTGAACAAAACATAATCGAAATTAAAGCAATTGAGTATACAATCAAAGTAATTGAAAATAGGACTAAAATTATTAGAGACAAGGACCTAATTGAAAAAAATTAAAAGTATAGGGATTAAAATGACTCATCCGGACGATACAATCGAGACAAAACTAAACCTACGGGGACTTAAATTGACATGAGGTGCAAACGACATGACTAATTTAAAATCAACCCGAATAACCTATCGTTTGAATACTCTAAAATTTTACCATGGCACTTTTGTCTTGTACCACACAACCTTCGGCACTATTTATCTCCATTAATGGCTAAAGGGACAAACCACACCTTGTATCAACTCGCACAACAACACCTAACATGCAAAGATAACACACGAGATAAAAACCATATTTCTTTTGGCTTTGTTCATACGGAGCCAAAATTGACACCAAAGCTAAAGAATTTGTTCTTTGTGGGGGAGTTTTGGAGTTATAGAAATTGGTCACATGAGTGATCGGGGGATTTTTAGGTATAAATAGGAGTCCAATTAGGTTTCTAGGAGAGGAAAGAAAAGGAATTGAGAGCTTAGAAAGATAAAAAAATTAGGGTTTAGAGCAAGAGCAAGGAGAGAGTTGTGCAAAGCCAAATTGAAGGGAAATAGTTAGAGAATTGAGAGAACAAATTTAAAAAAGAAAGGAAAAATTTGAATCATATAGAAGCTCAATGGTTTCGCATTCTTACCAAAGGGTTAAAAGGAGGAGGCACTCGAAGCTAACACCCAAGACACTACTTTATCAATTGGAACAACCAACATCCATCGCCCATCTCGATCTAAGTTCCCTCAACTAGACACAAGGATGATTTTCCCTTTCAACTTACAACTCCCATTTGTATCAATGTAATCCCTAAATGCTTTCGGATGAGCAATGGTGGTGATATCCATCACTCGTCACCCTACAAAAATCCCTACCTCTCACGAGTTTCAAACACTATCATGGTAGGTTTGGTTAGTTAGAAGGATTTAGACGATTCATGAAGGCTAGATTCTAGGGTTACCCACTTGATTCCGGGTTAGCTTTCAAATTTCAAGTTAGAGTATGAAAAAAAGATGATTCGGGTATCAAAAATTCATAAGACATGAGAGAAAATAAGGACTCGGGGTTGTAAAAAGGTTCGATTATAGACATTCGAGGTTTAATTTTAGGTTTTAATAAAGGATCAAGATTGGGTAGGAACTAGAATTGGATCTAAGATTTGGGATACATAAGTCAAAAAAAAAAAAAAAAAAGAAGGAATATTAATTAAGATCTTAGGTTGTCTAAGGGAAGATCTAGGAGAGGAAATGGGTTAAGAGCTCGATCTTTACGGGAGATCGACTAAGCAAAAAAGGGAAAATGATTTTGAATTAGGCTTTCCGGAATTTCAAGTAAGAAGGTGAGTGATTGAGAAAGGATCTATGAGATGAGGGTTAATAGTGTTGAGGTCGTTCGATCTCAAAAAAATTAGGGAAACCTAGGCAAGTGAAAGGTAGAGAGAGAAAGAAAATGAATAAAGGGTTAGAGATCCAATTTCAACTATAGGATAATGAGGGAGTTTTGGGTTTGAAAGGGAAGATAGAAGGTCAATCGATTTGGTTTAAGGAAAGCATTGAGAGAATGATGGAGAGGATGGAAAAACTAGGTTAAAGGAGATAGAAATGGTAAAGGCGAGTGAAGCGAGAAAGATGAGAAAAAGATGAGAGTTAGGAAGTTTAGATCGAGTATGCTCTTTATTTTATACCTAGTTTAGATTTAATATTTTAAATTTCTTAGTTATTATATTTATTTATTTAGTTAATGTTTAATTTTAGGTTTTATTTCAGTAATTAGATTAGATAATTAATAGGTGGATGAATCATCGAGTCTCCTAATTTTTAGATATTGATGACAATTCTCCACCAACACAATATATATATATATGAGAAAATAAAATAAAAAACAAAAAAATGAAAATTGATTAGATAAAAAAAATAATAAAATGATAAAAAAAAGGAGAGAAAAAAGAAAAGAGAAAATAGGTAAAAGATAAAAAAAGAAAAGCAAAAATAAAAAAAAATACTAAAGGAAAAATTAATAAAGTCTCCTATCACATATAGATCGTTGTTAACTCAAATCAATCATATCATAGTAAATAGATCATTCTCCAACATATCAATTATGTTAAGACTTAAACTAGATCCAATGTTGAATTGACAATACATCTAACAGAGGGGTTTGAGAATCGATTCAATATTATGCCAAAAAAAAAAAAGGAATTAATCTAGCCAAGAAAATAAAATTTAGAATTTCAACTTAGGATCGATTTTGGAAAAATAGAAATTCTTAGGAGATAAATTTTAAAACTAAATTAGACATGGTACCTTTCTTAAGAAATGATACTTTTGGATAATTGATATCTTCCTAAAAGGCATAGCTAACTCTTTAATCTAAAATCTTATCTATTTTAGGTTTTTAATTCCTTTAATACTAGATGGTGACTCCAAAATTTATAAATAGCTCATATTCCTAAATAAATAAAATTTTTAAATAAATTATTAAATTTTCAAGAGTCTCACGAACATCGAGATAGCGACGGAATGACAACTCTACTAGCGATTTAGAGTTAGCCATAGGTTTAGTCTTTTTAAAGTTTATCTCTTTTATTTATTTTTGTTATTTATATCTAATTTTTTATTTCTACGTATTTATTTATTATTTATTTAATTCCAAGTTATTTACTTTATGCAATTTATTTTTCTTGTATTTTAATTTCTATACATATTTATCTTTTGAATTGGCTTGGATTTATTTGCTTTGAACTATTGCACATATTACAAAGAAAATCCTCCGGATGCTCTACATCCGAGCTAAAAAATCCTTTTGGATTTAGATAGAGGGATTTGGAGGCAAGTATGATGAAAGTCTATTAATACTTATCCAGATTTTCATTTGAATTGGAACTCACCTTATGCATAAAAAACAATTACAGAGTGACCTTCCCATACATCTTGGTGTATAAGAGAAGAAGCTGAATTACCTTAATGATAATTTAGACAATCTAAAAACTTGAAAAGATTTTAGGATTAGACATGTTTTGCCTAAAATTCTTGAAAAGCTAGAACCTATCCATTAGGATTGTACTTTTAAGACATGAACTATCTTTAAATGATGCTAATCTTAACTCTTGTATCCGTAGGTTATCATTTAGACAAATCATGCAGAGAATGACATTGAGGATTTCGGGGCCGATTAGAGTGGACCCAATTTAAGGAGAGAGATAGTCTACTTTTAGATTTTATGTTGAGATTATAGAAAAAGAGAGACCCGTAAGCAACGAGTACACCACTCGAAAAGGAGCCCATACAAGACGTAGAACCCTTATAACCATTGTTGCTTCATGTCTAGGTCCGGAATTGTGAAGAGTAGAATAAGAATTTGTTTGTAATATTATAAGCATTGTAATGTAATCTAAGTGATTGTAACAATTGATCATTGTAACCAAATAGCTGTACTATTTTTATCTTTCAATGAAAAATGGCTTTAAGTCACATTTACAATATGCTAGAATTCCAAAGCTTGAATTTTTTTCATGTAAGTGCTCATCGCTTAGGGTTCTAAAAAAATACAAAAAAAACATTGTCAAAGATAAATTTGACCCGGGATAGATATGTTTCTTGGATCCCCCAAAGTATATGTGGGTTTATACCCTTAGCTAGTACAAATATTTGATCCGGCTATCCCGAGTACAAACTCTATCATGACTTAAAGTCTATAATAGTAAAGCAAAGTATTTAATCCGATTCACATCATGCATATAAATATTTCATATTCATTATATATATATATATATATATATATATATATATATATATATATATCTTGTGAGTTATTTTACTGGACTTGAAATATAGGCTACCTCATCAAAACTCAACTCCCTTTTGAATCCGCTATATGTGACTCGGACATTGCCAAATGGAAAAGGAAGAAAGAGAATAATAGAAACCGACCCCCTAATAGGAACTTGACAAGATGAAAAGGAAAATTACCTATTTGACTAGTCTTCTAACAAATGCCAAATTAGCGCTACTAAGCAGGGGAAGCATCTCAAACTAAGGTCAAGCCGAGGGTGACATGCCATACACCCTTCTAATGTCGAACTTATAGGCTAGGCCGATCCATCGCCTTACCCAACAACTCAGGGTAACAACATTCCATGTTGAGACTTCCTTTCCTACTAGGTCATTTACTTATACAATGGATCCATAAGCACTTTAGATGCAAGGTATGTCTACTATAAACCTCACTAGTGAGGAGACCTCCAAAGCTAAGGTAATGGAACGACCTCAACATGGATAATTTTTATGCCATTAAATAATGCCTTAAGGTTATTGAAAGAGTTGATGTGTATGATTAGATATAGTTACTGAAATATGCTTGGTTCTCGATGTGATAATTCTTAAGAGAAACCATCAAAGAGTATGCTTAAAGGTGATATGAGGTGGCAATTCGAATTTATCCATCACTACTCGAATAAGAGTTGATCGCTATTTTCTCAAATACTTTCAAAACACTATATTTTGGGTATTTGATTAAAAACTCTTCCTTCAGTTTTACTTAAATTTTTATCATAGCTAAAAAGGTAGAATAAATGATTAAAGATGGAAAGATTCTTAATTTTTCTATAAAGAAGAGGAATGGTGGTACCGAGAGGATGGATGGTGAGATATATTGGGTTAAGACTAAATCGTGGTGATTTAGGAATTGAGGGAGTAATTGAGGAAAATATGGTAACATGGTAGTTTCAACAACCCTCAACACCCTTCATTTACCTAATATACTCTTAGTCTAACGATCGTCATGAACCAAACATATCCATGAAATTAACCGAATCCATCTTATCCGCCCATCAAAGTTTTCGAGTAAATCAATTCCCTCAAGTTTTTACACCTTTCAAAAATCTACTAAATTTTAACAACCTACAAATATTGCATGGCCATTACTATTAAAATAATAAAAATTAAATTTTTTTTTGAATAACTACATCATTGGATGGAATGTTTGAGCACTTGTTAAGATTAGGTAGGTCACCTCAATCCCTACTAGCTCGATACTCCCTCCTTATCCTCTATGGTATAAGTAAGATGAGAGATGTAAATATCATTACAAGTAAGTTGAGAGATGTGAATATGATTCTTATGCTCGCTGGACATAACATTAATGATTGTTCTACTTTTAAGGAGTTGTTGGACTTGTGATAGTGGTTTGCATGCTCCTAACATGAACAAAAATCAACTCTCAAATCACATAGTTACTAATACAAAGGATGAAGAGACTCGAGTAAGTCTAAAAGTTATAGAGAAGATTCATGTTCATAATTTACAAGTTTGGTCTTTTAATTCTTATCAAATTTTGAATACTATTTACCCGAATGTTTTGGTTATACTTGAATTAAGTCATATTTTTGAATGCAAGAATACTTTTACTTTTTGTTACAATTTCATATTGTTTAATCTAAAATCAAAAGGAGTTCCATTTTCCTCTATTAAGAAAGTATAATGAAAAATTCATTCAAAACATTCAAAAAGATTGATCAAATTTTGAAGCATGATAGATAGATGCTAGAAACAATCATTCATTTCATTGACCCCAAAGGTACATTGTTATTTCCTCATAACTTTCTTGAGCAAAAGTAATAGGGCAATCCCTCATTTTATTAAAACCAAAATCGAGAAGAAATCTTCTTTTCTTTCATTTCTTAAATGAAACTTTTAAAGGAGAGTTTTTCCTAGAAAATATCATAAAACCCAAAGTTGAAAGACTAGATGATTGGTGTGTTAAGTAAAGATGAACAACACATCTTCAAGTCATAATCTTAAATTATATTCATTACTTCTTCTCTTTGGTTAGCCTAAAGATTTTCCAAATCAAACATATTGTTTTTTGAATGAGATTAGCATTTATTAGTGTAGGAAAATTAACCTTTGAGATGAAGAAAGACCATATTTCATATATCTCACAAAAAAGTTTAATCTCATGTCATCCCATTTAAACCTTGATAATTTCTTTTATAATAATTCCAACTAGGATCACCCCTCATAATGGGAGGCAAAATGCAAAGTCTATAAAGGGTCAATAAAACTCTCGTAAATTTCGTCAAAAAATCCCATTAATGATTCTAAAAGGAATGTGAATGCAATAATAATGATGATGATGATGATAATAATAATAATAATAGGAAAAGAAAACATCCATAACACCATTCAAGATGGGAGTTAAAATTTAGACAAGTAGACAAAGAGAGTTGAGGCTAGGAAACAAAGTCAAAAATCAAAATTACAAAGTCACCACAACAAGTTTAAAAGAAAGATTTTCTCATGAACATCAAAATGATACAAAAGCCTAACTAATGGCTAAAGTGAAAAATTCTAGATGGTATTGTCTAAAGAGATTTCTATAAAAAGTAAAATATCCTATATCATAAGACCTTTAAACACTTTTTAAGCTTATGTATATCCATTTTTTCCATAAGCCCAAGCCATAGCTTATGTTATGTGCTTCTCCAAGCCCTTTCGATCAAGAAAAGTTTACTTATGCTGATAAATTTTAATCTCAAAAGAAAAAGAATGAAAAAAAAGATAGAAGAAAAATAGTTTACTTAGTGTGCTATTTGTTGCTTTTTAAGACATCAAATCATTAGTTTTTATCAACTAACTTGGGGGCAAGAAAAATAGAATCAAGATATTCTTAGGTAAAGTTGTCCTTCGAACCTAATTTTTTAAAATACCTTATGTTCAAACCTTTTCATTCACCAAAATGGATATATGATTTGACCATTTAATAACATCAAGAACCTAGTCTTACATGAACCTTATATGATCTAAACACGTTTGCTAGTTTAGCCCAATAACTTTCTTAAAAAAATTGCATCATAGCATTTGAATGTCATGTTTTGATTTTTAATTAATCAACTTGAATATCTTCATGAATGAAAGTACTTTCATTAGAGCATCTCTATATTTTTTGTTCAAATGATCTAAATTATATTCAAGAGAATCATTCAAGCTCACAACTTAATCCATGAAAACCAAATGTCTATTCAATTATATTTCTCAAAATATGATGAAAATTTCAAGACTAATTTGCAAATTATGATATAAGCATTAAAAAATAAAATTTAGGCACAAAAGAGAATAAATATTTGATCTCAACCATTCCTTAGGGGCATCTCATAACCCAACTTGAATGGTAATCCATAAAATTAAAAACTATTAAGGCAAGACCAAGGACTTAACAACTCTAACTAAGTTCAAAAATTGATCAAACAATGACATCATCATGTTAACTATAGGCACGAGAGGTCTAAATAGTAAGCTTTTGAGCATAAATCAAAGCAACAAAAGCCATCAAGCTAGGGGGCAAAGAGTGGTATTGAGGGAGGATAATGACTCAATCAAAGTTTGATAAACAATCGAAGCGATTGGGAATGGTATCATAGGGGTAGATCAAAATAGATGGATGGTTATTACTTTCAAAGACTCGGAAAAATTCAATCTACCTTAGCTGGTTTACAAAAAGTGAAAAAAAACCAAATTGACATAGAGTAATGATTAAGGCCATGGGCAATAAGGACATTTTGGCAGTATTATAGGATATGGTTCAATATAAAAGTATAGATAGCTAAGAATGAGGCATTAAAGAGGGAGTTGAGTACCGATAAAGTGGGGTAGCCTATGTTTTTCTCAAGTAAGAAACTAGCCATTGCAATTAACCTTATCGATATATTTTAGGAACATCAATTCAAATAAAAAGATAGAACCATCATTCAAGTGTAGAATTCCAAAGTCACAAGATTATAAGGTGCTCATGCTCCATAAGCCATCTTTCAGGAATGGTCACCTCATAATAGATCATCATTCAAATAGGATCGTCTCATAATAGACCATTATTTCAAGAAGGATTGCCTCACAATAGACCATAATTGAAGTAGAGTTGCTTTACAATAGACCATCATTTAAGCAAAATTGCTTCATAATAGATCGTTATTTTAGACAAGGTTGCCTAACAATCATTTTTATTTAAGGTAAACTCACCTAACTTAGTTCATCCTTTTAGGTAGGATTGCCTAATGATCATTCTCATTTTCCAGCAAGGTTGACAATTTAGTTTGCTGTTTTAGGAAGGGTTTATCTAACAATCACTTCTTGTATTTAGGCGGGGTCGTCTAGCTTAGTCCATAATTTTAGGTAGAATTACTTAGCAATCACTTCTCATTTTTAAGCAAGGTTACCAATTTTTGTTGTTGTTTTAGGCGAGTTGCCTAATGGTCACTTCTTTATTTAGATAGGATTGCCTAACTTAGTTCATTATTTAGGGTAAGATTGCTTAACGATAATTCTCTATTTTAAGTTAGGGTGCTAAAATTAGTTCATCATTTTTGGTATGGTTGCCTAGCGATCATTTTTTATTTTCGAGTAGGGTTTCCAATTTAGTTTAATGTTTTCGGTAAGGTTATCTAATGATCACTTCTTGTATTCGGATAGGGTCGGCCGGTTTAGTCTTTTTTTTTAAGGCGAGGATGCCTAGTGATCACTTCTCATTTTTAAGCAAGACTAGAAATTTAATTCGTCATTTTTTGGTAGGGTTGCTTAATGATCACGTCTTGTATTAAGGTAGAGTCACCTAACTTAGTTCATCATTTTAGATAGGGTTGTCTAATGATTATTTCTCATATTCAAGCAGAATTGCCAAACTTAACTTATCATTTTAAGTAGTATTGCCTAACGATCATTCTCATTTCAAGTAGGATTGCTAATCTAGTTCGTCGTTTTAGGTTGGGATGTTTAACGAGAACTTTTTGTATTCAAGTGGGGTTGCTTAGCTTAGTTCGTCACTATAGGTAAGGTTGCCTAGCGATCATTTCTCATTTTCGGGTAGGATTGCCAAATTTAATTGATTATTTTAGGTAGAGTTGGCTAGTGATCACTTTTCATTTCGGGTAGGATTATCAAATTCAGTTCATTATTTGAGACAATGTTGTTTAACAATTATTTCGAGTTTTAGATAAGGTTGTCTCATTTAGTTTATCATTTCGATAGGGTTGTAAAGTGATCATCTCTCATTTTAGATAGAGATGCTTACCTAGTTCATCATTTTAGGCAGAGTTACCTATCAATTATTGCATTTTATTTTTCAAACAAGCCTCCTAAATAACAAGAACATTGTTTTTTCTTTTTTAAGACAAGTTCGCCCAAATAACAAGACCATCACATTTACATTTCTCAAGAGAGGTCATCCGGGACAACTTAACCCCTTCTACCATTCAATTACTATTTGTTTACAAACTCACTTAGCAAATACAATTTGAAGTTCACACTTTAGCTAGCATTTTTGTAAAAAAAAGGCTACTATCATAACCCAAATTTCTCCACCAAAATTTTTATCTTTTTATGTCATTTTTCCTCCACCAAAATTTTTATCTTTTTATGTCATTTTTCTTTTCTTTATTTTGGTTTTTTTTCTTACTATTCATTTTTATTTTGGAATTTATATAAAAACAAAAAAAGGTAAAAGAATCAATAATAAAAAATATAAATAAATATGAAACACAAAATATAGAAAAATTAATTACATTAGGAGCCTAATTGAATAAAATAAAATCAAAATTGAAGCAATTAAGGATGCAATCAAAGCAATTAAAAACTCTAGGACTGAAATTACAAGATAAAGGGACCTATTTGAAAAAAAAATTAAAAGTACAAAGATTATAATGACTCGTCTAGATGGTATAATTGAGATAGAATTAAACCTACAAGGACCTAAATTGACATGAGGCATGGATGACGGGACTAACTAATTCGGAATCAATCCAAAAGTCCTATCGTCCAAATACTCTTAAATTCTACTAGGACACGCCTATCTTATACCACACCACCATTTGACACTATTCATCTCCATTAATAGCTAGAAGGACAAACCATAGCTTGCATTTATAGCTTCGCATCCGCACCAACCTATATAATAATAGCACTCGATATGTAAATCATAACACAAATAAAAAACATAATTTTTTTGGCCTTGTTTATACGAGCCAAAATTGACACCAAAGCTAGAGAGTATATTCTTTATGGGAGAGAGTTTTGGAGTTATAGGAATTGGTCATATGAGTTATTAAGGGATCCTTGCATATAAATAGGGGTCCAATTAGGGTTTTTAAGGAGAGGAAAAAAAAAGAATTAAGAGCTTAAAAGATAAAAAAAAAAGGGTTTAGAGAATGAATAAGGGAGAAAGAGAGTAGAGACTTGTCAAAGCTGGATTGAAGGGAAACAATTAAATAATTGAGAGAATAAATTAAAAAAAAAAGGAAAAATTTGAATCATAAAGAAGCTTAGTGATTTTAGATTCTTATTGAAGGGTTGGAAAGAGGAGGCACTAAAGCTAACATCCAAGGCACTACTTTACCATTTAGAACAACCAATATCCGTAGCTACTACCCATCTCGATCTATGCTCCCCAATCGGACACCCATGTAAGATTTTCCTTTATAAATTACAACTCTTATTTACATCAACATAACCTTTATATGCTTTTAAATGAATGATGGTAGTGATATCCATCACTATCACACCATTAGAATCCCTACCTTATAGTTACACATATTATCATAGTAAGTTTAGTGAGTTAGAAGGGTTTAGATGACTCACAAAGGCCAGATTATAGGGTTATCCACTTGATTCTAGGTTAGTTTTTAAATTTAGGGTTGGATTATGAAAAAAAGATTATATACGTATTAAAAATTCATGAGATAGGAGAGAAAATAGGGACTTAGAGTGACAAGGAGGTTCAATTATAGACATTTAGGGTTCAATTTAGGTTTTAATAAAGGATAAAGATTAGGTAGAAGCTAGAATTAGATCAATGATTTAGGATATATAAGTAAAAAAAAAGGAAGATTAATCATGATCTTAGGCTATCTAGGAGAAGATCTATATAATAACCTATATATATATATTCAGTGTGGTACAAAAAGGGGCAATAGTTACCCCCTTTTTTTCCAAGAATTTTCCTTTCTTCTCCTCTCTCTTTATCATATATTTTTCTCTCCCATTTTCTCTCAATTTCTCTTCTTTGATTCCTCACCTAATTCATAGTTAAATTAGCTTGGGAAAGCCTTAAATAAGAAGATTTAAGTGGAGGTTAGCTAGATTAGAGCTTGGGAAGCTTGGTAAACTAGGAAGAACTTGAGAGTTGAAGGAAAAAGTGTAAATGTGAGATTTTTGATGAATTAATCTTTAAATTAGAATACTTATATGTAATTGGTGATGATATTGAAGTTGAATTGCATTGGGTGTTATTTGAATGAGGAATTGATTAGATTAAGGTTTAGCGTTTTTGAGATCCATTTAGAGAAAAGTGATTCTAAGTGATTATAATGACTTGAAGGATAGTTAATTATGTTAGGTGAGTCATCTATGAAGTTAATTTGAAGTGAAATTAAGAAATTGAGAGGTTGAAGATAATTCAAATCCTTTCGATCAATTTCATTTCAATTGATAATCTTCTATTCTCAATTCTAGAATAATTCAATTTTTTGAATTATTCTTTGGTACATGATATTGATGATTGTCCATCATGTGTTGCTAGATTCTTTATAGGGAGTGACTCTATTATAATCTTGATTTTATTTGGTTCTTTGAATTATATTATGAGTGAATATTATGTAGAATATCATGCTTTAAATTTTTTGAATTATATGCATCCGCATCATTGATTTAAGAATGATTTAGATACATTCCATTAGAACTTAGATGAGAATGGATTTCATGAATATTTGAAATATTTTCATATCAACATAATTGGATGTGAATTGAAAATATATTTTGATATCTATTTGAACAAATGAGTTATTAGATTTGATATGTGTTTTTGGATTTGAACATTGGTTTATTATAATCGTTATTTTAATTATCCATATAATTTTTGAAAATGCATTCATGTTATTTGAAATACGGGGTTGAAAAATATATAAGTATGTTTGGTTTTCAAAAATATCTTCAAAACCTTAAGGAAACTAGTTAGGAGGGGTGTAGCCTTTGAGCTTAATGATACGAGGCTCCGACTTATAGGAGAGGTGTAGTGCTAGCTAATGTGTTAACCAACATATAGAAACCTAGTCACGAAGGATGTGACCTTTATGATGTTTGCTCCCAATAATACGTTATTTACCCTACGGATATATAAAAACCTATATATGTGATTTCATATGATTACGGTATATGTATGTATAAATATTTTGATGATTTGATAAGAAATGGTTTTGAACCATTTAAATTTTGATATAAGATTCAGTTTTATAATGTTAATTGTTTTAAAGAACTAGCATTACATTTTAATATGAATTCGAAATTTTTTTCCTTAGTCCATTTTCCTTCCTTATTATGTTATATAATGTTTACTCACCGAGCTATTGATTGCTCGCTTCTCATTATTTTAGTTTTACAGGATATTAAGGGATTACCTATTGCTTCCTTTCTATTGTTTGTTTGAAGTTAGCACATTGATTGTACGACTTGGTTTAATTGTAATTCCTAGAACCTATGTTTTATTCGGTTGCACTCTTAGAAGCTCCGTAATTATAGTTATAGGTAATGTATTAAGAATTGATTATGAACATTGAATTATGAGTTGTATTAAGATTGTAAGAAATATTCATTATTTTTGGGTTAATGTAAATTACGGTGAATGGATATTTGATATGAAATGGTGTTTGTGGATTTTAGATTAGTATCCGAGGCTTGCTTGGGTCGAGGTAGACCTCACAGCTTCCTCGATTCTCATATTGGTCATGGCTCACTCTCGTGGTCATGACAAGTGTTAGTATCGAGCTTAGGCTTTAGAGTCTAGGGTAATTATAGAGTGTAGATTCTATTTTAATCTTTAAGTCTCATGTGATATAAACTAGGGTGTACATTAGTTTCTATGCTTATAGCCTTAGTTTCTATGTTTATAATCTTGAATTTCATGTGAGAACTAGGGTTTTATTATCCCTTATATAGTTTGTTTACTTTTGACATACTACCTTGTTAATTTTTTCCTTCGACTTCGTGTCTCTTGGCTACTATCCATATGGCATTTCTTTCTTCTTTGGACAATTCTATGATGACATATAGTCGTGTCACTTTTTCCCTTCAAAATGTGTCAATTACTTTTGCTCGTGTGGAATTGTTTTTTCCTTAGATGATAATTTTATTGGCTAGACATAAGCATATCAAATTTGTTGTACAAATTATGTTTAATCTTTCCGCCTATGTCTCTTACTTTTCTAAACACATGTACGGGCATGCCTTACCTTGTAAACCATTTTTGATCTTCTTGGTCGGGTCTCCTTTTATGCCAATTCATGCACGAGTGTGTTGATTTTTCAAAACAAATTGTGTCTAACCCTCTTCTTGGACGTTTCACTTTTTTTGCATAAGCTTTTTCTATGCCTAATACTCATATGACTTCGAGCTAAAACACATACGGGTATGTCAAATTATTCTTCAAATCATGTTTAATTCTTTTGAACTTGTGTCTCCTTCTTCAATCTGGTTTTCATGTTTATTTCATTTTGTCTCTTGTACCTTTGGATTTATATGTGCTTTGGCTTGGGTTTACTCATTTTCAATTGTTATTTTCTTCTTGCAAACCTAAAATTGTTATCTTATTTTTAAGTATAAGCAAGCCTAATGAAAGGGGGAATAAATATTTTATAAATCATGTATTGATTTCTTTTATCTTCTTGAATTTGTTTTTGAAATGCATTAAACTCAGTTGTGTTTCATATAGATTCTCATGGTAAGGACTAGATCGGGTGATCATAAATGAGGTGTCTAGGTCGAAGCATCATCTAGACCTTCATGTTCTTATGGTAGGTTTAGCATTAGAGAAGAAGTAGACTATGATACAATGATGCTAGTTGATGTCATGGATGAATTTCATGCTATACGGCATACTCGTAGAAAAAATGGCCGAGGCTATTCAGTAGACCTTTGGTAGGATTGATGTCTACCAATCAAGGATTAGGTGAAGTAGGTATTTTTATAGGCGACATCGGATCGAGATTAGCGATGTTTAATCCTCATATGATGAAGTTCTTGAAATTGAAGCCACCAACTTATTCAAGTGATAAGGATGATAAGGACCTAATGTTGAGATAAAGAAGAGGTTGGTTGTGCTTCGATGTCCCGAGAAGAGAAATGTTGAATTGGCGACATTCGTGCTTGAAGAGAGTGCTATTGATTGGTGTAATCGGGACGAAAGGATGATTAGTCTTGGGGATAATTTAAAAAAGTGTCCCTAAATGAGCAATTAACCGAAAGTATCGGAGAGGAAAATGCTAGGAATTTGAGAGATTAGTACAAACTTCGACATAACGGTAATGGAGTATGAGAGGAGGTTTGTAAAGCTAAGTTGACATGTCTTAGAAATAATACCAACCGAGGTGAAGAGAGTAAAAAGATTTATGAATGGGCTAGTAGATCCACTCTTTATAGTGATATTTTTCTAAAGTTTTCAAAGTTATTCCAAAGTAGTTGATTATGCTCATAAGCTCAAAATAAAAAAAATGAAGAGTAGAGTAGCCAAAGAAAAAAAAAAAGAAGGCCAAGAGTGATGCCTCATCATCCGGTGAGCATAAGAGTTATAGTATTGGATTTAGTTAAGATTTGAGTATGCAAAGCTATTCTAACCCTCAAGGACATATTTAAGATAGAGTAGTCATAGTAGATCATGAATGAGTATGAGTTAAGGATCATCTCACTCATTCCATCAAGGATTTAAAAGAGGGTACTCGGTTTATATAGTATGTGGTAAGACCCATATAGATTTATGCTTTAGAAGGATAATAGCATGTTTCTTTTGCCATCGGTAATAATAGTTGATATGAAATTGCCTTAGATACTAGATGGCTCTAGCCACTCGCTTCAAGAGGGGTACATGCTTCTTCTATGGCTAACCCATCTCTTAGTTAGTATGGTGGTAGATTTGATGGCCAGTCTAGTTAAAATCTTAGTGATAGAGCACAACAAGGTCGAGGACAAGCTAGTAGAGGTTATGGAAGTTCGAAGGTATGGTCAAACAAGTATTGATGGTAGCCATGCTAGCATTTTTACAATCATCCAACAGGATGCTCGGGCATCCAATATCGTTGTATTAGGTATCCTCTAAATCTTTTCATATGATGCAAGGGTATTATTTGATTCGAGGGGTGACCCATTCTTTTGTGTCCTCATATTTGGCTAAAAGGTTCGATATGAGTCCATATGTATTAAAGTAGTCTTTGATGGTGTCAACACCAATAGGAGAAAGCATAATAACGGATTTGGTGTTTAGAAACTATGATGTATGGATAATGAGTAGAAATTTAATGAAAAATTTAATATTGTTATAGAAGAATGATTTTGATGTAATTTTAGGAATGAATTGGTTAGCAAATCATCATGCTTCATTAGACTACTATAGTAAGATAATATATTTTGAGGATTTATGAGAAGATGGGTTTTCTTTTCAAGAAGAGCGGAGTATAACACCCTCTAACCTAATGTTTACCATTAAGGTAAGTAAGATGATGAGAAAGAGGTGTGTGGTCTATTTGGTATAAATGAAAGAAGCTAATGATAATGTGGTCGAGTTTGGACCAAGTCTCGATCATTAGAGAGTTTTTTTAATGTATTTTTGGATGAATTATCTACTTTACCCCTAGATAGAGAAATAGAGTTCGGTGTTAAATTGCTTCTAGGAATTGCACCTATCTTTATACCTCTTATCGGATGGAACTAGTTGAATCGAAGGAGTTGGAGGTTCAGCTTCAAGACCTATTGGATAAGGGTTTTATTCTATCGAGCTTTTCTTCATGGGGTGCTCTAATTTTGTTTGTCAAGAAGTATGATGAGAGTTTGAGGCTATACATTGATTATCGTCGATTGAAGAAAGTGATAATAAAGAATAGGTATCCATTATCAAGGATCGATGATTTATTTGACCATTTGAAAGGTGCAAGATACTTCTCTAAGATTGATTTGAGGTTCGAATACCATTAGTTAAGGATTAAGAGGGATGACATTTCTAAAACTACTTTTAGGATGCGGTATGATCATCATGAATTATTAGTGGTGTCGTTTCGCGTTACCAATGCTTTAGTAGCTTTTATGGTTTTAATGAACAAGGTGTATTGATGCTTCCTCAATAGTTTATAATTATGTTTATTGATGACATCTTGGTGCATTCTAAAAATGAGAGGAAGGATGAGAATCATCTAAGGCGAGTGCTACGGACATCAAGGGATTGAAGGTTTATGTTAAGTTTTTAAAGTATGAATTCTAGTTAGAGAATGTGGCATTCCTAGGACACATTGTGTCCTAAGAAGGAATTATAGTTGATCCGAAGAAAATAGAGGTAGTAAGCCATAGGCCGAAGCCTACTTCAATGATGGAGATTTAAAGATTTTTGGGTCTAGTTAGGTATTACTAAAGGTTTGTGTAAGACTTCTCAAGGATTGTAACACCATTGACTAAGTTAACTAATAAGAATATGAGGTTCTAGCTGATAAATCCAAAGAGAGTTTCCAAAAGTCGAAGACATGTTTGACCACGGTACCGATCCTTACTTTACCTTCGGGTAATGAAGAATTTTTGGTATTTTATGTTGCCTTAAGAGTGGAGTTCGAATGTGTGTTGATGTATTAGCTTATTCTTTAAGGTTGTTGAAGAAACATGAATAAAATTACCCTACACATGACTAAAAATTGGTAGTAGTGGTCTTTGCCTTAAAGATTTAGAGATATTATCTATATAGAGAAACTTGTTAGATTTATACGGATCATAAGATTCTGAAGTACATATTTGATTAGAAGGATTTAAATTTGAGGCAAATGAGATGGATAAAATTATTGAAGAATTATGATTGTACTATCTTGTACCATTTAAGTAAGGCTAATGTGGTAACCAATGCCTTAAGTAGGAAGTCATCCAAGAATTTGGCTCACATATCAAAGGAGAAATGACCATTGGCATTAGAAGTGAATAGATTGTGAGATTCGGGAATGATGTTTGGAGTTAGTAAATTAGGTTTTCTTTTGGCCCATAAGGAGATTAGGTTAGTTTTGATAGATCAAATCCGAGAGGCTTAAGTGAATGATGATGAGATTTAAAAGATTCACATTAGGATGCATGAAGAAAGAAGTTTAGATTTTAGAGCTGATAATAGAAGCATTCTATGGTTTTATCAAAGGTTGTATGTGCTTAAAGAATCAAGAGCTAAGAGAACAGATTTTAGTAGAGGCTTATAGCATGGCCTATACATTTGGGCTATGCCAAGATCTATAAAGACCTTTGTGAGAGCTATTGGTGGACTGAAATGAAGAAAAATATTATAGAGTTTGTTTCATGGTGCTTGACTTATCAATAATTAAAGTATGAGCACCAAATACCGAGTAGGGATGTTGTAAGAGTTGTAACTATCAAAGTGAAAATAAGAAAAAGTGATAATGGATTTTGTAATGGGTTTGTCTCAAACCCAAGGAGGGTATGATTCAATTTGGGTGATTGTGGACAAATTAACTAAGTCCGCCCACTTTTTGCTCGTACCGACTACCTATGGGTATACCTAGTATGCCAACTATACATTGATTGAATAATGTCCTTATATGATATTTCGATCTCCATCATTTCAAATCGAGGTACTCAATTTACATTTTAATTCTAGAGGAAATTACAAGAGGCATTTGGTATGAGATTAGACTTCGGTATGATATTTTATCCTTAAATAAATGATTAGTCGAAAGGATAATTTAGACTTTAGAGGATATGCTTAGAGCATGTATGATGGATTTAGGAGGTAGTTAGGATCATCTCTTGCCACCGATTGAGTTCTTATACAATAAAAATTATCGGTTTAGCATCGGTATGGTACCAAATGACGTTTTATATGATCGAAGTATAGATCACCAATATTTTAAGTGGAAGCTAGGGAAAAGGCTTCTTTAGGGCCGAAATTGTTTCGACTCAATATTGAGAAGGTAAAGTTGATTCAAGAACTCCTTAAAACCGCACATAGCGGACAAAAAGAGTTATGTAGGTTCTAAGAAGGGATATGTGGAGTTATAAATTAGTGGCTTTGTATTATTCCAAGTTTCTTTGATGAAGGGAGTAATGCAATTTGGTAAGAAGAGAAAATTGGACCCGAGGTATATTAGACCATTTGAAATAATTGGTTGAATTAGAAAAGTGGCTTATGAGTTGGTGTTACTATGGTAATTTTCGGGTATGCATCCGATATTTCGTATTTCCATCCTAAAGAAATATGTAGCCAACCCATTTTATGTCTTAGAAATATAATTGATGGATTTAAGTCCTAATTCATCATATAAGGAGCAACCGGTGGCGGTAGTAGACCTTCGGAGTTAAGAAATTACGGAATAAAGAAATTATATCCATCAAGGTCATTTGAAGGAACCATTCGATCGAAGAAGCCACATAGAAGGCTGAGAAAGAAATGAAGAGGAAGTATCCTCATTTGTTCATCTACTAATATCTAAATAGAATTAAAATTTGAGGATGAATTTTCTTAAGGAGGAGACTATAATAACATTAAAAAAAAATTGGCTAGTATAAAAAGTGGCAACAACTCGTCCTTTTTTTCCATAATTTTTCTTTCTTCTCCTCTCCCTCTCTCAAGCATTTTTCTCTCCCATTTCCTCTCGGTTTCTCATAGTTGATTCCTAAGCTAAGTCATAGTTAAATTAGCTTAGGAAAGCCTTAAATAAGAAGATTCAAATGGAGCTTAGCTAGATTGAAGCATGGGAATCTTGGTGAACTAAGAAGAACTTAGGAGTTGAAGGACAAAGTGTAAAGGTGAGTTTTTTTTTCAATTGATCTTTAAATTATAATGTTTATATGTAATTGGTCATGATATTAAAGTTGAATTGTATTAGATGTTGTTTGAAAAAGGAATTGATTAGGGTTAGGGTTTTTGAGACCCATTTAGGAAAAAAGTGATTCTAGGTGATCATAATGACTTGAAGGATAATTAATTGTCTTGGGCAAGTAGTCTATAAAGTTAATTTGAAGTGAAAATGAGTTAATTTAAGAAATTGAGAGCTTGAAAATGGTGAATAGTGAAAAATCTAAAATCTAGGTTTAATTGAAAAGAATTTAGCAAAGCCGAGGAATTAAACTATATAAACATAATTAAAGATAATTGAAATGAGTATTAGATGAATTAGGATAGAATTGATCATTTAATTAAAAGTTGATTGTTAAAGGTATGAGTTGGAAATTATGATTAAATTGAGAATTGGTGATGATGGGATATGGTTAGGCAATTGTTTAGAATTGTTGGAGAGAACATAGAGTTTAGTTAAGGTTATTATCTTGAATCATTTCAATCAATTTTTTTCAGTTGATAATCTTATATTCTCAATTCTAAAATAATTCATTTTTTTTGAATTATTCTTTGGTATATGATATTGGTTGTTGTCAATCATGTGTTTCTAGATTCTTCAAAGCAAGCGACTCTATCACAATCTTGATTCTATTCGATTTTTTGAATTATACCGTGAATAGATATTATATAGCATATTGTGTTTTAGATTCCTTGAATTATATCCATCATGCATTATTGATTTAAGAATGATTTAGAAGTAGTCCATTAGAACTTAGATGGGAATAAACTTCATGAATATTTGAAATGTTTTTGTATCAAAATGATTAGATGTGAATTGAAAATATATTTAGATATGTGTTTGAACAAATGTGTTATTGGATTTGAATATGGATATGTTATAATTGTTATTTTGATTATCCATATAATTTTTGAAATGGCATGCGTTGTATTTAAAATACTGATTTGAAATTATATAAGTATGTTTGGTTTTCAAAAATATTTTCAAAACCCCGGGGAACCTAGCTACGGGGGTGTAACTCGTGACCTCGATGATACGAGGCTCCGAGTTAGTAGGAGAGGTATAGTGCTATCTCATGTGTCAACTAACATACGAAAACCTAGTCACGAAGGGCGTGACCTTTATGGTATTCGAACCCAATGATACGTTATTTACCCCACGGGTGTATAAAAACCTATATATGTGATTTCATATGATTATGATATATGTATGCATAAATGTTTCAATCATTTGATAAGGAATGGTTTTGAACCATTTAAATTTTGATATACGATTTAGTTGTATAGTGTGCATTATTTTGAAGAACTAGCATTGCATTTTGATATGGATTTGAAAGTTTCATCCTTAATCCGTTTTTATTCCTTAGTATGTTATATAATGTCTACTCACTGAGTCGTTGATTGTTCACCCTCATTATTTCAATTTTATATGATATTGAGGGATTGCCTAATGCTTTCTTTTAACTACTTGTTTGAAGTCGGCACATTGATCATGTGGCTTGCTTTAATTTTAATTTCTAGAACCTATGTTTTATTCGGTTGCATTTTTAAAAGTTCTACGAGTTATAGTTGTGGATAATATATTAGAAATGGATTATGAACATTGAATTATGAATTGTATGGAGGTTGTAAGAAATATTTATTAAGTTGGGTTAATATAAATTGAAGTGAATTGATATTTGATTTGAAAAGGTATTTAGAGATTTTAGATTAGTATCAAAGCCTTGATCGGGCCAAGGTGAACCTCATAGTTTCTTCAATTCTTGCACCAATCTTGGTGCACTCTCGAGGTCATGACAATCTAGGAGAGGAACTAGGTTAAGAGCTCAATCTTTATAGGAGATCGACTAAGCAAAAAAGGGGAAAATGATGAGATCGAGAAGGGATATATGGGATGGGGGTTAACGGTGTTAAGATTGTTCGATCTTAGAAAGAAGTAAGGAAACCTAGGCAAGTGAGAGGTAGAGAGATAGAAAATAAAAAAAAAGTTAGGGATCCGATTTCGATTGTAGGATAATGGAGAAGTTTTTGTTTTGAAAGGGAAGATGGAAGGTTGATCGATCTAGTTTAAGGAAAATATGGAGAGAATGATGGAGTGGATGGAAGAACTAGATTGAAGGAGATAGAAATGGCAAAGACACTAGAAAAGGAAGATGAGAGTTAAAAGGCTTAGATTGAGCTTGATTTAAGGGATAGTGGAAAATGTGTTGGGAGGAATAAGGCTTTAGGCTAGGTCAAAAAAAAAAAAAAAAGGCCTATCTAAGCCGAGCTTATGTGGCTAAGGGCTAGGTTGAGATTAGGCTCAAAAAAAAAAGAGAATTAAGAGGCTAACCTACCCAGCGAGGCTTAACCTATTAGGTCCGGCATAATGGATTAAGGGCCCACTAACCATAAAAAGCCCGATGTCCTTATTTTAGCCTTTGTTTTTAGATAAATTAACCATAATTTTTTTTTTTGTATACATGCTCTTTATTTTATACCTTTAATATTTTGAATTTCTTAGTTCTTATATTTATTTATTTAGTTAATATTTAATTTTAGGTTTTATTTCAATAATTAGATTAAATAATTAATAGATAGATAGATCGTTGAGTCTTTTAATTTTTAGGAACTAATGATAATTTCTCATCAATAAAAAATATATATAACAAAAAAGAGGAAAAAATAATAAATAAAAAATGATCAGATGATGATGATGATAATGATAATAAAATGATAAAAAAAAAGAGAAGAATGAAAAAGGAGAGAAAAAAGAACACATAAAAAAAATAGAAAAAACAGGTAAAAGGTAAAAAAAACAAAAGAAACCCAAAAATATAGAAAATACTAAGGTAAAAATTAACAAAATATCCTATCAAATAGGAACCGATGTTAACTCAAATCAATTACATCTTAACAAATAGGTCATTTTATGACATATCGAATATGTTGAGGCTTAAATTAAATTCAATGTTAAATTGATGAGATGTACGATGGATGGGTCCGACGATTGGTTTAATATGATGCTAAAAAAAAAAAAATTAAAAAAATTAATTTGGCGAAGGAAATAAAAATTGAAATTGACTTAGGATCAATTTTGGCAAAAATACAAATGTTTATTAGATAAATTTTAGGACTAAACTAAACATAATATCTTTCTTAGGAAAGGTAGTTTTTGGGTAATTAATATCTTTATAAAGGCATAACTAACTCTTTACCTTAGAGTCTTTGAATAAGTGTCAATTTTAGTTTCTTAGTTCCTTTAATACTAGGTGGTGACTCCAAAATTAATAAATAACTCATATTTCTAAATAAAATATTTTTTTAAACAAATCGTTAAATTTTTGGGAATTTCGTGAATGTCGAGTAGCGACATTAATCGAGAAAAGAAAATGATATTCTTGTTATTAAATAAAAATATATATTCTGAAATATAATTACACATTATTATTTGAAAAAAAACATTAATTTAGTAATGAGGTAATGAGAAATTAGTGCATGTAAAAATTTTCTAATAAAGCATTTCTATTTATTTATTTATTTTTTGATTTAAGTGTTTTTATTTACATTTTTTTCAATTAAGTGTTTCTATATTTATTTCACTTTTCTATTTAGTGTCTATGTACCACGTGTTTCAATTGATTATCTTTACTAGAATTTATTAATTAAATTGTTGATGTGTTTTCTTTAATTAGTGGACATATAATATCCTTCTTGTAAAATCCAATATTCATAAAATTTAAAAAATAATAAAATTAAAATTAAAATAAAAAATATAAATATAAATATAAATCATATTTTATGAGGGAGACTTCCCACTCTTTTTTTGTGGGTTATCAAAAAACCATACAATATGGTAACATTAGAATAAAAAGAAAATGAGAGATTTTTCTTTTATTTTTATGTTTTAGTTTTCAATTTTTGATTTTGATTTTTTTTTTCATTTTTTCCAATTTTGGGAATAATGAGTTCTATTCATCATGTCATATGTCATCAACATTCTCATGAGGACACTTAGTAGGAAAAAAGAAGAAGAAAGTATGAACATTTAAATAGAAAAGAAACAACATAAAGAGAATTAAAAAAATTGAGTAGCAAACATATAAATAGAAAAAATAGACACCTTATTAGAAAATTTATATAAATATCATCTTAACCGAAAAAATGAATCCATCTCGGTCCGTATGACTCGAGCGAAGACTATTTTTTGATTAACTCTCTCCTCTTAGTCATCCGAGTTCTTGAGGATGACTTTGTCTTTGATATCTTTAGCGTCATTGGACTAGCATACCATCCTTTTGCTCGAAGCATTGAAGTATTACTTCAACCTTTTTCCTTTGATGATTTATATGGCTCTTACTTAATGAAGAATCTCAAATTACGAAGGAAGAATCCACTTTTGATTCTATCCTACCAACAAGCCACTATCTTGTCCACCACTCACCCACCATTTACGATAGAAACAAAGGCTATGACACTATCGAGTTGCGTGGTTATGGTCACTTCACCAACACTAACACCTATGTAACCAAAACAAGCCACACAATATTCAAGGTATCTTTCCTCTCCCTACCGGTTCCACTCTACCAAATTCCATCCATAGCCTTATTTGGTGTCTTGATTATCATGGCCTTGGAAACATAGCATGCAATTTTTCAGTCTAAAAATACACCATTCTTCATCTTCTAACATTTTCCCTCTCATCTCTCTCATGGCGTCCACCTCCCAATCATGAATTTTGGACTCAAGTGTAACTCATCATTTAACTACTAATTTAGAGAACCTTAGAGTTCGCTTTGAATATACTAGTCTCGAAGAAGTCCAAATAGGTAATGGTTCTAAACTCTTTATGTCCAATGTTGGTTCTAGCACTGTCTCTCTTGGTAACAATTCCTTCACTTTAAATATTATTTTACGTGTTCTAGGAATTCATCATAATTTATTATCCATTTCATCATTTACCAAGACTAATAATGTCTCTATTGAATTCTTTCCTTCTTACTTTGTTATCAAGGATATTCAAAAAATGGGAGAGCTTTATTACGATATAAGAAATGATGGTCTTTACTCTCTATTCAACTCCACCAAACCATTACTCTTTCGAGCTAACTTAGCATCACTTTCTACCTAGTATGCTAGACTTGGTCATGCTTCAATTAGAACTATTCGACGTGTATTAGCTAATTTTTTTATTTATTTTTCTAATAATATATCTCTTAATCATTTTATGCTTGTTGCACCGGCAAAACTGCCATTTAATGATTCTAATTTTTGGGCCACAAGTCAATTTGATTTAATTTATTTTAATTATTGAGGAGCATCTCCTATTTATTCTTCGAAGTGAATTGTTGTTATGTCTTTTTTTTTTTTTTTATCATTTTAGCAAATACATTTGAGTATTTTTTATTCGATTCAAGTTTGAGGTTTTAAGTTTGTTTATCAAATTTCGTCATCTTGTGGAAAAGACCATCTCCTATTTATTCTTTTGAAGTGAATTGTTATTATGTCTTTTTTTTTTATCATTTTATCAAATAAATTTGAGTATTTTTTATTCGATTCAAGTTTAAGGTTTTAAGTTTATTTATCAAATTTTTTCATCTTGTGGAAAAATATTTTAATCGCCCAATGAAATCTTTTTAGGCTGATCGGGATGGTGAATACCAAGCTTTAACTAGTTATTTATGTGACAATGGTATTACCCAAAACAACTCTTGCCTCTACATAGCTGAACAAAATAAGTGTGTTGAATGCAAGCATCAGCACATTATAGAAACTAGTTTTGCCTTGCTACATCACTCATTTATTCCCTTAACCGAATCGCAACCCCTCTCCCAAATCACAAAGCCCATTTAAAACCCTCTTAAACTAACACCACGATTACTCTTTCTTAAAAAATTTTGGTTGTCAATTTTATCCATGGTTACGTCATATGCTCTCCCCTTACAAATTAGATCCTTGCTCTAAATCTTGTGTTTTCTTAGGATATACTAAACTATATAAAGGTTATAAATGATTAGATATTATAACTTCCAAAATCTATATCTCACATCATGTTTTATTAAATGAACCAGTGTTCGTTTTTGAAGTAGTTAAACATGAGTCCGCACCTAATCCACATTCTACTCGCCATTTTCATCAATATACCAACTAACTCACCACCTCATCTTGCAATAAATAATCATTATCAAAATTCCTCATCTTCTATCATGGTAAGCCAATAACCTTTATGCCCACTACCCATCCAAGACCCTCTTATAGGTCTAGCCCAAACAAATGCAATAAATTCTAATGTATCTCCTCCATCTCATTCATATCCAAACATCCCTCTAGCCCTATATTGTAGGCCTTATGTCTCTTACAAATCCAGGTACTCCTATGCCTTTTCCTATATACATCATTCATGCCCTTCTCATAAGCCTAACCCAAGTCCCCTACCAATCAACCACTATATCCCACTCCATTCCATACCTCACCATATGTGCTACCATGGACTCAACATAAGATCTTTGCTAACCATCCACTCTATTCAACTTAATCTCCAAAATTCCTCCAACCTCTACCACTTGTCTACCCTAAGCTTCTTACCAAAATTCCACTTATCATAGACATATCTCAATACAACATTCCCTCTATAATCCCACATACCTCTACTCAACTTTCAACTAAAGCCCACCTCATGACCACACGAGTCGCTAATAGAAACCTTCAACCAAAACACCTTATGAACCTTGTTACTCATATTGTCTCTACTTGCCACACACGGGCTATCAAAGATGTCTCTTGGAGTGATGCTATGTAAGAGGATTTTAATGCCTTCGTTCATAATGGCACATAAGAACTTGTACCTTGCTAACAAGCTACGAATATAATAGGCTACAAGTTTCATGTTGAAAAAATGTTAATGGAAGTATAGACCACCACATGGCTTGTGTAGTTGCCAAGGGGTTTCACCAACATCCTAGTGTGGACTATGTTAAAACATTCAACCCTATCATCAAACCAAGTATCCATTCATTTAGTTTTATCTCAAGCTATTTTGGATGGTCTATTAGGAGTTGGATGTGTCCAATGACTTTCTTAATGGACACTAGACAGAGATGTATTCATAGAGTAACCACTAGGTTTTCGGGATCCTTCCAAACTAGGATATGTTTGTAAATTTCAAAAGTCATTATATGGCTTAAAGTTGGCTTTAATAATGTGGTTTTCAAGCCTTACAATTATTCTCACTATTATTGGTTTTAAAGGATCAAAATAGATTATTGTCTTTACATCTACACACTTGAATCTATTAAGATATATTGCTTTATATATGTTGATGATCCGATTCTTATAAGTATGATCTTAGTAATTTGATCGACGTGATAAGCAAGCTTCCTATAGATTTTCCTTGAATGATCTTGAGCCCCTCCACTACTTCTTAGCAATTGAAGTGTCTTGGACCTCTTAAGGTATTTTTCTCTCCTAACAAAAATATATTTTTGTTTCTACACCTTCTTGTTGGACAACTAAATTGTACGTCAAGGATTCTAAATTCTCTAATCCTCACTTCTATAGAAGCAATGTAGGCGCTCTTCAATATCTATGTATCACCAAACTAGACATATCTTTTGGTGTTAATAAGGTTTCTTAGTACATGCACATCCCTATAGATGATCATTGGAAATCTATTAAGCGCATACTACACTTTTTGTAACAAACATCAAATTATGGTCTCTCACTTTAAAAAAATCATACATGTCAAATATCTACATATAATGATGCTAACTAAGGTGGTTTATTTGATAAAAAAACCTACTATTTGTTTGTAATCTATTTTGGCTCGAATTTAGTTTCCTAGTGCTCTAAAAAACAACAAATAGTGATAAGATCCTCTAGAAGTTGAATATAGAGCACTTTCAACATTCGTATCTAAAGTACTTTAGCTTTGTTCTCTTATTCATGAATTAGGTTTTACTCTATCAAATGCTTTAGTTTTATGGTATGACAACATTAGTGCAACCTACCTCACTATAAATCCTATCTTTCACTCTAGTAGCAAGCACTAAGAAATCAATTTACACTTTATGTAGGATAAGGTGGTCTGCTAAAGAACATTAAGTTTCATATATCTCTACTAATGACTAGATTGTATACATCCTAATAAAGCCAACATCCAAGCAAAAGTTTCAATTCTTCGGACATAAGTTAATAGTGCTTATGCCCCTAGTCGACATAAGGGGGAGTGATAAGGCTATTGTCGTTTGAGTTTTTGAATTCAAACATAAGATAGAATGGTATCTAGGACTCTCGTTTGAATCTTGAATTCAAACACAAAATAGTGGCGACCAAGACTCTATCTATACTTTGAATTGCAATTATACCTAACTCTCCTATAAATACACTCGTTACATGTATACATAAATTCATGCAATAGAAAAACTCTTTCAAAAAGAAATCTTATTTAAGGAAAAAAACTAGCATTACTTGCATTTTTGACATTATGTAATAGTTTTTTAGTAGCGAGTTCAAAATCTATTGCTTATGTAAATGTATGGTAATGGCTTTGTAATAGTTCAAAACTATTGTAATGAAATTTTGATTTTTCATACTAAACTAAATAAAGCTGTTGCATAAAGCATTGCATATGGTTTAAATATATAGCGGTTTACTAAAATTGCTATATAAAAGTCTTTTACAACCGTTGCATATAAAAGTTTTAAAACCCTAACCCCTCTAGAAAAAAACTTAACCCACTAAACAATCTTAATTTTCTCTCACTCTCCCGCAAAACACATCCTCTCTCTCTCTCAAATTTGATATCCCCTATTTCCTCAATCTATCGGTTAACTCGTTGGTTTAGATTGAAGTCTTAGCAACTATAAATTAGGAAAAATTTCTTGGTTTTTTGTTAAAAGATTGGGCAAAATTGAGCAAAAGTTTTATATTCTTTCGGGTATGTAATTTTCTTTTTCAATTTCTCTCCATAGGTCATGATATTATATATGATTTTCTTTTAATTGCTCTCTTTAGGGCTAAGTATTGGATTTATCTCCTTATTGAATTTTTGCTGCTTTAGTACTTGATTTTCAAGTGTGAGTGATTGATTTTATTGAATTTCTCTCTTTCATAAATGGTTTTTTGCATATTTTCTTGATTTTGTCTTTCGGCTCAGCTTAATTTGTGTTATTTTTTTAATAGGGTGTTGAAATTTAAATTGATTATTTTTTTTCTTTCTAATTTAATGGGTACAAAAATCTTGCAATTAGATTTGGCTTTTTGAGTAAAAAGATTTGAGGATTGAAGGTCAAATTTCTGTAAGTTTTGTGCTATCAAACAAAAGTTTATTTGGGTGCCTGACGTAAGGAGTGATGACTCTTTTGGATCAAAATATGTAATTTTTCTAGTTTCTGTACGGGATGGTAGACATTTTTTTGTTATTGCACTGATTTGTACTGTTTTTTATTGTCACAGTGGTATCATTTGACTTTTGAAGGTCTTTTAGGTAAATTTTTCTATAATTCTGCATTCTTATAGCTTTTTGTGAAGTTTAATACTATCAAGAGCTATATCCATGTTGTGGTTAGATTTTTATATGATAATGGAATTTCCTGAATAATTTTCTAGGTTTATCATCTCATTAAAATGTTTGATTGTTTGCTTAACTTTGTGGTTTTTATGCCCAAAATTCTAGCTATTTTACTCTCCTGTAATATCTAATTAAAAACATATGTTAAAAGTCTGCAGTTTGCCTATATAGAATAAATGAAATGATCATTTCTATGAGTGGAATGCTTGTAACTGTTAAGTTTTTAACTTTCTTTCTCACAAAGTTTGTTCCTTCTCACATTGATTTATCTATATCCAGATTGTGCAGGAAAAATGGACTGTTGTGCAATTGAAAATGATGTCACTGGGGTAAATTTTCTTCATGGTTATTTTACACTTCTGATGTTTCCTTTTCATATTGAACAATAATAATCTTGATTGCTTTTTGTTTTGTTTTTTTTTCCTATTATATATTTATGTTTGTGTTCCTGTGATGCTTCTGCAGTTAATAGGAAATACCCTAATTGTATATCTCAACAATTTTGTGGATGGCTGTGTAGCCCGTATCGCTGCCAAGTTAGAAATGATGGAACCACTTTCCAGTGTTAAAGAGAGGCATGCAACTTGTTCCCTAAAGTTACTTTTTAATGATTTCATTTTTATTTTGGAAATATCATATTAGATTTAGTTGGTTTTATTGATCATTTTTTAACATGTAGGATTGCATATAGCATGATCAAAGATGCAGAAGATAAGGGCCTTATTACACCAGGGAAGGTTAGTCATAGTGTCCTCCATAGCTAAAGATGTTTTTGTAAGCATTGTGATATACTATTGTTTTCCTTTTTAAGTTCATAAAATAAGGAGAAACCCACATCAGATCCGCCAACAATATCTAGATATCTAAAACATTGAGAATGAATGTTCGTGCAATTTAACTCCTTTTACTGATGAGTGTTATTTAGTGCTTACATGTGAATGGTTTCAATAGGTAATCACTATATTGTGAATTGTGAAACATAACAAATTGCCTTGACCTTTTTCTTGTTGTGTCCCATCTGCAGACTGTACGCATTGAGCCTGTCGATGGCAACACTGGCATTGGAGTGGCATTTATTGCTGCGGTAAAGGGGTACAAGGTTATCCTGATCATAATGCCAGCAGCGATGAGTGTTGAAAGAAGAATTATGCTGCGAGCTTTAGGAGCCGAGGTGCACCCCACAGATCCAGCCAAGGGCTTTCAGGGGGTTCTTGACAAGTCTGATGAGGTACTAAATAATACACCCAATGGTTATATGCTTCGGCTATTTGAAAATCCTGCCAATCCATAGGTATTCTCTGTAACAATATTTTGTAGTAGGAAATGAATGTTGGAATGCTACAGAAATAAGTTTGTTATCTTGTAGGTAGATCCATTATGAAACCGTTGGCCTAAAAATAAGGAAGGACTTGAGAGGGAAAGAGGATGCTTTTGTTGCGAGGATAGGGACATGTGGGATGGTAAGTGGAGCTGGGAAGTTCCTTCAGGAGAAAAATCCAAAGGTTAAGGTAGTCTTCTGTTTTTGTTCATGTATGAGAGAGAGACGAGACAAGACAACATTATGACTAATTATGCTAACGATACTTTCCATTTTTTTATATGTAGGTGTATGGTGTATAACCAATGGAATGTGCAGTCTTGAATAGAGGAAAACCTGATGGATGATAAATTTCTATGTCGTTCTAGATTTTATTGCTATTTGAAACTAGCAAACTGCACAGGGCAACTTCTAGTTTGGACTTTCACAAATTTACTGTTTCAACATTTAAAAGAATAGGAAACATATATTTGTATTACCTAACTATATGTGCACTGTTGATTAACTGACCGAGAGTATTAAGTAGTAATCATTTGCTGATATTGTTAGTCATCTCGTTGATCATGGCTAGACAATTCGGATCGTATTTAAATGCTTTAAAGCTGTGTTGCTGACTTGATTGCATTTTAGCCCAGTAAGATAGGGAATATCTTCAAATATAGACCTTAGTTACTGGACCTATTTTCACATGTGAAAGGCCCACATCTGATCCAAGGAATCAGTGCTAGTATTGTCCCTGCTACATTGGATGTTGACCAACTTGATGAAGTTGTTCAAGCAAGTGCAAAACTCTTTGTTGTTGGATACTTCGTCTAAATGTACGTACATAAGTATCTATTTAAGCTCCAGTTCTGTTATTTCTTTTTCAATGTTCCAACAAAAGGATTTGAGGATTGAAGGCCGAATTTTATGATTGTGTTGTGTCATGCATCAAATTATCCACAAGAAGGTTGAAATTGCTGAACCTGTTGATAAGTTAGAAGTTACAACTATGAAGTTCTTTTCTATTTCCATTCATGACATATTAAGCCTGATTTATCGGTCGAATTTTTTTTTAAGGAGGGGGGCACTAGATCACAGAATTTCATGATTTACTATTCATTAGTAATTAATGGAATAGTTTAGAAAAAAGAGGGCTCCAAATTAATTTGGCGAAAACAAGGTTATGGGTTGGGTTTGCTAGGATAGCTCGGCGGAGTATTAGCAATACATCTATTTATATTCACGCAACTAGAGTTATCAAACAAAAGGAGAGGAGGGCTCAATTGGTAATTGCAACAATGATTGATGGTTATGTGGGACGGATCATATAAATTGATTAGTCTAAAATCCTCATTGATGAGTGGGAGATATACATACATATAATTGTGTCAATACGAGCATAAGAATAAAAATAATTAATATTAATTGTTCTCATATGATATAAACTGATGTATTACTATGATAAACAATTGCATTACATATAGAAAAAATTAGTTAGAAAAGATTAGTTTATTATAAAAAATTATTGTATTAAAACAACCATATTGTTACATAATATAACAAAAAAACTCCGTCGTCAAGGACTACAAACCACTACATAAAATATTATATAAACGGTTGTATTAAATGATTTAAAATGTTGCATAAAATATTTCAATAACCATTGCATATATTATAAGAATAGCTATATATGTTATGATTTAAACCAATGCTATGTCATTCTTTAAACTACTGTCTAAAGTAACAAAATAACGAGTTGTAATTGAGGGGCATTATGCAACGAAATACATTGTATATGAAATCACTATTAATTTATTGCAGCAGACTGATTGAATGTAATAGTTGGTAAACCATTGTCTTAAAGTAAATGCGGTGGTTTTATGTTATTTTGCAGCGAGTGCTTCATATGTGATAGTGTGGTTAAATTTTGATGGGCATGCGGCCAATTTAAGGCAAGGACATTTCGGAGCCACTAAATACGCGATGACGCTATTTCTATCCTCGTTAATTCCACCTTTCACTTGCAGCAAATTCTTACGTACGGTAACAAATCCCTTCTAAAGATAAGCCGTATATAATCAACCTTCGGCTCGTACCATCAACTCGTAGATCTTCATTTCTCCTGCATAACAACCACTCGTTAAAGGACCATCTCACCTAAAAGCTTAAGTCGATAGGTGAGGTCCTATAATATAATTTATACTAGTCTCTAACACACCCCTCGAGTGAAAGGCCCAATATTTGGGGCATGAAACTTGCACGAGTCCACATTGCTTTGTGCTTAATATTTGAGAAATTGAGGATGGTGAGACTTGAACTCGGGATCTCAAGGTCAACCAAGCTCGATACCATGTTAAAGGACCATCTCACCTAAAAGCTTAAGGTCGATAGGTGAGGTCCTATAATATAATTTATACTAGTCTCTAACAACCACTACTATCAATTGCTTACCATCTAACAAACGTTGTGCATTGAAAACATAGGACGAGTGTGTGAATTATGCCTAAGAAGCAGCTGAACGTGTCAAAAGAGCTGCTGAACGTGTCAAGATGAGAAGACCAAGTCTTTTGTTTAGTTGTTGATATTTTATTGGTCATCATTTTCTGCTATTGTTGCTATTTTTTAGCTTAGTGGCTGCGTTTATTTTTGATTTTACGTTACAAGTTCGTGTATTTAAATCAAGCATTGCACTTGAATAAAAAAATCGGTTTACGTCTCTTGTGTGTAGCACTTGGTTCTTTCTTATAATTTAACGAGTTGGTATCGAGCCTTTTTTTCTTAAAGGGATCCGTGTGTTACATTTTTCTTTCAATCCTTCAAATACTATATGGCTTCAAACAACTTTTCTCCTGTTCTACCTCCTGTTTTCACTGGTGAAAATTACCGATCGTGGGCTATCAAAATGACGAGCATATCCGCAAGCTTGGGATTTTTGGGAAGTTGTATCGGAGGAGTTTGTTATTCCACTAGTTACTGAAGAATCCACTTTGCAGCGAGATAAAAACTCACGAGGATAAAACATCAAAGCTTTTCAAAGCCAAAACTTACTTGTATTCGATTTGTGTTTGAAACCTTATTTACCGGAATTATGAATCTAGAAACACCATTCCAGATTTGGCAATATCTCAAGAATGAGTTTCAAGGCAATGCAAGAACAAGGAGCATGAGGGTCTTGAATCTCGGAAGAGATTTTGAGCTACGAGAGAATGAAAGACTACGAAACGGCAAAGGAGTATACGGACCGTTTGCTTGGGAATAGTCAACAAGCCGAGGCTCATTGGTGAAAACATGCACGATAGCGGGGTGGTTGAGAAGTTATTGGTAATATTACCGGAAAGATTTGAGGCCAAGATCTCTGCATTAGAGGAAGTAAAAGACCTCACTAAGATCACACTTCACGAGCTTCTAAATACATTAGAAGCACATGAACAAAGAAGGCGGATCGAGAGATGAAGGGACACTCGAGGGAGCAATGCAAGCTAAGCTGCAAATTCGGAAAAATCAAGATTTAAGCACGAGCAAAAATAAAAAATGGAGAAAGAACAAAGGCTCAATTGGATTTTACGGAGCTAGCGACGGTGGTGCGGTCATCAAAAATAAAAATAAAGGTACTTATGCTCCTTGTCGGTATTGTGGCAGAACTAATCATCTTCCTTCTATGTCGTTGGAGCGGACTCGATGCAAAATGCGGTAAGTGCCACCAAATGGGGCATGAAGAAAGAATGCAGTAAGGTGAAAGTGCAAGCAAATGAAGCTCAAACCATAAATCAACGGGAGGAGGAGCAACTATTTGTAGTTTCTTGCTATGCATCCATTAGCAATGGAGAAACTTGGCTAGTGGATAGTGGTTGTACAAACCACATGACCAACAACGTAGAACTCTTCAAGCAACTTGACAAGACCTCTATCTCAAAAGTAAGAATTGGGAATGGAGAATTATTATCCGTCAAAGGTAAGGGTTCTATTGCAATTGAAACCACTTGTTGGTGTTAAAGTGATTTCGATATGTTGTATGTTCCAAAGATTGATTAAAATCTCTTAAGTGTTGGTCGGCTTTGTGAAAAAGGATTTAAAGTATCATTTGAAGACAAAACTTGTATAATCAAGGATGCGAAGAGGTTGGAAGTGTTTTGTGTCAAAATGAAGGGAAAGAGCTTCCCACTTGACTTGATGGATAAGGAGCGAAAAACATTTCGAGCGATAGCAAAAGTTACCGATCTCCGGCACAAAAGGCGGGGCACTTCCATCATCTTGTAATTTTGTTAATGCGAAGCATGGAATGGCACATGGGTTAGATCCATTGGATGACAACTTGTCAAGTTGTAAAGCATGTCGAGTATGGCAAACAACATAGATTGCCTTTTCCACGGAAGGCTTGGAGGGCCTCACAAAAGCTCCAACTTGTGCATACGGATATTCTTGGACCTTTCGAACACCATCACTCAATGGCAATAGGTACTATATTGTATTTATAGATGATTTCACACGCATGTGTTGGATCTATTTTCTCGGGTTTAAATGCGAGGTGGCAAATGTGTTCCGGAGGTTCAAAACTTGGGTGGAAAACCAAAGTGGTCTGCAAGATGATGATTATAAGGTCTGCTAACGGGAAGGAGTACACTTCGAGATCGGTTCAACAAATTTTGTGAGGAGGCGAGAATTGAGCATCAACTCACGGCACCCTACACACCTCGGCAAAATGGTGTCGGTGAGAGGAAAAACAGAACTATCGTAGAGATGACTCGTTGCATGCTTTGCATGAGAAGGATTTGCCTAAAACCTTTTGGGCGGAGGCTGCAAATACTGCGGTATTTCTATTAAACAGATTACCTACCAAAGCTCTCAACAATATAACTCCTTATGAGATATGGTATGGGTTCAAGCCTTCTCTCGTCAAATTTAAGAGTTTTTGGTTGTCTTTGTTTCTCTTACATTCCATAGGTAAAGAGAGACAAATTGGACAAAAAGTTTGAACTCGGAATCTTCATAGCTACGACAACACCTCAAAAGCTTATAGAATTTTTCAGCCACAATCCGAAAAAATAATAATCAACAGAGATGTTGTTTTTATGGAAGATGAAAAATGGGACTGGAATGCGAGAAAATGAAAAAGAAATGGTTCACGATGAACTACGGCCTAATGAAGATGATGTTGATGAGCAACCGGTCGGAGGAACAAGATCCCTTGCGGACATCTATGCTAGATGCAATGTTGCTATAATGGAACCGGCGGGAGTTCGAAGCAATGCAAGAAATGAAATGGCTTTCAGCCATGCAAGAAGAGTTACGTATGATTGAGAAGAACCATACATGGCAACTTGTAGAAAGACCTTCAAACGAAAGGTCATTGGAGTTAAATGGGTTTTCAAAACAAAACTCAATGTCGATGGTTCGATAAACAAGCATAAAGCCGGGCTTGTTGTGAAGGGATATGCACGAGTCTTTGGTGTGGATTTTTCGGAGACTTTTGCACTCGTGGCCGGGCTTGACACCATCGGATTACTCCTTGCTGTGGCGACTCAAAAGGCTGAAAGGTATTCCAACTAGATGTAAAATCTGCTTTCTGAATGGCTTCTCGAAAAAGGAGATTTATGTAGAGCAACCCGAGGGATTTGTTGTGCGGGGTCCGGAAGAGAAAGTGTACTTGCTAAAAAAGGCTTTATATGGCCTTAAGCAAGCCCCAAGGGCTCGGTATAGCCGAATTGATGATCATCTAATCAACTTAGGCTTTAAAAAAAGCTTGAGTGAGGTAACTTTATATGCGAGGAAGGAAGGCACTAACAATACTATTGTTTCTATTTATGTTGATGATCCGTTGATCATAGGAACCAATCGAGGAGCTCATTGATGATTTTAAGTCCGAAATGCTTAAGGAATTTGAGATGACGGACTTGGGGCGATGACGTATTTCTTTGGTTTGGAAGTGAGGCAGCGAGAGGAGTGAGATCTTCATCGGTCAAAGAAAATATGCTAAGGAGATTCGAAGAAGTTTCATATGGAATACTGCAAGCCTACGAAACTCCTATGCAAGCTAGAGTAAAGTTTTGCAAGGACGATGGAGTCGCCAAAGTTGATGAAAATCTCTACGAAGTATGATTGGGTGCCTCATGTATCTCATCGCATCAAGGATCGATATAATGCAAGTCGTAAGTCTCCTCTCCGGATTCATGCATTGTGCGAGTGAAGAACACATGCGAGTCGCTAAAAGAATCATCGGATACATTAAAGGGACTATTGATTATGGAATCAAGTATGTAAGGAGTGATCGGTTTCAGCTGGTTGGTTTTTCTAACGATGGATCGGGGAGGCTACGTTGATGATATGAAGAGTACAAGCTGGTTTTTGTTTCGAGTCTTGGATCGGGAGTTATTAATTGGTGCTCAAAGAAGCAAGAAATTGTTGCTCAAAGCATCTGCTGAGGCTGAATTTATTGCTGCAACGAGCAGCAACAAATAATGCAATCCGGTTAAGAAAAATTCTATGTGATTTGTGTTTGGAGCAGCAAGAATCAACACAAATATTTGTAGACAATCAAGCGGCTATTTCAATCTCTTCTAATCCAGGTGTTTCATGGCAAGACAAAGCATTTTAAGATCAAATTCTACTTTCTTCGAGAAATTCAAAAGGAAGGAGAAGTGTCACCGGTGTCTTGTAGAACGGATGAGCAAGTTGCTGACATATTCACCAAAGCCTTGCCTAAAATTAAATGTGAAGAGCTAAGAAACAAGCTGGGAGTTTGCAGCTTCAAAGGCAAGGAGGAGTGTGTGAATTATGCCTAAGAAGCAGCTGAACGTGTCAAAAGAGCTGCTGAACGTGTCAAGATGAGAAGACCAAGTCTTTTGTTTAGTTGTTGCTATTTTATTGGTCATCATTTTCTGCTATTGTTGCTATTTTTCAGCTTAGTGGCTGCGTTTATTTTTGTTTTTCTGTTACAAGTTCGTGTATTTAAATCAAGCATTGCACTTGAATAAAAAAATCAGTTTCTGTCTCTTGTGTGTAGCACTTGGTTCTTTCTTATAATTTAACAGACAGAAACCTAAATGACATCCATTAGAACAACAAGCTAAATCACCATGTCAGGAGCAAATAATGACTTGAAGCACATTGCGGTGCTAGCATTTCCGTTTGCCACTCATGCTGCTCCACTCCTTTCCCTCGTTAGGAAGCTATCGACCATGGCTCCACAAACAAAATTTTCATTCTTTAGCACAAAACAATCCAATAACAAACTTTTCCAAAATGGAGGGAGGTTGGAAAACATAAAACCCTACAATGTAAACGATGGTTTGCCTGAGGATTACGTGTTTTCGATGGAGAATTCCCATGAACCAGTTGAGTACTTTCTGAAGGCAGTCCCCGGGAATTTTAAGCAAGCCATGGACGTGGCCGGGCAAGTTATTGGGAGGGAAATTACTTGCATCATGAGTGATGCTTTTTTTGGTTTGGGGCGGATATTGCACACGAATTGCACGTCCCATGGGTGCCATTTTGGACTGCTGGACCTCGTGCCCTCCTTTTGCATCTTGAAACCGATCTAGTCCGCCAGAAAATGGGAGGCGATGGTAAGGTTTTATTGTATGCTTGATCATATAAATTACACGTTCGAATTAATTTGCATGCTTTCAAGTTTTCTTTCTTATTATATAGTTTTATGTTAGTTGTTATGCATTCAATTGTCCTCAACATGAATTAAGCGGATCAAAGTAAAACTACATCAAACATTTTTTGAGTTTGAGAAAAGAATCCCATAATTGGGTTTTTGATGATCCACATGAAAAATAAAGTATTGCAGAAATAACATTATTTTGAGATAAACAGTTGACTCTTCTGATCCATAAACCTTCTTGAAGTTCTCTTCTCCATTTATATTGAGATAGAAATAATATTATGGCAGAACCAAAGTTGCTTTACGGATCAATTTTACATCAATTAAGTATGGTATAAATGGCCGAGTACGTGGAAGATATGCTCTATGCCTAGATTACAAGAGCTCTCGAATTGCCTTTGAAATTCTGTAAAATATTCAAACTTACCTTTCAATAGAATTCGGATTAAAAGATCGGAAGAGTGAGAAATTCATTTTAAAAAGACAAATTACTAATAAATTCTGTTATAATATTTTAAGATCAATTAATTCTTCTTCTTTTTTTTGTAATTTATTTTTTATATTTAATTGTTACCTATATTTATTACTTACTCCCTTCATATCATTTAAGTGGTTTTTATTTCTTTTAGTTTTTCTAAAACAAAAAAAAAAAAGAAACTTTCATGATAATATTTTTGAGTGTCTAATTTTTCTCATCTGTAAAAGAATTTATAATAGTAATATATGTTATATATTACCATATAGTACATAATGACTAAATTAAAATAAAATTAAGATTATAAAAGTAGACAATATAATTCTTCATATTTGTAAATTTATTTTTATGAATAAAATTCTACTGATCATTAACATGATAAGGTGCTCTAAATCTTTTTTTTTTTAAAAGAATTATAGAAATTATTAAAAATAAAATTGCATGCCATTAACTCTTTAATAATTTTTTTAAATCTAAAAAATGTTTTAGGAAAAAAAGTGAAACAAGTTACATAATAAAACACGTTATATAGTTTTTTCAAAGCAAAAATAATAAAAAATCTTCAAATGTATTATTAAGATGTAGAAAAATATAATAAAACATAAATTTGTTTGGAAGAACAACTTAAAAACTGAACCTATTGGTTTAACAAAAATATCATAGAACTTAAATATCTTTTAAAATGTTGTAGAAAAATATAATAAAACATAAATTTATTTGGAATAATAACTTATAAACTGAACCTATTGATTTAACAAAAATATCATAGAACTTAAACACTTCTTAACAATGAATTTATGCGTTTTTTTTTTTTTTTTGTTCAAGAAAAAAAAAATTCAAGCTAATATATTACTGTGCTTGGAGCTACTAGTTGGTAAGTAGATATGATCTCTATATTATTGTCTAAGATTTAAATCTTACAAAGATGCTGCAAGAAAATAATTTCTTATCAAGCACTAATAAACGTATGGGCAACTTGCTAAGAACAACTTGATCAGGTGCACAAATTAATGCTGATGTCAGAATACACTAGTTGAGCACAGTTTGTCACTTCTTGTTTTTCATGTACCTTGAATCGAGACATACTTCACACTCCATAGATTTTAAGAAAAAGCACATATAAGTTCATTTTTGAAATACAAATATTTACTAATAAATTCTATGCTAATATTTCCATATTCATATACTTAAGAAATTACCAATTCATTGACTTTTCTTTTCTTTCTTTTTCATTTTCTTAAAAAACCTTTCATAATAATTTTCTAATGTCTAGTTTCTCTCACTTGTAAAATAGTTTATAATTGTAATTTTTTTTTGTATTACTGCAATTAACAAGAAGAAAATTATATTATAATTAATCTTTATTTTCTTAAAAAAATTCAGAAACAATTTTTTGGAAAAAATATCACAAAAGATTATAAAATTAAAATAATTAATTAATAAAACCTGTTGTAAAGTCTTTTCAAAGAAAAAAGATAAATAAAAAATTTTCAAATTTATTTTAAGTATTCTGTAGAAAAATATAAGAAGACATAAAATTATTTGGAAGAAAAACTTGAAAACTAAACTTAATGGTCTAATTAAGATATCATCAAATTTATTGGTCTTTTATCTTTCAAAAATGAACTTATTTTCTAGAAAACGATTGCAATTGTCTTGAAAATTGGTATTGTAATCAATTCACAGCTTATTAATGTGTGCAAAAATTAACAGTTTAAGAATGTTTATTTAATTATATACTTCTCTTAATCAATATCCTCCCTCCCCACCCCACCAAAATAATAATAATAATAATAATAATAGAGAACAAAAGAGGCCAGTGCAACGGTGGACGGAGGACGAAAAGCGGCAATGATCATCGTAAATTTTGGTGAGAAGTCAGAACTTATAATTGGGCTTTGGTAAAACTAGGCATTTCCTTCGCCTGTTAATTAAATGAGGGATTTTAACACAAGCTAGTTTTGTCTGTCCAATTTGTCATGGCAAAAAAATTATTTGCTGCAATTCGCATTGCATTCTCTCTTCCGCCGAGGCATTTGAATAAAACATGTAGCCACGTTAGAGGCCTAAAACGCAGATGTTCGTGATGAGATTAGATGTACAGGATACTCCTATTTTGTATAGCATTTGATAAGAGGCAGTAAAGTTAAGCATGAATGATTACTTTTTCATGACTGACAAGTAAGTTCAAGCTAGCGTGCTTCCAAGATGCAGCATTTTTTGCAATGAACTTACAATGTGATATTTTTTTTTTTTTGATAAACCAATTTAGCTAAATACTTGAGTGAAAATTGTATAAACCATAGAATTGTCGTTCTAAGTGAAATCTTTTTCTTTCATTCTCTGCTTACTTACTATTTATTTCATTCTTGCTAATCTGTTTACTGTTTCATTTCATCTTCTCCTTTTGAAGGCCCAGAAGAGCGAACAATCGATTTGCTTCCAAGTTTTTCTGAAATACGAGCAGCGGACATACCTAGAGATATACTCTATGAAGACAAAGATTCAGAAATCCCAGCAATGTTGTATAAAATGGGACAAATGTTACCACGAGCAGCTGCTGTTGCTTCAAGCTCGTGGGTACAAATAGACCCTGATGTGGTGAATCAGCTCCATTCAAGGCTTCATAATTTTCTTGAAGTTGGTCCCTTAGTGTTGACATCTCCAATTCCTTCTATGTTTGATCAACAATGTTGCCTGGAGTGGCTGGACAAGCAAAAACGAGGCTCAGTGGTGTATGTTAGTTTTGGAAGTGTGATAATGCCACCACCTCATGAGTTAGCAGAGTTAGCAGAAGCACTAGAGAAATGCGATTCGCCATTTCTTTGGTCATTTCGAGACAATCCCGAGGAAAAATTGCCTGAAGGATTCTTAGAAAGGACTAAGGAGAAAGGAAAAGTAGTCTCATGGACTCCGCAGTTAAAAGTCTTGCAACACAGAGCAACTGGGGTATTTCTGACACATTGTGGATGGCACTCGATTTCGGAAAGTATTTTTGGATGTGTGCCTATGATTTGCAGGTCCTTCTTCGATGATCAATCCCTGAACAGGAGGACAGTAGAGGCAGTATGGAGGATTGGGGTTGGAATTGACGGTGGGATGATAACTAAAGATGGGTTAAGCAAAGCTATAAAACTTATTTTGTCAACTGAAGAAGGGGAACAAATGCGAAAGAACATTGAACACCTCCAAGATCTTGCTTTGGATGCAGTGTCAAATGGTAGCTCTACGAAAAATTTCGAAACTCTGCTAGAGGTTGTCACCAAGTAATGTCAGAAACCAAAATCTGACAGAAATAGTTTCCTTTATTACACGGGCGATTAGCTATCGTTTCAAAAACTTTTTCCTGAGTGATGTACCTAGGTAGCAGAAGTAAAATGTGCATCAGCTCTTACTTCTGTTTGAACTTTCATTTTTTTCCCTCGTTGTAATCCTGCCTTAGCAGGACTATTGTAAAGCCATAACTGTAAAGATATTAGAAATTTTGTTCATAAATAATACTCCGTATGAACTTTTCGCAAAAAACTGAAACCGCCAACACTTCTGAATTTGAGATGTTCAGACCTCCAATTTGGAACTTCCAAGCTACTGAAATGTCTGTCTTAATTGGAACTGCCTTAACTGTGCACAATTGCTATAGAACATTGCTGGCTGAGGGAGACTCATTGTTGGTGTTGCTGAGAGAGTTGCACTGCATTTGTTTAAATGTTTCATGGGTGTTTAAGTTCTTTTGTGACGGTTTTAAGAGAATTTTACAGCAAAAGAGTAAAAAATATGGTTGGAAAGTCATCTGGAATGCAGTCTATATTCCAGATTTGTAGGTAAATAAACCAAATTAATTATACTAAATACACTAGTACTAGTTCTTACGATGTTTTTTTTTTAAAAAAATCTTAAAATCAAACAAAAGTAAATAAGTTGCAATCGGTCTGAAAATCCTTAATAGAAGTTCATGAGCTATCCAAGTAGGTTGGGTCGTAGGATTGTAAGAATAATAATTTGTAACAAAATTAATCTAAACTAAAAATTAATTCTCTATACTAACATGCAATCAAAACAACAAATCCAAACTGAAAACTGAAAGATTAAAAAATCAAAATACTAATTGAAAAAAAGGGTTGCAATATCGATGGTAACTCACAAATTATAGACTTAAAAACCTTCAATGGAGCTTAAAGATCAATATTACAGGCTTCACAATGCTTCAATCTAAAATAAAAGAACTTAAATTCATAGAGATGGTGAATATTTATAAATTAACACTATAAACATAACACTGCTTGAAAGAACTATAGATCAAGATTTTGTAAACACGAGAAGAGAATCGAAACTAGCCTACAAATTATCGAGCATACTTGATTACTGTCCGTGAATTACTGCTTATAGATTACTTCCTACTAGCTATACCCCAATAAGTTTTAAGTGTATTGAAACTTAGAGAAATTTTCTACAATTGATTGCAATTTGTAAAAGTTTGGCTTGTGTGTTGTATTGTAGCTAGTATTTATAGATTTTTTTGTTTCTTCATGATCTTTTATAGCGAGACCACTTTCTTTTACACTCTAACACATCTTTATATTGCTTGATGTTCTTCCTTCATCTTATTTTCTTGTACTATAATGCATCACATTCTTAGTTTCATTGTGCTATTCTTGTGTTGTAATCTCTTACATTCTTTGTTACTATCTAAATTTTTTATTGATGCTAGAATTTTATTATTCTTTTACTAAGTAATCGATGTTTGACCTTGCTACTAAATAGAATTGTTTCCCCAATTTTTCTTCCATGATTTGGATCTTATTGAGATTTCTTGTTTTGCATATTTCTTGCCGGTTTGTTGCTGCAAGTCTTTAAGTTTATTTTATTTCTCTTGGACTAGACTTACTAGGCCATTAGTAAATGTTGGATCATGTTGGTTAGGGATGAAAGTGTCCTTAGATAACCAATGAGCTAAAGTGAAGTAAACCAAAAAGTATGTGCATAAAAAACACATTGAATAGCTTATTGCACTTGGTTCTTTTAATTTGTTGGGCCCTTGATCGTATAAATTTAGGTATAACAAATGTTTTCCTTTTTTTGTATATACGAAAGTCTTTCCCAATTGTGACAAGAAATAATTCTTTTTGTCATCTCGTGTGTTTTTCTTTTTTAATTGTTAAACTATAAGGGATACTTGAAATCGACTATTGCATCAACCTTTTGTTTTTCGTTCGGTTATACGGCAGTGGAATCAAGAATTGAAACTCTTAACTCTTTGTTCTTCATAATGAAGCAAACCAAGATTTTGTTAAGGCGGTAGGGTGCCATGGATGCTTCTCCCGCAAATGCTACTATACAAGGGTGTTTTCTAAAGAAGATATTGATCCGAAAGCTACATTTACGGCTAGCATCAAGGATCTTCCCTTTTCTTCTTTCAAGATGAAAAGTTAATGTCAAAGGGAGTAACAAAGAGAGCGACCATCCTCAAAGTCTTCGGTCTCTACTATAGGTAAAGGTAAAAGGACATTACATATTGAGGATGATTTTGACTCAAACGATGAAGAAATCCTTACTTATTATTACCTTAATTGCAAGAGGACAAGAGACGTTTCTCCTACTCCTACAACCTTTAGTGATCCCATCCCTATATAGTCTATTTCTGCTGTATCATTTCCATCTCACCTCGAAGATATTCTCCATTTGCTTCGACTTATCCTTCTTTCAATACCTTGTTAATGTTTATCTAATACTTTGCGGGATGTGGACCCTCAACAAAAATTTAATTTGTCTATGAAGACTCCTCCCGAAATATTTCATGCCTCATGGGTGTGGAAGTTATAAAAAAGGTAATCCAAGAATCTCTTTTTGTTAACCCATCTCGCTCCAATAAATGTAAAGGTCAATTCTAATAGGAGTTACAAAAGTTGACTTTAAGAGGCATGAAGGTGACTTCTCGACAACCAAAGTAGAAGACACCTAATTGATGTAGAAGTTATAGCAAAGCCAATTTTTAATATCCATGAGGGATTTTCTACTCCTCTATTGTATCTTCTTGGAGAAAAGGATGGTCCTCAAGTTTCTCCTCACGAGGATTCTAATTTTATTGCTTTAAAATTTGGTATGGATTTCTTTATTTGATCCTTCTTATCATTCTCTCTTGTACAAATATCTTTTTTCATTTCGATTGTTAGATCTCTCGAAAGCTTTCCTAAAATCTATAACCTTTGACGAGGCATTCTCCATAGTATGTCAATCGGTTTTTTTTTTTGGTGGACTTATAACTAACTAGGAATATTCCTAATGCTTTAAGAGTTACCTTAAAGTCTTTTTATAGTCCACTTACACAATCGCATGCTTACTTGTTCTAAGAAGATTCTTTTGTGCCGATATCAACTAATAAGACTTTATAATAAAAGAGTAAAAAAAATGGTTGGAAAGCAATTTACAATGCAGCTTATCTTTTACACTTGTTGTAACGTCCACAACCTAATAGAGAGCCAAGAGTACTACTACATTGTCTCACACTCGAAAGTATAAGGCAATGCATTGTGTCCTCTATCCCGAATCTCTATCATATTACATTGTTGAATTTTCATGTTCGGTTTAAAGTTCAAGGCTTCCCAAGTTTCGAATTTAGTATTAACAAAATTTTCACAACCTAAACCATTTATAAACATCCTATAATATTTTATTTTCATTCTTGAATTAAAACTAGCAAGTGAAAACAACACTAAACCATTCATATTCCAACTAACTTATTACCATTTCTATAATTAGAACAATTCATCAACATATCCAAATTAGTATTATTTTTCATAATCCTTTAATCTAATAAGTGTATTTATTAACATACTAAAATAACTAAAAGGCCAACTATTATAACTCAAAATGGCCGAATCTAGGCATTACCCACAAGTGGTCGAACCTAACAATGGTTAGTCTTCAAACTTTAAATCTAGACCTATAGTACTTGATTGGGAAAATTTTGTAGCTCATGGTCGGTATCTTCAACGCATCTAATTGTTCTCAAGCATTTTTTTATTCACCTACACCATAAGATAAAATAGTGAGCTAAGTTCAATAAATGTAACCATGTATGAAATGCAATGAAAATTGTCATTTTTTTTTCATGCTTGAAATTTATTTTTATCTTTCTAGTATATCTAGTTGAACAAATATAAATTCAACCCTTTTTTAAAATCATCATCATGAGAATCGATAAAAGCTCTAAGCATGTTTAATTCAATGAATCTCACAAAAGGTTGATCATCCCCCCTTATCCCTCTTAAACATGCCTAGCCCACATGACATGACAAGGTCGAATATCATCAAGCCTACTATCCATATTATTCAACTAAAGACACCATATTTAGCAAAACTATATATTCATCAATGATTATCGCATGTCATGACATAACGGTTTTTATAATCGAAAATCACATGTCATGACATAACAATTTTCACATGTCATGGCTTCATAATTTTTGACAATAAAAATCGCATGTCATGGCTTTATAATTTTTGTTGATGAAAATCTCGTGTCATAGATTGACACTTTTCGTCAACAAAAATCTCATGCCATGACTTGGTACTTATTATGTTTTATGTCTTATTATAATCATCTATTCTCAAATTCAAGTTCAAGATATAAACTAGGAATTTAGAGTAATAGTGCTTAAAAGTTAGAGAATTCTAGCATGATTAACTTAGACCTTCTAGTTTTTTGCACGTCTTTTAAAGCATTAAACTTGGATTTGAAAGAAGTGGCCTTCGGAGCCTTTATAGAGGACATCTCAAGCTTTCTAGAATGATATGGTGGGTTAAATCCAAGTTTGTTTGGACCTCCAAAAGATGTTTCATATTCTAGTCTAAAAAGCTAATTCAAATTTCATTCGGAGTCTAGATCGGTTATAGTGTTTAATTCATATTTGGAGTTTTAAAACTCTAATTGATGCAAAGTGAAGCCCATGGAATACTTAAGAGGCATACCTATAATTTTTGTGAGAGGTCGAGTCAAAAATACGTAAGTTTAATGGAGAAATTTAGTTACAAATTTGGAATCTTAAGGTTGGGTGGATTAGATGAGTCGGTGGTAGTATTTAACCCATAACTCGAAGTTTTGGATCTTCAATTGATGTAACAATTAATGCATTAGCAAGATAAGAAATAAGGCTATAACGTTTCTGCAGAAATAAAACTCTAATTCAACATATATCGAGTCCATTCAAGTTGATTACACAAAAAATACACATGGCTATGTGCGAAGTTTACGCTTGTGTGTGATAAAGCAACAAAAGACGTACAACCATGTGTCTAGCTTTGGATCAAGTTTGTGGTCGTGCATCATAACACATACTATCGTGTGTGTGTTTTTCTTTCATATTATGTACCTTTTTATCTACATATTTAGATTTGAGGGGAGACGACGGACGAGTTAATTAGGAGAGAGAATAAACTATATTCTTATTTCTTTTGAGTACTTTGACTAGCATGTGTGGCTAAATTATTTGTATCGGTTTGAGGAGATTTCAAAATATAGCTTCATAATTTTTGTCAATGAAAACATATAATAACAATTTAATCAATTATCATTCAAACAATCTAAAACCCCAACAACAATTCCAACATGCACAAGCCAATCCAAGGCTATCAAGTTTTCTCAAACCATTCAATGAACTAGTCACATAGCTCAAAACAAGGAATTTCTAAGTTTTTGCATAAACATCATATACATAATCATTTTCAAGCCATTTCACAACCATTCATCCATAAACATACATATTCATGACAACTTGAAGCATTAGACAAATAATTCAAAAATTTCTCTTTTGGCCAAATATTTTATCTATCTGAACCAAGAGAGATTTTCCTCAATCATTCATTTTATTCAAGTCATCTTATCATGTTTGAGCCTAATCGTCCATAAAATTCATTTAATTTAGTCTTTAGGTCAATGGATAAAATTGTTTTCCTAATTAATCCATCATAATTCTTCATTTTCATGTATCTAACTTCAACTAACCAAGGTCAAGTCACTAATTTTTATGACTTAACCATCCAATTCAACAATCCCATACTTTTGGGACTTGGTCGAATGACCCTCTTAGCAAGTAACCAAATTGATTTCTTCTCTTTTAACCCTAAGACATCATCATTTAACCTTACTTAGTCACCATTTGCTCCATAATACATAAATACACACATTTCACTCTAGTTTTCATGTTGGTCGAATCTATCAAGCCTAACTAGCCATTAAATTTCATCAATTTATTCGTTGATTTCAAGCCAAAACATGGTTTACACATTTAATGAAACATCTTGGTTGCATCAATTTCCTACAATACAATCTTTCCATATTCTTTTTAGTCTTAGATGAATGGTTCATCCTAATGAATCCATTCCTTAAACTCCTCCTTCTCCCATTCAAAACACAACCAATAAATCATTAACCATATAATTTCATATTCGGTTATTCAAATTATATATTATCACACAATTTTAACGTAAAGTATAATTACCTAATTCATAAAAAAAAATAATAATTAATCATTCAAAGCATTAAATCACTTGTAGTGTAGGTGAGATTACGGTTATGTAATTATCTTTGATGCTTAATTTTGCATGATCCTTACAAAATCTTCCATCCTTCTTCTTCCTTTTAGTTTTTGCCGAGGCTCTATTTCTTCCATCTCCTTGTACTTGCTTCCTTATGCCTTCTAATGGTTTTATGGGTGGATTAGTGTTGATTTTGGCTAGAATTTAGATAGGATTAACTTAATTTCCTCTATCTCTCTCTAATTCTCACCTTTGTTTCCTCCTAGCCTTATTTTTCATCATTCATTTTCTCTTCTCTACCTGGCCGAATATATATAGAGGGGAATGAGTTGAATTTTAATTCCTTAGTTACTTATAAACCTCTAGATCTTTCCTTGAACGGTCATTTTTCCTTTCCTCGTATTTCTTCCCTATTTCTCTTGTGTTTGGCCAACTGATGCAGCCTTAAAATTTCTATTTCTAAATTAAAATTTTTGGACAAGTTCCAACCGAATGGCTAGTTCAAAAGTTCGCTCTATTTTTCCATAATTTATCACTTTAGTCCTTATCCTTTGTAATTTAATTCAATCATACCCTTCCAATTTTGATTTCCCTCCTCTAATTTTAACATTTCATCCCTCTTTTAACACAATTCCTAAATTAATTTGGGTTCCTTGCCTCTCTTTTTTATTTAATTTAAATTAGCCAAGTCTGTTACCCTTGTAATTACCTCCCTAAAAATAATCTAATTAAGCACCCAAAACTTATTATCCAAAAATGAATTATCCATTCTCTCCAACTAATTTCCTATTTATTTTCCTTGTTTCTCAATATTTACATATACATAAATAATATTTTATGCACACAATAATATTAATTCAAATATTTAACTTAACTAATTACTCCATAATTGTATATTTAGGCATTAATAAAAATATTCTTCCTTCCAAATGTACATATATAATTATTTAGGAGGTTTTGATCAAGGATATTACACTCATAGCTAAATGAACCAAATTAATTATCCTAAATACGAGTACTAGTTCTTATGATATTTTGGTGTTTTATCTTATAAACAAACTAAATCAAACATGTTGTAGTTAGTCTAAAAACCCTTGGAAGGAGTTCATGACTTATTTAAGTAGGTTGGCTTGTAAGATTGTAGGGACAATAATTCATAAAAATAGTTAATCGAAACTAAGAAATCAATTCCCATACTAATATGCAATTAAAATAACAAATTCAAACTAGAAACTAAAAGATTAAAATGATCAAAACACTAAGAAATAGGGATTGCAATATTGATGGTAAGCTAGAAATTACGGACTTAAAAGCCTTTATCGGTACTTCAAGAGCAATATTACGGTCTTTAAAATTCTACAAAATAAAAGGAAAGAACTTACATTCTTAAAAAAATGATAAATATTCACGGATTGGCATTCCGGACATAAGACTTCGAAATGAATTATGGATCATGATTGTTGCAAATACGAGAAGAAAATCAAGAATCAATTACCAACAAGTTATTAGTCTACTTGATTACTACTTATAAATTACTGCCTACACATTAGTGCCTATAAATTATTATCTACTAGGTATAACCTAGCAAGTTTCAAATGTATTAAAACTTGAAAATGTGTTTCTAAGCTAATTATAATTTGCAAAAGTTTTGCTTATGTTGTATTGTTGTGTTTTTCTTATGATGCGGTTGGTATTTATATGATTCTTATTCCTGTACGATCCCTATACTTGAACCACCTTTTTTTTACACTTTTTCATGTCTTTGTATTACTTAATATTCTTCTTTCATCTTCTTTTCTTACACCATAATGCATTACGTTCCTAATTATGTTGTATTATTCTCATGTTAAAATCTCTCATGTTCATTATAACTATCTAAACTATGCCTTTATTTATACTAGAATTATGTTATTCTTCTACTAACTACTCATTGATTGATTTTGCTACTAAATAAGGCTATTTCCTTATGTTTTCGACCTTGTTAAGAGTCTTTATTTTACATGTTTCTTGCTAGTTTATTGTTGCAAATCTTCAAGTTCATTTCTTTTTAGACTAGGATTACTAGGTTGTGAGTAGATGTTAGATCGTTCTAGTTAGAGATGGTCGTTTTGTAAAAAAACAACCAATGGGCTTAAGTGAACACGATAATAGGCATTATTAATTATAATTATCATTTTATATTTCATCGTTTGAGTATGATTTAAGATTATAAGAGCTGAATAGCGTTTATTTTTATGATTTAGGAGAAGATTTGAGACTAAGGAACAAAAGTGAGGTAACTAAGGCAAAATTTCACTCATGCATATTGACCTTTAAATAAAGATATGAAAGCTTGACATTCTTAAAGCTTCATAATGTGAAATAGCCCTTCCGAAAATTTAAAGCGGGCATATTAAGTTTTCTAGATTGGGTTTAAACTCATAAATTCAATCTGTTTTTGATCGACAAAGTCGGTTGTAATGTCATGTTAGAATTCGGGTCATATGACAATTCGAACACTAATAAGTGTTTAGATCATATCTAGAGTTATACATATCAAAATAAGATGATTAAAAATATATGAAATCTAGACATACAACTTTCATGAGAGCTCAAGTTCAAAATCTTTTGATAACTAATAGAAAATAAGTTTAAAAGTTTCGGCATAGAACCCGAAGTTCTATTCAATCACAAGTCGTAATGAATTTTGAAAACAATCCCAAATAAAACTTGTGGGATGTCATATCTATCTATACACGTGTATAAATAGCCTATAGAGTTATATATTTAGAACACATTAGGTTAACAATAGAACTTCTTCATTTCTACATTTTTACTTTAAAGAAGCAAGACTAATTTGTTATTTTTTTTTTGTTAAAAAAAAACCCGACTTAAAAAAAAAGCTGCGAGACTCTTGATTTACCCCGAAATAATTATGCCACAAATTAACCCTAAAATTTCTATAAACACATCTTAAGTAAATATGTAAATTAGATAACCCTACAAGACCAAACCAACTAATCCCAACAAACCATGATTTTTGAAAAACTTTAATAAATTTGAAATTACCCTTTCTCTTTTTAGATTTTTTCTGATTTTTAAATATGACCTAATAAGGCCTAAGCAATATGAATGATAAAATTTCAACTTAAACAAATAACTCTAGCTATACAAGCTATGTAAGCCTAAACTATTCGAGTCCTAGGTAATCTTGAATTTCAATCTTAACCAATCTAATAATTAAAATAAAATAATACAAGTCCAATAATTCCCTTTAATGATGGATTCCACCATCTCGAATAAAATCGAGTAGAACGTATGGGATATGTATGCCGGGAAGTTTGTGGATACATATGACACCACCACAAGTAGCTTGAATGCGTTTGATCATGAACCCTATTTTAGTTTATCACTCTAAGTATATGATTATAAGGCTCTAGTCCAAAAAGGCACAAAGAAAAGAGAAAATTCTCCTCCAATTTTATTCTAAAATATTCGACAAACTTACAAAAATAATAGTAAAAATTTTTCTTAACTATTAGCTCGTAAAAATTCTATTTGATGTTCAAATAGGAAAAGAACTCTAATAAAGAAAAAGACTCCAAATAAACTTTCTAAAGTAATTTGGACTTAAATAATTTAAAAGAGCAATCCAAATGTAATAAGGATTAATTAATCTAGTCCAACTTAAACATGAACTTTCTAAATAATTATGGATTCCTATTTAATTATGGATCCACAATAAAAATGAACTCCTAATTAAATACGGATCCAAACCCGAGTAAATCCTAAAATAAAATCCAATTATGATAAAGAATCCTTGTGCAAAAAGGATATATAAATAGCCAAATAAAATAAATAAAGAATAACTATTTTAGCCCTTCCAAATAATCTAGCAACCTTGAATCTATATGGACACACCGAGTGTCGATTAGGGACCAACTTGTAGGTTGGTTTAATTTCTTTACTTGTATTGCAAGTAAGTGTAGATCTTAGATTAGTGTGTATATGAGTATAATTCATTGTATTTTCTTTGGTTAGTTTCGAGACTCAATTTCAATACATGCTTTCTTAAAATTTTCGTGCGATTTATTTATGACAATTTACTTTGTGCTTTACCTTTATACTTTAATTATGACATTGTTTACATGCTTTCTTTATTGCTGTATATATCACTTTTTTTACATGATTTCTTTAGTTGTTTCAAGTTAATTTAATTACTTTCTTTCCCAAGTGATTTAATGCTTTTTTTTTTAAAAAAAAAGTTTTGCAAACTTCGATCAATGTTAATTTTCTACAGTTTATTTTTATAAATCTCTATAATTTATCACTCGATGTAAAGTTCATAATTTATTTGACGTAAATCTCAAGCTTACTAACAAATTATTTGATGTAAATTCACATGTTTACTTCTCAATATAAACTTAATTATTCAAAACTAATTTGGACCTTTACGGTTTAAACAATTGATATAAACTTTGTATTTTCTATCTTAATTTAGTCTTCCTAGATAAATGTAACACTATTATGTTATGTTTTATGTAGACAATTATTGTTTTTATAGGATTAGTTTACTAATTCATGTTTATTTGGACCTATTGTCTCCAAGTTACTGGAGGGATCTACAATTCTACTTGATCGTGAAGTAGTTATCTTCTTCTCACAGATTATGCTCTAAGTATTAAACAAGTTTTCCATATATTTGAAGATAGATATTTATATTGATTAATTTATAACGTCAACCAACATAGTAGTCAAAGCTAAAAAAAAAAAAAAAAAAAAACTCTATCGCTTGATTAAACTGTAGGTGTTCATTATTTAATTTAAGCTGAAAAATAGAATTGAAACAAACCAAAATATCAATTTTGGTTTAACTTAAAAATTAAATATGTAAAAACAATCAAACCAAAATTTTTTAGTTTTTCAGTTTCAATTTAGTTTTTGAGATTTTGTATTTAGTTTAAACCAAAAACTTAATTTTATTTAGGATTTATACCATCACTCGTCCTTATATAATAGTCCAATTTTTCATTATGTGCCGAAAAAAACACCTCCTATTTGTCCGTATATTTTGAGTTGGTTTCTAATATATCATTCTGGTCAAAATTTCTAATCAATTTTTAAAGATTAATCTTTATATTAGTAGATATAGATTTCTTATGCCAAATAACAAAGATATATTTGTCAAATCACATGCCATATATCAATCATATGCTTAATTTAGCTAGAAATTTTAACTAAAATAATAGATTAGAAATTATCTCAAAATATAAGGATAAATTATACGTGTTTTTTAGAAATATATTGGAAAATTAACCTATTATATAAAGACATGTAAATGTATTAACCCTTTTATTTATATATAAAGGTAAATTAAAACAAATCCCAAAACCTAACTGTCACTTTTAGTATTAGCAGGCACCATTTCTTTTCTTCTAGAGACAGACCCCTCACCTCTTTCTCTTTCTTCTTCTCCCATAGTCATAGACAAACTGCTCATTTTCTCCTACAAAATCACAAACACGTCTTCCATTCCCTTTCTTTCTCATAGTCTAACTCTTTACTAAAACTCAAAAAGGCCAAAACTTAAAGCAAGCTCCACCAGCCACCATACAAGCCACCAACCACTAGTTCTTTCATCTCCATGCAAGATAAAAATCGCTGATAAATATGGTTTACTTTCAGTTTAATTTAGAATTATTAGGGTTTAATTAATTAATGGTTATTGTGATTTGGATGTGGTAGTGTGACACTATTGGTGGTGCAATAATAGTTAATTATAGGTACTTAGATTTATTTAAGGTTTCATTAATTGACTGAGAATGTTGATAAATTGGGGATTGCCAAGTAAACGAGTATAGTCAATTTAAAATATTATTCTTTGTTTGTGAATATGTGATACAGTGATGCTGTCTACATAATAATAAAATTTTAATATGTGAATTCATGAATAAACTTTTAAACTGTACTTTGTTACTATGAATCTGTGATATCATCTATATTATTTTTTACATTTTAATTTCATGAATAGGACTTAATGCTTGGGTTAGTAGTTTAATTGTATAATTCTTTATGTAGATGTCGTAATTTGAAAAGACTAATGTTGAAGCCGGTAATTTTTGTAACTCTATCTTTTCATTTGTCATTTCTTTCCTCTATAGTAATGTTAAAGTGTTGATTATTTTTTTACCTTATATTTTTCATATTTAACAAAACTTTTGTTAGAGCCAATGATGATAGATATATGATTGATGTGTTTTGGACTTTTGGATAATATAAGTAAATTTTTTTTAAAATTTTATTTGCTTGATATATTAATTTTTCAAACTTTAATATTTTGATATATTATTTAAGTTAATAAGGTGTTTGTTTTCTTTAAAAGAAATGCAATTGCCCAAACTTGGAAGTAAATAGAGTGCATTTTAATTATGTATGCCAAATGGATTGTAAATTAGTTTAGTTTTAAGAGTTATTAATTGCTAGAGTTTAATGAGCGGCGTTGATGTTGAATGACCTTATGGTAAGATGGTTGATATTTTACCTTGGAACATGGTTTTAGTACCTAATGGTGTTGATGTTGGTAAGATGGTAAATGGCAAGTTTGGCTGACTATGTTTTATCAATGATATTAATTAGTTCATGAAACCAAAGGAAGATTCATGGGTCACCATCAAATGGCATAATATCTTCTTGTATGGCTATGATATACATCAATATCAGGGCAATAGACGATATTTTCCAAGTAATCCAGCATTCTAAAATGGAATGTGCCATTACCAACCAAGTTTTCAGAGACATTTAGCCTATAGAATCAAAGCATCTCTAATGCTTGAAAGTAAGATTTGATTAAAGCTTTGAATTTATAAGAGAAAAGAATAATAGGATTTTCGGTACTATTCGGAGTAAATATCCGTAATCATTTTTTTTTAAATATCAAAAAGTTGGAAAAAAATCTGAAAAGAAAATAAAAAATAAAATTTTGGTTTAAATAAAAAAACTGAAAACCAAAACTAAAATTTTTGTTTCTTAATTGAAAAACCAAATTCTAATTTGTTTCGATTTTGGTTTTATTTATGATAGTTTGGTCGAAAACTAAAGTAAAATAGTGCAAACCTATAAAGTTAAGCGGTTGATATTGAGTTTCAAGCAAAAGACTTAATCTTTATAGTTCAATATATTATTCATCTTTGACTATTTAATATAGAATATATTTTTTAACACTCTCTCTCACTTACATTCTCTTTTTTGGAGTTTGTCAAGTGGTTTGGACTCTACGATCTTTGTTAGGTCGTTGGTTCTCTTTGATGTTGTAATATCATGTTAAAGAATTGTTTCAATCTAAAAACTTAAGGTATTGGGTGAGACTCCGAAATGATTTTATATTACTCTTTAACACACCTTATCAAGTGAAAGACTTTTGGACTTGAAACCTCTTTAAGTGAAAGCCCATTGATCTTAAAACTTGCTCATGCTCACTACTACCTTGTAATTAATTATTTAACTAGAAGAGTAAATAGAGGTAGTGAGATTTGAATTCTTGACCATTTGGTACCATATAGAGTTAGATAGTTGAAATTGAATTTTATAAAAAAAAAAAAACTTAAGCTCTATGATGGGTGGTGCATTTGAGACCTTATATATTATTCATTTTTTATATCACTATTTAATGTGGGATATGTTCTTTAGCAAAACCAAACTGAAAAGCCAAATGAACACCCCTATATAAACTAAACCAAATTTATCCCTTTAGTCGAATTAAAAAATGGGTAAAATGTATTGAGATCCTTATACTATTGGTCAACATGTAAAGAATCCCTTAACAAATTGTTCAATACAAATAGTTTTTAGAAAAAAAAAATAAGGGTAAAAATTAGTCATTTTGTTAAGTGGCGTTAGGGTTCTATCCAACTGTTTAAGGTAAAATGTGTCGACCTTTCCTATATTATGGGTTAAATTACAAATATATTATTCAACGCAAATTGCATTTTTTATTAAATACGTTAGGGTGTTCTGTGCTAAAATGTGATTTTACTTAATTCAAATTGGATAAAAACAAAACTCCATTTAAGAATACATAATTTTATTCTCAATATTATTTATGAACTATTTAAACTTAATAATTTATTCAAGAACCGTCCGTATTTTTACCTATACTTGTATATATCACCCTTAAAAAGACAACCAAACAACTATCATCCCTTTTTTCTTCTTTTTTTCATTTTTTAACTTCTCGTGTATTGAATTGAATAATTTATGAAGGATGTCCGTTTGTATTTTTACCTATAGTACATGGATACTTGTACATGTTACCTTTAAGAAATCAACTACACAACTACCATCTCTTTGTTTTTCCCTTCAACATCAAGACAACCCCTAACAATTAGACAAATTGAACACCTTTCGAAAGGTATTATATACATGTGCCAATTTATTTCCTCTTTCACATGATTTCCAAATTAATCATGATAGAAGCAAGAAATGACTTGAAACACATTGCTATGGTAGCATTCACCTTTGCCACTCTTGGCCCCTCCACTTCTTAGTCTCATTACGAGGCTATCTCGTTTACTTGCTTCATATGCATTTCATTCTTCAACACAAAAGAATCCAATAGCAAACTCTTCTCGAATGCATTAGAAAGGTTGGAAAACATAAAACCCTAGAATGTTCACATTGGTTTGCAAGTGATATTTTTTGTTACCATTCGACGTTCGTGGGCCTCTCGAAAATTTAAGTTGAGATTTGTTAAAAATTTTGTTTGTTTGAAGATGTGAGTTATTATTAATTTCAGAGTAGTAAAGGTAACTAGGAACATAAATTGACACTAGTTCATAGATTTTATGATAAGGGTTAGTTATATGCCTTTAAAAAGATATCAATCACTCAAAAGTATGAGTTCCTAAAAAAGGTAACCTTTTTAGTTTAGTTCTATAATTTATCTCTTAAAAATTTCTATTTTGCCAAAATTGATCCTAAGTCAAAATTCCAAGTTTTATTTCCTATGCCCAATTATTATTTTATTTTATTTTATTTGTGACATCATATTAGATCAATCGTCGAACTCCGGCGTTAGGATTCTCATCAATCCAATATCATATCTAGTTTAAATCTTGACATAATCGGTATATCGGAGAATGACCTAACTAAACGTGTGGTTGTCATATTGAGTGAGGTGTGTGCGGGAGCATTATACTAATCTCACATCCAACTTGCAAAACAACCAATATGTAAGAACAAAGCAAGATAAAACAACCATGAAACGGAATGGTTGTCATGTTTAGTGAGTTGTGTGCGGGAGCATAATTTGAATCTCACACTCAACATGCAAAACAACCAATATGCAAGAACAAAAAAAGATAAAACAACCATGAACCATAATAGAAAAGATAGAAATTACATATAACAACACACATAATTCCCAAAGAAAAGAAACAATGGGTTCACCCCTTAGTCTCTAGTAGAGTCATCTTTTTATCATATGGTGACCTCTTAACGATCACTAAAAATAAAATGTGTTTGATAAGTAGACTCACCACTCATTTTTCCTAAAGTCAAAACTAAGAAAAAATAACTAGAAAACCGAGTCTAAAAGTTATGACTAAGTAGGTTAATTACACGACTGGAAAAGACAATGGTCACCCTAATATGTCATTGTAATGTTGTTACCATTCAATACTAACGTATGATAATTTTTTTAATGCAAAGTCCATTCAAACATTCACTTTTCCATCCTAATTTATTTGATCTCGTGATCGTGTAAGTATACCATTGCTAAATTCTCTAAAAATATCCATTAGATTTTTTTGATAAATTTAGCGGTGGTTTGCTAAAACCGTTGCTAAATTCATCCAAAAGGGTTATTTGGTGATAGTTTCTCAAAACTATCACCAAAAACATTAAAATTTTGTTTGATTTGTGATGATTTAAGTATACTATTGCTTGAATTCTTCAAAAGTATCCGTTTGAGTTTTTTGGAAAATTTAGCAATGGTTTACTAAAGCCATTGCTAAATTCACCCAAAAAGGGTTATTTAGCAATGGTTTCGAGGAATCGTCACCAAAAAGCTGAAACAAAGTGGGATCCGTGATTGTTTAACCGGACCGTCACGAAATCGACCACTTTTGTGAGATTTTTATAAAACCTTCGTGAATTTATGTGTTTTTAGAGATGGTTTTCGAAACCTTTGCTAAAAACCCAAAATTTAACAAAATTCGTGAGAGTCTTATCAAATCATCATGAATTCTTTGACTTTAGGGATAGTTTTCTAAACCATTTCTAATCCTATGTTTTGTTGTAGTGAGAGGCTTTGTCTATTTACGGCTTGTTTTATATAGATGATATGTTGTGGTTTATGAATGGTTCGAAGAGATCTATGTCAAACCTTAATTCGTACTTTAATTAGGAGATATGAGGAAAACTCGATTCAGCTTTTGAATGTAACTAAAAGTGGTTTTGCACTCTAAAACATGTGTCCTCGAGGCGGAATCTCTATCATTAGGCAATGATAAATGACTCATGTGCTTGCCTTTGAATGTCTCTAAAAAATAATAAATATGTTATGTTTTAATGAATGAATATAAGTTTATGTATAATTGTTTAAGTTTTATGAATGCTTTTATGAATATTAGTGTAAGTAGGTTATGTTTTTAAATGTTGAAAACTATTGTTTAGTAACTAAGTAGGAACGAGAAAAGTTGAAGTTATTTATGAATGCTAAATGATGATGAATGATGTTTTTAGAATTTAAAGATGAATTTGTACTAATAATATTGAGATAGATTATGGATGAAATTTTAACAAAATGCTTGTATTATGTTAATAAAATTTTAGCATAATTTTATTTCTAATTTTATTTACGAACTATCAGAATGGAATAATTTATTGAAGAACCGTTTGTATTTTTACATATGCTTATGTAGATTAACCTTAAAAAGTCAACTAGACAACTACCATTTTTTTTTCAACTTACCGTGTATTGAATTGAATAATTTATTCAACAACTGTTTGTATTTTTACCTGTACTACATGGATGTTGGTACATATTACCCGAAAAAAGTCAATTCTTTTAACTTTCTTTCTACTGAAGTGAATGATTTATTCAAGAAACTTCTGTACTTCTACCTATAGTACATGGGCATTAAAAATCAACTACCATCTCTTTGTTCTTACCTTTCAACAGCAGGACCACGCGGCCCCAACAATTAGACAAATGAACACCGTACCCTTCAAAAAGTTACTATATATATGTGTCAATTTATTCCCTCTCTCACATGATTCCCAAATTAATCATGACAGAAACCAGAAATGACTTGAAACACATTGCTGTGCTAGCATTTCCCTTTGCCACTCATGGCCCTCCACTTCTGAGTCTCGTTACGAGGCTATCTGCTACTGCTTCATATGCAAAGTTTTCATTCTTCAGCACAAAGAAATCAAATATCAAACTCTTCTCCAGTGAATTAGACAGGTTGGAAAACATAAAACCCTACAATGTTTAAGATGGTTTGCCTGAGACCTACATCTTTTCTGGGAATCTCGCGGAAATAATTGATTATTTTTCAAAAGGCGTCCCCGGGGAATTTTAAGCAAGCAATGGAAGTGGCGGTGAAAGAGACAGGAAAGGATTTTACGTGCATCATGAGTGATGCATTTCTTTGGTTTGCAGCGGATATGGCTCAGGAATTGCATGTCCCTTGGGTGCCCCTTTGGACCTCAGGACCCCGTTCCCTCCTCTTGGTCCTTGAAATCGATTTAGTCCGCCAGAAAATAGGATGCATTATTAATGATAAGGTTTTATATTTTCATATACAAGACTTATTATGAGTTTAATTTGGTTCCGATATTATGATTTTTTTTCGGATTGAAATATTTTCATGTTGCTAAATCTAGTACATAATAACAATTTTAATTCATTTTTATTTTTTTTCCTCTGATCTGATTCAAATTTTAAAATGGATAATGAAATTTGAAATACAACAAATTATGTTAAAAAAAAGAAAGAAAGAAATAAATAATACAACTCAATTTTTTCTCAATTGTAGATAAGAGGCATGATTATTACGCTTTGAACACTGCTTTGCTAGGTCAAAGAAAAATCTTTCGTAGGAGTAAGTAAGGAAAAGTAAAAGAATCCACCGAGAAGTACGATTTTCTGTTTCAAGACCCTATTCGATTGGTTTGAGGGAAGTATATCATAAAATAGTTGGAGATAGATATGATATTATTTATTTGCTGAACCTGAACTGCCTTGCTTCAAGTGAATTTATTCTCTTTACTAAAACTGGTCAATAAATTTTAAAGTTCTACTTTCTATTTAGTTTTGGTTGTCTCGTTATCAAGTTAATTTGATTATAAACCTGTCGTTGATGACAAAAACCTGTCATTATTAAAATTTTATAAGTAATAGAAGTTTCTTATTTTTTATTATTTAATTTCGTGGTTTTGCAATTATTTAGCTCTAAGAAAGCCTAAAATGTGGCTACCTAAATTGTGGCTACAGAGTTAAGTGAGCATCAACGGATGGATCCATAGAAATTTCATATTATTCATGAAATAACTAATCATACTTATTTTATATTTCAGTTTGATAAAAGAGATATATATAAAGAATAGAAACTCAAATATAAAGAATAAAAAGAAATAAAAGAAAAAATTAAATAATAAAAAATTTGAATTTAAATAGAAATATTTTTGTACATTTAGATGTTTTTTTTTATTCTTTATATCAGACTCTCTCGTCGAAATAAATCTTAAAAAATAAATATTGTTAGTTACTCTATATATAATTTAAAATTTCTATTATAATAGTCAAGAAGTACGCACTACCATTAGGCACAACATTCACTGAAATTTTTTGCATGTTTGTCTGGACATATTTCTTTTTGGTAAAGTGGACCATAGAGAACACCCATGTAGTACGAGAAAAAGAAAGAAAAATCACAATGAAGACACCAATTTTGGGAAAAATATAATTAAACTTGGAATTGGATTTTCCTCAAATTAGACATGGGGCATTTTAACTCAAGCTAGTTATGGGCACCTAACAAAAAACCTCATGCTAGTTATATATGTTATTTCCCACAATTTCATTCTCGGTTGCATTGGATTAATTTCCTCTTATGCAAGGAAACATGTAGCCGGCATGAATCGTTAATGAGGATATTGACACTGAGATTAGATGAAAATGGTAACCTGTCATTTGATATGGAGCTGTAATGCTAAGCATCAATTAAGAATTGCTTTTTCATAGTTATTGACAAGTAAATTTAAGCGCGTAGCAACATTAATGGAACAAAATGGAACTACCAATTTTTGCTGTTAACTGTACATGATCTAGATCAGCTATCAAAGACTTTGAGCAAGAATGTCCGAAACAAATCATTATCTATCCATATGCTTTATAGTCTGATAAATTATTCATAATCTTATTGCAGAATCGAAGACAGAACAATTAGTTGACTTTCTTCCAGGATTTTCTCAAATACATATTGCTGACATACCTGAAAATATAATCTCGGACAGCAATGGATCAGAATTCTCAGCAATGTTGCATAAAATGGGATTAACATTACCACGGGCGGCTGCTGTTGCTTTAAACTCATTTGAAGAATTAGACCCTGATGTAGCGAATCTGTTCAAGTCAAGACTTCCCAAGTTTCTCTACATTGGTCCCTTTGCTTTGGCATCTCCAGATCCTTTCATGTCTGATTCACAGGGTTGCCTGGAGTGGCTGGACAAGCAGAAACAAGGATCGGTGGTGTATATTAGTTTTGGAAGTGTGATAAAGCTACCACCCCAAGAGTTTCCAGAGTTAGCAGAAGCGCTAGAGGAATGCAAGTTGCCATTTCTTTGGTCATTTAGAGGCAATCCTGAAGAAGAACTGCCGAAAGGGTTCTTAGAGAGGACTAAAGAGAGGGGAAAAGTAGTTTCATGGACTCCGCAGGCTAAAGTCTTGCAAAACAAAGCAACTGGAGTGTTTATGACCCATTGTGGGTGGAACTCGGTCTTGGAAAGTATTATTGGATGTGTGCCTATGATTTGCATGCCATTCTTTGGGGATCAAACAATGAGCAAGAGGAAGGTAGAGGCAGTATGGGGTACTGGTATCGGGATGGAAGGTGGAAGGATCACTAAACAAGTAGTTATGAAAGCGTTGAAGCTTATCTTGTCAACCGATGAAGGGTACAAAATGAGAAAGAAACTTGAATACCTCCAAGGTCTTGTTTTGGATGCTGTGGAATCAAATGGTAGCTCTACCAAAAATTTCGAAACTTTGGTAGAGTTGGTAAACAAGTAATGTGAGATGATAAATTCCAATAATTTGTGCTTTTGAGAGTACAATCTAAAGTATAATGTAACATGTGGTTTGCAGTTATTAAAATGGATTAGATGTATGTTTCAGACGTGACTTTTATCTTATTGAAGTCATCTTCGTCTGCAACCAGAAATCAAAATCTAGTAATAATAGATATTTGGCCTATATGGTGCTGCAGGTTATTTTGTATCTGTCTTAATTAGAAGAATTTGAACAAAATTATCCAGTAAAAGAGTGCAAATCTTTATGATGCAAGGAATAATTATGAGGAATAAGTAATCAATCATTTGAAAGATTTCATTCTCTGAAAGGCCTGCTCGATATATAACGGGCATCAATCTGCTTATCGATATTATAGAGGCCAAAAGAAAACATCAATACTCGATCAACCAAGGATGCAAAATAAGCCTCCTTTCGCACCAGCAAAGCTGGAGAATTAATAACGCCACACTTGTTGAAAAGCGACTCTCTTCCTATGAATAGTAGACTCACACTAAAAAAAATAAAAAATGGAAAATAGCAACCGATTTTAGTGGTAGATTACTATCCGGCACTAAATAGTGAGTAAATAGATATCGAATATTATGTGTTTGATTTAGTGATAGAATAGAGACGGTTTGTGAAAGTTTATCAATAACGGATGATATTCCATCATTATATGTAGTGCCAAAATCTTTTTTAGTTTTTTAAAGATGGGTTAGCGGCAGAAATCAACGATGGGTTATTATTCCATTGTTATTTTTGATGTTTTGCTTTAGCGACGGATATTTTGTCGCTAAAAGACTAAATCAATCGTTAAACCTAAAAAAATGGGTGGTTTTTTAGAATAAAAAAGTAGTTTATTTGACGATGGAATAGCAATGAAAACTTAATTTTAGTTGCTAAATAACAACTAATCGATGATGAAAACGTTTTTGTTCGTTGGTTATAAAAAAATGGACGACGTTCTTGAATTAAATAGCTATCCATTTTATGAAAGATTAACGATGACACTTACGTTCGAAAGAAACTAGGGGTTTAATTAGGGATTCAAACCAATGATGAGATCATGTCCATTGCTAGTCCGAATCCCTAATTAAAACCTTCTTTCCTTTTTTTGTTCCCCTATCTTCTTCTTCTTCCAAGTTCTCTTTTTGTGCCATCGACTTTTACCCTACCCAAAACCATCAAAAAATGCAATCCTCCACTCTCCATCAATCTACACTCACTCCAAACTCTTTTCTTCCTAAAAAAGATAAAAAAAGAAAAAAAGAAAAAAAGAAAACCATTATTTTCCTTCCTTCATCTCCTTATCCTCAAGTTCGAATTAGGTAAGTTCTCTCTCTTTTGTTCCTTAAAAGTTAATTATTTTTATAATTATTAGGTTAATTTTAAATTTAACTGGTTGATTTATATTTTTTTATAGTTTTAATTATTAATTTGTTAAGTCATTATTTTTTGTTAATTGTTAGGTTAGTTTGTGAATTAATTGTTATTTTGGGTTTAATTAATTAATTAGGTTAATTTTGATTAATTGGTTGATTTGATTTAGGTTTAATTAATTAATTAATTAGGTTAGATTTGATTGATTATTAATTTGTTGATTAATTTGTTAAAATATTACTTTTTATTAATTGTTAGGTTAATTTGTTAATTAATTATTTGTTTGATTTATGTTTAATTAATTAATTTGGTTAATTTTGATTAATTGATTGATTTGATTTTGGTTTAATTAATTAATTGGGGTAAATTTGGTTAATTGTTAGTTTGATTTAGGTTTAATTAACTAATCGAGGCTAATTTTGAGTAATTGATTGATTTCATTTTGGTTTAATTAATTAATTAGGTTTAATTTGATTAATTGTTAATTTGTTAAATTTTTATTTTTTGTTAATTAATTGTTAGTTTGATTTAGGTTTAATTAATTAATTAGGTTAATTTTGATTAATTGATTGATTTGAATTAGATTTCATTAATTAATTAGGTTAAATTTGATTAATTATTAGTTTAATTCACATTGAATTAATTTATTAGGTTAATTTTTATTAATTGATTGATTTGATTTTGGTTTAATTAATTAATTAGATTAAATTTGATTAACTCGTTAGTTTGATTTAGGTTTAATTAATTAATTAGTTTAATTTTAATCAATCGGTTGATTTGATTTAATTAGATTAATTTAAATTAATTGATTGATTTGATTTAGGTTTAATTAATTAATGAGGTTAAATTTGATTAATTGTTAATTTGTTGATTAATTAGTTAAATTATTATTATTTTTGTTAATTATTTGGTTAATTTGTTGATTTTGATTAATTTTGCATAGATTAATATATGATCTTATTCCACATTTAGGGTCATCTCGATGACTTGATCCGAATGGCAATCCTCAAAATTGAAAACACTAGGGGGGGGGGCAAGGCCAAGGATCTAACAACTTGAACCAAATTTGACAATTGGTTGAATAGTGACATTATAAAGTCAACTCGATATGGTTAGGACCTAAACAATAAGTATTTAAGCATTAGTCAAAGCACCGAAACAATTAAACCGGGAGGTAATAGAGTTATATCAAACAAACCAAAAGCCGATAATATAGAATAGTTCATATTCGAGCTTCCTTAATAGCAAATCGATAAAGCAAAGTTGAGCTTTCAAAGTGTAGCCTATGCTTCTACGGTAAGAACTAACCATTACAATTAGTTTCGTTAATATATTGTATGAATATATCAAATCAACTCAAATAAAGTGGTTCATATACCTTTTTTTAATAGATTACTTGTCAAAGGTTTGTTTTTTTAATCTCGTTTCTCTAAAAAAAGATCACCCAAAGCGATTTAGATATGTTTTTTTTTATCGAATCACCTATTAAAGGTTCATTTCTCCAATCTTAGTTTTCAATAAAAAAAAAAATCAACCAAGGTCGTTTGTATATCTTTTTCAATTGGATCCATATTGAAATTTTATTTCTTCAATCTTGCTTTTTTTAAAAAAAAAAATTCAGCCAAAGCTCGTTTGTATATCTTTATTTATTAGACCACCTCTCAAAGGTTTGTTCTCCGATCTTGGTTTTTGAAAAAGAAAAAGATAACCCAAGACGTTTCGTATATCTTTTTTTATCGGATCACTCGGTTGAATGCTTGGTACCATGTACTCGTTATTTGATCGATGATGTCAAATATGCCATTTTATGATGATTCATGTCGATAATTTATGATAGAATTGTGTACTATGAATGATTGAACATGAATTTTAGGGTAATGTGGTTATGGTGCATTTTATTACATTATGGGGGTTATGTTAATGTATAAATATGCGTTATGTATGGCATGCCTTATGTGGTACATGAGAATTATGCATTTACATTAAATGCAAGTGCATGCCAATTCACATGAAGATTTAAAGTCATGAAAGATATTTCCTTTAAGGTTTTTTTGAAAGGCAATTGGAAAATATTTCATGGTTTACATGGTTTTTCATGGTCGACATAGTTCATGGATTGCAAGGTTTCAAGGAAAGGACTTCATGGTTTCCATGACTTTCATGGTTCATGTTTCATGGTTTCCATGGGTCAAGTGGGTGTAGACGTGCACTTTTATATAATCGATAAGGCTCGTCCACATATAAGTCTAATTTATAAGATAGATCATGGAAACCCCGAAGTCCGAAGATAGAACATCCAAGCATAAAAAAAACATTTTTAGAATGATCATGGAAAAGATTTCATCACACAAAAAATGATTTCGCAAAGAACATGTAAATAATATTTCGTGTGCATTTCACTTACCTATACGTCATGCATGGTTAACTTATTGAGCAATTGCTCACCGGGTTCTTGTGATGTAGGGACAAAAGGTGAAGAATAATGGTGATGTTTACATGCGAGCTAACTATTAAAGGACCTTCTCACCGAGTGCATCTTGCATGTGGATGGTAGATGGACCTTCTTCACATAGTTGTTTTATTGGTGTTAGGTATTTTTATTTATGTATTAGGTATGACATCGCTATTTTATATGATCGTTAAAGCTATGAAAGAGTAAATAGTTGGTTAGAAATGAGGATATGGGTGTAAATAAATAAGCTATTTTTATATTAATGTGGCATCGAATCGGTTTACGTAAAATACAAATGGTTTGTAAGTTAACCAAAATGTTGGACATGGCGGTAATAAGGTAATAACATAACAATAAGTAGTGTAGTTTTCTATTAATTAATGACTTGCATGCTATCATTAATAATAAAATGTGACCATTAAATTAATAAGGAAATGACCATAAAAGTAAAAAGGATTAATTATCGAATAACGGGTAATAACTAAATAAATTTCTACATGCTTATAGGAAAAGAATTTGACAAAACTAAACGTCACGGATCCGATCAATTCAATCCAAACCAGTAAAATAAAATATTAAAATAGAAAAATTTAATTATACATTTTGGATTAAAATCTTGGACCTACTCGTCATTTATAGGCTTTTCTAGCATAACACATACCTAGTACACAATAGGATAGACATAGTGCCTTGTTGGCTTACATTTATTACACTTTGAATGTAGGTCAATGATGGTAATATTTTTAACCTATTTAGGTCATAGGTTAGGGGTGTTACATTATCCGTTCCAATTTACTTTGATTGTACTCTAGTGATGTTCAAAAACAAACGATGATAGTGACTTTATCACTATCATCATGTAATACCTAATGGCTTGCAACCTTAATCACGCACTAGCCTTGGTGTGTTGTCAACTAAACAATAATGTGACAAATTATGAGAATTCCAATGCCGAGTGTTTAAGATACTTGATAAGGAAAATTTGTAAGCTATCGGTTTGTGGTCGCTATGGTTGGAAAGAAAGAACAAGTAAAGAGGGAACATAGCTAAATAAGCTAGGGAAAGAAATAGTTTTGGTTGGTGTTTCAAGATAGGCTTAGGTTGTGTTGGGCTTGGTTTTTTAAACTTAGGTTGAGTTAAGAGAGGCGATTCAGGTGGGGCTATTATTAGTCTAGGTTTGATGGGTTTTAAGGGGAGCGGACCATAGGCTTGGGTCCAAATTTGGGTCGTCCGGGAAGAAAAGAGTAGGCTAGCTCACTAAGCCCAAAAGGCCCAATAACCCTTGATTTAGCCCTTTTCCTTGATAAAATTAGTCTAAAATTTCAATTCATGCCTTTTACTTTTACGCTTAGTTTAGATTTAACTCTTTGCATTTCTAAATTTTTATTCTTATTTATTTACTTAGTCAATGTTTAGTTTTTAGGTTTTACTTTGATAGTTATATTAGATAATTAATAGATGGATGAGTCGTTGAGTCTCCTAATTTTAGGAATTAATGACGACTCCCCATCAATGAAAACAAAAAGTGAAAAAAAGAAGAAAAAAGAAAATGAGAAAAAAATGTAAAAAAAGATGATAAAAAAAGAGAGAAAGTGCTAAGGAAAAAAAAAAAAAAAGAGAGAGACATAAAGGGAAAAAAGAAAAGCAAAATAAAAATATAGAAAATGCTAGGAAAAAAATTAACAAAGTCCCATATCCAATAAGAACTCACGTTAACTCAAATCAATCACATCTTAATAATTAAGTTGTTTTTCAACATAACAATTACGTCGAGACTTAAACTTTAGGAAAGATGGTTTTAGGTGATTGATATGTTTCCAAAAGCATAACCAAACTCCATATCATAGAATCTTTGAACCATTATCCATTTTAGGTTTCCTAGTTCCTTTAATACTAAGTGGCAACTCCTAAATTAATAACTCATATCCCCAAACAAATAAAATTTTTAACAAATAAATACATTATGAAAATTTTCAAGAGTCTTGCAAATGTGGGATTGTGACAATAGAGGCCTCCCAAATGAGGTAAAAGTGTGTTTGTATAGGGACTTTTTTAGGGTTTATAATAAAATCAACTTTGGTCCTTCTAGAGTTTTTTATGTCAATTTCAATATATATTTCATTATGTCTCTCCAATTAGCTCCTTAATTGACAATGTTTAATCCTTTTTTTTTCCATTTCACATTGATTAACTTTTAATTAATGCCCTTGAATTTTGATCCCATTCAAATTACGTCCGTAATTGAGTATCACTTTACCCCGACATTTCACATCTTTTTCAATTGTATTTTAAATCATCTTCCAAATTTTTTCCTTCTTTTTTTAATTAAAAAAAGAAGAAGATAAATCTAAGAAAAGTTGGTCATAAAAATTTATAAAAATATCTAAAAATCATGGAAAGATAAATTGTGCAACATGCTAATTTGTTTTGAATTTTCTTTTTAATTATTGTATGAAAAATGAAGGGGGTAAAAAATTAATGGGTTATGATATAACTGATGTTATGTATGGGGGTGATGATCATGCATACACAAGGTAATAACCCCATTTTGATACACATTAAAATAATAAAAAAAAAGAAATTAAAAACATTTTAAAAAATGATATGTTGCATAGTTTGTTCTTTTTCATGATTTTTAGACATTTTTCTACAAGTTTCTCATGTTTTAATTATTCTTTATTTTTAATTAAAAGAAAAAAAAAGAGAAGAAAAAATAAGTACAAAAAAATTTGAAAAAAAAAAGAAGATGAAAAAAAAATTCAAAAAAGAAAAAAGTAGAATTAATTTTGAATTTTTATTAAAGAGGTTAATTACAAGTAATTCAAAAGTTGTGACATTCACATCTCATACATCAACCTTATTGGCATCGTTATCCACATCTCATACATCATCATTATCTCTCAAACTTCCAAAACAAAAAGACAAGATAACAAAACTTATCTTTGGCATCTTTTGATTCCCTCCACTTCGACCTTGTACGGATAACTCACAAAAGAGCGAGCAAAAGAAAGAGAAGAAAGGGATAAGGTGAAGTGTTCTATACTCATTAAAAGGGAAAGGATGAGATTAAGAGAGGAATCTCAAAGAGTGGAGAATGAAACTAGGTGTCGCTACATGATGTCGATACGTGATGTCGAATGGGACTCCTAAAAAAATCTTATTTTTTAAGATATGTTGCATCTCGCTTGTGAGTTATTATAGGGATGTAAGTTATTATTAAGTTTGGAGTTTCCAACTAGTATTAAAAGAACTCAAAACCTAAAAATAAGCATTGGTACAAAAATTCTCGGGTAAGGAGTTTGTTACATTTTGTGAAGATATCGATCACCCAAAATATGTCCTTTCCTAAGAAATGTATGACATCTATTTTAGTGCTAAATTCATCTCCTAAAGTATTTTATTTTATGCCAAGTTATTTTTATTTAAACTCCAATTTCCAAGTTCAATTAAGTATTTTATTTTTAGGCGTGACATCGTATTGAAACGATGGTCGATCCCTTTCGTTGAGTGACATATCGGTTCAAATATCGGATCCACTATCGGATAAGAATAATTATATCATCCAAATTAGAGACTTTGTTAGAGAACATCCAAATTATTAAATTTTGATGATATAATTTTTTTAACTAACAATAGTCCCTATCGGATAAGATACTTTGTTAGAAAAATTTATTATTATTATTTTTTAGTTTTCTTATTTTTTATTAAAGAAAGTCCCCATCGGATATAAAACTTCTTTAGAAATTTTAATTAATTTTTTTTGTTGATGGAGAATCATTATCGATCCTTAAGAATTAGAAGACTCAACAATTATTTCAAATATTAATTATTAAATTAATTATTGAAACCAATTTTTTTACTATTAAAATATGCTTTCCTTTTTATTTATATTTTATCTTTTTTCGAGAGAGAATAATCATCAATCCTTAAAAAATAGGAAACTTAAGAATTCATCTACCATTTCATTATCTAACCTAATTATTGAAATAAAAATTATAAAATTGAACTAAGCCTTTTTTTTTTTATCATTTATATTTTATGGTTTTTTTTTTTTTTTTGATAGAGAATCATCATCAATCCTAAAAATTAGGAGACTCGACAATTCATCTACCATTTGGTTATCCGAATAAATTATTAGAATAAAAGTCCTAAAATTACATTTAGCCTCTTTTTTTATGTTTTATATTTTATTATTTTTTTATCAATAGAGAATGGTCATTAGTCCCTAAAAATTAATAGACTCAATAATTCATCTACCATTTGATTATCTAAACTAATTATGAAAATAAAATTCTAAAACTAAAATTAATTAAAATTAGCGAAGTAAAATTCCTAAAAAATTAGAATATTAAAATCTAAATTAAACTTGAAATAAACATAGATAATTTAACATTCAAGATAACTTATATCAAACAAAAGAAATAAATAAAATTAAAACTAAAAAAAAATTATTGGGGTTGGGCTAGACGTAACCTTTTCTCACTAGCTGGACTAGTCTAGCTCAATTATTTTCTTTTATGGTCGGTCTAGATCCAACCCATACATTTTATTTTTTTTAACTAGGATTGGTCTAGGATGAAACCAACTCAAGCATTCCTTCTATATGGGTTGGGCTTAGTCCAACCCAACACCTCTATTTTATAGAACCCGAACCAAGTCCACAAATAAAATCCAAACATTTTTCTTTCATTTTTTAGATCAAACAACACCTATTACCTCTCTATCATTCTTGTTCATCGTTTTCATTTTTTCTCTTCCTCCCAACCTAACCGACTAAACATCGTCCCTAAAACCAACCTTACCTATTGCAATATTCTCATTATAGAATGAACTAAGCCTTAACACCCTTGTCAAAGCTTATATGTTTTGTTTTATGTCCCATTTACAGCAAACCAAAACCCAATAGGGGGAAGTTATACTTCAAACCTTTTATTCATAACATGATGATAGTGATAAAGTCATTCCCATCATTTTCCATGCTATCCCAGAACCAAAACCAAGAAATATTTCAAGCAAGATGATAGGAAATGCAAGAAATGATTACTTGGAAAACTTAACTAAGGGTGAGAGATTGAACTTAGACTTTGAATAATGGATAGACGGTGAGAGCTTGCTATGTGTCCTCTATTTTTTCAATCTAGAAATAAAATGGAGAAGTGAATGGATTAATTTATAGATCAAATGCTCTTCTTCTCCTTTTTCTTTGGTTCTCTTATAGGTTTCCTTTGAATACTAGAGAAACAAAACTATCTCTTCCTCTTGTTTCTCCATCTATTTTTTTGTTATTGCTTCTTTCATCCCTTTCCTCATTTCTTTTGTTGTTTCCCACTTTTTATTAACCCTATAGGTTTTTTTATATCTCTTTTCATGTTGTCAATCACAACTATCCATTTCTCTCTCTCATTTTTTCCATTCAATTTCTTCTAGTATAGGTCCCCCCTCCTTGCTTTTTATTTTTTTATTCTTTCCTTTTGGTTGTAGCATGTCTTGTGCTCCAAGTTAGGGAGAAGGGCCTAAGTTGGCAATCCAAACATAGGAACAAGGGTGTTTTGTTACTTCCTATAATGAAACACCCTGGCATGCCACTTGTTCCTCTTTATTTCAAAAGAAAGAAGAGAAACAATGGCTTATACCACTTAATTCGCTCAAATGGATGACGGGTCATCCGTGGCAAGCTTACTAAGCTCATCTTGTTATCGGTGGCTAGCTTTCAAACCAGTTCTTTTTCATTTTTTTTTTTTTTGGAATTAAGCCATTTGTATTAATTATTCTAGTCCTTTTAGTTTCAATTGTTTAAAATAGCCCCTTAATTTTCCTTAATAGTTTTCTTTAGCTTTTGGTATTTGTTAATTAGCCCAAATACGTTAAAGTAAATCATAATTGAATCCTTAAAAGTAAAAAATTAACTATTTTCTTTTTTGATTGTCATATTTTTTGTTTTGAATTTCTTCTTTAAAAAACAAAATTTGAACTAAATTTTAATACTAATATTATTATGATAAACACTAAAATAAAGTAAATAAAAAGTAAAGTAAAAATAACTAAAATAACTAACAAAAATTGAATACATAGTACATGGCCAAATTGTTAAGGCGACTGACTTGAAAATTAAATGTACTTGTACATGTTCATATTGTAAGGCAACCTTACTAGAACGAATGGTCTATTATAAGGCGTCCCTACTTGAGTGGTATTCTATTGTTAGGTGAACCTTCTTGAGTGAATGGTCTATTGTAAGACAACCCTACCCGAGTGAATGGTTTATTGTAAGGCGATCCCATCATAAAAGATGGTCTATTGTAAGGCGACCATGTTTGAGTGAATGGTTTATTGTCGAGCAACCTTACTTAAATTAACAATCTATTGTATAGCAACCCTACCACAAAGAATAGTCTATTATAAGGTGGTCTTGCTCGAGTGAATGATTTATTATGAGGTGACTATGTCCAAATCAATGGTCTATTGTTAGGTGATCCTGCCTAAATTAATGTTGTATTATGAGGCGAGCTAGCCTAAATCAAGAGTCTATTATAAGGTGACCCGACTCGAATCAATAGTCTATTGTAAGGCGACCCAGACTTGAATTAATGGTCTATTGTAAGAAAATCCTACCACAATGAATGGTTTATTATTAAGTGAACATGTTTGAAAGAATGGTCTATTCCGAGGCAATTTTGTCCGAAGAAATGGTTTATTGTTTTATGACCCTACCTAAATGAATGTTTTATTATAAGACGACTCTACTTAAAAAGATGATCTATTGTGAGGCAACCTTATTTAAAAGAATCATCTATTATTAGGCGATCCTCGCCTAAATAAATTATCTATTATGAGGTGACCATGCCAAGAAGAAATAATCTATTATTAGACGACCTTGTCTAAAAGAATAGTTTATTCCGAGATGACCCTATCCGAAGAAATGATCTTTTATTATGTGATCCTACCTAAATGAATGGTCTATTATGAGACAACTCTATTTAAGGAATTGTTTATGATTAAGCAACCCTATCCGAATGAATATTATATTATTAGATGACCATGCCTAAGGTGATTTATGGACAATATTATTTCTCCATTCCCTTGTTATTTTGTTATTCAGGATTTGTTATGGATTTCTACCTTTTTCTTAAGGTTGTGATATACCCGAAACAAAACTTAGCTTGGTGGTTAGGTACCACTAAGGAACATAGGTCACCCCACTCAAATCCTCTTTTTTCTTTTCTCTTTTGGCCATCAATGTTCCAAAACTAATCAATTATCTATGATCTAAGCACTATGGCCTTGCCCTTGATCGTGTTTTATCTTTATTATAAACTTTGACTTATCTATCATTTTAGATGTTCATTAAGGTAAACTGGTTATTTTGTTCTATTGATTTTAGTGGTTGTCTCCTAGTATGATCAACTACCAATCCACTACTTACATTTGATAATGTTGTGTTGGATTCATTCTTTTTCTTTGGTAACCTTCTTTATAACTTGAGGTACCATATGCTTCTCAAATCGTTTGATGATTTTGTGTTTCATGAATTTCTTTCTTCATATGGAAATCTTGGTAGATTTCATTTTGAGATTTTGGATCTAAAGTTCGGACGAAACCCGTCGACTCTTATGGACATATCATGCAAATGTTATAACATGGCTAGTAAGGTTTTTTGTATTTATACCTTGATGTGGCATTTAGATGATGGTCAAATTACGAGTTTGATGGTTGAAAACATTGCTTGGCCCTAATTATTGTCCTTTGGCATTAACCATGATTTCATATAGCTTATGTTTCGATTTTGATTATTTATTGTCAATAAAAATTTAGTTATAAGTGTTGAGAATCCGATACTCGTTTGATTGGTAATTTTTCTGAAGTTAGAAAGGATTTTTATTGGTACGTAATGTAGGATATGGCGTGGTTTTTTGAAGAATGGGTAAAGTAAGCTCAAATGGTGTTTTAGGGCCTTCTTAACAAAGGATCACTTTTTGAGAACCTCTATTTTTTTTCTTCTTTTTTATTTTTCATTGATGATGACTTTTCTTGATTTATAGATTTAGATTTGATTATATACATGTCCGATGGTGATTTTATCAACCTAACTTGTGTTTTTCTTCTTTCTTCATTGGGATCAGTCTTAGTGATGTTAGTCACTATTTTCTTTAATGTAAGAGGAATTGTGTAGTAGATTTGGTATTTTCTCTCTTTTTTTTTGGAATTATTATTTTTTAGAAAGACCTTGGTCTTGTTCCTCTCTAATTCTTTTTCATTTTTTTTGGTAGTGATTTCTTCTTTTTATGTTTGAGATTTTAGAAAGGAAGTTATTTAGTGACATGCCTCTTAAATCTTATCTTGAATAATTAGTTTTTTTTTTTTTTTTTTGCCTCTAGTGTGAGAAGTGATTCTAGTCCGAGTTTCATCAAAGGAATAAAAAGTTCAAAATTAGTTTCCAAAGAATAAATTTTAAATTAAGTATGATAAAATTTTGAAGAAGGCATTTCCTCATTTTATCGATAATAGCACCTATTTGGATAACTTTTATTTTCATAAGCCCTTTTTATTACAATACTATTTAGATAGAATTTGCAAATTTAGACACTAGCTATGTCGTTGTCATGGAGGGGCCACAAGAGCAATTTGGGACATGGGTAAGAGGAAAATAAATTGGCATTTATGCTTGTCTTTTTTGGGTTTATATATAATGTTTGCATAGCGACTCCCGAGTGTTGACAAGATGTATTCATTCCTTTTTGCTAAGCTTGTCATCTTATTTGTCTATTATTTTAGGCAAATATAATGTTAAACGATTATTTCAAAACTAAAATCTTGGTTGTTGAGTCTAGTTAAGAGTAATTTTCATTATATGTAAGGTGGTCGGACAAACTTTGAAAGGCATATAGAAACCAATTTCTTTTTGGGTTTATTGGGACCTTTTTTTGGCAATTTTACTATTGAGTCCCTTGCTTGGTGCTCCTTCCTTGATCGGTAAGTTGATAGGTAGCATCTCTTCTAGGTGTTGATAATTAATTGCGAGCAGCATCATAGTTTATGGAACAACCACTAACTCAAGATAAATGACTTCTTTTGTCTTCGACTCCCTCTTAACGTGATTGATGGACAAGTCAACCATTTTTGCTCTCAAGTTTATTATTTCTTGATTCAAGTTAATGACACAAGTAGGGTAGGGGAAGATAGCTCGAATATGAGGAATAAAGATCCTCACTTCATTAGGCTCTAGACTCTCGATTCTAACCTATCTTTTCTCCTTCTTCTGCTAAATAGCTCTTAGGTAATCCTTACTAGTAGGTTTAAACCATAGCCTAAAACAACGATCTAAGTTAGCTCCATTCAAAGCACTCATGGCTCTCAATATTACATTATTGAGATCATAATTTAGTGAGAACCCATACTTCATCAAGCATTTAACTGCCATCTTTATAGCACTAGACATTTTTAGCTTTCTAAAAAATGCATTCTTAGACATTAATTATGCATTCACGAGTCTCAAAAGCTTGTATATTACCATCCCAAATCCCTCAGCCTCAATATAGTGTATAGACATATTTTTTAATAAAGGAAGTGTCTCTTCTACTATCACTATGACTAATTTTTCATAAACCATATACTTGAACCTTTAGTGCAATGAGGATGTCGTAGCCATAGTTGAGTCGATCCATGGTGTCCTTAGAAGCATACTCGTATGATGTTTGGATATTGATAACTTATAAAGTGACTTGAAACCGATTTGGTCCAATATCTAAATTGATATCGATGTCTTCTATTACTTACCTCGAATACCCATTATAGGCTCTAGCCATCATGCTAATATGATGCATATGGGATGCATCGATGGGCACTAGGTCTAAGATTAGCTTGGTTAAGATATTTAGAGCAGATCCATTGTCAATCAAGCATATTAGCAATCGGATGTTTCTTACATTTAAAAGTAATGTGTATTGGCTTATTGTGGCTAGTGCCCTTAGGACCCAACCCATCTTTAGAGGATAACGGGTAGTTGGTAGCTTAAATTCTTCCAACCAAATGTTCTATGTTATTCGAAGTAACATCCCGAGGGATGTATGCCTCATTAAAAACCTTTTATAATATTTTTTGATGTAGTTTTGAACTCATGATCAACGACGAGTAAAGAGATCTTAGCTTGTGTCTTCTTTAGTTGGTCCATCATGCTATAGTCATTATTTTTAATCACTCTAAGGAAACCAATATCTTCATCTCTATCCACTAGTTGGTTCACCTCTCCTACCTTGGTGAGGTCTATCTCTTCCTTAACTTTCTCTCCCTCAATTCCTCCAGGGTGAAGCATTTTTTCCTTCTAACCGGATCAAGAATACTAGTATTAAATGATGTATTCATTATTAGATAATCATGGCTTACCTCATTATAAGATGGGGTTAGATGATTCTTAAATCTTGAAAATTTATTTTTAAAGGCCTATTGCTTGTAGGTTGTGTTGGGGTAGGTGCCTAAGATCCAACCATGTTTGGATCGGTTTAAGTTATTGTATTATTGGATCATTTATTTTTATAAATAAAAAAATTTTTTCTATTAATTCTTATGTTTTATTTTTATTAACTTAGTAGAATTAGATTGAAATCTTTATGATATGTATTTACAATAATCATTGATCAAAAAATGTGAGATAAACACTAATGCACATAAATGATATCATTAAATGACCCATATTATAGCATTGCTAAGAATACACATTGACTATATATGGATAGACTTGTGAGTGTTATGCTCATGTTAGATGATAGCAATAGGAGATATCATATCTATTAGCATGGTGATATCAAAGCAAGCACTTAGGTGATTTATGTTAGAGAACATCTCACCGAACATTACTCATCATAAAAACCCATTAGATTTAGTCTATGGGAATCTCATACAAGATGGGTATAACTAGTTCTTAGACTTGAAGTCATCATGATTATCTGATTGAAGGATTTGTGTACGTTGACACTCATTTTGATGGACCTAGTAAAGGCTTGAATGTAGGTAATTCGTTAGGTGCACTAGGAATCTAATAGAAGTAGGTGGATGACTAAGATTAGATATCTCATTCCTTGTATGTTAGAAGAGTTATCATATTGTACTTTATTGAATTTCGCTCCAAAAACCTATGACCATAGAAGGAGTACACCAATAGAGCATAATTGGTTTACTATATGAGTTAAGACATTTAGGAATCAAAGAAAACTTATGTGATTATAATCGAACAATACTAATAACCAAGTTCGAGATTACATTTGATAAGTTGACATGAAGACCGAATTGTATGATAACCATGCTTATGAAAGGTAATTGCGGATTAATTAATGCTCCTAGAGAATTAGGTAGTCATGATTCCTTGCTAGAGGTCAATCTTGACTATGTATCAAGAGATAAAAAAGGTGTCTTTTACTCTTGATACATTGCCAATAAATCTAGGAGCCTATTTAATTACATACATTAGTATAAGCATTCATATGATTGAATAGAAGCAAACATGTTGAAAAAAGTTTCCAATTATAAAAATTTTCTATTTTGAAAAAGGTTTTCGAAAATGAAAATTTTTCTAAAATGGAAAGTTTCCTAAAATGAAAGTTTCCTAAAATACAATTTAATTAACCAAACCGTATGTTTTTATATCTTGTCAAGGTTGTTATGCAGTATGACTAGCAATACATTGATGGATCGATGATTAATGGGAGTAATGCCTTAAATGGAACAAACTTCCTTGACTAAAAAATGAATGAGAGGAATGTCCTCCAACATGGGAAAATATTGTATGTGATAAACGATAAGGAGTACCATAAAATGGTGGAAAAGAAAATTTCTAAAAGAACTAAGTATTTATGTTATTAAAGTAAACTTTTTTGCTTCTAGTCCAATATCATGGGTATTTGATATTGGATGTAGTGTACACATTTGCATAAATTTGAAAAGACTAAAAAAAGTAAGAAAAATTACTTCAGGTGAGGTTAGTTTACGCATGGGTAGTGGTTCAAGAGTTGTACCATTGGCAATAAGCACTTATGAGTTGGCATTACCATTTGGAATTATGCCTACACTTAAAAACTATTATTAAATTTCTAGTATAACAAGAAATATCATTTCCATTTTTGGTTTAAACCAAGATGGTTTTTTATTTTTATTTATGAAAAAAGGTTGTTCTTTTATAAAAATGATGTTTTATATGAAAATGCTGAAATAAATAATGATTTATATGTTTTGAATATAAATACACCTATATATATATATATCACAAATACAAAAAGATCCAAAACTAATGATCTAAATAAAACTTATCTATGACATTATCGACTTGGCCATATAAATGAGAATCACATATCCAAACTACATAAAAATGGATATAAAATCATTTGATTATGAACCCTTTGATGTTTACAAATCTTATCTATTTTGCAAAAAGATAAAATCTCTTTGTAGTGGAAAAGGTGAAAGAGTTGCTGATTTGTTAGGCCTCATATATAGTGATATATGTGGACCCATGTCCATCTAAGTAAGAGGAGGATACAATTATTTCAAAACCTTTATCGATGATAGATTGTGTTTTGGTTATGTATATTTATTAAGACACAAATCTGAAGCATTTGAAAAGTTTAAAGGATTTAGGTTTGAAGTTGAGAAGCAAACATGCAAAAGTATTAAGACACTTTGTCGGATCGAGGAGGAGAATACTTAAGCACTAAATTTTAGATTATTTAAAGAAAAATGAGATTCTCTCATAATGGACCTCACACGAAACACCACAAATGAAATGGTGTGCCCCAAATGAGGAATAGGACGTTATTAGACATGTTCGTGTCCATGATGAGTCAAACCGAAATCCCTATTTCATATGAGTCAAACTAAATAGGGTTTTAAAAAAGTCTATTGATCGGACTCCATATGAAATATGAAAAAGAAAGAAAGCAAATTCATCTTTCCATAAGATTTGAGATGTGAAGCATATGTCAAACCTTTTAAAAGAGACAATTTAGAGCCCAAATCAATAAAGTGTAAATTTGTGAGATATCTAAAAGAAATAAATAGATATTACTTTTACCAACCATAAAAAAGGTGTTCATGGCTCGGCATGTTGTATTCCTTGAGAATGAATATATATATGCTAGGACCATGAGATTTAAGAAGACTCACAAATCGACACTTGACAAATAAAACCTCGGGAAAAAAAGTTAAAAAAAATTATAATTATCCTATAAATCGATACATAAGAACTTCATAGGTCTAAGTGGATTCATGAAGAGTTAAAAAGATATGGCCTTCTAGTCTTTACATATGGAGATGTATCTATTATACGAGATGATGAACTTAATACCTATAAAGAGGTAATGTCGGAGATTAACTCCAAAAAATGATAGGAGGCCATGCAATTCGAAATAGAATCCATGTATATAAACCAAGTATAGACTTTAGTTGATCCACCTAAGGGTGCCAAACCTATTGGGTGTAAGTGGGTTTTTAGGAAAAGGACTGACATGGATGGATATGTACATATGTACAAAGTTAGACTCGGTGGTAAAAAGAATATCATCAAAAACAAAGAGTTGATTATGATGAAACCTTTTCACTAGAAGCAATGGTTAAATCCATTTGAATCATGCTTACAATTATTACATATCTCAACTATTAATATGGCGAGATGGATGTCAAAACCATTTTCCTTAATAAAAAATTAAATGAGGATGTGTACATGACATAACCTCGATAGTTTTGTCATTAAAGGACATGCAAACAAAATTTACAAATCACAAAGATCCATTTATGTACTTAAGCAAGCATCAAGGAGTTAGAATCAATGTTTGAATGAAATAATAAAAGAGTTTGATGTTTCACAAAAAGAAGATGAACCTTGTGTATACAAAAAGGTTAGTGGGAGCTCGATTGTTTTTATTGTGCTATACTTATTAGGAATAATACTATTATGTTGCAATCTATAAAAGATTGGTTATCCAAAAATTTCTCTATGAAAGACATGGGAGAGGCAGCTTGCATTTGAGAAATGAATATCTATAAAGATAGATTAAGAAGAATGTTAGGACTCTCCCAAAAAGCGTACATTGATAAATTACTAAAAAGATTTAGTATGGAAGAATCCAAGAGAGGACTTATTTCAATGTCATATAGTATACAACTTTTCAAGGTTAAGTGTCCTAACACACAAAATGAAAGAGAAAGGATGAGTCACATTCCTTACGCATCGACCATAGGATCTATTATGTATGCTATGTTATATACACGAGCTTTATGTTTCATATGCTTTGAATATATGTAGTAGATATCAAGTTGATTCAAGTGAAAAATATTGGATTCGTCGTTAAAAGCATTCTTAAGCACTTAAGAAGAACTAAAGATGTTTTCCTAGCCTATGGAGGAGATGAACTAATGGTGAAAGATTTCACAAATGCTAGTTTTCAAACCGACCATGATGATCTTAGGTCACGAGTCATGATCTATTTTCTAATTGAATGGTGGAGCTATTTGTTGGAAGAGTTCCAAGCAAGAAATAGTAGTCGACTCAATAACCAAAGTTGACTATATTACGGCTATAGAACCAGCTAAAGAATCTATATAGATTTATAAATTTTTGTTTGAACTACAAGTGGTTCCTAGCATTGTTGATCTAATAGTATTGTACTACGAAAATAATAAAGTTATAACACAAACTAAGGAACTAATGTCTCATCAATGGTCTAAACATGTATTATGATGCTACCATCTTATTAGAGAGATTATAAGTCATGGCGACATAAAGATAGAAAAGGTCCACACCGATGATAACATAGCTAATCCCTTGACTAAGCCTTTTTTATAGCTAAAACATGAGACCCTTACTTGATTGTCGAGACTAAGGGACATGGTTGGTTAGATCTAGTGCAAGTGGAAGATTGTTAGTGTACGTATCCAAAATCTAACCATGTTTGGATAAGTTTGAGTTATTATATTATTGCATCATTTATTTTTATAAATAATAAAAAAGTCTTTCTATTAATTCTTATGCTTTATTTTTACTAACTTAGTAGAATTAGATAGAAGTCCTCATGATATGCATTTACAATAGTTATTGATTGAAAGATATGAGATAAACACTAATGCATATAAATAAGATCATTAAATATCTTAAGTCATAGCATTTTCAAGAATGGACATTAACTATATGTGGATAGAGTTATAAGTGGTATGCTCATGCTATATGATAGCAGTAGGAGACTCACACCTATTGGCATAGTGATGCCAAAGCATGCACTTAGGTGATTTATGTTAGAGAACATATCATTAGACTTGACTCGCCATGAGAACCCATTTGGTTTAGTCTATGAGAATTTATATGAGATAGGTATAACTAATCCTTAGACTTAAAGTCATCATGGTTATATCATTAGAGGATTTGTATACTTTGACACTCGTTTCAATGGACTCGATAAAAGGGTTGCATATAGGGGATCCATTGGGTGCACTAGGAATATAATTGATGACTAAGATAGGATATGTCATTCCATGTATACTAAAAGAGTTATCACATTGCATTTCAGTAAATGTCTACTAAAGAAATATATGACCATAGTAGGAGTAGACTAATAGAGCATAGTTAGTTTACTCTATAAGCTAAGACATTTGAGAATCGAAGAAAACTTATGTAATCATAATCAAACCGGACTAATAACAAGTTTGAGATCACACCTGTGATAAGTTGACATGAGGACTGAATTGTATGATAATCATCTCATGAAATATAATTATAGAGTAATTAATCCTCCTAGAGAATTGGATAGTCATGATATCCAGCTATAGGCCCATCTTGACCTTTGTATCTAAAGATAAGAGAGAAGTCTTTTATTCTTGATACATTGCCAACATATTTAGGAGCCTATTAAGTCACACATATAAGTTTAAGCATTCACATGATTAAAGAGAAGCAAAGATGTTGGAAAAAATTTTCAATTATGAAAGTTTTCTATTTTGGAAAAGCTTTTCGAAAATGGAAAGTTTCCTAAAATGGAAAGTTTCTTATTTTAGAATTTTTTTTTCTAATTTGAAAATTAGTTCTAAATTTGAAAGTAGATAACCTAAAATGGAAATGAGTTTCCTAATTTAGGTTTAAGGATAATTTAAGAAATTATTTCCTAATGTGGGCCCCCTAAAATTATCTAACTTAATTTATTTGGATAGTTTAAATTAATTAATTGGTCTAAAATAGTTTTAGGCCAATAGGTTTAATTAAAAGCCTCAAAGATATTTAGATGGGAGGATAAATGTAAACCTTATTGGATAAAGTTGAATATTTTAAAGATAAAGATCAAAAGCCCATATATTAAATAACTCCTAATGGTTTTCATTTCCTCGTGAAACTCCTTATAACTTTTGATATCATGTCCTTCTTTCTAGTGATATACGTAATACTAATTTTGCCTATCTATATTCTGATTATTCATCGACCTTTAGAGATAACCCGCTTGTGCAAGTGATGGCATGTCATTCTAGCAAGAAATTAATAATTTATACTTTTCTCACGGAACCCAACCATAAGGGTATAGATACAGCAAGCAAGGGTCGAACCCATAAGAAAGTAGCCTTATTAATGGTCTCTATTGTCTTATTGTTCTATAATGCAAAGGAATTAAATAGGGGTTTGTGTTTATGGTGAACTATAATAAATCAAAAGTAAAATTAAATAACAATAATGAGAAAGGCATTGGTTCAAGTTCTATATCCACTTTTGGTTAGTCACTAATCATCAATTCAATTATTAACCTATCCTTAATATGAATATTCGAGTAAAGGGCAATAACATATATATTGTTCCCAATCTTTTCTTAGTGATTCATTAACCAAATATATGATACTTAATTAATTCTCTAGCTATTGAACAACCTACTAGACATTAGATAAATTTAATCCAATAATAGCATAAGAGTAAAAAAAGATAGGTGAAGCTAAACCATCCTTTTAGATACTAGAAAGATGTAATCTAGTTCTATGTTTTTCAAGGGATTAAATAAAAATTTGAAAAATAATTATTAATCCTTAGTTACTACTACAAGCAAGGTTAGACAAGAAATTAAATGGACTTGAATACTTAGCTAATAATAGATTATGACGATTAAGCAATTAGTGTGCACCCTAATCAATTAACCACATAATCATAATCAAATCATGCAAAAAAAAAAAAAAAAGAATAGGTATAGAATTAAAACTAGTAAATATCTCATAATGATTTCACCAAAAGCTTCAACTTCCTTTCAACCAAGAAAGGGCTTTTTAGAGTCTGTAAGGTTTTGTTTACAAGAGTGGTATGGCTACTAGAATTGAAAGATATCCTAAATTCTTTATTTATAGCCAAAAATAGCGTTATAACATACACATGGTAATCCCACGTGGACATATGACTTATTTGTTGTGACTTACAACTTGCTTGACTAAGATTTATGATCGTGTGCCATTTGCACTTCACTTCATGTATTTTACTACTTCATCTCAAGTCCCTAGCTACTTCTCATATGATTTTTCCTTCATCTTGTGTCCCAAGCTTCGACCATGTGGAATTCACATTTTATCCCATATCACTTCCTTACTACTCGTGTATCTTTGAACAATTAGCTTACATGAACTTGATACACTCTAAATTAGAGTTTACATTCTTCATAAAATTTTTAGCCATATTTCTCATCTTTTCAATGCATAAAGACTTGCATCAATTGGATATCTAGGGCTTGCTTTATGAGAAAAATACAAAAAATGACTCAACTTATCCACCCGACCTTAGGATTCCACTTTATAGCTGAATTCCTCGATGACAATGACCTAGTTTAACTCAAGACCTTCATAAGACTTGTAGGTAGGCCTCTAAAGTATTCCATGGGACCGGCCTTGCATCGGTTGGAGTTTTAAAACTTAAGGTACAGATTGAACTTCTTAACTAATCTAGACTTTGAATGGGAATGGGATATGTTTTCTAGACCAAAATATGAAATATCATTTGAAGGCCAAACGAACTTGGAATTTTACCCAATATATCATTCAAGAAATATTAAGATATCCTCTATAAAGTCTTTGAAGACCATTTCTTTCAAATCCAAATCTAAAGCTTTGGAGAGAGGTTTGGAAGATCTAAGTTAATCATGCTAAACATCCACATGATTTTCATCTTTGTTTCACACAGCCGGTAGCTATTTTTACTTCTATCACACATGACCATGTGTCTCTTTAAGCTTCCTTGGTGTCTCTTAGCTTGGATTTCTTACTTAAATTTAATGTTTTTCATACTAAACCCAAATTGTTATCTTTGTCTTAATTTCCTAAATATTTTATAATAAACACTAGAATATCCAATGTAAAAGAGCATAAAAATCATGCTAATTATGAACTCATCAACAAGAAATTATCCATTGATACTTTCACATTTCCCTTCTCTCTTACCCTGTATCTCTTCAAGAGTTATCATGCTCACATTACTTTCTCTAGTAGCATGATTTAAGAGTGGATTAGTATTTTCATTAGGTATAGCTGAATCATCAAAATTTATTCACTTGTATTTGATAAGAATCTTCACCTCCTTCTTAAAAGCTAAGTATTCCTTAATAAAGTGTCTAATGACACCATTGTATTATTTACATTGCTCATTGTCTTTATACCATGACGAGAAGGAGGTTGTATAGCTTCTATAAGAATAGAGACTATCTACTCTCTATTGACTAATTGATATAATAGTTCTTTTAGAGAGATAAAGAATGATGTTAATACTTTGTAATTTTCTTGTTTGTATTTATTATGGGATAATTGGTTTCGTAGAGTTTGGTCAAAGTTTGGACGACCATAAGGTGGTTTGATCAAATGAGGAAATTGGTTATTTTGGTAAGTGGGCATGGTTGGATTATATTAAGGTGGTGGATTTGGTTAGTAGTATCAGTAGGCTTGATTTAACATGGGTGACCTTCTTTGAGTAATGAGAAAGATAACGACTATGGAAGATGTTTGGTATGGTGTTTGGGGTTATGATAGTAGTTGTACTTGCTAATGGCTTTAGTGGGTGTATTGTCTTAGGTTATTCCACTAGCTTTTAGGTCTATGGGTGGCCACCTAGTGAGCTTTCCCTTCTCTCCTCTTGGTTCCCATACTTGTCTTTTTCTTCGCTTCGCTATAGATTTTTTCTACCTTAACAACCAATTCTACTCTCTTGATAATGATCACTATATCCATGAAATTGGTCGAAGCATCACCAATTAGTTAGTTAATGTACGATGATTTGAAAGTATTCAAGAAGATTGAGATTAGCTTTGATTCAAACGATGGTGGATGAATTTGAGCTACCACCACATGCTACCTTTATGTATTTTCTTTGATGGTCTCCTTAGCCCTATTCTCTATACCTTAGAGATTCAATCGATTGGGCTTCACTTCGATATTAAATTTCTATTGCTTGAGGAAAGAATCGGCTAGATCCTTTAACTTTTTTATCTTTGACCCTTCTAACCTCATATACCAGCTTAAAGTTGATCCACCTAAGCTCCGATAGATGAAGTATATGAGTAGTTTTTCATCATGTACAAATTCTACCATCTTGCAATGGTAGACCATTAAATGGGTTATGAGGCACTCGATTCTAGTGTATTTAGGAAATTCTAACACTTTGAACTTTCTTAGGATTATCACATTAGGCACTAGACACATTTTAGAGTCCCTAACAAGACGATAAATGTCTCCCTCTATTGCTCTTAGACGTTCCTCGATAATCATTAGTTTATCCATACTTAGACCTTTAGTTACCATCAACCATAAGTCTCTTCTTATACAAGATCCATAGTGGGCATAAGTGGTATTGGTGGGATTCGTGGGTCATTTGGATTAGAAAATGCCCTAGCAGGATATGTGACATGAGCATAAAAAGTTACTTGATTAACTCGTTGGCATGGTGGATTGCTTAGGTTGATTAGGCAATGGAACATCATATGACATTTTAAGTTGTGCTTGCCTTTGATTGAAGCTATTTCCCTCACTTAGTGCCTTCTTTAACAAGGTCATTGGGTGAGCAACATCCTCTTTTAGAGAGTCAAGCTCTTGTTGACAAACTTGTTCTAATTGTGCCCTCTCCTCATTCTCTATCCGGTGAGTATTGAGTTTGGTGTTATGGATGTATAAAAGAGATTGAGCGAAGTAGCCTATATTTACTTCATAAAAATTATATTGCAAAAATATACATAACGAGTAAAAGATGCAAATGCATGATTTGCACTAGGTTGGATACCTTTCTTTGTTTCTTGCACATCTAATCATGATAGAGTTCTTACTAAGGATAGGTCGGATCAAGCTAGTACTTGTTGAGGGTAAAATTACCTCACGGATATTTAGGTGATTCAAGAGATATATTTGCCCCTAATTTTAGTTATATAAGTATTTGTGAGTTCTAAAATGATTGGAATTTTGATAACAATGTTGAGAGTTAGATCATTTTCATTGAAGACATACTTAAAGGACTAACTTGTGCCTCATTACATTGATTTAAAGGAAGAGCATTCTAATTACCATCTTAGGGAAATCGAAATCCAAACTTCTAGCCTATTTTAAATGTGACATAGAGTAATTTTTTAAAAAAGAAAAAAATTACAAGAAATGAAAGTTCTATTACATATGAGATCCTACTCTAAGTCTTGCCATAACCTTAGACATTCGTAAGAAGGCTGCATCGATTATGAGTTTTCTATGTCTCTCATAAAAAAGTCAAACTTTCTCATCGTTCGAAAGTATACTATATGGTAAAAGCTCCATAATATGTTGCATTTTCATGGCATAATCTTTAGCATTATGAGCTTGTAAATCATACTCCATAGTTTTACTTCCAAATTTGGTTACTTCTATCCTTAAGTCGTCTCTTTCCTTAGCCATCATTTGTATAGCCAAGTCTTTCTTTGGATTTGGCTAGTCACTCTTGATTGACCCTATCTTTCTTTCTAGTTCCTCCATATGAGTATTCGGATGATGTATTACATCCGATTGGTAACTATCCTTGTGTTGTATTTTTGAATTTATTAAAGTTGTTCTTTTCGAGTTCTAAGCTCATCAATCTTCACTTTAACCCATAACTTTTCATCATTGAGATTAGTTAACTCATCCATTAGAGAAATTATGATTTTATTTACGTTCTTATATTTTATGTTCAATGACTAATGATCTTCTTTCAACTATTCAAATCTCCTTTTGTTAGCTAAAGTCGACCATAGAGCTCTTTGTTTCATCTTTCTAAAGCACTCATTTCATGGCTTTAATATCAAGATTCTCCTTCGACTTCCTTTTCTTTTGGGCCAATTCTACCACTTTAATAATTTAAGCTTTCATTGAATATCTTATGCTAGGTGTTTACCTCTAGAATGACACCTTTATTGCCTCATTTATCAATCAAGATGAACCTTCAAATGGCAGCATATGATATCCTTTACCTTTAGTGAGTTTCCATTTTGAGTATCCAAGCAAGGTCTTTCCATCCATTCCTCTATCGGGGTGACAACCCCTTTATCTCTCCAAGCTGACCTTTATTTTCCCTAAAATTTTCTTAGAACCCTTTAGATCCTTCTAATAATTAGCTAAAGTAGTTGCTCTTAGGATGAATGCTTGAATCCAAATTACCATAAAAAACTACATAAGTTTGGAAGAATGCTTCAATGAAATTCAAACTTTTCTAAACTAAAGAACAACCTAGTCCATATGGTTTTACCCCTCTTATTAAGTGCTTGATAAGTAAAGTTCTCTAATTTAGAATGTAGGTCCTATGAAGTACAAAATTTTTTCGAGGCCTTCCTAGTCACTATATGGCTCATCGTCTTTACAAACAACAACTAGGCACAACATCTCGGATACTCATCTCTTTTTCTTTAATAGAAATTTAATGAGGAGAGTGTTTATGCTAGAATTACAACTATAGTTTTGACTTTGAGAGATACCACACTCTTAAACACATTGACCACCTCGGAATCAATAATGTCTTCGATTGATGGCAAGAATACTAGTTCGTATATTGCTCGGGCTAGAATTCTAAGTCTAATTCAATTATCGGCATCTTGTAAGTGTTTTGTGCATTCCACTCAAAGAACGCCCTAAAGCCATCCTTGAGACCGAACCCACTTGTTAGTTGCTTTTATTCTATAGTGAGGTCAATTTTGGTTAATCATGTAAAATTGACTAGAGCTTGGTTGAGTGGACTATAAAAGTAGACAACCTTAATTTTTAAAAATGCTAGCAAGGCCTCATATTCTTTTAGTATAGGTGACAAATCTACACTTTCGAAGGTAAAACAATGATAATCCAAGTCCTAATGCCTTATCATGGCTTAAAAGCATATACTTTGAGCCTTGATCTTAATCAAATGAGATATGTCATCATAGGTCTTTTGAAAGTCAAATCTATCATTGGAAGTGAGCATTTTCCAACAACTAAGGAGTTGACCCATGTTGACTATCTTATCAGCCAGTTTAACCTTTTCTAGTAGCCTTGACATAAAACTTGGCGGCAAACCATCTCCTTCATAATTTTAGGCTTGCTCGGATCTAATCCAAAAATCCTTGGCTTTATTTTTTATTCCTTCTATCATGATTTATGCAAAAGATAACTTGTAAAAGTCGAAGGTTAGTATAGACATCATTTGAAAATGATTCATGTCTTAACAAGGAGTGGACATCATTCGGTGTAGGTGACAAGTCGATGGTTAATATAGACAACCTTAGTGGACATGATCTAACCTTTTACAATTAGGCAAAACTCATCTAGTCCCGAAGTATTTTTAAGTTTCTAAATCGTCTAAATTACTAATGAAGTAATTCAACACTAACCTTATGTACATGGAGTTAGGGAAAGGTTATTTCACCATTTTCAATGCATAAGATGAGTTACGGAGCCAAACGAGAGTTCAAAAGAGTATCAATAGACTTTCATCATGCTTACCTCTAGATCTCTCTATCTAAAATCATAGCAAGGTTTTAGCTTTGTCTAGAGCTTTTACACGTTTTCTTTGTGGTATGTGCAACATTTCAAATAAAACATCCAACAAGTCAAAAATAAATATACAATGAGAAAATAAATTTAAAACATTTATCGAAAGAAATAGCTAAAAATTAAATGAAAAAAAATACTTGGAAAATAATCAGCAAAAAATAAATACATAATATAAACTTAATTGACTAAACCTATAGTCTAGCTCTAATTCTCTAGTAGAGTCGCCATTCTATCGCTACATGATGTTGGATAGGACTCCAAAATTTTTTTGGTTTTTAGATATTTTGCATCTCATTTGTGAGTTATTTTAGGAATCCAAGTTATTATTAAGTTTAAAGTCTCACCTAGTATTAAAAAAGCTAGGAACCAAAAAAATAAGCATTGGTGTAGAGATTCTCGAATAAGGAGTTGTTTTTGCACTTTAGAAAGATATTAATCACCCAAAAAATGCCATTTCCTAAGAATGATACTACGTCTAATTTAGTTCTAAATTCATCTCCTAGAGTATTTTATTTTGTATCAAGTTATTTCGATTTAAACTCCAATTTCTAAGTTATATGAAGTTTTTTATTTTTGGACATGGAATCATATTGAAACGATCATAAGTCCCCTTCATAAAGCAACATGCCCGTTCAAACATCGAATCCATTTTAAACCTCGACACAATCGGTGTGTGAAAGAACGACTCGATTATTAAATGCTTATGGTATATTTTTTTAACTAACAATAGTCCATATCAAATAGAAGACTTTGTTAGAAAAAATTATTATTATGTTTTTTTTTCCTTATTTTTCATTAATGACGAGTCCTATCGGATATGAGATATCATTATAAATTTTAATTAACTTTTTAATCAATGGGGAGTCTTTATCAATCCCCAAGAATTAGAAGACTCGATGGTTTGTCCAAATACTAATTACTAAATTAAATATTGAAACCAATTTTCTTACAATTAAAATAAGTTTTCCTTTTTGTTTACATTTTATTTTTTTGTCGATGAAAAATCATCATTAGCCCAAAAAATTAAGAGACTTGACAATTCATCTACCATTTAGTTATCTAAACTAATTATGAAAAATAAAATTCTAAAATATAAGTAAGCCTGTTTTATCGTTTTATATATATATATATATATATATTTTTATCGGTAAAGAATCTCCATCATTCTTTAAAAATTAGGAGACTCAACAATTCATCTACCATTTGGTTATCTAAACTAATTTGGGGAATAAAATTCCAAAAATTAAAGTAGGCCAATTTTATTATTATTTTTTTATCCATGGAGAATCGTCATTAGTCCCTAAAAATTAAAAGAATCGATAATTCACCTGTCATTTGGTTATCTAAACTAATTGTGGAAATAAAATTCTAAAACTAAAATTAATTAAAATTAAATAAATAAAATTTTAAGAAAACTAGAATATTAAAACTTAAATTAAATAGGAAATAAAAAAACATAATAAAGCATTCAATACAAATTATATGAAGCAAAATAAATATATAAAAAAAAAATTAGGCATTTTTTTTGGCTCATGGGCTAATTGGGCTAGCCCCTCCCTTTTTTAAGGGTGCTTGGGCTAGGATACAATCTCAGCCCAAGGCTTTTATAAGTTGGACTTGTCCAACCTTTTCTAACTAGCTGGACTAGTCCAGCTTAATTATTATTATTTTTTTTTAGGGCTGGGCTGAACCTAACTAACATTCTTTTAACTAGGACTCAGTTGGGTTGAAGCACGCCCAGCATTCCTTCTGTGTGGGTTGGGCATTGTCTAACCTAACACCCCTATTTTACAAAACCAGGGCAAAGCCCATAAATGAAACCCAAACATTGTTCTTTCATTTTTAGGTTAAAAAACACCTACTACCTCTCTATCTTTCTTGTTCATCATTTTCATTTTTTTTCACTTCCTCATAACCTGACCGACTGAACATCATCCCCAAATCCAACCTTACTAGTTGCGATATTCTCATCTCAAAATGAGCTGAAACTTAAGCTTATATGTTTCGTTCTAAATCCCATTTACAACAAGCCAAAACTAGGGAGCGGGAAGTTATACCTCAAAGCTTCTATTCACAACATGATGATGGTGACAAAGTCACTATCATCATTTTCCATGCTATTGCAAAACCAAAACCAAGAATATATCAAGCAAGATGATATATAATTGATGAAATAATTACCTGGCCAACTTAACTGAGGGTGAGTGATTGAACTTAGAATTTGAACGATGGTTGGACAATGAAGGCTTGTTATATTTCCTCTAATTTTTTTTCCAATCTAGAAACAAAACGAGATATTGGCTAGATAAATTCGATATCAAATGCTCTTCATCACCTTTTTCTTTTTCTATCTTCTAGGTTTCCTCTGAATGCCAGAGAAGCAGAACTATCTCTTCCTCTCATTTCTCCCTCTATTTTTTTGCTACTACTTCTTTTCTTTTTTGCCTCTTTTTTTTTTTTGTCTGTTCCCTTGTTTTTTTGTTGTTGCCCCCTTTCTATTAACCCTATAGGTTTGTTTTTATATCTCTTTTCATGCTGCCAATCATAACCCTTTGTTTCTCTCTCTCATTTTGGCCATTTGATTCCTTCTGGAATAGGTCCCCCTTCCTTATAGATTTATTATTATTATTATTGCTTCCCTTTTGGTTGTAGCATTAATTACAGACCAAGTAAGGGATAAGGGCTTGAGCTGGCAGTCCAAACATGGGGACCAGAGTGGTTTATTACGTTCTATAACAAAACATCCTAGCATGCCATTATACCTCTTTCTTTCTAAAGAAAGAACAGGAACAGTGGTTTATACCACTTAATTCGCTCAAAAAGACGACAGGTCATCCATGGCAAGCTTGCTCAGTCTGTCCTATCATTCGTGGCCAGCTTTCAAACTAGGTCATGTTCATTTCAATTTTTCTACAATTAAGCCCTTCATATTAATTATTCTGGTTCCTCTAGTTTTAGTTGTTTCTAATAGCTCCTTAATTTTTCTCAATACTTTCCCCTAGCTTTTGTTATTTGTAAATTGGCTAATAATACATTAAAATAAATCACAATTGAATCCTTAAAAATAAAATATTAAATAATATCTCTTTTGATTGTCCTATTTTTTGTTTTGACTTTCTTCCTCTTTTTTTTAAATAAAACTTTTTGAATGAAATTTTAATACTAATATTATTATGATAAACACTAAAATATAGTGAATAAAAAGTAAAGTAAAAATAACTAAAATAACTAACATAGATCAATCAACTTAAATAACTAACTAAAAATAACCTAAAAATTTTTGGTTATGACATTAAGGTAAGATAAAAAGCAAGAGAAAGGGGGAAAAAAGAGAGGAGAGGGGTAGCATTTTGAAGAGGGGCTAAGTTTTTTGAGAGATAAAGAGTGAGAGAAAGGCAAAACCAAAAAGAAAGAGCTTGGAGAGGAAGAAAGGAAGAATATGTAAAGGAAAAAACGCCATCCAAGCATTTTGATGAGATTGGAAACGGCCTAATCTAGCAACACCATGCTTGTTAACCATTTTCAACTTTAATAGGTAATTCGTTACTCTTTTTATTTCATTTTTTGTTAATCTTGGTAGGCAAAATTGCATTTAATATTCATTAATGCCAATGGATCTTATAGTCAACCTAAACCCTAATAAATATGATTACTTGCTATATTTTTCTAGTTTGGTATAGATCTTGATGTTTTGATTTTATGAATCTTTTCATGAAAATCATCTATATGTCTCAACTTGTGTATGAAATATCATATCTTTAGGACATAACCATCATTTCGAGTTGCTACAATATTAATTTTTCAAGCCAAAAATAGCTACTTCCATATTTTACATGTTTGATATAGTATTAAGTTTTCTTATTCTCTCATTTTTTATTATAACACCATCTACTATTCTCTAATATATGTGTAAAATTTTAGATCTTTATGAAATAGCATTTTTTTCCATTTAAATGACCTTTTTTCTACTCGAAGTACTTTTTATTCAATTTCAAGTTACTTACTCTTGTGTGCTAAATGTTTGGTACATCGCTAGATAGTTTCACTTTTTGATTTTTTGTACATGAACACCATCCATATGTTTCCCATCTCTACGTGAAATTTCAAATTTTTATGATATAAGTTGGTCATCCTTTTAAGGATTTTTTTATTTTATTATTATTATTTATTATTATTATTATTTTTTACGAGTAGTTGTGATTTCTCAAGATAAAAATAATTTTTGTCGAGTTTTGTACTTTTGAGGTAGTCCTAGATATTTTTAACTCCAGATTTGTTTGTATGAATATCATCTACTTTTTAATAATACTTTTGTGAAATTTTAGATTTTTTTTAATATAGTATGGCTATCCATTTAAATCATTTTGTCGACTAGAGGCGACAATAATCTGTCAAACTGAAATTGATTGTTGTTAGTGTTTTACATGTTTAATATGCCCTTAGCTATTTTTACATTTTAATCTTTCCATATGAGCATCTTCTACCTATCCTTGAGTCATGTATAAAATTTCAGAATTTTAAGATGTGTTTTGACATTTTATTTGAATTTATTTTCATTATTGCTATAATTATTGTGTAGAATATGAAATTGTCAAAGCTCCTATATTCTAAGGATTGACAATAATTTCATATAGAATCTAGCTTACAATTAATAAAATGTTTTTTTTTAATTTTAGTTAGTTAAGAAAATCAAGTCGACCTAATGGGTCTTCTATTTAATTGGGATGGACGTTAGTATCGATGCCTCGGTCAAAGAAAAAGAAAAAAAAAGGCACTAAGCTTAGCCTAGTTTAAGCCGGAAAGCAAAGCCATAGGGCACCTAGTGGGCCTAGCCCAATGAGCCACATGCACACTTAGCCCGAGGGGCCTAATAACCTCATTTTTAGTTAAGCCCTTATTAAAATTTTTTTTTCAAAAAAAATATATGCCTTTTATTTTTTTGCCTACTTTAGGTTTAATATTTCAAATTTTTGAGTTCTTGTATTTATTTATTTAGTCAATATTTAATTTTAGGCTTAATTTTGATAAGTAGATCAGATAATTAATAGATGGACGAATAGTCGAATCTCCTAATTTTTGGGAGTTGATGACGATTCCCCATCAACAGAAACAAAATGCTATGAAAATACTAAAAAAAAAAGAGTAAAGACATAAAAAACGAAGGAGAAAATTAACAAATTCTCATATCCAATGAGGACTATTGTTAGCAAAAAGAAATCACTATAATAAGTAGGGCGTTCTCTAACATACTATTTATGTCAAGACTTAAAGCGGTTCCGATGTTGAATTAATACATCTCTCAACAAAGGGGTATGATGATTAGTTCAATATGATGCTATGAATAAAAATGAAAAAAAAAATTAGCCTAGCAAGTAAAAACTTAAAGTTTGAATTGGAAATAATTTTACAAAAATAAAAGCATCTTAGGAGATAAATTTTTGGACTAAACTAGATATGGAATTTTCTTAGGAAATGGCCCTCTAAAAACATAACCAACTCCTTGCCCTAAAATCTCCGAACTAGTGCCCATTTTAGGTGGCAACTCCAAAATTGATATTAACTCCTATCTCCAAACAAACAATGTTTTCAAAAATCAAATCTTAAATTTTTTTATAGCCCCATGAACATCGGGTATCGATAGAATGATGACTCCACTATGACTAGAGTTAGCTCATAACTTTAGTGTTGTCTAATTTATCTCTTTTGTTTATTTTTGCTTTTATTTACAAGTCATTTACTTTTTAAGTCATTTATTTATTTTATTTCTTATATATACCTCTTTTAATTATTGCAATTTATTTTCTTTTAATTCATGTATATATTTTATGTGAACTGGGTTGGATGTGTTTACCTTGAATTGCTTGCTCACACCATAGGAAAACTCGTAGAAACTTTCGACTCGAGCTAAATTCCTATTAGAATTTAGATAGAGATATTCGAAGGCAAGTATGATAAAATTCTATCGATACTTGTCTAGACTCTCGTTTGTATCGGAACTCACTCTATGCATAAAAAACTAATGGATTAACCTTCTCCTATCTCCTAGTGCATAAGGTCGGACATTGAATTACCCCACTAGTAATTTAGACAATCTAGAAACTTGAAAAGACTTTACAATTAGACAAGATTATCCTAAATCCAAGAAATGCTAGATCTTATCCATTAGGCTTGACTCGTTAAGACACGAACTATTTTTGTGAGATTGCTCTATTCTAACCTTTATTTTTATAGGTTATCTAAATAATTTATGATAGAGAATGCTAACAAGCATTTCGAGGCTAGATCGGAATGGGCCCAGGTTGAGGAGGGAGGCTATTTACCCTATATTTCATACTAAAGCTATAAAAATAAATAAATAAATAAAAGGATGAGACTCGCAAGCAATGAGTACACCACTAAAGATGAGTTCTTACAAGATTTAGAAACCATATAGCTACTACTACCTCAAGCTTGAGTCCGGGATTACAAAGAGTAGAATAGGAACCTATTTGTAATGTAAATCTTATAAATGTCATAGTGTAAGTGGTTGTAGCAAGTATTTATTGAAAAATAGTTGTATTGTTTTTCTCCTTCAATGAAAAATGGCTTTATGTCACACTTAAAATGAGCTAGAAGTCTAAATTTTAAAATCTTCTATGCATGCTATTACTAGATCCATTTATCATTCGAGGTGTAAAAAAAAAAAAAATACATGTCAAAGAAAAATCTGATCTAGGGTAAATATGTTTCTCGAATCACCCAAGTATCTATGGAGTTATACCCTTAACAAGTACTAAATTTGATATGGTCTATCCTCAATACAAACTCTATCATGATTTGAGGTATATAATAGTAAAGAAACATATCTAATCCAGTTTACATTGTTGTATGCTTATATTTTTGCTTACATTTGTATTCATTGTATATATTGCTTAGTAAGAATAAAAATATCTACAAAAATATAGGTTACATTTAATGAAAGCTCAACTCCCTTCAACATCAAAGTTTAATAAGAAATGGAAAATCAAGAAAAGGCCTAGAACGAGCCATGAAGGGAAGGTTAACACCATGAGAGGCAAAGTGTATTTGAGCAAGCATCATAAGCACTACCCTATGATAAGATACTTCAAGTAGGGGACAAGTGCAAAAAACAAATATCATCATCTTTTCCTCTACTTGAATTATCAAATGCCTTCAAAATCATTACATACCAATCAAGAGGCATTAGGACTTGTTCTAAGGAATCAATATCTACAAACATCGTAGGCTTTTTCTCCTAAAAAGCTCATAGCTAAAGAAATCACAAAAACCAAGCTAGTAAAATAATCCAACCAAAAGAAAATACAATTAAAGAATGTTTGAAGGTAGTAGACGGTATGGATTTATATGATCCAATGAGAGTTGATGTGATGTGCCTTGTGTCGGGAGTGGTAATTCTAAAGAAGTTCAAGATACTCAAATTCACCAAATACACTAGTACACAATATCCAAACATCCATATTCGGATTTACTATAGAAAAAAAGTAGAAGTTATACATTATAAGAAGCTATTGGTTTATTTCTTTCATGAAAGCCTAGGTGGTGCTACCCTTAGTTGGTACATACATCTTGATAGAGCCAAAGATTCGAAAATATAAGGATTTGGTAGATTCATTTATTCGTTAGTATAAGTTCAATTTGAAAATAGATCTTGATAGAAATACTCTACAAAGGGTATGCATAAAGATGAAGACAAGTCACCGCCCGGATAAATCCACCATTAATAGAAAAAAAATGTTAGTTTTTTTATTTATCGATACCTTTGAAGCCCTTTATTTTGAGTACTTGATCGGTAGTTCCTCGGTTAATTTTATTGATATGGTAGTCATTGGTAAAATAGTAGAACATGCTCTTAAGTTTGGAAACATTTAAGGTACCAACTTGAGGAAAAGTATTTTTAGTACTTGGTGAAGATAATTTGATTAGCTAGTTAGAGTCCACTAATTTCCAACCTTGAGGACTCGAGGAATAATCAACAACACCATAAATACTTTTATACTCAACAAGGAAATAGCATCAATCAAACCCCAATTGCCCTCACAAACACTCCCCACTTTAACTTTTTTTTATCCATCATCAAACAACCAACTTCTTAAACAAAGCCATCAAATATAGAATCAATAATATTTCAATAGTCTTTGAAGATCATATTCTCAAAATAGTGGTAGAAGGTATCAAGACATATTGCCTCCTCTTTAGGCTTTGCTAAGTGAGTTGGGTAGCAACCTCATAACCAATGGGTAAGTCATTCTTATTCTTATAACTTTATTTCGATCACTATATCCTTGTTGATATAAGCCAAATGAGAAATATGACTATCTTGCTAATGCAATAGGTCATAATATCAAGAATTGTATGGATTTCAAGAGAAGGGGTGGCTCTTTTTGGATGGAACTCTAAGTGCATCGAATGCTTCGAAATGATCCATTGTTAAGTTATATAGTTGTCAACACAAGGGATGGAGAGACTAACCGAGCTTGAAAAATATCATGAACATGTATGCTCATAATTTATAGATGTTTCTTTTAATTTTATTAGATGTTGAATACTATTTTCTAGAATATTTTGGTTATGTATGAATTAAGACATATTTTTTAATGAAAAAATTTTCTACTTTCTATTGCAATTTCATATTATCTTATTTGAAATCGAAAGATGTTCTCTTAAAAGTACTATTTGGCATTGCATCTTCCTTCATCAAGAAAATGTAATGGAAAATTCATTCAAAAAATTAAAAAGATTGATCAAATTTCAAAGCATGACAAACGAGATGCTATAGCCAATTCTATAATTCTTTAAACCTAAAGATGCATCCTCTTAATAACCTTTACGAGAAAAAAATAATGAGGCAATACCTCATTTTTTTGAAACCAAAAAACCCAAAAAAAAATCATTTTCCAAATAAATTCTTGAAGGAAAGTTTTGCTTAGAAAATTCGATGAATCCCAAAGTGGAAAGACTAAATTATTGGTGTCCTAAATAATGATGAATAGTACATCTTTAAGTCACGATCTCAAATTACAATCATCATTTTTTTTTAGGTTAACCTAATGGTTTTCCAAATTAATTACAATTTTCCAAAAAGATTAATGTTTATCGGCCTAGGCAAATTAGTCTTTGAGATGAGAAAAGACCATCTTTCGGATATCTCATAAAGGTTTTATCTCTTATCTTCCTAATTTGATCCTTGATGATTTCCTTTACGATAACCTAGACAAGGATCACCTATCACACGGGGGCAAAATGCGAAGTCCATAAATGGTTGATGAAGCTCTCAAAAAATATTTATCAAAAGAACTCCATCAATGATTCTCAAAACACAAAGGAGTGAAAAAAAAAGAGTGAGAAAAGAAACAAAAGAGGGAAACATCCCTAATATCAAATCACAAGTCAATATAGGAGTCAAAATTTAAATAAAAAATAATAAGAGTTGAGGTTAGGAAACAAAGTCAATAGTCAAAATGACAAAGTCACTATGACAAGCCTAAAAAACTTTTCCATCAACATCAAAATCACACAAAAGCCTAACTAATTGATAAAGTGAGAAAGTTCAAATGGCATTGCCTAAAGAGACTTCTATGGACTACAAAATGATCCTATGTCATAAGATCCTTAAACACTTTTTGAACCTTTATGTATTCATTTCTTCAAAAGTCAAGCCATAGCCTATAGTACGTGCTTCTACAAGCCTTTATTTTTTTTTTACTAAAAGCCATTCCCTTATACTTGTTGAATCCTAATCCGAAAAGAAAATGGAGAATGATGATAAAAACATGACTAGTTGGTATGCTATTTTTCGTTCTTTATGACATCAAATCATAAGTTTTTATCAATTAACTTAGAGGTAAAAAAAAAAAAAAAAACCTAGAAACAAGACATTCTTAAGTAAAATTATCTTTTAGAACCAATTTTATCAAAATACTTTCTATACAACCTATTTCATTCGCCAAAGTAGACTTATCATTTAACGATTTATCTTCGATAGCATCAAAAATAATTTTTCATATAAACCTTGCATGATCTAAACACATTTTTCAGCTTAACCCAATAACCTTCTTAAGGAAATTACATCATAGCATTTGAATGTCATGTTTTAACTTTGGATCAATCAACTTAAACATCTTCATGCATGAAAGTACTTTCATTAGAGTATCTTTATATTTATTACAAATAATTTGAATTGTATTTGAGAGAATCATTCAAGTGCATGGCTTAATCCATGAGAACCAAATATGTATTAAAAAATCTTTCCGAAAAGATAATAAAAATTTCAAGACTAATTTGCATATTGTGATACAAGCATCAACGAGATAAGCATTTGAACATGAGCAATGATTATGCCAAAAGACTACAAAGGCATACTCTCAATCAATGCTTAGGGGGCATCTCATGTCCCGATTTGAATGGTAATCCACAAAACTAAAAACACTTAGGGGCAAGGCTAAGGTTCCAACCACTCGGATCAAAATTTGATAATTTGTCAAACAATGAAACCATAAAAATCGAGTTGATGCGATTGAGCCCAAGCGACAAGCATTGGAGCATTAATTAAAACATCCAAAGTAGCTAAACTAAAGGGCGGCATGCGTATCTTAAGTTAACCAAAAACTAATAATCCGGTATAGTTCGGATTTAGCTTCATCGAGTAACAATCCAACAATGGAAAGTTAAACTTTCAAAGTGTAGCAACATTTCACACAAGTAAGAAACTACCATTGCAATCGGTTTCATTGATATATTAGAGGAATATATCTCATTAACTCACCCAAAGGCGTTGGAACATCTTTTTGATAGGATCACCTATCAAAGGTTCATTTCTTCGAGTCTAGTTTTCTGAAAAAAAAAGAAATAAATAATCATTTAAAGTAGCTCGTATATCTTTTTTCAATCAAATTACCTATCAAAAGTTCATTTCTCCAATCTCGTTTTTCAAAAAAAAAAAACAAAAAGATCACCCAAAGTAGTTTGTATATTTTTTTGAATCGAAGCACTTGTCAAAGGTTTGTTTCTCTAATGTCATTCTTTTTTTAAAAAAAAAAAGAAAAGATTATCCAAAAAAATTCATATATCTTTTTGGATCAGATCACCTATTAAAGGTTCATTTTTTAGTGGTTCGTATATCTTTTTCAATTAGATCACCTATCAAAGGTTTGTTTCTTCAATCTCATTTTTCAAAAAAGAAAAAGAACATCAAAATTAATTCATACATCTTTTTGGATTAGATCACCTATCAAAAGTTCTTTTTTTTAATCTCATTTTTCAAAAAAAAAAAAAAAAAAGATCACCTAAAGCGAGTTCATATATCTTTTTTAATTGAATCACCTATTAAAGGTTCATCTCTCCAATCTCATTTTTCAAAAAAGAAAAAGAACACCCAAAGCAATTCTAATATCTTTTTTTTAATTGGATCACACCGTAAAAGGTTCATTTCTTTGATCTCGTTTTTTCAAAAAAAAAAAAAAAAAAGAAAAAGAAAAAGATCACCTAAAGTGGTTTGAATATCTTTTTTTTATTAGATCACTCGTCAAAGATTCATTTCATTAATCCCATTTTTCAAAAAAAGAAAAAGATTACTAAAGCTCGTATATTTTTTTTATCGGATCACCTATGAAGGTCTTTTTTTAAGAAAAGAAAAAGATCACCCAAAGTGATTTGTATATTTTTTTCAATCGGATTACCGATTAACGGTTCATTTCTCCGATCTCATTTTTCAAGAAACAAAAAAGATCATCCAAAATAGTTTGTATATCTTTTTAGATCGAATCATCCGCCAAAGGTTTGTTTCTCCTATGTCATTTGAATATTGTATTTTATTTTTTGAGGGTAAGCCACCTTGCATAATGAGGCTATCACATTTTACTTTCAAGGTAAACCCCCTACACAATAAGGCTATCACTTTTTTTTTTTTTCGGGGCAAGTCCTCTACTCAAGGAGGCTATCACATTTACTTTTTAAGGTATGTTATCCTTCATAATAAGGCTATCATAACTTACTTTTTTGGATAGCCACCCAATAGAATCGGACACTTCATTTTCACCTTTTGAAGTAAATTTTCTTTACAAGCTTATTAAGCAAAGTCATTGGAAAACATCCTTTCATTTGACTTTGCTATATAAGCATTGTAACGATGGAGCAACTATAATAACGTTATTATGACCCCCCTTATTTTTATATAAATTAAAATTCAAAAAAAGAGAAAATTCGAATAGTAAAAAAAGAATGTTACATAGTTTTTTCTTTTTCATGATTTTTAGACTTTTTTTTCATAAATTTCTAGGATTTTAATAATTCCTTATTTTTAATTAAAAGAAAAAAATAAGTACAAAAAATTGAAAAAAAAAGATGAAAACAAAAAAAAAATTTACAAAAAAAAATAAAATAAAATTAATTGTGGATTTTTATTAAAGGTGTTAATTATGAATAATTTAAAAGTAGTGGCATTCACATCTCATACATCAACCTTGTTTGCATCCTCATCCACATCGACATCTCATGCATCAATCTTATCTCTCTAACACCCAAAACAATAACACAAGATAACAAAACTTATTCTTAACATCCTTTGATTCCCTTCACTCTTAACCTTATAAAGACAACACACAAAAGATCATGCAAAAGATAGTAAAGAAGAAGATGAGATTAAACGAGTAAGATCTAAGGGTGGAGAACGAAGATAGGGTAAGATAAAAACCAAGAGAAAGGAAAAAGAAAAGGAGAGGGTAGCATTTTAAAGAAGGGCTAGGTTTTCTTGTGAGAAAAGGAGTGAGAGAAAGAGCAAAAAAAGAGAAAGGCAAAACCAAAAAGAAAGAGCTTAGAGAGAAATAAAGGAAGAATAAGTAAAGGAGAAAAGACCATCCAAGCATCCCGATAAGTTTGGAAATGACCTAATATAACAACTCCAAGCTTGTTAACCATTTTTAAAATTTAATGCGTCATCTTTTACTCTTTTTATTCCATTCCTTGCCAATCTTGGTATGCAAAAAAGCATTTAGATATCCATTGATGCTAATGGATCTCATAGTTAACCTAAATCCTAATAAATATGATTACTAATTGTGTTTTGTGTGTTTAATATAGCTCTAGATGTTTTAATTTTCTAATCTTTTTCATGAACATCATCTATGTGTGAAATTTTAGATCTTTAGGACATAAGATGGCTATCCATTTAAATCTTGTTAGCTACTTATAGTATTGATTTTTCAAGATAAAAATAACTATCGCCATATTTTACATGTTTGATATAATATTAAATGTTTTTCTATTTTGATTCATTTATGATAACACCATCTACTGGTCTCTTATCTATGTGTGAAATGTTAGATCTTTATGACATAGGATGTTTGTCCATTTAAATTACTTTTTTGGCTACTTATAGTACTTGATTTTTTCAATTTCAAGTTAGTTACTCTTGTTTGCTATGTGTTTGGTACATCCCTAGATACTTTGTATCTTTGGTACATCCATATATATATATATATATATATATATGGCACAGGATGGTCATCCTCTTAAGTCATTTTATTGTCTACAAAAGTAGCGATTTCTTAAGTTAGAAATGGTTTCTATCATGTTTTGGATTTTTGAGGTAGTCCTACATATATTTATCACCGGATTTGTTTGTATGAATATCATCTATTTGTTAATGATATTTTTGTGAAATTTTAGATTTCTTGGACATAGGATGGCTATTCATTTAAATCATTTTATTAGCTAGGGCGGTAATAATCATCAAGCTGAAATTGGTTGTTGTTGATATTTTACATGTTTGACATGCCCTCGGATGTTTTTACATTTTAATTTTTTATATGAGCATCTTCTACCTATCTCCGAGTCATGTATAAAACTTCAAAACTTTAAGATGTGTTTTGGATTTTTTTTTCTTTTTGTTAGTGTTGTGTTTTAATGTGGAGGATATGAAATTGTTAAGTTGCTCATATTACAGGGACCGATGACAATTTCATATATAATTTGTTTTACAATTAATATAATATTTCTTACTTTAGTTAGTTCGGAAAATCAAGTCAACCTAATGAGTCTCATATTTAAATGGGATGGATGTTAGTCTCGACACCTCGATAAAAAAAAAAAAAACAAAAACAAAAAAAAGAAAAAAAAAGGCGTTAGGCTTAGCCCGGCCAAGCCCGAGAGTAGACTAATAGGTGAACCTAGTGAGCCCGGCCTAATGGGTCGAAGGCCCACTAGGTCCAAGGGGCCCTAGTAACCATATTGTTATCTAATTCTCGAGGTAAATCAATCCTAATTTTTTTTTAAAAAAAATACATGCCTTTTATTGTATCCCTAGCTTAGGTTTGATATTTCAAATTTACGAGTTCTTGTATTTATTTTTTTAGTTAATGTTTAATTTTAAGTTTTATTTCAATAATTAGATAAGATAATTAATAGGTAGACGAATGGCCGAGTCTCCTAATTTTTAAGAATTGATAATGATTCTCTATCAACCCAAAAAAAGGAAAAGGAAAAGAGAAAATGCTTAGAAAATAATAAAAAAAAAGCAAAAACATAGAAAATGCTAGGAGAAAATTAACAAAGTTTCCTATCCAAAAAGAACTATTATTACCAAAAAAAAAAAAAAAAATCACTTAACCAAATAGGGCATTCTTCGATATACTAGTTATGTTGAGACTTAAAGTAGATTTGATGTTGAATTGACATGTCTCTTGATGAAAGGGTCTAACAATTCGTTCAATATGATGCCATAAAAAAAAAAAACTTAATTTGGTCTACGAAAAAAAGCTTAAGAGTTTGAATTGAAAACAATTTGGCGAGAAATAAAAGCATCTTAGGAGATAAATTTTTTTGACTAAACTAGACATTCTTAGGAAATGACTCTTTTAGGTGATTGAATGACTCTTTTAAGTAATCGATATCTTTTCAAAACTATAACTAGCTCTTTACCTTAGAATCTCCGAACTAATAACTATTTTAGGTTTCTAGTTCCCTTAATACTTAGTGGTGACTTAGAAATTGATAATAATTTATATCCCTAACAAAAAATAATTTCAAAAAAAAAAAAAGCTTAAATTGTTTAGGAATCTCATGAACATTAGACGGGGATATAAGAAAACTATTTTTTTCTTTAGGTTGAGCTCTTGATGGAACTCTCTATTGATTTTTGTAGAATATTTTGTTATAAAATGAGCTAGTGATCGATGAACCTTAAAAATTGAAAGATAGAGTATAGGTTTGTAGAGTGCAATTTGTGTAGTTAGACTAGGTGATTGTATTTTTTGGTTGGAATATAACCTTTAATAACTCTTTTTTTTATTTGATAAAAAATTTATGTTATTATCATGTTTAATGTGACGAAAAGATAGAATTTAGAGAGAGAGAGAGATAGAGAGAGACTCTTTTGATTCCAATACTTATCGGTTATTTGTGTAAGTAGTCACTAAATCTCAATCTAGTTAAGTTGAAGTTTCAAAATTGATTTCTCAATGATTGATTATGTTTGTTGAAGGTTTTATTGGTCAAATTTGATTTCGTGCTTAAATTTTTTAGTGTTTCAAAAAATAGTGTTGCTCCATACTAAGCCAAAACTCTGCTATAGTAACCAATCCTATGGTAGAGGATAAATCATAGATGCGGACACCAACTCTTACAATAGAAGACTCCATGCTTAAGTTAACAAGATATACTTGAGATAAAATTAAAGCAAGATAAATTCCCTTAGTAAATTATCTTGTAGAGTTCTATACAAATAGAACTTGTATCACTATAAATAGAAACGCTTATCGTAGTCATATGTAATGAATAAGAAAATAATATTCATCATCTTCTTCCTCGTCATTAACTTCAATTTGGGATCAAGGCCATTTTCTTGGCATTAGTACCAACCATTTTCTCCCTTTCTTTCCTACACCCCTCAAATAACAAATGACTTCCTCTAGTACTACTTCATCCGCCAATGCTACTGTAGCTATCACCAAAAACACCTCACTAGTCAACTCACCGGTTCTTGGAACTTTCTCTCTCTTCAAGTCACCCATATAAACTATTTGGTATGGTAAGTACAAATGAAGCGTTCCCTCCTAACCAAGGTCTCTTCGACTTTATTCATGGTTCCACCTCTTACCCCCTCTAAATTTCCACTCGTTATTGAATCTATAGACAATCCCTCATGGCTCACTTAGATTCAACAAGAGCAATTGCTCATGAGCACTATCATCTCCTTTCTTTTCATTGATGAGTTAGCACTAGTCATTGATTGCATCACCTCTTGTGAAGTCCGGACTAAGCTTGAGAGTGCCCTTGTATCTTCATCTAGAACTCACATCATGACCTTACATCTTGCCATGTAAAATATTCTTTAGGAACGAACAAACTAGCATCTAAATTTTTACATTATGCCAAATCATTCGAGTGATGAACTCACTATAGCGAGGCTAGCCCCCATCTTGGATAGATTTTAACCTATAAATCTTCAAAGGTCTCTTTAGTGACATGAAATACATCATCACTACCTTCACTACAAAGCCAAAACTAGTAAGCTTTGCTGATCTCCATAGCTTCTTGGTTAGTCATTAGTTTTTAAACCATGAGTCTCTATCCGTATGTTCGCTTTCACCACCAACATTTGTATTATTGCCAACCCCTCCTACTGCCAACCTCATCAACAAGTTTACCGGTCCTCATACTAATCATTTTAATAGTTACACTCATGGTAGAAGTAGATAATTCTATGGCCCTAGGCATGGCGAGTGGCGATTTCCTCCTCAATTTGGGAACAATCGGTATATGCTAAAACTTAACAATCCATGGTACTCGAATGATCGAGGAAAAAAATGTCCGTTATGCTCCTCTTGGAACCTCACAATAATACATTTTTTCTAAAAGTAGTTACCTCCTCTTGAGCCATTTACAAATGTCCGGGCTCCTTATTATACTATGTTGTATACCCATTCTTGGTATCTTGATACTAGTGCCTCACACCATATGACACTTGATCTATCAAGGTTCGGTACGTATGAGCCCTATCGTGGTCTTGACTACCTCGGGTTAGCAATGGTGAGTACTTAAAAATTCTTTATATTGGCACTAGTTATATTTCTACTCCTAAAACATTATAGTTACATGATGTTTTACATGTTCTTGAAATAACCATACCCCTTCTTTTAGTCCAAAGACTAGCCTATGATAGTAAAGTGTTTTTTTGAGTTTCATGCCTCTATTTTATATATCAAGGACCAGGAGCATAAGAACCTTCTACTTTTAGGCGATAATGATGCTGATCTTTATTCTCTACCTTCTTCTTCGATCGATCACACTCCTTAAGCTTCCTTTGCCTATGTCTTTACTTCGATTTGGCACTCTCGATTGGGTCATCCCATAAGAGAGTTTTGAATCTTATTTTACAAAACAATGCTTTATCACATTCTAGGAAATTGTCTAGCTCTTGCTTATTTATCCATTAGGGAAAGCAAGTCGTTTATCTCTGCCTTCTTCAAAAAACTTAAGTACTAGTACTTTAGGTTTGATTTTTAGCAATGTGTGGGAACCTTCCTCTATTACTTTATATAATGGCCATAAATATTATGTTACTTTATTTTTATCATTTTTTCAAAATATATATGATTTTATCCACTACATAAAAATTCTAATGGATTTGATTTATTTATTACCTTCAAACAATGGTTGAACGCCAATTTAATTATAAAGTCAAACAAAAGCAAACAAAGCTGGAGTGGGGAATTTCAAAGCTTAACTAAACTCTTTAAATCGGTAATCGCTTAATGTTTCCTCAAACCTATGAGAAAAAATGGGAACATTGAAAGATGAGATTGTCATATTATGGAAACGAGCTTCACTTTACTAGGTGAAGCAAGTGTTTCTCAAAAATTTTGGCACTAGAGCTTCAAAACTACTATCTTCCTTATCAATAGAATGCCCTATTTCACTCTTAATAATGTCTCTCCTTTTGAAATAGTTTTTTTTTAAGCTAGATTACTCATTTGTAAAAGTTTTTCAAAGTCTCCGTTACCCATTCTTACATCCCTACAATATACACAAAATGGATTTTCAATTCACTCCCTACATATTTCTTGGGTATAGTCGTTCTCATTTAGGATATCATTGTTTTGATAATAAAAATAATTGTTTCTACATCATACATTTAATTTGTTTCATTGAAACCATTTACCCTTTTGCAAAGTTAGATATCGCATTTCTTAATTCTTCCACATCTATCAAATCTCTTCCACGGGTTAGCTTACTCATTATAAATTCTATTTCCTTTACTAATATTTTTCATATAGATCAATATCCCTTGGCTCAAATGCTACAACGGCCACACTTTAAGCATAATCCCATGCCCGACTTCATACCCACATGGCAACAACCCATTAGCCGAAGCCCATTAACCTATAGCCTAGTAGCTACTTATCCCACTTGCCCACTAACAATTGACGACACCCTTAGAACAATTTCTAATGCGCCTAACCCATAGTCCTTACAACCATAACCCTCTAACCCATATGCCACCATCCTAAAACAATCAATACCCTCTTCTTGTTCAAATCCCTTATAACAAAATAAGGCATTATTCATTTTATGTCCCGGCCTCCACAATACTCATCCTCTCAAAATCACATATGACTAGTCATTCCTAACTCCACTAGACAATCTCTTCGTCTTCTACACATAATGGCGGCATTCATTCTCACCTTCAACTCTTAAATCCTTCATAAAAAATCTCTAAATTTGTCTCCTTTGTGTCTCGACCTTCATAACCAACCCACTCTCCCATCATTCATAAATACTCTAGCCTTGGTTACCATAAGCACATCTCTTCTCCAAAAAGTGATTATAACTTACGGACACATACTTAGGAACTCCCCAAATACCACCTCCTGCTCCTCAATGTAGTCACACCATGACACTGCATTCCATTGTGCCTTTGCATTGACCAAATATCTTTGGTAGTCTCTCACATACCAATTCTAAAGAATCTAATCTATTTCATTGAAGTAGAGCATTTTGTAGAATGGTGCTTTGCTATGAACAAGGAGATCAATGTTCGCTTATAAACTAGTACATGGTCTCTAGTCTCTCTACCTCACATAGGCTATAAATGTTATTGGAAACAAATGGATGCTTAAGATAAAGAAACACACAGATGGCATCATTCAATGATACAAGGCAAGGTTAGTAGCTTAGGGCTATCACTAGCTAGAGGGTATTGATTATGGTAAAACATTCAACCCAATGGTTAAACCATCAACAATCCAATGTGTACTTACTTTAGCACTCTCGTATGGTTAGCATATCAAGCAATTGGATATGTAAAATGCATTCTTGAATGGCAGTCTCAATGAAGTCATATATATAACCCAACTAGTGGGCTTCATTGATTAGTAGTTTTCTGATCATATTTGTCAACTCCATAAATTGTTATATGGTTTGAAACAATCACTATGAGCATGCTTCTTTTGCCTATAGAACTTTTTACTTGATTTTGGGTTTATCAACTCTAAAGCTGACTCCTCCCTCTTTGTATATTAGAGTGAGGGCTACTAAATGTTTCTTATAGTTTATGTCGATGACATATTGACAATCAATAATAGTCTCTCTTTTTTTAAATCAGCTTATCACTCGCCTTGAATTCAAAATTTATAACTCGGGACCTCGAGGTTATAAGCTATTTTTTGGTGTGGAGGTTTTCAAAACAAAGAATGGTCTACTCCTTTCTCAATAAAAATAAATTACTAATCTACTAAAGAAACAAGGCAAGTCCTCATCTCAACCAGTTTCCACTCCAATGCCAACATCCTTCAAATTAACAAAACTTGCAGCAACATTTTCTTTGATCTAACACTATATCATCAAGTGGTTAATGCTCTCAAATATGCTATGTTAACATGACTAGGCACTCTTATGTTGTGAACATGGCTCGTCAATTCGTGCATCATCCTTTTTTAGATCATTGGATTGCTTGTCAAATATATATTACGATATCTTAAGCATACACCTAGCCATAGTATTCATATCAAATGGTCAAACAATCAAAATCTATCTAACTTCTCCGACTATGATTAGGTTGGGTCATTAAATGATAGGAAATCAACTAGTGGATTTGCTATTTACTTTAGGCCAAATCTTATTTCTTGGAAATTGTCCAAACGAGAAAATGGTAGCCTACATCTTTACGGAAGAAGAATGTAAGTACTGTTATAGATTTAGCGGTAGAGCTATTATGGGTTACTTGGTCTTTTGGGTGAATTAGGTGTTTATTAAAATTCTTCATTGATCATTTGTTGTGACAACATTGGGGAAACATACACGACGAGCAAATCTTGTCTTTTATGCACATAACAAGCATGTGGAAATTGATTTTTATTTTGTCGGAAAAATGATAGCAAGGGGTGCTTATGTGTGTAGTATATTTCCACTCGGGACTAGATGGTAAATATTTTGACAAAACCTTTATCTAGTGTACGGTTTAGTTTCTTGAGGGACAAACTCACACTTAGTAAATGCCCATTGCTAATTTATGAGGGATTATTAAGCCAAAACTCTACTACGGTAACCAAATCCTTCACTAGATACAATATAGGACAAGTCATGAATGTAGACGAGCAACTCTTACGACGGAAGACTCCATGCATGGCTCGATCTTATAAAGTTTTATATATACAAAACTTGTATCATTATAAATAGAAATGTTTATTGCAATCATATGTAATGAATAAAAAATACTATTCATCATCTTCTTCCTTACCATTAACTTTAGTTCTCGAAATTCGAGTCCTAATTTAATTGTATTCACTTACTTTATAAGTTAGATTAAGCACAATTGAAATCTATAATTAGTGTTTAATTGGCAACAACGAAGCGTTGAAATTGTTAGGAACATTGAGGTTCCATCGGTTTAAGCTAGTTGGGTGAAGTCTTATGAATAATTTTGCTAAACTATTTGGTGAAAAAAATGCGATTCAAACAATAAAAGAGATGAAAATTGATGCTTTTAAATTCTCTATCTCCTAGTCTAGAGTTATTCCTCATAAGTATTCTTAAGAAATAAGAACGAGTGCATGTGTGTTCATTTATTTATGCATTTAAAATTTCTTACTTATTGTCATTACTCGACGTAAGACGAGACTCCCGAGTAATTTAAAATTTTTATTTATAAAGTTATTTACTAGTTTGGAGTCGTCACATAGTATTGAAGGAACTAAGAACCTAAAATGGGCACTAGTCCACATATTCTATAGTAATGAGTTGGTTACGCTTTTAGGAAGATATTTAATGACCCAAAGCGTCATTTCCAAAAAAGGTATCACATCTAGTTTAGTCTTAAATTCCTCTCCTAAAATGTTTTATTTACACTAAATTATTTTTTGATTTAAAATCTAATTTTTAAAGCCAAATTAAGTTTTTTTTTTTAAGCATGACATCATATTGAAACAATCGTCGAACCCCTTTATCGGGAGACATGTCGGTTCAAACATCCGATCCACTTTTTGAGTCTTGACACAATCAATGTGTTAAAGAACATCCCGATTGTTTAAATATTCATGATAGTTTTTAAAACTAACAACGAGTCCCTATCGGATAGGAGACTTAGTTAAGAATTTTATTTTTTTTATCTCGGTTTTTGTTAACGATAGTACGTATCGGATAGGAAACTTCGTCAAAAATTTTAATTAATATTATTTTTTTTGTTTTATCAATAAAAAAACCATCATTAGTTCCTAAAAAAATAGTCCACCTATTGATTATCGAATCTAATTATGGACAATTTGATGAGAAATTATCAACGAGTCCTTAGGAATTAGGAGACTTGAAAATTCGCCTACCTATTAACTATTAATCTAATTATTAACATTTTGATCAAAAATCATCATCGGTCTTTAAGAATTAAAAGACTCGATAATTCACCCACCTATTAACTACTAAACTAATTTTAAAACAAAAATCCTAAAATCAAACTTAACTCGTTGGCCTTTTTTTTTATCATCATTTAATTTTTATTGTTTTTTTTTTAATCGATGGAGAATCATCATCAATCCCTCAAAATTAGGAGATTTGAAAATTCTTCCACCCATTAATTACTTATTCTAATTACTAGACAAATAAATTAAAGTTAACATTAAGTATGTAAATTAAAGAAAATTCAACTACCAAAATTTTAATTAATAACAAACATGCATAAAATAAATAAACACTAAAATTATATTAATTAAAGTAATTAAAGACACTCTAAATATTAAATTCTAAATTAAATATAAATTAACAAATATATAATAAATTTAAGATTAAAACTAAATTAATTAGAATGATTGTAAAAAATTAAACATCTAAATTAAATATGGAATGATAAATATGCATAAAATTTAAATTCTAGTCAAACATTTTATTATTATTATTATTATTGTTTAAGAATTTTCCTTTCCTTTTTTTATTATTATTTATTTCTCTCTATTTTTTTCTTCCTTACTTTTTTTTTCTTTTTTAATTTGTTTTTCGGAGAGTCGAGTCTAGTCTCCCTTTTTTTTTTTTTTTTTTGTGAGTGGGAAGGGGAGAGGGGGCAAAAACTAGGCTAAATTAGCTTCCCCCCTTTCTTTTCCTTTTTTTTTTTTTTCTTTTCGTTAGTAGAAGGATGGATTGACTATAGTCTAGCCTTTCTCTCTCCTTTTTTTTTTTATTTACTTAGGTAGAGAGGCCTAAGCTGGATTAAGATCAATGCAGCCTTTTTTTTTTTTTTGGTGGAACGGGTGAGGCTGGACTGAAATCAATCTAGCTCTTTTTTTTTTTTTTTACCCTAGACTAGGCTCAAGCCCAGAAATAGGTCCAAAGACAAAGAAAATTCAGAAATTTGATCAAAATGCCTCCTATCTCTCTCTCTCCCCCTATTTTTCGTGTTCTCTCTCTAGTTCCTCATGTTTTCCTGGAGCTAAAAATTCCTTCATAGGCAAATGACTCAATTAATCATACAATGTTCATGCTCTTTCCTCAATCAAAAACGCAATCTAAAACTTGAACAAGCAACAAGCAAAACTCAAAACAATAGGAGTAAATGGAATCAAAACTAGAAAAACCAGAAGCTGACTTGAGAAAAGATTGAAGAACATTAAGAACTCAAACCTAGAAAACCTAACAATGCCCGAACTAACGAACCTCTTGTGATGATTTCTCACGATTTTTCCACTCTTAACCCTCGATTTCTCTTTTTCTACACTCAAAAAACAACGATCTTCTTCAAAATGGCCTTAAGAAACCTTCAATCTACCCAGAGAATGCAAAAAACCAAACTAGCTCGAAGAACACCAAAAACATGAACCACAGCTACCTACAAATTCAAGAACAAATTAATGGATGCCTAGAAATTTAGAAGAGGAAACCCAAAAAATTGAAGAATTAAACCTTGAATTTCGAGAAGTGAGGTTAAGAAACCTGTAAGGATGGAAATTTAATCTCAAAAAAACCTTAAAAAAAAGAACTAAAGAGTCTGACTGTTTGAAGAACAAAACCTAGAAATGAAGAACAATTAAGCCCTACCTAAAAAAAAATCAAGAAATTCCTAAACAAATATAGAAATAAACAAGTCCAAATCTTTCGAATTTCAGCCCCCTTTTATTTTGCTTTTCACTCTCTCTCTCTACTTATATTTTTTCCACCTTTCAAATCATTTTCTCTCCCCTATTGATAAGCTAAATTTGGTAACTCAATGACAGGGGTCTGCTGCCACATGGGCAGCATGGGTTACTGCTAATTGCAACATGGGTTTGTTGGTAATTAGGCAACATGAATGTGGGGAATTGATGTTGGAGTGTGTAGGGAAAATGGCTATAGATTATAGCATAGGTAGCATGATTCATAGTTAGTACGATTACTAGCCATGAATCCAGGAAAATCTGTAGAACCATACCCAAGATTGCTTTGATCCTTCAATTGCTCTTAAAATTCAATTTGTTCCCTTCTAGCTTTAATTGTCTGCAATTGTACCCTTTTAGTGTACAATTTCACCTAGGCCATTTTGTTATGTAATTTCAATCTTTGCCCATGAATCCCAAGGAATAATTATATAGTATTCCGATGTATGTTATGGTTTTGAATTACAGTTGGATCGCAGCTGCAATAATGATATTTTATATTTTCCTAGATATGTTTAATGTCACAATTATATTGCATGCCGAATGTTTAGAACTCATATAACTATAAATATACATGGATTAAAATAATGAATATATTAAGGTTGGTGTATGTATAGATTAATTTTTGTAAAAATAATAATTTTAAATTTAAAAATCGATAACAAATTACAAGCATGTTAAAAAAAATACATGTAAAATAAAATATAATATTGTTAAGGTCATGGTGGCTACATTATAACCATCTCCATATGCAACGTTAGCAAAATGTTTTATTGCATTGTAAAATAGGTTGTAACATAACAATACATTATTAACAAGTCTAGTAAGTAATTTTACTTAAATATCCATTGGATCCCCAATTACTTAAATTATATTTTCATTTAATTCAATTTCACCCTTGTATGTAAAATTCCATAACTTTTTTTATTATATATATATATATATATATATATATATATATATATATATATATATATATATATATATATATATCATACATATATATTTTTTTTTGTATTAATTTTTTAAAATTACAAAAAATAAAATAAAATAACATAACTAAAAATTAAATAAAAAACTTTTTTATTTTGTTATGATAGTTGCCTTCTCTTTACAATGCTTATGGTGTAAAAGCTAACTGAAATGTACATTTCGATTTAGTTTGTTTAGTAAGTTTGTAAAGGAAAGCAAAAAGGTCTTGAAAAATTAAATATACAATACATGATCATTTTGTAAAGCCGACTTGCCTTGGAAAACTAAATATGTAGTTTGTGAAAATTAAATATGCAATACATGACCTTGTTATCGATGGTAGCCCGCACTCAAAATTAAATGAGCAACATATGAAAAATTAAATATGCAATACGTGGTTATGTTATCGGAGGCAACTTGCCTTAAAAATTAAACATATAATGATCTCTAGGTAAAATCCCCGAGTAATGGGTTAAATTGCTAGTCATTCACTTTGGGTTTTGCACTTGGGTTTTGGTCTATTGTGAGGTGACCTTTCCCGAGTTGAATTTATGGAATATGTTATTCTCTTACTTTAATATAAGAAACATAGGCTACTCCACTCAACTCCCCATTTTGACTTTTCTTCATCAGCTATTCAAGTTTTCGAAGCTTGTCGGTTATCCATCGTCTAAGTCTTACGACCTTTCCCCCAAACTATGTCTCATCTTGTCTTGTGAACTTAGGATTATTTGTTATTCAACTATTTATAAGGATAAACTGGTCATCTTACTTTATTGATGATAATGGCCATTCCCCAGGTACGATCGTTTGTCGACCGACTACTCATACTTAATAATGTTATGTCGGGTTCACTTCTTTGCTTCGGTGACCTTTTTGGTAACTTGAGGTACCATATACCCCTTTAAGCATCCGACGACTTTGCATTTCATGAATTTCTTCCTTCTTAGCGAAAGCTAGATAAAGTTTTTTAGAGATTTTGGATCCAAAGTTCGGACAAAAAGCCCACTAACTATTGTGAACTTACCATGCAAACGTTACAATATGGCTAGTATGGTTTTTTGTATTTATGTCTTGACGTGGCATTTAAACAATGACCAAATTGTAGGTTTCATGATAGAAAATATTCCTTACCCCGAAGTATTATCCGTTAGCACCAACCATGATTTTGAATAGCTTATATTTCAATTTTGACTATTTGTTTTCAATAAAATTCAATTATTGGTGCTTGAGAATCTAATATTTGTCCGATTGGTAAATCGTCTCAAGTTAGAGAAGACTTTTATTTTTATGTAATGTAGGCTAGGGTGTGGTTTCTTAAAGAATGGGTAAAATAGGCTCAAATGGTGTTTCAAGGTTACGTTGACATAAAACCATTTTTTTTTTACTTAGGTTTGATTAGAGGCATATTTGATAGTGATTTTATCAACCTAACTTGTGTTTTTCTTCTTTTATTCTTTGGGATTGGTATTTGGGAAGTGAGTCACTCTTTTCTTTAATGTAGTATGAATCATGTATTGGGTTTGGTTCTTTCTCTCTTTTTCTATATCAATATATTTTAGAAAAGATCATGATTTCGTTTCTTTCATTATCCAAATTTTTTATAGTGATTTCCTCTTCTTCTTCTTCTTCTTCTTCTTCTTCTTTTGATTGATTTTTTTATTTTTTTATTTTTATTTTTTTGAGTATTTTTTTATTTGAGTTTAAGATCTTTTTATGAAAACAAGTTGTTCGATGATAAGCTTCTCAAGTCCTTATTTTTAATAAGCGATTTACTCTTAGTGTGAGGGGTGATCCTAGTATAGGATTCATGAAAAGAATAAAAAGCTCAAAATTGGTTTTCAAATGATAAATTTTGAATTGAGTATGATAAAATTTCAAAGAGGGCCTTTCCTCATTCTATTAACTATAATACCTATCTTAAAAAGTTTTACTTTTATAAGCTCATTTTATTAGAATAATATTCGATAGAACCCGCAAATTTAAGCATTTGCTACATTATTGTCATGAAAGGTGCCACAAGAGCAACTTAAGACATGGACAAGTGAGAAAGATTTTGGCCTAATTTTTTTTTAGGATTTGTGCATGTCTTTTGGGTTTACATATAACTTTCACATGATGAGCCCCGAGTTCTAGTAAAAAGTATCCTTTTTGTTTTGTTCGGGTTTGCCATCTTGTTTATCGGATAATGTTGAACGATCATATTTAGACTGAAATCCTAGTTTCTTAACCTAGTTAGGAGTACTTTTATCATATGCAAAGTGGTTGAACTAACTTCGAAAAGCATATAAAAACTAAGTTCTTTTCGAGTTCATTAGCGTTGTGATTTTTTACGAACATTAGAGAAGCAAACCTTTGATAGAAGATCTAGTTAAGAAAGATATATAAACCACTTTAGGTGATCTTTTGAAATTTATTCCTACAATACCTTAATGAAACTTATTGCAATTAGTTTCTTACATGTTTAAAACATTGGCTACACTTTGAAAGCTCCACCTTTCTTTTGTAAATTGAAGCTGAGTCCGAATCTGTGCCATATTATTGGCTTTAGGTTATCTTGAGATAGCCCTTCGCCTCCCGGTTTAGCAACTTTAAATGTTTTGATTCATGCTCCTCTGTTTGGATCCTTATCACATCGGTTGAATATATGGTGTCATTGTTTGACCAATTATCAAATTCTTATCCTTGCCCCTAAGTGTTTTTCATCTTTTGGATTACCATTCGGATTAGAGCATAAGATGCCCCTAACTACTGGTTGCGATCATATATTTGCAGCTCTTTCAACTAGGTCATTGCTTGTGTTCAAATGCTCTCGTTTTGATGTTTGCATCACCATTTACAAATTAGTCTGGATTTTTTTTTCATATTTTAAGAAAAATAATTGAATAGACATTTGGTTGTCCATGAATCAAATCATACACTTGAATGATTCTCTTGAAACAATTTAGATTATTTGAAAGAAATATAGAGATGTTCGATGAAAGTACATTTATTCATAAACATGTTCAAATTGATTGATCAAAAGTCAAAATATGACATTCAAATGCCATGATGTAAGATCCTCAAAAAGGTTAGGCTAAGTAAGCAAGAAGGTATTTAGGTTGTGCAAATTTTATATAAAAACTAGCATTGGATTCACTAGAAGATAACTAGTCCATGATAAGTCCACTTTGGGTGAAGGAAAAAAAAAAAAAAAGGTTTGAGAGAAAGTATTTTGAAATTTTGGTTTTAAAGGATAATTTTGTCAGAAAAAATCTTGATTCTATTTATTTTAGCCCTATGTTAGTTGATAAAGACTTATGATTTGATGTCATAAAGGATGATAAACAAGACACTCGACTAATCATATTTTTTTATTTTTCTCAATAACTTTTTTTTGTTTATAGTTTTTTTTTAGATTAGAATCCAACAACTAAGAAAAATGCCTTTGATCGAAATGGCTCAAAAAAGCATGTAATGTAGGCTATGATTTAGGCTTAAGAAGAAACGGGTATAAAGATTCAAAAGTGTTTTAAGGGTTTCATGATATAGGATCACTTTATTGACCATGAAAATATCTTTAGGTTGTGCCACTTGGATTCTATCACTTTAGCTATTAGCTAGGTTGTTTTGTCATCTTGTTGTGCATGATTTTTTTTAGTTTTTTAATTTTTTTTTAAGGCTTAGCACAAGGACTTTGTCATTTTGATTGTTGACTTTGTTTTCTAACCTCAACTCTCTTTGTTTGTTTATCCGAATTCGACTTACATCTTGACTTTTAATTTTTATTTTTTTTTGTATTATGAAAACTTTTCTTCGTTTGTTTCTTTTTAAAAACATTTCACATTCCTTTTTTCTTTTAGGATCATTGATGGGATTTTTTTCATAGAAATTTTTGAGAGTTTTATCGACTATTTATGGACTATATAATCTACCCCTAGTGTGAGGGGTGACCCTAGTTTATGTTATTGTAAAAGAAATTAGCGAGGCTTAATGTTGGACGACAAGGGATAAAAATATTATGAGATATATAAAAAATGGTCCTTCCTCATCTCAAAGACTAGTTTGCCTAGGCTAAAAAACACTAATGTCTTTGAAAAATAACGATTAGTTTTAGAAAACCCTTAGGTTAATATGAAAAGAGAAATGATGAAAGTAATATGAGATCATTGCTTAAAGATATATTATTCATCATTATTTGAGATGTCAATCATTTAGCCTTTCCTTTGGACTTCATGATATTTTCTTAGACAAAACTTTTCCTCCAAGGTTTCAATTAGCTTGAAAAAAGAAATGATGGAAAGTAATTTGAGATCATTACTTAAAGATGTAATGTTTATCATTATTTAAGACGTCAATCATTTAGTCTTTCCTTTGGGCTTCATGATATTTTCTTTGATAAAACTTTTTCTTCAAGGGTTCAATTTAGGAGATGATAAAGAATTTCATTTTTTTTTCATTTTCTTTGGTTTTAACACAATGGAGGATTACCCCATTACTTTTTGCTCGGAAAGGTTATTAGGAGGATGTATCATTGACCTTCATGAGTTGAAGAATTTTCTTTAGTATATATCTCGTCATGCTTTGAAATTTGATTAATTTTTAATTTTTGATTTTTTTTTTGAATTTGCCATTATATTTTCTTGATAGAGAAAGATGCAATGCTAGATAATGCTTTCAAATGAACATCTTTTGATTTTAGATTAGACAATATGAAATTACGAAGAAAACATAAGCATTCCTTCATTCAAAAATATGTCTTAATTCATACATAACCAAAGCATTCAGGAACTAGCTTTCAAAATCTAACAAAATTAAAGGATGACATTTGCAAATCAATGAGCATACATCCTTATGACAGACTTTCAAGCTTACTCAATCTCTCCATCTCTTATGTTGGCAATTGTATGACTCGATTGTGGATTCATGCTTACATTAAGAGTATTTGGACCACTAACAAAGTTCATATGCCCTTTCTTAATCAAAGAAAAAAGCTTTTTTTTAAAGTAGGATAATTATTAATGTTATGCCTAGCAGCACAAAAATGATATTCATAACTTTTATCTTATTGGTACCATATATGATAAGGAGATGCTTTGGTTTGGCGGGAATTGGGTTGATCAACCCAATACTTACTTGGTGTTCGAATATTTTATTCGGTAGGGAAGGTAGGGGTGGTAGTTGTTTAGACTTTTCTTTTGTGATCTTGGTCATTTATGAGGTAAGGTTTATGTGGTATTTGTGGATTGTTTCTAGCATTCGATGCAATTGAAGTTCCATCCGAAAAGATCCATCCTTTTTTTAATCGAAGCTCTTATCTTCCTCTCGGCCATGGACTTCTTGATATTATGACCTACTATACAAGCATAATAGTCTCATTTCTTATTAGACTTGTACCATTGAGAATATGGTGTTTGAAGTGGAGTCATAGGAATGGGAATGACTTGTCCATTAATGATGAGAAGGCTATATAACTCGGGTAGTGAAACCTTAAGTGAAGGCAATATGTCTTGACATATCCAACCACTATTTTTGGTATATGATCTTTGAGGCCCCTTAAAAGATTATTGATTTTGTGTTTAATGGCTATATATGGGGAAAAAGAGCAAAGTAGAGAAAAGATTCCTTTGTTCTTCATAAGTTTTTGGAAAATAGAGGTGGAGATTAGTTTTAGAGACATCATGACCAAATCCTTTCTCCCCGAAAGTGTTTTTTGAAACCTTAGCCCTTCCTAGAATTATGTTGTGCTCTATTTCCCTTGTCGTATTCACAAGATTACTAAACGAGCATGAAAAGCCGCCACTCGAGTGTTCATATTATGGGGATCCCAAAGTATTGATGAAGATTGTTGTCCTTTCGGCTAAGTCAATAGTGGATAAGTCCGAAAGGCTAGTGCTTGCCATCTCTTTGAATAACTCCATACAGATTCATCACTCACTTTTCTCATTCCGTTGAGGTCAATCCCACTTAAAACTCTCTTTTTCTACCCTAGTTAATTGCTTTAGAGTGATCTCCCCTCGGAATTGGTTGCTTCGATTTCGAGTGCACTTACCTTCTTCTAGTTTTATTCTTTATTTGTTATCGGGAAACTAATTCAGCCCATATACATTGAACCCCTTTTTGTTTCTTGTTTTCTTCCTTATCTTGTGATAGGCCCAAAAAGATATGTGTTTGAGCCAAAAAGGTCATATGTCGAGGTGAAGCATGTTAGAGTGGAGACTTCGATCAATGGATGGTGCCATATGGCTCGATGAAGTAGTTAGACAAGGTCTTTCATGGTAAGCTGCAATCATGGAAAGAGTATCGAGGTATGGTGGGCTCGATAAAGGAATTAGGATTGTGAAAGGAAAGGTGAGATTCTTCACCTTTGAAGCTTCACTTTTAAACTAGGGAGCCTTCTCAAACAAATTGGTTAACTGCGACACTTCATTTCTCAACATGATCACTTCTTCTTAGATGATTTGGTTCTCATGAATTTCATTTTGGATTTTCCATCTTCATCGAGTTATTAGTGTTTGGGCAAGTTGAGCTTTCGTTAAGTGCGGCATAGTTTCTTTAGACGTGGTTATTCTCACAAGGCAATATATACAATGAATACAAATGCATGCAAAAGAGCAAGTATGCTTTCAATCAAGTTAAATACCTTTCTTTTTTTGATATCCTGTAAGAGTTGAGGGTTAGAACGGATATCATTTAGAAATAATTCATGTCTTAATCGAGTCAACCCTAGCGGACAAGATCTAGTTTTTCTTAACCCTAGTGGACAAGATCTATTTTTTCTCAAATTTAAGTAAAGCTTGTTTAATCCTAAAGTTTTTTCAAGTTTTTGAACTGTCTAAAATACCAATTGGGTAATTTAGCCACTAACCTTATGTACAAGGAGGTAGTGGAAAGTTATTCCTCCATTTCCTATGCATAGGGTGAGTTTGAGTCCAAACAAGAGTTCATAAGAGCATCGGTAGACTTTTATCATACTTACCTCCGAATCTCTTCATCTAAATGCTAGAAGGGTTTTAGCTTGGGTCCGAGCTTTTGCAAGTTTCTTCGTGGTGTGTGCACTAGTTCAAAGAAGGCATCCAATCCAGTTTAAGATTAACTATGTACATGAATGCAAGAAAGATAAATTGTATAAAATTAAAATATTTAAAATATAGACAAGAAATAAATAACTTAAAATTAAATGGTAAAAATAAATTACTTGGTAAATAATTGATAAAAATAAATACGGGAGATAAATTTAATAGACTAAACCTATGGTCTAACTTTAAGTCTCTAGTGGAGTCGCTTTTTTGTCGTTACCCGACATCGAACCGAACTCTTGAGTAATTTAAAAGTTCTTCGAATTTTTATTTATAGAGTTATTTACAAGTTTGAAGTAATCACCTAGTATTAAAAGAAATAGGAACCCAAAATGGGCATTGGTCCGGACGTTCTATGGTAAGTAGTTGGTTACACTTTTGAAGAGATATTTAATCACCCAAAAATGCCTTTTCCAAAGAAAGGTACCACGTCTAATTTAGTTCAAAATTCATCTCCTAACGTGTTTTATTTGTGTTAAATATTTTCTGATTTATACTCCAACTTTTAAAGCCAAATTAAGTTTTTTTAATTTTTGGGCAAGGCATCGTATTGAAATGATTGTCGGACTCCTTCGTCGGGAGACACGTCGATTCAAACATCGAATCCACTTTTTGAGTTTCGACATAACTAGTGTATTGAAGAACATCCTAATTGTTTGGATATTTATGATATTTTTTAAAACTAACAACGATTCCTATCGGATATGAGACTTTGTTAAGAATTTTATTTTATTTTATTTTCTCATTTTTTATTAACGATAGTTCTTATCAAATTGGAGACTTCATTAGAAATTTTAATTAAAATTACTTTTTTTAACTGCAGTTCCTATCGGATAAGAGACTTCATTAGAAATTTTAATTTTTTTTTATCGAGGAAAAAACAGTCATCAATCCTTAAAAAAAGACTTGACAATTATCTAACTATTGATCACCAAATCTAATTATTAACAATTCGATGAGAAATTGTCATCACTTCCTAACAATTAGGAGACTCAACAATTCGCCAACCTATTAACTATTAATCTAATTATTAACATTTCGATGAAAAATCATCATCAATCCTTAAGAATTAGAAAACTCAATTCTCCCACCTATTAACTATTAAATTAATTTTGAAAAAAAATCCTAAAATTAAACTTAACCATTGGCCTTCATTTTTTTTTGTTTATTATTATTATTATTATTATTATTATTATTATTATTATCAATGGAGAATCCTCATTAGTCTTTAAAAATTAGAAAACTTGACAATTCTTCCATCCATTAATCAGACTATTCTAATTACTAAACAAATAAATTAAAGTTAAAATTAAGTAAATAAATCAAAGGAAATTCAACTATAAAAATTTAAATTAATGACAAACATGTGTAAAATAAATAAACACTAAAATTACATTAATTAAAGTAATTACGGATAATTTAAATATTAAATTGTAAATTAAATATAAACTAAAAAATATACAATAAATTTAAGATTAAAACTCCATTAATTAGAATGATTAGAGATAATTAAACATCTAAATTAAATATGGAATGACAAACATACATAAAATTTAAATTCTAGTCCAACATTTTATTATATATATATATATTTTGCTTCAAATTTTCCTTTCCTTTTTTTTTGGTTTTTTATTATTTATTTCTCTCTTTTTTTCTTCCCTACTTGTATTCTTTATATATATATATATATAAAGAATAGAAGCGAGGAAGAAAAAAAAGAGAGAAATAAATAATGAAAAACCAAAAAAAAAAAAAAAATATATATATATATATATATATATATACGGAGGTGCTGAACCGACTATAGTCCAACCTCTCTTTTTTTTAGGATTTTTTTGTGAGAGGGAAGGGGTAAAGGATGGCAATGGGGCGGGCTGGGGTGGGGATCGCCATCCCCATCCTCACCCCACCCCTAAAAAATTTCCCAATTCCTCGCTCCGTCTCCGAACAGGTAGAATTTTCCATCCCATCCTTGCCCCAAACGAGGATGGGGATCCCTACGGGGCAAACGAGGTAGAAATTACCTTTTTTTTTTTTTCAAACCATATCACTTAAGAAATTAATTGCTTTGCTTGTAGAATTATAAACTTCTTGCCCGAAATATGGTCAATAAATCTAAAGAGAAGTTCTCAAGACATAACCTAGATGGATGCGATAGAGGTTAGAAGTTCAAGCCTTCCCTCAACTTAGCTAGTAAAAAAAGAAGGATGATATCAAAGAAAAAAAGCAAGCAATCACATGAGGTAGAGGCTCCCAATGACATTTCTTTCTTGAGAGATACAAAGGCTTGTAGATGCATGATTACTAGGCATAATAAAAAAAATAATTCTAGAGCTACATGCCATTTAATGGATTAAAGTTTAGTCCAATAGCAGTTACCATCTCAAAAAGATCCAATCATCTAAACCAACCGTTTAGCCATCCAATAACTTAGAATATATTCTTAGGATATATTCCTTCCTTTTCCTTCTTTCTCTACAGGTATACACAAGTTATAGTCGTTGAGAATAGAATCGAAACCCTAGAATTTATGCTAAAGTAAACACTCAAAACCCTCCACCTCATATATAATTATAACCCATTTCATAACAAAAGATACCTTGAGAAATACGAGCTAAAAAAAGGCTACTTCGAGAGAGAGAGAGCTAAGGGCTTGGTTGTTGAAAGATAGAAGGGGGCTTGCATGGAAGCAAGAGTGGACCGAGCGTAGTCTAGCTTCCATGTCTCTACCTCTTTGGTCTTTACTTTCTATTTTGTTTATAATTTTTCTCCTCCTCGTTTGTATCATCGGTTATTAGCTGCAAGAACCAGATTTAGCATATAGTGATCAACTTCAAGTTGTTCCTTTTCCTCTTAATTTTTTATCTTTAAAATTCTTGATCTTCATATGCCTAAGCAAAATAGTGACGAAGAACACGGAATCCAAGAAAAATGCCTCATCGGTGAAGTGCATTCGACAACGTCGAAACACTAGTTAGATGTGGAAGCACTTTCAAATTCATTCAAGTATTCTTTAATCATGTGTCTCTGTTAATACATACATGACAAGACAGAATATAAATATAATAGAGATTACCTATTACCCAATTACCCATTGATCATTGCAATCTAGGAAAAACATCCACTATCCACATCTCAAAAGCAACAAGTTCAAGCAAGCAACATTTCAAAAAACTAAGTAGAAAAAAAAACAATAATTACTCGTGGGTTGGTGGCTGCACGGCTAGTGGAATGGTGGAAGACTCGACATTGGTGGCTATCGGTCGGTGAAGTGCTCGAAAGACTTGATCGAGTGAAGGTGTGGTATGGGTGAAAGTGAAACAAAGGCCAAAGGAAAGGAGATGTAAGTAAAGCCGAAAACCGAACAATCCGAATAATCGGCTAACCTAATTACCTAACCGATTGCATTTTAACCTTTGTCATTTTTTTTTATTTACTTAGGCAAATAAGCCAAGACTACCTCCTCTTTCTTTTTTTGTTTTGTGGTATAGACTAGGCTTGGATTGAAATCTATCTAGCCTTTGTTTTTTTTACCTTGAGCTAGACTCAAGCCTAGAAACTAGTCCGAGAGGCAAAGAAAATTCAAAAATTCAATCCAAACGCCTCCTCTCTCTCTCTCTCTCTCTCTCTCTCTCTCTCTCTCTCTCTCTCTCTCTCTCTCTCTCTCATTTTTCATGGCCTTCGCGTTCTCTCTCTTGCTCCTCATGTTTTCCAAGAACTAATAATTCCTTTATAGGCAAACAACTCAATTAATCATACAATGTTCATGCTCTTTCCTCGATCAAAAATGCAATCTAAAACTTGAAAAAGCAACAAACAAAACTCAAAACACAAGTGCAAATGGAATCAAAGTTGGAAACCCCGGGAGTTGACCTAGGAAACGATTGAAGAACACCAAGAACACAAACCTAGCAATGCCCGGAACCGATGAACCCCAAGTGTTGATTTCTCATTATTTTTCGACTCTTAACCCTCAATTTCTCTTTTTCTACAAACATACAACAATAATATTGCTTAAAATGGCCTTAAGAAACCTTCGGTCTACCCATGTAATGAAGAAAACAAAACCATCCGAAAGAACACCAAGAACATGAACGAGTAGTCGCCTAGAAATTCAAGAACGGATGTACTAGCTACCTAAAAATTTGAAAGAGAAAACCCATATATTGAAGAATTAAACCTCAAATTTCGAGATGTGAGGCTTAGAAATCCGTAAGGATGGAAATTAATATAAAAAAAAAAACCCAAAGAGGCTGATAGTTTGAAGAACCAAACCCGTAAATGCGGAACAATCAACCCCTGCCCCCCCCCCCCAAAAAAAAAAAAAAAAAAAAAAAAAAAAAAAACTGGAACTACCTAGAAAATACAAAAACAAACAAGCCCAAATCTTTCAAATTTTAGCCCCCTTTTGTTTTGCCTTTCATTCACTCTCCACCCAGATTCCCCCCTTACATTTATAAGCTAAATTTGGCAACTCAATGAAAGGGGAGGCTGCTGCAAATTGGGCAGCATGAATGTGGGGAATTGATGTTGGAGTGTGCAGGGAAAACGACTATAGATTACAGCATGGGTAGCATGATTCATGGCTTGTACGATTACTAGCCATGAATCCAGGAAAATCGGCCGAACAATACCCAAGACTGCTTTGATCCGACTATTGCTCCAAAATTTCAATTTGGCTCCTTCCAGCTTCAATTTTTTGCAATCGTGCCTTTTTAGTGTGCAATTTCAGTCCTTGTAAATTGATATTTTATCAATTGGGTCATTTTGTTTTGTAATTTTAGTGTTTGCAAATCCAATTTTATCAATTGGATCCCCAATTAATTCAATTACACTTTCATTTAATTCAATTACAACTCTGGATGTAAAATTCCACAACTTTTTTTATTTCATATATATATATATATATATTGTATTAATTTGTATTTTGTAAATTCCTAAAAATAAAACGACATGACTAAAAATTAAATAATTTTTTTTATGACACTTATAGTTCTAACAAGAAAAAAAAATTCTTATAATTATTTTACTGTGAAAGAGTGACATTTATTATTTACTGTGAAAGAGTGGCATTCAAACAATATGATCATCAATGCAAGCATAGCAAAAGGTTTAAGTCTTCTCTCTCTCTCCTTAGAATTATTATTATTATTATTTTGTTAGTCATGTGCTCTGCTTGAATCGTAAAATAATAATAATAATAATAATTTGTTAAGACATCTGGATCCCAGGGAATAAAAAAAAAAACAAGATTTTTTTTTTTTGTTAGCCAGGAACAGTAATGCCAACCTAAAGAAGAGAACTGAAAGGAAGAGAGATTATTAGCTATTCCCAGTGCTACAGCGGAGAGCATAGTAGACAATTCAAAAGCATCCGATTTCACAACATTCTGAGTTAAAATACAAAGCATTACAATACGATCAAGTTTGGAAGATTCCCAAACACTTGGAAAATTTCCATACGATCCTTTTGGAAGATTCCCAAGTTTTAAATGAAAACATACAATCAAGTTTCACTGGATATAAAAGTGAATTATCCTAGTGATTATTTATTTGTAAGGAGCCCAACACTTTTTTCATCCATATTCAAGCGATTCTTAGTCTCTTGAAATTTAATGGTGGATCATCCAATTTCGCCGAAAGGAAAGAAGAAAACCACCACGATGAGAGCTTCTTCTCTCTTTCGAAATCAGATGTAAGGTTTACGTACATCAAACCAAACCCTATTGTATATCCATCTGCAAATTCGAAGTTGTTGGCAAAAGACCATGCAAAGTAACCTTTGACTTGAACTCCATCATCCCTGTAAAAATTAGTTCAAATGTTCGTCCCGTTCTTGGCTTACAAGGAAAAAGAAAAGAGCTACTGGAAAATAAAATCACATAATTACGCATTGGGTAATTAAACTCACATAGATGCTCGAACATTCATGAGATGGTCACAATGGTATTTTATCCTTTCTAAATCAACCTGGGTCTCCTTTGGCGATTTATCCGTGCCAATGGCTTCACCGTAGCCTGAATAGAGAAACAATATGAAATCAAGAATCGATGAGTTCCAGAAATAAAACTTTGACAAGCTTTGAATAATAAAGTGTTTTTTTTTTTTTAAATACCATTTTCAGTGATGTAAATTATAGGATGCTGGTATGTGGCATTGATGTAATTCAAAATATTTTGCATCCCCTCTGGATAGATATACTGCCATTTTGCACCAGCCTGCAATTTAAAATGATAAAATTAGTTCTTAGTTTCAGTTATCTAAAGAATTAATTACCTTTGTCGTCTCTGTTTTGGACGTTGCATCTTGTATTTTGAAAAAATTACAATTTTTATCCTAAGATTAATGGAGTTAATATTTCCTGTTCGGAAATTTTAAAAATCTTAAAATACTCATGATTTAAAAAAGTTAGAAAGTATTGCACCTATCTAAAACATTTTTGCAGAGAAGTAAAATGACAAAAAAAAAAAAATAATATATATATATAAGATTTTTAAAAATAATTAACACTCATATCTAAAACATTTCTTTTAAATTACATATTATTCTCATACAAACCTGTGGACCAATAGGGACTCCATCTCGTTCTCCTGAAAATTATTAACAAAATGGTTAAATTTAACAATCCACTTGGCAGAGAATTTTTGAAGCAAAATGCAATTCAAATTAAAAATTGTTTAACTTTAATACCCTAACCAAGACTTCCCAGGTGTTTTTTCTTTTTATATATATATATATAAAAAGAATTGAACTCGTAATCTTTCCTTAAAGAGAGTGTTACTACCATTGAAACTACCGTTCCATTGGTGGCCAAGGTTTTTCTTACTTGAAGACCTTTTTTTTTTTTTTTAATGTTTAAAAATATATTAATCAAGAGTAAATTTACTATTTTTTTTAGTATTGGATCAAGTCTAACTTTTAGTCTATTATAAAAAAAAAGATTTTTTGAGCCTCATGTCTAATATCATGCAAAATAGAGAGAAAATTTTTCTAAGAATAAGGATTTTAGTTTTTTTTTTTTAAAAAAAAACCAGAATCAGAAACATTCCTTTTACTACTCTATTTACACTAACTCTTATTTCAAGACCTTATAACAACTATTTCGTTTTGTTGGCATTCCACTAGAAAGTGAAGATCTAATCCGGAAAACCTATATCGTCACTGTAGCATTAAAAATTGTCAGATTAACCACTCGGATGTAAAAGTATATAGTCAGTTAACCTACAAGAGGTCGTATAGTAGTTATAACAACAATTTTTATCGATTTGGTCCGTGGCTATGATGACGATTCTTTCCTCTTTTTCCTTTTTTGGTCTCTCATATTGATATATTATTATAATACTTCATGAGCTTGCCTGTGATGTAGGAATTAGAATCTGTTAGATATCTACGATGCTCTGGATCGGAAGCATTAGCATTTCCTGCATAATATGCAGTATAGTAATTTAATCCAAGAAAGTCATAAGATCCATTTAGAGACGCAGAATCCTCTGTAGAGAAATTTGGTAATCTATCTTGAAGCAAGTCTCTCATGCTGTCCGGGTAGTGACCATATGTTATAGGATTCATGAACCTACAAACATGACATGGTGTAAAAATTCTACTGCATGATTGATTGAAGTAATTAATGAAAAAAAATACAAGGTCTAGGAGCTTATGTTTGATGAAATACATACCAACCAAGATTGAAATCATGAGTTCTTTGGGTAGCATTAATGTCATCAGTGCTGTTAGAGTATGGTTCATACCAACGAGCATTGAGTGTTATCCCAATCTGCCCATTCTGAGATGCCTACATAGTAAATAAACAAAACATATCATCCATATTATGATTGATTTTATGTGGGATATGTTCTCTAATAGGATAGATTAAATAAAAGTATACATTTAGTGGATACCTGGTATTTTTCTCTATATAGTTGTACTGCTGCTGCATGAGAAAGGAGAAGATGATGGGCAACTAGGTAAGGCTCAGTGGCAGAGTCTCCATTTTTGCAGTACGTTTCATTAATCCATGGGGAGCATCGACCTGGTGCAAATTCACCTACATCATAGCCAGAGCTAGTGTACTTCTGTGGCTCATTTAAAGTAATCCAATGCTTCACTCGGTCACCGAACTCCTTGAAGCAAAGATCAGCAAAATCTCGGAAATCACTCCTATAAATAAGAAGAAACAAAAAAATATATATGTTACAATTTCATATCCTAATATTTGCCAATAAATAAAGTTTGACTACTATTTGTGAAGATCTACAGTATATGTGTGTGTGTATATATATAATGCACAATGTGTGATAATAAGGTGAGAGCAGATAACTTACACTATATTATCACTTAGAAAGCTACCATACTTGTCATCCAGTGCTTGAGGAGTGTCCCAATGAAAGATAGTTACAAAAGGCTTTAAACCTGTGTGTTTTACAGTACAGAAAATGAGACTAGTAATATTATGATTCAACTTTTTATAAAGTTTGACTACTATTTGGGAAGATGCATAATGTCTATTCTTGCTCCAATCAAATTAGACTTTTTATTTAACAAAAAAGGAAAATAATGATTTAAATTTTTATTCCCTTGGATTTTAGTTTCTTATTTTCAAATCAAATTCACAATTTTGAAATCTAGAAATTCTAAAATAGTTGGTCACAAATATTCAATTCCTCTACAACAAAAAAAAAAATTATTTTTTTTATTCCCTTGGAACCAGATTTGTTAACAAATTATTTTTTTAAGTTTCATGCAGAACATACACATGACTAAGATATGAGGAGAGAGAGAGAAGATTTAAACCTTTTGCTATGCTTGCATTGATGACCTTGTTGTAAAATTCAATTCCTTCTCTATTCACTCCAGCCCTTATTCTCCCATCTGATATAATAAGTTTTTTTCCCCCTTGTTAGAAAACTATGGGTAAAAAAATTATAAATATAAATAAATGAACACACATGCACCATTTTAGTTCCAAAGAATACGTACGGGGAATTACTCTAGGCCAGGAGATAGAGAATCTGAAAGCATCCATGTTCATGTCCTTTATTGTTCGAACGTCATTCTGTCACATGCAGTCAATAAATGAAGAGTGTACGTAGGTTAATCGAACAATATTTTATGGATTATAAAGTAAATAAATTTGAAACATAGGAGATAAAACAACTAATAGCTACAAACTCAAAGGTTGAAAGAAGCTATATATGCTGCGTTATTTTAATGGAGAAAATAGCCTACCAATGGATGTCTAATATTCTCATTAATATTGTGTAGGTTTTATTTCTATGAAAACATGTCTTTAATTTAGAAATTTTTATTTGTATGCTATTTAGGAAAAAGAAATTTTGGATAAATGAATCAATTTACGTGGAAGACAGTTTATCATAATTCATCCTAAAGACAACGAAGTGCCATCTTCATCAAATTATACCTCATAGCGATTGTAGAAGTCAATTCCCTGTTGGCCAGTGCTGCCATCAGCTATCCTCTCTGAATGTTGTAAACAAATAATTAATTTAGTTATTCATGCAAAGTATGTGCGTGTATGTATATATATGATATTGTGTTAATTAACATCAATCAACTAAAAAAATATTAATAATTAATATTCTTAGTAGCATGCACAATTAATTGAAGTACAGAAAACAAGAGAGGCACCTGGAAAGTCTTCAGTAAAAGTGTCCCATATACTCGGACCTCTGCAACTTTGGTTTGCATGACCCTCGTACTTGAATACCATACACAAATTAAAACATATCAAAACTATATATATAAAATGCATTGTATTATGATCTATGGGAAATCCCAAATATGTAATCTACTTGCATTGTAACTCTTAATTATAAATAGCAACATCCATTTTTTATATTAGGAGGAAAAGAAAGGAAAAAAAAAAAAGTGGATACTACTTTATTAGGGAAATAAGGAAAGCTTCAATGTAGCTACCTGGTAAGCGGATGCGGCTGTCCCCCATATGAAATCATTTGGAAATGATGTACGATTGAAAGACCTTGGACAATCTACAACATCTAAGAGCTCATTATTGTTTGGCATCACTAGCTTAGCAGAAGCAGACGAGCTTATTAGGAAGAACATTCCTAATAAGAGCCAGCCATGAAGAATAGCCATCTAGCAAGTTACAAATGTGTTTATAGCTTGAGTGTTTAAGGCTTGAGAGATTATGGTTTCAATACTCATGCTAACCCTCCTTTATATAGAGGCTTGGAGAGAAACCATTACATATTAAATAAATCAATGAAAATAAAATAATATAGAAGATTGATAATGAGACATCCACTTCAAGAATAACAAAATGTTGAAATCTTTCGAAAAAAATTATAGGCAACGATAAATATAAATCACTAAAAACTTGAAAATAAATCAAATTAAAGAAATGTTTTGAGAAAACACATTATGTTTTTAAGGGCCAAATTAATGTATGTGGTTGTTAGATTGAGATTCCATTTGAAAATTAGGAGGTCCATTTTTTGAATTGTGAATAGTAACATTCCATAATAACTCTAAAAATATCTTTCAAAAATAAAATATGCATATCATACACTATTAGAATTTTGCTCAGTTGCAATGAATATATGCTTGTCGATAAATAAAAAGTAAATAGCAATAGAATAGTGATTATTAGAATCGACGACGAACGTAAATGAAATAACAACGGTTCATTAGCGATCGACACTAATCCATCGTTAAATTTGATCGTAAAATTTTTCTTAGAGTTTTAAAAATGGTTTAGCGATTGATTTATTAGGAAAAATAGTAACAAAATGGCAAATCCATCACTATTTTAAACTTCATGATTCTGCGAAGGATATTATGTCGCTAAAAAACAAATCCCTCACAATTTAAATACAAAAAAAATTCATTGTTAAAAGTGAGAATCTGAAAAAAATTGGGTGGACTTGTTGAAAGACAAAATCGCTCAATTTGCAACGGATTAGCAACGAACAATGCCAAATCTACAATAGATTAGTGATGGAAACTTATATTTGTCGTTATATGTAAAAAATTAGGTAGCTAGCTATGCAAAATTGGTAGGCATTTTGATACAGATTAGTGACGGACGTAAATATCTATCGCTAAATAGTGACGGATTAATGATGGGATCGAGTCCGTTGGTATTTTTTAGTTCAAATTTAACCCTCTTCTTCTTCCTCGTCCCCCATTTTATTCTCCTCCTCCTTCTCCAACCAACAACTACCATTCTCCGACCTCCTTAAACCATCATCAAACTCTACTCCTCTACTCTTAATTGATCCACACCCACTCAAAGGTTTTTTTTTTTTTTCTCAAAAAAACCTCTGTTTTTTCTTCCATTCTCTTAGTATAATTCCACCTAAATTATATTTTTTCTCTTTTATTTTCGTAATTAAATTTAGCAATTTATTGTAATTGATAGGTTAATTTAATTTTAATTAATTGATTTATGAATGTGAATATATTTAATTATAATTTTGTTGATTTATTTGTTAAATTATTAATTTTTATTAATTGTTATGTTGATTGCTGATTAATTTGTTAAATTGTTAGGTTAATTAGTCAATTAATTGTAATTTAAATTTAATTAGAATTGATTTTTAATTAATTAAGTTAATTTTATTTATAATTAGTTAATTATTTTTAATTGGTTGAATTAGATTAAATTTGTTAGATAATTGTCATTTTGGTAATTAATTTTTTTAATTTTCTTATTTAAGTTAATATGATTTTTATTTTAAATTTAATTTGGTTAGAATTAAAATTAATTAACTTAATTTGATTTATATTTAATTAATTAACTAGGTTAATTATGTTTAATTAGTTTAATTTTGAGTTTATTTACATTATTGCTAAATAAGTGTTATTTTAAATTTAGTTTGGTTAGAATTATAATTAATTAAGTTAATTAAATTTATATTTAATTTATTAATTAGTTTAATTATGTTTAATTTTTTGAATTAATTTTTTTTATATTAAAACTTGTTAATTTGTTGTTATTTTAAATTTAATTTGGCTAGCATTAGAATTAATTAAGTTAATTTGATTTATAATTAATTAATTAGATTAGATTAAATTTTTTAATTGGTTAACTAAAATTTTATTTATATTAAAAATGTTAATTAATTGTTGATTTAAATTTAATTTGGTTAGAATTATAATTAATTGAGTTACTTTGTTTTATATTTAATTAATTAATTAAGTTAGTTATGTTTAATTGGCTGAATTAAAGTTTGTTTATATTAGAAATTATTAATTAATTATTATTTTGAATTTACTTTGGTTAGAATTAGAATTGATTCAGTTAATTAATTAATTAATTAATTAGGTTTTTTTTATGTTTAATTGGTTGAATTTAGAGTTTATCTATATTAGAAATTGTTAAGTAATTGTTATTTGATATCTAATTTATTTAAAATTAGAGTTAATTAAGTTAATTTGATTTTAATTTTTTAATTAGGTTAATTATATTTAATTGGTTGAATTAAAAATTTATTTACATGAAAACTTGTTAATTTATTGTTATTTTAAAATCAATTAGGTTAGAATTTGACTTAATTAGTTTAATTATTTCATATATAATCATTGAAGTGTGTCAAGATATGCAGTAGTGTATCAAACTCGAGAGGTCGGAGACCCTCGATAATTGAGGACAAATAAGGTCGGTTTAATGCTATGCAATAGAGTTGGAAGGATGAGTTTGGAATTTATTTTGATGGAGTATCCGAGATAATTGTTGGTCTTAGTATGCATAAACTAATTGTTGGTTGATTTAATTTGTTATTCGTGTGATCATTTGGAGTAATTGTTAATTGAAAAAGGTGCAATTTATAGGAGTGACTTCGTCGAAATTTTATTAGATGTTTCGAAAAATTATTAATTAAATAAGTTTGTATTGGCTCGAAAATACAAAAACAAAATAATGAGATTTGATCATAAATAAATGTTTGTTACGTGTATTGATGGGTATTTAAATATTGATTTCTTGAATGAGGTTGAAGAATTTTCTCGCATTTGCTATTACTCATTTTGAATGTATTGACGAAAGAAAGTTAAAGTATCCTTGCAATCACCGTAAGTGTAATCGAATTGAAATTTTGAAGAGATTGTCATGGCTAAATAACATTTACTGAGATATGATTTTATGTTTGGATATTATGATTGGATACACCATGAGAAAGTTGATTCGAGGAGTTATGTTATATCGAGAAATTTTCATGAAGGCCCGGGGAGTTGTAGTCAACCCCTAATCCATATGAAACAATGATGATGGATGTAGTCAGTTCATCATTTAATTAGTCTAACATAGATGAGGTATCAAATCCTAATGCTCGAGTTTTTTATGACATGTTCAATGCAACGAATAAGGAGATTTGGCTCGTTTATGACAATCAATCACGATTGTTTGTAGCTACTCGATTGCTAAACCTTAAGTTGGAATACCTTTTTCCTAATTGAGTATGCTTGAGTGTTTGATAAATACTATATTATCCATTATATTATAAATTTATTTTATATTTATTTCATCTCATATTATTTTGTTTATTTTTTTCAGAATAATAAATTAGGTCTTAACTCAAATTCTTATGAGTTGTTCATGACCACACACAAAAGAAAAGATAGGACATTCGTTGACGAGCGACTATAGATAGTAATGGTAATGTTTTATATTTTTTAAAATATATATACATCTATCGATACAATCTAAAAAATATCTTAATATCATAATTATTTCAATGACTTAGGAGCATGTGTAGTCAATGCAAAAAGTAGCTACTACAAAGCAACATGAGGATGGTGTATCATTTCAAGATATTAACATGTCCAAAAAATATTTGGATATTTTTATAGGGTAGAAGAAGTAAATAGTGTACGATATTGAAACTTATGCATCCTAGTTTTACTCACATTCTAGCACCGACTCATCCTCTCGTTACTTTGTGGTATCTTAGTGGTAATATCTAGAAGATTTCTACCTAGTACGAGGATATGATCAAATGGATGGAGGCTACCATGCGATAGCGAGCCAGTCAAATTAGTAACATGTAGACTCAATTATAGAGAATTGTGGGGTTTTTAGAGAACCTTCTATCGCCTCCTCTCCCTTCTGCCGACCTTCCTATAACCTAATAGTTAGTTGTTCCTCTTAATAGTCAACAACCGAAAGACGATGTAGGTGTCCGTGATAATGAGAACTATTTTTTAAAAAAATGTTTTTGTACATCTTAATGCATTTATATATTTATTTTAATTTTTACAATTTTAAATTTATTAAATAATATATTATATTTTAATAAGATGTTTTTATAGTTTTTTGTAATTACAATTACCAATAAATGGCTAATGATTTTTTTTTTTTTTAAATTAGCGACTAATTTAGTGATGGAATAGAGAGGGTAACTAGAGATGAATACATATACAATCGCTAAATCGCGATAGATTTAGAGATGAAATTGCGAGAATGTTAATGACGACCCATTCCGTCAATATTTAGCGATGGATTTAAGTGAAAATAGCGACAATATGGTGACATATATAAGAAATTATAGAAATTCAACAATTTAGTAACAAATATTATGTCATGGATTAGCAACGAAAGAAATATTTGGTCTCTAAAGAACTAGTGACTACCATATTAGTGACAAAATACATGTCTTCTAATCTGTCGCTAATTGCATATAGCAATAGATTTTTCACAAATAACGATGTGAAAATTCATCACTATTTAGTAAAATTTTGGTAATGATATATTTATCAAATAGAAAAGATAAAATGATTATAAAAATATTGGAATTTCAAAACACACATGTAATATCTATTTACCAAATACAAAATATATATAATATATTGGAATGTCAAATTTTTTTTCCTTTTTTTTTCTTTTAGGTTGGGCATAACGCAAAAACATTTTTGGAAGCTTCTTTGTGAAATATGAAAATTTCTTATATTATGTAGGATCCATTATTGGTTTTTTTATTTAAGTTGTCAGTAGTAGTTTTTTATCATGCTTCGTCATGGTCTCTCTGTTTTTCTTAATTTCAAGAAAACTCATCCTCTTCAAGTCTTATTTTTCTTCTTATAATTTATCTCTCTCCTTTGTAAGTTTGCTTTTGAAATTATAGACATTTCAAATATATATATATATATATATATATATATATATATCAACATGCTGACATGATAATTTAATAGAGTAATAAATCTTATTTTACAAAATAATACTTTGTCAAATTCTAGGACAGCGTGTGGCTCTTTCTTGTCTTATCCATTAGGAAAAGCATGTTATTTAACTTTGCCTTGTTAAAAAAACTTGGTATTGGTATTTTAAATTTGATGTTTAGTTATGTGTGAGGACCTTCCCTTCCTACGATGCCCATAAATATTACATGACTTTGGTTGATCATTTTTTCAAAATATATATATGGTTTTATCCACTACATAAAAAATTTGATGTATTTGCTTCCTTTATTACTTGTCAAAAAATAGTTGAATGCCAATTTAATTGTAAAATAAAGCAAGTGTAAACAAACCAAGGTGGGGAATTTTTTCGTTTAAATAAACTTTTTTAAATCAACAGGCATCCTTCATCGTATAATGTTCCCTCACACCAATAAAAAAATAGGACCTTTGAAAGACAACACCGTCATATTGTGTAAACAAGCCTCACTTTACTTGGAGAAGCAACTATTCCAAGAAACGTTTGGCAACACGCCTTCAAACTTGCTATCTTCTTTATTAATAGAATGCCCTCATTCACTATTAATAATGCCTCATCCTTTGAAATGGTTTTTAAAAGAAAACCAGACTACTTATTTCTCAATTTTTTTAGAAGTATTTACTATCCTTTCTTATATCCCTACAACATACACGAAATGGATTTTCAATCCACTCCTTACATATTTCTTGGATATAGTCCTTTCCATTGAAGATATCGTTGTTTTGACAACAAAAACAACTTTTACTACATTTCTCATCGTGTCCATAAAATTATTTATGAAGTCTCTTTCACTAATTTAAAATTTTAAATACCCTGAAGCTGAAAAAAAGGTAAGACACGCACAAACTTGAAGTAAACAAATGCAACAGAGCATTAGTCAATAGTTTGGTAAGTATATCTGAATTTTAAGCACTATGATTATCACACTAGAGTGTAGATGAACCAATCAGAGTAAGAACAAGTTTGCAAAGAAGAGATTGAATTCAATGGAGTTTGGCAGCAGCATTTGCTAGAGCTTTATATTCAAATTTAGTAGAGCAGCAAGAAACAATTTCAGTTTCCTGATCTTCCAAGATAAAAGATTATGATTAAAAATAAAAATAAAAAATAGCATAGCCACTGATAGACTTCCTATCATCCGTACACTCTAAGCATGAATACGAATGGTCAAATTTTGTGCCGTGAATATGGCTTTTGAATCAATAAGCTTAGCTAGGGCTTTTGGGGGTTGAGAATATGTTTGAGAAGGTTCTAGTTTTGTTCCATCAATATGGCTTTTCAATCAATAACCATTCAATATGGGGTTAAATTGTTGTTGTCGGTGTTTATTGAATATAGCAAATCCATCTTTGGAATTCCATCAATCAAAATACTTTAATTAAATTGTCACGAGTCAAAATCCATCCGTTCTTTATATATATATATATATATATATATATATATTCTTGATAAGATTCTATTGTTTAATTAATAGGTCTAATTATTTAGTAACACATGGTACAACTAACAATATGGTTGGTTAAGCAGATTTACCATATTTTCAGGAAAATATGGATCCTACCTGTTAGACATACCATAATATTGTAGCAATGTCAATGAGAAATAAATAGCAATTTGAACCTAACTACCAATATGGGATGTGGATCCATACTTTCAGGAAATTGACCATAAAAAATATAATCAATCACTAACTTCTTAAGTTAATTTTTAGTGCAATATTTGATTAATTAGTAAATTATGGTACAACTTAGTGTAATTGAATTTTTTTTAATTAATTGATCTAGTTAGATACACATGGTACAGCAAACAATACAGTTGTGGTAATGCAATTGAGAATAAAATAGCATGTGAACCCAATTACTTAGAATTTGTAACATGTTCTGTCTGATTAAAATATAGATAATCAATTAGTGGCATTAAATATTAAGGTAGCAGCTTAGTTGATAAGTATAAAATTAAATAGTTGAAGTTGAATTTAACCTAAAAGATTTAAGTCTTATGATAGATAACTAGCTCTTTTTCAATTTTATATATCACTCATTATTTATTTAACAATTTAATATAACATTCTTTTTCACTTGTCGTCATTCTTTTGGTATCCGTCAAGTGATTTGCTTTCTAAAATTTTAAATTCTTATGATAAGACGAATTAAATAAATAAAAAAATAACATGTATTACTATCTATAGTTTTGCTTTCTAAATTCATAGAGAAATTTAAATGATAGTATTGCTTCTTTAATTATATTGGATTAGTTGAGAGTTGGCCCAATGTTATTGGCTCTTTCCGATACAAAGGGTTTCTATATAAATTTAATAGTTATAATTATGTTTTTATGATTGATTTGTTTTATATTCTTAGTTATTATTTGTGTGTTAAGAAGCTTACACCATTCTTTACAAAGCCAAAAAAAGTAGCGATGAAGGCAGATGAATCCCTGTTAACATCATACCATTAGCAAGTACTAGTAGCACCATATAAAAACCAAGATGCCACTTTTTAACTTGTGCGTATCAATTATTCGATACAATTCTTCACAGATTTTTCCCAGAAACTAGTGAATTGCATTGACTGACTATTAGATATGAAAATGAGAACTTATTCATCTCCCAGTTCCATGAAACTTTCGCTCAATAATATTGCTTATAAAGTTTTTACATGCTTTGATATAGCTATTTTATTTCGGGAAAGAATATCCCTTCTCATAGAGAAAAATTACAATTAAACTTCACTCCTCTCTCCTCTTCAGCCAAGGTAACTTTCCAATTTGTTACTTATGTTACTGATTTGTGCCCTTAATATGGCTTCCGAGTTCTTTGAGTTTGCCCCCTGTTATTCATCTTCACCCTCTAGACCTAGACGGAACTATATATGATGTCTTTATGAGTTTTAGAGGAGAAGATACTCGCAAAACTTTTACACATCATCTATATTCTGCCTTAATTCAGGCTGGAATTTATACTTTTAGGATAATAATGAACTTCCTAGAGAAGGGAAATCTCCCCACGGCTCGTTAAGCCTATAATTGAAAGATCAAAGATTTCTATAGCAGTCTTCACCAAAGGCTATGCTTCGTCTAGATGGTTTCTTGACGAACTTGTAACTATTCTCAAGGTCAGCCACCAAAATTGGCCACGCTGTGAGTGGGAATTATATATGCAAAAACATTTGATGAACATAAACTATATTCTTCTAAGAAGAAATGGAGAAGGTCAACAAGTGGATAGAAGCTCTTGCAGAGGCTGGAAATCTGTCTGGATGGGGTCTAAACAACGAGGCAAATGGGTAGATCTTTACCTTCTCTGTCAAAGATCCACTTCCAGTCTCACACTTCAACAGAAACCTTTTGAATGTAATCCGTTTCACATTATGCAAAAAAGACACAAGTAAGTAGAAGTACGATGTAATTTCCTGAGACTGGCTAAGGGGGTGTTTGATAATGTAATTAAGTAGCTTAAAAAATTAAGTTGTACTACGTAATATAAAAATCTTGTTTGATAACTTAAATGATCTCATATTAAAACTTTAAGTTCAGTTAAAATCTACTTAATTAGATAAGTTAAAATTTTTAACTTATCTAATTAAGTCAAACTATCTAAAACATACTCTCTCTCTCTCTCTCTCTCTCTCTCTCTCTCTCTCTCTCTCTCTCTCTCTCTCTCATATATATATATATATATATATATATATATATATATATATCAGAATTTATAAATTATAAAAATATATTTTGAAAAATAAAATACTCATTTGAAAAGTATAAAAATAATTCATTATATAAATTATAATAATATATTTTTAAAAAAATAAAACATCAATGTTACAAAATTTTATTCCAAAATTCATATATTAAAAAATTAAATTTATTAACAAATAAAATTATATCAAAAATTAATTTGATGAGAATTTTAGTAAGAAAAAAATAATTGAAAAAAATAAATTTTAAATAATAAGAGTAATATAATCGGATACATATGTTCAAACTAAAATCTTAAAAAATATCATATATATTCTATCATCTTCAAACGAGGCTAATTATATTCGAGTACTTAATTTTTAGTAAATACTAAACGGCTTGTTAGGAACATATTCAGTACTTAACGGATTCATTATTTAAAATTCAAAACTTAATAGATTCAGTATTTAATTTTTAGTTTTACCAAACACCACCTAATACTAATTTTGCTTGCAAAGACGAATATCATCCATAAAAGAAAAAATCTGGTCGCTATCCAACTTCACGACTACGATTGTTGAGAAAAACAAATTACATGATACAATACATGAATGGTGACAAAGTCATCAGGAAATTTTAAAATATTTTTAATATGTACAAAATTTAATATAAAGCACATGTAAATAGAAAAAGATGTTAAACAATAAATTAAGGATTTAATATTCCTTCTATCATTTTTTATTTTTCCATGTTCCATTAAATATAGGAGCTGCATAAAATATCAAGAAATAATTTGAGTTAATATTCCTATTATTGTTTACTTTCATTTTATATTACATTGTGCCATTAAATATATGTTTTTGGATCCCAAATGGTAATTAAATGGGAGAATTAGTTTTATTCTTAAGATATGCTATTGTGTGTTTGGATATGGTTGCGTGCGAGATTATATATCTTTGTATTTGTATGATTGAGTTTCCTCAATATTTAATTCGTACTTCTACCTACTTGTGTCTTTATAAGAATGGGCACAAGAATTAACTTATCATTGTGTGTTTAATCCAGTAAGATATATAAGTAACTTATTCAAGATGTTGCATTTAGTAATTAATATGTAATTCTCATGAAAAAAGAAGAAGAATAAGTATGTATTAGAGAAACAAAAATAAATAAAATCATTCTGGAGTATCAAAATCCTTTTTAAATGTAGTATCAAAATCTTGATTGTCAAACGGTTACGAGTTCATATCTCATTGTTTTTTTTTTTTTTTAATTAAAACATATAAGTTTTGAGTTCACATATATATATATATATATATATATATATATATATATATATATTTTTTTTTATGGTACACGATTACTGAGTTTTTTTTTTTTTTTTCGGGATTTGACATACATTTTCCAAGTATGGAAGATTCCTTGTCTGACATCACATGGAGCTTTGTTTCTTCCAAGTTCACTTCTTTCATTTCCAGTTTTATTTTTCTTTCCCCAACTCTGGATTCTCTGTATTGGCTCTATCAAATTTTCTGCGCACCTGGAGCTGTCTATGATGGTTCTGAATCGACAATTCTGGATTTGTTTTGATTGTGCTAAATACCACTTTTGACTCTCCATGCAGCGCTGGATGGAAGATAAATATGTGGTTTTATCCTTCGTTATTTTATACAACAACAATTAATAAGGAAAGAGACAAGCAGCTCATAAACGAGGAAGGAAAGCCAAAATAGAGATTTCTTTGTCTTGATTACCTACTGGTTCTTTTAATTAAAGCCAGAAGAAGCAAATAAAATACTCCACACGTAGACTTGCGAGAACGATTATATACTATATTTCGAGTAGGATTTGGGAGATGCTTCTGTTGGCTAAGCTGTCAAAATTTTTAGATGCTTCTTTAATTTGTTTTTCATTAACTTATCTTATCCATTTATGCATGTCTGGCATGTGGTTGGAATGCTTAGCCATATGGGTACCTGTCCTCATTTATTGATGATGAAAATTTTATTCTTTTGTTTGGAAATTTTTATTCTTTATGTTCTCTTGGAGTCTGTTTTTTAATCAGTGTAAACATAAAGTATATCTAATGCAACAATAGGCAAGCGAACGAAAAATGGAAACGATGAAACAGACAGATTAAGGAAATTGGTTTTGAAGAAGAGAAGATAAATTGTGAGGTTGGTGACACAGAATTAGAGATTAAAGAGTAGCAGGGAATATTTTAAAGGTAAAATGTTGATGTTAAAACCCTAGCATATGGAATGCTATAATTACTGTCTCATTTCTGATAAGGATAAGAATTATATATATATATATATATATAAGGGTTAGCTAGTGTACATATTTCAGTAACTTACTATAGCTAAAACTCTATTTCTCTTTAGCTTATCGTGGCTAAAACTCTATTTAAAGAGTTTGGTACGAGTACAAAGTTAAAGTGACAGCCTTGCTAACCAATTCTTAGTTTCTTTATGGTATCGGAGCCTTAAGAGGTTTAACAACCCACAACAATATCATGACTTCTTCTTCTTCCAAATCTGCAAACCTTTCTCTAGAAACACCCAATCACACCATCACACAAATCACCTCTCTTTCCCATGTTCATCATCGAAGTCTCTCAAGCTAAACTCCACAAATCACCTTCTTTGGCTCACCCAAATTTCACCCAAGCTTCAAGGCTACGAGTTATTAATCATGTTGATGATTCTGAATTTCCACCACCTACCTAAATTGATGGAGCTTCTAACCCAACTTATCAAGATTGGTTTATCAAAGACCAACTAGTGCTAAGCTTGATAATTACTTCTCTCTTTGAAGGAGTTATATCACTAGTTGGTTTACTCGTGAAGCATGGCAGAAATTGGCTACCACCAATGCATTTAGATCGAGAGCCCATTTTTACAAATTAAAATCCCATCTCCACCAAATTGGAATGCAAGAATGAGGATATCACCACCAATATATTGTTAGTATAGGTGCCTAAGATCTAACTCTGTTTAGATGATTTGATATATTGTATTATTGTATTTTCATTATCAATAAAAGAAGTATTTCTAGTATTTCTTATTTATAATTTGATAAAATTACATATAAGTTCATATGATATGTATTACATTAATGATTGATTAATAGATATGAGACAAATATCAATGCATATAAATAATATCATTAAATGTCTCAAATCATAACATTGTTATGATTGGACATTGATAATATACGATAAGTTTTATTAGTGTTATACTCTTGCTATAAGATAGCAATAAGAGATCTCACACTCACTAGCATGGTGATGCCAAAACAAGTACACATGTGAATAATATCGGAAAACATGTCATTGGACATGACTCGCCATGAGAACCCATTTGATTTAGTTTATGGGAATCTCATACAAGATGGGTACAAGTTATCCTTTGACTTGAAGTCATTATGGCTATCTCATTAGATTATTGACATACTTTGACATCCATTTCGATGGGTTTAGTAAAGAGCTGCATTTGGATGATTTTTTGGGTGCATTAGAAATCTAATGACGATATGTAGATGATTAAGATAGGACGTGTCATTTCTCATATGCTAAAGAAGTTCTATTATTTCACTTCGATGAATGTCTCCTCAAGAATATGTGGTGATAGTGGAAGTATACTAATACATAATGATTAGTTTACTTAAAAGCTAAGGCATTTAGAGATTGAAGAAAACTTGTGTGATAAAAAAAATCGAACAAACAATAAATCAAGTTTGAGATTATACTATGATAAATTGACATGATAACTATATTGTATGGAAAGCATACACATGAAGGGTAATTGTGGATTAAGTGATCCTTCTAAAGATTGGGTAGTCATGATGCCATGCTAGAGGTCAATCTTGATTCATGCATCAAGAGATAAAAGAAGTTTCTTTTATGTCTCAATACATTGCTAATATATCCGAAAGCCTATTGAGTCACACATATAAGTTTAAATATTCACTTGAAAAAAGGGAAGCAAAGATTTTAGAAAAAGTTTCCTTCTTTGGAAATTAGTTTTCTAATTTGGAAAATAATTTTTTTAATTTGAAACTTAGTTACCTAAAATGAAAATTAGTTTCTAAAAACAAAAATGAGTTTCCTAATTTAGGTTGAATGAAACATAAGGATAAATTGAAAAATTGTTTCCTAATGTGGGCAACCTAAAAACACCGGACCCAACTTATTTGGATAATCCAAATTAATTATTAAGGTATTGGGCTAACATGCTTAAATAAACACCTATAAGGTGTTTTAAGTGGAAGGATAATCTTGGGAGTTAAAGGATAAGGCTTAGGATTTACGAGGATAAGATCAAACAAAGCCTACATAAGTTACAACTCCTTGACTTAGAAGGAGTTATTACCATGCCTATATATATATATATATATATATATAGAGAGAGAGAGAGAGAGAGAGAGAGAGAGACGAATAAGAGAATTAACAAGAGAAGACGTGCATCTCTCCCAAAAATAATCAAACCCACCACCCATTCTCTCTTAGTATATAATGTGCAACCCTTAAAAGAAAATAATATTTATTAGGAAATTTTGAGGTAGCACTTAAGAACTTCGTCACTTCTTGTGTAGGTGTTTAGCGATGTGGATCATTGGTAGAGCCAAGATGTTTATATGTTTTTTCTTTTTTATTTTTTTACGAATTACATTTTGTGCTACAAGAGGTAACACCTAATCATCTTGTTATTCATATAGTTAGTTGATTTAATAGCTGATCTTGACACTTTAGATATAGAAGAATAAAAGTTTTTATTTATTTCATATCTTCATAGAATGCATGATCCTTCAATTGGTAGCAAAGCCTCCGTTGAATGTTTAATTATATTTAATTTTTTTATTAATTATATTAATTATTGTTTTCTACTTTATAGATTTGATGATTTTCATATTTTTTTAAATTGATTTTGGACACATACTAAGCCATGAGTGCGTGCCAAGCTACCGGTTGCCCGGACGTTCCAACAAGCATGCTAGGCCAAAGGTTTGGCTAGGTGCGGAAGATTGCATGGCGAGACCATTGATAAGCTAAACATGCCTCGAGCATGCCAAGCATCCTCAAGCCGGGCTTGCCTCATACACTCTAGGACAACCCCAGTGCTAGGCATATCTTGAGCATGCTAAGCGACCCGACCTAGGCGTGCCTCATACACACTAATGTAGCCTTAGGCTAGGCATGCATCGAGCATGCCAAGGCAGCCCTAAGCTAGGCGGGCCTTGAGCATGCTAGGATAACCTTAGGCCAAGCTCGCCTCGAGCATGCTAGGCTAATGTTGGGCACTAGTTAGTGGCAAGCTCATGCCAATCCTATGCATTGGCCGATGGTAGGTACAATCATATCTAGTCATCTTATTATTCATATAGTTAGTTGATTCAATAGCCAATCTTAAGACTTTAGATATAGAAGAATAAATTTTTTTATTTATTTCGTACCTCTATAGGATACATGATCCTTCAATTGGCAACAAAGCCTCCATTAAATCTTTAATTATATTTGATTTTTTTATTAATTATATTAATTATTGATTTTTACTTTATAGATCCGATGATTTTAGTATTTTTTAAATTGATTTTGGACTTGTGGGGAGGGTGCATGTGAGGCCAATACCCACGACACATGCTAAGCCTTGAGTGCGTGCCAAGCCATTGGCTAGCCAAACGTTCCAACAAGCATGCTAGGCCAAGAGTTTGGCTAGGTGCACAAGATCGCATGCTAGGCCATTGATAGGCTAAAGGTGCCTCGAGCATGCCAAGCATCCTCGAAGCCGGGCGTGCCTCGTACACTTTAGGATAACCCTAGGCCAAGCATACCTCGAGCATACTAAGAATCTCTAGCCTAGGAATGCCTCATACACGCTAAGGCGGCCTTAGGCTAGGCATGCTTTGAGCATGCCGGGGTAGCGTTAGGGCAACCATAGGCCAAGCTTGCCTCGAACATGCTAGGCCGGTGTTGGGCACTAGCTAGTGGCTAGCCCATGCTAGTCCTATGCACCGGCCAATGGTAGGTACAGGTCGGTGCTAGGTACTAACGAGTAAGGACAGAGCCAACCCGTGAGCCTCTAAGGCCAAAAAACCGATGAGTCCAAAGCCCAAAAGTCTAAAAAATTAAAATTTACAGTAATTTTATAATTTTTATAAAATGATCAAAATCACATATTTATAATATAAATAAATATATTTTATTATTTAATATGCCATGTACCAATATGATCGAAGCATAGGTGAATGGTATGAATGAGTCGATCCAATGTTTAGGAATGGATGTTTGTGAGTTTTAGGTTAAATAGGACTTGTGTGTCCTGCTTTCTCTTTTATTCTAATGTATTTCTCTTTTCATTTTACTCTCTTTTAATATAAATCAAAATTTCTTAATCAAAAATTGTAAAAGTATAAGATACATTAGTAGAGCATGTACAAAAGAAAGAGCCAAGAAAAGAAAATCTAGAAGAAAATGTAATAATTATTCATCTAAGTTTGTGACCTACCATTCTTCTTAAGGATCGAGGGGACTAGTATTACAAATCTAATACCATTCACCCGTTCTTGAGTTATCTATGAGAATAATGCGATTGAACTCTAGTATACATGATAGTATGAGATTAATATGATTAAACTCTAGTCTCCTTATTGCTTGAAGGGATTAATATTACAAATCCATTACCATTCAGCGAGTCTTTGAGCCATTTATGAGATTGATGTAATTGAACTTTAGTATGCATGATATTATAAGATGAATGCGATTGAACTCTAATCTTCTTATGGTTTGAGGGGACTAGTATTAAAAATTCATTATCATTCACCGAGTTCTTGAGTTATGTATGATATTGATGCAAATGAACTCTAGTATGCATGATAGTATGAGGTTAATGTGATTGAACTGCGGTATACATGATGAACCCTAGTATACATGTTGGAATTAATTTAATTAATTAGAGGATAAGACCATATTATATAAAATCCGTTAAATAAATATCGAGTTATATGTCTTCTAATATTACAAAGAGAAAACTTTCTTGGTCATTGTTGACTTGTTGAGATAACTTAAGGTCATTTCATCCTTAAGAAAATCAATTATGGGCCATGCGATGTTCCTAACCATTTAGGTTCAACTTGAAATGAATTGTTAGGTTTGTTGAGATAACTCAAAATTCAACAAATTCATATGCAAAGATTACTATTCGCATAAGTTGTGAGATGATAAGAAATTATCATACCAATGAGATTAAGAATTACATTGGATGTAATTGGTAATGATTTACTAACCTAATCCTTCCATATATGACTTTTTGAGATAACTCAAGGTTCATATATTTTATGATTAGGATCCTAACCAATAAAAGAGAACAATCGATAAGTTTTCATAAGTCATATATTGAAGATTATAGAGCTTGAAAAAAATAGTGAGATCAAACATAAATTTTACTTCTTAATTTAGCTTTAGTTTTTAATACAATTCAATTAACCAAATTGTATACTTTTCTATCATGTCGAGTTGTTGCATAGTATGATTGGCAATATATCGATATGATCGATAATTGACGTAAGTAATGCCTTGAATGCAACAAAATTCCTTGACTAGAAAATAAATGTTAGGAATTTCCTCCAATAAGGGAAAATGCTCTATACAATAGAGAAAAATGAGTACCTAGAAGAGGTACAAAAGAAGAGTTCTACTAGCACTTTTAGTATTTATATTATTGATGTTAATTTTTTAACTTCTAGTGAAAAACTTCTATCTCTACCTCATGGATAGTTGATATTGGATATGGTACACACATTTGTTCAAATGTTGAAAAGCTTAGAGAGTTAAGGATGATTGCTTCATGGGAAGTTGACATAGCGTTAACAATGGATCAAGAGTTGTACCAATAGCGATAGGCGATAATGAGTTAGCACTATCATCTAGGCTTATGCTTAAACTCAAAAACTATTATTACATTCTTAGTATAACTAAAAATATTATTTCATTTCTTGTTTGAACCAAGATGGCTTTTTGTTTTTATTCAAGAACAAAAGTTGCTTTTTTTATAAAGATGAATTTTTATATAGAAATGCTTTGATTAATAATGGTTTATATGTTTTGAATATAGATACATCCGTACATAATATAAATGCCAAAAGACTCAAATCAAATGATCTAAATAAAATATATCTATTATATTGTCGACTTGGCCATATAAACGAGAATTGAATATCCTAACTACATAAAAAAAAGTATCTAGAATGATTTAATTATTAATCTTATGATATCCGTGAATCGTGTTTACCTAGCAAAATGATAAAAATCCCCTTTTAGTGAAAAAAAGAGAAAGAGTTGTTGACTTGTTAGGCCTTTTAATGATTGATCACACTTTGGTTATATATATCCGATGAGGCATAAAGATGAAACATTTGAAAAGTTTCAAGAATTTAGATTTGAAGTCAAAAAGAAAAGCTGGTAAAAGTATTATGACACTTTAATCCGATCAAGATGGTGAATACTTGAGTAGTGAAGTTTTAGACTAACTACAAGGGAATACGATTCTCTATCAATAGACTCTACCTAAAACACCACAAATAAATAGTTTATCCGAAAGGAGAAATAGAATGCTATTAGATATGGTCCGATCCATGATGAGTCATACCGATATCCCCACTTCATTTTAGGGATATGCACTCCTTGTTATAATATTTATTTTGAATATAATTCTAAAAAAAATTATTGATTAGATTCCATATAAGATATGAAAAGAAAAGAAAACAAATTTATCTTTTCTTAAGATTTATGGTCGTGAAGTATATGCCAAACATTTAGACGAAGACAAGTTAGAGCTCAAATAAACAAAGTACAAATTTATGAGATATCCAAAAGAAACAAGTAGATATTACTTTTACTAAATACAAGAATAAAATTTATTCATGGTTATGCATATTGTATTCATTGAGAAGCAATTTATAAATCTTAGAACAAGTGGGATGAAAGTTGAACTCGATGAGATTTGAGAAGACTCAAAAAGTGACACTCCACTTGTGGAACCCCGAGTAGATGGATTATAAAGTATTATAACTATCCCATAAAGAGATAGGTTTCAATAGATTCATCAAGAGCTAGAAAGGTATAGCCTTTTTATCTCTACACATGGTGATATGTCTCCTATAGAGGATAATGAACCTAATACCTATCAAGAAGCAATGTTAGACATTGACTCAAAGAAATGCCATAAAGCCATTGAATTCAAAATGGAATCCATATACATTAACCAAACATTGACTTTGGTTTATCTACCTAAAAGTATCAAACTATTGGTGCAACTAGGTCTTTAAGAAAAATACTAACTTAGATGAAAATGTACATACGTACAAAGCCCCACTAATTGTGAAAAGCTATCATAAAAAACAAGGTGTTGATTATGACGAGACATTTTCGCCAATAGCTATGGCTAAATCCATTATGATTATGCTTGTAATTACTACATATCATGATTATGAGATTTGACATATGGATGTCAAAATTGCTTTTTTTAATAGAAATTTGAATGAGAATGTATATATATGGCATAACCTAATGGTTTTGTCACTAAAGGACATGCAAATAAGATTTTATAACTTATAAAAATCCATTTATGGATTGAAACAAGCATCTAGGAGTTGGAATCAATGTTTTGATGAAACGATAACAAATTTTGACTTTTTACAAAGCAAAGATGAACCTTTTATATACAAAAAGGTTAATAAGAGCTCGGTAGTCTTGGTTAATGAGAGCTCGATAGTCTTTGTTATTCTATATGTAGATGACATGCTACCACTCGATAATAGCATTATCATGTTCTAATCTATAAAAGATTGGCTATCCAAGAATTTCTCCATGAAAGACATGAGAACGATAGTCTATATTTAAAGAATTAAGATCTCTAGAGATAGATCATGTAGAATGTTAGGGCTCTCTCAAAGCATATACGTTAATAAAAAATAAAATGGTTTAGTATAGAAGAATCAAAGAAAGGACTTCTTCTAATGTCACATGGGATAAAAATCTCTAAGGCTGAGAGTCTTAAAATATAAAGCAAAAGAGAAAAGATGAATCATATTCCCTATGCATCAGCCATATGATCTATCATGTATGCCTTGCTATGTACGCGACTTGATGTCTTATATGTTTTAAGCATATGTAGTAGATATCAAGTTGACCCGAGTGAAAAATACTAGATTGCTATAAAGAGCATTCTTAAGTACTTCGGAAGACATGTTTTCTTGGTCCGTGAAGGATATGAACTAGTTATGAAATGTTTCACGGATGCTAGTTTTCAAACGAGTTCATGATGACGTTAAGGCACAATAAGGATTAATTTTTTTATTGAATGGTAGTATTGTTAGCTGGAAAAGTTTCAAGTAAGAAAAAACAGTCGATTTAAAAATCAAGGCTAAATACATTATAGTCGCTGAAGCAACTAAGAAAGCTATATGGATTCACAAATTTCCATTTGGACTACAAGTTGTACTAAGTATTGCTAATCCTATGGTACTATACTATGATAACAACGGAACCATAACATAAGTTAAGGATTTATGGTTTCATCTATTAGTTTAGGTTCTTAAGATCCAACCATGCTTGGATAGGTATGAGTTATTATATTATTACATCATTTATTTTATTAATAATAAAAAAAATTTCTATTAATTCTTATTTTTTATGTTTATTAATTCAATAGAATTAGATAAAAAAATCTTATGATATGTATTTGCAATAGTAATTGATCAAAAGTTATGAGACAAACACTAATATGCATAAATAATAGCATAAAAAGTCTCAAGTCATAGCATTATCAAGAATGGACCTTAACTTGATGTGGTTAGACTTGAGAGTGTTATGCTCATACTATATGATAGTAGTAGGAGATCTCACACCTATTGGCATGGTGATGCCAAAGTAAGCACTTAGGTGATTTATATTAAAGAATATATCACTCGGACTTGACTCACCATGAGAACCCATTTGGTTGTCTATGGGAATCTCATACGAGATAGGTACAACTAGTCCTTAGAATTGAAGTCATCATGGTTATCTCATTGGAGGATTTGTTTACTTTGATGCTCATTTTGATGGACCTAGTAAAGGGTTGCACGTAGGTGATTCATTAGGTGCACTAGGAATCTAATGAAGGTAGGTGGTTGACTAAGATAGGACATGTCATTCCTTGTATGCTAAAAGAGTTATCATATTACATTTCAACGAATGTCTACTCAAGAAATCTATGGCTATAGTAGGAGTACACCAATAGAGCATAGTTAGTTTACTCTAAGAGCTAAGATATTTAAGAATTGAAGAAAACTTGTATGATCATAATTGAACAAGATAAATAACTAAGTTTGAGATCACACTATGATAAGTTGTCATGAAGAATGAATTGCATGGTAACCATACTTGTGAAAGGTTATTACAAATTAATTAATCCTCCTAGAGAATTGATAGTCATGATATCTTGCGAGAGGTCAATCTTGATGTATATATCAAAAGATAAAAGAGGTGGCTTATATTCTTGATATATTGTCAATACATCTAGGAGCTTACCGAGTCACACATATAAGTTTAAGCATTCACATGATTAGGGAGAAGTAAAGAGGTCGGAAAAAATTTTCAATTATGAAAGTTTTCAATTTTGGAAAACGTTTTCAAAAATGAAAAGTTTCTTATTTTATAAATTAGTTTCCTAATTTGAAAGTTAATTCCAAATTTAGAAGTAAACAACTTAAAATCGAAATTAGTTTTCTAATTTAGGTTTAAGGATATTTTTGAAAATTGTTTCCCAATGTAGGCCACCTAAAATTATCTAATTTAGTTTATTTAGATTATCTAAATTAATTAATTGAGCCAAAATGGTTTTAGGCCAATAAGTTTAATTAAAAGCCTAAAAGATAGTTTGGTGGGAGGATAAACATGAACCTTATTAGACAAGGATGAATGTTTTGAAGATAAAGATCAAAAAGTCCACATATTAAATAACTCCCGATCTTTGTTGGATTAGAAAGCAACAACCAAGAGTCCAATTAGGACTAGTTGTCGTCCCCTCCTTGTCCTTGAAGAATAAGAAAACTCTCCTCCTATAAATAAGAGGAGAGGTGTGGCAATAAATATGATTTTTTTGGGGAGAGAAAATTTGACACAAATAAAATTAAAAAGGGCACACGACTTAAAATAAAAAGGAGAAAATTATTTTCTCCCTAGCCACTAGCATGCCACTTTTCTTCTATCTCTATTAGGTTTTTACAAAATTACCTTGATTAGATTTCTATTTGGAAATACTAAACTAGTCGGAAAAAGGTGGAGCTACCACTCTACTAATTTTAAGTGCTTCTTTTATGGATGCTTGGACTACATAGATTATCGATAGAGACCAAATGGTTGGACGACTATTTTTTGTAATAGTTTAAATCTGTGTCTGCCGGAGGTAATTTTATATTTATCAATTTAATTTATGAATATATAATTAGTTGGTTTAACAAGCATGATCTTGGGCCCTTTAGATGGAGAAAATTTTTGTTATGTTCCGCACCTATATAGGATGCATGATCCTTTATCATTAACGATCCGAGCATGTATTGTGATGCTACCACTCGATTAGAAAGATTACCGGTTATGGTGATATAATGATAGAAAAGGTCTACATTGATGATAAGATATCACATCTCTTAACTAAGCTTTTATCATAATAGAACATGAAACCTTTGTTCAATTGTAAAACATTTGGGATAGTTGGTTGGCTCTAATGCAAGTGAGAGATTGTTAGTGTAGGTGCCCAAGATCCAACTCGTTTGAATAGTTTGATATATTGTGTTATTGTATTTTATTATTAATAAAAGAAGTCTTTCTATTAATTTTACTTATTTATAATTTGATGTAATTAGATAAAAGTCTATATGATATGCATTACATTAATGATTGATCAATAGATGTAAGATAAACATCAATGCATATAAATGATATTATTAAATATCCCAAGTCACATTTTTGTCAAGCTTGGATATTGATAATGTGCGATAAGACGTGTGAGTGCTATGCTCTTGTAATAAGATAGTAGTAGGAGATCTCACACCTATTAGCATGGTGATGCCAAAACAAGCGCATAGGTGAATAATATTAGAGAACATATTGCTGGATATGACTCATCATGAGAACCCATTTGGTTTACTCGTAAGAATCTTATATGAGACAGTACAAGTAATCATTTGACTTAAAGTTGTCACGATTATCTCATTAAAGGATTAAGTAATTTGACATTCATTTTGCTGCCCTTAGTAAAGAGCTGAATATGAACGATTCATTAGGTACATATGGAATCTAATAGAGATAGGTAGATAATTGAGATAGGACATGTCATTCCTTATATGCTAAAGGAGTTATCACATCGTACTTTGATTATTTTTCACTCAAGAATCCGTGACCACAATAGAAGTATACCAATAGAGCATGATTGGTTTCTTGAGAGTTAAGACATTTAGGATCGAAGAAAGCTTATGTGATCATAATTGAACGAGATAGTAAATTAAGTTAGACATCACATTATAATAAATTGACATAAGGACTCGAATTGCATGAAAACCATACTCGTGAAAGGTAATTATGAATAAAGTGATCCTTCTAGAGAATTGAGTAGTAATGATGCCAAGCTAGAGGTCAATTATAATTTATATTTCCGAGAGATAAAAGAAGTGTTTTTTACTTTTCGATATATTGCCAACATATTTAGGAGCCTATTGAGTCACGTGCATAAGTTTAAACATTTACATGGAAAAAGAGAAGCGAAGATTTTAGAAAATTTTTTCTATTTTGGAAATCAGTTTCTTGTTTTAGAAATCAGCTTCCTAATTTATAAGCCGATTACCTAAATTTGAAATTAGTTTCCTATTTTGGAAATTAGTTTATGAAAATGGAAATAAGTTTTCTAATTTAGGTTTAATGAAATACAAGGGTAAGTTAAGAAATGATTTCATAATGTAAGCCTTCCTAAAAATATGTAATCTAACTTATTTGGATGGTCCAAATATATTATTGAGTTATTAAGCCAAAAGAGTTTAAGCTAACATGCTTAAATACAAGTCTAGAAGGTATTTTAAGTGAAAGAATAATCTTGAGAGCTATAAAATAAAGCTCGTGGTTTATGAGGATAAGATCAAACAAATTCCACATAGGCTACAACTTCTTGACCTAGAAGGAGTTATTTCTATACCATTATATATAGAGAGGGGAGAGAGAGACACATAAGAGAATTAACAAGAGAAGAAGTGTGTCTCTCCCAAAAATAATCAAACCTATCACCCCTTATCTCTTAGTGTATGTTATGCAATCCTTGAGAGATTTCTTAAGAGAAAATAATACTTAGTAGAAAAATTAGAGCTAGCGAGCCTAAGACTTCTATCGCTTCTTGTATGAGTGTTTAGCTATACTTAGTAGATAGTTCTTTTTGCAAATTAGATTTTATACTACAAGAGGTAACATTTAATCATCTAGTTATTAATATAGTTAGTTGGTTCAATAGCTAATCTTAGGGCTTTACATGAAGAAGAATAAATTTTTTTATTTATTTTGCACCTCTATAGGATGCATGATCCTTCATATATAGTGTGCCAAGCATATCTCCAATCAGCTTGTAGCTTTTCAACATCAATTATGGATGATGATCTTGTTGATGCCATTTTACTTGGTCTTAGGTCCGCCTATAGACCTTTCAGCCATAACATTTAAGCCTCGATTTTAATCAATAAACTCGATGATTTGTTAGGTTTACTATTGAGTAAGAAAATGCAATTAAAGAGAGAGAGAGAGAGAGAGAGCGATAGAGATAGAGGTCTCCTTTATTTAAAATTCTACCTACCGCTCACTATACTGAATGATAACACTTCAATCCTTATGAAAGAGGACGCTAGAGGGGTCACGGTTGGTCCTTCAACAACCTCTCATCCCGTTGTTCAACTAGTTAGCCGTGGCAATTGTCTCCACTCGTTAGCACAACACTATTCTCGCTATAATTACTATAAGGTTAAACATCTCAATTTTGCTTGTCCCTCTCCTAAATACATAACCGATACTCATCCCTCTTTATTGCCCACTTCTACATATCATCTTGCCTCAACCTAAACAAGCCCAAAATGGATCCACGACAGTGAAGCCACACACCATCTAATGGCTAATCTTGATAATTTAGCCCTTCTTTCGAATACTTGGGCCTCGAGGAGGCTAAAATCGGTAATGGTAATACACTTCCTATTTCTCATATTGGTTCTTCTTCTTTATCTCTCGCAAAATCATTCTTATATTTTTGTTCATATTCTTCATTTTTTTAATTCCCGTCGGCATTTGTTGTTTCTATCTACTTTTAGTTGATCTAATCATGTCCGTTTGGAAATTTTTCCTATTTTTTAGTAAAGGATATCTCGCATGAAGAAAATCCTCTATAAAGGATCTCTCGAACATTACCTTTTACACCATGCCAATTGAATCTTCTTCATCACTCCATCCTATTCAAGCACATTCTTACGATCTACTCGTATGGCATGCTTATTTAGGCCATGCTTCACTACGTACGGTAGTGAAAGTTTTGATTCAATCTAGTATTTATGTTCCAAATAAAAACATAATACTTTATGTCATGCTTGCTACATTAGCAAAGCACATAAACTTCCCTTATCTACTTTAAATTCTAAGGCACAAACTCCTTTCAAAATTATATGTTCCGATTGGGAACCTTTCCCAATCCCATTGTACAAGGTCACAACTATTACATTGTGTTTTATGATCATTATAGTATTTATGTCCCAAATAAAAACATAAATACTTTATGTCATTCTTGCTATATTAGCAAAACACATAAACTTTCCTTATCCGAATTACAAACTCCTTTTGAAATTATATGTTCCGATTGGGAATCTTTCCTAATTTCATTATACAAGGTCACAACTATTACATTGTTTTTTATGATGATTATAGTAAATATACTTTGATTTATTTTCTTAACTACAAATTAGAAGTTCTAAGTTGTTTTATCAAATTTTAGCATTTGACTGACAAATTCTTCAACAAACTAATCAAAACTTTTCAAGCTAATTAGGGGAGGTGACTTTCAAAGCCTAACATCTTACTTAGAGAAACCTTTTATATATGTAATCCGTTTAACATTATGCATCAAAGACACAAGTAAGTAGAAGTAAGACTAATTTTGCTTGAAAAGACGAATATCATCTACAAAAGAAAAAATCTTGTCACTATCCAACTTCACTACTACGATTGTTGAGATAAACAAATTACATGATACAATACACAAGTGATCAGGAAATTTTAAAATATTTTTAATATATAATTCGTTTAACATAATACACAAATTTAATATAAAGCACATGGAAACAGAAAAAGATGTTAAATAATAAATTGAGTTAATATTCCTTCCATCATTTTTTATTTTTTCGTATTCCATTAAATATAGGAGCTGCTTAAAATATCAAATAATAATTTGAATTAATATTCATATTATCGTTTACTTTCTTTTTATATTACATTGTGCCTTTAAATATATGTTTGTGGATCCCACATGGTGATTAAATGGGAGAATTAGTTTTATTTTTAAGATATGCTATTGTGTGTTTGGATATGGTTGCGTGCGAGATTATGTATCTTTGTATTTGTATGAGTGAGTTTGCTCATTATTTAATTCGTGCTTCTACTTACTTGTGTCTTTGCAAGAGGATTAACTGGTCATTCTGTGTTTACTCCTGTAAGTTATGTAAGTAACTTATTCAAGATGCAGCGATTAATAATTAATATGCAATTTTTCATGAAAAAAAAAGAAAAAAAAAGAAAAGAAGAATTAGTATGCATTATAGAGACATAATATATATATATATGAAATATTATTATTATTATTATTTTTGTTATATTTTTATGGTACACGATTACTGAGGGTTTTTTTTTTTTTTTTTTCAAGGGATTTGACATATATTTTCCAAGTATGGAAGATTCGTTGTCTTGTCTGACATCATATGGTGCTTTGTTTCTTCCAAGTTCACTTCTTTCATTATCAATATTATTTTTCTTTCCTCAACTCCGGATTCTCTGTATTGGCTCTGTTGAATTTTCTGTGCATCTGGACCTGTCTACGATGGTTGTGAATCGACAATTCTGGATTTGTTTTCATTGTGCTAAATACCACTTTTGACTCTCCATGCCTGTGGGCAGCACTGGATGGAAGATAAGTATGTGGTTTTACCCTTGTTGTGGCATTTGTAACTTTAACACATGCCCTCTGTCAGATACTAATATAAAACAATTTATCAAGTCTCTTTCACAAAATTTAAATTATGACAATTACCTTCAAGCTAAAAAAAGGAAAGAGACACAAAACTTGGAAGTAAAAAATTGCAACCGAGCATTAGTCAATAGTTTGGTAAGTATATCTGAATTTTATCAGGAAACAAATAGGTAGCACTACGATTATCACACTAGAGTGTAGATGAACCAATCAGAGAGAGCAAGTTCGCAAAGAAGATATTGAATTCAATGGAGTTTTGCAGCAGCATTTGTTAGAGCTTTTATATTCAAATTTAGTGGAGCAGCAAGCAACAATTTCAGTTTCCTGATTTTCCAAGATACAAGATTATGATTCAAAAAAAAAAAAAAAGAAAAAAAAAATAGCATAGCCACTAACAGACTTCCTATCAACAGTATACTCTAAGCATGAAGATGAAAGGGAGAATGATCGATGAGGATGAACTAGGAGAGGGGGAGACGAATGGTCAAGTTTTTTGCCACGAATGGTCAAATTTAGCTAGGGTTTTTTAGGGTTGAGAATATGTTTAAGAAGTTTCAAGTTTTGTTCCATCAATATGGCTTTTCAATCAATAACAATTCAATATGAGGCTAAATTGTTCTTGTCGGTGTTTACTGGATATAACAAATCCATCTTTGGAATTCCATCCACCAAAATACCTTCAATTAAATTGTCACGAGTCAAAATCCATCAGTTCTAACCTTGTCACGAGTTAGTTTTATATATATATATTCTTGATAGGATTCTATTGTTCAATTAATTGGTCTAATGGTTCAACTAACAATATAGTTGATTGGATCCATATAAATGAGAAATAAATAGCATTTGAACCTAACTACTAACATGGGATGTGGATCCATATTTTCAGGAAATTGACCATAAAAAATATAATCAATCAGTAGCTTCTTAAGTTCATTTTTAGTGCAATATTTGACTAATACTTAAGTAACTCATCTAATTAGTAAATTATGATACAGCTAACAATATAGTTGTGGTAATGCAATTGAGAATAAAATAGCATGTGAACCCAATTACTTCTAATTTGTAACATTTAAGATCACGAAATAACTAATGTCATGTCCGATTAAAACATAGATTATCAATTAGTGGCATTAAATATTAAGTTATTATTATTATTATTATTATTGCCTCAACAACTCGAGTTGATAAGTATAAAGTTAAATAATTGAAATTGAAAGTCATCCAAAAGATTTAAACCTTATGATAGATAACTCTTTCTTAACTTTATATACTACTCATTTTTTATTTAAATATTTAATGTAACTTTTTCTCTCACTTGAAGCCTTTTTTTAGAGTCCGTCAAGTGGTTTGTACTTTAAGATTCTAAATACTCATGATGAAACTGATTTCATAAAAGAACTTATACAACTATCTATATTTTTTCTTTTTAAATTCATAGATAAATTTCAATGATTGTATTGTTTCTTTAATTATATAGGATTAGCTTAGAGTTGGTCCAATGTGTTTTGCTCTCTATGCTACAAAGGGTTTTCTATATAAATTTAATATTCTTATTGTCGCTACCCAATATTTAAGATATTCCAAAAAATTACGGTTATTTGGTTTTGATTTTTATTGGTTATTTTGGGAATGTGAGTTAACCTAGGTTTTTGGAGTCGTCACATAGTATTACGTAAAACTAAAAAATCTAAAAAAGACACTAGATTCAAATATTTCAAATAAAGAGTTGGTTGTGTCTTTAGGAAGATGTCGCTTACCTAAAGACAACTTTTTCGAAAAAAGCTACCACATCTAGTTTATTTCTAAAAATATATCTCCCGAAAAATCTATTTTTACCAAGTTATTTTCTAAGTTTATTTCCAAGTTTGTCTATCGTCAATTTTTTATTTTTTATTTTTTACTTTTTATTATGGCATCATATTAAATTATTGTTAGGCCCAAATGACAAGAGTCTCGTTACTTAAACATCAAATCCAGTTAAAGTTTTGATATAACCGATTTGTCGAATAACACTCTAATTATTAAAACTGATTGGTTTGAATTAACTAATACCGAAAATAACTTTTGTCCTTATTAAATGTGAAACTATTAAATTAACTTAAAAAGCTCTTTTTTTTTTTTTTTTACCTTCCATTGTATTTATTATTACTTTATCGAGAATTTGATGAAAGATCGTCACCAATCTTTAGAATTTAGGAGGTTTACAATCCACCATCGCATTAATCACCTAGTAAAAATTATAAATATTAAATAATGATAGATTGAAGAGTCTCTCTATAACATAAAGGCACCTAGAGTCATTATATATATTACGCATGGAAGAACAATTATAATTTATATATGAATTTTAAAGATTAGATTAAGGAAAAGTAGGAGGGATATAAATCGTGTTGGTAAACCATCAAAATGTTTAGTTGGAAGTTCCAACAAATAACATGTTTTGAGACCGTTACAAAAACACATGCAACTAAAAATTGTTTTTTCACCCATTTGGCCGGCGTTCATTATGTTAATGGTTTTTTAAAAATTTTAAAATACTTTAAGAATAATTATTGTATACTTATAATTATTATTTTATTTGTCTAGTTTTGAGAAAAAAAGATAGACCAAACACATATATAACTAAAAGCAATATATATATATATATATATATATATATATTTTCCATCTAACCTAAAATTTCTCTCTTCTATTTTTCCTTCTTTTTTTTTCTTTATGTTTGTCTCTTCCTTAGAGCATCTCCAATGGTGCTCTCTAATTTTAGCTAGCATTTTTAATATAAATAGGGAGCATAATTAATTATATAGATTAAAGACTAATGTCATCTCCAATGCTACTCTCTACTTTAAGTCTTTATTTTGACAAAATCCATAAAACCCGGAGAGACTATTGATGAAGAGGCTAAGTGACATAGGAAATAGTAATTTTCATTAATGAAATATAAGATAAAGAGTCATTTGAACTCTCTAGTATTAGATAGCCAAAGACACTCGTATCTCAATTTTAAAGATAGAGATTGTGATAAAGAGAGCATTAGAGATGAAATTTGGGTCAAATCTCTTTATCATAAAGAAAAATATTAATATAATAAGAGCATTGGAGATGCTCTTATGAAATAAATATTGATAATTACTTTGTAAGCTTTTCTTTTCTTCTTGTATTTTTACAACAATTAATTTAGAGATCTCCAAACAAATGAGATAGTAATTATAGCCGTTCATTTGGTAGGAATGAGACAGTAATTATAGCCGTCCATTTGCTAGGGTTTTAGTCTATAAATTAATTTATAATTAATTTAGAGATCTCCGAACATTAATTTTATCTATGAAATATTGCATACTGCTGACTGTTCTCTAACTTTCTATCACCAACCTTAGAATTTTTCTTTTGATTTTCAAAACCAATTTGTTTGCAATAGATATACTTTGTGTTGATAACATGATTAAAAAACACACTCAAAGTGAATAACAAGAATTCGAATATAAAATTGCCAAATTAAATATCTATTATTTTCGAATCAAATCTTCTATATATTTATTATCCTCATCACGCCAATCTTTTCCATCCAAAAGAATACAAGTTTCATCATATAAAATGAGGACACGTACCCATATGACTAGGCATGGTTCTTCCAACCACATGCCAGAAATGCATAAATAGGTAAGAGTAAGCGTATGAAAAAAAAAAGAAAAAAAGAAAAAAAGAAACAACCAATAATTTTGATAGCTTAGCCAAAAAAAAGCTCACCAACTATCAAGTTGGTTCACTATTGCTAGAATAATGAAGCACCTCTTGAATCCCTTGGGCTCTAATGTATAGTCTGTTCTCACAGTGCTACGTTTAGGGCGGATCTATCAAGAGATCAAACTCAATCCGATCATAATAGATTATGTAATGCTCATGGCCTAACAAGGAGCCAAGAGTGTTATTGTATTGTCTCACATCCAAGAATGTAAGGTAATGCACTTTCACCTCTACCCTAAATCTTTATCATATTGTATAATGGAATTTCTTATTCAATTTAAAGTTGAAGGCTTCTTAAATTTGACATTTAGTGTTGACAATTTTTTTCGTAACTAAAATCAGTCATATTCGTCATAATAGGTTGACATCATCATCGGTACTTTAAGATCCCCATACTATGGATACCTAAGTGTTAGCTTTTCATATCCGTTTAGTGATCTTGTGAATGTGGTAATGGAAATTAAGCTTATGACATTTCCGAGTGAGATAGGATTTGGAAGAAAGCTAAGGCTTTGAAAGACATTTCCGAGTAAGATAAGATTTGGTCATGACATCTCCAAGACAAACTGCAATCTCATGTTAATTTTCCAAAAGCTCATGAACGGACCTTTAAGTAACAAGGGGAGCCTTTTTCTCTTTTTTCCGTGTCTCCAATATAGAATCAAACAATTTTCAACAATCCATAAGTACCCCTTAACGGATATCATAAAAAGAAGTCTAAATAATCGCCAACCTTACGTTTCTCAATAGGCAAAATGTTTGAGTGCTTGGTAAGCATTGGGTAGATCACCCCAATCCCTACTAACCTAATGTATCCTCTTTATCCTATATGGTACAAACAGAATGAGAGATGCAAATATCATTCTTGTGCTACTAGACATAATATTGATAATTGTTCTGCTTTCAAAAAGAGGATATGGCTTTGATTAAGAAAAGACATATCGGTTTTCATGATGGTCTACATACTCCTAATGTGAGAATGAATCCATTACCAAACCATACAATCATTAACATAGGGGATAGAAAGACTAAGTGAGCTTGACAATTGTAGTGAGGATGTGTGCTCAAGATTTACAAATGATATCTTTTAATTTTTATTAGATTTTGAACATTGGTTCCTAAAATATTTTGGTTATGCGTGGATTAAGTTACATCTTTCAATGAAAGAAGCACTTCTACTTTCTTTTGCAATTTCATATTATCCGATTTGAAATTAAAAGATTTTCTATTAAGAGTACTATTTGGCATTACATCTTCAAAGTCTCTACTACCCTTTCTTATGTCTCTACAAAGATAAAATAGATTTTTGATCCACTCTTTTTTTTTTTTTTGTTGGGTATTGTCCTTCCTATTTAGGAAATCACTATTTTGACAATAAAATGAATCATTTCTCTATCATATGTCATTTTTTTTTAATTGAAACCATTTTCCTTTTTACATAGTCAACAATCCCACATCCTAATTATTCTACCTCTCGCCATATCTCTCCCATAGGCTAGTTTAACCATTAGAAATTCTATTTCCTCTACTAACATTTTTAATACAAATCAACATCCCTCTATTCAACCTCTCGTGCTCCCATAGCCACACTTTAAGCATAATCACATGCGCAGCTCACACTTTACTTGGCAACAACCCACCAACACGCAACCCATTAACCCATAGCCCAAGTAGCTGGCACCACTTCACCCACCAATAATACACAACACTCTAAGACCAATTTTTGATACATGTAAACCATAATCCTTATAACCACAAGCACAAGAGGGCACACACCACCGACCCACATGCCACCATCTTAAAACATTAAGTACCCCCATTTTTGTTCGATCCTATGCAACAAAATGGGGTGTTGTTCCTTTTGTGTCCTAAACTCCACAACACTCATCCTCTCAAAATCATATAAGACCATTCACTTCGATCTCCACTAGACAATCTCCTCTATCAGCTTACACATACCAACAACCTCGATTCTAAAATCCAATTCTTAAGCCCTAGCCGAAAACCTCCGAATCTATCACTTTTGTATCTTGACCTTCACAACCAACCCATTCACCCATCATCCGTAAATAATCTAGCCGAGGTCACCATAACCACATCTTTTCTCCAAAAAGTGTCTCTTTTTCTTCCTCCCTAAGCCTTAATTTATTGCTAGATTTCAATGCTTATGACTTGCACACACACACCTCGGGTACTCCCCAACTACCTTCTCTTGCTTCTCAACATGCTCACACCATGACACTTTGCTCCATTGGGCCTTATTTCCATAAAAAAAAAAAAAAATCTTTGGTAGTCTCTTACATGTTAATTCCGGAGAATCTAACATGTTTCACCAAAGTAAAGCATTTTGTAGAATGGCATTGTACCTTGACCAAGGAGATCAATGTTCTCTTATAAACTAGTACTTGGTCTCTAGTCCCTCTCCCCCTTCTCTACCCCCTCACATATGTTATGAATGTTGTTCACAACAAATGAGTGTTTAAGATGAAAAAACCTATAGATGGTAGCATTGAATAATGTAAGGCAAGGTTAGTAGCTAAAGGCTACCACTAGTTAAAGGGCATTGATTATGGTGACAAATTTAGCTTAGTGGTTAAACCATCAATAATCCAATGTATCCTTGCTTTAACACTCTCGTATGGTTGGCCTATCGAAAATTGCATCCGTATAGTGCTTCCTTGAATGGTAATCTCAACGCGACCTATATGTATAACCCAATTAGTGGGCTTTGTTGATTAGCAGTTTCTCGATTAAGTCTATCAACTCCATAAATTATTAAATGGTTTTAAAAAATCATCACAAGCATGGTTTTGCTACCTATAGAACCTTTTACATAATTTTGAATTTGTCAACTCTAAAATTGACTCCTCCCTCTTTGTATATCACTATAAGGGCTACAAAATGTTTCTATTAATTTTTATGGATGACATATTGATAATTGACAATAGTCTTTTTTTTTTTTTAAATCAATCATCAATGTCTTGAATTCAAAATTTCCAACTCAAGACTTTGGGGTTATAAGCTATTTTTTAGGTGTCACTAAAAAATTAAGAAGATTTAGAGATGAATTAAACCGTTTCTAAAACCCAAAAAACTATTGCTAATATTTACTAACGATTGTTTAGCAACGGTATAAAACTATCCAAAAAAACCTTGTCACTAAATCTTTAGCGATGGTTTTTTGTATACTATTGGTAAATTACCGACGAAATAACTTTCACTAAAACAGCTTATAATCCATCGAAGATTTACAATGAAATGAGGTTAGAGACTTAGCGATGGTTGTGTTAAACCGTTGCTAAATCCATCACCAAATATGAATAATTTAGTGATTATTTTATAAAATCATCGTTAAATTCATCTTTAATTAGTGACACTTTTAGCGATGTTTTCAAAAAATGTCACAAAATGTGAGAAAATGTCTTTTTTAGAAAAAATTGAAAAAACATCACTAATAATGTGTGTGTGTGTGTGTATTTAGTTATTTATTTAATTTCTAATAAGAAAAATAAAATCCATTTCAAGTTAACAACCATAATAACGCTATGAAATAGATTAATAAATGTTACAAAACCTTTATAATATATAAAATAAAATAAAATATACATTCAAACACCAAATTATTTTAAAGTTTATTAATATTTCAAAAAAAACATAAAAGTGATAAAAAAATTATATTATGATGCAAAGGATACATGTTATGACATATCATCATTTTCATCGAAAGCATAAAGGTCTATAGGACGATCGATAGATGAACTATCTCTTTGCATATTCTATAACATTTACTACATCTATCGTATCATTACATGCTACTCCTAATTATACTACTTCAACTCGAATTGTAGAAGCTAGGAGCTAAAGGATCATACATCCTATAGAGGTGCGGAATAAAAAAAAAAATTCCCCCATCTAGAGGACCCATGATCATGCCGTTGAATAAAATAGCCATATATTTATGAGAAATACCTTTTATAGTACAAATCTAAACTTTTATAAAAAGGAGCCATCCAAATGTTCGATCTCTATCAATAATCCATGCAGTCTAAGCACCTAAAAAGAAGCACTCAAAATTGATAGATTGCTAGCTTCACTTTTTTTGACCTATCTAGTGTTTTCTATAAAAATCTAATCGGGGTAATATTTACGAAAACCCAAAGAAAGAGAGAAGGTGTCGTACTAGGGTTAAGGAGAAAAGAATTTTCTCCTAGCTTTTATTTTAAGCCTTGTGTCTCTTTTATTTTCTCTTTATTGAATTTTTCCTCTCACTTTTTCTCTTTCTTAAGCCTTCTTTTATACCGCACCTTGCTCCTATTTATAAAGGGAGGGTTTTCTTGTCCTTCAAAGATAAGGAAGGGGGATGGCAATTAGTCTTTATTGGACTTTTGGTTGTTGCTTCTTAATCCTTTAAGGATTATAAGTGATTTAATATGATCTTTCGATATTTATCTATAAAACATTCATCTTGATTCAATAAAGTTTATGTTTATCCTCTCATCAAAATATCTTTTAGGCTTTTAATTAAACCTATTGACCTAAAATCATTTTGGTCCAATTAATTAATTTGGACTATCTAAATAAATTAACTTAGATAATTTTAAGAGCCTCATATTAGGAAACAATTTCTTAAATTATCCTTAAAGCTAAATTAGGAAACTAATTTTCATTTTAGGTTATTCATTCCAAATTTGGAACTAACTTTCAAATTAGGAAACCGATTTCAAACATAAGAACTTTCCATTTTAGAAACCTTTTCACTTTCGAAAACCTTTTTTTCAAAATAGAAAAATTTCATAATTGAAAACTTTTTCTAATATCTTTGTTTGTCTTTAAATCTATACGTGTAACTCAATAAACTCCTAGATATGTTGGCAATGTATCAAGAATAAAAGATGCCTCTTTTAACTCTTGATACATAAATCAAGATTGACCTTTAGTAAGGCATCATGACTACCCAATTCTCTATGAGGATTAATTAATTTATAATTACCTTACATGGGCATAGTTACCATATAATTTAGTCCTTTTGCCAACTTATCATAGTCTAATCTTGAACTTGGTTATTAGCCTTGTTCAATTACGATGACATAAGTTTTTTTTTTATTTCTAAATATCTTAGCTCTTAGAGTAAACCAACTATATTATATTGGTGTATTCTTACTATGACCATAGATTTCTTGAGTAGACATTCATCGAAAAGCGATGCGATAACTCCTTTAGCATAAAAGGAATGACATGTCTTATTTTTATCATTCACCTACCTCAATTAGATTCATAGTATTCCCAACAAATCACTCACGTACAATCCTTTACTCGGGTCGATCAAAATAAGTGTCAAAGTACATAATTCCTTTAATGAGATAACCGTGATGACCTCAAGTCTAAGGATCAGTTAAACCCATCTTGTATGAGATTCCCACCGACTAAACCAAATGGGTTCTCATAGTGAGTCAAGTCTATTGATATGTTTTCTAACATAAATCACCTACGTGCTTGTTTTGACATTATCATGCCAATAGTATGAGATAACACTCATAAGTCTAACTGCATAGTAAATTTTTATTCTTAACCATGCTATAACTTAGGACATTTAACGATATCATTTATGTGTACTAGTGTTTGTCTCACATCTTTCGATCAATTACTAATGTAAATGCATATCGTATAGACTTCTATCTAATTCTAATTAATGAATAAATGTAAATGATAAGAATTAGTAGAAATTTTTCTTTTATTATAAATAATATTAATAATGTAATAATATAATAAGTCAAACCCATCCAAACAAGGTTGAATCTTGGGCACCTACACTAACAATCTCCCATTTTCCCTAGAGTCGACTAGCCATATCCCTTAAGCTCGATGCTTAACTAAAGGTCTCATGTTGTGGTTGTGAAAAAAGCTTAGCCAAAGGGTCATCTATGTTATTACTAGTATGGATCTTTTCTATCCTTATATTACTATGACTATTTATCTCTATAATCAAGTTGTAGTGATATAGTACACACTTGGATCATTGATGAGACCTTGGTTCCTTAGCTTTCACTATGGATCCTTTATAATTGACCATCAAGCTTTATGATATTGAAAGAAATTTTTCTTTGTTTTTTCCATACTAAGCCTTTTAGTATCATGTCGATGTCTCTACCTTAGGAGACCCCTCACATTTGCAGGTGATCTATCTCTATAGATCTCGAATCTTAGAATGTAGGATGCCTTTCATATCATACTTGGGGAAAATTATTTTAGATATCTCTACCTATTATGGATTGCAACATTATAATAATTAAATCCAAGTAGTAGTTTGTTTAATTTTTATGTAGAATAGCCATGATTAGTAAGCTCCCACTAACCTCTTAAAAACATAGGCTTCTTCTTTATTTTATGAAAAATCAACTCTTTGATTATTTCATCAAAACATGGACTCTCATTCCTAGAGGCATATTTAAGTCCATAAAAGGACTTTTGCATTTTGTAAATCTTATTTACACATTTTTCATCAAGGTGTGTCATCTACACATCCTTTTCGTTTGCCATTTCTAAGAGTCAATGTCTAGCATTGCTTTTTTATAAGCGTTAGCTTCATCATCCTATTTAAGGCACATATTGCCATGTTCTAAGACAAGAAGATCATATCCATTTTTCCTTTGATGAATTCCTTTTAGACTTATGAAGTTTTTGTATTTTGTTTGTGGTTAGTTACGACATCTTATAACCTTTCTATTTAGGGTTCCATCAATAGAGTGTTGATTTATGAGCGTACTCTATTCTCATTGACTTTTAATTTCTTCCTACTTTTTCTAGCATTCATATGTTTCCTCTCAAGAAAAATAGCATGTGTAGTTACGAATAACATTTTGTTCTAGTGTTTATGAAAATCATATCCATTTATTTCTTTTGGATCTCTCACGTATTTACACTTTGTTAATTTAGGCTTCTATTTTACTTTGTCAAACTCTTTGACATATTTTTTATAGCCTCAAATCTTGTAGTCTAATCAAATAGACTTAATTGGAACCATATTCAAATAAAGTTTGTAATAAGGAGTGACAATCCCATGATAATATGAGGATATTAACTTGACTTAACATGGTCTAGACCATATATAACATGTGATGTCCTTAGAGAATCTCATTCTCTTTTAGATGATCTAAAATTCATTGATTGAGTATTCATCACCTCGATCTCATCAAAATACCTTAATACTTTTATTAGTTTATTTCTTGACTTCAAATCTAAAGTCTTTGAAATTTTTAAATGCTTCGATTTGTGTCTTATTTTCATAACCAAAACATGATATATTATCACTAAAAATTATGAAATAATCATGTTCTCCTCCAACATGGGTGAACATGGGCCTAATATACATCTCTATGTGTATGACCAAACTAACTAGTAGCATTTTCTTCCTTTTCCAATAAAAGAGGATTCATGTCTCTTTGCCAAATAAACAAGTTTCTTTAGACATCATCAAATGATTCTAAATATCCATTTATAAGTACATTGGATATTAAATTCTTGTTTATATGGCTAAGTTGATGATGCCAAAAATCTATGTTGTTTAGGTCATTTGAGTCTTTTAGCATCTATGTTATATATATGGGGTTTATGTTCAAAAAATATAATTATTAACAAGATATTTCCATTTATAAACACTTATCTTTAAAATAAGCATTATTCTTAAAATGAAAAACTTGTTAATAACAAGAAATGGAAATAATATCATTAGTCTTTACTAAAATAATAATTATCGCTACCCGACATTGGACGGGACTCCAAAAAAAAAAAAATCTCTCGACATTACTTGTTCCAGATTTTTATTTTATTTACAAAACTATTTGCGAGTTTGGAGTTGCCACCTAGTATTGAAGGAACTAGGAACCTAAAATTAGCACTCGGTTCGGAGATTCTATGGTAAGGAGTCGGTTACGCTTATGGGAAGATAATTAATCACCCAAAAGTGTCATTTCCTAAGAAAGGTACCACGTCTAGCTTAGTCCTAAATTATATCCTAAAGTATTTTATTTGTGCCAAATTATTTTTTAATTTTTAAGACTCCAATTTTCCGGGTCAAATTAAGTTTTTTATTTTTTTAGCGTGGCATCGTATTGAAATGATCATCGGACCCCTTCCGTCAAGAGACATGTCGATTTAAACATCGGATCCATTTTTTTGAGTCTCGACACAACTAGTGTACCGGATAACACTTGTTTATTAGAAAAAATTTTTTGGCTAACAACAGTCCCTATCGGATAGAAGACTTTGTTAAAAGTTTTATGATTTGTTATTTTTTTTGTTATTTTTATTTATTTATTTATTTATTTATTTTGTGAAAAATTGTCATCGATCCCTAAAAACTTAGGAGACTTGACAATCTTCTACTTATTACTTACCGAACTTAATTACTAAACAAATAAATTAAAGCTACATGAATTAAATAAAAGAATTCAAATACTAAAATTTAAATTAATAACAAGCATGCATAAAATAAATTAAAATTTAAAATCACATTAATTAACATATTTACGGACGATTAAAATATTAAATTCCAAGTTAACATAAATTAACAAACATGCATAAAATAAACTCTAGATTAAAAATTACATTAATTAAAATAATTAAAAACAATTCAATAGCTAACTTTAATATGAAATAACAATATCCATAAAAAAAAAATTACTCTTTTTTTTTACTCTTTTTTTTTTTTGGGTTTAGACCGGATTGTCCAACTTACCCAAAATTTCGGTCGTGCTGGACTCGTCCAAACTTCTAGCTACATGTGGGTTGGGTTAAACCCAACCCACTCTCATCCTTTGAAAAAGAAAAGCCTAAGAACATAACCCAAATGAGGATTTAAAACCTTTTAGATCAAAAATCCTTTTTTTAATTTTTCTCCTCTTCCTCTTTTCCGTTTTTTCCTCTTTCTTTTTTTTCCTTCTTCTTCTTCTTCTTCCTCCCGCTCCAACTACTCGCATGGACGAACCAAACTAGTTCGTCCCTCCTTCTCTTCCTTTCTTTGTTTCTTTTCTTCCCCTTCTTCCTTTCTTCCCTTTCTCTCTTCTTTCTCTTTCCCGTCTTCCTTTTGTTTTTTTTTTATCGGGTTTGCCATGGACGAACTAGAATGGGTTCATCCATGCTTCCCCCTTTCTTTCCTTCCTCTTCCCTCCTTTTCTTCCTTCCTTTCTTCCTTCCTAAAGCTCTAGATCGAAAAGCCCCAAATCAATTTTTTTAAAAAAATCCCCAATTGGCCGAACTTGAGTTTTGATTTTTCTTCCAAATTTTCTTTCAATTAGACCTAATTCACTTGATTTCAAGTGAAATAAAGTCAATTCAAACCCTTTAGGACTCGAAATTTTGAAAACCCCCAAATCAATTTGTTCTAAAATTATCAAGAACCCTAGATTTAAACTGACATCAATTCGGCTTCAATTTGGGGTTTAAACTCCAAATTGAACTCAATTAGTCCTAAATTTAACCCCTAGGATTAATTTCTAACCACACAACAAAACCCCTAAAAAATTAAAAATTGACAAGTAAATCTCGAAAATTAAGGAGAAGTCCTTTTACCTATACGAAATTGATTCTGAAGAGTGATGGCAATTCAGCTTCTCCTACAGTAAACTCTCTCTTTTCCTTTTTTTTCGAATTTTTTTTGCTACCGCTCGGCTTCGTTTTGCTGATTTTTGCTTTCAATTTCGAGCTCCCTTAATTCTTGAATTACTCGCTTTCTTTAATTATGAGAACCCCTTCTCTTTTTTTTTTTTTCTCTCTTTCGTGTGTATATATATATATATGTGTGTGTGTGTGTGTGTGTGTGTGTGTGTGTGGCTTGGTTCTCCACCATGATGTGTGAGATTTTTTTGCAGGATATGGAGTAGGGTTGATGGGATTGTGGTTGTGGGCCGTGTAGTGGTGAAACTGCTAGGGATTGACTCGGTGAGGGAGGAAATTGTGGGTCTGTGTAGGGTGGCTGGTAGGAGAGAGTTGGGTGATGATGAAGCCGCTAGGATTTGTAGCGATAGGGTGGTTGGCAGGCGAGTAGAGGGAGGTGCCAAAGTTGTTGACCGTGGAGGGGAGAAATGGCAGCTGCAAGTTGAGGACATTGATTGCTCCAAGTGGAGGGAATTCGTCGCTGGAATTTGGAATTGTAATTGGGAACCAAACCGATTCTCGCAATCGAAACCGAACCGGTTCCATGAAGCGAGGAGGAAAAAGTCCCGTAAATTGGTTCCAGTGCAGAGTGGGCGGCTAGTCGCCTACTCCTCTCGCAAACTTTGTATTTTTTTTTTTGTAATTTCTTTTGTTTTTGCATTGTGGTCCCCGTAAATTATTATTAGTTCAATTTGGTCTTTGTCCAATGTAATCGGCTCTTGAATTTTAAATGATTCGATTGTATCCTCAATTATTATAATAATTTTGGATTTAATATAATTGCATCCCCGAATATTAAATTCACATTGTTTTATGTATTTTTGTATTTTTTTTTCTTTTTGCAAATTATTAAGTGAAATGGAATAAAGAAAACTAATAACACAAATTAAGATTAAGATAATAAAAACAAATGAAATAAAAGAAAACAAATAGTTAATTAAAAATAATTTTTTTTTGAAATTTTGGTTATGACAGTTGCCCCTCTTTGCAATGCTTACGGTGTAAACATTAACCGAAATATAAATTTCAATTTAAGTTTGTTTAGTGAGCTTGCAAAGAAGAAAATATGAGAAAAATAAATTAACATCTACTAAAATGACCTAGTTGAGGATGGAATGTCATGCGAGAATGCAATAACTCATGAAAACAGAGTGCAATGATCTTATTGTTAAGGGCGGCCTATTCGACAACTAAATGTGCAATACAAGAGAAATTTGAAGGGTGGCCAACCCCGAAAAATTAAATACGCAAGACATGGCCAGCCTTGAAAATTGAATATGCATCACACGGTCAACTTGGAGGGTGACCAACCTTGAAAAATTAGATATGCATTACATGATCGACTTGGAGGGCGACCAATCTTGAAAAATTAAATATGTAGTACACAACCACCTTGAAGGGCGGCCGATCCCGAAAAATTAAATATGCATTACACGGTCAACTTGGAGGGTGACCAATCCCGAAAAATTAAATATGCAGTACACGACCAACTTGAAGGGCGGCCAACCCCGAAAAATTAAATATGCATTACATGGCCAACTCGGAGGGTGACCAATCTTGAAAAATTAAATATGCAATACATGGCCAACTTAGAGGGCAACTAGCCCCGAAAAATTAAATATGCATTACATGGTCAACTTGGAGGGCGACCAACCCCGAAAAATTAAACATGCATTACATGGCCAACTCGAGGGGTTTAAATATGTAGTACATGGTCAACTTGGAGGGCGACCAACCCCGAAAAATTAAATATGCGATACATGGCCAACTTGGAGGGCGGCCGCTTCGAAAAATTAAATATGCATTACATGGTCAACTTGGAAGGCGGCCAATCCCGAAAATTAAATATGCAATACATGACCAACTTGGAGGGCGGCCAGCCCCGAAAAATTAAATATGCGATACATGGCCAACTTAGAGGGCGACCAACCCCGAAAAATTAAATATGCAAGTAATTGCTAGGTAGTTTTACTTGTCATGATGAGTTGAGTTGATGGACCTTACCCGAAATGGAATTGGTTATTAGATGTTGGGTTCCGTGCTCGAGGGTGGTCCGTTATGAGACGACCATGCCCGAGATGATTTGAGAGAAACTTTGAATTTGCGTGTCCTTAGTAGTTCGTTACCTAGGACTTGTCCTAGTTTTTCTTCTTTTTCTTTCGAGTTGCGAGTACCCGAAACAACACTTAATATAACGATTAGTTGGGGTACCTGTAAGAGCCATAGGTCGCTCCGACTCAAATCCCCCTTTCAACTTTTCTTTGTCGGCTATTCGAGTTTTCGATGCTTATTAGTTATCCGTCATCCGATCCTTATGACCTTGCCCCCGATCGAGTATTGCCTTTTTTATGAACTTGTTCTCATCAACTGTTCGAGCCATCGGTAGGACAAGCCGATCTCATCCACTCGTTCGGTTACTTATAGGACAAGTCGATCATTTCTATTTTATCAACGATCGTGGCCATTCCCTAAGTACGGTCGACTCGTCGAATGATAATGTTGTATCGGGTTCATTTCTTTGTTTTGGGTTTTTTTCTTAATAACTTGAGATACCATGTACCTCTCGAAGTGTTTAACAACTTTGCATTTCATGAACTCGCTTCTTTCATGGAGAAAGGTATGTAGATCTTATTCAAGGATTTTGATTTCGAGGTTCAAACAAAAACCCATCGACTTTCATTGACTTGTCATGCAAATGTTACAAGTATGGCTAGTATGGCTTTTGCATTTATGTTTGGATGTGACATTCGAACAATGATCAAATTATGGGTTTGATGGCGAGAAAATGTTGCTTGCCCCCAAGTATTGTCCTTTGGCACAAACCATGATTTGGCAAAGCGTATGTCTTGATTTTGGTTATCCGTTTTCAATAAGATTCAATTATAGGTGCTCGAGAACCCGATACTTGTCCGATTAGTAAATCATCTCAAGTTAGAAGGAACTTTTACTCGGTACGTAATGCGAGCTAAGGCATGGTTTCCTAAAGAATGGTCAAAACAAGCTCAAACGGTGTTTCAAGGTTTTATTGACATCGGACCACACTTTTTTTTTTACTCAAGTGTGATTAAAGGCATGTTCGATTGTGATTACGTCCTCTTAAATCATGTTTTTTTTATCTAAGGATTGGGATTTGTAAGGCAAGTCACTCTTTTCTTTAACGTGATATGAATCGTGGTGGTTCGGTTTTTTCTTTCTTTTTCCGTGTCAATACAAAAGATCATAATTTCATTTCTCTCACATTCTAAATTTTGGTAGTGACTTCCTCTTTATTGCTACTCCTTTTTTTTTTAGCATTGAGTTTTTATGAGGACAAGTAATTTGAGTGACATGCCTCTTAAGTCATTGTTCTAAACAATCAATTTGCCCCCAATGTGAGGGGTGATCCTAGCCTCGGGTTTCATGAAAGGAATAAAAGCTCAAAATTGGTCTTTCAAATGATAAATTTTGAATTTGAGTATGATAAACTTCCAACGAAGGCCTTTCCTCATTCAATCGACAATAGTACCTAACCCGACAAGTTTCATTTTCATTAGCCTCTTTTTATTAGAATAATATTTAGATAGAACCCGTAAATTAAAACACGTGCTATATCATGGTCATGGGTGGTGCCACAGGAGCAATTTGGAACAGTGGCCAAATGAAAAAGATTTAGGTTCAATTGTGCTTTGGTTTCATGTTTGTCTATTTCTCCTTTTTAACATATAACCTTTGCATGACGAGTCCAGAGTGCCGACAAGATATATTCGTTCCTCTTCATCATGCTTGTCATTTCATTCATCCGTTATTGTAGACAAAAGTAATGTCGAGCAATTATCCCCGAACTAAAATCTTGGTTGCTTAGTCTAGTCAAAAATAATTTTCATCATATGCAAAATGGTCCGACCAACTTCAAAAAGCACATAGAAACCACAAGTTCCCTTCGTGTTTATCGGGACCCTTTTATTTATTTATTTATTTATTTTTAGGTCGATTTCGCTTACTATCTATTAAATAGAATACCGCTAAAACATCTTAATTAACTTGTATGTCATTCATAAACAATATTAATAGAGATCATGAGAGGATAGATGAGGTTCTTTTTTTTTTTTTTCGAGGTCGAAGAAATACGGAGACAAAAGAAAATAAAATGCAAAGCACATTTTTGGCCTCGAATTTCAATCTTTAGTTTAGGAAGAAGAAAATGACATTTCTCAAGCATAGTATTTCTTTACCGCATCGAGTTTTCGTGTTTGACTATATCATCCCCATCCATACTAGTCAAAAGAAGTGCACCTCCCGAGAATACTTTCCTTACTACATAAGGGCCTTCATAATTGGGTGATCACTTGCTTCTATTCTTTCTAGGTATTGATAGAATTTTTCGAAGCACTAGATCTCCCTCACATAATTCTCTTAGTCGAACCTTTTGGTTGCATGTATTGGCCACTCTCTTCCGATACATTCGTGCATAAAAAATAGCCGCTAACCTCCTTTCACCGATCATGTTCAATTGTTCATATCTTATTCGAGCCCATTCCGCTTCTTCCAACTCGTGTTTCCATGAGTAGCCCGAGAAAAGGGATTTCTACTTCCAAAGGCATCACCGCCTCTATCCCGTAAACCAAGGAATACGGGGTAGCTCCCGTAGATGTTCTTATAGTAGTACGATATGCATGCAAAGCATATGAGAGCAATTCATGCCAATCTCTATATGTAACCACCATTTTCTCGCACAATCTTCTTGATATTCTTGTTTGCAGCCTTCGACCACCCCATTCATCTTAGGTTGATATGGTGTTGAGTTCGAGTGCTTAATTTTCCACCGTTTACACAATTCTCGCTATCATCTTTCCATTGAAATTTTGAGCATTGTCAGTAACTATGGTATCCGACAAGCCATATCGACAAATCAAGTTTTTCTCTATAAACTCGCCGGACCACTTTTCGAGTGACATGAACATAAGAAGCAACTTCGACCCATTTAGTGAAATAGTCAATTGCTACCAAGATGAAACGATGACTATTACTTGCTTTTGGATTAATAGGGCCAATGACATCCAATCCTCATATGGAAAAAGGCCAAGGGGACATCATATTGTTCAATGGAGCAGGAGGAGCATTGATCCGATCTCCGTAAACTTGACATTTATGACATTTGCGGACATACTCTATACAATCCCTTTCCATCGTTAATCGAAATATCCACATCGTTGCATTTGGCGAGTCATAGTGTGGCCATTTGCATGGGTTGCACAGATTCCTTCATGGACCTCCTTAATCATCTTCTTAGCCTCTGCAGCATTTAAACATCGAAGAAGTGTTCTATTAAAACTTCGTTTGTACAAAACCTCACCATCCAAGTAAAAATCCAAGGATAATCTTCTCAAAGCCTTCGATCTATCTTGGAAATGCCCGAGGGATACTCTCGATTTTTTATGAACATCCGGATGTCATGGTACCATGGCTTGCCATCCGTTTCTTCTTCAATAACATAACAAGTAGGCTAGTGAACTTCTGGTTTCAATATAAATAGGCCGTATCCCGACCCCCATATCAAGTCGAGTCATCGAAGCTAGTGTTGCTAATGCATCACAGAACCGATTTTTATCTCTCCCCAAATGAGCAAACTCAATTTCATCAAACTCTTCGACTAGTTTGGTCGATAAACCCGATAAGGTTTCAACTTCTCATCCTTGGTTTGCCATTCTCCTTTGACTTGGTAAATTATCGCATCGAATCATCGTATACTTCAAGATTTGTGATCACTCTTTCTATAGCCGCCTCTAAACCATATATGCAAGCTTCATACTCGCTATGTTATTGGTGCAATTAAACCGAAGTCGGATGGCTATTGGATACCGCTTACTATCCGGAGAGACTAGTACCGCTCCTATACCATTGCCTCGATACATTCACTACCCCATCGAAGTATATAGTCAATTTTTCAACATCGGACTCCACTCGCTTCAATTTTAAATGCCATGATGTTCTCATTAGGAAAATCAAAGTTCAATGGTTCATAATCATCGATCGCATTATCTCGTCAAATGGTCCGCGATTGCGCTCCCTTTCACCGATTTTTTGATCATGTATACAATATCATATTCTACCGATAAAACTTGCCATCTTGCAATTCTACTTGACAAATATGGCTTCTCAAAGATATAGTTGAGGGATCTGTCTTCGATATCAACCATGTCATATAGTACAACATATACTATCTAAGTTATCGAGTGCTCCATACTAGGTCACAACATAACTTTTCTAAGGGACCGTATCGAGACTCGCAATCGTTGAATTTCTTACTCAAAAAGTAAATAGCTTGCTCCTTTCTTCCAAGCATCATCATGTTGTCCCGTAACATAACCCATTGATGACTCGCTGATCGTCGATACGTAATCAAAGGTCGACTGTGCACAGGTGGGATAAGAAGAGGAGGATTTTATAGATACTCTTTGATCTTGTCAAAGGCCGACTAGCATGCATCATCCCAAAGTCCTGGATTGTTCTTTCTCAACAGCCTAAAAGATGGGTTCACATGTAACTATGAGTTATGAGATGAATCGAGCTATGTAGTTCAAGCGGCCTAGAAAACCTCGGACTTCCCTCTCACTATCAGGTGCCGGCATTGCTTGGATGGCTTTAGCTTTGTCGGATCCACCTCTATCCCTCTATTGCTCACCACAAATCCCAATAGTTTTCTTGATTTGACCCCAAATGTGCATTTGGTTGGATTCAACTTCAACCGGTATTTTCTCAACCGCTCAAAAAGCTTTCTCAACGTATGTATATGATCCCCTTCGAGCTTTGTCTTAGCAATCATGTCGTCCACGTATACCTCTATTTCTTTATGCATCATGTCATGAAAAAGGGTAACCATAGCCCGTTGATAAGTCGCTCCGACATTTTTCAAACCAAATGGCATCGACTTTGTAACAAAAGGTTCCCCATATGGTGATAAAAGCAGCCTTCTCCATGTCCTCCTCTCGCCATTTTGATCCGATTGTATCCCAAGAAACCATCCATGAAGGAGTAAGTGGAATTCTTTGCAGCATTGTCTACAAGCATGTCAATATGAGGCAAGGAAAAATCATCTTTGGGACTAGCCTTGTTTAAGTTTCAAAAATCAACACACATCCCGATCTTTCCATTTTTGCTTGTTGACTACCACAATGTTTGACACCCAAGTTGGATACTTGATCACCCGGAGGAATCCAGCTTCAAATTGCTTGATGACTTCTTCTTTGACCTTCATAAGAACATCCGACCTCATTCTCCTCAACTTTTGTTTTATCGGTTTATGATTAGGAAATATAGGGATTTTATGTACCACTATACCAAGCATTTAAACCAGTACATATCCTCATATGACTGTGCAAACACATCCGTGTACTCATGTAGTAAGGCAATCAAACCTTTTTTTTCTTTTTCCGATATCATGGTTCCGATCAATAGTTCTTTTTTATTTTCTTCAGTGCCCATATTTATGTTTTCTAGCTCTTCTTGATGAGGTTTTATGGCCCGTTCGGATAACTCGACTAGCTTAGTAAATTCATCCACATCTTTGTCCTCAAATTCTTCTTCATCCATGGCAATCAAATTCTCCTCAAATTTAGGTCAAACATGTTCGATGCAATTATTTTGGAATTTTAGAAGATGCTTATTTTCTATATCCCCGAAAGTTAGAAAATGTGAAAATAAAAAGAATGGAGAAGAAAAAGAAAAAGCAAGAAGAAAAAGGTACAATGTTTAAGAAAGTTCATGATCTCATATTAATATCATAGATAACTGCTCCACACAAGTCTTTCTTGGTCTCTTGAGCTAGATAACCAAAAGATTAAGATGTACAAAATGAAAAGAAGCAAGTAAATTACTCAATAGTATAGGTAGGCAGAATCTCCTCTTCCTTCCAATTGTCGAGCCCCTCACCCGATGCTCCTTCCTTGATTAGTAAGTCTATAGGCAGCATTCCCTCTCGAGTGTTGACAATTAGTTATAGGAGCATCATATATCGAGGAACAACCACCATCGATTCAGGATTACCGACTTCTTCATTCCTTGACTCCCCTTCAGTGTGATTGATGGACAGATCCACCACCGTTGCCTCCAAGTTCACTACTTCATGATTCCGATTGATGACATAAGCGAGGTAGGGAAAGTAGCTCGAATGTGAGGAATCAAAATCCTTTTTTCATTAGGCTCTCGACCTTTGATTCTAGCCAATCTTTTTTCTTTCTTTTGCTTAATAACCCTCGGATAATCCTTCCTAGTGGGTTTGAATCCCAAACCAAAACGGTAATCCGAATTGGCTTGCATCAAAACATTCACAGCCTCCTACTATTCTAGCATTGAGATCATAGTTCCATGGGAATTCGTATTTTATCAAGTATTTTGTCATCATCATCGTAGCCACGTGACACTTTTGGCCTTCTTCGAAAAGTATTCTCCGACATCGCTTCCGTATTCATAATTTCAAATGCATGTAGATTACCATCTCAACTTCCTTCACTCTCAATGTAAGGCACAAAAATATTTTTGAGTAGAGGTAGCGCTTTTCTCGCCATGACGGTGACTAGTTTTCCATTAGCCATATATTTCAATCTTTGGTGCAGCGATGAAGTCACAACCCCAACTCGAGTGAATCCGTGGTCTTCCCGTAAGCATGCTATAGGATGGCTGAATATTGATGACCCGTAAAGTTACTAGGAACCGATTGGGCTCGATATCCAAGTTGATATCAATATCTTCTATCACCCGTCTTGGAGATCCATCGTAAGCTCTAGCCATCATGCTGCTAGGACGCATGTGACATGTATCCACTAGTAATCGATCCAAAACCAACTTGGGTAAAACATTCAAAGCGTACCTATTATCGATTAGAACTTTGGCAATCACATGTTCTTTGCATTTGACCGTGATGTGTAGCGGCTTGTTATGGCCTCGTGCCTTTGGGACCCGAGCTCATCCTCGGAGAAAGACAAATAGTAGGTAGCTCGAATTCTACCCATTAGATTTTCCATGGCATCAGCGGTGACCTCTCGAGGGACATATGCTTCATTTAAAACTCTTTGTAACACTTTTCGATGCGGTTCGAACTCATGATTAATGACAATAGGGAGATCTTGGCATGTGTTTTCCTTAGTTGGTCCACCACACTATAGTCACTCGTTTTTCATCACCTTGAGAAATTCAATTACCTCTTCATCATCTACGAGCTTATTTAATTCTCCAACCTTCGTGAGGTCTCGCTACTTCCTTGCCTTTTACCTTTTTGGATGCTTCTAACTCTTCGTGTGTATAACAATGTTCACTTCGAGTAAGGCCCGTTACATCACTACCCATCGACATGTTCATGATCGGATAGTTATGATTGAATGTATTGTAGGGTGGGGCTAAACGAATCTTCGGTACTCGTTAGAATCATCCTCGGAGGCCCATTGCTCGTTGGTTGGTAGCGGCACAAATCATCATAATTGGTTCCCTACGGTGAAACCATGCCTACAAACCGTTCCCTCTCGTGCCTCCTCTACTCGTAGAGTCCCTCGAATCATCATAGTTATCACCTCCTTATGAAACTCCTCACATTTATCGATATCATGCCCTTTCACTTGATGATACCAACAATACTAGTCCCTATTATCTCCGATTTGATAGTTAATTGGTTTTCTAAGGCAACCGACTTGGGATAACATTGTGTATAACTTGTCCATAGATACCTTCACCTTCTTCTCCTCTCGATTGAACTCTTTCCCTTCGAGTGTTATCATATTGACATTACCCCTCCGCAAAGATGACTTGAAAGTGGATTAGTATTGATATTCGGAGGTCTTAAATCATCAAAACTTATCCATTTATGCTTGATAAGCTCCCTCACTTTTCTCTTAAAAGCTAAACAATCCTCGATAAAGTGCCCATTAATACCATTATGGTATTCACATTGTTCATTGCTTTTATACCATGAGGGAAATGGAGGTCGCACGAGCTCTGCAGGAATAGGGACTACTCGCCCTATATTGACCAATCGTTGAAATAACTCTTTTAGAGAGAATGGAAGGGGTGGTAAGGGTTCATAGTCTTCTCTATTGTAGTTATAATTACGGCTGGGCTGATTGCGTAGTATTTGGTTGAAATTCGAAGGACCACGATGTGGTCTCACCGAACGTGAAAATTGATTGTTTTGGTAAATGGGTATAGCAGGATGATATTAGGATGACGAATCTGGTCGGTAAGGTGGGTAATTTGTGGTGGTCTCGTTTGGGTGGAAGGAAAGGTGGCGGCTATGGTATATGTTGGATATTGTGGTTAGGGGTAAGACGATGGTTGTGTTTGGTAATGACTTTGATTGGTGTATTGTCTCGAGTTGTTCTAATGGCTTCGGGGTCCGTAAGTTGCCACTTGATTGACTTCCCTTTCCTTCTCTTGGTTCCCATGCTTACCTTCTTTCTCGTTCCCCGCAGATCTTTCTAACCTTAATTACTAGCTATACTCTTTTTGCAATGACCACTATATCCATGAAGTTTTTGAAGCATTGTCAATCAAATACTCAAAGTAGGGTGCTTTGAAAGTATTCGAGAATATGAAGATTAATTCGAGTTCGGGTAGTGGTAGGTGAATCCGAACTGTCACTTCGTGCCACCTTTGTGCATACTCCTTGATCGTCTCTTTAGCCCCCTTTTCCATACCTTATAAGTCTGATCGGTTCGGAGCTACCTCCATGTTAAACTTGTATTATTTAAGAAAAGCATCCGCCAAATCTTTCTACCTTCTAATCTTAGATCCTTCTAGCCTCATATACCAGTCTCGGTCGACCCACCTAAACTCTCATGGAAGAAGTGTATTAGCAGCTTTTCATCATGTACCACATCTCGCCATTTTGCTATAGTAAACCCTCGAGTGGGTCATGGGACATTGAGTTCCAGTGTACTTAGCAAAATCCGAGACCTTGAATTTTCTCGAAATTACCACGTTAGGTACTAGGCACATTTCGAAGCCTTGATCGGGTCATAGATGTCTCCTCCCTCAATAGCTCTCGAAGTTCTTCTAGAGCCATTAACTTATCTAAACTTGGACCTTTAACTATCTTATAATCATGAGCTTCCTCCCTTATAGGATCCATTACGAGCAGGGGTGGCTTTTACGGCACTCGTGGGTCCGCTGGGTATGCTCCAAGTAGCATGTGAAGTTTCAGCATAGAAAGCATTTTGGTTGGTTGCATGGGTGTTGGATGGCCCAACTTGACTAGGCAATGGAATTGCAGGTGATATCTCGGGTTGTGTTTGTTCTCGATTCAAGATACCTCCCCTACTTACCGCCTCTTGAAATAAGATCCTCAATTGCGCCATTTTCTCTTTCAAGAATTCGACACCTTGTTGATGCAATCGCTCTTGTCTTGCCCTTTCTTCGTTCTCCATTTGACGAGCCCCGAACCTAGTGTCGTGGATGCGTGAAGGGGATTGAGCTTTGGTCGAGCGGCCTATGTTTCACGATCCCGAAAAAAACTAAGAGAATATATGTACGATGAATATACAAGTATGTACATGCATGATTTGAACTCGCGTTATATACCTTTTTGTATTTGTTGCACATTAAATCATGACAGAGTTTGTATTAAAGACGAGCCGGATCAAAGCTCAATATTCGCCGAGGGCAATAGAGACCCCATAGATACTTTGGGCGACTTGGGAGATATATCTCCCCATTGTTTCGATTACGAGCATACGCACTTAGTTGATCTCGTGATATGATGACACGCCCGAAAGGCCATGCTCAAGAAAACCATAAATATGAACTTTTAATGGATTCTTAATTGCGACATAAAGATAGTTTTCATTACAAAACAAAAGGTCACAAAAGTAATCTTATTACATAGGGTATTTTCAATACATTGAAATTCAAACTTCTAAGCACATCCTATACGTGACTTAGAGCCATTTTCTAAAAAGGATATTACAATCATGAAAATCCCTATTACAAAACCTATTATAGATTCGGCCACGACTTAAAACCCTCGTAGGCGATCATGCCATTTACAAGCCTTCGGAGTTGCTCAAAAAGAGCCGAACTTCCTCATCTCTCGGATATATGCCATCGGCTAAATCCTCTATGGTGTGTCGCATGTGTAGGGCATAATTTTTAGCATCCGGGCTTACAGGTGGTATTCCATGGTCCTCCTTCCCCATTCAGCTACTTCCCTCCTTAGGACATCTCTTTCTCTCTCAAGCAACCATTTTCTCATCATGAAGATTGGTTAACTCATCCATCGAGAAACTGTGAGTTTGGTTGTATTCTCATGTTTTTCATTGAGAGATCGATGATCCTTCTTTATCTATCTTACTAACCCCTTTCATCGTTGAAGTCGATCATGAAGCTCCTTGTTTTCTTTTTCTAAAGCACTCATTGCGTGGTCTTTCAAGTCAAGAGTTTCTTCCAACTTTCTTTTCTTTTGGGTTAGTTCGGTCACTCGAGTATTTAGACCTTCATTAAATACTTCATGTTGGGCATTCATCTCTTGGCGGATGTCCTTCATCGTCTCACTCCTCGGTCGAGAGGGACCCTCGAATGGTGGCATACGATATCCTTTTCCCCTAGTGCTTTGCCATTTAGGATACCCTAGCGTAGTTTTTTCGTCTACTCTTCTTTCGGGAGTGACTATCCCTTTATTTCTCCATGCGACCTTTGCTTTTTCCAAAAGTTTCCTTGAGACTTTCAAATCTTCATAACACTTAGCCAAATCCATGGTTCTTCGTATAAATTGCTCAAAACCTAACTGTCTCGGGAACATATGCGGGCAATAATCGATACAACAACGTGCTCTAATTAGCGGTACCCAAGGATAGTCACCACGATAAGCCAAGTAAGACCGTAAAAAAGCATATTGTGCTCTCTAGTGAAATTCTAACTTCTCTAAACTCCGAACATAGCTTGTCCATACTCGTTTTTCCCAATTCATTGAGGGGGTGTCTAGCAAAGTTCTCCAATTTGGAATGTAAGTGCCATGATGTACGAAAGATCCTCGAGGCCTTTTCGGTCACTATGTGGCTAATCGTCCAAACAAACAATAGTGGGACACAACACCTCAAATGTCCCTCCCCTTTCCTTCGATAAAAATTCAAGGATGAGAGTGTTTCTGCTAAGATTGCAGTGGTAAGGTTGATTTTGAAGGATACTACACTCTTGAACACATTTACCGCTTCGAAGTCGATCATTCCTTCAGCTGATGGCAATAGTACCAACCCGTATATGCCCAATGCCGTATTTTGAGTCCGAGGCTATTGTCCTTGTCATGTAGATGTTTTGTGAATTCTGTTTGGAGGAGATTCCAAAACCATCCATGCGTCCGACCCTCTCGGGTCCTTTGCTTATCGACAATGGTCGAGTTTATTTCGCTTAACCATGTTAAGTGTGCTAGAGCTTTCTCGGGAGGGTTGTAGAAATAGATCGCCTTTGATTCGGAAATGCTAGCAAAGCCTCAAACTCTTCTAGTGCGGGTGACATATCCACACTCCCAAAAGTGAAGCAGCGGTATTTCGGATCCCAATGCCCTATCATGGCTTGGAAGCACGAGATTTGAACCTTAATCTTAAGTAGCCGAGCTATATCACCATACATGTTTTGAAAGTCAAACCTATCGGTAGAAGTAAATATTTCCCAAGCAACTAAGTAGTGGTCCTATATTGGGTAGCTTGTCGGTGAGTTTTGCTTTCTCGAGCGGTTTCGACACAAAGCTCGGGGAGCGGACAATCTCCCTCATCAATTTAGGCCCGCTCCGATCCGACCCTAAAATCCTCAATGTCATTTCTAATTCCTTCTATCATGATTTAATGTGAAGGACCACCTACAAAAATCGAGGGTTAGTATTTACATCATTTGAAAATGATTCGTGTCTTCATCGAGTCAACCCTAGTGGATAAGATCTAGGTCGTATATAGTTTGGTGAAGTTCGGTCTAATCCTAAGTCTTTTCAAGCTCCCGAACCGTCCGAGTTACCAGTGGGGTAATCCAGACCTCCGACCTTATGTGTTAGGAGGTAGGAGAAGGTTATTCCACCATTTCCTACGCATAGGGTGAGTTCCAGTCCAAACAAGAGTCCGGAAGAGCATCGGTAGACTTTCATCATACTTGCCTCCAAATCTCTCTATCTAAATCATAACGAAGTTCAGCTCGAGTCCATAGCCTTTTGTAGGTTCCATTCGTGGTGTGTGTGCAACAGTTCAAAAAAGGCATATAACCCGAGTTCAAAATACATTAAATACGTACAAAATTAAAAGGAAATGAATTGCAACAATTTAAAGACAATAAAATAATAAAAGAAAATAAATGACTTGAAAAATAAAGGAGACATAAAAAAATAAATGGAAAAAGTAAATAAAGAAAATAAATTTGCAAGGACTAACTTATGGCCCGACATCGCTCCCCAGTGGAGTTGCCATTCTATCGCTACTCGACATCGGACGGACTCCCAAAAAAAAAAATCTCTAACATTACTCGTTTCAAATTTTTATTTTATTTACAAAACTATTTGCAGAGTTTGGAGTCGCCACCTAATATTGAAGGAACTAGGAACCTAAAATTGGCATCGGTTCGTAGATTCTATGGTAAGGAGTCGGTTACACTTATGGGAAGATAATTAATCACCCAAAAGTGCCTTTTCCTAAGAAAGGTACCATATCTAGCTTAGTCCTAAATTATCTCCTAAAGTATTTTATTTTTGCCAAATTATTTTTCGATTTTTAAGACTCTAATTTTCGAGTCAAATTAAGTTTTTTATTTTTTAGCGTCGCATCGTGTTGAAACGATCGTCGGATCCCTTCGTCGGGAGACACGTCGGTTCAAACATCGGATCCATTTTTTTGAGTCTCGACACAACCGGTGTGCTACGGAGAACTCTTGTTTATTAGAAAAACTTTTTTGACTAACAACAGTCCCTATCGGATAGGAGACTTTGTTAAAAAGTTTCATGATTTGTTATTTTTTTGTTATTTTTCTTTCTTTATTTTTTTTATTTTATTTATTTATTTTTTTGTGAAAAATTGTCATCGGCTCCTAAAAACTTAGGAGACTTGACAATCTTCTACTTATTACTTACCGAACCTAATTACTAAACAAATAAATTAAAGCTACATGAATTAAATAAAAGAATTCAAACACCGAAATTTAAATTAATAACAGTGCATGCATAAAATAAATTTAAATTTAAAATCACATTAATTAACATATTTACGTACGATTAAAATATTAAATTCCAAGTTAACATAAATTAACAAACATGCATAAAATAGACTCCGGATTAAAAATTACATTAATTAAAATAATTAAAAACAATTCAATAGCTAACTTTAATATGAAATAACAATATTCATAAAAAAAACATGTACTCTTTTTTTTACTCTTTTTTTTTTTTTGGTTTAGGCCGGATCGTCCAGACTTACCCAAAATTTCAAGTCTGGCTGGACCGTCCAGACTTCAGCCACATGTGGGTTGGGTTTAACCCAACCCACTCATCCTTTGAATAAAAAAAAGCCCAAGAACATAACCCAAATGAGGATTTAAAACCGTTTAGATCAAAAATCCTTTTTTTAATTTTTCTACTCTTCCTCTTTCCCATTTTTTCCTCTTTCTTTTCTTCTTCTTCTTCTTTTTCTTCTTCTTCCTCCCGCTCCAGCTACCTCTAGGGACGAACGAAACCGGTTCGTCCCTCCCTCTCTTACTTTCTTTTTTCTTTTCTTCCCCTTCTTCCTTTCTCCCTTTCTCTCTTCTCTCTCTTTCCTATCTTCCTTTTGTATTTTTTTTTATCGGGTCCGCCATGGACAAACTAGAACGGGTGGGTTCATCCATGCTTCCCCCTTTCTTTCCTTCCTCTTCCCTCCTTTTCTTCCTTTCTCCCTTCCTTTCTTCCTTCCTAAAGCTCTAGATCGAAAAGCCCCAAATCAATTTTTTTAAAAAAATCCCCAATTGGCCGAACTTGAGTTTTGATTTTTCTTCTAAATTTTCTTTCAATTAGACCTAATTGACTTGATTTCAAGTGAAATCAAGTCAATTCAAACCCTTTAGGACTCAAAATTTTAAAAACCCCCAAATCAATTTGTTCTAAAATTATCAAGAATCCTAGATTTAAATTGACATCAATTCGGCTTCAATTTGGGGTTTAAACTCCAAATTAAACTCAATTAGTCCTAAATTTAACCCCTAGGATCAATTTCTAACCACAAAACAAAACCCCTAAAAAATTAAAAATTGACAAGTAAATCTCAAAAATTAAGGAGAAATCGTTTTACCTATACGAAATTGATTCCGGAAGAGTGATGGCGATTCAGCCTTCTCCTACAGGTAAACTCTCTCTCTTTTCTTTTCTTTTTTCAAATTTTTTTTGCTATCGCTCAGCTTCGTTTTGTTGATTTTTGCTTTCAATTTCGGGCTCCCTTAATTCTTGAATTACTCGTCTTCTTTAATTATGAGAATGAAAAAATAAATCCCCCTCCTCTTGTTTTTCTCTCTATCCGTGTATATATATATATGTGAATGTGGCTTGGTTCTCCACCATGATGGTGTGAGATTTTTTTACAGGATATGGAGTGGGGTTGATGGGATTGTGGTTGTGGGTCGTGCAGTGGTGAAACTGCTAGGGATTGACTCGGTGAGGAAGAAAATTATGGGTCAGTGCAGGTGGTCGGCGGGAGAGAGTTGGGTGATGATGAAGCCGCTAGGATTTGCAGCAGTAGGGTGGCCGGCGGGCAGATAGAGGGAGGTGCCGAAGTTGTTGACCATGGAGGGGAGAAATGGCGACTACAAGTTGAGGACATTGATTGCTGCAAGTAGAGAGAATTGCTGCTGGAATTTGGAATTGTAATTGGGAACCAAACCGATTCTCGCAACCGAAACCGAACCGGTTCCATGAAGCAGGAGGAAAAAGTCCCGTAAATTAGTTCCGGGCAGGAGTGGCCAGCTAGTCGCCCACTCCTCCGCAAACTTTGTATTTTTTTTTGTAATTTTTTTTTTTGCACTCGTGGTCCCCGTAAATTATTATTAGGTTAATTTGATCCTTATCCAATGTAATCTAGCTCTTGAATTTTAAATGATTCGATTGTATCCTCAATTATTATAATAATTTTGAATTTAATACAATTGCATCCCCGAATATTAAATTCACATTGTTTTTTGTATTTTTGTATTTTTTTCTTTTTGCAAATTATTAAGTGAAATGGAATAAAGAAAACTAATAACACAAATTAAGATAATAAAAACAAATGAAATAAAAGAGAACAAATAGCCAATTAAAAATAATTTTTTTTTGAAATTTTGGTTATGACAATAATAATTGAGTCTTTGCACATGCCCATATGGTAGTACAATACCTATAATTAATTGTCCAACTCTTGATCCATTGTTCTCGTGTAAACCATCTCTTTTGAAGTTATCTTCCTTCTTTTTCTAAGCTCCTACACATTTAAAAAATGTGAACATCATATTTAGTATCATATACTTATGGGTGGAATTATAAATAAGAAAATTAGCTTTAATAACACAAATACCCGAGATGGTTATAGAACTCTTCTTTTTAAACCTCTTCTAGGTACTCCTTACAGCTTACACTTCCAATGCCCTTTTCTTGTTGCAATGAAAGCATACCGCATCTTTTAGGCCATTTTAAGCCTTGGCCTTTTTCACTCCTCTAGTAGGCACAGTTGAAGACTTCTTCTTCTTAGGCTTTTTTTACCCTTTACCATACCTTTTCCCTTATTGATAAGAAGTACGAACTCGTTCTTGTTAATTTTAGGCTAAGTTTCCCTAAGCATGGACAACAACTCTCTTAAAGTCTTTTGCATGTGCATCATGTTAAAGTTCATGATGAATTATCCAAAGCTATTTAGCAACAATTCCAATACTAAGTCAATGGATAATTCAGCATCTATTCCAACATTAAGCTCGACCTGACCTATCGATATAGCCTATTATTTTAGTGACGTGCTTTCCGACATTGGATCCCTCATACATTTTTTCCCTAAAGATCTTTCACGTTATCTCATAGCATCTATGCCTAGTATTCTCCTTAAATAAGCTTTTAAGCTTTGCTATGATCTTAAAGGCTTATGTGTTTTTATGTTGGAATCTATGCTCGAACATCATAGTAGTAAGTATGATGCTCGACTAGTAATCACATCATCTCTATGTTTGATCCATGCCGTGTAAGCTTTAGCTTGATCTTAAAGAGCCTTATCTAGGAGAGGTTTTTCTATCGTATGAAGAATTTTCTCATGTTAGAGGACTATCCTTAGATTTATTTCCCAATCAAAGAAATTCATACCATTGAAAGCATCACTTCCATCAATTATCAATCATATCGATGTGTTGTTAGTCATATTGTGCAATCCGAGGATAGAAAAACATATGGTTTGGTTAATTAAATTATATAAAGTAAAACAAAGTATAAATTAAAGAAGTAAAATCTATGTTAGCTCTCACTATTTTTTTTTAAATTCCATAACCTTCAAGCATAGGACTCGAGAAGACTTTTTGATTCATCTTACTTAGTGAGTTAGGATCCCACCCTCTAAGATGCATTAACCTTGAGTTATCTCAACAAGTCATACATGAAGGATTAGGTAGGCAACTCCTTACTAATTGCATCCAATGTAGTTCCTAATCTCATTGGCATGAAAACTCCTTTTCATAACACATCTTATATGAATACTAATATTTTCCTACATATTTATTGGATCTTAAGTTATCTCAACAAACTCAATAACTCATTTTAAGTTAGACCTACTGTTCAAGGACATCGCATGGCCCATGATTTATTTCCCTCGAGGAAGAAGTGACCTTAAGTTATCTCAACAAGCTAAAAATGGCTAAGAGAGTTCTCTCTTCATAAAGTTAGAAGGCAATCAACTTAATATTTAATTTGAAGGATTTTGAATTTAGTAGGTCTCATCCTAGTATGCATACTAATCAATCTCATTAGTCTTATCATGCATACTAACATTAATTGCATAAAATAAAATTCATACATCTCATGTATGAAAAAAGGACCGATGAATGGTGATGGTTCTCTAATACTAGACCCTTGAGCCATAAGGAAACTAATGGGTCAAACACTTAGGTGAAAAATTATTACAAATTCTTTGAGATTTTTTTTCACTTCTTAGCTTCTTCTCCTTACATCTATTTTAATTCCTATCTTCTACTTTTATGTTTATTTGAATAAGAAACCTTGATTTACATTTGAGAGAAGTAAGACAAGAAGAGAAAAAAAATAGAGTAATAGAGAAGGTAGGACTTGTAGGCCCTATTTATCTAAAAAATTACAAATATTCATTCCCATAAACGAGGTCGACTCGTCTATACCATTCACCCATGCTTCAATCACATTGATACATGACATAATACTAAAACACATTTCATTCAAATTACAATTATAAATATACATTTTGTCATTTTATAAATTTATCAAAATTTTTCTAAATTTCAATTTTAAAACTTTTCGAGCCTTGAGCTCACTTTGGGCCCATGAGATTTTTAGTCCTCGAGGGCCAATGGGCTTTGATGCCTAAGCCCTTGACTTGGCACGAGCCATCCCATAGCCGGTAGCCTAGAGCACAAGGGCCTAGCTCATGGCCTTATGTACACGCTCGGCTCCGCGACCTAGCACGCTAGTGCCTAGCCTACGCTCATCATGTTAGGGCTCGGCTCCGTAGTGCCTGAGAGCGAAGCACTTGGCCTATGCCTCACACTTGAGCTTGGCATGCAATTATTTACCCGAGTAGGCCTAGCCTATCGCATGCCTAACACTTGAGCGGCTAGGGGTTGTTACGCGCCCAAGCACGTGACTAACCAAAGGTCTTCGTACGTGCAATAGCCAATATCTAACATCGACCTCGGGCGCCTCCATTGATTTTTAACCAAAATTTTAGTTTTAGATTCACATAAAATATGAAAAATATAAGATTTATAATCGGACATAGGTAATTCATGTAATTAATCATAATTAAAAAAAAATGCAATCAAAGATTCAATTAAGGCTTTGATACTCATTGAAAGATCATACATCTTATAAAGGTATGAAATTAAACAAAAATTTCTACCATCTAAAGGGCTCAAGATCATGCCGTTGAATCAACCAACCACATATTCATGACTTAAAGTGATGAATAGGAAATTATCTCTTGTAGTGCGGATCTAAACCTTTGGAGAAAGGAGTTGTCCAAGTGTTCGACCTCTATCGATAATCCACGCAGATCCAAACACCTAGAAAAGAAGCACTTAAAATTGGTAGAGTGCTTAGTCCACCTTTTCTAACTTGTCTAATGTTTCCTATAGAAATCTAATTAGGGTAATATTTGTAACAACCTAAAGAGAGAAAGAGAAGAAAAGTGGTGTGTTAGGGTTAAAAGGCCCACATTAAAAAGCAATTTTCTAAATTATCCTTAAACTTAAATTAGGAAACTAATTTCAATTTTGGGTTATTGATTCCAAATTTGGAACTAACCTCCAAATTACGAAACCGATTTCTAGAATAGAAAACTTTCTATTTTAGAAAACTTCCATTTTAGAAAACTTTCCATTTTAGGAAACTTTTCATTTTTTGAAATCGTTTTTCAAAAAAGGAAACTTTCATAATTGGAAACGTTTTTCAACATTTTTGCTTCTCTTTAATCATGTGAATGCTTAAACTTATATGTGTGACTCAATAGGCTTCTAGATATGTTGGCAATGTATTAAGAATAAAAGAGACCTTTTTTTATCTCTTGATACATAAGTCAAAATTAGCATTTAGCTAGGCATTATGACTATCCAATTCTTTAGGAAGATTAATTAATCTGTAATTACCATATACTAGTATCACAATATGATCTCAAACTTGGTTATTAATCCTATTCGATTACAATCTCACAAGTTTTTTACGATTCCTAATTGTCTTAGCTCTTGGAGTAAACCAACTACGCTCTATTGATATACTCTTATTGTGATCATAGATTTCTTGAGTAGACATTTATCGAAGTGTAATGCGATAACTCCTTTAGCGTAAAAGGAATGACATATTCTATCTTAGTCATTCACCTACCTTTATTAGATTCCTAATGTACCCAATAAGTTGCCCATGTGCAACCCTTTATCGGGTCCGTTGAAATGAGTGTCACGAGTGCATAAATATTATAATGAGATAACCATGATGGCTTCAATTCTAAGGACAAGTTGTACCCATCTCAAATGAGATCCTATAGACTAAACCAAATGGGTTTTCATGATGAGTTAAGTCCAATGATATGTTCTCTAATATAAATCACCTAAGTGATTGTTTTAGCATCATCATGCTATTATATAGCATGAGTATAACACTCACAAGTCTAATCGCATATAGTCAATGTCCATTCTTGACCATGCTACAACTTGGGACATTTAACAATATCATTTATATGCATTAATGTTTGTCTTACATATTTTGATCAATTACCGATGCAAATGCATATTATATGGACTTCTATCTAATTCTAATCAATGAATAAATATAAATAACAAGAATTAATAGAAAGACTTTTTTATTATAAATAATGCAATAATATAATAAGTTGAACTCATTCAAATAAGGTTAGATCTTGGGCACCTACACTAACAGGAGCGATGTAGCAAGTATCGTCTAGTTGCTCGATCTTTTCTACTTATCTAAAAGAATGAGCCTCCATTTCCTTTCATAACATCTCAATGTCGATGTGAAACTATGATATGGCTAAACTAGAGGATGTTTTGATATTAGAGTAACACTAAGAGGCCTATGACTCGAGTTCGTAGATCCTCTTCCTCTTACTATCTCCTCCTCTAATAAACTTTTTAAAAATCTCATTCATGTCAATGTGGGGTGATGAAGTATCCTTCGTCTCTCAACTATCAACCTCTTTCTCAAATATTTTTTCGACGATCTCCAACATAATTGCATAAATTTGAATATTAAAATAATTATCTTAATAAGTTATATAAAAGTGACATACATATAAAATAACCCTATAAATTCAAGAATTCTTACTCATTGATCGATGAATACATATTAATCATCAACCTTCTTTCGATGAGTTCTTAAGAAAACCTCTTAAGCTTTGGGTTCACGACCCAATTCATTATGCTAAAATAAATATACTTAAATATTTATTAATGTTACAATAATTTTAAATAACAAATATATATATATATATATATATATATATATATATATATATATATATATATATATATATATATATATATATATATATATCGAAGAAATATGACCATGCTTTTGTAACCAATCGAAGACGAGAGGCTTGTGATAGAGAGGAGGGAATATTGTAACGATCCCACCATTTGACTTTAAATCTTCTTATCAAGATCATAGTTTGTTCCCGATGACGAGAGTCATAATACCAAGAGCGGACCTAGGGAACAAAGAATTTTGTACAAAAAAGAAAAAATGGAGACCATCTTTTCTCATGATCCGAAGGTGTAAAATTTGTTTTGAAGATTTTAAAGCTTTCGAAACACTTGGTACTATGCAGATTGATAAAAGGGCGGCAGAGCTGACCACGAGAGATGCGGATGAACAAAATAAAGAAATAAATGAACTTTAAATCAAAACAAAAATAAAACTAAAATACATGGGCAGCAAAGCCGACCATCGAAAAGGATAAACAGAAAAGAAATGTAAGAAACTTTTATTTATTTACAAGAAAAGTACCTTATAGGAGAGGTTTTCAGAATCTTAAAGGAGGATTACAAAGAGAAATCTTTCCTAGAGAATGGCTGAAAACTTAGAGAGAAATGTGCGGGGAAAATAAAACTTCTAAATTAAAACTTCGATTACAAATGAAATGAGCTCTCTTTATATAGAGAAAGCCGTCATGAACGAGTACATGTGAATAGTACCTATGAATAGTAAAAATGTACAGTAAAAGTAAATAGTAACTTGCTACGAGTGTCTTCATGTGTTGATGAACGAGTAAGATGCCGAAAGCAATTTTGTCCTCTTGTGTCACGTGGGATGAACAAGTGACAGTCTTGTGAATTTTTATTTCGGAGAGAACTATTTTTGTCGACAAATAGAAAAATGCTTGGAATGTGTAAATTTTGTCAAAATTCACGAGTGGTGAACTTGGGAAAAGATGTCATAGGATTCATCTTCGTCATCATTCCCCAAATTTATCATGGGTTCCGACTCAAAATCCGAATCTGCTGCATGTGAGGAATTAGACCGGTTTTGAACCATCTCGGACATGATGGCGAAGTATTCTTCCTCTATTTTGGTCGCTCGCGAGTCCGGCATTCACAACAGATTTTTGTGCAAGGAAATTGGTTGTTGAGGATGATGGCTTGAGAAATCCTTGTTTTGTAAGTCATTCTTCAATACTCGTTTTGGAAATGGATGATGGAACCTGGAAAGAATCCCACCATTTAACTTTGAACCTTCGAACGAGGATTAAAGCCTCGGTTATGATTTTGTGTTTCATAATACCAGGAACAAACCCAAGGAAGGAAGAATTTTGTGCGGAAAAGGAAAAGAGGGGTAAATCTTTTTTCTTTTCTCGAAGGTTTGTAATGGGTTTTGAAGAGAGTATAACTCTCGGTGATTGCTCGGAGTAAGTATGTCGGGAGTAGGACCAAAGTAGTTCCACCATTGGGTGAACCACATAGGTATGTTTGTAAAGACAAATTTTGTATTGAAATAGAACGACCATGAATGGCTTCCTTGGTCGTTTTATAAGAGCATAGTATTGAACCATGCTTGTCGATAATCCCAGTAAGAGAAAGAACGACAATGGTTAACAATGGGTTTGAAATTGTCCGGGAACACAATTTATAGAGACAGGTTTTGGCCCCAGTCGGAAGGGTGAATGATTTTAAGGATTCTACATGTGGAGTAGGCGAGTTTCGGTTTTTTCGGGGGTGAGGAAATGTTTGAAGGTGGCTGATTTTGTTTTTTCTAGGATGGCCATATAGTAGGTTTGGTTTTTGGATAAATCCCATGGGGTGTAGTGCCATCCAGGAGGAAAGAATTTCGAACAATTTTGTAAGGTTTGTCAAAGAAATAACCATCTTCGACAAGTAAATATTTTTTAAAATTCTCGTTTGAGAAAATACTCGGATGTGGATCTTTTGAAAATAGGTTTCTTCGAAACAATCACTCGAGTGTTTTGTGAAGAAGTATTTTGAGAAATAAGTTTTGAAGATTCATTTGATTTTTGAGAAAGGGGTTTTTCGAAGAAGAAGAACCTTTCTTTGGTTTTGAAATGGGCTCAAGATTCATACACGAGATTTTTTGCAAGGCCGGAAGGAGTTTCGGTTGTTTTGTTAGATTCTGGACCCGATCGTCAATAGATTGGGCTTTAACGAGAGTTTCTAGGTTTTTTTTTTGACAACATCTCGTCCGAGAGATGGGTTTTGCTCGATGATAAAGGTTTTGGGCTTTACGGTATAAGGGGTTTTTTCCTTTATCTTTCTTGGCCATCAAGACTGTTTTGCGGACATTCTTAAGTCAAGAACGTTAAAAGAGATTTTGGTAAAATAGATTTTGTAGAGTTCAAAAAGTGTAAAAGATTTTAGAAATGGTTTAGGAAAGTATTTTGAATGTATATGAAAATGCAAAATGCGAGTGCATGGTTTATAAGTTAACAAGCTAATCATAATGCTCGGAACCGGTAGCAATAATGGTCGCAAACTCACAATATTGGGGTAGGATTTTGTTTTTTATTATGCCTCTTTAGAGTTCATAATCAAGGTAATTCTCTAAAGAGTTAACCCTATTGGAAAGGGCATATTCAATATTGCTGAGTCCTTCATTGATAAGATCGTCTTTGAAATCATCAATAGCATCTAAGGCATATGCTTCTAGGGTTTCGGGAGATCTATCTAAGGCTCTACCCGTTAAATAATCCTCCGTTTGATCGGTGTTTAGACCCACTAGATCCATAATGTCTTCTAAGATATCTTCCTCAAGAACAGGCAGTTGATTGAACTCAATAGCTTCTTCTTGGTCATAATTTTCATTTTGTTCATAAAATCTACCCATCCGTAAAGGACAAGTTGGAGAAGATCCTATGAGTTTTGTAGAAGAGGTATTCGAAACTAAAGGCAAAGGAGTACATAGAATCATGGAATTAATTTCAGAAATAGAACATGTTTTAATAATGTTTAAATTCCCGATTCTAGGTTTTGCAATAAACGAGAAAACAAGTTTTGTATTTCGGTTTTGAAAAATATACGATCATGCTTCATAGAATAAGGAGTGACAAGATTTATGAAAGGTGTTCCTAAGATCACCGTATGATGCATATTCTCAACAAGAAGAAAATGATTTTTGATAGCAATCCTACCATTGACCACGGAGGCTTCGTCTTACCATGTATGGTCATTTTGGAATTATTTCTTGCGTGAAAGTCGTTCATATGTGTGCATGTGGAAACATTTTGGAACAATGCATTGCTTAATACAATTCAAATCAGCACCGGTATCAAACAAGGCAATTATATTAATTTTGTAATTATCGGGGAACACAAGAGTAATCTTGATCAAATATTTCCTAGAAGTAATTTCATGAAGTACAAACAGGAAATCTTCGGAACGTGTTCCGGGTTTTCAAGGTTTGGTAACTCTTGGTCATTATCATGGTTTTCGAGTCGAGTCCGACTCTTCGCACGCTTATCCGTCCAATAGGGTTTTCAAGAGATCGGAGTCTCCGGTTTGTTTCTCTTTGAGCTCTTTAAGCTCGTTTTGATGACCTTTTATTTCGGATCTGGAGGTCCTGAATAGTGGTCATATGTTTCTTGGTCTTCTTTTCCTATCTAGGATAGCGGTAAGGTCATACGTGCTTAGTACTAGTAGAAGGCAAGATAGAAGGTTTTGGTTGGTCACGAGGTTTATCCTCTGCGGACTTTAAGAGTCCGTCTAGGTATTCCTTTTGTAATTGAGGATCATCAATCCTTTTAACGATGTCTAAAATGAGGTCTTGGTCTTTGGTTAAGACACCGGCATGTTTGGTTTTGTTATCGGGTTCACTATCGAACTAGGTTTCGAACCGGAAGATGTAATAAGTTCATCTACCCGAAAAGTCTTTTCACTACCGGAGTAGTCTGAAGGATCGGAGGAATCGACTAACAAAGCGAGAGATTTTGTTATAAACATCTTCATCTAAATGAAGTTCTTGTAATCCGGTATCCATACGACAATATCTTACCGTATGGCCTTGTTGTCCACATTTGTAACAGGTAACGTCCTTTAGCTCGGTTCTAGGTTGGGACTTAAACTGGGTTTTTCTAAAGCGTTTTTGGGGGTTTTGTTGGAAGGTTTCTTATAGAAAGGTTCTATATCTTTGGGCTGATCCCTATGATAATGTTTTCTATAAGGTTTTTTGTAAGATTTGTGGGTTTTGTCTTGGCGAGTTACCTTGGCATCCTCGAAGGTTTTGAAGTGGAAATGTCAAATTGTTTACGAAACTTCCTAATTCTCGTCCGGTCTTTTTCATTTCCCACTTAAGATGTTTCGGAGCTTTAAGTCTTGACATATCTTAAGACCTTCTTTTGGGTTAAACTAATCGGTTCACCATAAGTCAATTGGTCATAAGGAATTTGGTCACTAAAAGCATCCTTAATTCGGGTTCTAACCTTTTCTCCTAAGAGGGTTGGTAAACCCGCAAGGAATTTCTCCTTCCAAAAAGGTTGGTTTGAATCTTCCTTAAGCATAACTCTGGTTAGGAAAGTGGTTTTGTAATATCGAAAGTCACTAAGTTTCTTACACCTAAGGTTACTAAGAAGCTCGGCGTTTTTATCTTTGAGATGAGAAGGGTCACCTATGAAATGAAGAGAAATGGTTAAGATGAGGGTGGACACGGCATCTTGGATGGGTTCACCTAAGTCATCTAGGATAGGAAGACCTTCCGATCCGTTTGTATGGCATTTAAAATTTCCATATGTTGTTGGGCGGTGAGATGGTAGTCCCACCATCCTTTGAGTTGACCGGAAAATTCGACAATAAGCAATTCGGCTATCACACGGTCGGGGGTACCGGTGTGGGTTTTATAGGTGTTAGCAAGCCATGGTCATTTGTTGGAGTAGACTAAGAATATTGTACTCGAACGGGCCATCTATAGTCCATTCGTAAATGGAAGAGGCATTGAATCTAGGTTGTGCCAACTTGTTTGGCATCTCACCTATGTCGTGGGCGATAATCATAGGTAATGGATTTTTCCAATGGAACTTATTAATTTCGGGGACGGATTCTGTCTCGATTTTTGATCTAGAACATTCACGCTATTAGATAAAGGAGTATCGGGAGCTACATGCTTAGAGGTTCCCTCGGAAGATATTCCTATCTTACTAAGTTGGTCTCTAATGGCTTTGACAAATTCGGGTTTGTTTGTATGTATCTGGTTTTGACTCGATCTAGAAACTCGAAAGGGTTTAAAGATTGGGTTTTTCAGCTTCGGTCCTTAGCTTCTACAGGAGCTATGGAAACAACGAGTTTTGGTAGAGGAGGAACAACTCGTCTGCTGGATATGGGACTCAATCCTAACAAGTCGTTTTCCTATGGTTTGGAGATTGGTATTGGTAAAATTGTTATGTTGAACAATGTTTTTGATGTTGATCGATTCATCATCTTTAGGGATTTTGTATGGACAAGCTTCTATTTTGGTTCTCCATGAGAGAATATCAATTTCCTAGGTGGCGGATGGTCGGATCGAATCATCTGTCCATCCACTTCCCATGTAGGGGTTTTGTTCCTAACGATTCATCGGTTTTACAATCTTGAAAGGATAGGAATTATCATTTGCGAAGCATAAATCTCAAACCAATCAAAGAATAATATATGAACTCTATGAGCATTCATAAATTCATAAAATTTGTTTTGAATATCCTTCTTGGTAGCCAAAACGTTTTTGAAGAACGAAATTCGTTTTTCGAATTATGTTTTGCATAGAAATCATCATGCGGATATTGTTTATCTATTGTAAAACTATCATTAGATAGAGCATTACATTCATGTGCAATATTATCGGTGATAGCAGATGCGATAGGAGATAGAGGAGGAGAATCCTCTTGGTTTGAATATCCGCGTTTTGGAATATGGGTACCATAATCAACATTTTGTAAAACTGGGCTAGGGACATCCGAGGTTGAAACCTACGTGCTTGTCTAAGGGATGGTAGACTCGATCCAAGTCCGTATCTCTCCTAACATTTGGTAAATTTATGATCGAAGGAATCTTAGAAAATCTTCCTAGGTCATAAGTCATGGAACTAGAGGCAACATCATAAAATCTATTATTGGTAAATTTTTTGTCAAACAAGAGTCTAACACTCCCATCCATGTGTTGTTCTATGGATCCGATTTATGTGTTTGGTTTTGGGACCTCGGGACCGGTAGAGATCCGGGTTTTGTAATTCCTTCCAAGATTCATTCATCCGGAAGCACTATGTCTTTCCACCTAATGGGTCCGGGAATAACGGTATTGGATTTGGTCGGATCTGTTTGCGAAGAAGGGTTTCACCTTTGGTCGATTGCCTTTTGTGTTTAGATGCAAATGCGGAATTCATGACTTTGTAATGAATTTTTATAATTAATGCAACTGGAATAGATTCATCCATCATATGATAATTATGAGTTTTAACTTGCAGAACCAATGATTCAATGATATTTTTGTCATTCAAGGAAATAGTAAAATTTGGATAACAATCAAAAGAAATAGGTCCATCGCATAGACTAGACTCAATTTAAACTTAACAAAGAGTCTTGAAAATTTGTAAACCTATTGTCTCTAAGATCTGCCGAGATTGAGGTGTTCAATCCCTCTTTTGTAAGTGGTTTAATCCCCACTTGAACTAAACCAATATGAATGTATTTAAAACCTTTATCTTTATGTTTTTGAAGAGTTTTGGAAGAAAGAAGATGAATTGTTTCAAATGGTTTTGAGAGCTGAATATCACGCTCCTCGGTTTTGATTGTGAAATCGGTTTTGAAAAGTCCATATTTGTTGGTTTTGTAAATCTCATCTTTGTGAATCTTGGGTATTGCCCAATCATCAATTTGTTTTTTCAAAATCTTCTATGACATATTCTACACTATTGATTATCTTCTTAGACTCGGAAGAATCGAAGCAGAAGATGCGAGAAAGGAGGTAGATCTACGGAACATAGAATCCATACCTAGATTATGATTTGGAGGTTTTGGGTATGCGAGTTATGAAGGCAACTTACTCCTCATTTATCGCCTTATCCGTCGGGACTTACTACGAGTATGCCAACTCGGTTGTCTATACCCTAGACTCTGTAACACAAGCTAAACATGAAATCTATAAACCATAAACATACAACCCTACCAACAACTTAGGCTCGATACCATTTCATACCCCGCACCATTTATTAGATCCTTGGGTCTTTTTGGTATCAAAGCCTAAGTTGGCATATTTACCCTAAGTTGTTGGTGGGGTTGTATGTTTATGGTTTATAGTTTTCATATTTAGCCTATGTTATAGCAGTCTAGTGGTATAGACAACCGAGTTGGCATACCGTAGTAAGTCCCGATGGATAGGGCAAGAAATCGGAGTAAGTTGCCTTCATAACTCGCGTACCCAAAACCTCCGAACCATAGTCTAGGCATGGATTCTATGTTCCGTAGATCTACTTCCTTTTCTACATCTTCTCGCTTCGATTCTTCCGAGTCTAGAAGATAATCAATAGTGTAGAATATGTCATAGAAGATTTTGAAAAACAAATTGATGATCGGGCAATACCCAAGATTCACAAAGATGAGATTTACAAAACCAACAAATATGGACTTTTCAAAACCGATTTCACAATCAAAACCGAAGAGCGTGATATTCAACTTCTCAAAACCATTTGAAACAATTCATCTTCTTTCTTCCAAAACTCTTCAAAAACATAAAGACAAAGGTTTTAAATACATTCATATTGGTTTAGTTCAAGTGGGGATTAAACCACTTACAAAAGAGGGATTGAACACCTCAATCCTGGCAGATTCTTAGAGACAATAGGTTTACAAATTTTCAAGACTCTTTGTTAAGTTCAATCGAGTCTAGTCTATGCAAGTGGACCTATTTCTTTTGATTGTTACCCAAATTTTACCGTTTCCTTGAATGACAAAAATATCATTGAATCATTGGTTCTGCAAGTTAAAACTCATAATTATCATATGATGGATGGATCTATTCCAGTTGCATTAATTATAAAAATTCATTACAAAGCCATGAATTCTCGCATTTGCATCTAAACACAAAAGGCAATCGACCAAAGGTTAAACCCTTCTTCCGCAAACAGTATCCGACCAAATCCAACACCGTTATTCCCGTACCCATTAGGTGGAAAGACATAGTGCTACCGGATGAATGGATCTTGGAAGGTATTACAAAACCTAGATCTCTACAAGTTCCGAGGTCCCAAAACCAAACACACAAATCGATCCATAAAACAACACATGGATGGGAGTGTTAGACTTCGTTTAACGTAAAATTTACCAGATAGTAGATTTTCCGATGTTGCCTTTAGTTCCATGACTTATGACCTAGGAAGATTTTCTAAGATTCCTTCGACCATAAATTTACCAAATGTTAGGAGAGATACAAACTTGGATCGAGTCTATCGTCCCTTAGACAACCACATAGGTTTTCAACCTCGATGTCCCTAGCCCAGCTTTTACAAAACGTTGATTATGGTACCCATATTCCAAAACCAAGATATTCAAACCAAGAGGATTCTCCTCCTCTATCTCCTACCGCATATGCTATCACCGATAATATTGCACATGAATGTAATGCTTCGTATCGATGATAGTTTTATAAGTAGATAAACAATATCCGCATGATGATTTCTATGCAAAACATAATTCTGAAAAACGAATTTGGTTCTTCAAAAACTTTTTGGCTACCGTAAAGGAGATTCAAAACAAATTTTATGAATTTGTGAATGCTCATAAAGTTCATATATTATTCTTTGATTGGTTTGAGATTTATGCTTCGCAAATGATATTTCCTATCCTTTCAAGACCGTGAAACCAAGAATCGTTAGGAACAAAACCCCTACATGGGAAGTGGAAGGACAGATGATTCAATCCGACCATCCGCCACCTAGGAAATTAACATTCTCCTATGGAGAAACCAAAATAGAAGCTTGTCCATACAAAATCCCTAATGATGATGACTCGATCAACATCAAAAACATTGTTCAACGTAACAATTTTACCAATACCAATCTCCAAACCATAGGAAAACAACTTGTTAGGATCGAATCCCATATGCAGCAGACAGCTTGTTCCTCCTATCCCAAAACCTATAGTTTCCTTAGCTCCCGTAGAAGCCAAGGACCGTAAGCTAAAAACCCAGCCTTCAAACCCTTTCAAGTTTCTAGATCGAGCTAAAACCAAATACAAACAAACAAACCCGAGTTTGTCAAAGCCATTAGAGACCAACTTAGTAAGATAGGAATATCTTCCGAGGGAACCTCTAAGCATGTAGCTCCCGATACTCCTCTATCCAATAGCGTGAATGTTCTAGATCAAAAATTAGAGACGTAATATGTCTTTGAAATTAATAAATTCCATTGGAAAAACCCATTACCTATGATTGTTGCCCCCGACATAGGTGAGATGCCAAACAAGTTAGCACAACCTAGATTCAATGCCTCTTCCACTTACGAATGGACTATAGATGGCCTGTCCGAGTACAATATTCTTAGTCTACTCTAGCAAATGACCATGGCCGCTAACACCTACAAAACCCAAACCGGTACCCCCGACCGTGCGATAGCCGAATTACTTATCGCTGGATTTTCCGGTCAACTCAAAGGATGGTGGGACTACCATCTCACCGCCCAACAACATATGGAAATTTTAAATGCCATACAAACAGTATCGTGAAGGCCTTCCTATCCTAGATGACTTAGGTGAACCCATCCAAGATGTCGTGTCCACCCTCATCTTAACCATTTCTCTTCATTTCATAGGTGACCCTTCTCATCTCAAAGATAAAAACGCCGAGCTTCTTAGTAACCTTAGGTGTAAGAAACTTAGTGACTTTCGCATTACAAAACCACTTTCCTAACCAGCAGTTATGCTTAGGGAAGATTCAAACCAACCTTTTTGGAAGGAGAAATTCCTCGCGTGTTTATCAACCCTCTTAGGAGAAAAGGTTAGAACCCGAATTAAGGATGCTTTTGGCGACCAAATTCCTTATGACCAATTGACTTATGGTGAATTGATTAGTTTAACCTAAAAAGAAGGTCTTAAGATATGTTAAGACTTAAAGCTCCGTAAACATCTTAAGTGGGAAATGAAAAAGACTAGACAGAATTAGGAAGTTTCGTAAACAATTTGACATTTCCACTTCAAAACCTTTAGGATGCCAAGGTAATCGCTAAGACAAAACCCACAAATCTTACAAAAAACCTTATAGAAAACATTATCATAGGGATCAACCCAAAGATATAGAACCTTTCTATAAGAAACCTTCCAACAAAACCCCCAAAAAACCCTTTAGAAAAATCCAGCTTAGATCCCAACCTAGAACCGAGCTAAAGGACGTTACCTGTTACAAATGTGGACAACAAGGCCATACGGTAAGATATTGTCGTATGAATACCAGATTACAAGAACTTCATTTAGATGAAGATGTTTATAACGAAATCTCTCGCTTTGTTAGTCGATTCCTCCGATCCTTCGTACTACTCGGTAAGTGAAAAGACTTTTCGAGTAGATGAACTTATTACATCTTCCAGCTTCGAAACCCGGCTTCGATAGTGAACCCGATAACAAAACCAAACATGCCGTTGTCTTAACCAAAGACCAAGACCTCATTTTAGACATCGTTAAAAGGATTGATGATCCTCAATTACAAAAGGAATACCTAGACAGTACTCTTAAAGTCCGTAGAGGATAAACCTCGTGACCAACCAAAACCTTCTATCTTGCCTTCTACTAGTACTAAGCACGTATGACCTTACCGCTATCCTAGATAGGAAAAAAAGACCAAGAAACATATGACCACTATTCAGGACCTCCAAATCCGAAATAAAAGTTCATCAAAACAGAGCTTAAAGAGCTCAAAGAGAAACAAACCGAGACTCCAGTCTCTTGAAAACCCTATTGGACGATAGGCGTGCGAAGAGTCGACTCGACTCGAAAACCATGATAATGACCAAGAGTTACCAAACCTTGAAAACCCGGAACACGTTCTAGAAGATTTCCTGTTTGTACTTCATGAAATTACTTCTAGGAAATATTTGATCAAGATTACTCTTGTGTTCCACGATAATTACAAAATTAATATAATTGCCTTGTTTGATACCGGTGCTGATTTGAATTGTATTAAGCAATGCATTGTTCCAAAATGTTTCCACATGCACACATATGAACGACTTTCTGCAACGAAATAATTCTAAAATGACCATACATGGTAAGACGAAGCCTCTGTGGTCAATGGTAGGATTGCTATCAAAAATCATTTTCTCGCTTGTTGAGAATATGCATCATACGGTGATCTTAGGAACACCTTTCATAAATCTTGTCACTCCTTATTCCGTAAAGCATGATCGTATATTTTTCAAAACCGAAATACAAAACTTGTTTTCCCGTTTATTGCAAAACCTAGAATCGGGAATTTGAACATTATTAAAACATGTTCTATTTCTGAAATTAATTCCATGATTCTATTTACTCCTTTGCTCGTAGTTTCGAATACCCCTTCTACAAAACTCATAAGATCTTCTCCAACTTGTCCTTTACAGTATGGGTAAATTTTATGAACAGAATGATAATTATGACCAAGAAGAAGCTATTGATTTCAATCAACTCGCCTGTTCTTGAGGAAGATATCTTAGAAGACATTATGGACATAGTGGGTCTAAACACTAACCAAACGGAGGATTATTTAACGGTTAAAACCTTAGATAGATCTCCCGAAACACTAGAAGCATATGCCTTAGATGCTATTGATGATTTCAAAGATGATCTTATCAATGAAGCACTCAACGAATATTGAATACGCCCTTTCAAACAGGGTTAACTCTTTAGAGAGTTACCTTGATTATGAACTCCAACGAGGCATAATCAAAAACAAAATCCTACCCCAATATCGTGAGTTTGCAGCCATTATTGCTACCATTCCCGAGCATTATGATCAGCTTGTTAACTCATAAACCTCGCAACTACATTTTTGCATTTTCATACGCATTCAAAATATTTTCCTAAACCATTTCCAAAATCTTTTACACTTTGGTTCGAACTCTGCAAAATCTATTTTACCAAAATCTCTTTTAACATTCTTGACTTCGAATGTCTACAAAACAGTCTTGATGACCAAGAAAGATAAAGAAAAAAACCCCTTATACCGTAAAGCCCAAAACCTTTATCATCAAGCAAAACCATCTCCCGGGCAAATGCTCGTCAAAAAACAAAACCTGAAACTCTTGTTAAAGCCCAATATATTGACGACTGGGTCCAGAATCTAACAAAACAGACCGAACTCCTTCCGGCCTTGTAAAAAATCTCGTGTATGAATCTTGACCCATTTCAAAACCGAAAAAGGTTCTTCTTCTTCCGAAAAACCCCTTTCTCAAAAATCAAATGAATCTTCAAAACTTATTTCTCAAAATACTTCTTCACAAAACACTCGAGTGATTGTTTCAGCAAAACCTCGTTTTCAAAAGATCCACATCCGAGTATTTTCTCAAACGAGAATTTCAAAAAATATTTACTATCGAAGATGGTTATTTCTTTGACAAACCTTACAAAATTGTTTAGAAATTCTTTCCTCCCGGATGGCACTACACCCCATGGGATTTATCCAAAAACCAAGCCTACTATATGGCCATCCTAGAAAAAACAAAATCAGCCACCTTCAAACATTTCCTCATCCCTAACAAAACCGAAACCGCCTACTCGCACAGTAGAATCCTTAAAATCATTCACCCTTCCGATCAGGGCTAAGACCTTTCCCTACAAATTGTGTTCCCGGACAATTTCAAACCCGAGCGTTAACCACTCGTCGTTCTTTCTCTTACCGGGATTATCGACAAGCATGGTTCAATACTATGCTCCTACAAAACAAGAAAGGAAGCCATTCATGGCCGTTCTATTTTGATACAAAATTTGTCTTTACAAACATACCTATGTGGTTCACCCAATGGTGGAATTACTTTGGTCCTACTCCTAACATCTTACTCCAACGAATCACCGAGAGTTATACTCTCTTCAAAACCCATTACAAACCTTCGAAAAAGAAAAAAGATTTACCTCTCTTTTCCTTTTCTCGCACAAAATTCTTCCTTCCTTGGGTTTGTTCCCGGTATTATGAAACACAAAATCATAACTAGGCTTTAGTCCTCGTTTGAAGGTTCAAAGTTAAATGGTAGGATTCTTTCCAAGTTCCATCATCCATTTCCAAAATAGGTATTGAAGAATGGCTTACAAAACAAGGATTTCTCAAGCCATCATCCTCAATAACCAATTTCCTTGCACAAAAATCGTTGTGAATGCCGGACTCACGAGCAGCCAAAACAGAGGAAGAATACTTCACCATCATGTCCGAAATGGTTCAAAACCGGTTCAATTCCTCACATGCGACGGATTCGCATTCGAGTCGAACCCATAATAAATTTGGGGAATGAGGACGAAGACGAATCTTATGACATCTTTTCCCAAGTTCGACACTTGTGAACTTTGACAAAATTTACACATTCTAGGCATTTTTCTATCTGCCGACAAAAACAGTTCTCTCCGAAACAAAAATTCACAAGAATCGTCATCGTTCATCCCACGTGACACAAGAAGACAAAATTGCTTTCGACGTCTTACTCGTTCATCAACACGTGAAGACACTATAGCAAGTTACTATTTACTTTTACCGTACATTTTACTATTCATAGGTACTATTCACATGTACTTGTTCATGACGGCTTTCTCATATAAAGAAAGCTCATTTCATTTGTAATCGAAGTTTTAATTTAGAAGTTTTATTTTCCCCGCACATTTCTCTCTAAGGTTTCGGACATTTTCTAGGAAAGATTTCTCTTTGTAATCCTCCTTCAAGATTATGAAAACCTCTCATGTAAGGTACTTTTCTTGTAAATAAATAAAAGTTTCTTACATTTCTTTTATGTTTATCCTTTTCGATGGTCGGCTCTGCCGCCTATGTATTTTAGTTTTATTTCGTTTTAATTTAAGTTCATTTATTTCTTTGTTTTGTTCATCTGCGTCTCCGTGGTCGGCTCTGTCGCCCGTTTATCAATCTGCATTTCATTCATCTTCCATTTCATACCCCGCACCGTTTATCAAGATGCTTAAAATGTTGTTCTATAGTTATAGAATAAATAAGCACATCATTAATATAAACAATGCAAAAATCAGCATACATATGAAAAATATCATTCATAATCTTCCGGAATTCGAAGGGGCATTTTTCAATCCGAAAGGCATGACTTTCCATTCATACTGCCCAAACGGGACGAGTAAAGGCGGTTTTGTATCCGTCATTTGGGGTTATCCGGATTTGCCGAAACCCGACTTCATATCAAACTTTGAGAACACAAATGCACGGTTTAATCTTTGTAAAAGGTCCTTTTTATTAGGGATAGGGTACCTAATCCATTTAAGGGCCTTGTTCAAAGGTTTGTAGTTGATGACTAACACGGGGGTTCCTTTTTCGATCTCGGCATTTTTATTGACATAGAAAGCTGCAGAAGACCAAGGAGATCTGGATTTTTGGATAAGACCTTTAGTTTCTAAATCTTGAATTTCTAACCTACAATGTTTTTCTAGGTCGGCGTTCATCCGAATAGGTCTAGCTTTGGTAGGGATTTGTCGATCATCAAATCCTGTTTCATAGGGTAGGTCAACACTATGGTGTTTCCTATTCCGAAGGCATTTGGCAAATCGAACAAATCTCTTTTTTAAGCATGTGTTAAAAATTCAAAATTTTGTTTTTTAGAAATTCATCCCGTAATTGTCTTTGGATTTTGTGTAAAGAAACATCATATTTCAAATGCATTAGATGTCGTTGTTTGCCGAAATCATAGCATTCAATTCAAAATTGTAAATGGAGCATGCTTGGATAATGTTAAGATTCCTAGTTTTAGGTTTCTCTAAAAAGGGGGAAATAAGTTTTGTATTTCGGGTTTTAAAAGATATGCAATTATGCTTCACAGAATAAGGAGTAATGAGATTAATGAAAGGTGTTCCTCGGATCACCATATGATGCATATTTTCAACAAGCGAGAAAATGATTTTTGATAGCAATCGTTCCATTGACCACGGAGGCTTCGTCTTACCATGTATGATCATTTTGAAATTATTTACCTGCGAAAGACGTTCATTTGTATGCATATGAAAATGTTTTGGAACAATGCTTTGCTTAATACAATTCAAATCAGCACTTGTATCAAACAAGGCAATTGCATCAATTTTGTAATCATTTTGGAATACAAGAGTAATCCTAATCAAATATTTCCTAAAAGTAACTTCACGAAGTACAAATAGGAAATCTTCCGGAACGTGTTCCGGGTTTTCAAGGTTTGGCAACTCTTGGTTATTATTATGGTTTTCGAGTCGAGTCCGACTCTTCGCCCGCTCGTCTGTCCAGCGGGGTTTTCAAGAGACGGGAGTCTCTATTTTGTTTCTCTTTGAGCTCTTTAAGCTCGGTTTTGATGGTCTTTATTTCGGATCTGGAGGTCTCGAATAGTGGTCATATGTTTCTTGGTCTTCTTTTTCCTATATAGGATAGCGAGTAAGGTCATATGTGCTAGTACTAGTAGAAGGTAAGATAAAAGGTTTTGGTTGGTCACGAGGTTATCCTCTACGGACTTTAAGAGTACTGTCTAGGTATTCTTTTTGTAATTGAGGCTTATCAATTTTTGTGATAATGTCTAAAATGAGGTTTTGGTCGTTGGTTAAGACACTAACCTATTTTGGCCAATGAAACTTATTAATTTTAGGGATAGATTCTGTCTCGATTTTTGATCTAGAACATTTACGCTATTGGGTAAAGGAGTATCGGGAGCTACATGCTTAGAGGTTCCCTCATAAGATATTCCTATCTTACTAAGTTGGTCTCTAATGGCTTTGACAAACTCGGGTTTGTTTGTATATATCCGGCTTTGACTCGATCTAGAAACCCGAAAGGGTTTGAAGATTGGATTTTTTAGCTTCGGTCTTTGGCTTTTACGGGAGCTAAGGAAACTACGAGGTTTTGGGGTAGGAGGAACAACTCGTTTCGCTGGATATGGGACTCAATCCTAATAAGCTATTTTCCTATGGTTTGGAGATTGGTATTGGTAAAATTGTTCTATTGAACAATTTTTTTGATATTGACTCGAGTCATCATCTTTAGGGATTTTGTAAGGACAACCTTCTATTTTGGTTTCTCCATGGGAGAATGTCAATTTCCTAGGTGGCGGATGGTCGACTCGAATCATATGTCCTTCCACTTCCCATGTAGGGGTTTTGTTCCTAACGATTCATTGTTTCACGATCTTGAAAGGATAGGAAATATCATTTGCGAAGCATAAATCTCAAACCAATCAAAGAATAATATATGAACTCTATGAGCATTCACAAATTCATAAAATTTGTTTTGAATATCCTTCTTGGTAGCCAAAAAGTTTTTGAAGAACCAAATTCATTTTTCAGAATTATGTTTTGCATAGAAATCATCATGCATATATTGTTTATCTACTCGTAAAACTATCATCGGGCGAAGCATTACATTCATGTGCAATATTATCGGTGATAGCAGATGCAGTAGGAGATAGAGGAGGAGAATCCTCTTGGTTTGAATATCCGGGTTTTGGAATATGGGTACCATAATCAACATTTTGTAAAACTAGGCTAGGGACATCCAAGGTTGAAAACCTATCGCGGTTGTCTAAGGGATGGCAGTACTCGATCCAAGTCCGTATCTCTCCTAACATTTGGTAAATTTATGACTCGAAGGAATCTCGGAAAATCTTCCTAGGTCATAAGTCATGGAACTAGAGGCAACATCGGAAAATCTACTACTCGGTAAATTTTCCGTTAAACGAGAGTCTAACACTCCCATCCATGTGTTGTTCTATGGATCCGATTTGTGTGTTTGGTTTTGGGACCTATAGAACTGGTTGAGATCCGGGTTTTGTAATACCTTCCAAGATCCATTCATCCGGTATCACTATTTCTTTCCACCTAATGGGTCTAGGAATAACGGTGTTGGATTTGGTCAAATCTGTTTGCGAAGAAGGGTTTCACCTTTGGTTGACTACCTTTTGTGTTTAGATGCAAATGCAGTAATTCATGGCTTTGTAATGAATTTTTGTAATTAATGCAACTGGAATAGATCCATCCATCATATGATAATTATAAGTTTTAACTTGCAGAACCAATGATTCAATGATATTTTTATCATTCAAGGAAACAAGTAAAATTTGGATAACAATCAAAAGAAATAGGTCCACCGCATAAACTAGACTCAATTGAACTTAACAAAGAGTCTTGAAAATTTGTAAACCTATTGTCTCTAAGGACTCGCTAGGATTGAGGTGTTCAATCCCTCTTTTGTAAGTGGTTTAATCCCCACTTGAACTAAACCAATATGAATGTATTTAAAACCTTTGTCTTTATGTTTTTGAAGAGTTTTGGAAGAAAGAAGATGAATTGTTTCAAATGGTTTTGAGAGCTGAATATCACGCTCCTCGGTTTTGATTGTGAAATCGGTTTTGAAAAGTCCATATTTGCTGGTTTTGTAAATCTCATCTTTGTGAATCTTGGGTATTACCCAATCATCAATTTGTTTTTCAAAATCTTCTATGACATATTCTACACTATTGATTATCTTCTTAGACTCAGAAGAATCGAAGCGAGAAGATGTAGAAAAGGAAGTAGATCTACGTAACATAGAATCCATACCTAGACTATGGTTTAGAGGTTTTGGGTACGCAGGTTATGAAGGCAACTTACTCCCGATTTACTCGCCCTATCCGTCGGGACTTACTACAGTATGCCAACTCGCTTGTCTATACCCTAGACTCCGTAACACGAAGCTAAACATGAAATCTATAAACCATAAACATACAACCCCACCAACAACTTAGGCTCGATACCAAAAAGACCCAAGGATCTAATAAATGGTGCAGGGTATGAAATGGAAGATGAATGAAATGCAGATTGATAAACGGGCGACAGAGCCGACCACGGAGATGCGGATGAACAAAACAAAGAAATAAATGAACTTAAATTAAAACAAAAATAAAACTAAAATACATGGGCGGCAGAGCTAGCCACTCGAAAAGGATAAACAAAAAAGAAATGTAAGAAACTTTTATTTATTTACAAGAAAAGTACCTTACGGAGAGGTTTTCAGAATCTTGAAGGAGGATTACAAAGAGAAATCTTTCCTAGAGAATGTCCGAAAACTTAGAGAGAAATGTGCGGGAAAATAAAACTTCTAAATTCAAACTTCGATTCCAAATGAAATGAGCTCTCTTTATATAGAGAAAGCCGTCATGAAAAGTATATGTGAATAGTACCTATGAATAGTAAAAATGTACGAGTAAAAGTAAATAGTAACTTGCTACGGTGTCTTCATGTGTTGATGAATAGCAAGACGCCGAAAGCAATTTTGTCTTCTTGTGTCACGTGGGATGAACGAGTGATGAGTCTTATGAATTTTTGTTTTTGGAGAGAACTGTTTTTGTCGACGGATAGAAAAATGCTTGGAATGTGTAAATTTTGTCAAAATTCATAAGTGGTGAACTTGGGAAAAGATGTCATAGGATTCGTCTTCGTCATCATTCCCCAAATTTATCATGGGTTCGACTCGGAATGCGAATCTGCTGCATGTGAGGAATTGGATCGGTTTTGAACCATCTCGGACATGATGGTGAAGTATTCTTCCTCCGTTTTGGCTACTGCGAGTCCGGCATTCACAACGATTTTTGTGCAAGGAAATTGGTTGTTGAGGATGATGGCTTGAGAAATCCTTGTTTTGTAAGCCATTCTTCAATACCTGTTTTGGAAATGGATGATGGAACCTGGAAAGAATCCCACCATTTAACTTTGAACCTTTGAACGAGGATTAAAGCCTGGTTATGATTTTGTGTTTCATAATACCGGGAACAAACCCAAGGAAGGAAGCATTTTATGCGAAAAAGGAAAAGAGGGGTAAATCTTTTTTCTTTTTCGAAGGTTTGTAATGGGTTTTGAAGAGAGTATAACTCTCGGTGATTGCTTGGAGTAAGTATATCGGGAGTACGACCAAAGTAGTTCCACCATTGGGTGAACCACATAGGTATGTTTGTAAAGACAAATTTTGTATTGAAATAGAACGGCCATGAATGGCTTCCTTTGCTTGTTTTGTAGGAGCATAGTATTGAACCATGCTCGTCGATAATCCCAGTAAGAGAAAGAACGGCGAGTGGTTAACAATGGGTTTGAAATTGTCTAGGAACATAATTTTTAGGGAAAGGTCTTGGCCCCAATCGGAAGGGTGAATGATTTTAAGGATTCTGCATGAGGAGTAGGCGGTTTCGATTTTGTCGGGGGTAAGGAAATGTTTGAAGGTGGCTGATTTTGTTTTTTCTAGGATGGCCATATAGTAGGCTTGGTTTTTGGATAAATCCCATGGGGTGTAGTGCCATCCAGGAGGAAAGAATTTCCGAACAATTTTGTAAGGTTTGTCAAAGAAATAACCATCTTCGACGAGTAAATATTTTTTGAAATTCTCGTTTGAGAAAATACTCGGATGAGGATCTTTTGAAAACATATTTTGCTTGAAACAATCACCCGAGTGTTTTGTGAAGAAGTATTTTGAGAAATAAGTTTTGAAGATTCATTTGATTTTGGAGAAAGGGGTTTTTCAAACGAAGAAGAACCTTTCTCTAATTTTGAAATGGGTGCAAGATTTATACCCGAGATTTTTTATAGGGCCAAAAGGAGTTTTGGCTGTTTTGTTAGATTCCGGACCTAGTCGTCAACAGATTGGGTTTTGACGGGAGTTTCGGGTTTTTCTTTTCGACAAGCATCCGCCTGGGATATGGGTTTCGCCGATGATAAAGGCTTTGGGCTTTCTAGTATAAAGAGGTTTTTCCCTTTATCTTTCTTGGCCATCAAGACTGTTTTTGCGGACATTCTCAAGTCAAGAACGTTAAAAGATTTTTATAAAATAGATTTTGTAGAGTTCGAACCAAAGTGTAAAAGATTTTGGAAATGGTTTAGGAAAATATTTTGAATGCGTATGAAAATGCAAAAATGCGATTGCGGGGTTTATGAGTTAACAAGTCGATCATAATGCTCGGGATCGGTAGCAATAATGGCTACAAACTCACGGTATTGGGGTAGGATTTTGTTTTTGATTATGCCTCATTGGAGTTCATAATCAAGGTAACTCTCTAAAGAGTTAACCTTGTTTGAAAGGGCGTATTCAATATTCGTTGAGTGCTTCATTGATAAGATCATCTTTGAAATCATCAATAGCATCTAAGGCATATGCTTCTAATGTTTTAGGAGATCTATCTAAAGCTCTAACCGTTAAATAATCCTCCGTTTGGTCGGTGTTTAAACCCACTATATCCATAATGTCTTCTAAGATATCTTCCTCAAGAACGAGCAGTTGATTGAAATCAATAGCTTTTTCTTGGTCATAATTATCATTCCGTTCATAAAATCTACCCATCCGTAAAGGACAAGTTGGAGAAGATCCTATGAGTTTTGTAGAATGGGTATTCGAAACTAAAGGCAAAGGAGTACATAAAATCATGGAATTAATTTCAGAAATAGAACATGTTTTAATAATATTCAAATTCTTGATTCCGGGTTTTTCAATGAACGAGAAAACAAGTTTTGTATTTCTTGTTTTGGAAAATATACGATCCGCTTTACGGAATAAGGGGTGACAAGATTTATGAAAGGTGTTCCTAAGATCACCGTATGATGCATATTCTCAACAAGCGAGAAAATGATTTTTGATCGCAATGCAATCGTTGACCACAGAGGCTTCGTCTTACCATGTATGGTCATTTTGGAATTGTTTCTTTGCAGAGAGACATTCATGTGTGTGCATGTGGAAACATTTTGGAATTGTTTTTGAAGGCTTATGATTCTGATTCTTATGAGTCTAAGAAGATAATCAATAGTGTAGAATATGTCATAGAAGATTTTGAAAAACAAATTGATAATTGGGCAATACCCAAGATTCACAAAGATGAGATTTATAAAAACTAGCAAATATGGACTTTTCAAAACCGATTTCACAATCAAAACCGAAGAGCGTGATATTCAGCTCTCAAAACCATTTGAAACAATTCATCTTATTTCTTTCAAAACTCTTCAAAAACATAAAGACAAAGGTTTTAAATACATTCATATTGGTTTAGTTCAAGTGGGGATTAAACCACTTACAAAAGAGGGATTGAACACCTCAATCCTAGCGAGTCTTTAGAGACAATAGGTTTACAAGTTTTCAAGACTCTTTGTTAAGTTCAATTGAGTCTAGTTTATGCGAGTGGACCTCTTTCTTTTGATTGTTACCCAAATTTTACTCGTTTCTTTGAATGACAAAAATATCATTGAATCATTAGTTCTGCAAGTCAAAACTCATAATTATCATATGATGGATGGATCTATTCTAGTTGCATTAATTACAAAAATTCATTACAAAGCCATGAATTCCGCATTTGCATCTAAACACAAAAGGCGATCGACCAAAGGTGAAACCCTTCTTCGCAAACGAGATCCGACCAAATCCAATACCGTTATTCCCGGACCCATTAGGTGGAAAGACATAGTGCTTCCGGATGAATGGATCTTAGAAGTTATTACAAAACCCGGATCTCTACCGGTTCCCGAGGTCCCAAAACCAAACACACAAATCGGATCCATAGAACAACACATGGATGGGAGCGTTAGACTCTCGTTTGATAGAAAATTTACCGAGTAGTAGATTTTCCGATGTTGCCTCTAGTTCCATGACTTAGGACCTAGGAAGATTTTCCGAGATTCCTTCGAGTCATAAATTTACCAAATGTTAGGAAAGATACGGACTTGGATCGAGTCCGCCATCCCTTAGACAAGCACGTAGGTTTTCAACCTCGGATGTCCCTAGCCCGATTTTACAAAATATTGATTATGGTACCCATATTCCAAAACCCGGATATTCAAACCAAGAGGATTCTCCTCCTCTATCTCCTACTGCATCTGCTATCACCGATAATATTGCACATGAATGTAATTCTTTGTCTAATGATAGTTTTAGAGTAGATAAACAATATCCGCATGATGATTTCTATGCAAAACACAATTTTGAAAAACGAATTTGGTTCTTCAAAATCTTTTTGGCTACCAGAAAGGAGATTCAAAACAAATTTTATGAATTTGTGAATGCTCATAAAGTTCATATATTATTCTTTGATTGGTTTGAGATTTATGCTTCGCAAATGATATTTCCTATCCTTTCAAGATCGTGAAACCGATAGACTCGTTAGGAACAAAACCCCTACATGGGAAGTGGAAGGACGGATGATTCGGTCGACCATCCGCCACCTAGGAAATTGACATTCTCCCATGGAGAAACCAAAATAGAAGGTTGTCCTTACAAAATCCCTAAAGATGATGACTCATTCAACATCAAAAACATTATTCAACAGAACAATTTTACCAATACCAATTTCCAAACCATAGGAAAACGACTTTTTAGGATCGAGTCCCATATCCAGCAGACAGTTGTTCCTCCTATCCCAAAACCCGTAGTTTCCTTAGCTCCTGTAAAAGCCAAGGACCGAAGCTGAAAAACCCGGTCTTCAAACCCTTTCGGGTTTCTAGATCGAGCTAAAACCGGATACAAACAAACAAACCCGAGTTTGTCAAATCCATTAGAGACCAACTTAGTATGATAGGAATATCTTCCGAGGGAACCTCTAAGCATATAGCTCCCGATACTCCTTTATCCAATAGCATCAATGTTCTAGATCAAAAATCAAAGACATAATTTGTCCCCGAAATTAATAAGTTTCATTGGCCAAAATAGGTTAGTGTCTTAACCAACGACCAAAACCTCATTTTAGACATTATCACAAAAATTGATGAGCCTCGATTACAAAAAGAATACCTAGATAGACTCTTAAAGTCTATAGAGGATAAACCTCATGACCAACCAAAACCTTCTATTTTACCTTCTACTAGTACTAGCACGTATGACCTTATTGCTATCCTAGATAGGAAGAAGAAGACCAAGAAACATATGACCACTATTTAGGACCTCCAGTCCGAAATAAAGGTCATCAAAACAGAAGCTCAAAGAGAAATAAACTAGAGACTCCAGTCTCTTGAAAACCCTATTGGACGGACGGACGGGCGAAGATTTAGACTCGACTCGAAAACCATAATAATAACCAAGAGTTGCCAAACCTTGAAAACCCGAAACACATTCTAAAAGATTTCCTGCTTGTACTTCGTGAAGTTACTTCTAGGAAATATTTGATTAAGATTACTCTTGTATTCCAGAATGATTACAAAATTAATGCAATTGCCTTGTTTGATACGAGTGCTGATTTGAATTGTATTAAGCAAAGCATTGTTCCAAAACATTTCCATATGCATACAAATGAACGTCTTTCCGTAGCAAATAATTCCAAAATGACCATACATGGTAAGACGAAGCCTCCGTGGTCAATGGAACGATTGCGATCAAAAATCATTTTTTGCTTGTTGAAAATATGCATCATATGGTGATCATAGGAACACCTTTCATTAATCTCATTGCTCCTTATTCCGTGAAGCATAATTGCATATCTTCCAAAACTCGAAATACAAAACTTGTTTTCCCTTTTTAGAGAAACCTAAAACTAGGAACTTAACATTATCCAAGCATGTTCCATTTATAGTTTTGAATTGAATGCTATGATTTCCGGCAAACAACGACATTTGATGCATTTAAAATTTGATGTTTCTTTACACAAAATCCAAGGACAATTACGGAAGGAATTTCTAAAAAACAAAATTTTGAATTTTCAACATATGCTTGAAAAAGAGATTTGTTCCGATTTGCCAAATGCCTTCGGAATAGGAAACACCATAGTATTGACCTACCTTATGAAACAGGATTTGATGACCGTCAAATCCCTACCAAAGCCAGACCTATTCGGATGAATGCCGACTTAGAAAAACATTGTAGGTTAGAAATTCAAGATTTAGAAACCAAAGGTCTTATCCAAAAATCCGGATCTCCTTGGTCTTGTGCGGCTTTCTATGTCAATAAAAATGCCGAGATCGAAAAAGGAACCCCCGGGTTAGTCATCAACTACAAACTTTTGAACAAGGCCCTTAAATGGATTAGGTACCCTATCCCTAATAAAAAGGACCTTTTACAAAGATTAAACCGTGCATTTGTATTCTCAAAGTTTGATATGAAGTCGGGTTTCGGCAAATCCGGATAACCCCAAATGACAGATACAAAACCGCCTTTACTCGTCCCGTTTGGGCAGTATGAATGGAAAGTCATACCTTTCGGATTGAAAAATGCCCCTTCCGAATTCCGAGAAGATTATGAATGATATTTTCAATATGTATGCCGACTTTTGCATTGTTTATATTGATAATGTGCTTATTTATTCTATGACTATAGAACAACATTTTAAGCATCTCAAAACCTTCTTCCATATAGCAAAAAAGAATGGATTGGTTATTTCTAAATCTAAGATTTCTTTATTCCAAACTCGGATTCGTTTCTTAGGTCATTACATTACCCAAGGAATAATTTCTCCTATCGAAAGATCCTTAGAATTTGCAAACAAATTTCCCGATAAAATTCTAGACAAAACCCGAGTTACAAAGGTTCTTAGGAAGTCTGAATTATGTTTTAGATTTTCGTCCAAACATCAACCGTATTGCAAAACCTTTACATGATAGATTGAAGAAGAAACCCGTTCCTTGGACCGATGAACACACCCACATAGTCCAACGGATCAAGAATCGAGTTACAAATATCCCTTGCCTTCACTTAGCGAGATCCTTCCTTACCTAAGATAGTCGAAGCCGATGCCTCCGACTTAGGATATGGTGGGATTTTAAAACAAGTGTTTGATGGTTAAGAAAAAATTGTCCAGTTCACCTCGCCCATTGGAATGATTGTCGGAAGAATTATTCCACTATCAAAAAAGAGATACTCGGCATTGTCATGTGCATTCAAAAATTTCAAAGTGATTTACTCAATCAAAAATTTATTCTTCGTATTGATTGTAAATCTGCTAAATAAGTTTTGCAAAAAGATGTTCAAAACATTGCTTCAAAACAAATCTTTGCCCGTTGGCAAGCAATCCTTAGTATTTTTGACTTTGACATTGAATTTATTAAAGGAGAACAAAATTATATTCATGATTTCTTGACTAGAGAATTTCGCAAAACGAGGCTTGATGGCTAAGAAAGATAAAGGAAAAACTCCCCTTTCTCCAAAAAAACCAAACCCCTTCTCTTCCTCAAAACCCCTCATTTCTTGGGATAGTTTTCTTCACCACACAACCCGGATATTCCTATAGACACCCAATCCATTAATACTTGGGTCAATAAACTTTCAAACCGACTCGCACTTTTGCTGGCCTTGCAAAACATCTCGGGTATGGCTTCCCTCTCTATTTTTGAAAAATCGGAGAAAGGTTCTTCCTCTACAAAACCCCTTTCTTAGGAATCTTCGGATTCCCCGCATTACCCTCCACAAGGCCTTTTCCGAAAACTGCTATTTCAAAAAAAAAATTTTGGATTCAATTACATCTTCACAAAAAGCTCAAATCACTCCTACAAAACCAAGTTTTCAAAAATCTGCATCAAAGTATTTCCTCAAATCATCTTTACAAAATCTTTTCACCATTGAAAAAGGATATTTTTTCGAAAACCCAGCCTTGATCGTGGAAAAGTATTTTAGTTTTCGTTGGCATTACAAGCCTTGGGATTTAAACAAATCTCAATGGTATTATGAAGATATTCTTATCCATCTCGAATCCGCCAAAATCAAACACTTTCTAACACCGGACAAAACGAAACCGCCTACTCTACTTGTCGTATTCTTGACATTATTCCTCTATCCGATTGAAAATTTCCTAATGACCTTTCTTACCCAATTCCATTTCCTAAATCTTTCATATCCCGTTATGGACCTCGCCCATCTTTTTCCTATTGGGATTACCAACGAGCTTGGTTCAATACTTTCCTCTTACAAAATAAGACAGAAAATCATTCATGGTTAATCCATTTTGCCAAAACCATTAATCCCGATCGCTTCCCCATATGGTTTTCCCGATGGCGGTCCTTTTTGGAGCTATCCCCGAAATACTTGTACCAAGTGTTTCGAAAGCTTCAAAATCTTCAAAACAAATTTTACACCTTCGGATCATGAGAAAAGATGGTCTTCCTTCTTCTCTTTTTGTATAAAATTCTTTGTTCCACGGGTCTCGCTCTTGGTATTATGACTCCCGTCATCGGGAACAAACTATGATCTTGACAAAAAGATTTAAAGTCAAATGGTGGGATCGTTACAATATTCCCTCCTCTCTATCACAAGCCTCTGTCTTCGATTGGTTACAAAAGCATGGTCATATTTCTTCGATGATCTCCCTTTCCAAGAATCCGAAACCTCCATCCAAAGATCTACTACTAATGACGGATTAGCGTACCGTTTTTGATGATGAAGCCTTTTTTGCCATCATGGATGAAATTGTTCGAAACGAGACAAAAATCCTAGCAAAAGGCGGTTTCGGATTCGCATCAAACCCATGCTAGATTTGGAAAATAATAATGAAGACGACTCGTTATGGTATCTTTTCTCCAGTTCACCATCCATGAACTTTGACAAAAGCTGCACATTCTAGGCATTTTCCTATCTACCGACAAAAACAGTTCTCTCCGAAACAAAAATTCATAAGACTATCACTATTCATCCCACGTGACACAAGAAGATAAAATTGCTTTCCGCGTCTTACTCGTTCATCAACACGTGAAGACACCGTAGCAAGTTACTATTTACTTTTACTATACATTTTACTATTCATAGGTACTATTCACATGTATTGTTCATGACGGCATTCTCTATATAAAGAGAGCTCATTTCATTTGTAATTTAAAAGTTTTATTTTCCCTGCACATTTCTCTCTAAGTTTTCGGACATTCTCTAGGAAAGATTTCTCTTTGTAATCCTCCTTCAAGATTCTAAAAACCTATCCTGTAAGGTACTTTTCTTGTAAATAAATAAAAGTTTCTTACATTTCTTTTCCGTTTATCCTTTTCGGTGGTGGCTCTGCTTGTCTATGTATTTTAGTTTTATTTCGTTTTAATTTAAGTTCATTTATTTCTTTGTTTTGTTTATCTCGCATCTCTCGTGGTTGGCTCTGCCGCCCGTTTATCAATCTGCATTTCATTCATCTTCCATTTCATACCTTGCACCAAGTTTCTTACATTTCTTTTACGTTTATCCTTTTCGATGGTCGGCTCTGCCGCCCATGTATTTTAGTTTAATTTCTGTTTTAATTTAAGTTCATTTATTTCTTTGTTTTGTTCATCTCGCATCTCTCGTGGTCGGCTCTGCCGCCCGTTTATCAATCTTCATTTCATTCATCTTCCATTTCATACCCCGCACCATTTATTAGATCCTTGGGTCTTTTTGGTATCGAGCCTAAGTTGTTGGTGGGGTTGTATGTTTATGGTTTATAGTTTTCATATTTAGCTTTGTGTTACGAGTCTAGGGTATAGACAAGCGAGTTGGCATACTGTAGTAAATCTCGACGAATAGGGCGGTAAATCGGGAGTAAGTTGCCTTCATAACTCGCGTACCCAAAACCTCCGAACCATAGTCTAGGTATGGATTCTATGTTACGTAGATCTACCTCCTTTTCGCATCTTACGCTTCGATTCTTCGAGTCTAAGAAGATAATCAATAGTGTAGAATATGTCATAAAAGATTTTGAAAAACAAATTAATGATTGGGCAATACCCAAGATTCACAAAGATGAGATTTACAAAATCGGTAAATATGGACTTTTCAAAGCCGATTTCACAATCAAAACCGAGGAGCGTGATATTCGGCTCTCAAAACCATTTCAAACAATTCATCTTCTTTCTTCCAAAACTCTTCAAAAACATAAAGATAGAAGTTTTAAATACATTCATATTGGTTTAGTTCAAGTGGGGATTAAACCATTTACAAAAGAGGGATTGAACACCTCGATCCTAGCGATCCTTAGAGACAATAGGTTTACAAATTTTCAAGACTCTTTGTTAAGTTCAATTGAGTCTAGTTTATGCGAGTGGACCTATTTCTTTTGATTGTTATCCAAATTTTACTTGTTTCCTTGAATGGCAAAAATATAATTGAATCATTGGTTCTGCAAGTTAAAACTCATAATTATCATATGATGGATGGATCTATTCCGAGTTGCATTAATTACAAAAATTCATTACAAAGCCATGAATTCCGTATTTGCATCTAAACACAAAAGGCGATCGACCAAAGGTGAAACCCTTCTTCCGCAAACAAATCGACCAAATCTAACACCGTTATTCCCGGACCCATTAGGTGGAAAGACATAGTGCTACCGGATGAATGGATCTTGGAAGGTATTACAAAACCCGGATCTCTACCAATTTCGGAGGTCCCGAAACCAAACACACAAATCGGATCCATAGAACAACACATGGATGGGAGTGTTAGACTCTCGTTTAACGGAAAATTTACCAATAATAGATTTTCTAATGTTGCCTCTAGTTCCATGACTTATGGCTTAGGAAGATTTTATGAGATTCCTTCGATCATAAATTTACCAAATGTTAGGAGAGATACATACTTGGATCGAGTCTACCGTCCCTTAGACAACCACGTAGGTTTTCAACCTCGGATGTCCATAGCCCGGTTTTACAAAACGTTGATTATGGTACCCATATTCCAAAACCCGGATATTCAAACCAAGAGGATTCTCCTCCTCAATCTCCTACTGCATCTGCTATCACCGATAATATTGCATATGAATGTAATACTGCGTCCGATGATAGTTTTACGAGTAGATAAACAATATCCGCATGATGATTTCTATGCAAAACATAATTCGAAAAACGAATTTGGTTCTTTAAAAACTTTACGGCTACCAAGAAGGATATTCAAAACAAATTTTATGAATTTGTGAATGCTCATAGAGTTCATATATTATTCTTTGATTGGTTTGAGATTTATGCTTCGCAAATGATATTTTCTATCCTTTTAAGTCCGTGAAACCGATGAATCGTTAGGAACAAAACCCCTACATGGGAAGTGGAAGGACGGATGATTCGGTCGACCATCCGCCACCTAGGAAATTGACATTCTCCCATGGAGAAACCAAAATAGAAGCTTGTCCTTACAAAATCCCTAAAGATGATGACTCGATCGAGCATCAAAAACATTGTTCAACAGAACAATTTTACCAATACCAATTTCCAAACCATAGGAAAACGACTTGTTAGGATTGAGTCCCATATCCGACGGATAGTTGTTCCTCCTACCCCAAAACTCGTAGTTTCTTTAGCTCCTGTAGAAGCCAAGGACCGGAAGTTGAAAAACCCGGTCTTCAAACCCTTTCGGGTTTCTAGATCGAGTCAAAACCAAATACATACAAATAAACCCGAGTTTGTCAAAGCCATTAGAGACCAACTTAGTAAGATAGGAATATCTTCTAAGGGAACCTCTAAGCATGTAGCTCCCGATACTCCTCTATCCAATAGCGTGAATGTTCTAGATCAAAAATCGGAGATAGAATACGTCCTCGAAATTAATAAGTTTCATTGGAAAAAGCCATTACCTATGATTGTTGCCCACGACATAGGTGAGATGCCAAACAAGTTAGCATAACCTAGATTCAATGCCTCTTCCATTTACGAATGGACTATAGATGGCTCTGTCCGAGTATAATATTCTTAGTCTACTCCAAGCAAATGACCATGGCTCGCTAACACCTACAAAACCCAAACCGGTACCCCCGACCGTACGATAGCTGAATTGCTTATTGTCGGATTTTCTAATCAACTCAAAGGATGTTGAGACTACCATCTCATCGCCCAACAACATATGGAAATTTTAAATGCCATACAAAGAGATCGGGAAGGTCTTCCTATCCTAGATGACATAGGTGAACCCATCCAAGATGCTCGTGTCCACCCTCATCCTAACCATTTCTCTTCATTTCATAGGTGACCCTTCTCATCTCAAAGATAAAAACGCCGAGCTTCTTAGTAACCTTAGGTGTAAGAAAATTAGTGACTTTCGGTATTACAAAACCACTTTCCTAACTAGAGTTATGCTTAGGGAAGATTCAAACCAACCTTTTTGGAAGGAGAAATTCCTTGCGGGTTTACCAACCCTCTTAGGAGAAAAGGTTAGAACCCGAATTAAGGATGCTTTTGGTGACCAAATTCCTTATGACCAATTGACTTATGGTGAGCTCGATTAGTTTAACCCAAAAGAAGGTCTTAAGATATGTCAAGACTTAAAGCTCTAGAAACATCTTAAGTGGGAAATGAAAAAGACCGGACGAGAATTAGGAAGTTTCTATAAACAATTTGACATTTACACTTCAAAACCTTCGGGATGCCAAGGTAACTGCCAAGACAAAACCCACAAATCTTACAAAAAACCTTATAGAAAACATTATCATAAGGATCAACCCAAAGATATAGAACCTTTCTATAAGAAACCTTCCAACAAAACCCCTAAAAAACCACTTTAGAAAAACCCAGTTTAGGTCCCAACCTAGAGCCGAGCTAAAGGACGTTACCTGTTACAAATGTGGATAAAAAAGCCATACGGTAAGATATTGTCGTATGAATACCAGATTACAATAACTTCATTTAGATGAAGATGTTTATAACAAAATCTCTCGCTTTGTTAGTCGATTCCTCCGACCCTTCGGACTACTGCGGTAGTGAAGAGACTTTTCGGGTAGATGAACTTATTACATCTAGTTCAAAACTCGGTTCGATAGTGAACCCGATAACAAAACCAAACATGCCGGTGTCTTAACCAAAGACGAAGACCTCATTTTAGACATCGTTAAAAGGATTGATGATCCTCGATTACAAAAGGAATACCTAGACGGACTCTTAAAGTCCGTAGAGGATAAACCTCGTGACCAACCAAAACCTTCTATCTTGCCTTCTACTAGTACTAGCACGTATGACCTTACTACTATCCTAGATAGGAAAAAGAAGACCAAGAAACATATGACCACTATTCAGGACCTCCGATCCGAAATAAAAGGTCATCAAAACGGAGCTTAAAGAGCTCAAAGAGAAACAAACCGGAGACTCTAGTCTCTTGAAAACCCTGTTGGACGGACGAGCGGGCGAAGAGTCGGACTCGACTCTAAAAACCATGATAATGACCAAGAGTTACCAAACCTTGAAAACCTGGAACACGTTCCAGAAGATTTCTTGTTTGTACTTCGTGAAATTACTTCTAGGAAATATTTGATCAAGATTACTCTTGTGTTCCCCGATAATTACAAAATTAATATAATTGCCTTGTTTGATACTCGGTGCTGATTTGAATTGTATTAAGCAATGCATTGTTCCAAAATGTTTCCACATGCACATATATGAATGACTTTCTGCAGCAAATAATTCCAAAGTGACCATACATGGTAAGACGAAGCCTCCGTGGTCAATGGTAGGATTGCTATCAAAAATCATTTTCTCGCTTGTTAAGAATATGCATCATACGATGATCTTAGGAACCCTTTTATAAATCTTGTCACCCCTTATTCCGTGAAGCATGATCGTATATTTTCCAAAACTAGAAATACAAAACTTGTTTTTTCGTTTATTGCAAAACCTAGAATCGGGAATTTGATCACTATTAAAATATGTTCTATTTCTGAAATTAATTCCATGATTCTATGTACTCCTTTGCCTTTAGTTTCAAATACCCCTTCTACAAAACTCATAGGATCTTCTCCAACTTGTCCTTTACGGATGCGTAGATTTTATGAAGAGAATGATAATTATGACCAAGAAGAAGCTATTGATTTCAATCAATCGCTCGTTCTTGAGGAAGATATCTTAGAAGACATTATGGATATAGTGGGTCTAAACACCGACCAAACACCAAGAAGAAGCTATTGATTTCAATCAACTGCACTGTTCTTGAGTAAGATATCTTAGAAGACATTATGGATATAGTGGGTCTAAACACCGACCAAACGGAGGATTATTTAATGGTTAGAGCCTTAGATAGATCTCCCGAAACACTAGAAGCATATGCCTTAGATGCTATTGATGATTTCAAAGATGATCTTATCAATGAAGCACCTAGCATTATTGAATACGCCCTTTCAAACAGGGTTAACTTTTTAGAGAGTTACCTTGATTATGAACTCCAAAGAGGCATAATCAAAAACAAAATCCTACCCCAATATCGTGAGTTTGCGGCCATTATTGCTACCGATCCCGAGCATTATGATTAGCTTGTTAACTCATAAACCCCGCAACTGCATTTTTGCTTTTTTATACACATTCAAAATATTTTCCTACACCATTTCCAAAATCTTTTACACTTTGGTTCGAACTCTGCAAAATCTATTTTACCAAAATCTCTTTTAACGTTCTTGACTTCGAATGTCCGCAAAACGAGTCTTGATGGCCAAGAAAGATAAAGGAAAAAACCCCCTTATACCGGAAAGCCCAAAACCTTTATCATCAGCAAAACCCATCTCCCAGGCGAATGCTTGTCGAAAAACAAAACCCGAAACTCCTGTTAAAGCCCAATCTATTGACGATCGGGTCCGGAATCTAACAAAACAGTCGGAACTCCTTCGGCCTTGCAAAAAATCTCGGGTATGAATCTTGAGCCCATTTCAAAACCAGAGAAATGTTCTTCTTCTTCGAAAAACCCCTTTCTCAAAAATCAAATGAATCTTCAAAACTCATTTCTCAAAATACTTCTTCACAAAACACTCGGGTGATTGTTTCAACGAAACACTGTTTTCAAAAGATCCATATCCGAGTATTTTCTCAAACGAGAATTTCAAAAAATATTTACTTGTCGAAGATGGTTATTTCTTTGACAAACCTTACAAAATTGTTCGAAATTCTTTCCTCCTGGATGGCACTACACCCCATGGGATTTATCCAAAAACCAAGCCTACTATATGGCCATCCTAGAAAAAACAAAATCAGCCATCTTCAAACATTTCCTCATCCCCGACAAAATCGAAACCGCCTACTCTACATGCAGAATCCTTAAAATCATCACGCTTCGACTAGGGCCAAGACCTTTCCCTACAAATTGTGTTCCCGGACAATTTCAAACCCGAGTGTTAACCACTCGCCGTTCTTTCTCTTATCGGGATTATCGACAAGCATGGTTCAATACTATGCTCCTACAAAACAACGAAAGGAAGCCATTCATGGTCGATTCTATTTCGATACAAAATTTGTCTTTACAAACATACCTATGTGGTTCACCCAATGGTGGAATTACTTTGGTCCTACTCCTAACATACTTACTCCAGCAATCATTGAGAGTTATACTCTCTTCAAAATCCATTACAAACCTTCGGAAAAAGAAAAAAGATTTACCTCTCTTTTCCTTTTTCGCATAAAATTCTTCCTTCCTTGGGTTTGTTCCCGGTATTATGAAACACAAAATTATAACCGAGCTTTAATCCTCATTCGAAGGTTCAAAGTTAAATGGTGGGATTCTTTCCAGATTCCATCATCCATTTCCAAAACACGTATTGAAGAATGGCTTACAAAATAAGGATTTCTCGAGCCATTATCCTCAACAACCAATTTTTTTACCCAAAAATCTGTTGTGAATGCCGGACTCGCAACGAACCAAAACAGATGAAGAATACTTCGCCATCATGTCCGAAATGGTTCAAAACCGATCCAATTCCTCACATGCGACGATTCGGATTCCGAGTCGGAACCCATGATAAATTTGGGGAATGAGGACGAAGACGAATCTTATGACATCTTTTCCCAAGTTCACCACCTGTGAACTTTGACAAAATTTACACATTCCGGGCATTTTTCTATCTCGTCGACAAAAACAGTTCTCTCCGAAACAAAAATTCACAAGACTCGTCATTGTTCATCCCACGTGACACAAAAAGACAAAATTGCTTTCGGCGTCTTACTCGTTCATCAACACGTGAAGACATTGTAGCAAGTTACTATTTACTTTTACTCGTACATTTTACTATTCATAGGTACTATTCACATGTACTTGTTCATGACGACTTTCTATATATAAAGAAAGCTCATTTCATTTGTAAGCGTAAATTTTAATTGAGAAGTTTTATTTTCCCCGCACATTTCTCTTTAAGTTTTCGGACATTCTCTAAGAAAGATTTCTCTTTGTAATCCTCCTTCAAGATTCCGAAAACCTCTCCTGTAAGGTACTTTTCTTGTAAATAAATAAAAGTTTCTCACATTTCTTTTTTGTTTATCCTTTTCGGTGGTTGGCTCTGCCGCCCATGTATTTTAGTTTTATTTCGTTTTAATTTAAGTTCATTTATTTCTTTATTTTGTTCATCTCGCATCTCCGTGGTCGGCTCTGCCGCCCGTTTATCAATCCGCATTTCATTCATCTTCCATTTCATACCCCGCACCATTTATTAGATCCTTGTGTCTTTTTGGTATATATATATATATATAAGATTTATCATGCATATTGTGTGCTCCGTGTGGATGATCGAACCTCCCATATGTCCGGATGGGCTAGCTACGATGCCACCCATCTCACTTTTATAGCTTTAGGCCATCAATTCGGATCGAGCATGAGACTTAGTTTTTACCCATTTCTTATGCCATGCATCATATATCTCTAGAGAGATATATGTTGGTTTTAGATATTTGTTTACTTGATAATGAAAGTCAAAATATCACTTTCGTTCTAGACTCTTTCATGATTTCTTTATGCTTAGCTTAATCGTTAACATAGGTGCCCTAGATCCAACCATATTTGGATGGGCTCAAGCTAATGCATTATTGCATAATTTATTTTAATAATAATAAAGAATTCATTCTAGTAATTCTTATGTTTTCATATTGATAAATTCAATAGAATTAGATAGAAGTCCTTATGATATGTATTTGCAACACTCGATTGATTGAAAGATGTGAGACAAATACTAATGCATATATATGATATCATTAAACATCTAAAGTCGTAGTATTGTCAAGAATGGACATTGACAATATATAGATAGACTTATGAGTGCTATGCTTATGATATATGATAGTAGTAGGAGATCTCACACCTATTGGCATGGTGATGCCAAAACAAGCACTTAGGTGATTTATGTTAAAGAACATATCACCTGGACTTGACTCGTCATGAGAACCCATTTGATTTCAGTCTATGCAAATCTCATATAAGATGGGTATAATAGTCCTTAGACTTGAAGTCATCACGGTTATCTCATTAGAGGACTTCTACACTTTGACACTCGTTTTGATGGACCCATTAATGGGTTGCTTGTGGGCGATTCTTTGGGTGCACTAGGAATCTAATAGAAATAGTTATGTGACTAAGATAGGACATGACATAATTTATATGCTAATGGAGTTATCATATTGCACTTAGATAAATGTCAACTCGAGAAATCTATGGCCACGGTCGATGTACACCAATAGAGCTTAGTTAGTTTACTCTAAGAGTTAAGACATTTAAGAATCGAAGAAAACATGTGTGATCATAATTGAATAAGAATAATAAAAAATTTTGAGATCACACTAAGATAAATTAACATGAGAAATGAATTGTATGGTAACCATGCTCGTGGAAGGTGATAATGGATTAACTAATCCTCCTATAGGATTGGGTAATCATGATGCCTTGTTAGAGGCCAATCTTGATTTATGTATCAAGAGATAAAAGAGGAGTCTTTTTTTATACATTGCCTACATATCTATGAGCCTATTAAGTCACACATGTAAGTTTAAGTATTGACGTTATAAATGAGAAGCAAAGATATTGAAAAAAGTTTTCAAATATGAAAGTTTCCTAAAGTGAAAAGTTTCCTATTTTAACTTCCAAATTTTGAAGTAAATAACCTAAAATGGAAATAAGTTTCATAATTTAGGTTAAAGGGTATCTAGGAAAATTGCTTCCTAATGTGGACTCGACTAAAATAATCTAAGATTATTTATTTGGGTAGTTCAGATAAATTAATTAGGCTAAAATGGTTTTGGCCCATTAGATTTAATTAAAAAGCCTTAACATATTTTGGTGGGAGGATAAACATCAACCTTATTGGATAAGGTTGAATGTTTTAAAGATAATGATCAAAAAGTCTATCTATAAAATAACTCCTCATCCTTAGAGGATAAGGAAGCAACAACCTAGAGTCCTATAGGGACTCATTGCCGCCCTCGCCTTGTCTTTGGAGGATAAGGAAAATCTCCTATAAATATATATGAGAGTGGGAGGTGTAGCAACATAAGAAAAATTAGGGAGAGAGATTTTTGACCAAAATAAGAAAAAAAAGAGGGAAGGAAAAATTACGACTAACTTACAAAAAAAGAACATAGGCCACAGGACCAATAGGGAAAAATAAGAGAAAATAGTTTTCTCCAAAAACCCTAGCAAGTCAAACTTTTTCCATTTTTTTTAAGGTTGTCACAAAATTACTTGGGATTGACTTCTATAGAAAACTCTAAATCAGAAAAGTTAAAGCTAGCACCCTATTGATTTTTAATGCTTCTTTGTAGATATTTGAGCTATATGATCATCAATAGTGGTTGGACAACTAGATGGCTTTTCCGCAAAGGAATTTAGATTTACGTTATCGGAGGTAATCCTTGTTATTTGCTTTAAATTCATGCATATATGGTTAGTAGATTCAATGGCTTGATCTTGGGACTTTATATAGAGGGAAATTTTTTGTTTATTTTGCATCTTCATAGGATGCATGATCCTTCAATTGGTATCGAGCCTCCATTGAATCTTTGATTGTATGCTTGGTTGATTATGATTAACTTCATGAATTATTTATGCCTAATTATAAATCATGTTTTTCGTATTTTATATGAAAATAAAACTGAATTTTGAGTAAAAATTAGCAGGAACACATGAGGTTGACGTTGGATGTCGACACTCACATGCGTAGCAACCCTACTAACTCGCTGCACGCTAGATGCACAATAGGTAAAAACGTTGGCTCGCCGGGCATATGCTAGGTGCACAACAAGCGGGCACACTAGCCTTCCAAGCCACATGGTAGGTGTGTAGGCCATGTGCACAACAAGCACTACGTGCCGGGTCGTGCATACGGCTTGCGCATAAGGCACTACGTGCTAGGCGTGCTTGGGCATCCGGGTTGCACGCCGGGCACATGGGCCAAGCTGCGAGCCACTAGCCAAGCACTCGTCACACTAGGCTAGTCATTGTAGGTAGACGCACACAAGCACACTTTCCCAAGGGTTTAGGCTTCAAAGCCCGTGAACCCTCGAGGCCCAAAAGGTATTAAAAATTAAAATTTTAAAAATTTTAATAAATTTATAAAATGACCAAAATTATAGATTTATAATTATTTTATGAATGAAATTGTTTGATTAATATTCCATGTATCAATATGATTAAAGCATGGGTGAATGATATGGATGAGTCGACCTAATTTTATGAGTGAATGCTTATTTTTTGGATAAATAAGACATGCATGTCCTGCCTTCTCTATTATTCTATTGTATTTCTTTTCTCATCTTACTTCCCTTGAATGTAACTCATGGTTTCTTATTTCAAATAAATATAAAAGTAGTAGTAGATAGAAATTAGAATATATACAAAGAGAAGACGCTAAGGAATGAAGACATTCATGAAGAATTTATAATAATTTTTTACCTAGGAATTGATCCGAGTACTCTCTTTGTGGCTCGAGGGGGCTAGTACTAGAAATCCATTACCATTCACCAATCATTGAGTCATGTATGAGATGTATGAATATGATGAGATCAATACTAATATGTATGATAGGAAAAATATGGTTATTTTTTAGTATGCATCCTAGGATGAGATCAACCATATTAAATCCTTTGAATAAAATATTAAGTTAAATGCTTTCCAACATTATGAGGTGGGAACTCTCTTGGTCCGTTGGCTTGTTGAGATAACTCAAGGTCATTTCTTTTTAAGGGAAACAAATCATAAGCCATGCAATGTCCTCGAATATTGGATCTAACTTAAATGAGTTGTTAGGTTTGTTGAGATAACTCAAGGTCCAATAAACTTATAAACAAGGATTGGTATTCACATAAGATGTTATAAGATAAGGAATTGTCGAGCTAATAATATTAAGAATTACATTTGATGTATTTGGTAAGGAGTTACCGATCTAATCCTTCATGTATTATTTTTGAGATAACTTAAGGCTAATACATGTTAGAGGATGGGATCTTAACCCATTAAGAAAATGAATCAAAAAGTATTCTCGAGTCCTATGTTAAAGCTTATAGAACTTGAAGAAAATAATGAGAGCATACATAGATTTTACTTTTTAATTTATGTATTTTTTCTATTCTATGCAATTTAATTAAACAAATTATGCGTTTTTCTATCATGTCAAATTATATGCTATGATCGGCAACATATCGATACGATCGATCATTAATTGAAAGAATGCCTTTAATGGCAAAAACTTCCTCGATTGGGAAATAAATTTAAGGATAGTCCTTCAAGATGAGAAAATTCTCTCCTAGCTGAACCTCCTCCGGTTCAAGTCGAAGTTCATGAAGCATGGATCAAACCTAGAAATGATGTGATCATCTGCTCAAAGTATCATGCTTATCGCTATGATGTTGGAACATAAGCGCCAACATAGAAGCTCATAAGCTTTTGATATCATAGCAAATCTCAAAAGCTTATTTGAGGAGAATACTAAGCATGAGTGCTATGAGATAACAAGGAAACTCTTTAAAGCTAGAATGGATGAGAGATCTAATGTCAAAAAACATATCACTAAAATGATAGAGTATATCAATAGACTAGCCGAACTTGAAGATGAAATAGATGCTGAATTATCCATTAACCTAGTATTGCAATCGTTGCCTAATAGCTTTGGACAATTCATTAAAAACTTCAATATAATGCACATGCAAAAGACTCTTAGAGAGTTATTATCCATGCTAAGGGAAGATCAACTTGAAATTAACAAGAAGAACAAAAGTTTTGTACTTCTAGCTAATAAGGGAAAGGGCTAGTAAAGGGCAAGAAAAAGCTCAAGAATAAGAAGTCTTCAATCGCGCTTGTTAGATGAGTGAAAAAGGCCAAGGCTCATAATAGCCTAAATGATGCTGTTTGCTTTCATTACAATAAGAAAAGGCATTAGAAGCACAACCGTGGTGCAAAAAAGAGTTCTTCCACCACCTCGTGTATTTATGTTATTAATGTTAATCCATTTATATCTAACTTCCACTTTATGAGTATATGATACTAAATGTGATGCTTACATTTTTAAAATGTACAGGAGCTTAGAAAAGAAGGAAAGATAGCTTTAAGGGGGAATATCTACATAGCAAAAATGGATTAAGAGTTGGACCATTAGATGTAGGTATTTATGAGCTAGCACTATCATGTTGGGATGTGCTAAGACTCAATCTTTTTTTTTAATACAAACTAAAAATCTTAGTTTCATTTTTAGTTTTGAATAAGTTTTTCATTTTTAAGAATTATGGTTATTTTTCAAGATGAGCTTTTATGAAAATATCTTCATAATGATTATATGTTTTAAGCATAACTCCTAAGTATATAACATAAATACTAAAAGACTCAAATGATCTAAATAAACATTAATTAGTAAGCAACATCAAACTTAGTCATATAAGCAAGAATCCATATCCAACCTACTTATACAAAGGATATTTAGAATCATTTGATGATGTCTAAGAAAACTTATTTACTTGGCAAAGAGATATGAATCTTCTTTTACTTAAAAATGAGAAAGAGTTACTAATTAATAAAGGCCTTATACATAGAGATGTATATAGGCATATGTTCACCCAAGCAAGAGGAGAACATGCTTGTCACATAACCTTTAATGATAGTAGATCATGTTATAGTTATAATACATAAGTCCAAAGTATTTAAAATGTTTAAAAGTTTAGACTTGAAAAGTCATATGACGAACTAGCAAAAGTATTAAGGCATCTTGATTAGATTGAGAAAATGCATACTTGAATGTCATAATTTTAGATCACCTTAAAGAGAATGAGATTTTCTATGGATATCATATGTTAGACAAGATCAATCCATTATGAGTCAAATTAACATCCCTAATTTTTTATAAATACTCCTTACTCGTAACCTTTACAATGAATAGAATTCCAATTAAATCTATTTAAATATATCACATATGAGATATGTGAAAGGAAAGAAAATGAATTAATCTTTTCTTAAGATTTGATGCTATAAAGTGTCCGTCAAAGGGTTTGGCAAAGACAAACTAAAGCCTAAAATCAATAAAATGCTAAATTGTGAGATATCCAAAGTAAGACAAGGATGTTAATAACTTACGACTAGAAAAAAGTGTTATTCATTACTAGGCATACTATGTTCCTTAAGAAGGAATTTATGTACCCTAGAAATAGTGGGAGAAAATTTAAAGTCAATAAGATTTGAGTAAACTCATAAATTGACACTTTAATAAAAGAATCCTAAAGTAAAAGAATTACAAAGTGTTGTAACTCTCTCACAAATAAAAACACAAGACTTCATAAATACAAAAGAAATTTGTTAACTAGATAAAAGGATATGATCTTATCATCCCGACACATGGTGATGTGAGCCCTAAAGAGGATGATGAAGCTAATATTTTTTGAAATGGCAATGTTAGACATTGATTCCTAGAAAATGATGAATAAAAAAAATGTATAGATGACACGCCTTGATGGTTCCCAAAAACATTCAAATAAGATTTGCAAAATGTTGAGGTCCATTAATAAACTTAATCATGCCTCTAGGACTAAAAATTGATGTTTTATGAAACGATCAAAGAGTTTGATTATTCATCAAAAACAAAGACCAACTTGTGTATATAAGAAGTTAGTGGGAGCCTATTAGTCATGGTTATTTGACACAAAAGTACACCTTGACTATAATATGATTATGTTGCAAACAAAAGATTAAGGAATCTAGAAGAAATTTCCTAAAAATGATATGGGAGAGTAACCTATAATATAAGAGTATAGATCTATAGAGATAGATCACTTAAAATATGAGGAGTCTCCCAAGGTAGTTATAATGACATGATACTAAAAGATTTAGTATGGAAAAATAAAAACAAAATTCATTCCAATATTATATAGCTTGATGGTCAATAATAAAGGATCCATAACACAAGTTAAGGAACCAAGATCTCATCAATGATCCAAGCAGGTATTACATGGCTACCACTTAATTATAGAGATAAAAGGGTCATTGTAACATAAGGACGGAAAAGGTTCGTACTACGACAACATAGTTAACCCTTAGACTAAGCTTTTATCATAACTAAAACATGAGATCCTTATTTGATCATCGGGATTAAGGGACATGGTTGGTTGGCTTTAGTGCAAGTAGGAGATTGTTAGTGTAGGTGCCCAAGATCCAGCCATGTTTTGATGGGCTCAAGTTAATATATTATTACATCATTTATTTTAATAATAATAAAGAATTCATTCTATTAATTCTTATATTTTCATGTTGAGAAATTCAATAGAGTTAGATAAAAGTCCTTGTGATATGCATTTGCAATAATGATTGATCGAAAGATGTGAGATAAACACTAATGCATATAAATGATATATTAAATGTCCTAAGTCATAACATTGTCAAGAATGGACACCGACAACATATGGATAGACTTGTGAGTGCTATGCTTATGCTTGTATGATAGCGATAGGAGATCTCATCAATGATTCAAGTTTAAGGACCATTTGTACCCATCTCGTATGAGATTCCCATAGACTAAAACTAAGTGGGTTCTCATGGTGAGTTAGGTCCGAGTGATATGTTCTCTAATATAAATCACCTAAGTGCTTGCTTTGGCATCAACATGCCAATAGGTGCGAGATCTCCTATCGTTATCATATAGCATGAGTATAGCACTCATAAGTCTATCCGTATATTGTCAATGCCCATTCTTAACAATGCTATGGCTTAGAATATTTAATGATATCATTTATATGCATTAGTGTTTGTCTCACATCTTTCGATGAATCACTATTGCAAATCCATATTGTAAGGACTTCTATCTAATTCTACTAAATTTATCAACATGAAACATAAGAATTAATAGAATGACTTCTTTATTATTATCAAAATAAATAATGTAATAATACATTAACTCAAGCCCATGTAAACATGGTTGAATCTTGGATATCTACACTAACAATCTCCCACTTGTACTAGAGTGAACCAACCATATCCCTTAATCCCAACGATCGGTAAGGGTCTTATGTTTTAGCCGTGATAAAGGCTTAGTCTAGGGGTCAGCTATGTTATTTTCAGCGTGGACCATTTCTATCCTTATGTTATCGCAACTTGTTTATCTCTATAACTAAGTGGTAGCAATGTAGTACATGCTTAGATCGTTAATGAGACCTTAGTTCCTTAGCTTGTGCTATTGATCCTTTATTATCGATCATCAAGCTATATGATATTGGAGCAAAACTTTCTTTGATTTTTCCATACTAAACCTTTTTAGTATCATGTCATTGTAACTACCTTGGGAGACTCCTCACATTTCAAGTTATCTATCTCTATAGATCTATAGTCTTAGACTATAGGTTTCTCCCATATCCTTCTTGGGAAATTTTTTTTTTAGAGTCCTTAATCTTTTGTTTGCAAGATCATAATATTATAGTCAAGGTGTAATTTTGTGTTGAATAACCATGACTATTAGGCTCCTACTAACTTCTTATATACACAAGATTCATCTATGTTTTTGATATATAATCAAACTCTTTGATCATTTCATAAAATGTTAACTTTTATTCCTAGAGGCATGCTTCGACCTATTAATAGACCTTAGCATTTTGCAAACCTTATTTGCATGTTCTTAGGAACCATCGGTGTGGATCATCTACACATCTTTTTCATTTGCCTTTTCCGGGAATCAATGTCTAACATTTCTATTTCAAAAATATTAGCTTCATCATCCCTCTTAGGGCTCACATCACCATATGTCAAGACGAGAAGATCATATCCTTTTACCTTATGAAAAATGTCTTTTAAATTTATGAAATTCTTGTGTTTTGGTTGTGAGAGAGTTATAAGACTTTGTAATCATTATGCCTTAGGATTCCTTTAGAGTGTCAATTTATGAGTCTACTCAAATCTCATTAAGTTTAAATTTCCTTCTACTATTTCTAGCATCCATAAATCCCTTCCTAAGGAATATAGTATGCCTAGTAATGAACAACACTTTGTTCGGTGGTAAGATATTTACATCCTTATGTTACTTTGGATATCTCACAATTTAGCACTTTATTGATTTTAGGCTTTAGTTTGTTTTTGTCAAACCTTTTGACATACACTTTATAACCTCTAATCTTCGGGAAAGATGAATTCATTTTCTTTTCTTTCCTATATCTCATATGTGATCTATTTAAATAGATTTATTTGAAATCCTATACGAGTGTAAAGGTTACGATAAGGAATATTTATCCAAAATAGGGATATTAATTCAGCTTGTAATGGACTAATCATGTCTAACATGTGATATTCATAGAGAATCTCATTCTTTTTAAGGTGATCTAAAATTTTAGCATTCAACTATTCATTTCCTCGATCTAATTGAGATGCCTTAATACTCTTGCTAGTTCGTCATATGACTTTTCAAGTCTAAATTTGTAAACATTTCAAATGCTTTGCACTTTTGTCTTATAACCAAAAACATGATCCACTATTGTCCAAGGTTATGTGACTAACATGTTCTCCTCTTGCTTGGGTGAACATTGGCCCATATATCTTTATGTATAAGGTATAAATTAATTAGTAACTTTTTCTCCTTTTCAACTAAAAGGAGATCCATATCTCTTTGCCAATTAAATAAGTTTTCTTAAACATCATCAAATGATTCTAAATATCCTTTGTATAGGTAGGTTAGATATGAGATTCTTGTTTATATGACTAAATTTGATGTTGCTTATTAATTAATGTTTATTTAGATCCTTTGAGTCTTCTAGTATTTATGTTATATACTTGGGAGTTATGCTTAAAACATATAATCATTATCAAGATATTTACATAAAAATCATCTTTAAAAATAACCATTATTCTTAAAAAGGAAAAACTTGTTCGAAATAAGAAATGGAAATAAGATTTTTAGTCTCTACTAAAATAATAATGATTAAGTTTTAGCATATCTCAACATAGTAGTGCTAGCTTATAAATACCTATATCTAATTGTCCAACTCTTGATCCATTGTTGTTATGTAGATATTCTCCCTCGAAGCTATCTTCCATCATTTTTTAAGCTCCTATACATTTCAAAAATCTAAGCACCTCATATAGTATCATATAATTATGAGGTAGAATTTAGAAATAAAAGAATTAGCATTAATAAGATAAATACCTAAGGTGGTGGTAGAACTTTTCTTTTGCACCCCTTTTAGGTACTCCTTGTAGTTGCGTTTCTAATGCCCTTTCTTATTGCAATGAAAGCAAGCTGCATCCTTTGGTCTATTCCGAGCCTCGGCCTTTTTCACTCCTCCAATAGGTGCAGTTGAAGACTTTTTCTTCTTCTTGGGCTTTTTCTTACCCTTTATCGACCCTTTTCCTTATTAACTAGAAATACATAATTTTTGTTCTTCTTGTTAATTTCGGCCGAGCTTTTCTTAGCATGGGCAATAACTCTCTAAGAGTTTTTTACATGTGCATCATATTGAAGTTCATAATGAACTATCCAAAGCTCTTGAGCAATGATTGTAATACTAGGTTAATAAATAATTCAGCATCCATTCTAACTTCAAGTTCGGGTAGTCTATTGTATAGCCTATCATTTTAGTGGCGTACTTTTCGACATTAGATTCCTCATCCATTTTGTCTCTAAAGAGCATCCTTGCTATCTCATAACGCTCATGCCTAGTATTCTCCTCAAATAAGCTCTTGATCTTTGCTATGATGTCAAAAGCTTGTGAGCTTTTATATTAGCGGCTATGTTCCATTGTCATAGTAGCAAGCATGATGCTCTAAGTAGTGATTGCATCATCTCTAAGTTTGATCCATGTTTCATGAGCTTTAGCTTAGACTAGAGGAGGCTGAGCTAGGAGAGCTTTCTCTATCGTATAGAGAATTTTCTCATATTGGAGGACTATCCTCAAATTCATTTCCTAGTCGAGGAAGTTTATGCTATTAAAAGCATTACATCCATCAATGATAGATCATATCGATGTTTGCCAATCATACCGTGCATTCCGACATGATAGATTAGCATATAGTTTAGTTAATTAAATTGCATATAATAGAACAAAACATAAATTAAAAAAGTAAAATCTATGTATGATCCCACTATTTTCTTTAAGTTCTATAACCTTAAATATAGGACTCTAGAAAATTTTTTGATTCGTTTTCTTAGTGGGGTAGGATCCCATCCTCTAACATACATTAGCCTTGAGTTATTTGAACAAGCCATACATGAAAGATTAGGTAGGTAACTCACTAATTACATCTAATGTAATTCTTAATTTCATTAGTATGACAACTCTTTGTCTTGTCACATCTTATATAAATACCAATCCTTGCTTATAAGTTTATTAGCCTTTAAGTTATCTCAACAAACCCAATAACTCATTTAGGTTAGACCTAACATTCGAAGACATCGCATGGCCCATGATTTGTTTCCTTCGAGGAAGAAGTGACCATGAGTTATCTTAACAAGCCAACAATGACTAAAAGAGTTTCAGCCTCATAATGTTGGAAAGCATTTAACTTAATATTTTATTTGAAGGATTTAATATGGTTGGTCTCATCCTAGCATGCATACTAAACAATAATCATATTATTTCTATCATGCATACTAATATTGACCTCATCACATTCATACATCTCATGCATGACTCAAGGACTAGTGAACCATAATGGATTTCTATTACTAGCCCCCTCGAACCATAAAGGGATAAATGGGTTAATTCCTAAGTGAAAAATTATTATAAATTCCTTATAAATGTCTTCCTTCCTTGGCAATTTCTCCTTGCATCTATTCTAATTTCTATCTACTACTTTTACATTTATTTGAAATAAAAAACCTCGAGTTACATTTGAGGAGAGTAAGATGAGAAGAGAAATACAATGAATAATAGAAACGATAGGACACGCATGTCCTATTTATCAAAAAATACAAGCATTCGCTCAAAAAACTAGGTCGACTCATCTATACCATTCACCCATACTTCAATCACATTGATACATTGTGTACTAATGAAACAATTTCATTAATAAAATAAATATAAATCTATAATTTTGGTAATTTTAAAAATTTATCAAACTTTCTCTAAATTTTAATTCTTAAAACCTTTTTGGCGTTGGGCCCACTCTAGGCTCATGGTCTTTTGGGCTTCGAGGGTTCATGAGCTTCGAAGCCAAAACCCTCGGGTTTGCATACTCATGTGACTCGCCCATGATTGCTAATCTAGCATAAAAGCGCCTAACCGGTGGCCTATTGCTTGGCCCATCCGTTCGAGCACGCGGTTTGGCAAGACAACATTCTTGGCACGTAGTGCCTATCGCATGTGCCCGACACTTCACTTGGCCTTTGTTCCTAGTGCATGGCCTCGTAGGCTAAGAGGCCTACCTACTACGCACTTAGCTCATAGCAATCAATAGGTTTACTACTCACGTGAGTGTCGACGTCCAATGTCGGCCTCATATGCCCCTACTTATTTTTACTAGAAAATTAGTTTTATTTTTACATAAAATACCAAAAATACAAGATTTATATTGAGGCATAGTTAAATCAAGCGAGTTAATCATAATCAACCAAGCATACAATCAAAGATTCAACGGAGGCTCTCATATCAATTGAAGCATACAATCCTATAGAGGTATAGAATAAACAAAAAAATTTCTCCATCTAAAAGCCCAAGATCAAGTCATTAAATCTATTAACCATACATACATGAATTTAAAGCAAGGAATAAGGATCACCTCTTATAGTGTAGATCTAAATTCCTTTTTAGAAAAGTCATCCTAGTGTTTGACCTCTATTGATGATCCACGCATTTTAAATATCCATAAAGAAGTACTCGGATCGATAGGGTGCTAGCTTGACCTTTTCTAATTTAGTGTTTTCTATAGAAATCAATCTTAGGCAATTTGATGATAACCTTAAAAGAGAAGGAAAGAGTCCGGCTTGTTAGGGTTTTTGGAGAAAAATATTTTCTCTTATTTTTTTCTCTCTTGACCGTGTGCCCTATGTTTATTTTATGGCTGGCCAAAATTTCTCTTTCGCTCGTTTCTTTATTTTTGGTCGAAACTCTCTCCCTAATTTTCCTTATTTTGCTACACCTTCCTCTCTCCTATATATTTATAGGAGAGTTTCCTTATCCTCCAAGGATAAGGAGAGCGACGGCAATGAGTTCCTAAAGGACTCAAAGTTGTTGCTTCCTTATCCTCCAAGGATGACGAGTTATTTTGTATGTGGAATTTTTTATCATTATCTTTAAAACATTCAACCTTATACAATAAAGTTGATGTTTATCCTCTTACCAAAATATCTTAAGGTTTTTTAATTAAACCTAATGAGCCAAAACTATTTTAGCCCAATTAATTTATTTGGACTATCCAAATAAATAATATTAGATTATTTTTGACAGGTCCACATTAGGAAGCAATTTTCTAAAATACCCTTTAACCTAAATTAGGAAACCCATTTTCATTTTAGGTCGTTTACTTCCGCATTTGGAACTAACTTCCAAATTTTGAAACCGATTTCTAAAATAAGAAACTTTCCACTTTAGAAAACTTTCCAATTAAGAAAATGTTCCATTTTGGGAAACTTCCCATTTAAGGAAACTTTTCATTTTGGAAATCCTTTCCAAAATTGGAAATTTTTTTCAATATCTTTGCTTCTCATTTATAACGTGAATACTTAAACTTATGTGTGTGACTCAATAGGCTCCTAAATATATTGGCAATGTATCAAGAATAAAAGACTCCTCTCGTTATCTCTTGATACATAAATCTAGATTGGCCTCTAGCAAGGCATCATAACTATCTAATTCTCTAGGAGAATTAATTAATCCATTGTTACCTTTCACAAGCATGGTTACCATACAATTCAGTTCTCATGTCAACTTATCCCAATGTGATCTCGAACTTTGTTGTTAGTCTTGTTCGAATATGATCACACATGTTTTGCTCAATTCCCAAATGTCTTAGCTCTTAGAGTAAACCAACTATACTCTATTGGTGTACTCTGCTGTGGGCACAGATTTCTAGAACAAATATTTATCAAAGTGTAATGTGATAACTCTTTAAGCATACAAGGAATGACATGTCCTATCTAGTTATATATCTACCTCCATTAGATTTCTAGCGCACCTAACGAATTGCCCACATGCAAACCTTTAATGGGTCTATCGAAATTAGTATCAAAGTGCATAAGTCCTCCAATGAGATAATCGTGATGACTTCAAGTCTAATAACCATTTGTACCTATCTCGCATGAGATTCCCATATATTGAAATCAAATGGGTTCTCATGACGAGTCAAGTCTTCGTGATATGTTCTTTAACATAAATCACTTATGTGCTTGCTTTGACATCGTCATACCCGTTAGCACCTAATTTTGGCTCCTTATTTATTTATTTATTAGTTATTATAAAAATACCAAAAGATAAAAAATTAAAAGAAAATTAAAAAATAAAAAATAAAAAAGAATTAAGATTGTTAGCTTAGAAAAGGGGGTTAATTGAAAAAGTAAAAAGGTTGAAAACAATTAAAACAAAAATTGAGGCCATAGAGAAAAAAATAAAAGTTTCAAACCCTTTAATTAAATAAGGAAGGATACAATTGGAACTAATTAAAATAAAAAGTTCCAATTATTGGCAAAAGGAGGTTTAAATTGAAATACAAAAAAAAAAAATTGAACCTAAATAAATGCTTGGAAGAAAATCAAGGACCAAAGTGGGTTTTTGCCAAAAAAAGAAAAAAAACCCTACCAATACAAAGCCCCATGCATTTCTTTTACCACACACTATTCACTCGTCACCCTAAAAAAGACCCAGCTATCGCAATTTTTTCTCCCACGTCGATCGCTCCTCCCTCAAGCCCACGCCGTCTCGCCCATTCTCGTCTATGCTTCCGGCATCCCTCTCGCCTGCCTCTCTCGCTTAGCCAACCTCCCTCCCGCCTACTCCCCTCACTTTGCCGCCCAACCCCACATGCAGCAACCCCCTCTCGCAGGCCGCCCAACCCCACACCCAGGTAGGCCCTTCTCACCAACCTACTACCAACACCCTCAAAGCCACCGGATTTGAGCCTCTCTCATGCCATAAAAAGCCCTATAACAACCCTCTCCCATGCCATAAACAGCCCCTCATAGAAGCCCTCTCTCACGCCCCAAAACAAGCTCAAAATAGACCTAAAAAATATACCAAAACCCTCCCAAATCGGCTCTAAAACTATTACTAACGACCCTTACAAAGCAACCCCTTTTGGTCGGCCTTTCCCTCACCCAAAACAGCCATTAAAACACCCCTAAGAATGCTTTAAGATACCCCTAAAAAACCCTCAAGTAGTCTTAAAACCAGCCTCGAAACAGACCCAAAAGTCCGCAAAAACCCCCAAAACAGCTATGAAACTATCACCAACGATCCCTAAAAGCCTTTATAGAGCAACCCCTTCGGGCCGTCCCTTTAAACCATCAAAGTAGATCCAAAAACATCTCCACACCAGCTTCAAAATAATCGAATAAAAGCCCCAAAATGCCCACTAAACAAATGTAAAAAACCTCCCTCAAAACAGACCTCCCGAACATTTTTCTTTTTTGTGTTACTCAAAGGAAAGAAAAAAACTTAAAAAAAAAAGAAGAAAAGAAAGAAAAAGATATTGTGTTGTGGTTTGGTGGCTGTTTTTATTTATTTATTTTTTATAGGAAACATATAAGATCCACACCACACATTATCTACAAATAGTCGCTCTCCTTTTTCGACTAATCAAATATCCGATTATTATAAAAAACGAAGAGAGTAAGACTAACTTCAAGCTAGACATCGGAATCATAGGATCTTTGGGTAAAAATTCTAAAAATACTATACTTTCAAAACATGATTTGCATTTGCTTTGCGATGGGTGATTGATTGATTGTGGTGTGCAATATGGTTTTAAAGTTACCGATGGTGTTCAAAGTTATTTTGTATGTTTTTGTATATGTTTCCCATCTTTATTTTTGCCTTATTTTATTCTTGTTTTTATTTTTATTTTAGTTTATTTTTATTTTTATTTTTATTTTTTTATTTTTTGTGTGCATCATGTTTGAAAATAAGCCGCTATTCATTTCCCACTTATATGATGAAGCCATCATAGGGCTTCAAAAATATATTTTTTTATTTGTTTGCATATAGGCCACCGGTAGCTTCCCACTTATGTGATCGAGCCGCCAAAGGGCTTCAAATATTTTTGTTTATTTGTTTGCATATAAGCCGTCAATAGCTTTCCAATTCTATGATGAAGTCAACGAAGGCTTCAAAATATTTTTGTTTATCTACTTTGCATGTGTGAAAATAAGTCATCGATAGCTTCCCACTTATGTGACAAAGCCGCCAACGACTTTTCAAAACAATCATTTGTTCCTTGCTTGAGTGACATGAAGTTGCTAGTAACTTCCCACCTATGTGACGAAGTTATCAATAGCTTCTTATATTCATGACTCGAAGTCGTCGGTGGCTTCCCCTAAGTTATCGATGACTCATAGCTTATGCCGGTAAAAGGCTATTTATCTTTAGAAACTCACCTATTTTTCAATAATAGGTCATGTTCACCGATAATTAGCTGAAATTTTAATTTTTCTACCTTTTTTCCCATTTGGGGTAGGGCCTATTGGCTTTAGGCCAGCTCGAACGCCCAAACTACCCAATTTCACACATGAACCATCTCTCCTATAGTTTTATCAAATAAATTCACACAAATAGGCCTAGAAGCACAACGAATAAAAAAATTAGATTTTTCTATTCACGGATGAACAATGCAACCTCGCTTTAAGTAGGATGGGATGGTGGTGACATCATGTCTTCCCTATACGTAACCGACCCCTTACCCAAATATCCATGTAGACTAGTATATTTAGGGTTTTTCTAGTTTCCTCTAATTAGCTAGGTGGCGAATCCTTTATCTCGGCCCCTTTCCCCACTCATGTTGGGTCGACGTCGACGGAATTGGTGACTCTATTGGGAACTTAGTGTCATGCTAGGGTAAAGCTTTGAATTTACGTGTTGTGAATCTCTATTTTTTTTACTATGCCTCATACTTATTTGTTGTGAGTGGATGATTGTCACTTAGTCATGTAATTTTTTTCTTTATGTTGTGATAACATGTTTATATCTATATGTGGTTGTTCATGTTTTCTTGTCCCCGTGGTTTGGGTTGTTTAATTTCTTAGCTTTTACATTTTTTAAGACTGGATATGGAGTCATGCCCTCACATACTATACTTTATAATTATAATTATCATTTGCATTTGCCTCGAGAACTAGGGAGTTAGTAATGGTGCTCCGATGGGTTTCACTTTAAGTAAACACATGAAACCTTGAGCCTTCTTGCTAGCTACCATCGATGATTTTTCACGATTGTCGATGTCACCATGGATAGTCTTAGTGACTCTACTAAAGACTCATTCAGCTAGAAAGTACCCTTCTAGGACTTAGATAGATCCTACCCGCTCATGTAATGGCTAGAATCGAAGTTTAGAACCATCTTTTCCCTATTTAACACACTTGGCAAGTCGAACATGTTGGAAACCTTGACTTAAACAATTTGGTCACGATGTGTTTAGGATGGGTGATAAAAGAGCTCAAGTACATTTTAGGCCGGCATCGATTTTTCAAACCGAATCCGAAGCCATTCGGTGAATGGAGGGAGATTGCCTACAAGAGGGATTTTAGAGTGATCATCGGTCGATAATCAAGCTACGATTGATGATCAACGACACCAACAAAATCCTTGAATGCTAGAAACTCTTAACCGATGGTGACAAACGGGAGTTCAACCACAAATACAAAAACTTAGCAAGCATTATAGAGATACCGGTTCGAAGCCTATTATGAGGGCTCTCATCTCTCTATGGGACCCTTCACATCAATGCTTAACCATGGAAAACATATAAATGACTCCTACAATAGAGGAGTATCACCGATTGTTGCAAATGTGAAATCCTTCATATCAAGTTTATCTTTATCATTGATGTGATAAAGTGGTTTATAGGGTCGAAAGATGGCTAGGTGTAAGTCTAATTCGAGCACGAGCCAAGGGTGCTACTAATGGATGGCACCATGAGATCTTATTAAACATATTCAAACAAAGCTTAAAGGAGTCCGTCACCGACTCAAAGAAGTTTCGAGTCTTAGCTTTATGCATATTTAGTTTGATCTTATTTTCATCCTCTCGTTGGGTTAATTAGTCTTGATGTTGTAATTGTTTTCATTGAGGTGGAGAAGAACTCGATAAACCTACTACTATAATTTTAGCTAAGACTATCTTATTGTTGAATCACCGTCAAATATCCGAAAAAGGTGGGATGAGGTCCGTATGCAACTACCGTGCATATGGATGATTAGTCATATGGGGGTATATAGATCCATCTTTGACCCTATTTTGTGGAAGGATCAAGAATTACCGATGAAGTTTACGATCACCCCATGGAAGAGCTATACTAAACAAGAATGAAGAATCATGCTACTCGACCTATCGAATTCCCAAGTCCTATGGAAGGCTATCTAGATGAATCAAGCATCGTATTTGGCTTATTGTGAAACATTTCCTTGGGTCCCTCCGGTTGGATCAACGGGATACGTCAATTATGCTCCTAGTATGGTGTCTAGACAACTTGGTTATGAGCAAGGCATTCCGAGGACGGTGGGATTGGCCGATTTTAAAGGAAACTTGAAAAAGAGGTTTCACCTATTTTTCTAAGTCGTATCATTGAAGACTAGTTAACACAAGGCATGGTGGGTGGAAAAATAGATGGTCATGAGGTAGCTACTACTCGAAGCTTATCCATCTTAGCAAGCCACGAGAGTAAAAGATTTGGGAATCAAGTAAACCGGAGTCGGGATAGTCAAGTTCTAATGCCCGACCATCGAGCTAATCTCGAACCCTTAGTCCTTATCGTGGTTATAGATCCTATCGAGCCGTCCGAGGTTGAGATGGACCGGTCTATCCAAGGAAACAAACCACTCTCTCTACGAGTTCCAAGCATTTCATCTAGCCAACATATTGGAAAAAGAAAAAAAGTAAAAGATCCTTCGTAAATGGCCGGCTCAAACTACCATGAGCTTAACGGAAAAATGGAGTTGTTCAAGATGGAAAATTTAAAGCTAACTAATGATCTAGCCGAGGAAAAAAGAAAGAGAGGAAAGGATAAAGAGAAGATACTAGATCTAGAGCAATATTTGGACGCATGACAAAGTATAACTACCGAAGAGAAGTATTAGAAATTGGCTTATTATCAAGCTCATATAGAACTAGATGTTAAATGTATCGAGTTAAATAGGCTATAGTATCTAGATAGAAAAATCAAGCTTGCGTTAAAAAGTCTAGGTTTAGAAATGCAAAAGCTTAGAGAAGATAATCTTAACTAGCAAATGTCAATAAGCACTCGAATGTAACAATTGACGAGACTCAATAAAGCAAGTAGAGGAAGCACAAAGTAGATTGTAGCTCTCGAAGGAGAATCAACTTCCGGAAGGAGAGTTACTTAAGTTACCCTCGTATTAGGCCACTATACACAATCACTTGGCTCAACTAGGTAGTGAGCAAGGCAAAAACTTGATCGTGCTAGATAATCAAGCGAAAGTAGTCTCCAAGGAAGCTATAGCCCTATGAGAGCTTAGTCGGGACATCGTTGAGCATAGGGTGAAAATTATAATGAATCCGTGAGGAGCTATCCGAGGAGACGTGACTACTTATTGTCGAAATGGCTAGGAGAGGAAAGATCTTTGGAGTCCGATCAAAACATCAAGCAATTGTTTTTTTCTTATATTTCGTTTTTAGTTATATGAGCTATTTTTTCTTGCTTTTTATGTGCTATTAATATATTATTCATGTGCTATATTTTTTTGCTTCTTTTATGTGTAGAAATATAGGTCCTAGCAAGTAAAACCACACATCCTCAAATAGTTTACAAGGCCGGACTAAAAGTGAAAATGAAAAACGTGGAAAGAGCTCGATTGGACCAAACTTATCAATAATAGATTGCAACATTGAAGGAAGAAGTTGCAAAGCTTATCGCCCTTTTGAATAGAGCATTCAAGCACGAGTCGCTCTCAAGTTGCCTCTCAACCCGATTGTAGGTTAGTCATCTACTTTTGCCCCCGAAGCCGCATTTGTCATCCCTCCATCGGCTCCTCAAAAAATAGCTCGGATTCCTCGGCTTGTCATGCCTCGGCAAGGGAACCCCACCATTGATAACCCGTGTGAATACATTAATGTCGGGAGACATGCTTGAGCCGATCCCTTCAAGGACTCATGTCCCTTTGCCGTAAGCATACATTGATCTAACCGTTGATGATCGTGGAAGGGAGAAGGGGTTTACTAAATCGAAGTTGAAAAATTCATCGCCATTGAAGAACGACTTAGGGTCATCGAGGTTGTAGATATGTATGACCCTCTCTTAACAATGGATAAGGGTTTTGTGGCGAATGTGGTGATTCCGAAGAAATTCGAGCTATCAAAATTTCCTAAGTATATTGGTAGCCGGTGCTCGAGGACCCATTCGAGAGTATACTTGAATAAGATGGCTAAAGTAGCTCATGATGAGTCTTTGCTAATCCACTTCTTTCCCGAGAGTCCGGAGGGATCCGCCCTCACTCGGTTTATCGACTTAGATCAAACCAAGATCAAAAGGTGAAGAGACTTGATTGAGGCCTTCATAAGGAAATACAAGTTCAACTTAGAAATGACTCCGGATAAGTCTAGTTTACGATCAATGGAAAAGGGTACCAAGGAGTCCATTAGAGAGTATGCTCAAAGGTGGCGAGAAACGACTTCAAGAATTCGACCATCATTGCTGAAAAGGGAGTTAGTCACTCTTTTTAAGTACTTTCAAGTCGCCTTATTATGACTATCTATTAAGCAATGGATCAAACAATTTTGTTAAGATAGTTTTTACGGTTGAGCATATTGAGCAAGCCATTAAAGTAGGAAGAGTGTCGGATTCCGTCGAGTCAAGTTTCAAAAGGAATAATTTTGAAAAAGAAAGAAGTAGGCATTCATCGAGTTAAAGGGCTAATATTTCGACCAAGAGGTCATTAGAAGGCCCCATAGAGAGTAAAAAATCATTTTATGCCACAAGGTGATATGATTAGTCCTATCTCTTAATTCACAACACCAAGAGCTATCATGCCCACCAATGTAATCAGCTTGATGACCTAGTCTCTAATTCTTACACAACCTCGGATGTATGCTATTCCTAAAAGTCCGTCGGCCTTCGGACAGTTCAATAACCAACAAGCTCCTTTCAACCAAAATGATTTGAGGAATACCTGGAAGGGTAGAGTACAAAAACATTTTACCACCACTCTCTATCTCCATAGGAGACCTATTTAAACACTCGGTGACTATCGATCGGATGACTAGCTCCAGCTTAGATGCCTCTATTATAACCACCATATCCAAGATGGTATAGGGAAAATGAGACTTACGAGTATCATAGTGGTGCGATAGGGCACAACATTGAGGGTTGTGTTGTTTCAAGAAGAGGGTGAAGTCACCGATAGACCAAGGATGGATCACATTCAAAGACACACCTAGTTCCCCAAATGTGAATTTGAATCCACTCGCCAAATCATACTCGGAACCGGATGAATAAACATGATGTCATGTGATGATGTGGCATATGATAATAGAGGATCAAGCTTGAAGATATCTATAGCTAGACTTTTTGACCCGATAAATGATGGAGGAGTTGAAATGAAACCTACTAAGGTATAAGCTCTAGTTAACCTTGAAAATTTTTATAAGTTTCACAAGACAAGGGGCACAACGTTGATGATCGCACCGAATTCCATCACCTTGTCCAAACCATGCCGATACTAGGGACTTTGAGGTTGAAGAAAAGGAAAGAAAGTGCTGAAGTGAATGTGTCATCTGTTGATAAAGGCACTAACAACTCTATCACCTTTAGATATGAACCAACTAAGGAAAGCCCTACGAAGTTGGCTCTAAAAATGCCTACCCCCGTAAAGATTGATTATCGAGTCGTTCCTTATAACTATGGATCCTCTAGTAAATCATATTCTATTATGAAGATCTCTGCTAATGGGATAGTAGATATTGAGAGAGTTACATACATAGGAAGGTTTTATACCCCGGAAGAGTCGAGAATAGAGAAGAGGAAAGGTGTTGAAAAAGCTACCAAAAAAAGAGGTCGAGCAAGTCCTCGATGAATTTTGAGATGAGCAAGCCAATTGAGGATGATAAAGAGGTGGAATTTTTGAAATTAATGAAGCATAGTGAGTATAGTATAGTGGATCGGTTGAATAAGACTCTAGCACATATATCCCTCCTATCACCGATATTGAATTCTAAGCCTCATCGAAAGGTGCTTCAAAAGGTGCTCGACCAAGTATATGTTCCATAAGACATCACCTCCGATTCAATGGAGCACTTGGTGGGGAGAGTACAAGTCACCAATTATTTATACTTACTAAGGATGAATTAAGACTCGAAGGGACTCGGACATAACAAAGCCTTATATATCACCGTCAAACACAAGGATCATATAGTTGTGAAGGTGCTAATTAATAATGGGTCTACTCCGAATGTAATGCCAAATTATGTCCTATACGAGTTTACCAATCAATTCTTCGCACATGAGGCCAAGTAAGATGATGGCACGAGCTTATGACTATACCTCTTGCTAGGTTATCGATGATATAGAAATTGATCTAGGTATTGGGCCACACCAGTTTCATATCACTTTTCAAGTGATTGACATCCATCCTTCCTATAATATGTTGTTAGGTAGACCATGGATTCATTCAACGAGGGCAATCACATCCTCATTACATCAAAGATTAAAATATATAGCTAATGGGAAGTTAATCACTCGTGAAGGCCAAAGAGGCAATGGCCATAGCTAAGAATGTGGCGGTCCCTTACATTGAGGGGGATGAGGCCGATGAAGGAAACCCCGCATGCCTTTAAGATTGTCAATGCAGAGTTAGTCCTAAAAAGTTCAAAAGTAAGAATCCTTAAGTCTGTTTGGTGCTCGTTAAAATGGCAACGAAGACACATGATAAGGGTTGGGCTACCACCATCTTGCATGGATGATAATCTATCCGATGATTACAAGCGAGTGAAGTAAGGGATGATAGACACACATTTTGGGTTGGGGTACAAGCTATCTAGGAAGGACTATCGAAAGATGGCCGAGCTTAAGAGAGAGAAGAGGTTAGCCCGTATAGAGGGGCGAGATCCCGATTATAGAGACATTGATATCCTTCATATCCGCACTACATTTCCATGACCTTCGTATGTAGCATTCATGGGTGATGAGGATCTTGGCTTGGGTCATATCTTTAATGACATGACGATCAACACCTTGAGGATAGTAGTGACTAGGAACAAGTGATCGGTACACACCACCAACATCATCGTCAATCGAAGCTAATGTGGTGACTCTTCCACAACTCAAGCATAAACAATATGGAGAAAGCTTTTGACATCGAGCAAATTATCTAGAAGTGTGCCAAAAACAAGGAGCTAACCAACTGGTCCGAAGAGGTCGAGTAAATTTCTTTTCATCATGTTTTTCTTTAACCTTCTAATTGAATTCTAGCTCGACTCCGAGAAAGGAATGTTTGATGTTGAGCCTTATTTTATTTCATTTATAATAATAATACATAAAACTATATGGAATTTTGTTTTCAAATAGTCTTGTTTGCCTTCTTTTTCTCTTTCCTTTATTTGCACTTTTATTTTATTTCGGGGACATACATTATGATCACCTCTTTAAAAATGAAAATACTTACACTAAAAATGATTGGCCTCAATCTAATGAAACTTTAATTACAATGGATGAAAGAGAGTGGGGAGAGGATGACATAAAAGAATTCATGAAACTGGTAGAATTGTCAAAACACTCTATCAAGCCAAATCAAGAAGTGTTAGAAACGATAAATGTTAGGAATAATGAGAATAGACGAGAGCTAAAAGTTGGGACCAGAATGAAAGATGCTGAAAGGGAAAGCTCGATTTTACTTTTAAGAGAATACTCGATGTATTTGCTTAGTCGTATACCGACATGTTAGGGCTAGATACCGAGATAGTGGAGCATAGATTACCTATGAATTCGGGATGCAAACCAATAAAGTAGAAGTTGAGAAGGACAAGGTCGGATGTACTATTGAAAGTAAAAGAAGAGATTAAGAAGTAGTGGGATGTCGGATTTCTAGAAGTGGTTAAATACCCCCAGTGGGTGTCGAACATAGTTGTAGTGGGTAAGAAAGATGGAAAGATTCGAATGTGCATGGATTATCATGATTTGAATAGAGCTAGTCCAAAAGATGCCTTCCCTTTACCGTATATCGATGTTCTAGTTGATAATGTTACAAAGAATGCCACTTATTCATTCATGGATGGGTTTTTGGGGTATAACCAAATCAAGATGGCAATAGATGACAAGCGAGAAGATGACATTTATCACTTCTTAGGGACTTTTTGCTATAAGGTTATGCCTTTTGGATTGAAAAATGTTAGGGCCACTTACCAAAGAGCTATGGTTACGTTATTCCATGACATGATGCACGAGGAGGTTGAAGTGTATGTAGATGATGTAATTGCCAAAGTTAAGGAAAATGAGGATCATATGGTAATCATGAGAAAACTATTTGAGAGATTAAGAAAACATCGACCGAGGTTGAATCCTACAAAGTGCACTTTTGGTGTGAAGTCGAGAAAATTGCTTGATTTTATAGTAAGTAGTAAGGGAATTGAGGTTGATCCTAATAAATATCAAGCCATCCAGAGCATGCCTCCACCATCAATCGAGAAAGAAGTCGAAGTTTTCTAAGCCATTTGAATTACATTACTCACATCATCTCTCAATTAACCAACACTTGCGAGTCAATTTTTAGATTATTACGAAAGAAAAATCCCGGTGTATAAAATGAGGAACGTCGGGAGGCATTTGATCGGATCAAGCAATATTTATAAAACCCACCACTACCGGTACCACCCATGCTAGGAAAGCCGTTAATTCCATACTTATTAGTGACGAAATGGCCATGGGAGGTGTCTTAGGTCAACAAGATGAGTCGAAAGGAAGGAACATGCCATATACTATTTGAGTAAAAAGTTCATTGATTGGGAGTCGAGATAAGTGCACTAGAGAAGATGTGTTGTGGTTTAGTATGGTGTGCATGATGGCTCAAAAAATACATGCTCTATTACACCACTTGGCTAATCTAAAAAATGGATCCTCTTAAGTACATCTTTGAGAAGCCATATTTGTCTAGTCGGATTGCAAGGTGGCAAGTCACATTATTTGAATACGAAATCATATACATGACAAGGAAGGCGATAAAAGGAAGTGTCATAATGGATCATTTAATAGATAATTCGATACACGACTATGAACCTCTAAGATTTGATTTTTCTAATGAACCAGTTGTGATGGTTGAGAAAGAAGAGCCGGGGTTAAAGGATGATAAATGGGTCTTATATTTTGATAAGTCCGTAAATGTGTCGGGAAATGGTATTGGGTAAGTCCCGATTTCACCGAAAGAAAGACAGTTCCCTATGGTGATCAAGTTATAGTTCAAATGCACAAATAATATCGTTGAGTATGAAACATGTGTTCATGGCTTAAAAGCGACCTTAGAGATAAAGATAAGCAAACTTGATGTATAAGGCAACTCTTTGCTCATAATCAATCGAGTGAAGGGAGAGTGGCAAACGAAAGATGAAAAGTTAAAGCCATATCGAGAGTACTTAACAAAGCTGGCCAATCAATTTGAGGAGATTGAGTTCACTCATTTGGGTAGAGAGAAGAATCACTTTATCGATGCACCGGCAACACTAGCCTCCATAATCGAAATTGAATGTGGGGTGCGATTCAACCCATATGTATTGAAACTAGAAATGCCCCCGCATACTGTTGTGGATTGATAGAAGAGTTAGATGGGAAGCCATGGTACCATGACATCAAAAAGTTTATTAAGAATAGGGAGTATCCAACCGATGCAACTACGAATGACGAAAAGATGCTTAGAAGGTTGGCCATGGATTTTTATCTTGACGGTGAAATCTTATACAAAAGAAGTTTTGATGGCTCGTGCTGAGATTTTTGGATGCAATCGAAGTAAAGAAGACTATAAGAGAAGTCCATGAAGGGATTTACGCTACACATTCTAGCGGACATATGATGACCCGACGGATTCAGCGATGTGGTTATTTTTAGACCACCATGGAGAAAGATTGTATCGACTATATTAAAAAATATCAAAAATGCCGGACTCATAATGATCGGATAAATGCTCCACTAGCACCCTTTTTCAACATGGTATCACCCCGGTCGTTTGCAATGTGGGGCATAGATGTCATCGGATCGATAAATCCTAAAGTAAGCAATGGTCACTCGCTTCATTTTGGTAGCAATTGATTATTTCACCAAGTGGGTTGATGTCGCTTCCTTTGCGTATGTTACTCGAAGGTCGTTTGTCGGTTTATTGAAAAGGATATAATCTGTAGATATGGCTTTCCCAAAACTTTGGTAATAGATAATGCTCAAAACTTCAATGGGAAAGTGATAACAGATTTGTGTCGGCGATGGAAGATAAAGCACTCCAATTCCTCTCTCGTATAGACCCAAGATGAATGGAGTCGTGGAAGCGAAAAATAAGAATTTGAAGAAGATTATCCAAAAGATTGTGGTGTCATACAAAAACTAGCATAAGATGCTATCATTTTCCTTCCATGCTTATCGAACAGCCTATCAAAACTTTAACAGGAGTGACTCCTTATTCTCCGGTATACAAAATGGAAGCAAGTGACCCCGCTAGAGGTCAAAATACTTTCTCTAAAGGTCCCGAAGAAGTTGAGTTAGAAGAATCCGAATGGGTAAAATTTTGGTATGAACAGTTGAATCGATAAGTGAGAAGCAACTTGCTGCTATATGTCATGCCCATTCGTATCAAAAAAGAATGGCTAAAGTATATGATAAGAAGATACGACGAGGGAGTTTTCAAGAAGGGGAATTAGTATTGAAGAAGGTACCGTAGATACCGAGGGTAAATCAAAGTAAATGGGCATCAAACTACGAGGGTCCCTATGTAGTAAGAAAGGCACTTTCGGGTGGAGCTCTCATTCGACAAATATGGATGGTGATGAACTGTTCAAGTTAGTGAATTCGAATGCCGTAAAGAAGTATTACACTTAAATGGTAACTCTCTTTAATTCAAAGCAATGAATATTCATCAAATTCTAGCCGACCTAATCCATGTGTTAGCATTTTCCCTTGCTTCTTATTTTCTTCGATTTTCTCTCATGATCAAACTTACGATTGTTTCTCATGATCAAATATGATCGATCCCCAAAGCCTATTTTCTTGGTCCTCCGCATAATGATGTATTCATATTATATATGAAACATGAAAAACAATTTAAAATATCATAGAATGTCATGATAAAGGGGTTTACCAAGATCTTTAACGCAATCAAACCTTCCAAATCATGCTTACTTGGAAACCCAATCGTGGGACACTTCATGTAGTAAACTAAAAAAGTCCACACAAAGGGCAAACCCAATGACAAAATGGCCGAGACTAAGGATAAAAATGAAAGAGTCACCATGTTCCAAACACTAGTCGGATGGCATTAACATGATCAAATGACTTATACTTAATGGATGTATGGGCGAACCAGACCTTAAAAAAAAAAACTCAATAAGCCTTGCACTTTAACTATAGACGAGAATGTTGTTGCTGAAAAAGAAGAGGAAGTATGGTTTGAACTATCGGGACTTATGCTTCTAACAAAGAAAAGCACAATTTACAAGCCAGGAATGCATATCAAATAATAACCTCATAACTCCCCGTAGTTATCTCAATTAAAAAAAATGGTCTCGTCACACTCGTATAAACTAATGTGGTCTATCACATCAGCCTAAGTTAAAATAGTCAATCATACCTTAGCCTTGTCAATGTGGTCTCGTCATGTCCCATAAAATTAGCATGGTCTAGCACGCCATTCCAAGTTAATGTGGTTGGTCATATCCTTCTAAGTCGGAATGGTCAATGTGGTCCATCATATCTCATAAAGTCAAAGTGGTCTATCACATCCTATAAAAATCGAGTGGTCTATCACATCTTACAAGTTTAGAGTGGTTTGTCATGTTTTACAAAGTCGAGTGGTCTATCATATCCTATAAGTTCGAGTGGTCTATCATGTCTTTTAAAAATCGAGTGATTATCACGTCTTGTAAAGTTAGAATGGTCCGTCATGTCTTTCAAAAATTAGAGTTGTCCGTCACACCTTTCAAAATTAGAATGGTATGTCACATCTTTCAAGTTCGGGGTGGTTTGTCACGTTTTTCAAAATCGGAGCAGTATGTCACCTCTTCCAAAATCGAGTGGTCTATCACATCCTACAAGTTCATAGTGGTCCGTCAAGTTTTTCCAAAAGTTAGAATGGTCCGTCACATCCTACAAGTTCGAGTGGTCCGTCACGTTTTCCAAATGTTAGAGTGATCTATCACGTCTTCCAAAATAAGAGTGGTCTATCACATCCCGCAAGGTTATCGTGGTTTGTCATACCTTACAAAATTAATAGTCGATCATCTTTTCACCAAACCATCGGTTGTCGGTTAGGTTCAATGACTTTCTATTTCATGTTCGTATTTTCCATTCGCTTGCATTGTACGTTCTCGACCAATTCTTCATTTCTTTACAAGCTTACTATGCAAAGCCAAGGAAAACTTTTCTTTTCAATGACTTTGCACCGTAAGCATTGTAAAAGAGGGAGCAACTCGTTAGCACCTAATTTTGGCTCTTATTTATTTATTTATTTATTTATTAGTTAGTTATTATGAAAATACCAAAAGATAACAAAATAAAAACAAAAATAAAAAAATAGAAAAAAAAAGAATTAGGATAGTTAGCTTAGAAAAGAAGGTTAATTGAAAAAAAAAGGTTGGAAACAATTAAAAGAAAAATTGAGGGCATAGAGAAAAAAATAAAAGTTTCAAACCCTTTAATTAAAATGAGGAGGGATACAATTGGAACTAATTAAAATAAAAAGTCCCAATTATTGATAAGATGAGGCTTAAATTGAAACATAAAAAAATAAATTGAATCCAAATAAATGCATAGAAGAAAATCTAGGACCAAAGTGAGTTTTTGCAAAAAAAAAAAAAAAAAAAAAAAAAAAAAACCCTATTCACTCGTCACCCTAAAAAAGACCCACTCGCTGTAATTTTTTCTCCCACGCCGACTACTCCTCCCTCACGCCCACGTTCTCTCGCCTATTATTGTCTCTACTTCCAGCCTTCCTCTCTCGCTCAACTAGCCTCCCTCTCGCTTACTCCCCTCATTCTACCGACCCAACCCCACAAGTAGCAACCCCCTCTCGTCGGCCGCCCAACCCCACAAGTAGCAACCCCTCTCGCCGGCCGCCCAACCCCACATGCAAGCAGCCCCTTCACGCTAACCTACCGCAAGCACTCTCAAAGCCATTAGACCCGAGCGTCTCTCATGCCATAAATAGCCCCATAGCAGCCCTCTCTCATGCCACAAATAATCCCTTATAGAAGCCCTCTCTCACACCCCAAAACCAGCAGAAAAAAACCTAAAAAGCCTACCAAAACCCTCATAAATCGGCTCTAAAACCGTTGCTAACGACTCTTAAAAAAACCATACAGAGCAACCCCTTTTGCTGGCCTTTTCCTCACCCAAAACAGCCATTAAAATAGCCCCAAGAACACTTTAAGATACCCCCAAAAAACCCTCAAAATTAGTCTTAAAACCATCCCCGAAATGGACCCAAAAGTCTGCTAAAAGCCCCTAAATCAGCTCCGAAACCGTCACCAACATCTCCTAAAAACCTTTACATTGCAACCCCTTTAGGTAGCTCTTTTGAACCATCAAAGTTACTCCAAAAACACCTTCGCACTAGCTTCAAAATTACCTAATAAACTCCCCAAAATACCCACTAAATAGACACAAACAACCTCCCTCAAGACAGACCTCTTGAACATTTTCCTTTTTTTGTGTTACTAAAAAGAAAGGAAAAAAACACTTAAAAAAGAAAGAAAGAAAGAAAGAAAAAAGATCTAGTGTTGTGGTTTGGTTCTTGCTTTTATTTAATTTTTTTTAATAGGAAACAAAAAAGATCTACACCACACATATTCTATAAACGGTCGCTCTCCTTTTTCGACTAATCGAATATTCGATTATCATCGAGAACAAAGAGAGTAAGACTAACTCCAACCTAGACATCAAAATCATAGGATCTTTGGGTAAAAATTCTAAAACTACTCGTACTTTCAAAACATGATTTGCATTTGCTTTGCGATGGATGATTGATTGATTGTGGTGTGCAATATGGTTTTAAAGCCGCCAATGGTGTTCAAAGTTATTTTGTATATTTTTTGTATCTATTTTCCATCTTTATTTTTGCCTTATTTTATTCTTATTCTTATTTTTATTTTATTTTATTTATTTTTTGTGTGCATCATATTTGCAAATAAGCCATCGGTCGCTTCCCACTTATGTGACGAAGCCTTCGGAGGGTTTCAAAAATATTTTTGTTTATTTGTTTGCATATAGGCCGTCGGTAGCTTCCCACTCCTATGATGGAGGTGCCGACGACCTTCAAATATTTTTATTTATTTGTTTGCATATAAGTCGTCGGTAGCTTCTCACTTATGTGACGAAGTCATCGGAAAGCTTCAAAATATTTTTGTTTATCTCGTTTACATGTGTGAAAATAAGTCATCGATAGCTTCCCACTTATGTGATGAAGTCTGCTAGCGACTTTTCAAAACGATCATTTGCTCCTTGCTTGAGCGACATGAAGCTACCGATAACTTTCCACCTTTGTGATGAAGTTATCGGTAGCTTCTTATATCCATAACTCGAAGTCGTCGATGGCTTTCCACTTGTGTGAGTAAAGTTTTCGATGACTCATAGCTCATGCCGATAAAATGCTATTTATCTTAAGAAACTCACCTATTTTTTGATAATAGGTCGTGTTCACTAATAATTAGTCGAAATTTTAATTTTTCTACCTTTTTCCCCATTTGAGGTAGGGTCTATTGGCTTTGGACCGACTCGAATGCCCAAACTACCCTATTTCACACTTGAACCATCTCCTCTCATAGTTTTATCAAATAAATTCACACGAATAGGCATAGAAGCATTACAAAATAAAAAATCAAATTTTTCTATTCATAGACGAAAAATGCAGCCTACCTTAGATAGGACAGGATGGTGGTGACGTCATGTCTTCCCTATACGTAATCGACCCCTTACCCGGATATCCATATAGACCAAGTATATTTAGGGTTTTTCCGGTTTCTCCCAATTAGCTAGGTGGCGACTCCTTTATTTTGGCCCCTTTCCCCACTCGTGTTGGGTCGACGTCGACAATATCAATAGGTGTGAGACCTCCTACTACTATCATATAACATGAGCATAGCACTTACAAGTCTATTTACATATTTTCAATGTCCATTCTTAATAATGCTATGACTTTGAATGCTTAATGACATAATTTAACCGCATTAGTGTTTGTTTTACATCTTTCGATCAATCATTATTGCCAATGCATATCATAAGGATTTTTATCTAATTCTACTAAATTTATCAACATGAAATATAAGAATTAATAGAATGAATTCTTTATTATTATCAAAATAAATAATGCAATAATACATTAACTCAAACACATTTAAACGTGATTGGATCTTAAGCACCTACACTAACACAACTAAATATGCATTACATATTATCCCTTCAACTCTTGCTTTATTCTTTACATTATTTTTTAATTTTCAAAGATATCTGCATGATATACATATATTAGTTAAGAAATATTTTTTAAAAATTAATAAAGGTTTCAAAATCAATATATTTACTTTTCAAATAGATACATCTATCGATGTTATACTAGTCCCGTGATTTTTGCTTCATATGCCTAGTGGATTGGAAGATGTTCTATTGAGTAAAAAAAAAAACTTAGTGGAAATATTTGCTCAATTTTACATAAAATTAAAGGTATTTCTATCTCTAGATACCTCATATCTTTTACCTTAATGACGAGTAGAAGTTAATTCGTTAAAGAATAAATTTAACTCAATTAGAGCTTGTCAAATGTTTCTCGATAATAGGTTATAAAATGTGACATGTGTCAAACTTTACATAAATGTATGATAGTCATGAGTTTTCATGCAATGTAATTCGAGGTTGTTCATATCAACATATCTAGCTAAGTTTGATACATATCCATCGAGAAATTTGAGTTGTTTAATCCATTCAAACAATTGTATTCTTTTTTTGCTTTCATGGTTTAGAGTATTTTTTAGAGTTTTCATATATTTCCAATTCTAGCAGCAAAAACTAATGTTTCAAGTCTTCTCTAGAGTTTGCATTATTGTTTGTTTTTTTCTACTTACTTATAACTACATTAAACATATTGTTAAAGAAATTATTTTCAATGTGCATCACACCCAAATTGTTGCAAATTAAATTAGAACTCCAATGAGGAAGATCACAAAGTATACTTTGTTTCTTCCAACCAAAAACCTAGATATACAACTATTACATTCTTTGAAACCCTCTTTCATGACTTTTAACAATCCCCATTTTGTATTTCATGTAAAATTTTTGTTCTAGACATAACCTGGGGGCAATGTATGTGATAACTAATTTCTTTTAAACGTGTTCATATTTCGCCTAAAAGAATGACTTTATGCCAAAAACTTATTGTGACGAGTCAAACCAAAAAGTCTTTACTGCCATTATGAAGAATGAAAGCATCAAATTTTTTCATATAATATGGGTGTATTGCTTTATCCATAGTAATCCAACTCGACAACATTAAATATGTAGGAAAGTCGCCGATTGTCCACATGACTACGGTTCGCATATGAAAATTTTGCTTACGGGACACATGATAGGTAAGCACACTAATTTCTCATAAGTTAACCAACTCTTTTATAAAGGGTTGTAAGCACTCGTCCGGTTTGATCTTTGGGCTTTTAAGTTCTAGGGAAATTATAGTTAAGAAAACATATTCTTTCTTCGTAAACTTTTGTAGTGGAAAATAATAAGGTATTGCAATTAAAGACCATGGAGAATATTATTATCTAGATTGATCAAAAGGTTGAAACCCATCGGTGCATACTTCTAATCCGACATTCCTAATTTCGATATGAAAGAAGGATGTGTTTGATTGAAATGTCATCATGCAAAAGAGTTAGAAGCAATGATGCATGATGTACGCTTCAACTTCACGTTCCAATACATACATCCTTTATAACTATAAGGTGAGCAAAAAATAATACCTTTTTTTAAATGAGACATATGTTTCTCTAACCGATCCTTGCCTAAAACTTTGATATCGAAGATGGTCACGAGATTTTACAAGTAATTCTTTTATTCTTTTCACCTCGATAAATCATACAACTATTTATACGGTTGTGAATTCGTTAAACTAGTAAACCCATCAGTTCCACTATCTTTTTTCCAAAATATAAAAGTATTTTGCATGTAATTATCAAGAGGCATCAACTCTTTCATAAGTTGACATATGTCATCGTAACACTTCTTCAAAAAATGATGTTCGGACTTTAGGTGTAACAAACATGCTATTGGGGATAACTGTGAGTGGTTTTTTAAACTAAGCCGGATTTCTCATTGGATGTGTTCAACATATTATAAATTGCTTGGGCATTAGGGTTTGGGACTTCTTCGATGTTAGATGAATTAAATGATGGACCAGCCGCATCTATCATCATTGTGTGATGTGGATTGATCGAAGATTAATAAAATATTTTTTCAGCTTGAATAAAATTTATCGAGTTGTCACCGTAAATGATCGACTCACTTTCTCCATGATGTCTCCATACATAATACCCGAATAGAAAATCTTATCTCACCAAATGGTACTTAATCGTATAAGAATATTTATAACTACGATTCTAACACTTTTTTAAGTTTACAAAGACATCTTATTTTATTTTTGTCCACGAGACTTCGGATGACTAATGGTAAAATATATAAATTCATTAATCTTGTCTATGAAACGCCGATCTAAAAGACCATCGGTAAATCTATAGTCAATCCATGAATGATCCAAATCCATTTTGAACTAAATTTAATTAATTTAATAAATATCTAATTCACTTATTTTAACAAATAAAAAACTTAATAAACTATTAAATTAATTAAACCAACACGTAATTGTTAATTTTACACTAAACTTAATTAATTTAATTAACAACTAATTAACTTATTTTAATAAATAAAAAACATAATTAAATGGTAAATTAATTAAACTAGCACGTACTAGTTAATTTTAAACTAAATTTAAGTAATTTAATTAACTACTAATTAGCTTATTTTGACAAATTAAAAAATTAATTAACTACTAAAATAATTAAAGTAACATGTAATTGTAGAATTAAAACTAAATTTAATTAATTTAATCAACAACTAATTTACTTAATTTAACAAATTCAAAACTTAATTAATGACTAAATTAATTAAAATAACACATAATTATAGATTTTAAGCTAAATTTAATAAACAAATAATTTACTTATTTTAACAAATTAAAAACTTAATTAACTACTAAATTAATTAAACAAACATGTAATTGTAGATTTTAAACTAAATTTAATTAATTTTATTATCAACTAATTTACTTATTTTAACAAATTAAAAACATAATTAACAACTAAATTAATTAAGCTAATATGTAAATTTAATTTTTAAACTAAATTTAATTATTCTAATTAAAAACTAATTTACTTATTGTAAAAAGTTAAAAAAAATATTAATTAACTACTAAATTAATCAAACTAAACCAAACACAATATTTTTAAATAATATTTAAATAATTTAAGTAACAATTAATTGATTTAATTTAACATATACAAAACTTAATTAACAACTATTTAATTAAACTAACAAACAATTAAATTTTAAAAAACAAATAAACAATTTTATTAACAACATATAAAGTTAATCTAATTAACTATTAAATCACTTAATTAACACATAAATAATTAAAATAACACTTAATAAATTTATAAAAACAATCAAAGTATTTAATTATCAACAAATAAACTTAATATAATTAACAACCGTAAGAATACTAATTCACACATTATTAAATAAACTAACACTTAATTAAATTTTTTTTAAAATAATTAATTTAATTAATACCTAACAAATTAACTATAAAAACTAACAAAATTAAACTAACTGACTATTAATAAATAATTAGTTAAACAACAAATATACTTAATTTAATTAATAACTTTAACAACGAGTAATTAACACATAATTAAATAAACTAAACACTTTATTTTTTTAACACATAATTAATTTAATTAACAACTAAATACCCACGTTTGACAAGGAAATAGCAATGGATTTAGTAAAGCGCCACTATTTCATAGTTTTAGCTACGGTTATCCGTGCCATCTTTAAAAAACCATCGCTAAAAAATGTTTTTCCAGATCTTGTTTGTAGGTTGTCAAAATAGAGAATGGTCTACTCTTTTCTCAACAAAAATATATTACCGATTTATCGAAGAAACAAGACATGTCCTCCTATCGACCGGTTTCCACTACGATGCCAATATCCTCTAAATTAAGAAAAGCTGACACCAACGTTTTCTATGATCTAATACTATATCATCGGGTGGTTAGAGCTCTTTAGTATGCTATGTTAACATGGCCGGACATCTCTTGCTTTGTAAACAAGGTCTGTCAATTCATGCATCATCCTCTTTCAAATCATTAGATTCGCTATGAAACATATGTTATAATATCTTAAGCATACCCCTAGCCATAATATTCATATCGGACGGTTCGAAAATCAAACTCCGTATGGCTTTTCTACTCTTATTAGATGATACAAAATAAACTACTAGATTTGCTTTTTACTTTTAGCCAAATCTCATTTCTTCATCCAAATAGAAAATAGTAGCTCTAGCTCCATAGAAGCGAGAATATAAGATAGTTATAGATTTGGTAGCGGAACTATCCCGGGTTATTGCTATTTTAGGAGAATTAGGTGTCTATCAAAATTCTCCATTGATAATCCGGTGTGACAATATTAGGACAACATACTTGATAGCAAATCCTATCTTTTATGCATATACTAAGCATGTGAAAATTGATTTTCATTTTGTCGGAGAAATTGTAGAAAGCGAGTGCTTATGTGTTCAATATATTTCCACTCGGGACTAGATTAAAGATATTTTGAAAAAAACTTTATCCCCTGTATGGTTTAGTTTATTGAGAGACAAACTCATACATGGAAAATACCCACTATCGGTTTGTGGGGGAGTATTAAACCAAAACATAGCAATAATGAATCCCCACGGTAAAGGACAAGTCATAAATGTAGACACCAACTCTTAAGTATGTAGAAGACTTTATGCATGATTCAACTAGTTATTCTTGAGATAAGATTAAAGCTAGATAGATTCACTTTGTATGTTATCTTGCGAGTTCTATACATACGGAACTTGTATCATTATAAATAGAAATGCTTACTGCAGTCATACATAACGAATAAGAAAATACTATTCATCATCTTTTTCCCTGTCATTAATTAACTTCAATTCTCCTGAATCAATCTTGATTTACTTGTATTCACTTACTCTATAAGTTGGATTAAGCACACTTAAAATCTGTTGTTAGTGTTTAATTGGTTCCAAACCGAGCATTGAAATTGTTAGGAACATTGAGGTGATATCGGTTTAAGTTTGGTTGGGTGAAATTCTATAAATAATTTGGTTAAATTGTTTGGTGAAAAAATGAGATTCAAATAATAAATGTGATGAACATTGATGTTTTCGGATTCTCTATCTCCTGGTCTAGAGTTATTCCCTGTAAGTGTTCTTATGAAATAAGAATAGTGCATGTGTGTTCATTTATTTATGTATTTAAAATTTCTTACCTATAGTTCTAACTAGAAGAAAAAATTCTTATAATTATTTTACTTGTGAAAAATTGACATTTATTATTTACTATGAAAGAGTGGCATTCAAACAATAAGATTGATCATCAATGCAAGCATAGCAAAAGGTTTAAGCCTTCTCTCTCTCTTTAGAAATATTATTATTATTATTTTAGTCATGTGCTCTACTTGAATCTTTAAAAAAAAAATTGTTAAGAAATTTGATCCATAGGAATTAAAAAAAAAAGGACTTTTTTGTTAGCTAGGAACAATGATGCCAACCTAAAGAAGAGAACTGAAAGGAAGAGAGATTATTAGCTATTCCTAGTGCTACGAGAGGAGAGCATAGTCGACAATTCAAAAGGATTCGATTTCACAACATTCTAAGTTAAAATACAAAGCATTACAATATAACAATACAACACTTGGAAAATTTCCATAGGATCCTTTAGGAAGATTCACAAGCTTTAGCTGAAAACATACAATCAAGTTTCACTTGAATATAAAAGTGAATCATCCTAGTGATTATTTATTTGTAAGAAGCCCAACCTTTTTTTTCATCCATATTCAAGCTATTGTTAGTCGCTTGAAATATAATGGTGGATCATCCAATTTTGCCAAAAGGAAAGAAGAAAACCGAGTATAATGAGAGCTTCTTCTCTCTTTTGAAACCAAATGTAAGGTTTACATACATCAAACCAAACCCTATTGTATATCCATCTACAAATTCGAAGTTGTTGGCAAAAGACCATGCAAAGTAACCTTTGACTTTAACTCCATCATCCCTGTAAAAATTAGGTCAAATGTTCGTCCCTTTTTTGGCTTACAACACTATAAAAAATGGAGTTTAGTGACGAAATATTCCATCGCTAAACACCTCGATTCCATTGCTATTCGCGAATAAAAATGAAAAATATTCCGTTGCTATTTCTCTTATCGCTAATTTTTTGCGATGGAATATTCAGTCCATCGCAACATTTAGTGATGGAAAATCCATTGGTAAACCAAAAAAATCCGTTGCTAATCTTGTCGTCGGAACGATCATTTTGTTCTTAGCTAATCCGTCACTATTCCATCACTAATATTGAAAATAAATCCATTGCTAATTTTGAAAATTAATTCGTCGCTATTCCATCACTAATTTTGAACAAACAAAATTGTCACCAATCCGTCGTTATTCCGTCACTAATTTCGAAAACAATTTTTTCCCAATTTCGTCACTTTTTTGACATTTTTTAAATTAAATTATTAATATGACATTTAATAATTAATATTTAATAATAAATAATTATAAGTAATCATATATATATGAAAAATAAAATAATATTAATAAAATCATTTTAGAATACGTTCCATAAAAAACAACAAAACAAACAAAGTGATCGACTATTATATCACTCATCCTACTCGTCTAATCCCATATCCTCATCCTTGTCATAACCAAAATAATAGGATTTTTATTTTTAGTTGGTTATTTGTTTTCTTTTATTTCATTTTAAGTTTTTTTTTTCACTTTTTTTAATCTTAATTTTTTTCTTTTATTTTACTTAGTAATTTACAAAAAGAAAATAAAAAATACAAAAATAATTTGAATTTAACATTCAAGGATGCAATTACATTAAATGTAAAATAATTACATTAATTGGGGGTACAATCAAATCATTCAAAGTTCAAAGCTCGGATTATATTGGGTAAGGACCAAGTTGACCTAAAAATAATTTACAAGGACCAAAACTCTAAAATCATAAAAAATAAAAAGAAAGAAAAATTGTACAATAGCGAGAGGAGTGGGTGATCTGGTTGCCCACTCCTACCCATAATTAGTTTTTGGGATTTTAGAAATCCTACTTCCCAGTGAACCGAGTTTTGGTTCTAGTTACTGTAATCTTATTTCATTGGGAACCAAGTTTTAGCCTTGAATTCCAATCTCGGCGACCTTAGTGCCATAATTCCCTCGACTTGCCATCCACAATCTCCCCATCATGGTCAACAATATCGGCACCCCCTCACTTGCTGCAACTCATCTAGCACCACCTTATCCCACGAACTCCAATCAACAATATCGGCACCCCCACTCGCTAGCCTCTCTTACGAGCACACAAACTCCACTGACGGCCTCCTCTACGACCACCCATACTGCCATGAGCCACCCTGTCACAACTCACAACTCGGTCCCATCTAACCCTCCCACTTGACAATCTTGCGGAAGAAAAAATCTCACACCATCATGGTGAAGAACCAAGCATTCATAGACATATATATATATATATATATATATATATATATATATATATATATATATATATATGCACAAGCAAACACACAAAAAAGAGGGTAGTTAGGTCCAAAAATTGAAGAAAATAATCAAAAAATAAAAAATCGACATTATACAAAAAAAGAGAGAAAAATCCAAAAATAAAAAGAGACAAAAGAGAGATCGAATTTACCTAAAATCGAGCTGCATCTCACTTCAATTAGACCCAAATTGGCTCCCGGTAATCCTTTTTTAATTTCCATAATTTGTTTTTACTTGTGAATTTAAAGCCCGAGTTGAATTTGGGGTTTTTGAATTTGATTTGAAATCGAGGTTGAAAAACACTAATTTAGTCTAATGGAGGTCAATTAGAGTTTCAATTTGTCAATTAAAACCCAAATTGAAGTCGAACTAACTTCAATTTAAACCTAGGGTTCCTAAGTATTTTTGAACAAAATTCAATTGGGGTTTTTTAAGAAATTGGGTCTATAAAGGTGTGAATTAACTTGATTTTAAAGGAAATCAAGCCAATTAGGCTCAATTGAAAGAAAAAAAAATAAGAAATTGAAAACCTATGGTGTACGCCAAAATTTGGGAAGAATTTTGAGAAATTGATTTAGGGGTTTTTAGATAGGAGGAAAAGAAGGAAGGGAAAGAAGGGAAGAGGAAGGAAAGAAAGGGGTAAACATGGATGAACCTGTTCTAGTTCGTCCATGGCGGATTCGATAGAAAAAGAAAGAAGAAGAGAAAAGAGAAGGAGGAGGAGGAGGAGAAGAGGATTCGGGAAAGAAGAAGAGAAGAAAACGAGAGAGAAAGGGAAAGAAAAAGAAAGAAGAGAGAAAGAGAAGGGGGATAGACCATGCCTAGTTCATCCATGGAGAGGACCAATTGGCCGGAAAGGAAGAAGAAGGAGAGGAAAGAAAAAGAAAGAAAAAAGAGAAAGAAAGAAATGGAAAAGAGAGAGAGAAAAGAAAGGAAAAAAGGGTTTTTGATCTAAAATCCTTAAAAATTAGGTTTGGGTTTTGTTTTTTTGGCTTTTTTTTTTTTATTATTCATGATGTGTGGGTTGGGCTTAGCCCAACCCACTTGTGATAGGGCTGGATCGTCCGGCTCGAAATTTTCCTTTGGGTGGGCCGGATAGTCCGGCCCGAATTCTTGAAAAACAAAAAGAGTAAAAACAAAAAAAAACTATATGTTTCTTAGTTAATGTAATTTTAATTCTAAGTTTAATTGTCCATGTTAGTTGGTTTATATTAATTTAGAATTTGTTATTGTAATATTTTGTAATTGTTTTAATTTAACCTTGAATTTATTTGATGCATGTACGTTATTGATTTAAACTTTAATATTTAAATTTTCTTTACTTAATTAATGTAGCTTAGTGTATTTGTTTAGTAATTAGGTTCGGTAGGTAATGGGTGGAGGACTCGTCAAGTCTCCTAATTCTTTATGGACGAGATGATGATCTTCCAAAAAATAAATAAATAAAATAAAAAATGAAAAATGAAAGAGAAAGAAAATAAAAAAATAAAAAAAATCATAAAACTTTTAACAAAGTCTCCTATCCGATAGAGACTGTTGTTAGCCAAAAAAATCATTTTTAATAAACAAGTGTTCTCTTACACACCGGTTGTGTCAAGACTCAAAAAGTGGATCCGATGTTTAAACCGATGTGTCTCCCAACGGAAGGGGTATGACGATCGTTTCAATACGATGTCATGCTCAAAAATAAAAAACTTAATTTGAATTAGAAAATTGGACTTTCAAAATTGAAAAAATGATTTGGTAAAAATAAAATACTTTAGGAGATAAATTTAGGACTAAGCTAGACATGGTACCTTTCTTAGGAAAGGGCACTTTTAGGGGATCAAATATCTTCCCAAAAGCGTAACTAACTCCTTACCTCGGAATCTCCGAACCGGTTCCCATTTTAGGCTCCTAGTTCCTTCAATACTAGGTGGCAACTTCAAACTCTATAAATAATTCAACAAATAAAAATAAATCTTAAACTAAGAGATTTTTTACTTTGGGGAGTCTCATTCGACATCGGGCGGCGACATAATGGCAAATCCATTGGGGAATTAGAGTTAGGCCATAGGTTTAGTCCGTTAAGTTTATCTCTCGTATTATTTTTGTCAATTATTTTTTCCAGTAATTTGTTTTTTTTTTTGTATTTAATTTTGAGTCATTTATTTTTTGTACATATTTTAAATCTTTTAACTTTATATATTATTATTATTATTATTATTATTATTATTTAATTTTTTTACATTCATGTACATATTTATTTTATGAACTGGGTTAGATATCTACTTTGAACTATTGCACACACTACAAAGTAACTTGCAAAAGCTACGGACCCGAGCTAAACCCCGTTATGATTAGATAGAGAGATTTGGAGGCAAGCATAAAAAAAGTCTATCGATGTTCTTCCGAACTCTCGTTTGGACTAAAACTCACCCTATGTATAAAAAATGGTGGAATAACCTTCTCCTACCTCCCGGTGCATAAGATTAAAGGTTGAATTACCCCACTGGTAATTTAGACGGTCCAAAAACTTGAAAAGACTTTAGGACTAGATGAGCTTTGCCAAAATCATAAAAAAAAAACAAGGTCCTATCCATTAGGGTTGACTCGATTAAGACACGAATCATTTCTAAATGATATTTGTTCTAACTCTCAACTCTTGCGGGATGTTGAACAAAGAAAGGTATCTAACCCGATTCAAAGCATGCATATATATATTTTATATTCATTATACATATGTTTCTTAAGTTTTTCGGGATTTTGAAACATAGGTTGCTCTGCTAAAGCTCAATTCCCCCGCCATCCACAACACCGGATTCGGGGCCTATCAAATGGAGAATGAAGAGGGAGCGAGGACATGACCAAATTCATTAATAAGATGTTGACTCTTTGAGAGGACATGGCTTAATTAAAAGCCTTATTTGAACAGGTGTAATTGAGTTGGGGAAGTAGCTCGAATCAAGGTCAAACACAACTCGCGAGTGCCATATACTATTCCATTGCCCTATCAACTCGGGCCATCTTTCTACTAGTAACCAATCAAATGACGTTCTATGTAAAGACTTCATATCCTGCTGGTGCATATCCAATGGATCCACGAGTCTCACAAATACTACCTATGCCGGCGATGGATTCGTAGGAGAAGAGGCTTATGGTTACAAGACAACTAAAGGTCTAAGTCCGAATAAGTTAATAGCTATTGAAGAACACCCGAGAGCTATTGAATATGCTCGATATATATAATCTAGTAACGATGAGTCGAGACGTGCTCGTTACCCGACATGGTGATCCCAAGAAAGTTTAAGATACCGGAATTCACGAAGTACATCGATATTCGGTGTTCCATGACCCATCCGAGGGTCTATTATAGTAAGATGGTCGAGGTTATACACAATGAGAAGGCTGCTGATACACTTCTTTCAAGAGAGCCTTAGAGGATGCTGCTTTGAGTTTGTATATGAGGCTAGAAAGAGCCAAATCAAGAAATTAAAGAATTTGGTTGATATTTTCATCAAGCGAGTATAAATTTAACTTAGAGGTAGCCCTAAACGGATCCGATCCGCAAAACATGGAAAAAGGCACAAAAGAAACCATTAAGGAGTATGCCCAAATGTGGCATGAGGTGGCGAGCATAGATTTATCCGCCACTACCTAAACGAGGAGTTGATCGCTATTTTTTCAAATACTTTTAAGACACCGTATTTTGAGTATCCGATTAGAAACTCTTTCTTTAATTTTTTGATATTGTTATCATAGCCGAGAAGGTAGAATAAGCGATGAAAGCCGGGAAGATTCCCGATGATTTTGAAAAAAGGAGAGTAGTGGTACTAAGACGACGGATAGTTAGATACACTTGGGTTGAGATTGGATCTTATCAATCCAATAATCAAAGGAATAATCGAGAAAAACATGAAAATCATGGCGGTCCCGGTAACCCTCAAAGACCTTTATTTTCCTAAGACACTCCTAGTCCAATGACCACCATGAACCAAACATACACTGCCAAATCAAAAGAATCACTTCCATATGTCCCACCAAATCTATCGAGCAAATCAATTCTCTCAAGCTAATATGCATTTTCAAGATCCATAAACTTTTATCAACCTGCAAACACCACACAATCATTATCACCAAAACAACCGAGACCATAAAAAAGAGTTTGAACAACTACCACCTTGACCTCTCTTATTGGGTGAAATGTTTAAACACACAGTAAGCATTGGGCAAGTTACTCCAATCCTTACTAACCCGATGCGCCCTTCTTATCCTCCATGGTACAAGTAAGACGAGAGATACGAATATCATTCTTGTGTTGTTGGGCATAACATCAATGATTGTCCTGCCTTTAAGAAAAAGCTTTTGAACTTGATCAAGTAAGGTTGGATGAGTTTTGATGATGGTCTACATGCTCCCAACATAAACACGAACCCACTCCTAAACCACACGGTTGCTAATGCAAGAGATGAAGAGAGCGAGTGAGTGAAAGTTATGGAGAAGATGCATGTTCACAATTTGCAAGTTTGGTTTTGAATACCATAAATATTTTAGTTATGCATGAAGTGAGTCGCATCTTTGATCTGAAAGAATGTTTCTACTTTCTTTTGTAGTTTTATATTACTTGATCTAAAATCAAGAGATGTCCATTTACAAGTATTATTTGGCATTACATCTTTCTCCATTAAGGAAATGTAATGATAAATTCATTCAAAGACAAAAAAAAATTACAAAGATTCATCAAATTTCAAAGCATGACAAATATATGCTAAAGATAATCATTCACCATGGAAACCAAAGATACATCCTCCTTTTCTAAATAACCTTTCTTAGTAGAAAGTAATAGGCAATCCTCTCGTTTAAAAAAAAAAATCCAAAAACCAAAACCGAAAAAAGAAGAAGAAATTCTTTATACTTTCTCGATCCGAACCTTTGAAAGAAAAGTTTTTCCTAAGAAACATCATGAAGCCCAAAGGAAAGACTCAATGATTGGTGCCTTAAATAATGATGAATAGTATATCTTCAAGTCATGATCTCAAAGAACATTCATCATTTCCTTTTTTAAGATTGTTCAAATTAATCATTATCGTTCAAAAGAGATCAATGTCTAATAGCATAGGCAAATCGGTCTTTGAGACGAGGAAAGAGCATCTTTCATATATCTCATGAAATCTTCTCTTCTCCTTTGTCATCCCAATTTGAGCTCGATGATTTTTTTTCATGATAACCCAAACTAGGATCACCCATCACACTAGGGGAAAAATGTACGAGTTCATGAATGGTCGATGAAACTCTCAAAAGTTTCTATCTAAAGAATCCTATCAATTATCCTAAGAGCTAAAAAAGAAAGAAGAAATTGGGGGGGGGAGACAAAAAAAAAGAAGAAAACTTCCCTAATACAAAAATTACAAGTCAAGATGAGAGTCGAGTTCAGAAAAATAAACAAACAAAGAGAGTTAAAGCTAGAAAATAAAGTCAACAGTCAAAATGACAAAGTCTTTGTGGCAAGCCAAAAAACAAATTATGGACATCAAAATGACACAGCAGCCTAACTAATGGCTAAAGTGACAAAGTCCAATCAGCTTTGCCTAAAGAGATTTTCATAGGCAATAAAGTGATCTTATGTCATGAAGCCCTTGAAACACTTATTAAACCTCTATATCCTTTCCTTTATAAGATCAAAGCCATAGCCTACATTACATGATTTTATAAGCCCTTTCGATCAAAGATAATTTGCTTAGGTTGTTGGATTCTAATCTCCAAAAAATGATTAGTTGATGTGCTTGTTTGTCATTTTTGTATGACATCGAATCATGAGTCTTCATCAAATAACTTAGGGGCAAAATAAACAGAATCAAGATTTTTTTTGGTAAAATTATCCTTTAAAACCAATTTTTCAAAATACTTTTTGCTCAACCTTTTTCTTTACCCGAATGAACTTACCATAGACCAATTACCTTCAAGCACATCAAATGCTAGCTTTTATACAAACTTTACATAATCTAAGCATATTTTTGTTTGCTTAGCCTAACCTTCTTGAGAAAATTGCTTCATAGCATTTGAATATCATATTTTGACTCTCGATCGGTGAACTTGAACGTCTTAATGAATGAAAGTATTTTCATTAGAACATCTTTACATTCAAATAATCTAAATTGTTTTAAGAGAGCCATTCAAGTATACGGCTTGATCCATGAAAACCAATTGCCTATTCGATGATCTTTTTCAAAAGATGGAAAAAAATTTAAGATCAATTTGCAAAGTGTGATGCAAGCATCGGAAGATAAACATTTGAACGCAAGCGAGTGATTATGCCAAGAGAATGACAAATGTTTGATCTCGACCAATACTTGAGGGCATCTAGTGACTCGATTTGAATTGACAACACTTGGGGGAAATACCAAAGACCTAGCAACTCCAATCAAGTTCAACAACTAGTTAGATGATGGTATCACTATGCTAGTTGGAGGAATAAAGGCCTAAACGAGTAATCTTTTGAGCATAAATCAAAATAGTCAAGGCCATTAAGCAAGGAGGCAAAGAGCGAGCTACGAGGAAAGATAATGACTCGATCAAAGTTTAGTAAGCAATCGAGTGGTCGAGTATGGTCTTACTGGGGTAGACCACAACATATGAATGATCGATTATCTTCAAAGTTCGGAAAAGACCGAGCTACTTCAATTGATTTGGGACGAGTAAAAAGATTCAAGTTCATAATGAATAGTGATCCAAGCCTAGGAGCCAAGGAAATTTCAACGAGTGCTATAGGATAAGATCCGAGTATGGAGGTCCACGGCGAGGCACCAAGGGGAAGTTGAGTGCCGACAAGGTGGGGTAGCCCATGTTTCTCTCGGGTAAGAAACTAACTATTGTTATCAACCTTATTGATACATTCCCGGAATGTCGACTCAAATGAAAAGATGAAATGATCATTCAAGTTCAAAATTCATAATCGAGGGCTCACATTTGCCCACACCATCCATTTTGGGTGAGTTGCCGAATTCAACTCATTGGTTAGGCAAAGTTGCCTAACGACAATTCTCGAGCAAGGTCGTCTCACAATAAACTATTCTTTCAAGTAAGGTTGTCCATCAATCATTTTGATGTTCGGGCAGGATCATCTAACTTGGCTCAATTTTCGAGCGGGGTTACCTCACTTAGTTCATTATTTAGGCGAGTTGCCTAATGATTTCTCAATTTCGAGCAAAGTTGCCTAATTTAGTTTATTATCCTAGACAATGTTGTCTAACGATCACTATCTTTTTTAGGAGAGTTGCCTAATTTAAGTCATCACTTAGGTTGTGTTGCCAACGATCTTTTCATTTTTAGCCAAGGTTGCCTATTCAATTTATCATTCGAGCAATGTTGCTCGATGATCTTCTTATTTTTCGAGCAATGTTGCCAATTTAGCTTATTGCAAAGGTAGAGTTACCTAACGCTCATTTGCGAGTAGGGTTGTCAAATTAAATTTATCACTTAGGTAGGGTTTCCTAACATTCATTTCCGGACGGGGTTGTCTATTTAATCAAGTGTTTAGGTAGGGTTATCTAACGATTATTTTCCAAGCAAGGTTACTTAATTATAGTTCATCATTCAAGCAAGGTTGCCTAATGATCTTCTCATTTTTCAAGAAAGGTTGTCAAATTTTAGTTCATCATTCAAGCGGGATTGCCTAATGGATCATCTTATTTTTTAGGCGGAATTCTCAAATTTTAGTTCATCATTCGAGCAGAGTTGCCTATTGATCATCTCATTTTTCGGACATGATTGCCTATTTAGTTAATCGTTTAGGTAGGGTTACCTAACAATCTTTTTCGATCAAGGTTGCCTAATGATCATCTTATTTTTTAGACGGGATTATCTATTTAGCCAATCGTTTAGGTAGGGTTACCTAATGATCTTTTTCCTTATAGGTTGCCTAATGATCATCTCATTTTTTGGGCGGGTTTGCCTATTTAGTCAATCATTTAGGTACGATTACCTAACGATCTTTTCGAGCGGGGTCGTCTAATTTCGGTTCATCATTCGGGCGGGGTTGTCTAAAGATCTTCTCATTTTTCAAGCGAGTTGCCTAGTTAGTTAATGTTTAGGTAGGGTTACCTAACAATCTTTTCCTAGGCGGGATTGCTTAATTTTAGTTCATCATTAAGGCGGGGTTGCCTAATGGTCTTCATCATTTTAGACAAAGTTGTCTAACGATCATTGCATATTTAATTTTTTAGGGTTAGCCGCCTTCAAGTTGGTTGTGTGCTTGTATATTTAATTTTTCAAAGTCGATCGCCCTTCAAGTTAACTATGTAATGCATATTTAATTTTTCAAGGTTGGTCGCCCTCCAAGTTGGTCGTATACTTGCATATTTAATTTTTAGTAGTCGGCCGCCCTTCAAGTTGGTTGTGTAATGCATATTTAATTTTTCAAGGTTGGTCGCCTTCTAAGTTGGCCATGTACTACATATTTAATTGTTCGGAGCTGGCCACCCTCCAAGTTGGTCGTGTAATGCATATTTAATTTTTCGAGATTGATCGCCCACCAAGTTGGCCATGTACTATATATTTAATTTTCAAGGTCGGCCCCTCCAAATTGGTTGTGTAATGCATATTTTAATTTTCAAGATTGACCACCCTTCAAGTTGGTCGTCTATTGCATATTTAATTTTAGGGCTGGTCGCCTTCCAAGTTGGTCGTGTAATGCATATTTAATTTTTCAAGGTTGGCCGCCCTTCAAGTTAGCTATGTACTACATATTTAATATTTTTCTCGGGGTTGGCCGCCCTCCAAGTTGGCTATGTAATGCATATTTAATTTTTCGGAGTCGGCCGCCCTCCAAGTTGGCCATGTATTGCATATTTAATTTTTTCGCAGTATTGTATAGTTAATTCTCTTGTATTGCACGTTTTATTTTCGGGACAAGTTGCCATTTGATAACAAACCCACATATCGCATGTTTAACTTTTAGGGTTGGTCGCCCTTAACAATAAGGCCATTGCACTCTGTTTCCATAGTCATTGCATTCCTACGGACATTCCATCCTCAACTAGGTCATTTTTATAAATCTTAATTTATTTTTCTCATATTGTTTTCTTTGCAAGCTCACTAAAACAAACTCAACCTAAAATTCACATTTCGGCTAACATTTACATCGTAAACAATGCAAAGAGGGGCAACTTGTCATAACCAAAATTTCAAGGTTTTTATTTTTACTTGGTTATTTTTTTTCTTTTATTTCATTTTAAGTTTTTATTTCATTTTTTTTATCTTAATTTTTTTCTTTCATTTTACGTAGTAATTAAAAAAAAATACAAAATACAAAAATAATTTGAATTTAATATTCAAGGATGCAATTGCATTAAATGTAAAATAATTACATTAATTGGGGGTACAATCAAATCATTCAAAGTTTAGGGCTCGGATTACATTGGATAGGGACCAAGTTGACCTAATAATAATTTATAGGGACCAAAATGGCAAAATCATAAAAAATCAAAGGAAAGAAAAATTGTACAATAGCAGAGGAGTGGGCGACCGGTTGCCCACTCCTCGCCTAGAACTAGTTTCTAGGATTTAGGAAATCCTACTTACCCTTGAACCGAGCTTTGGTTCTAGTTATAACAATCCTGTTTCATTGGGAACCAAGTTTCACCCTTGAATTTTAGTCTCGGCAAACTCATCGCCCCAATTCCCTCAACTTGCGACCCACAATCTTTCCTCCATGGTCAACAATATCGGCACCCCCTCACTTACCGTAACTCCTACAGGCACCACCCTATCCCATAAACTCCAATCAACAATATCAACACCCCCCACTCGCCGACCTCTCTTGCAGCTCATAAAACTCCATTGACGGCATCCTCTACTGACCACACCTATTGTTAGGAGCCGTCCCGCCATAGCCCACAACTCGGTCTCATCCAACCCTCTCACTTGACAATCCCGCGAAGAAAAAATCTTACACTATCATGGTGGAGAACCAAGCATTCATAGACATATATATGCACAAGCAAACACACAAAAAGGAGGGGAGTTAGGTCTGAAAATTAAAGAAAATGATCCAAAAAAAAATCGACAATATACAAAAAAAGAGAGAAAAATCCGAAAAGAAAAGGAGAGAAAAGAGAGATTGAATTTACCCGGAACTCGAGTCGCATCTCACTTTAATTAGTCGGCTTCTAGTAATCCTTTTTTAATTTTCCTAATTTGTTTTTGCTATGAATTTAAATTCCGAGTTGAATTTAGGGCTTTTTAAATATGGTTTGAAATCAAGGTTGAAAACACTAATTAAGTTTAATTGAGGTCAATTAAAGTTTCAATTTGGGGTTTAAAACCCAAATTGAAGTCGAACTAACTTCAATTTAAACCTAAGGTTCCCGAGTATTTTTGAACAAAATTCAATTGAGGGTTTTTAAGAAATTGGATCTATAAAAGTGTGAATTAACTTGATTTCAAAGGAAATCAAGCCAATTAGGCTTAATTGAAAGGAAAAAAAGAAATTGAAAAACTAAGTTTTCAGCTAAAATTGGGGAAGAACTTTGAGAAATTGATTTAGGGGATTTTAGATAGGAGGAAATGAAGGAAGAGAAAGAAGGGAAAAGGAAGGAAAGAAAAGGGAAACATGGATGAACCCGTTCGGTTCATCCATGGCGATTCGGTAGAAAAAGAAAGAAGAAAAAAAGAGAAGAAGGAGGATAAGAGGATTCGAGAAAGAAAAGAGAAGAAGAAAGAGAGAAAGGGAAAGAAAAAGAAAGAGGAGAGAAAGAGAAGGGGGACAGACCATGATTGGTTCGTCCATGGAGAGGAGCAATCGGCTAGGAGGGAAGAAGAAGGAGAGGAAAGAAAAAGAAAGAAACGGGAAAAAGAGAGAGAAAAGAAAGGAAAAAAGGGCTTTTGATCTAAAATCCTTAAAAATTAGATTTAGGTTTTGTTTTTTAGGCTTAGTTTTTTATTATTATTCATGATGTGTGGGTTGGGCTTAGCCCAACCCACTTGTGATAGAGCTGGACTATCCAGACTCGAAATTTTCCTTTAGGTGGGTCGGACAGTCTAGCCCGAATTCTTCAAAAAGAAAAAAAAAGAGAAAGAAAAAAAATGTGTTTCTTAGTTTTAAAATTCAAATTTATGTATGTTTGTTATTTTTTTATTTAGATGTTGAATTGTCTTTAATTATTTAGTTAATGTAATTTTAATTCTAAGTTTATTTATGCAACTTAGTTAGTTTATATTAATTTAGAATTTTTATTGTAATATTTTGCAATTGTTTTAATTTAACCTTGAATTTATTTGATGCATGTTCATTATTGATTTAAAATTTAATATTTAAATTTTCTTTACTTAATTAATGTAGCTTAGTGTATTTGTTTAGTAATTAGGTTCGAGTAGGTAATGGGTGGAGGACTCGTCAAGTCTCCTAATTCTTTACGGATGGATGACAATCTTCCAATAAATAAATAAATAAAATAAAAAATGAAAAATGAAAGAGAAAGAACATAAAAAAATAAAAATAAAAATCATAAAACTTTTAACAAAATCTCATATTTGATAGGGACGTTGTTAGCCAAAAAATTCATTTTTAATAAACAAATGTTCTTTGACACACCGGTTGTGTCGAGACTCAAAATGTAGATCCGATGTTTGAATCGACATGTCTCCCAACGAAAGGGGTCCAACGATCGTTTCAACACGATGTCATGCTCAAAAATAAAAAACTTAATTTGACTTAGAAAATTGGAGTTTCAAAATTGAAAAAAAAATGATTTGGCAAAAATAAAATACTTTAGGAGATAAATTTAGGATTAAGCTAGACATGGTACCTTTCTTAAGAAAGGGCGCTTTTGGGTAATCAAATATCTTTCCAAAAGCGTAACCAAGTCCTTATCCTAGAATCTACGAACCGAGTGTCATTTTTAGGTTCCTAGTTCCTTTAATACTAGGTAGCAACTCCAAACTCGTAAATAATTCAACGAATAAAAATAAATCTTAAACTAAGAGATTTTTTATTTTGGAGAGTCTCATCCGACTTCGGGTAGTGACAATCCTCATACTATGTGGAGGGCTCGACTGGAGGATCGATTGGAGGTTGAACTAGAGGTCGAGTGGAAGGAACGATCAAATCATTATGCATTTTATCTTATTTCAATTTTAATAATTAAACTAATAAAATTACTTGTAAAATTTACATTTGAAATGACTAAACTATGTAAAAAATTATATAATTTCAAAATTAAGTTTAAACAAACAACTAACCAAATTAACCTAACACTAAAAACAAACAAATATATAATTAATTAACTTAATTAAAATAATAATTTGAGATTAAATAATTAAATTTTAATCTAACAACTAAAAATTAACAAAATTTAAATTTTTAAGATTTACTTTAACATACAAATTAACCTAACAATTAACATAAAAACAAAATAAAACTTAACAAAATTAATCTAACGAGTTATAAAAATAAAATAACAACTAACAAATTTAAGCTACTACATACAACTTAACATAACAAAAAATTAACCTAACAAGATAATTAACAACATTCAAACAATTAATAAATAAACAATTAACAAAATTTAACTAAAAATTTATAACAATTATTAATTTTTTAAAAAAACATAAGAGTTAGAAAGAGAAAGTTTTACTCGATAGATCAAGGATAGAGAACATAGATCTAATTTGATTTTGAGGGAGAAAGATACCCCTCATTTTCTTGAACAGTTTTGAAAAAGATTTAGTGGCATGGGGCGAGTGGGTGGGCATTTTTTGTGGGTGGTGGCGGAAGAGGAGGTGTGTTGGAGGTGAGGGAAGCAAATGGAGAAGAAGACGAAGGGGGTATATATAAAAGCAAAATAGCGATAGACTCGATTCCATCTCTAATTTGGGGGGAAATTTCTCTCAAATTTCTGAAGTTTAGCGACGGACGTTGCTAAACATCGGTGAGGTAGCGATGGACTTCAAGTCCGTCGCTACGGGTTGAGCCTCAATCGGGTAGCAACGGACGTCGAGTCCGTCGCTAATTTTAGAGACGGATTCCAAAATTCGTCGCGACTTTGGGCCATTTTGGAGGAATTTTTCCATAAAAAAGACATAAATTAGTGACGAAAATCCATTGCTAACTTTGGGCCATTTTGAGGGAATTTATCCTAAAAATAGGCACTAATTAGCGATGGATCTCAAAATCCGTAGCTAACTTTGGGTTATTTTGGGGGAATTTCTCCCCAAAAAAGGCACAAAGTAGCGATGGACTTGATGTCCGTTTCTAACTTCACTATATTTCAAAAATTTTAGCGACGAAAAAAATTTCATCGCTAATTTTTCCATTTAACGACTACAAAGCCATCGCTATTTTGGTCATTTTTTCCCCGCCTTATTTAACAACAGATTTTTTATCGTCGCTAATTATCTCTCATTAGTATATCGTTAATCCATCACAAAACACAACCTTTAATAGTCCGTCTCTAATCTGTCGCTAATTTTTTTGTAAATAGCGATGGATTTTATTGATATTTTTCTGGTAGTGCAAGGAAAAAAAAGAACTATTGGAAAATAAAATCACATAATTACGCAATGGGTAATTAAACTCACATAGATGCTCCAACATTCATGAGATGGCCACAATGGTATTTTATCCTTTCTAAATCAACCTGGGTCTCCTTTGGTGATTTATCCGTGCCAATGGCTTCACCGTAGCCTGAATAGAGAAAAAATATGAAATCAAGAATTGATGAGTTCCAGAAATATAACTTTGACTAGCTTTGACTACTAAAGTTTTTTTTTTTTTTTTTTTTTTTGGTGGTTTCGCGCCGCGGGGGTGGGGGGTGGTTTAATACCATTCTTAGTGATGTAAATTTCAAATATTTTGCATTGTATGTGGCATTGATGTAATTCAAAATATTTTGCATCCCCTCTGGATAGATATACTGCCATTTTGCACCAGCTTGCAATTTCAAATGATAAAATTAGTTCTTAGTTTCAGTTATCTAAAGAATTAATTACCTTTGTCGGCTTCTGTTTTGGACGTTGCATCTTGTATTTCGAAAAATTACAATTTTTATCCTAAGATTAATGGAGTTAATATTTCCTGTTCGGAAATTTTAAAAATCTTAAAATATTCATGTTTTAAAAAAAGTTAGAAAGTATTGCACTTATCTAAAACATTTTTTTTGCAGAGAAGTAAAATGAAAAAAAAATGATGGAAAATATAAGATTTTTCAAAATAGAGAGTGTAAAGTGAAATAACATCCAACATAGAGGATGGTAAAAATAATTAACACTCATATCAAAAACATTTCTTTTAAATTACATATTATTCTCATAGAAACCTGTGGACTAATAGGGACTCCATCTCGTTCTCCTGAAAATTATTAACAAATAAAAAAGGTTAAATTTAACAATCCACTTGGGAGATAATTTTTGAACCAAAATGTAATTCAAATTAAAAATTGTTTAACTTTAATACCCTAACCTAGACTTCCCCGGTTTTTTTTTTTTTTATAAAAAAAATAATTGAACTCGTAATCTTTCCTTAAAGAGAATGTTACTGCCATTGAAACTACCGTTCCATTGGTGGCCAAGATTTTTCTTACTTCAAGACCTTCTTTTTTTTAATGTTTAAAAATATATTAATCAAGAGTAAATTTACTATTTTTTTAGAATTCGATCAAGTCTAACTTTTAGTCTATTATAAAAACAGATTTTTTGAGCCTCTTGTCTAATATCATATAAAATAGAGAAAACATTTCTACGAGTAAGAATTTTAGTTTTTTTTTTTAAAAAAAAATAACAGAATCGGAAACATTCCTTTTACTGCTCTATTTACACTAACTCTTATTTCAAGACCTTATAACAACTATTTTGTTTTGTTGGCATTCCATTAGAAAGTGAAGATCTAATCCGGAAAACCTATATTGTCACTTTAGCACTAAAAATTGTCAGGTTAACCACTCGGATGTAAAAGTAAATAGTTAGTTAACCTATAAGAGGCCGTATAGTAGTTATAGAATTTGTGGAATTAACCTAAGTGGCCATTACACAACAATTTTTATCGATTTGGTCCATGGCTATAATGAAGATTCTTTCCCCTTTTTCCTTTTTTGGTCTCTCTTATTGATATATTATTATAATACTTCATGAGCTTGCCTGTGATGTAGGAATTAGAATCTGTTAGATATCTACGATGCTCTGGATCAGAAGCATTAGCATTTCCTGCATAATATGCAGTATAGTAATTTAATCCAAGAAAGTCATAAGATCCATTTAGAGACGCAGAATCCTCTGTAGAGAAATTTGGTAATCTATCTTGAAGCAAGTCTCTCATGCTGTCCGGATAGTGACCATATGTTATAGGATTCATGAACCTACAAACATGACATGGTGTAAAAATTCTACTGCATGATTGATTGAAGTAATTAATGAAAAAAAATACAAGGTCTAGGAGCTTATGTTTGATGAAATACATACCAACCAAGATTGAAATCATGAGTTCTTTGGGTAGCATTAATGTCATCAGTGCTGTTAGAGTATGGTTCATACCAACGAGCATTGAGTGTTATCCCAATCTGCCCATTCTGAGATGCCTACATAGTAAATAAACAAAACATATCATCCATATTATGATTGATTTTATGTGGGATATGTTCTCTAATAGGATAGATTAAATAAAAGTATACATTGAGTGGATACCTGGTATTTTTCTCTATATAGTTGTACTGCTGCTGCATGAGAAAGGAGAAGATGATGGGCAACTAGGTAAGGCTCAGTGGCAGAGTCTCCATTTTTGCAGTACGTTTCATTAATCCATGGGGAGCATCGACCTGGTGCAAATTCACCGACATCATAGCCAGAGCTAGTGTACTTCTGTGGCTCATTTAAAGTAATCCAATGCTTCACTCGGTCACCGAACTCCTTGAAGCAAAGATCAGCAAAATCTCGGAAATCACTCCTATAAATAAGAAGAAACAAAAAAATATATATGTTACAATTTCATATCCTAATATTTGCCAATAAATAAAGTTTGACTACTATTTGTGAAGATCTACAGTATATGTGTGTGTGTATATATATAATGCACAATGTGTGATAATAAGGTGAGAGCAGATAACTTACACTATATTATCACTTAGAAAGCTACCATACTTGTCATCCAGTGCTTGAGGAGTGTCCCAATGAAAGATAGTTACAAAAGGCTTTAAACCTGTGTGTTTTACAGTACAGAAAATGAGCCTAGTAATATTATGATTCAACTTTTTATAAAGTTTGACTACTATTTGGGAAGATGCATAATGTCTATTCTCGCTCCAATCAAATTAGATTTTTTATTTAACAAAAAAGGAAAATAATGATTTAAATTTTTATTCCCTTGGATTTTAGTTTCTTATTTTCAAATCAAATTCACAATTTTGAAATCTAGAAATTCTAAAATACTTGGTCACAAATATTCAATTCCTCTACAAAAAAAAATAAATAAATAAATAAATAAAAAATAATAATTATTATTTTTTTATTCCCTTGGAACCAGATTTGTTAACAAATTATTTTTTTAAGTTTCATGCAGAACATACACATGACTAAGATATGAGGAGAGAGAGAAGATTTAAACCTTTTGCTATGCTTGCATTGATGACCTTGTTGTAAAATTCAATTCCTTCTCTATTCACTCCAGCCCTTATTCTCCCATCTGATATAATAAGTTTTTTTTTTTCCCCTTGTTAGAAAACTACGGGTAAAAAAATTATAAATATAAATAAATGAACACACATGCACCATTTTAGTTCTAAAGAATACGTACGGGGAATTACTCTAGGCCAGGAGATAGAGAATCTGAAAGCATCCATGTTCATGTTCTTTATTGTTCGAACGTCACTCTGTCACATGCAGTCAATAAATGAAGAGTGTACGTAGGTTAATCGACCAATATTTTATGGATTATAAAGTAAATAAATTTGAAACATAGGAAATAAAACAACTAATAGCTACAAACTCAAAGGTTGAAAGAAGCTATATATGCTGCGTTATTTTAATGGAGAAAATAGCCTACCAATGGATGTCTAATATTCTCATTAATATTTTGTAGGTTTTATTTCTATGGAAACATGTCTTTAATTTAGAAATTTTTATTTGTATGCTATTTAGGAAAAAGAAATTTTGGATAAATGAATCAATTTACGTGGAAGACAGTTTATCATAATTCATCCTAAAGACAACGAAGTGCCATCTTCATCAAATTATACCTCATAGCGATTATAGAAGTCAATTCCCTGTTGGCCAGTGCTGCCATCAGCTATCCTCTCTGAATGTTGTAAACAAATAATTAATTTAGCTTTACATATTAGTTATTCATGCAAAGTATGTGCGTGTGTGTGTATATATATATATATATATACACAAACGATACTGTATATATATATATATATATGATACCGTGTTAATTAACATCAATCAAATAAAAAAAAATGATAATTAATATTCTTTGCAGCATGCACAATTAATTGAAGTACAGAAAATAAGAGAGAAACCTGGAAAGTCTTAAGTAAAAGTGTCCCATTTACTCGGACCTCTGCAACTTTGGTTTGGATGACCCTCGTACTTGAATACCATACACAAATTAAAACATATCAAAACTCTATATATAAAATGCATTGTATTATGATCTATAGGAAATCCCAAATATGTAATCTACTTGCATTGTAACTCTTAATTATAGCTAGCAACATCATTTTTTTGTATTAGGAGAGAGGGGGGGGGTGTGGGGGAGTGGATCCTACTTAATTAGGGAAATGATGAAAGCTTCAATGTAGCTACCTAGTAAGAGGACGCCGCTGTCCCTGAAAGATTGATGATGATCCAAGTTCATTCAGTATATATTTATAGGAGTTATAGAGTTCAAGTGTGTTTAATTACAAGTCTAGAGTTCCTTTTTAAAGAGACTTCCAGTTTAGTTAAGACTTCCAGTTTAGTTAAGAGTTCCTATGTCTAGGGACACTCACGGGAAGAATAACTACAAGAGGGAAGGATAAACACAAGTGGTGTTTATCCTTTATGTTTATCCATCCTTATCATCCTCCCTCAAGTTGAGCAACGGATTGTAGCTTCAACTTGTCACGTAATATAAGGAACTATCGCTTGGACAACACCTTGGTCGAATATCAGCAATTTGATCATTTGTTGAGATGAAGCTAATTATGAGTTTTTTCTTTTTTACCTTGTCCCCGACGAAGTGAAAGTCAACCTCCAAATGTTTACACCGAGCATGAAAGACTAAATTTGCTTGCAAGGTATGTGGCAGAGATGTTATCACACTATATGACGAGTGGCGTGTTGTTACAACACCTATTTCTCGCAAGAGGGATTTAATCAAAGTGACTTTAGACGCGGTGGTGGCTAAGGCACGATACTCTACATCTATAGATGAACGTGCAACCTTTTTCCGTATCCTCGAGCATCGGGATATATGGCGAATCCTATAGTGCTCTTCCCGTCATCTAAATCAATACTCCAATCGGCATCAATATAGGCATGTAAATGTAATGAGGCAGCCTAGCTTGAAACAAAGCCCATATTCGGATGTGGAACCCAAATAACGGAGAACCCTCTTGATTGCGGACCGGTAATCCATGGTTGAGGCATGCATGAATTGAGCTACCTTGTTTACTGCAAAGGATATATCCGGTCATGTTAAGGCAAGGTATCGAAGCCCTCTAACAATGATGGGGTATAATGTGGGATTGTCAAATGATGTTCCTTTCGTTATCAATTTGATAGAGGCATTGGTCGGCGTGGAAATGGAGCTAGCCTTATGTATCTTTGCCTCGTACAAGATGTCTTGAATGTATTTGGATTGAGTGAGGATCACTCCTCTCTTGCTCAAGTGAGCTTTAATGCCTAGGAACTAGGCAAGTTTACCAATATCCTTGATTGCAAACTATTGTTGGAGTTTTTTTTTTTTTTGAGATGTTGGATAAGGCAAGTCATTATTCCCAATTACAAGAATATCATCCACATAAATAAGGCAAGTAGATGATGTTAGTACCTTTTGTGTAAATGAAGAGAGAAATGTCCGATTAGGAGCCCTTAAATCCAAGCTTAACAAATTCATTGGAAAGACACTCATACCATGCTCTTGGAGCTTGCTTGAGGCCATACAAGGATTTTTTAAGAGCATAAACATGATTTGGAAAATTGGGATCAACATACCCTTTGGCTCGTTCCATGAAGACCAACTCCTCTAGAGTGCCATGTAGGAAAGCATTGGAGACATTTAGCTATCAGACTCGTCCAATCGTGTGTCACTACCAAGGAAAGTGCCAACCTTACCATTGTTGGTTTGATAACTAGGTTGATGGTATTATTGTAATCAATGCCTAGGCATTGGTGGAAGCCTTTAGCAACTAAGTATGCTTTAAACCGATCTAATGTCCCATCCTTGAATCGATTGATGCGATACACCAACTTATTTCCTATAACATTAGAGGCTTGATCATGTGGAACTAAAACCTAGGTACCATTTGAATGTAAAGTAGCCATTTTAGCATCTATGGCTTTGCACCATTCTAGATACTTACAAGCAGTAGAGTAGGTGGATGGTTTTATGGTGGCATGGATGTGGTATGTTTTTGGTTTGTCGTGACCAATTTGTGGCCTAGTTTTTATGAAGTGTGAGGGCTATTAAGTGTTCTGTTTTTGGTGGACGGTAGGGTAGCTAGTGAGGTTAACTTCTAGCTGAATAGGTGGGTACTCTCGGTTATGATGTGTTTATGTGTGCTTGGTGGGTAGTGTTTATTTTGTTATGGTGTGGGTCCGTGGTTGGTTGATTTGAGTCGGTGCTATGGTGAGAGGGTGAGAAAGCAATTGTTGGTTATGGTTGGCTAGGCATGCAGATTAGGTTGTGGTTGTATGGGCGTGTGGGTGACGCGAGGGCCGCTGGTTGTGGCCGGTTGGGCATGCGGATGGGCTTGTGATTGTATGGGTGTGTAGGCGAGGCAGCAGGCCGCTGGTTGTGGTCGGCTGGTCGTACGGATAGGCTCGTGGTAGTTTGGGCATGTGGACGAGGTAAACATCATAAGTTATGTTAAATAAATAAACAATAGATTAGTCAAATATAAAATTGAAAAATAATGGTCCACCACAATAATTAAATCTTTATAATAGAATTTAATCTCAATCATCTAACTCTATATGCCATCAAAAGTTTAACGGTCCAACAAAGATTTTAGAGTCAATCCACTTAAAAGACTTTAAAAGTTAAGCTACAAACTTAAGTTTTTTGGATAACAAAATTGAGTTTTCCAAGTGAGAAAATGTGGAGTAGTGAGTTTGATGGTAAATGTGTGATGAGTGATGGGTGTAACGGAATGGTTGGTGTTTATGGTGGAAACAATTGTTGCTACACGACGTCGACGGGACTCCCCAAGGAAATTAAATCTAAAATTATATTGGTATTTACAAGTTTATTTACGAGTGTTTGGAGTCGCCACCTAGTATTGAAGGAACTAGGAACCTAAAACAGATCAATCGGTTCGTAGATTCTATGGCAAGGAGTTGGTTACGCTTTTGGGAAGATATCGATCACCCAAAAGTGCCCTTTCCGAAGAAAGGTACCACGTCTAGTTTAGCTCTAAATTTATCTCCTAAAATATTTTATTTACGTCAAATTATTTTCTAATTTTTAAACTCTTATTTTTTTAAGACAAATTGAATTTTTTAGTTTTGGGTGTGGCATCATATTGAAACGATGGTTGGTCCCCTTCGTCGGGTGACACGTTGATTTAAACATCGGATCCACTTTAAGCCTTGACACAACCGGTGTGTCACAGGACATTTTGATTAAAAAACTGAATTTTCATGATGTCGGTCCCTATCAAATAGGAGACTTCAAAAAAAAATTTAGATGTTCTTTTTGGTGACGTTAGTCCCTACCGAATAGGAGACTTCGTCGAAAAAAGATATTTTTTATTTTTTATTTTTTAAAAAAATTAAAATTTTAATTAACTAAAATCAGCTAAAAAAATTTCAAAAAATTAAATATATCGAAATCATCGTCCGTCCCTAATAAATAGGAGACTCGTTGATCCAATATTTTAATCATAAAAGAAATCTCATGTTAAAATAAATTACACAACTATGTATCTTCAAATTTACTAACATACATATGGTAAAAAAAAAAAAAAGCTACAAAACACATAAAATAAATCAAACGAGTCCAAAATTCGCCTACATTGTAAAATTACAAAAATGCCCCTAGAATGCCAAGAGTCACTACCAAATGATCGTTCGCCTTTCGATGACCGTTCGAGTGCATGGACCACCCGACCTTGTAGATCCGATCATGGGGACTTCAATGGTGGTGGTTTCAACTAGAGACAACGCTAGAGGAGGGAGATCGAGCCTCCAAAGATCCGATCGGATCTTCTTTCTTCATCGACGATGAATTTGACATCGTCTCGGGATTTCAAGCACACCGGTCGACTCGCAAGGTTGAGAGAAGAAGTTCCGTGGTGGTTAGGACCTCCAATTCTTCCTAGATCGGCCAATTTTTCCGAGTTTACCAAAACGGATTGCAAACGAATCTTTTTCAATTTAATCGTTTTTTGATGTTGTTGGGTGACGATTGTTGAATGCAAACACTTAGAGAAGATGGGCGATCGGGTCCGTGATGGTAGATCATGTGTTAGTGACCGGATTTGAGAGAAATCGATCGGGTATTGTTTTGGATCGAGTCGAGTCCGGACCTTTGATCTTTAATTTCTCTCTCCTTTGTGATTGTTTCTCTCTCTAATTGGTGTTGATGGATCGATTTCGTGATGGGCTATATGTGGTCGTGGTGGTTAGGGTCAAAACTTATTAGAAAACGATCGGATTGAGAGTGAAAATTTCGATTGGGTGAACGGGTAATCGGGTTTGGATATTGGGTTATGGCATGTTTGGCAATTTGTTTTTCGATTTTCAATATATATATATTTTGTGTGTGTTTTTTTTAGCTCTCTAGCTGCATTTTTTTTATCATCCCCCTATCCTGCAAATTAGAATCCGAAAGCTTTTTATAGGCCGAAACCTCCTAAAACTTCTTCCAAAATCAATTCAAATTCAAATTTTAATTGTCAAATCTTTATTTTGAGATTTGATTAGCTAAAAATAAGGAGATTCTAATTCAAAAAAAAATTTGTGGAAGATTTCAATAGATTTTTGAATGATTTTAGGGAGATTTAATATTTTTTAATATATATATTTTTTTAAGGGAACCCAAAATTGGGTTATGACAATTGTCACCTCTTTACAATGCTTACGACGCAAATCTTAGTTGAAGTGTGAACTTCAGAATATATTTGTTTAGTGAGCTTGTAAAGAAATTCTTCTTTTTTTCTTTTTTTTTCTTTTTTTAACTAGAAAAATAAATATGCGAGTACACGAAAAATTCAGTACAAAGTACATAAAAAATAAAAGATTCGATACATGGCCTTGTTGTAAAGGGCAACCTACCCTAAAAATTAAACATGTAGTACGTGATCTTGTTGTAAAGGGTACCCTACCCTAAAAAATTAAACATGTCATGCGTGAACTTATTATAAAGGGCATACTATCCTAAAAATTAAATATGCAATGGTCTATTGTGAGGTGACCTTACCAAAAAGCATGATCTATTGTAAGGTGACCCTACCTAACATGATGATCTATTATTGGACGATCCTATCGAAATGATGGTCTATTATAAGACGACCCTACCAAAGTAAATGATCTATTATTAGGCGATCCTGCTCGAAAAAATGATTTATTATGAGGTGACCCTACCTAAGTGAACAAATCTATTATTAAGCGATCCCGCTCGAAATAATGGTCTATTTTAAGGCGACCACTGCCAAAGTAAATGATCTATTATTATGTGATCCTGCTCGAAAGAATAATCTATTGTGAGGTGACCCTACCTAAGTGAATGATCTATTATTAGGCAATTATGCCCGAAAGAATGATCAATTGAGAGGCGACCCTACCTATATGAATGGTCTATTATTAGGCGACCCTCCTCGAAAGAATGGTCAATTGAAAGGCGACCCTACTCGTATCAATGGTCTATTATTAGGCCACCCTACCCGAAAGAATGGTCTATTGTAAGGTGACCCTATCTAAATAATCGGTCTATTACTAGGCGACCCGGCCTAAGATGATGGTCAATTGAGAGGCGACCCTACTCGAATTAATAGTTAACCGTGAGGCGACCCTACCTAAATAGATGATCTATTAATAAACGATCCTCGCTTGAAAGAATGGTCAACCGAGAGGTGACCCTACCCGAATGACTAGTCTATTATTAGGCGACCCTACCTAAAAGAATGGTCAATTGAGAGGCGACCTTACTCGAATGAATGGTCTATTATTATGCGACCCTCGCTCGAAAGAATGGTCAATTGAGAGGTGACCCTACCTGAATGAATGATCTATTGTGAGGTGACCCTACCTAAACGGATGATCTATTATTAGGCGATCTCGCCCGACATGATGTGTGGAGAAATGTGACCCTCCTTTTTTGAATTTCGAGTTTGATTGAATGTTCTGTTTTTTTTAGTTGAAATTGACAACAATCTTACTTGAGAGAAACATAGGTTGTCCTGCCTTGTCGATACTCAATCCCCCATTTGCCTCATTTTAGAAATCTGTACCAAACTCGTATCTCGCGAGTACTTTCAAAATTTCCTTGCCACCGGGGCTTGGATCACTATTCATGGAGAACTTGAGTCTCTCTCTCTCTCTATTTTTTTTAACCAATTGGTCTTTTTTGGAAAGTGATAAACCACTATATGTTTTAATCCATCCTTATAAAACTATACTTGATTGCTTTGACCACTTGCCAAATTTTGACCGAGTTATTATCCTCCCTTAGGGTTGCTCTTTACCCCTAGCTTGATCGCTTTGATTGCTTTGATTTGAGCACAAAAGCATACTATTTCGACCTTTATTCCTCTAGTTAGCATAGTGATATCATTGTCCGACAAGTTATTGAACTCAATTAGAGTTTCTAGCCTTTTGATTTTGCCCCCTAGTATTCTCAATGAAATGCCATTTAGTCGGGCTTACGAAATGCCCCTAAGTGTTAGTCGAGATCGGACACTTATCATTTTCTTGACATAATCACTCGCTTGTGCTTATTTCTTAATGCTTGCATCACAATTTACAAATTGATTTAAAATTTTTTTTTGTCAACTTTTGAAAAAAATCATAGACATTTGGCTCTTATGGATCAAGTCGTATATTTAAATGATTCTCTTAAAATAATTCGGATTATTTGAACGAAAAGTAGAGATGTTTCGATGAAAGTACTTTCATTCATGAAAATATTTAAATTTATTGATCAAAAGTCAAATCATGATATTCAAATGCTATGATGTAATTTCTTTAAGAAAGTTAGGCTAAGCAAGCAAAAAAAAAAAAAGTGTTTGGGTCATGTAAAGTTTGCATAAAAGTTGCATTTGAGGCATTTAAAGGTAATTGGTCTAAGATAAGTTCATTTTGGGTAAATGAAAAAGTTTTAAGTAGAAAGTATTTGGAAAAATAAGTGGTTTTGAAGGATAATTTTACCTTAGAATATATTGATTCCGTTTATTTTCCCCCATGGTTTGTTGATGAAGACTCATAATTCAATGTCATAAAAAATGAAAAACAACATATCGACTGATCATATTTTCTTTTTCTCAATCATCATTTTATGTCTTTTTTTTTATAGATTAGAATCCAACAACCTAAGTAAACTATCTTTGATTAGAAAGGACTTGCACATAATGCAAGCTATGACATTAGGTTTATGAAAGAAGGATATAAAGGCTCAAAACATGTTTGAAGGTTTTTTTGACATAGAATCACTTTATTGTTCATGAAAATCTCTTTAGGTCGCATCGCTTAGAATTTATCACTTTAGCCGTTAGTTGGGTTGCTATGTCCTTGAGAAAATTTTTCTAGGCTTGCCACATGGATTTTTTCATTTTGATCTGTTGACTTTGTTTTCTAGCCTCAACTCTCTTCGTCTATTTGTTGAATTTTGACTCCCATCTTGACTTATAATTTTGCCCCCTCTATTACCCTTAGGCGTTCTTCTAATGCCATGAGTCCGTCCATACTTGGACCTTCGACTGCTCTATAACCATGAGTTTCTTCTTTTACAAGATCTACGGGGGTATATGTGGTATTTGTGGGACTCGTAGGTCCATGGGATAAGCAAATGCCCTAGTAGGATGTAAGCCATCGGCTCGAAAAGTTGCTTGATTGGAATTCCTTGATTGATTGGGCGGTGGAACAACATGAGGTACTTCGGGTTGTTCCCGTCCTTGATTCAAGCCACCTTCCCCTCTTAAGGCTTGTTCTAATAGGGATGTCATTCGAGCCACTCTCTTTCAACGAGTCAAACTCTTACCGATCGATTACTTTCTATCATGGTCTTTCTTCATTTTCCATTTAATGAGTTCGAAGTCAAGTATTATAGATGCGCGGAGGGGATTGAGTGGAGCGACCTATGTTTACTTCACTCGAAAATGCAAAAGAAATATATACAAATAAATAATTAATGCAAATGCATGATTTTGAACTGGTTGAATACCTTTCTTTATTTTGTTGCACATTAAATCATGACGGAATCCTGTCGAGGATGGGTTAGACCAAACTAGTACTCGTTGAGGGTAAAATTACTCCACGGATACTTGGGCAATTAGGGAGATATGTATACCTCCAATTTCAGTAGTGACTTGGTTTTGGAATGATGAAATCACTCTTATTATAAGCACACGAAGGGCGAAACTTTTTTTTGCACGAGTCTCGACACGAAATTCAAAAAATGAACATGCCATGAGAAAATAGAATGCGAGAAAATAAATTACAAGAATGTAAATATATACAAAAAAAATGAATTCAGAAAATAAAATGACAACTAATAATAATAATAATAATAAACATAGGAGATAAATTAAAAAATAAACCTATGGCCTAACTCTAGTCCCAATGGAGTCGCCATTCTATCGCTACACGACGTCGAATAGGACTCCCCAAAGAAATTAAATCTAAAATTAGATTGGTATTTACAAGTTTATTTACGAGTTTGGAGTCCCCACCTAGTATTGAAGTAACTAGGAACCTAAAACGGACACTCGGTTCGGAGATTCTATGGTAAGGAGTTGGTTACGCTTTTGGGAAGATATCGATCACCCAAAAGCGCCCTTTCCGAAGAAAGGTACCACGTCCGGTTTAGCTCTAAATTTATCTTCTAAAATATTTTATTTACATCAAATTATTTTTTGATTTTTAAACTTTTATTTTTTAAGACAAATTGAATTTTTTAATTTTGAGCGTGGCATCGTATTAAAATGATCGTTGGTCCCCTTCGTCGGGCGACACGTCGATTCAAATATCGGATCCACTTTAAGCCTTGACACAATCGGTGTGTCGGAAGACATTTTGATTAAACAAATTCTTTTTGGTGACGTCGGTCCCTATCGGATAGGAGACTTCATAAAAAAAAAAAATTTAGACATTCTTTTTGGTGACGTCGGTCTCTATCGGATAGGAGACTTCGTCAAAAAAATATATTTTTTATTTTTTATTTTTTAAAAAAATTAAAATTTTAATTAACTAAAATCAACTAAAACGAATTTTAAAAAATTAAATATATCGAAATCATCGTCCGTCCCTAATAAATAGGAGACTCGTTGATCCAATATTTTAATCATAAAAAGAATCTCATGTTAAAATAAATTTCAAAACTATATATCTTCAAATTTTCTAACATACATATGTTAAAAAAAAACATAAAATAAATCAAACGAGTCCAAAATTCACCTATATTGTAAAATTACAAAAATGCCCCTAGAATGCCAAGAGTCACCGCCAAGTGACTCGTTTGCCTTTCGGTGACCGTTCGAGTGCGTGGACCACCTAGTCTTGTAGAGCCGGTCATGGCGACCCCAATAGTGGTGGTTTCAACCATAGACAACATCGAAGGAGGGAGATCGGAGCCTCTAAAGATCCGATCGGATCTTCTTTCTTCACCGGAGATGAATTTGACCTCGTCTTGGGATTCCAAGCACACCGGTCGACTCGCAAGGTTGAGAGAAGAAGTTCCGTGGTGGTTAGGACCTTCAATTCTTCCTACATGGGCCAATTTTTCGAGTTTACCAAAACGGGTTACAAATGGATCTTTTTCAATTTAACCGTTTTTTGATGTTGTTGGGTGGCGATTGTTGAATGCAAACACTCGGGGAGATAGGCAATCAAGTCCGTGGTGGTAAATCATGTGTTAGTGATCGGATTTGAGAGAAACGATCGGGTATTGTTTCGAGTCGTGTCGTGGACCTTTGATCTTCAATTTCTCTCTCCTTCGTGATTATTTCTCTCTCTAATCGGTGTCGATGGACCGATCTCGTGATGGGCTATACGTGGCTGTGGTGGTTAGAGTAAAAAATGATCGGAAAACGATCATATTGAGAGTGAAAATTTCGATCGGGTGAACGGGTAATCGATTTGGATATTGGGTTAGGGCGTATTTGGTAATTTGTTTTTCGATTTTCAGTATATATTTTTTGTGATTTGTGTGTGTTTTTTTTAGCTCCCTAGCTGTGTTTTTTATTTTTTGGTCGTCCCCCATCCTGCAAATTGGAATCCGAAAGCTTTTTATAGGCCGAAACCTCCTAAAATCTCTTTCAAAATCAATTCAAATTCAAATTTTAATTGTCAAATCTTAATGACTTTAGGGAGATTTAATATATATATATATATATATATATATATATATTTAAGGTAACCCAAAATTGGGTTATGACAACAATCATTGACCTACCTATGGAAGAAGACGTTGTTGGGGAAAAAAAAGGCTTTGATACCATGTAAACTATTGAAGCTTTTAATGTTATTTATTGTATTGATGTAAACATATTTATAAGAGTAATAGATATTCTAATAAGTCCTTGTAACAATATAGGATAAATACAATACTGTTTGAAAGTTTAACAAGAGATTAATCAATTCTAACAAACCTAACAAGCAACACATGTCAACTATCTAACTCTATACTACAAAATAATGAGATGAAGTTCTAGATATTAGAAATCCATTGGTAAGCTATTTTCTCCATTAAAATAAGGCAAAATAACTTCTTTTTTACCGTTTGTATTTGTGGCTATTAGTTGTTTTATTTCCTACATTTTAAATTTGTTTACTTTATAATGGATAAATATTGGTCAATTAACCTGCACTCCTCACATATTTACTTTGACAGAGCGACATTCAAACAATAAAAGGGCTGAACATGGATGCTTTCAGATTCTCTATCTCTTGGTCTAGAGTAATTCCCCGTAAGTATTTGTGGGGAATAAGAACAGTGCATTTGCGTTCATTTGTTTATGTATTTATAATTTCTTACTTATAGTTCTCTAACAAGAAGAAACAATCTTAAAACAATCTTATTATATTCAGATGGGAGAATAAGGGCTGGAGTGAATAGAGAAGGAATTGAGTTTTATAACAAGGTCATCAATGCAAGCATAGCAAAAGGTTTACATCTCTCTCCTTAGATTTTTTTTTTTTTTTGTTAGTCATGTGTTCGATCTGCTTGAATCTTAAATACTAATAATAAATACATAAATAAATAAATGTAAATAAATAAATAAATAAAAATTGTTAAGAAATCTGGATCCAAGGGAATTAAAAAATAATAATTTGTTTGGTTAAAAGAATTGAATATTTGTACCAACTACTTTAGAACTTCTAGATTTGATAATTGCCTTTTTTTTTTTTTTTGGAAAATAAGAAACAAAAATACAAGGAATAAAAAGTTAAATAATAATTTACCTTTTTTCTTTTCTTTTTTTTTTAAATAAAAAATTCTAATTTGATTGGAGCAAGAGAAGACATTATCTAAAATTTGGACCCTCTCTCATTTTATATATCGTACAACACACAGGATGGAAGCCTTTTGTGACTATCTTTCACTGGGATACCCCTCAAGCACTCGAAGACAAATATGGTAGCTTTCTAAGTGATAATATTAGGTAAGTTGTCTGTTCTCACCTTGTCGTAACATTTTGTGTATTATTACCCAAACAAATAAATAACATATTATAACATATAATTTTTTTCTTCTTATTTATAGGAGCGATTTTCGAGATTTTGCTGATCTTTGCTTCAAGAAGTTTGGAGACCGAGTGAAGCATTGGATTACTTTACATGAGCCACATATGTTCACTAGATCTGGCTATGATTCAGGTGACTTTGCACCAGGTCGATGCTCCCAATGGATTAATGAAACATACTGCAAAAATGGAGACTCTGCCACTGAGCCTTACCTAGTTGCCCATCATCTTCTCCTTTCTCATGCAGCAGCAATACAATTATATAGGGAAAAATACCAAGTATCTGTAGTTAGAAAATTAATGGTTAATTCTGGTAATATGAATGACTTGTTTTGTTTATTAACGATGTAGGCATCTCAGAATGGCCAGATCGGGATAACACTCGATGCTGGTTGGTATGAACCTTACTCTAACAGCACAGCTGATATTGATGCTATCAAAAGAACTCATGATTTTGGTCTTGGTTGGTACGTATTTCGGCAAATATAAGCTCCTAAACCTTTAATTTTTTCATTAATTACTTCAATATAATCATACAGTAGAATTTTTACTCCATTTCATTTTTGTAGGTTCATGAATCCCATAACATATCGTGACTATCCGAGCAGCATGAGGGAATTGGTTCACGATAGATTACCAAATTTCACTCCAGAGGATTCTACGTCTCTAAAAGGATCTTTTGACTTTATTGGATTAAATTACTATAATACATATTATGCAAAAAATACTAATGCTTCCGATCCAGAGCATCGTAGATATCTAACAGATTCTAATTCCTTCATCACAGGTAAGCTCATAAAATATTATAATAATATTTAAATAAGAGAGAACGAGAAAGGAAAAGAGGAAAGAACGCCATGGACCGAAGTGCTAAAAATTGTTGTGTAATGGCCACTTAGATTAATTCCACAAATTCTATAAATACCATACGGCCTCCTATAGCGAGGTTAACTGACTATATATTTTTTCATCTGAGTGGCTTATCTGACAATTTCTAATGCTCAAGTGGCAGTATAGGTTTTTCGGATTAGATCTTCACTTTTTAGTGGAATACCAACAAAATAAAATACTTGTTATAAGATCTTGAAATAAGAGATATCATAAGACTGTCGGTAGACTAATAAAAATAATGTTTGTGATTTATTAGGTCAAAAGTTAGATTCTCACATTTGGAAAGTTACTCCCTTTACTTTGTACAGTATTAAACATGAACTACTAGTAGGATCAAATCAAAAATTAAGTGTGATTCAACATTGAAAGAATATTAAATTTACTTTTGATTAACAGAAATATCAATAAAAAATATCTTATTAATTGCAAATATTAAAAAGAAAAAAACAAAACAAAATAAAACAAAAGTCTTGAAGTAAGAAAAGTCTTAGCCACCAATGGGAGTAACGCTCTCGTTCCGGAAAAAATTTACGAGTTCAATTCTTAATAAAATAAAATAAATAAATAAGTAATTAAAAATAAAAAATCACCCTCAATTCTTATGTACTGAAAAAAGAAAAAGTGGGAAGTCTTGGTTAGGGTATTAAAGTTAAACAATTTTTACTTTGGATAACATTTTGCTTCAAAAATGATCTCCCAAGGGTGATGGTTAAATTTAACCCTTTTTATTTGTTAATAATTTTCAGGAGAACGAGATGGAGTCCCTGTTGGTCCACAGGTTTGTATGCAAATAATATGTAATTTAAAACAAATGTTTTTTGATAAGTGTTAATTATGTTCGCCATCCTCTATTTTGGGTGTTATTTCACTTTGCACTCTCTATTTTCAAAATCTTATATTTTTCATTTATTAGGTTCTTTTTGTCATTTCACGTATCTAAACCTAACAAATGTTTTAGATAAGTGCAATACTCTCCAACTTTTTTTAAAAAAAAACAAGTGTATTTTCAGATTTTTTAAAATTTTCGGACAGAAATGTTAACTCCATTAATCTTACGATGGCAACAGTAATTTTTCGAAATACAAGGTGAAAAGTCTAATGGCGTCCAAAACAGATGATTACAGAGGTGATTAATTCTTTAGATAACTGAAACTAAGAACTAATTTTATCATCATAAATTGCAGGCTGGTGCAACATGGCAGTATGTCTATCCAGAGGGGATGCAAAATATTTTGAATTACATCAATGTTACATACCAGCATCCATTGTGACCATCTCATGAATATTCGAGCATCTATCTGAATTTAATATTTACCCATTGCGTAATTATGTGATTTTATTTTCCAGTAGTTCTTTTCTTTTCTTTTAATAAACCAAAAAAGTGGGCTAACATTTGAACTAATTTTTTCAGGGATAATGGAGTTCAAGTCAAGGGTTACTTTGCATGGTCATTCGCCAACAGCTTTGAATTTAAAGATGGATATACAGTAGGATTTGGTTTGATCCTTACATCTAGTTTCAAAAGAGAGAAGAAGCTCTCATCAATCTGGTTTACTTCTTTCCTTGCGAAGAAGTTGGATGATCCACCGTTATATTTCAAGCGATTAAGAATAGCTTGAATATGGATGAAAAAATAATTATATAAAAATTAAAAATTTTAAATCCAAATTAAAAAAATATATTTAACGTAATTTTTAGTAAAACTTTTGATTCAATTCTCTTTTCTAATCCTTCCTTGGTTATCTTTTATCTACATTTGACATGTTTATTTATTCGAAAAATTATTAAATATGTCAAAAATTATATTCAATCTCTAATAAAAACATATGATTCACTATAAGATAATTTATGAGCATCACTATTATTTGAAAGAGGAGAATACAATTCTTAATGTACCGAATAATTCGTTCTTTCTTCTAGTTATGTAAGCCAAATGCGCCTCAACGCTCTTTTCAATAACAATTAATTTAGCAACAATTACACCATAAAACACATATAACCAAGTTAGTAAAAATGGAGGAGAATATTCTCACTCCGACCAAGTTATTTGTCGCTATCCAACATTTAGGAGACTTCTAAATATTATTAAAATTATTATTTTTTTATTTTGATTTTGATTATTTATTGAGATGTGAGTTAATTATATTTTACAGACTGCCACCTAATATTAAACGAATTAAAAAACCTAAAAAAAGATATTGATTCAAAAATTTTAGAATAAAAAGTTGATTATGTTTTTGAAAAGATATCAACCACCTAAAAAAATACTTTCCAAGAAAAAGTAATGTCTCGGTCTAATCCTAAAAGTTTATCTCCAAAAAAATTCAATTTTACCAAATTATTTCTAAATCAATTTTCAAGTTTATTACCTATGTCAAATTAATTTTTTTATTTTTTGTTTGTGGCATCATATTAAATCGATCGTCGGATTCCATCATAAAAAATTTCATCAATTCAACGTTGGATTCGAGTTTAAGTCTCGATATAAATAGTATGTCGGAGAACAATATAATTACTAAGGTGATTGATTTGAATTGATTAATAAAATCAATCCTTATTATATAGAAGACTTGTTATGTAATACTCAAATTTAATTTCTATGTTTTATGCGAATATTTACTTTGGGAATTATGTTCATGTCATGCTTGAATTATTGATGATACATGTTTTGTTTGCAAAATTAAATATTTATTAAGCATTATGTGTGAATAGTGAATTAATTGACAAATGAAAGACTATAAACATAGTTTAATTAAATGATTTTCATATATGTGTAACTTAGAATTAAAATGTAGTTACTAACCTAAACATGTATTAATCTATGAAATAATATCCTAATTAGGTGTTCTACCTAAATTAAATTGTCTAAATGTAAAATAACCACCTTAGGATATGTAGCTCATTAAGAGTATTTTGGACTAAAAAAATTAGATCAAGAGTGGGAAATAAGAGGGGGAAAATGTCACTTGAGCTTTCACTCTTCCACCACCTATCTTTGAGAGAAACTTGAATACTAAAGGAGAAAAACAGCAAGAGAGACCAAATCACAAGAGAGAAAGCAAGAGAGAATCAAAATTTATCAAGGAAAGAAGCTAAAATTGTTCAAAGAAAGTAAGCTTGGACCAAAAAGAGGACCAACATTTATCCTAATTAATTTATTTGTTAATTTTTCTATGCTTGATGAATATTTTATTAGCTTCTCTATGCGTGAATAGTGGCTTTTTATGCAAAATAATTATTTTGAGTGCCTAATAAGTGCATAAAAATTATATGATTGATGATAAATTATTATCGAAAGTGCATGAATTTATTATGAAAAGAAATTATTTTTTTAATGTGTGTAGAATTAATTATGCACATATGGATTTAATTGAATAAGAATTAAGGACTTAATTATACAAAATTAAAAGTTTTGGCCCTCAAATAAATTTTGAAGTAAATTTTGGGGTGCATAAAAATATTTGGAAAGCCTAAGAGAAGGATAAAAAATAGTCAATTACAAATTTCAAGGACTAAAATGTGGGGACTAAAATAAAATAATGTGGCAAAATGAGGGACCAAAATAAATTTTTTTGGTCAAAAATTTCTTCGCTAGTCAGTCACTTCATCTCTTATTTAATGAATGTAATTATGCAATTTAAAAAAAAATCTCATCTTTAGGTACAAATGGATGGTTAGGACCAAAAGAAAAATTAATGATGGAGATGAAAACGAATGAAAGACCAAGATGAGAGTTAAACCAAGAAAAGTTCATCATTTTGCTTATAAATTCAGCTTATAGGAGGAGAAAAAATGGTGAAAAAGTAGGAAAAAGCAAGCCAAACTTGGCTATTGGATATTGCTTGTTGTTAAGAGAAATTAGAAAGGCCCTCACTCTATTGCTCGATACATTCACAACTACTAACAAAGTATATAGTCTATTTTTTCATCATCGAATTTGACTACCTTAATTTCAAATGGCATAATTTTTTTGTTAGGAAAATCAAACTCTAACAACTTGTAGTCATCGATAGTGTTGTATGCTAGGTGATTAGCAATTATGCTACCTTTTACCGACTTTCTTGTCATGTAGAAGAAATCATACTCAACTAATAGCACTTGCAATCTCACAATCCTACTTGATAGACATGGCTTCTTAAGGATATACTTGAGAGAATCTATTTTTAAGATCATTCATATTGTGTAATACAACATATATTATAATACAACATTTATCGTTTGAGCTATCCGATGTTCTACACTAAACTATAACATATATTTTCAAGCATACTATATCAAAATTCATAATCCATGAATTTCTTGCTCATATAATAGCTTGCTTGCTTTTTTCTTCTAGTATCATCATGTTAGCCTAGAATGCAAACTATGGCTGAATCGGTGATTGTCATATATATAATCAATAGCCAATCAAGCACGGGTGGAACCAATAGATAAAGGTTTTATAGGTATTGTTTAATCTTATCAAATGTTGATTGGCAAGCATCATCCCAAATTCTTGGATTTCTTTTCCTTAACGATCGAAAAATGGGCTCATAGGTAATTGTAAGTTGAGAGATGAATCGAGCTATGCAATTTATGTGGCCTAACAAACCTCCGACCCTTTTTTCATTATTGGGTGTTGGCATTGCCTAGATGGCTTTAAATTTTTCAACATCCACTTCTATGCCTTTTTACTCACAACAAACCCCAATATCTTTTCCGACTTGACCCCAAATATATTGTTGGTCGGATTCAACTTCAGTCGATACCTCTTTAGTTGGTTAAATAACTTTCTTCAAAGTCTAAATGTGATTATTATCGAGTTTTTCTTTTGGTGATCATGTCATCCATATACATCTCGATTTTCTTATATCATATCATGGAAGAGAATAATCATAGCCCGTTGATATGTTATGCTAGTAGTTTTCAACCAAATTGTATGGCCTTGTAGTAATATGTCTCCCATGGTATGATGAAAGAGGTCTTTTCCACATCTTCTTTGACCATCTTAATCTAATTATACCCTAAGAATCCATTCATGGAGTAAGTAGAGTTCTTTGTAGTTTTATCTACCAACATGTCATTATATGATAGTGAGAAATTGTTTTTAAGGCTGGTTTTTTTTTTTGAAATTGAGGAAGTTAACACACATTTTGATCTTTTTATTCTTCTTTTCTACTATCATAATGTTAGACATCCAAGCCAAATACTCGATCATCTTTAGAAGCCTTGCCTCAAACTATTCAATGACTTCTTCCTTAACTTTCAATATGATATCCGACCTCATTCTTCTCGGCTTTTTCTTTATAAGTTTGTGACCAATAATAATGGAAGCTTGTGCATGATGAGTGCATAATTAACATTATTTTTAGGCTCTATTACAATGAACTTTCTAGTATTTACTATATTATATTTAGTTAATTAAGATCAAGATGATAGCTTTGGATTTTGTAGAAAAAATGTTGAATTGAAGAAAAAGAACCCTAAACCAAAGTAAGGCGAAGAAAATTCATCAAAAAGGCTTAGAAAAGTCACACGGTCGTGTCTTTTACAAAAGAAAATAGCTACTAGTCGTGTGACATTAAGAAAGAAACCGAATGGCGTATCCAAGCAAAAAGCACCACACGGGCGAAGCCTTCTACATGGCTTGAGCATGAAATTCAACATGCCCATGTATGTGTCAAGTAGAAGATACATTCCCGGAGAAAAAACAACACATGGGCGAGAAGACTTTAACATGCGATGCAATAAAAATGACATGCTCTTGTGTATTCCAATAAAAAGAATGAAATAAGAAAGGCACATAGGTAAAATGAATTTACATGGCTTGATGGAAAAATTCTATAAGAGCATAATGAGGAGACATGAGAGAAGGTAAAAGGCATATGGTCGTGTGCCTCTATTCAAGCAAACCATGTAACACTTTCTATTCAAGGCTCCAAGTAGTGTGAAATAAAGAATGAGCCATGTGTCTTTACTAAGCAAATTGTATGAATATGTGACGCCGACACATATGTGATGTAACCTAATTCTTAGCTATAAATAATAATGTTAGAGTTTTATTTTAGGATTTCAACTTTCAGCGACCACTATAGATAGAAAAACTCTCATTTGTAACCCATTATGAATAATAAAACATCCATCTTGGTTGAATTAAGTTAAAACATTGGGTTAAATTGCTATGAGATTTTATTCTAAACTTATCTTATTTAAGTGTTTTATATTTTTTGTATGATTGCTTTATGGTTATATGATTAAATTGATTAGAGTGCATGTTAGTTTTTTAATCATCTTAACCTATTGCTAGCTAAGTATTCAAGTCTATGTAATTACTTGTCTAAACTTGCTTGTGGTAATAACTAGGTATTGATGACTATTTTTTCATGTTTTCATTTAATCCCTTATAAACATAAAACTAAAATATATTTTTTCAGCATCTAAGAGTGTGGTTTAGCTTCACTTGTCTTTCTCTAATTAATTTTGTTATTAGATTAAATCTATCTAGAATTTAATAGATTGATTAGTAGCTAGAAAATTAATCAAGTATCATATATTTAGTTAATGACTTAGTAAGGAAAAACTAGGAACAACATACATGTTATTTTCCTATGGTGACTATTCATATTTAGGATGGGTTAATAATTGAATCGATGATCGGTGACCAAACTAAAAGTGGATGTTGAAATTCAACCAAGTCTTCCTTATTATTATTATTTTTAATTATTTTAATTACTTATAAACTCCTTAAACACGGACTCCTTATTTACTCGCTTTTGTACCATAAAATAATCAACTAAGAAGAACTCGTTAATTAAATCACTTTCTTGTGGATTCGACCCTTACTTTCTCCATCTACACCATTGTGGTTAGGTTCTATGAAACAATATAAATAACTAATTTATTAGCGGTATGACAAGCCACTAAATTTTGGCATCATTGCCAAGGAGGATTGCATTGAAGTTAATTATTTTTTGGTATTTTGACTATTCTTGTGTTTATATTAGGTTGGTACATGACCGGATTGTAAGTAGATGACCTAATTTTTAATGCGGAACTAGAGAGAGAATAGAGCAAATTAAGGAGAGAAGCTAGACTAGATTCGAGAGAAAGAATTGAGTCATCTAAAAGAGTAGTTTCATCAAACATAACTATCTGTTCTTGAATTTTTATCATCTAGTGATTCTGAAGGAGAGGTAATGGTGGAAAATAGGGCAAACAAAACTTTAAAGGAGTTGGTCGCTCCCGATCTTAATCAACGACCCTTGTGTATCAAGTTCCTCAATTTTTATGTTGTATTTAAATTAAAATTGAGACCGATACATTTATTACCAAAACTCCAAGGCCTTGTTAGAGAAGATCCCCATAAAAATTTGGAGTGTTATGTGGTTTGCTTAACCATGAGACCATAAGGTGTATCGGAAGAGCAAGTTAAATTACGAGCATTCCCTTTTTATTAGATGAGGATGATAAGAAATGGTTATATGATCTTTCTATAAGATCCATTGATTCGTGAAACTTGGATGAAGTAGGCTTTCGTATTGAAATATTTTTCCTTATTTGAGAGCTACGAATATACTAAAGGAGATTTATGGTATTAGACAGTTCAATGGAGAAATGTTGTATGACTATTAGAAGCGGTTCAAGAAATTATGTGTCGGCTACCCGCAACACTAGATTTCTAATCAATTGCTAATTATATACTTTTGTAAAGAATTACTTCCTATGGAGAGAAGCATGATAGATGCCGCTTATTGAGGAACACTAGTATATAAAACACCCGATACTACAAAAGCTATAATATCCAACGTGGCTATAAATTTATAATATTTTGGTGTGAGGGTTGATTATGCACCAAAGAGGATAAATGAAGTCAATATATCTAGCTTAGAGCAACAAATGTATAACTTGACTTCATTAGTGCAACGAAGGTTGTAGGAAACTACAAGTCGTTAAACCTTATGAAATTTGTTCAATTATAGGTCATACTTCTAATGCGTTCCTAAGACTACAAAAATGATACACTAAATATGTTAATGTTGTTGGAAATTTTAGGGGTGGTCAATCAAAACCCTATAACCCCTTCTCTAACACCTACAACCTAGTTAGAGAGACCACCTCAATCCGAGATATGGAGACAACCGACAGTGTGGGCGAATTTGTATCAACAAAGGCAACAAAGTCATCAACCCAAGCCTTTTCAACAACATGCCCCCGACACTTAGATAATTTATTGGAAGAAATGATAAAGTCTCTTACATTGAGTAGAAAACAATTCTAGCAAGAGACAAGGTCTAGCATTCGGAACCTTGAAAATTAGATGAGCCAAATGGTGACTCGCTGTAGGTCATCTAGTGACTCAAGTTATAGAAAAATTACCATCCCAAATAATGAAAAAATCAAAAAATAATGTAAGTTCGATGACCTTGAGAAGTGATGCTCTAGTGGAGAAATCGAGCAAGAAAGTGTTTGAGGCGATTGAGGAAGGAAGATTGGAGCTAGAAAGAGAGAAGGAAATCAAGCCAATTAATGAGGCTACATCGAGTCCTAAGGTAAATTATGATCCTTTCTATTATGTTTTCAACTAATGATGCACCATTTCCTAGTAGGTTAGAAAAGCCTAGGATAAAAGAGATGAAGAAAAAGAAAGAAAAAAGAGATCTTTGAGTCGTTTAGCAAGATCGAGGTGAACATAACTCTCTTGGAGGCAATAAAGTAGGTGCCTTAATATGCCAAGTTCTTGAAAGACTTGTGCACAAATAACAAAAAACTAAATAACAATGAAAAGGTAATAATGGAAAAGAATGTTTTCGTTATATTTCAAAGAAAAACTCCTCATATATGCACGGATCCGGGTATGTTCATGATACCTTATAAAATTAATAACACTAGGATAGACAAAGCTATACTAGACTTAAGGGCATCGATCAATATGATGCCATATTCTATTCATGCTTCATTGAGTCTAGGATATTTAAAAGACACTAATGTTCTCATCCAATTAGCCGATCACACTAACGTCTACCCCAAAGGGGTAGTAGAGGATGTTCTAGTATAGGTAGATAAATTTATATTCCTAAATGACTTCTATGCCTTAAAGATGGGAGATGAATCTCCCTACAATCTTGGACCCTTTTTATTAGAGAGATTGTTCCTCAAGGTAGGAAGGACAAACATCAATGTCTACGAGGGAGCTCTCACCATGGAATTCGATGGTGAACTAATTCAATTCAATATTCTCAATGCGGTTGTAGCTAAGGTACAAAAAAGGTCAAGTTAAAGCTTGAAGATGAAAGAAACCCCTTGATAGGGAAGGTAGCGTTGAGCCAATGATGTTAAACAAAAACACTTATTGAGAGGCAACCTCATGATTTTTGTAAATTTTGTTATTTAAGTTAATGTTCAATTTAGTTTACGTATTTCCATTTAATTCTCTCATACTTTACTTGATTAGAAAGATTTTTACAGTAATAGGTAAGCTTTGCTATGTAAAGGAAGAGAAGAATGACACACACATGGGTAAAAGAAAATCACAAGGTTTGTGCATATAAAAGGCATGCCTAGGTGTGTGTTGGTGTCAAAAATTTAGACCAAAAAGGGAAGTCACATGAGAGTAGTCGAGAAACATGATTTATATAGAAAAAATGACATGTTCATGTACAAGAAGTGTGGCTTGAAACTCAAACTAAGAAGAGAAATGACTTGGGTAGAAGAAAAATCATGATGTGTGTAGCAATTTTGGCACGATCATATGATAAAGGTAGTGTTGTAGAGATTTTATAGATGAAAAGGTGACATGAGAAGAAAAGAATCACTTTGTTTGTGTAGTAATTAGGCATAGCCATGTGACTCAAGTGGGATATTTCAAATTCTAAAAGAGAAAATAGGATACGGAAAAAAAGGTTACATGGTTTGTAAGAGGAATATTACACAATCGTGTGGAATATGAAAGATTGCACTAGATGTGAAAAAGGAAAGAGGCACCAGTAAAAGGGGAAGAGACACGGTTTGCACATAAATTTCGTATCGGCGTGTTTCTCCTTTCAACCCAAAAGTCACACGGTTGGCTTCCTAAAAACGTATCTCTATATAAATCCAACCCTAACCCCATGTCACTTCATCTTTTCCAACGATCCATTTGCAGCTACCACCTATTCTTCCATCTCTTCACCTCCTATAACTCTTTATCTCTCTCATAAAAAGAAAAAAAAGAAAAAAAAAACAACTAGCCACCACATCATTCAACTTTGCCAAAACAAACATAACCCTTCCATTACTATCCCACCAAAGAACCTTATCTTTACCACTCAATCCCAACTAAAGAACCTCATCTTTACCCACTCACTTTCAATCTAAAGTAATAATGTCAACCTCTAGAGATAAAAGGAAGCAAGTAGCGAGTACTAAAGAAGAGAGCCCATTAGAAAATGATTGTCCAATGGGAAGGCTACCTACCCTAATTTGGTATTCTTCTTGTTTACCTAAGAATTGGATTTTTTAATGATGATCAAGAGTTCTATTATAATGTGTTAAATAATAAGGAAATAATTCCTAATAGTTACATTGATCTTCATGTATTATAAGTTATTAGATTGTTAAATGAGGTTAGGGAGACACTAGATGGCATAGAATAGGTTGGGTTCATGAAAATGGATGCACCCTCCAACAAGAAATTGACATTAGAATTTTTGAGTTCATTTTAATTTGAAATGTTAATTGATGAATAATCACAAGTGAGTAAGTATTTTACTTTTAGAGTGGTAAATAGGAAGTCTAGCCATAATATAATTGAAATAACATATATGTTTGGTTGGCCACATGAAGGTGCAATGTCACCATCCATTGGGTTTAAGAGACCACTTTTAAAGGAAAATTACAAGTTCAAAGCTGGAGGTGTATAATCTACAAAAGCTTTAGTAATGATTAGTTGGATATATTGAGTCATACACTACATCTTGATGTAGACATTATGTGGGTGAAAGAATAATAATGGTGTGGTGAGTAAGTTAGAGTTAAGGGTTTTATTCTTCATCTCCAACAAGGTGAATGTGGATTTTATGTACATCATGGATGAATGCTTCTTGATAGGCAAAAAGTCAAATAAAGGTGGCATTGTAATTGGTGGATTCATCACCTAAATTATCATGAAATTAAAATTATTCATTTGAAAAACCACAACACCGGCACTAGAAAAAGGATTTGATCATATGAGTCTTGGAAAAAGTGTCAAGATTGGGTTACTCAAGAAGAAAGGAAAGAGATACCTCATTTGATCCACCAAAAGACAATGACGAGATGAGAAAAGTGAGTTATGTGATAGTGATGGTGATAAAGATGATGAGACTCCACAACTAGATGAATAGGTTCCACAAGAGGGCACCATAAGTGCCTCATAGTACATAGTAGAGTAGTTGACGTTGTATTTGGATGACTTTCAAATCAACTGCAATAGCTAGTTTGACCTTTTGAACAAGTAAATTTAGAATGTGAACAGTAATATCATAGCCGGATTTTAAATGGTCAATAACCGGATCAACCACCTATATACTGCCTTCATGTTACATTTTTCATCGCCTTCACCACCTTTGCTTTTAGTACTATGGAGAACTAATTTAATCTTTTAACCATTATCATAGTATTTGTTTTATTATTGATTGAATCTATTGAACATTAGGGACAATGTCCAATTTAAATATGAGGGGTGCATTTACCATTTAAGCTTTTCTTGATATTATTATTATTTTTTTGTTTATTTGTGAATTGTGTATGTTTTTTTTAGGTTATTCTCCAATATAAAAAAAAATTAAAAACAAAAAAGAGAAAAAGATGAAATGAATGCCATGATTTAGTGTTATGTTCTTCTTGATTGATGTTTGATGATAAGTTTAACAAATTTTGGTGAGATGATTGAAAATATTTTGGGTATTATTGTCATAAAAATGCATACACACTAGAAAGTATTAGGTTTCTTTATGATTGAACATGATTTAAGCAGTAACACTAACTTTGTGAGTGCCCTTTGGAAACTAGACCTAAAGATAATTTAAATAAATGGGATTTTCTAACTTCTATAAAATTTAAGAAAGAAATTTGAAAGGCATTCTATTCGAAAAATTTGGCCTAATTAAGTAAAAATTCTACTCTAATGATTTGAGTTAGTTAGTAACTAGGAGTGTTCACTACAAATATTTATTTTCACTTCAAACGACAATTCAAATTACGAGTATGCAGAACATTCTAGGTTGATGACTTACTAAGTAACCGGTTGCCTTTATCACAAATGTCGGTAGTCATGTAAAAAGACAAGTGATTACTTTGGAAAAAGCTATTAAAGGCCTTAAACAAAAATTGGAATGCTTAAAAAGGAAAATTTTTTATTAAAGAAAATCTTGGTTTATTGCTTTTTCTTGTAGTGGTGGAAAAGGGGTAAAGGTAAAGTTAGTGTTGTATGCTTGAATTGTGTTTAGTTATAAAGATACATAAATTAATTTAGAGACATGCATTAATATGATAATAATATTTTGAACATGATCGATCTGATTGTTAGATTTTGTTAGATTCGACTTGAGCATCAATATTTGAAGAATAATCATATTGGTATAACATTTGTTTGAACAATTTTATGGGTTTATCATCTAAAAACCCTTACGAGATACAAATCGTCCACTAGGGGTAACCTAGAGGTTTAAGACTTATTGCATATGCTAAATGCAATTATGATTCTTATAAAGATGAGTTAGGTTTTTATTTTTTTTATATTTTGCTCAAGGACTAACAAAGTTTAACTATGAGGGTTATTTGATGAGTGTATAATTAGCATGATTTTATACTCTATTACATTGAACTTTTTAGTGTTTATTCTATTATATTTAGTTAATTAATGCCAAAATGATAGTTTTGAGTTTTATAGGAAAAATGATGAATTGAAGTAAAAGAACCCCAAACCAAACCAAGGAAAAGAAAAGTCACCAAGGAGGCTTAGAAGAGTCATATGGTCGTGCCATTTATAAAGGGAAACAACTCCTAGCTATGTGAAATTAAGGAAACAATTGTGTGGTTATCCGAGTAAGAAGCACCACATGGGTAGAAGCCTTCTACATGTTTTGAGTAAAGAATTCAACACGTCCGTGCATATGTCAAGCTAAAGATACATTCCAAGAGAAAGAAGCAACACACGAAGAAGACACGTGCATAGGATTTAGTAAAAATGAGACACGTCCGTGTACATTATAATAACAAGAATAAAGTAAAAAAGACACATAAGTAGTACAAATTTACATGAATTAAAGGCAAAATTCTACATAGGTAGAATAAAGAGACATGAGATGAAGGCAAAAGCCACACGACCATTTGCCTCTAATCAACAAACTATGCAACACCTTTTATTTAAGGCTTCAAGCTATGTGAAATGAAGAACAAGTTCGTATGTCTTAACTAAGCAAACCGTGTGCCTATGTGGGGCTGACACATATGTGATGTAAATCTACTTTTAGCTATAAATAGTGATGTTAGAGTTTTATTTTGGGATTCCAACTTCTAACACCCATTATAGATAGAAAAACCATTCTTTGTAACCCATTATGAACAAATAAACATCCATCTTGGTTGAATTAAGTTAAAGATGTTGGTTAAATCACTATAAGATTACGGGTCTTCATTATAAACTTATATTATTTAAGTATTTTATGTTTTTATATGTGATTGGTTTATGATTATGTGATTAATTTGATTAGCATGCACGCTAGTTGTTGAATCATCTTAACTTATTGCTAGCTAAGTATCTCAGTCCACGTAATTGTTATCTAAACATGTTTGTGGTAGTAACTAAGGGTTGATAATTATTTTTCATAGTTTTGTTCAATCTTTTGAAAAACCTAGAACTAGATTATATCTTTCTAGCATCTAGAAGGGTGATTTAGCGTCACTTATCTTTCTCTAATTAATGTTGTTATTGGATTAAATCTATCTAGCATCTTGCGAGTTGTTTGGTAGCTCAAAAATTAATCATGTATGGCATAGTCGGTTACCGACTCGGTAAGGAAAGACTAGGACAATATATATGTTTTATGTCATACGTGAATATTCATATTAAGGATATATTAATAATTGAATCAATGATCAACAACCAAAAAAAAAAGTAGATATTGAAATTCAACCAAGGCTTCCTTATTATTTTTATTTTTAATAATTTTAATTGCTCCCAAACACATCAAATGCAAACCCCATATTTATTGCTTTTGCACTACAAAATAATCGATCAAGAGGAACATTAATTAAGTCACTTTCTTATAGGTTCGAGCCCTTACTTTCCCTATCTATACTATTATGGTTAGATTCCATGAGGATAATATAAATAATTAATTTATTGGCAATATGACATGCTAAAAGTGCACCACTATGTCATTATCCAATCTAGGCATGTCTTCATATAAACAAGCAAATACATTTATATATTCTCATAGTTAGGTAATCAATCCTTCTTTTTCTTCTTTTATTTATTTATTTTTTTTATTTTTTTTGTAATCTTGGTACCAATTTGTAAATCTTTTTTTTTCCTTTGTCCCCATATTTATACTTTGTAATTCTTGCCTATGAGGTTTTATGGACAATTTAGACGAGTTCAACTAACTTGGAAAATTTTCTAAGTTCTTCATCTTCTAACTCTTCTTTATCCATTATAATCAAAGTCTCATAAAATTTAGACAAACATGTTCAATGCAATTACTTTGGAAATTTAGAAGATGTTCATTTTCTATATCCTTAAAAGAAAAAATATGAGAATAAAAGGAATGGAAGAGAATGCACACATGGTTTAAAACAAAAATTCATGATCTTATACTAATATTATATACAAGTACTTCTTTCTAAAATCTTAAGATAAATTACTAAAACATTAAGCTATCAAAGTAGTAAATTACTTAAGATTATAGATTAGTTGAATCTCTTCTTGTTTCTAGTTGTTAAGTTCCTCGCACGGAGTACGAGTTCTTGATTAGTTAGTTAGTTAGCGACGGGATATTGATAATCAATTATAGCGGGGCCATAATGCGGGAAATGACAACCACCAACTCGGGATGGGTAATTTCTTCATCTCTTTCCTCTTCCTTAGCTTCTAACTAGTTGATAAATGTGCTAGTTGTTTCGCCTTCAAGTGTACTACTTCTTTGTATGGGAAGGTTTCCCAAATATGAGGAATATATAAAATTTTATCATTTATCTCCTAGCCCTCAATTCTAGCCAACTTCTTTTTTTTTCTTCTATTCAATTTCTCTCGGATAGTTCTACCTACTAGATTTGAATTCTAACCCAAAACGCCGATCAGCACTCGCTCCTTTCTGTTTATTTGTTATTCTTGACATTCCACTGCCAAAACCTTGACATAATAAAAATACATACTTCATTAGATATTTAGCTACCATTTTTATAGCTTTAGGTACTTCTAACTTCCTTAATAAAGTATTTTCGAGTGCCAATTATGCATTCATAATCTCAAAAGCATGTAGATTTCCATCCGAACATCCTTTAGCCTCTATATAGAGCATCAACACATTCTTTAATAGAAGTAGTGCTTCCTCTCGCTATCATAGTAACCAACTTTCTATTGGCCATATATTTGAGCCTTTGATATAGCGAAGATGCCACGACTCTAGCTAAATGAATCCAAGGTCCGCCTAAAAGCATGTTGTAAGATGGTTAGGTGTCAATGACTTGAAGAGTAACCTAAAATTGATTTAGTCTTATGTCAAGATTGATGTCAATATCTTATAACACCTGCCTAGGAGAACCGTTACAAGCTCTTATCATCATATTACTTGGATGCATAGAAGAAGCATCTATAGGTAGGCGATCTAAGACATCTCGAGGTAAAACATTTAGAGTTAAGCCATTATCAATCAAAATCTTAGTAATCATATGGTCATTGAACTTGATCGTGATGTGTAATGCTTTGTTATAACCCATGACTTTTTGGTCTAATTTATCTTCAAAATAGGATAAATAATTGGTAGCTTGGATTTCCCCATCAAATGCTTTATAACTTCGGATGCAACACTCCGAGGGACATATACTTCATTCAACGCTTTCTATAATGCCTTTCAATATGGCTCAAAACTTAAAATTAGTGAAAGTAGGAAGATTCTAGCTAGTGTCTTTTTCAATTAGTCCATCATATGATAATCATTATTTTTTATTAGCTTTAGTAACTTGATAGCTTCCTCAATATCCATTGGCTTGTTTACCACCCCCAATTTGATAAGATTTATTACCGTTTTGCCTTTCATCATTTTTGACACTTTTAACTCTTCAAGTGTAAAACATCTCTCATTTTGGATGAGACTAGCAATATTAATGATAAAGAGCATGTTTATCATTAGGTTTGTATGACTTACTACATTATATAAAGGAGTAAAAAGATTTTATGATACCAATAGAATCATTCTTAAGGGCTCATTACTTGTTGGTTAATATCTATATACTTTAATACGGTTCATATCTTATGATGAGATCATCCTTACCACCAATCCTTCGGACCTTTCAACTCGCATGGTTTCAAAACAATCATAGTTTTCACCTCATCATAAAACTTCTTACGAGTGGTCAATATCATGCCCTAGTATTTTATGATATCACTAGTATCAACTCTTATGACCTCTACCTTGACTACCAATAGGTTTTCTAAGGCAACCAATTTGTGATAACAACATGTAGAGCTTTTCCATCGACAACTTCGCACCATTCTTACTTATGTCAAACTCGGCCTCCTCAAATATTATCATGTTTACCTCTCCTTCTCTAATAGCATAGTATAAGAATGAATTAGTATTAATATTTAATGTTCTTTGATCATTAAAAATTATCCATCCATGTTTGATGAGGATCCGTAGTTTTTTTTTTTTAAGGCTAAACAATCTTCTATAGAATGCCTATTGACACCTCCTTGTTATTCACACTATTCATCTTTCTTATACCATAATGGGTGTGAAGATCGCAATGGTTTTTTTAGAATTAGGGCCACTTGTCTAATATTGACCAAGCATTGTAACAACTCTTTCAAAGAGAATGGTAGAAGAGATAGTGGTTCAAAGTCTTCTATAGTGTACATGTTATTATGGCTAAATTGGTTAGGTGGGGCTTGGTTGTTAAAATTCGGAGGTTCATAAGGTGGTCCGACCAAACAAGAGAACTGAATGGTTTAGTAGGCTAGGGTAGTTAAGTAGTATTGATATGGTGGGTTTGGTAGATAGGGTTAATATGTCTAGTTTAGTGTGCGAGATTATGTTTTAGTCATAGAGAAGGCGAGTGGCTATAGAAGTTTTTTGGTGGAGTGGTCGGGAATAAGGTGGTGGTTGGATATGGTGGTAGCTTTGGTTGGAATACTGTCCTAATTATTGCATCAATTTTTAGGTTGATGAGTTTTCACTTTATGGATTTCTCCCTCTCTTCCTTTGATGCCTACACTGATTTTCTTTTCTCTCCCCATAGAGATCTTCCTTGTTTTAATTGTTAACTCAATTCTCTCAATAATAATCATAATGTTAGCAAAATTTGATGAGGAATTTCTAATTAAGTATTCAAATTAAGGTGCTTTAAAGGTGATAGAAAATATCTAAATCAATTTTGAATTAAGTAGAGGAGGATGAATTTGAGTGGCCACTTCGTGCCACTTAATTCCTTGATTATCTCCTTCGGTCCCTTCTTTATACCTTTCAAATCAGTTCGATTTGAAGCTACCTCTATGCTGAAATTATACTACTAGATGAAAACATCAACTTGATCTTTTTATTTTTTTATCTTGACTCCTTGTAGCCTCATATACCGGCTTAACAAACATCTTCCTTAGCTCTCGTGAAAGAATGGTATCGGTAGTTTCTCATCATATACAACTTTGCCCATCTTACTAGAGTACACCCTCAAATGGGTATTAGGACATTAAGTGCTAACGTATTTGGTGAATTTTGATACCTTGAACTACTTTGGAATCACTATGTTAAGTACCGGGCAAATCTCAATAGCTCTTATAGAGTCATAAAGGTTATCCCCTTCAATAACCCTCAAGCGTTCCTTAATTACGGATGGTTTATCCATATTTAGTCCCTCTATTACCTTATATTTGGTATTTTCTTTGCTAGTAAGGTCTACAATGGGCACATCCTTTATCTATGGAACTTATAAATCCATCACTTACACAAATTGCCTAGTAGAATAGAAATTCTCAGCATGGAATGTTGTTACCCCGGGGTTGTTGGGTGGTATAGTAGATGGCCTAGGTCTGTAAGTTAGGTACTAGGAGAGCATATGACAAATCATTCTAAGCTTGTTATTGATTTGAGCTCTTTCCCCCATCCAGAGCTTTTTAACGGACTCGGTTAAGCAAGTGACATATCCTTTTATGGACTCAAGCTTCTATTGGTGAGCCTATTCCATCTATGTTTTTTATTTTTTTTTCATTTATCGATGCCTAAGTCGAGTACGATGGATTTATAGAGGAATTTTAGTTTTGGCGAGTGGCATATATTTCAAGTCCTCTAAAACAATATATATATATATATATATATATATATATATATACGATGCCTAAGTCGAGTACGATGGATTTATAGAGGAATTTTAGTTTTGGCGAGTGGCATATATTTCAAGTCCTCAAACATATATATATATATATATATATATATGTATGTATGTATGTATGTATGTATGTATGTATGTATGTATGTATGTATAGAATATACAATATATACATACATGATGTGAATTAGGTTGGATAATTTTTTTTGTTAGTTACACACTAAATCATGATAGAGTGTGTGCCGATGATGGCCTGAGATCAAATTTAGTACTCGTTAAGAGTGCAACCCCATAAATACTTGGATAATTTGGGAGACATTTCTACCACCATTTTAGTCATAACCCGAGCATTTATGAATTTTTGTGATATGTTAAAAAGATTGAACCCATGGTAGATAATACAAAAAAAAAATTGAAATTTAAACTTCTCGTATATTCTAAATATGACTTAAAACCATTTTTTTTTAAGAAAAAGAAGTATAACTTATCTCATATTACATTGATTGAAAATAAAAGGCACGAGCTATTATATATTTAGGAAAACTGAAATTTGAACTTCTAAGACATTTTAAATGTGACTAAAAGCCATTTAAAAAATATATAATTATGAAGAGCCCCATTACATGAAAATTCCTACTATATAACTTTCCATAGTCTTAAGCCTTCATAGGAAGTAGTAACCAACTATGACCTTACTCAACCTCTCGTAGAATAGCTACGTTATTTAATTAGCAAGACACATGGCATCAGCAGTATGCTCAAGGGTGGGCCATATTTACATGGCATAATTCTCGACATTTTAAAGTTTTAAGTGGTATTTCATGGTCCATGACCTCATTCTACCACTTCCTTTCTTAAAATGCCCCTTTCTTTTGCCATTGCATGGATGGTTAGATCATGCTCTTCTTAAGTTTTGGCTAATTCTCATTATTGGCTTGATCCTTCCTCTTCAACTCCTCTATATGAGTGCTTAGATGATATATTATCTCAACCTAGTTTATAATCTGATCTAAAGTGGGAGCTTCAAACTCCTTAAGATCTTTCCTTTCGAGCATTGAGCTCGTCAATTTCTCTTTCAAGTTCTATTTTCTCACAGTCGAGATCGGTCGGTTTATTGATCGGGAAAGATGCAAAATCAACCACACTATCATTCTTCCTATTTAGTGTTTGATGGTCCATCTATATTACCTTAGAACTTCTTTAATTTGTCGGAGTTAAGCTTGGAGTCTTTCATTTTGTATTTCTAAGGCATCCATCATGTGGTCCTTAGCCTTAAGGTTTTCTTCTAGCTTTCTTTTCTTTTTCCTTAATTCTTTTATATAAAAGTTTAGATTTTTTTAATAACACTCATAATGGGCATTTATATCTTTCTAGACATCCTCTATTATTTCATTCATCAATTAAGATGGACCCTTAAATCATGAAACTTAAGAATTTCTACGAAATTTTAAGGTCTTTCCATCCAATATTCTTGTTGGGGTGATAATCCCTTTATTTCTCCAAGCAAGTATTGATTTCTCCCAAGATTTTCCTAGAAACTTTGAGGTCTTCATAATATTTAGCAAATTTGGTGGTATTTGGGATGAACTACTTAAACACTAATTGTTTCGCAGCTTGTTTAATTAGTAGTTAATGAAACATCGAGCTCCAATCAATGATACCCGGGGAAAACTATGACAATAAGCCAAATAGGAGTAGTTAGAATGCATATTGTGCCCTTTAGTGAAATTTTGACCCTTCTAAACTAAATAACATTTTGGTCTTAGTGGTTTTGTTGAGCTTATTGAGATGGTGGTTAGCAAAGTTTTTTAGTTTAGAGTATAAGTGCCAAGGTGCTAAAAAAGTCCCAATGGTTTCCCATTCACCACATGGCTCACGGTCTATAAACAAAAGCTAGACACGACACCTTAAATTTCAATCCTATAAAAATTTAATGATAAAAGTGTTTCTATTAAGATTACAACTGCGTGGTTGACCTTAAGGGACATACTACTTTTGAATACATGATTGCCTTGAAGTTGATCATGTCTTCAACTAATGGCAACAACTCCAAACCATGTATCACTAGTGTCAAGATTCTTAATCTGATATTGTTATCATAATCATTCGAGTGCTTCTAAAATTCTATTTGAATCACATTTTAGAACCAACTCTAACTCTAACCCTCTTTTAGTTGTTTGCTTTTCTGCAGTTGTGGGGCCAATTCGATTAATCATGCAAAGTTGGCATGTGCTTGCTTTGATAAATTATAGAAATACACTATATCTATTTCAAAAAGTGCTAACAAGGCCTCATACTCTGTAAGTGTTGGTGATAGATCCATACTTCTAAAGGTGAAATAACAATATTTTAGATCGTAATGCCCTATCATGGCTTAGGAGCATGAGATTTGGGTATTTACATTTAGTAGTTAGTGATATTGCCATATGCTTTTTAGAAGTCAAGCTCGTCTTAGAAAGTAAGTATTTCCCAACAACCGAGGAATGGACATATGTTAGCCATTCTATCAGTAAGTCTAATTTTTTCTAGTAGTTTTTTATATAAAATCTATAGGTAGACAATCTCCTTCCTCAATTTAGTCCCGTTCTTATCGAACCTTGAAATCCTCAACATCATTTTAAGATAGCTTGTGTCTTAAACAAGTCAGCCCTAATGACAAGGTTTGGGTGAAACATGTTTAATTTTAAAGTCCTTCCAAGTTTTTGGAATATATACAATATTAATAAGGTAAGTAACCTTTAACCTTATTCACTAGGAAGTATGGGAAGGTCATTTCATAAAGGTGTGTTCTAGTCTAAATGAGAGTCTAGATGAGTATTAATAGACTTTCATCATACTTGTCAGTTTCTCCTAAAATAAAATCTCTAGATCACTTATCATCTTCCTTCTTTATTTCTTTTTCAATTTGGTTTTTTGAAACTCTAATTAAGATCGAATGATCTCTTCATTGTAAACCCATCATCTAGAAAGTCTTTTGATTTCCTTTTTTACACCTCAAAACATGAACCCTAAGTTTGCTTCCTACCTCAAATCGAAACCATGAATGATCGTGAGGCACCAAGACCGACTACTCCTTAATCTCCTTCCATTTAAATAGTATTAAAGCTCTCTTCCTCAAACTATCACCTTCTTACCCCTCGGACTAACCGAAACTCTCAATAAATTTACTCTAATTTCTTTTCTTTCTTTTCAAATAAAAAACCATAGGTTCCTTCTTATTTCTTAATAAAACTCTAAAACCTAAAAAAATCAACCCGACTAAACCTAGAATCTAACCTTTTAAGCCATCAAAACCCATTTCCCTTTGTCACTTCATGAATTTAAAAAAACTTAAGGGGAAATATTTAGCTAATATAAGGTTTTTCCCGATGGCAATGATGAAGTCACTATCATTAATCGTTTCTTTTTTAAATCCATTGAAGTTAATAGAGGTTGTAAATCGAAGAAGGAAACAACAAATGCTTACCTAGGGAGTGATTGCGGATGCCTAGCGAGAGAATGAACGAGGATCGGTAGATGATTACTACTCCAACTAGTGAAATAGTGTCCTTCTAAAACCCAAGAACTAAAGAAGCTAATTTGGTTATGTTGTCCCTTAAGATCACCTTATTCCAACAACTTAGTAAGAAAATTAAGTCTCTATGAAAAAAAATTGAAATTCATTTATGTCCTTTTTATCCCTTTTCCTTTCACTCTCACTCTTTGTCTTTTGTTCATAATTCTTCTAAATTGTCTCCCTTTTTACCTCAAATTCCCCTTTACTCTCCATCTTCTCTCTTTGTTGATCCTTGTTGTCCCCCTAAACCTTAATTTCACCCTTATTTATACCTAAAAGTCCTCTCCTCACACTTGGGATCAATTCTCTTAAATCTAAACTCCCTCGCCATAAAATAAAATTTCCAACTTACTTTCCGTTTTGGCTCTATATGAACAAAGCCAAAACTTATGCATAATATTTGTACATTGTGTTTTGTGTGTGTTTTAGGTGTAGGTATGGTGCAGCATGATAAAGGGAAGGGTATACTACAATTGCTAAACGAGAATTGCGAGTACAAGAAGGAGCTAGTTTGTTGTCCCTTTAGACTATTGTCTTCATTGATGAAGATGAATAGGGCTAGAAGATAGTGAGATGCGGGAGCCGGTCTCGCTGAAAAGTTGTTGGAGAGGCTCGGATGGCTGGTTGTTCGAGTGATCCCACATTGATCGTGCTCGTTTATGTCTTATGTTGATTTAGGTCCCTATAGATTGAATTTTGTTTCAATCGTACAATCTGGGAGTGTCGGTGTATTTCCTATACTTTTAATTTTTTTCAATTGGGTGCTTATACATTGTAATTTTAGTTCTAGGGTTTTTCAACTATTTCAATTGTATCCTTAATTATTTTAATTTCAATTCTGTTTTTATTTAATCATGTCCCTAATATAATTAAACAATTTTGTATTTTGTATCATTATATATATATTTTTTTTGTAGTAAATACAAAAATAAAATAAAATAAAATAAATCAAAATAAGAAACAAATAAAAGAAATAAATAAATAAATAGAAGAGGATAATAGTAAAATAAAAAAATAAAATATAAAAGGAATAAAAATTAGAGGTGTACATATATATGGGTCATGACAAGGCGTGCTAAGACAAAAGACCTCTATGCTTCAAAGGACTTTACTTCCTGCAAGTTCTATCCAACAACAATAACAACTAGCAACTTTTATCTCTTCCAGCCGTATTCAACAACAACAACCAGCTCCTGCAAACTCTATCCTTTCCAAAAGTGGTCAACAATAGCAACCATATTCAATTCCGGCATTCAATCTCTATTAGGCTAAGGATAGGCTTTATCTTTACTTGTTCTGATTGTGTATATCTCTGTTAATATCTTGTAACAAATTTTCTATTAAACACTTTATATAACATAGACTAATTACGAGTGTCAATGTACTGGGGAATATTAAAAATATACAAAAATCCTTTTTTGAGCTCAATTATAAGAACTTTATAAGCCAGCAATGTGAGATTTGGGTTGCTTTTAATTTTTCCTTCGTAACTTACAAATGGTTTATTGGTTTAAGGACTTCGATAAAAAATTGTGTATATGCTAGATTTTTTTTTTCAAACTTAAGTAAGTAATTTAACTATGTTTTAATCCAAAATTAATTAAGTAATTTAATAATAGATTCACTACTCACATACGGAACTCAACAAATCTCACCCTCACAATGTTTAAAGCTTAAAACTTAGTTTTTTTTGCTCAACCATGTAGAAACCAACAAAGCTATAGGAGCCCAATCGCAATAGCCACTCATTCCAAGCTGAACCATTGGCTTCGCTGCCAATTGTTGAGAAGACGTACAGTATAGAGTCACTTGGGGCTGCACATAGATTTGAACATGTGCAGATTTACACACAAAGATGAACACCACTTTAATCTAAAAATCTAATGGGTTATAGATCCATTCTTTATATAACCAATTCAAACTTATTATTCTTAATCGATATGGAATTTCTCATCTATGTGTAACTAAACACAAGCTACACAACTAATAGATTGAATTGACAATAAGCATCGCCTGGTAAAAAGTTTTAGATTATGTAAGGATATACTCAAGTATTCTAATAAACCTAATGTTTATATCTTGTTTTTAGGATGCATTTCAAAGATTGGTTTGATAGGATAAAAGTAGGATCTACTAACAAAAAACCTACTAATGAAAAATTCAATTATTACTTATTTTAGTTTTTACCAACAAATTAAAAGCATTTTAGCTTATTTCTATATACCCACCGCCTTTAAACTTCAATATATATAGTGTAATAATGATCATTGATGAACCAAATCCTAACTAGTCCCCAGATTTCATTACTTGGTTAGTTCTTCTCACAATTTTTTTTTTTTTTTGGTTCAACGTTTTCTGGCAATCTAAGTTTCCATATTGATGGATTGGTCTGCCACTTTCTTTATTCAAGATATCAGCAGATTTTTTTATATGTGAATTATATAAGAAATAATAAAATATTGAAGGAAACTAATGCAGGAACGTCTGCAGTGTACTAATTCTTCGTAAGCGAAAGTTACTTTTTTCCCCCTTCGAATATCATTTAAGACAAAGTTTATTGTATTTTGTTTCAAACTATTACTTCTTTTAAAATGTTATTTACGCTAAAAGCAAATTTAAAAAGTATGTTCATGGCTGCATGATAATTTAATTTTGATAACGAGAGCATAATGAAGAGGAAAAAAAATCTCATAGGCAACATAGTTCTTGTACAACTAATAATCAACTTAAGTGTGGTAAAAATTCCTTTAAAAATAGGGAAAAAGGGGTGCATACAACTAGTGATCAAAGACTATATATATGTGTGTGTGTATATATATATATATATATATATATATATATAGGCAAATTACCTAGCTCTTTTATGGAAGTAAGAGATCTATTAGGTCAAGTTTCCTCTTCCAGCAATGAAGAATGACACTGTACGTTTTTCTATTATTGGGTCAATGATATCAAGACATAAATCTTTGGCCTTGCAAGGTGTTCTAAACGTGGATTAAGTTCATTGGCAAAAAGGTTGTGTAAAGATCAAGTTTTCGTAAAGAGGAATTTACTCCAACATGGTTTCACATTAACGAAATGGGGTTAAGGATTTTAAATTGTTTTTTCTCCTCCTTATTTCAAATTCTGAGGCTTTTGAAAAAAAAGACATTAATATTCGTAGAGTTAAATAGTTGATATTGAATTCTATCCAAAAACTTAAGCATTATGGTAGATGGTTCCTTCTCAACTTTATATGGTACTTATCTTTTATTTAATTATTCAATATATGATATGTGTTCTAACACTCTTATTCACTTGTAGCCGATATTTTGAGCTTTGTCAAGTGATTTGGATTCTAAAATCTTTACTAGATGGTTGTATCTCTTTGAAGTTCTAATACCATCTAAAATTAGATAGTTGAGAATGAATTACAACTAAAAGACTTAAACTTTATGTTGAATGGCTTTTTTCAACTTTATTTATTAATTTTTTTATTTAACTATTCAATGTATATTCTCTAACACTCTCCCTTACTTGCAATCCATATTTTGGGTTTTGCCAAATAGCTTGAGCTTCGGGATCTTTATTGGGTTTCTTTGAAACTTTGATGCCATATAGAGTTAGATAGTTGATTTTGGATTTCATCTAAAAAGCTTAAGGTGCTATTTGGTAATCGAAATAGAGTGGTGAGAATGAGAATAAAAGTTTTATTCCTATATTGTAGCTGATTGGTTAAAAAGAATGAAGTGAGAATGAGAATAAAAATTTACACAACTTTATTCATATATAAGATGTTGAAATAAAATTAAGGAATGATAATGAATTTATTTATTTATTGTCTATTAACTACTTTTACCACCATCACAATCATCATTGCCACAACCACCACTACCACCATCACAATCACTATCACCATCATAACCGCCACCACCATCGCAATTAGCACTAGCACTACCACCGTAACCAGTAGCACCACCACGGCAACCACTAGAACCGTCACCGTCATGACCACTACTGCCATCATCACTTTTATTATTTTTACAGCCATCATAATTTGATAAAATTATTTTTTAATCATTATTTTTATTTATATAAAAAATCAAATATTAAAAAATTTAATTTGCATTCCGATTTCTCATTATTATTACAAATATAGTATGGGAATACAAATGTCATTTTGATTTCTTAATTTTCATTTCGATTCTTGTATTTTTATTTTGGACCGTTCATTCTTAATAACCAAACGACACTTAAATTTTATAATGTGTGGCTCATTCTCAAATTTATATATCACTTATCTATCATTTAACTATTCAATATAGGACATGTGTTCTAACAATATCAAACATTAAATATCATTTGAGCTATAACTTATCGGCTTCATACTGTATATTACCTGGTCTTCAACAGAAAAATCAATATTAAATGTGCCAGTTAAACTACAATATCATTAGCCTCCACAGACTGTAATATATTGTTAAGTCTTCGTTAAACTTACAATGCATTATTTCCTTCATCTCGTATTATACGGTTGATTAAGACAAATTTTAAAGGTGTGTTCATACATATGCAATCTTTTTCTTATATATATATATATATATATATATATATATATATATATATATATATATATATTTGGTTGGAATAATTAATTTGAAAAAAAAAAACGTAATTGGTCTGGTAATGACGGGTACCAAAGCCATGGTAAAATTGTTCAATTGTTTATTTCGGTCTGCCAACTAAAGAAAAAGAAAGTAATTAATTGAATAATGTCAAATGCGTGTTGAATGCACAAGTTGCTGCCTTGTTTGATTTGAATTTTAAGACTTGCAATTAAAGATTTCTAGTGAATTAATAAATAGATAATGGGATTAAATTTATAAAAGAGTAATATAAAGTTCTAAAAGTCTCTTTTTCTCTTTGCTCTGGATCCCTTTCTTCATACAGTTTTCCATCGTGGTCAAATTTGACATCTTATGGTTCATTCTAGCTGGCAAGTGGATATGTTGCTCTTGTTATTAGCTAGGATTCAATTCAAAACATCATATGGTAAGAAAATATTTTGTAAGAATATATTTATAAGTCACGATTAGCTAGAAAGTAAATTGTTTCGATTTTTTTTTCTTTCCTTATAAAATAAGGTAAGACAATAGATCGAACAAAAAGAAAAATTTAGTTAAATCCTTCTAAATACATCATAATGCTATGAGCATGTGCCTTTAAAATTGTTGTATACGTTTCCTTAAAGTTAATTAAGTAATTTAGCTAATTTTATTATATATTAATTCTTTTTTTATTTTTATTTTTTAGTTTTGACATGAGAGTAGAGTCGACTAAAGAAAGACTTAATTATTACTTTCTTTATGTTTTGTTAGTTAGTTGAAATAGTTTAACCTAAAAAAAAAAATCCTACTTTCTTTGATTTAAATTTGACAATACGAACATGAATGACAAGGCACAACCATAGCGATAAAATATCACTTTCGAGTTCAATATAAATGTCAACTTCACATTATTGTGAAGAGATTAAAACTTTTTTACTTTAACTTTTGATTTCTAGTAAAAAATTTATAAACTCTCTCTTTTTCTCTCATTCACGCACCAAACATCACATAAGCCTCTATCTATTTAGATTTTGACTCACTTAGCCTACCGACCCACTAGACTAGACTTGTGTCTTGCTAGTATTATTTGTTCCTCTTCCCACACCTCTTGTTACTTACATCTATTCTAGTTTGTTTATTAATAATTATTTTTACAAGTTACAACATTAGTTTTTTGTATTATGATTGATCTTTTGATTAGTCATTTGATTAGTTATTAAGAACCCTCTATATATTTTGGTGACTCCTTTAACGTATTCTATTTCAAAATACTTTTTATATTAGCTAAGATTAAGTCCATCACTTCCCGAATAGTGCCAAATCTCACCTATCTTTTGAACATTTTTAAAGATTTAAGTATTTGTGTCCACTAACAAACCATGTCTAACATTCAAGATGTCATTCCAAATAACCAATAATCGAGGTGATCGGGTACATACTTGCTTGAGTCTTTTTTTATTTTTTTAATGAAAAAAGAAATGAGTGGAAAAAAATAAGTTTTTGTCTAAGTATATCTTTAGTATCTAATATGTGTGGGTTTAACTTCCTCACCTTCTAAAAACTTCGTTATGCCCTATGTGACAAAAACAATATAACACAAGTGTCGTTTAGCATATGTTCGGGATGGTATAGCTAGTCGTTTTTGTAAAATAAAACTAACATATAATGCAACGACTCAAATACAAATACCAATAAATCTCAAAACAAAAATGTCTTTTGATTAGTTTTCCCTATATTTTTAAAAGATTGATATTTTTTGATGCTATAAAATAGAAATTGAGAAATTAAATAAAAAAAAATTCAAAGCGCATATAGGTACTAACTATGTAGATTCTCCAAACAAAGGATTTTTTTTTTTTTTTTTTTGATGAGCCGGAAAAATCAACTTGCTAAATTAAAATTAATCAACTATATTTCAGCCCCATTGTAATTAACTCTATTTTGTTTTCTTTTTTCCTGTTTAATAGAAGGGTCCAACGCTAATATATATGGTCCGAAGCTTATTTACATGTACCCATAGCCTTTAAACTTTAATATTTATAGTATAACAATAACCCTTGATGAATCAACCCCTAGCTGGTTCTCGGCTTTCACTTATCACCAATCACTCTCTTCAGCTTCTTCCTCTTGCTTTTTTTCATTGTTTCCTTGCAACCCAACTTTCCATATCGATCGCTCTACCACTTTTCTTATTCAAGAAATCAGTTGATTGTTCAATGGCCGATGTTCTTGTCACTAATGAAGAATTCATACGTCTCTTCCTTTTGGCGGTAATTCTTGGTGATGAAGATTAAGAAAGCATGAACGAATATTTGATGGATATTGACTCAAGTATTGATGAGTTTGTTATGCCCAAATTTATTCCAAATTTGAGTTCAATAGATTAGATCAAGTTCTTGGGGGCGAAGCCCATCAAGCTCTTGAAAAGGGTCCGATAAGTAGCCTTACTTGAGAGCTTATTGGGTCTCTTCGATCCAAAATGAAGACCATTTTCCATCCCATTAGGATCAAGACGCACGGTAAGCCAACACATGTATAAAGATCCAATTAGTCATCCCAACTCCAAGTAAGACTCGTTAGAGCTTTCTCCAAAACCAGAGGAAGGTGATCTCTAAAGTTGGATGAAAGGTGGAAATCTCGGCTAAAAGAAGATGGATTACTCTAGAGGGTTGGCTTAAAAGGAAAGAGTTCTAATCATTTAAGCGAATAGTCTCATATTCAAGTCCTTGTGTTGGTAAAAAAACTCTATGGATAGATGTTCCCGCCTTGTGTGCTCGATAGAATAGCAAGGAATTAGTTTATATCTTTGAGCTTGAGATATCTTAGAGGATCCAAAAATAAGGCGGATGACTACTAACAAGTGGTGTATAGGTAGTTAAAAAGTAGTGTCTAGGTAGTTAAAAGAAATAACATACTCCTAGTAACAATAAAGTACGATCGAGATAGTTAAAAAGAATGTTAGAATTACGAGTATGAGAAACAACATATTAAGGCATTAAAGAGCTAGAAAAGAAAGACATGAACGTATTTCGGTGCTAGAAAAAAAAACATGGAGCACTACAACCTACATTGGAGAAAGTGGCCTATTACTAATGGTCATGGAGTAGTATAAAGCTTTTAAATACCGAACAAAGCTAGAGAGAACAATAGACAAAAATACCAAACACAAACAAACTCTTACAACTTGTAAACAACTCAATGAATAATATCACAAGTTTTATACTTAAAACTTGTTAGATAGTAACTAGTAGGTGGTAAATTATAAACAATAACTTATAAGTGATAACAAGTAGGTATTGATTAGTAGTTAATAATTTGTAGATCGATAATTGATTCTTCATCCTCTGTTTGTGCTTTGCAATCACCATCATCTCACATTTTCTTCATCAATTATTGTGTCCAAAGTGTCGATCTATGAATACTCGTAATTTTTATTTATAGTAAATTTATTCAATTTCGCATTATGAATTGATTTTGTAAAGATTTCTAGTTTACTCAAGTTTTCATTCATATTGTAGCCTTTTGATTTTAGTATGTAATTGCTTAAACTCTTATTTTAGTGATTTAATTTTGTTATTCACATTGCAAATTAGATTAGACTTTAACCTTAATTCCTATTTTATTTCAAGTTATTCGTGCTCTAATCCCGCAACTCGGTTAGTGATCGGTGCATAATTTACACAATTTTTATGCTATTTTTCCATTAAACTTTCTAGTGCTTATTTTATTATATCAAGATAATTAAGAACAAGATAACAATTTTGGATTTTTTGTAGAAAAAATGATAAGTCGAAGTGAATAAACCCAAACCAAAGTGCATGAGAAGCTAAAACCTCAAAGGAACCAATGGAGACAAATGACCTTGTGACCTATAAAAAGAAAAAGCTACCGGCCATATGAAACAAAGAAGGAAACCATATGAATGTTCAATAAAGAAGACACAAGGGTAGTAGCAATTAACACGGCTTAGCCAAAGAAGTGACACACTTATGTATCTCATTACCGAGATGTCTTCCAAAGGAGAAAGAAATGGCACATGGGCGAAGCTAAAGGACACGAAAGGAAGAGCAAATTAGGCACAATCATGTACCTTGGCCAAACAAGTCGTGTGCTACCAATTATTCAAGCCACCAAATCGTGTGAAACAAAAAAGCAAGCCATGTGCCACAACAAACGTACCGTATTTCCACATGGGACTACCATATATGTGTTGTAACCCAACTTTTTTCTATAAATAAAGAAGTTATGGGTTTTATATAGGGATTCTCTCATTCTTTCTACCACTATATATAAAAAGCTTTTGTAAGCAAAAAAACCATGCAACAATCGAAACTTTTCTTAGTTTAAGAAAAGTTAAAGCCTTTGACAAAATCATTATGAGATCTAAATGTGTTATATCACTAATCCTATTCTTTTGAGTATTTTCTTTTTTTCTTTTTTATATGAATATGGTTGTATGATTGATTGATTAGATTGCATGTTAGTTTATTAATCATTATAATTGATTACTAGCTAAGTATTGAAGTTTGTAATTACTTGTGGTAACAACTAGGGGTTAATGATTATAAATGGATTTTCATTTAATCTCTTAGAAAACATAAAACTAGATTAAATTCATCTAACATCTAAGAGAGTTGTTTATCTTCACTTATGTTTCTATCATTTAATACTATTATTAGATTAAATCTAGATAGCATTTACCAGGTTATTCAATAGTTAATGATTATATTGATTAATGAATCATTAAGGAAAGATTAGAGATAATATACATATTATTATATTCATAATAAGAATTGATTAATATCTAAATCGATGATCAACGATCAAACCAATAGTGAAAACCAATATTTAACTAAGGCTCTTATTATTATCATTATTATTATTATCCCTTCATTTGCTTTGAGTAAATTTACTACTCTCAACACACAAAACCTCCCTTTTACCTTTCCTTATACTTTGGGACAATCGGAAGATAGAGAACATTAATTGAACCGATTCTCTGTGGGATCGATCCTTACTTGTCCTAAATACAGATCCTGTGATTGGGTTTAGTAAGGAAAAAAAACAATTACATTTGTTGGTGGATGACACGCCATCAAATTTTTGTGCGGTTATTAGGGAATTGTGTTGAAATTGATTGTTTCTTTCCTCTAGATATTCTAAAGAAGAAGTCATGGACAATCCAAACAACAATTGCACTCTCAAAGAATTTGCCACTCTAGACCTTAATCTTCCATCTTTATATATTGAATACCCTAATACCGAGGTAGCTTTTGAGCTTAAATTTGGTCTAATCATCTCTTACCTAGTTTTCATGGTTTTCCGTGTAAAGACCCTCACATGCAACGTAAAGAATTTCATATAGTCTACTTTAGCATGAAACCAGTTGGGATATTTGAGGAACATATTAAGTTAATGGCTTTTCCTATTTAGTTGGTAGACTCGGTCAAGGATTAAGTCCATTACTTGCCATCAAAATCAATCAATACCGCAGTAAAATAAAGAGATTATTTCGAAGAAATATTTTCTTGCATCTCGAATTATAAACATTTCTACGGAGATATGTTATATTAGATAGTACATAGAGTAGACATTGTATGAATATTGAGACATATTCAAGAAACTATGTACTAGTTGCCCTTACCATCAAATTAGTGAGTAACTCTTAATCCTTTACTTTATGAAGGACTTCTCCCACAGGATAAGGTCATGATAGATGTAGCCAATGGTGATGCCTTAGTGGATAAGACACCAAAAGCAACTTGAATTTGATTTCCAACATGGCTGCTAGCTCCTAGCGAGTTTAGTATTAGATATGATCACTCTTCTCAAAAGAAGGTAAATAAAATCGATACCTTTTCACTTGAGTAGCAAATTACAGGATTAACCTCTTTGATAAGATAAATGGTAGCAAGTGCCATATAGTAAGTGAAAGCATGTGATATATGTTCATTTGTAGGGCACCTTATTAATATATGTCCTGCTTTGTGTGATAACTTTATTAAACAAGCTAATGTTGTAGGTGGTTTCCTAATGCTACCATAACAATAAAGGCATGATGTCCATCCTAGATGGAGAGATGATCTATAATTGAGCCACTAGAATAATCAAGATGGTGCACAACGAGTAAGGACCCTACCAACCACCATTGTAAAAGCAACAAGCTTCAACTTTAGGCTCTAGCTCATCATTGGAAGACATGGTGAAAGTATTAACTCGAACACTGCTCAGCTTTAGAATAACACCATGAATTTCAACAGCAAATAAGAATAAGCATACAAAACTTAAAGACTCAAATGAGTCAAATTGTTATCACTATGGGCAGATTAAAGGCCCAAAGTTTGGGCAAACTTCCCTCTCAAACACTAGTGAAGTCGAGATAAAATACAAGTACCATAACATTGCGAAGTGGGAGAGAGATTGAGGCACGAGCATAAGGCTCCTCTAGTGGAAGGTGAAGAATAGACAAAAAAGGAACTTGAAGTGCTCTCAATAAATACTACGGTAAATTCTCCAACTCTTATGAATAAAGATTTAGTTAATTTTTTACCTTCTTTTACAAATAGATTTGCTAAATTATAGATAGAAGATAAAGATAAAGAGATACTAGAAATGTTTAGAAAGGTTAAGGCGAATATACCTCTCATTATACAATTAAACTAGTTCCAAGATATGCCAATTGTTTAAAAGAGTTATGCACTTTTAAAAGGAAATTAGAAAGAAATAAGAAGGTAAATATGTGAGAGAATGTGTATGTAATCATTAAAAAAACCTTTCTCCAAAGTGTAAAGATCCGAGTACGTTCATAATCCCTTGTGTGATAGATAACACTAGATCCGAAAAGGCTAGCCTAGATTTAGGAGCTTTAATTAATATCACATCATACTCCACTTACGTGATTTTAAATTTAGGGCCTTTAAGAGAAACCGGTGTTATAATTCAATTAACGGATATATCTCGTTACTCACCCTTAAAGGGGTAGTTAAGGATGTTTTGGTATAGGTCAACAAGTTGGCTTTCCCAAAAAACTTCTATGTTCTAAAGATAAAAAAGTAAATTCATCAACTTGAATAGCCTTTTTATTGGTAGACCCTTTTTAAGACAACAAGGATGAAAATAGATACGCATAAGGGAACATTAACCATAGAATTTAATAGTGAAATAGTTTGCTTTAATATTTTTAAAATGCTAAGGTATCCTATTGATGCTCATTTTGTTTTATCTATTGATATTATGGATAGCTTGTCACATGAAATGTTTGATTTTGAGAATTAAGATAAGTTAGAAGCTACGATTAGTATGAGTTTAGAACAAGATACCTTGCAAACTTCTAACTTTACTCTTGATGATGAGGTAAAAAACATGATGTTGGTTTTAAATTCCTTGCCTCTAATTTGTAATAGGTTTGAAGTTACCAAAATTGATTTACCTTAATCCACTTAAAATTATTGCCTTTTGTTATGTAAGTACTATTTATTGAACTCAAACCATTATCAACACACTTGAAGTATGCATTCTTCAAAAAAGGGGAAACACTTTTGGTAATCATAAAAAGCAACTTAACCAAGTTATAAGAGGAGAAAATCATTCAAGCACTTAAAGACCATAAAATAGCTATAGGGTGGACCATGGCTAATATAAAATGTATTAGTCCTTCCACACACATGCATAAAATACTTTTAGAGGAGAATTCTAAGCCAATAAGAGAAGCATAAAGGAGATTGAACCCTCCGACGATTGAATTAGTAAAAAAGGAAAATTTGAAATTGCTACGGAGTTAGTGCGATCTATCCAATTTTTAGTAGTTAATGGGTAAGTCCATTTTAAGTAATGGAAAAGAAGACAGGGATTATAGTAGTTGAGAATCAAAATAATGAACTTATCCCTATAAGAGTTCAGAATGGGTGACATATTTGCATGGATTACCTAAAGCCGAACACTACAACATGTAAGGATCATTTCCTCTCCCATTCATTGATCAAATGCTTGAGTGATTGGTCGATAGATCTCATTATTGTTTTTCTTATAGTTATTTCAAATACAATTAGATTGTGATAGCCTTAAAAGACTAAGAGAAAACAACTTTCATATGTTCATTTGGAACCTTTGCTTATAAACAAATGCCCTTTTAGTCTTTGCAATGCTCCGACCACCTTTTAAAGGTGTATGGTAAATTTTTTTAGATTATATTAAGCATAGTATTAATGTTTCTATGATGATTTTACCATGCATAGAGACTCCTTTGATACATACCTAGATAATCTAAATTGTGTGCTCAAATGATGTATTGAAACTAACCTTATCCTTAATTCTAAAAAATATCATTTTATGGTAAAACAAAGAATAGTTTTAGGACATGTAATTTCATCTAAGGAATTGAGGTTGATAAGGTAAAGATAGACATTGTGGAAAACTTACCTTACCCCACAAGTGTATGGGAAATTCATTCTTTTTTTGGTCATGTAGATTTTTACAAGAGGTTCATCAAGGACTTCTTTAAATTTTCTTTACCCTTATGCCATTTGTTCTAAAAAGATGTACCATTCAAATTCAACGAAAGATGCAAGGAAATTTTTGATAAGTTAAAAGAGATGCTAATATCAACACTTATCATCTAACCACTTTATTGGAGTCAAACCTTTAAGATCATGTATGATGTGAGCAATTTTACTTTGGGAGTTATCCTTAGTCAAAGAATTAGAAAAAGGTGCATGCCATTTACTATGCTTCAAGAATCCATAGTCCCGCAAAATACAATTACTCCACTACAGAGAAGGAATTTTTAGCCATTGTATTTGCTTGTGATAATTTTAGAATTTTTTACATAGTTTAAAAGTTATCGTCTATTCTAACCATACGACATTAAGGTATCTATTGTCAAAATAGAAAGCAAAACCAAGGTTGATTAGGTGGATCCTCCTCGCTCCAAGAATTTTATTTAGAAATCAAAGATAACGAAGGGTGAAGAATCTAATGGCTAATCATCTTAGTTTAATAATGAAGGAAGAGGATACAATACCTTTGCATGAGTTGTTTCTAGATGAATAATTGCTAACACTTTAAGGTAAGGATCCATTGTATGCTAATATTATTAACTATCTTATAAAGCATGAAATACCTATTGATTTAAGTAGGGCTCATAGAGATAGAATAGAGAGTGATGCTAAATATTACTTATGGGATGATCCTTCTCGAGTGGAAGTATTATTCTAACTAAGTAATTGAGAGATATGTGCTTGAGCATGAGTTTGAGTCTATTCGATATTTTGCCATGCATATTCTTGTGATAGACATTGTAAACATAACGAACCGTTAGGAAAATACTTGAAAGTGGGTTTTATTAGGCAAGTTTATTTTATGATTCTTATATATTCTATAAGGAATGTGAAACACACTTTGGCACTCGAGATTCCGTAATGAGTAGATACTTTCACACGAGCATAATCTCTTTTCTAGTTAAATACATTATAAGATGTTTTTCCATACTTTTCGTATTCAGTTTGCAGTATTTTTACACCTTTTAATCAACCCGAACAACATATATGGATCCCCTTTACCATTAATAATGAAATATCCTTCACTATTTGACTAAAAATGGAACGAAATTCGATTCTTTTGTTCCTCAGTTGAAAAAAGATGTCTTGATCAATCAGAGAAGCACTTTGATAAACAAATTGAATCTTGACCAACTCAATTAAGGTATTAGTCTTTATTCTATTAGAAAACAAAGAAATAAGGTAGTTTTTCTACTAAAAATTAAATGCCTTTATCTCTTACGCTTGCTTATGAGATTTTTGATGTATGGGGCATTAATTTTGTGTGACTCGTTCCTCTTTTCTTTTGGTTTTGCTTATATTATCTTGGTTGTTGATTACGTATTTGAATTTGTTGAGGTTAAAGCCATCGTAACTAATGATACTAAAGTTGGGATAGATTTTATCAAGACTAACATTTTTGTCGATTTAGGACACTAAGGGCACTCGATTAGCGATAGAGGTACACACTTTTGCAATCGAGTGGTAGCTAATTTATTAAACAATTACCATTTTAGGCATAAGGTGTTCATGACCTATCATCTACAAACAAATGGGTAAGTCGAAGTGTCAAATAGAGAGATTAAGTCTATTTTTGAGAAAATAGTGAATCCTAACCATAACGATTGGAATGATAGACTTAATGATGTTCTTTGGTCATATAGGATAACTTTCAAGACACCAATTGACATGTCCCCCTATCATTTGATTTATGGGAAGTCTTGTCATCTTTTAGTAAAAATTAAACACAAGGCTTTTTGGGCAATCAAATAATGCAACATAAGAATTGGAGGAATTGAGCCTTGATTCCTATGAGAATGCGAATATTTATAAGGACAAAACAAAGCTTTTTTATGATAAGAAAATTGCTAAGAATATTTTTTTGTAGGATAAAAAGTTATCCTTTATCATTCTAAACTTAAGTTTTTTTTTTAGGTAAGTTACGTTCTCACTCGGATTGGACTACTTGTTGTCACTAGTGTGCTTCATTATAGTGGAGTTAAAATTCAAAGTCCGGAGACCAATAAGGTGGTCAAAGTGAACGGCCACCGATTGAAGCCCTTCTATAAAGGATTCTAAATGCAACAAGCAGAAGTGATTACATTGCATGATCATAGTTATGATAACTAAATAATACCAATATCGAGCTAGAGATATTAAATAAATATGCTTATTGAGAGGCAACCTAAAGAATTTACTTTAATTTTTACTATTTTAATTAGTTGTGTTTTTATTTTTCTCCATATTCCCTTCATGTTTAACCTAATTTTGAGAATGTATGCAATTTAAATACTCTTAAACTTTACGAGAAGGATAAAAGAAGGGAAGTTACACGAGCGAAAGGGAAGGCATAGCGTGTGCATATCACCGGGCACACTAGTGTGTGTGTGTGTGTGTGTGTGTGTGTGTATGTCTGGGCTAAAAGTTTAAAATCAAAGGAGAGAAATAAGGATAGAAGGTATGTATATGGGTTGACCTTCAAAAACGGCACGCTTATGTGGCCCCAAGCTATATTGCACTTCCAAGATAGAAAAGAATAGACATGGGCAAAAACATGACACACGGGTAGTGCACCAAATCCACACAAGTCCATGTGTCCCATGATATCCAATTCAACTTCTAAGGAAAGAAAAAGAAACAAATAATAGAGCCATACATGGATTCTGTAAAATAAAAGGCATTGGTGTACATATCTAGCTACCTTTGTTTTTACCATCTCTACCTCATTTTTTAGTGCTGCCATTCAGATTTGATCTCCTACCTTACTCTTTACATTTCGTTTCTCAATGATCAATTTTGTGTTTACATTGAGGACAATATAAAATTTAAGAGTAGGGGTAGGATTTAGGTTTGTTTATATAGTTTGTATATTTATGATTGTTTGTATGTTTTATGTTTGAACTTTTTAGGTTATCTATCTATAAAATAAATAAATGATAAAATGAATGCCTTAGTTTAGTATTTATCCTTCTTAATTGATGATTGATGAAGAGTTTTAATAAAATCTTATGAGAAATTTGAGATTATTTGGAATATTATTATTGTGGAAGTGCATGTATGCTAGAAAGATTTATTTTTCTTTATAATTGTGAAGTGATACTTATTTTGAAATTATCCTTTAAAACTAGGCCTAAGGAAGGTTTAAGTAAACAAAATTTTCTAACTATTATGAGAATTTTGGAAAGAAAAGAAAAAGAAAGCATTTCAAAAATTTGGTCTTATTAAGTGAAATTCTACTTCAATGTTTTGAGTTGCTTAGTAACTAGGATTATTCATCACAAATGTTTGCTTTCACGTCGAATGGTAACTTGAATTATGAGTATACAAAGCACTCTAAGTATATGACTTGTTGAGTAACTCGGTTACTTTCATCGTAAATGTTAGTAATCATGTAAAAAAGTGAGTCATTACCTAGGAAAGAACCATTAAAATCCTTCAAAAAGGATTGGAATGCTAAAATAAGAAAAAAGTTTTAAGAAAATAAAATTTTGATTTACTCGCTTTTGCTTGTAGTAGTGGAAAGAAGTAAGGGTAAAATAAAAATTGCATGCTTAAATTATGATTAGCTATAAAGATGCACAAATCAATTAAAAGACATGCATGAATATGAGAATAATATCTTTAAACATGATTGATTTGACTATTTGACTTTATTGAATTTTGAATTAAGAATCAATGTTTGAAGGATAATAATACTAGCATGGCATTCATTTAAAATTTTATGGGTATATCTTATAAGCTCCCTTATGAGACTCATTTGAAATGACAAGCAAAGCTAGGCAATCTTACATGAAATGTTAATAATCACTAGGCAACCCTATCGAAATGATGAACTAAGTTAGATGACCTCACCTAAAATGAGAATGATAGGCAACCCTACCTAAAATGACAAACTAAGCTAGGCGACCACACCAAAAAATGAGAGATGATTGTTAGGCAATATTGCTCGAAATAATAATTTAGGGAACGTGAGCCCCTTTATAACCTTATGAGTTTTGAGTTTTGCATTTGGATGATGGTTCCACCCTTTCATTTGAGATGACTTTCTTGAAGTATATCAATAAAGTTGAGAGCAATGATTAGTTTCTTATATGTAAGAAACATAGGCTACCTCCACCTTGTCGAAACTCAACTTCTCCTTTGGTGTTTAATTTTTGGCTATATAGACTTTTGTACTAAATCATATCCTACAATACTATCGAAATTTTCTTTCCCTTATGCCTTTATCATTGTTCTTTATAAAATTGGTTTTTCATTTTTTTCAACCAATTGAGGTAGATGGACTTTTTTGAACTTTTAAAGTTAACCACCATCCACACGTTGTGATATACCCTAACAAGACCAATCCCAACTACTTTGATTTCTTATTAAACTTTTAATGAATCATTATCCTCCCTCAAGATAACTTTTTTCCCTAGCTTAATGGCTTTGGTTGTTTTGATTACCTTTTCTCTAACTTACATGATGATGTCATTCTTTGACTAATTGTTGAGCTCAATTAGAGTGTTAGGTCTTTAGCTTTTCCCCTCGGTGATCTCAGCTTTATTTATTACCATTCAAGTGGGGTCATGAGATGTCCCCAAGTACTTGTCAAGATCAAACTTTTGTCATTCTCTTGGCATAACCACTATTTATGCTCGCATTTTATATTATGATGCTTATATCATAATTTACAAGTTGGTCTTGAAATTTTCATCTTATTTTGAGAAAAAAAATCTTTGAATAAGCATTTGGTTTTCTATGGATTAAGCCATGAACTTGAATAATTATCGTGAATACAATTCGGATCATTTGAAAAAAATACAAAGATATTCCAATGAAATCACTTTCATTCATGAAGATGCTTAAGTTGATTGATCAAAAATTAAAATATTACATTCAAATGCTATGATGTAATTTCTTTAAGAAGGTCATTAGGCTAAAGCAAGTAAACATGTTTAGATCATGTAACATTTTTGTAAATATATATATATATATATTTGAAGCTTTTGAAGTAAATAGTCAAATCATAAGTCCATTTTGGTAAATGGAAAAGGTTGAGTATAAGGTATTTGGGAAAAAAAATGGTTCTAAAGAATAATTTTATCAAAAAATATCTTGATTCAAGTTTTTTTTTCTTGCCCCCAAGTTTATCGATGAAAAATTATGATTTGATCTCATCAAGAATGACAAGTAACACATTATCTGGTCAAGTTTTCTTATTTTTCTCAATCCTTCATCTTTTTCTTTTGATATTAGTATTCAATAGCATAAGTGAACTATTTTTGTTTAGAAAGAGTTTGTAAAAAGCATACCATAGGCTATGGCGTAGGCTTATGAAAATATGGATACATAAAGTCTTAGAAAGTGTTTAAGGGTCTTATGACATAGGATCATTTTGTTGTTCATAGAAGTATCTTTACAAATGTCGTATGGACTTTGTCACTTTAGATGTTAGTTAGGCTTTTGTGTCATTTTAATGTTCATGGGAAAAATTATTCTTTTAGGCTTGCCACAATGACTTTTTCATTTTGATTGTCAACTTTGCTTCTTAGCCTCAAGTCTTATTGTCCGTCTATCAAGATATTGACTTCCATCTTGATTTGTAAATTTTGCATTGGGAATGTTTTGGTTTTTGTTTCTTTCATCCTTTTTTTTTCACATTCGCTTTTTCTTTTAGAATCATTGATAAGGTTCTTTTAACATAAGCTTTTTTAGAGCTTTGTCAATAATTTATGGAATTTGCATTCGATCTCCCTAGTGTGAGTGGTGATCCTAGTCTAGGTTATTATAAAAGAATCATCAAGAGTTAAAGAGGGACAACAAAGGATATGACTTGTGAGATATATAAAGAATGGCTTTCCTTTAGCGTGAAGATAAATTTACCTATGCTAATAAACACTAATCTCTTGTAAAAAATAATGATTAATTTAAGAAATCTTTAGGTTAACTAAAAAAGATAAAATTATGAATGTAATTTGAGATCGTGACTTGAAGATATACTATTCATCATTGTTTAGGGCATCAATCATTTAGTCCTTCAACTTTGGGCTTCATGATATTTTCATAGGCAAGACTATCCTTCAAGAGTTTATTTAGGAAAGGAAAAAGGATTTTTTTTCTATATTTTCATTTCAATAAAATGAGGGATTTCCTCTTTACTTGTTGCTTAGAAATATTATTAAGAAAAGAGGATGTATTTTTGGCTTCAATGAATGGAATAATTGTCTCTAGCATCTATATTTCACGGTTTAAATTTTGATTAATCTTATGAATATTTTTGAATAAATTTGTCATTATATTTTATTAATGAAGAAACATATAATACTAATAATACTTCAAGTAAACATCTTTCAATTTTAGATCATACAATATGAATTACACCAAAACAAGTAGAAGCATTTTTTTTATTCAAAGATATGATTTAATTCATGCATAATATGAATTGTCACTTTACATGTTATTTAGGCTTTTGTGTCATTTTATTGTTCATGGGAAAAATCATTCTTTTAGGCTTGCCACAATGACTTTTTTATTTTGATTGTTGACTTTGCTTCTTAGCCTCAACTCTTATTGTATGTATATCAAGATATTGACTTCCATCTTGATTTGTAAATTTTGCACTAGGAATGTTTTAGTTTTTGTTTCTTTCATCCGTTTTTTTTTCACATTCCTTTTTTCTTTTAGAATCATTGATAAGGTTCTTTTAACATAAGCTTTTTTTAGAGCTTTGTCAATAATTTATGAAATTTGAATTCGATCTCCCTATTGTGAGGGGTGATCCTAGTCTAGGTTATTATGAAAGAATCATCAAGAGTTACGAGTGGGACAACAAGGGATATGACTTGTGAGATATATAAAGAATGGCTTTCCTTTAGCTCGAAGATAAATTTACCGATGCTAATAAACACTAATCTCTTGTGAAAAATAATGATTAATTTAAGAAATCTTTAGGTTAACCAAAAAACATAAAATGATGAATGCAATTTGAGATCATGACTTGAAGATATACTATTCATCATTGTTTAGGGCATCAATCATTTAGTCCTTCAACTTTAGGCTTCATGATATTTTCATAGGCAAGACTATCCTTCAAGAGTTTATTTAGGAAAGGAAAAAGGATTTTTTTTTCTATATTTTCATTTCAATAAAATGAGGGATGGCCTATTTACCTATTGCTCATAAAGATTATAAGGAAAAGAGGATGTATTTTGGCTTCAATGAATGGAATAATTGTGTCTAGCATCTATATTTCACGCTTTAAACTTTGATCAATCTTATGAATATTTTTGAATGAATTTGTCATTATAGTTTATTAATGAAGAAACATATAATACTAATAATACTTTCAAGTAAACATCTTTCAATTTTAGATCATACAATATGAATTGCACCAAAAAAAAAAAAAGTATAAGCATTTTTTTTCATTCAAAGATACGATTTAATTCATGCATAATATGAATTGTCACTTTAGATGTTATGTAGGCTTTTATGTCATTTTAATGTTCATGGGAAAAATCATTCTTTTAGGCTTGCGACAATGACTTTTTTATTTTGATTGTTGACTTTGCTTCTTAGCCTCAACTCTTATTGTATGTATATCGGGATATTGACTTCCATCTTGATTTGTCAATTTTGCATTGGGAATGTTTTAGTTTTTTTTTCTTTCATCCTTTTTTTTTCACATTCGTTTTTTCTTTTAGAATCATTGATAAGGTTCTTTTAACATAAGCTTTTTTTAGAGCTTTGTCAATAATTTATGGAATTTGCATTCGATCTCCCTAGTGTGAGGGGTGATCCTAGTCTAGGTTATTATGAAAGAATCATCAAGAGTTAAAGAGGGAAAACAAGGGATATGACTTGTGAGTTATATAAAGAATGGCTTTCCTTTAGCGTGAAGATAAATTTACCGATGCTAATAAACACTAATCTCTTGTAAAAAATAATGATTAATTTAAGAAATCTTTAGGTTAACCAAAAAAGATAAAATGATAAATGTAATTTGAGATCATGACTTGAAGATATACTATTCATCATTGTTTAGGGCATCAATCATTTAGTCCTTCAACTTTGGGCTTCATGATATTTTCATAGGCAAGACTATCCTTCAAGAGTTTATTTAGGCAAGGAAAAAGGATTTTTTTTTCTATATTTTCATTTCAATAAAATGAGGGATTTCCTCTTTACTTGTTGCTCGAAATATTATTAAGAAAAGAGGATGTATTTTTGGCTTCAATGAATGGAATAATTGTCTCTAGCATCTATATTTCACGCTTTAAAGTTTGATCAATCTTATGAATATTTTTTGAATGAATTTGTCATATATTTTATTAATGAAGAAACATATAATACTAATAATACTTTCAAGTACACATCTTTCCATTTTAGATCATACAATATGAATTGCACCAAAAAAAAGTAGAAGCATTTTTTTATTCAAAGATATGATTTAATTCATGCATGATATGAATTGTCACTTTAGATGTTATTTAGGCTTTTGTGTCATTTTAATGTTCATGGGAAAAATTGTTCTTTTAGGCTTGCCACAATGAATTTTTTATTTTGATTGTTGACTTTGCTTTTTAGCCTCAACTCTTATTATATGTCTATCGGGATGTTGACTTCCATCTTGATTTGTAAATTTTGCATTGGGAATGTTTTAGTTTCTTTTTCTTTCATCCGTTTTTTTCACATTCCCTTTTTCTTTTAGAATCATTGATAAGGTTCTTTTAACATAAGCTTTTTTCAAAGTTTTGTCAATAACTTATGGAATTTGCATTCGATCTCCCTAGTGTGAGGGGTGATCCTAGTCTAGGTTATCATGAAAGAATCATCAACGAGTTAAAGTGGGACAACAAGGGATATGACTTGTGAGATATATAAAGAATGGCTTTCCTTTAGCTCGAAGATAAATTTACCTATGCTAATAAACACTAATCTCTTGTAAAAAAAATGATTAATTTAAGAAATCTATAGGTTAACCAAAAAATGAGAAAATGATGAATATAATTTGAGATCATGACTTGAAGATATACTATTCATCATTGTTTAGGGCGTCAATCATTTAGTCCTTCAACTTTGGGCTTCATGATATTTTCATTAGCAAAACTATCCTTCAACGAGTTTATTATGAAAGGAAAATGGATTTTTTTTTCTTGATTTTCATTTCAATAAAATAAGGGATTTCCTCTTTACTTGTTACTCGTAAAGATTATTAAGAAAAGAGGATGTATTTTTTACTTCAAGGAATGGAATAATGGTTTGTAGCATCTATATTTCACGCTTTAAATTTTGATCAATCTAATGAATATTTTTGAATGAATTTATCATTATATTTTATTGATAAAGAAAGATATAATACTAATAATACTTTCAAATAAACATCTTTCAATTTTAGATCATACAATATAAATTGTACCAAAAACATGGCAGCATTTTTTTTTCAAAGATATGGCTTAATTCATGCATAACAAAAGCATTTAGGAAAATAGTGTTCAAAATCTAACAATAATTAAGAAACCAAACTCGCAAATCATGAACATGCATCCTCTTCGTAACTTTCAACCTCACTCGGTCTCTTCATCCTTGGAATTAACAACTATTTGATTTGAGAGTAGGTTTGTGTGCACATTAAGAGCATACATACCACCGTCAAAACCGATCCGACCTAGGTTGATCAAATCCAACAACTTCTTCTTAAAAAATACATAATCAGCAATGTTATGCTCAATAGCATAGGAATGTTATTCATATCTTTTATCTTATTTGTACCATTGAGGATAAGGAGGGTGCATCGAGTTTAGTACGCATTGGAGTGATCTCGCTAAAAGTCTACTGGGCATTCAAACATTTCACCCAATAAAAAAAGGTAAGGGTGGTAGTTGTTTAGACTTTTTTTTTTTTTTGTGATCTTGGTTGTTTAAGTGGTAATGGTTGTGTGGTATTTATGGGTTTTTAAAAGTTGGTTGTTTTTGGAAAGACATAATAGCTTAATAGAATTGATTTTCTTGATAGGTGTGGTAGTGCGGATATGATGGATTCGGCTAATATGTTTTGTTCATGGTGGTCATTAGATTAGATTATGTTAAGTAGATGAAGAGCTTTGGAGGTTGTGAGAATAACCATAGCTGTCATACTTTCCTCGATTACTTTCTTGATTCTTAGATTGATAAGATTTAGTCTCAACCTAGTATATCTCACTCTCTATCCTTTTAACACCACCACTCCTATTATTTACAATCAAGAATATTTTCAACTTTGATTGCTTGTTCTATCTTCTCTGTCATGATAACAATATCGGTAAAATTAGAGGCGAGTTCCAAATCAAATACTCAAAATATGATGTCTTAAAAGTATTTAAGAAAATAATGATTAGCTCTAGTTTAGGTAGTGGAGGATAAATTTGAGTCGCCACCCTATGCCACCATTGGGCATATTCCTTAATGATTTCTTTTACACTTTTTTCCATGTCCTATAAATCGATCAGTTTCGGGTTACCTTTATGCTAAATTTGTATTGCTTGATAAAAACATCTATTAGATCCTTTCAATTCTTGATCTTGACCTCTTATAACCTCATATACTAGCTTAAAATCAATCCTTCTAGGCTCAAGAAGTATATCGGTAATTTTTCATCATGTACTACTTCAACCATCTTACTATAGTAAATCCTTATTTGGGTCATAGGACACCGATTGCTAATGTAATTTATGAATTTTGGTACCCTAAATTTCTCAAAAATTATCACATCAAGCACTAAGCACATCTTGGTCGCTTTTATAAGATCATAAAAGTCAACTCTTTCAATAGCCCTCAAATGTTTTTTGATTGTAGATAGTTTGTCCATATTGGGCCTTTCTAGCTTCTTCTTTTAGTGGTTTCCTCACTAGTGAGGTCTATGGTTGGCACTCCTTACGTTTATGGTATTTGTGGACCCATTACATAAATAAAAGTCCTAGTAGGACAACAATTCTTAACATGGAATGTTGTTACCTCCGGAGTTAGTGGGTTGTACAACGAATGACCCAAGCTATAGGTTAGGCACTAGAAGGCACTTGAGCTTAATTCAAGTTATTTCTCTCATTCGACAACATCATCAAAGCCTTTTCTAATAGACTACTTAGACAAGTAGTATTCCTTTTTATGGACTCAAGCTCTTGTTGTTGAGTCTATTTCAATTGTGCTTTTTCTTCATTTTTCTATTTGGCAACGTCTAAGTTACATATGGTGGACTCGAAGAAGGAGTTGAGTTTTATTGAGATAACCTATATTTCAAGTTCTATAAAACAACTCATAAGAGATATGTACAATGAATATACAACATCTACATGCATACTACGAATCAAGTTGGATATGTTACTTTGCTATTACGAGACTTTAAATCATAACGAGGCTTTATACTAAGGATGGGCCAAATCAGATTTTAATACTCGATAAGGGTACAAACTCATAAATACTTTGGGTGATTTGGAAAACATATCTACCCTAGATCAAATTTACTTTTGAAAGAATATATATATATATATATATATATATATATATATTGAAACCCCAAGTGATAAGCATATCTTATGATAATATACATGAAAGAATTTGAAAATTGGACTTCTAGCACATTATAAATGTTGCTTAAAGCAATTTTTTGTTAAATGACAAAAACAATGCAATTTACATTACAATAATCACTTATTACAACCACTTAGATTATATTACAATGCTCATAATATATACATTATAGCTAAGTTCTTATTCTACTCTTCACAATTCCAAACCTAAACTTGAGGAAGTAGTGGCTACACAATTTTTTAATCTTGTATGAGCACATCTTTAGTGGTGTACTCATTCTTTATGGGTCCTATTCTTTTTTGGCAACTTCGGGATAAAATTCGAGGATAGACAACCTCACTCCTCAAATTAGACCCATTCTAATCCTACTCTATAATTCTCAATAGCATTTTCTATCATATTTATTTTGATGATATATTACAAAAAGGAAAAATTAGAACTAACATAGTTTGAAGAGAGTCTAAACGAGTCAACGAGTAATGAATAGGATCTAGATATCCATGAGTTTAGGCAAAGCTTATCTAATCTTAAAGTTTTTTTTAAGTTTCTAAAATGTTTAAATTACCATTAGATTAATCTAGCTTCTAACCTTATGCGCTAAAAGGTATGAGAAGGTCATTCCATAATTCTAGACTAAATTAAGTAATACTCACCAAAAAAAAAAAAAGTACTAACATGATGTAACAGTCTGAGTCAGGTTTTAGCATCAATAATTGATAGCGGGGCCCACAAAAAGAGAGAGATCCTGGAGTCCAGAAAACCAAAAGAGAAAAAAAAAAATACAAAATAGAGGTGCAAGTGATGCAGCCCAATGAAAGAATTGGGATCACACGCTCTGGTATGAGCCAATGTTGGACGTGAAAAGCAGTGCTGGAGCGACAAACAATTTCACATGGAAAAAAAAAAAAAAAAAAGAGAGTAAAATGATTATTTCACAATTAAAATGAGTAAAGTAGAGTGTACTTTTTAAGTAAGAAATCTTTGTAGAAGTTTAAGCCGATTTATATTCGATTTATGATAGCTGACAAATGGTGGTTTGGAATATCAATATCAGTGTGATCTCAGAAAGTGTGAAAGACACTATGTACGTGCCGTATGAGATACTCCCCTTTTTTCCTGGAAATCATAAGGAATTAAATTAAATTTCAAGGTCACCTCACAGAGGCGTAACCAAACTTGACTTGGCCTGTGATTAGTAAAACAGAACAAAGACAAGACTAACCAGATTTGTTCTTGTTGGTCATTATTTAACCATTTTTTTGTTGCTTTTCCATCTCCTACTTTCAAGAAGAGTAACTTGCGTCACCATTGACAAAAATAAATACTACCGCTTAATTATTTCTTGTAAATAAATATTTCTGCTAGCTTACTCTGTATGTGATTGAAAGAAACCAAAACAATGGACCTAGAAGAAGAAAAACCAAGTCTTGATTTACCATTGATCTTCCAAGAAAGTACAAAAGAATCAAGATATGGGTTCAGAAAAGATGAGATTGTCGAGGAGATGAAGAAGCAGCTTGTGCTAGCTGGGCCCCTTGTTACAGTTAATTTCTTGATATTTCTTTTACAGGTGATTTCAGTCATGTTTGTGGGTCATCTTGGAGAGCTAGCACTTTCAGGTGCATCCATGGCCACTTCTTTTGCTTCGGTCACTGGCTTAAGTTTATTGGTAAGAGAGGTTTCTCCCGTTATGGTTAGATGGATGCAACTTGTGAGTTCTTTAGTGCTTTGAATATTAAAAAAAAATGTTCATTGAAAGCAATTTGATCTAAACTACAATAAGCTTTAGAACTGAGCAATCACTGGACTTATTAAGGAGATGATAGAATTAGTGCCATTTTCAGCATTCTGTGACTTTATTTTTGTCATTCCAATTCATGCTGTTAGATGGAAGGATTTAAAAACATTTGCCTCTTCTAACATAGTAATGAATGAAGCTAAGCCATTGTTCTGGAATAAAACTTGCTTTCTGCTTTTCTAAGACAAATCCTTTTGTCTTTCAAGCTTAGATTATTCAGTCTTGTAAGTCAAAGTTTCACATTCACTATCTGTTTTTTTTTTTTTTTTTTTTTCTCTCTCTCCTCAAATTTGTCTAATGTGTAGAAAGGATTGGCAAGTGCCTTAGAAACATACTGTGGTCAATCTTATGGAGCAAAGCAATACCACATGCTTGGTGTACATATGCAAAGAGCCATGATTGTTCTTCTACTGGCCAGCATTCCCCTTGCATTTGTATCGGCCAATGCTGGGTCCATTCTGGTGTTCTTGAAGCAGGATCCAGAAATATCAGCTGAGGCTGGACGTTACGCTCGTTACATGATTCCCACCATTTTTGGCTTCGCAGTCCAGGAATGTCATGTCAGATTCTTGCAATCCCAGAACAATGTGATTCCAATGATGATTTGCGCAGGAATTACAACTTTACTTCACATCTTTACATGTTGGATTCTTGTATTTAAGTCAGGCCTTGGAAATAAAGGGGCTGCATTGGCAAATGCTATCTCTTACTGGACTAATGCGTTCTTACTGGTGCTTTATGTGAGGACATCTCCCTCTTGTAAGAAGACTTGGACTGGTTTTTCCAAGGAGGCCCTGCATGGAATTCCCAATTTCCTTAAACTAGCAATTCCTTCAGCTATAATGCTCAGGTATGTTTTATTTCAATCGCTCCAAGGGCCAACTTGCATTGACTATTGAGGTATTTGGGTTTATGAAGTAGCGATTAACTTTCATTATTTTTATGGTGAAAAATAGCTTGGAGATATGGTCATTTGAGATGATGGTTCTGTTATCTGGTCTTCTACCTAATCCTCAGCTTGAAACATCAGTCCTTTCCATCAGGTTTGAGTTCTATAATGCCTTCAGTGATATTATGTTATTGACTGCTTTTCTTAACGTGCAAGAGATGAAATGTTAACCAATTGTTGTATATTTCCAGCCTCAACACATGTGCAATGACTTATATGATACCCCTTGGACTTAGTGCTGCTATAAGGTGAGCATGTGCCAAATGAACCAGTGGATGTACTTTAAAAACTCCATGATTCTCCTGACAAAATTATTTCTTTGGGGTCAGTACAAGAGTTTCGAATGAACTGGGTGCTGGGAAACCAAGAGCAGCTCGTCTAGCAGTATGTGTTGCGACATTCTTGGTTTGTACAGAAGGCATTTCAGTGGCCTCCATCATGTTCTTTGGTCGTAAAGTTTGGGGCTACTTCTATACCACAGAAAAAGTAATAGTGAAATATGTGGGAGAAATGTTGGTGCTTGTTGCGATATCTCACTTTTTTGACGGGATTCAATCTGTATTTTCAGGTATGTAGCAGTTATTTAGCTTTACTTCACTTCCTCCTTGCATAAAATCAAATACTGAACATAGCAATTTTCTATGATAAAGTTAGAACCTAATCAATATAGCGAATGCAATCAGTAACCAGAAACAAAACCAAATTTGAATGGACGATTCATAACAATATGCATGCCTTCATCCATTAGAACTATAACGTAGATGCTTTCACCAAAATTATACCGTACTTCGTCTGCAATGACCTTATTACATGATATTTTCTATGCTGGCTGACTTGACCTCAAATGGCTTTTGTAGGCACTGCTAGAGGATGTGGATGGCAGAAGATTGGAGCAATTATTAATCTGGGTGCATACTATCTTTTAGGCATTCCTTGTTCTGTACTATTAGCTTTTGTGTACCATTTCGAGGGAAAGGTAACTCCATAGCCATCTCTGTCTCTAACCGAATAAAATAACTTTGTTTGTTCCATGCAAGTAACAGAACAGCATACCAAAGCTAACCTCAAATATGGTCTACAGGGACTCTGGACAGGCATTATAATAGCACTGGTTTTTCAAGCATCAGCGCTTTCGATAATAACTCTTCGCACCAACTGGGAGAACGAAGTAAGCGCCTATTCGTTATTAATTCTTTTGTGCATCTCCTGTTAATTTGGTCTCATTTCTGCTTTTTGTGATCTCTTTTGCAGTCAAAGAAAGCTAGTAACAGAGTCTACCATGCAGTCGTTCTTGAGAATTCGTCGACATAAATGGTGAAAAAAATTTAGTAGTGTTACTTGTTTGCCTGAAGGACAGAAATGGCATTATAGAATCAAAACTGAAGTTATCATTGACTGACCTTGTTCTGGATAAAGAAAGTAATGAGCAATTTCAGAAATAATCTCAAAAATTTATGCATAGAGCCAGGCCATGAAAAGGACACACCCTGTTCGGAAATATTTATTACGATGTTTAATTCTCAATTGGAGGTTTTTTTTTTCTATTATTTTATTCATTTTTTAAAGTTCAATTGAATTCATCGTTTCTAAACTGGAACCTAATTAAAACATTGCCTCAAAAAAGAATTCTTATCTTTAACAACATTGGAAAATTCATTCGGCAATCTGTCTTCAAAAAGTTTAGGATGCTGGTCATCATTATTAGTGAATAGATAGCTAGTTGCAATTACAAAATAAAAAAAGTACAACTCTCTTCAAATGTCATTGTACTAGTTCAAGACAATTTCACAAAACGGAGACCATAAGACAAGTATATATGGAATTGTGAGCAGCCAAAAAACCGAACTCTTCAACGACTCTATGAAAATGCATTTTTCATCATTGATTTTCTTAACAGCTGTTAGTAATCCTATTTACTAACTTTATTACTTGCTAACGACAACAATGGTTATTGAGAACTAAATGCCAACTAAATGGTCCTATGAACATTATCCTACGACAAAAACTTTAATGAAAAGCTATATTCTAGGATTCTAATGAGATAAACAAAGAGAATTTCGCAGTTTAGTTTCACTATTGTCAGTGTATATAAAGAGCAGGTCTCTTCAGTATTATGTTTCATCGCAGAACACAGGTGTAGAATGCTAAGAAAAAAGGCAACAAGTAAATGGCTCATTATTGCTGGTTGATTGGTGGTATCTGAGTCCTACGAGTGAAAAAGGATCATTTTCCTTTCATATACATATTATACCAAAATTTAATATGAACTTTTTCTTGTTCCTTTATTAAGTGAGATACATAAAGATTATTTTTTATATACATATTATACCAAAATTTAATATGAACTTTTTCTTAATAAATTGAGTTTATTACATAATTATTACTCATATAGTTTCAATTTTTTTTTATTGAAACTCTCTATTATTTTTTATCTTAATTGAAACTCTCTATTTTTATAAATTTATTGATTAAAACCCTTTGTTATAATACCGTTAACTATTTATTTTACGTGATAAGTTAAAACTAACAATAGTTAAGTCAATTAAATAAGGACATGTGAAAACTCAGACCCTAATCATTTCAGTATCCAAAAATCAACTTAAGAAGTTGATTTTTTTTTTTTTTACAAGTATTCGAGAGGAGTGCTTGCATACTTACCTTACTAAGTAGCCATAGAAACACTCTTTATACTCATCAGATTATAGAAATAGACACAATTTACTTTTGGTTGCTGAAGCATATAATGAAAGGGGCTTGCATCTTGGCTAGCCAAATCACTGTACTTCAATAAGATATATGCCTGGGAAATGGATTATTTACTAAGCTTGCATATACTAATTACGCAGGAAACGATGAGATGCATCTTGGTTGGCCAACTTGCTTCAATATATGCCTGGGAACTGCAAGAGGGTTAGCTTACCTCCATGAGGAGTCAAGGCCAAGGATTGTACATAGAGATATCAAGGCAAGTAACATTTTGCTTGATGCAGAACTCGGACCCAAAATATCAGATTTTGGATTGGCGAAAATATTTGACGGCAAGAAAACTCACATCAACACTCGAGTTGTAGGAACGATGTAGGACCTCCTTCAACCATTTCCTCAGATCATTCTTAATTTCCTGATTATAAACTCTGCTATAGTCTGTAGCACAGTGCAACATACAGAAGCCACATGCAAAAACCATTGGAGATTATTTGAAGGGATTTTTTCAATAAACCTTTTCACTAAGCAAATTAATTTTCTTGTAGTGGCTATTTGACATCGGAGTATGCAATGTTTGGACGTCTGACAAAGAAGGCTGATCTTTTTGGTGTTGGTGTTGGTGTGTATATCAAGGGTTAAACAGTCAAGAAACTATCTAGGGACAAAAAGCCTTCTAAAAACAAAAACCCATAAAAGAAACTAGCAGCAGATGGGCTTAGTCCAAACCACAAAATTATACAGACCCAGCTGGGGCGGCCATGCAATGTCCTGGCCGACGTTGAGTCTGCTGTCAGCTCTGAGCTTCAATGATCTTTTCGTCAAATGTAGCTAACGCCCTTACACCTCTGCCTTTAATTGTCTGGATGTTGATGAATCATGTATAAAGTCTTTCATTCTTAAAGAAATAAAAAATTCGGCGACATGCAGCTCAATAACTAGAAACCAAGAGACTTCAAATTTAAAAACACAAAAACCAAAGGAGAAGAATGAACGAGCGCTAGTTACACTCGCACGCCCAAGAACCTACCAACCGATGGGGTAAGGAAAGGAATATACATGTTGATGGTTTTGATTGGATCTCGATCCCATGAGGTCTTGCAAAAAGAAATCTAAATCAGAAATGATGACTGTCAGTCTTTTCAAATATCAAATCTCTCTCTCTCTCTCTCTATATATATATATATATTCTTTTCTTACTTTTATACATATCTCATTCCTTATATATTATTTATCTTCAAATTATCCTAAGTATTCCTCACAATGATATTAGTGTCTTTTTATTAAGAGTATTAGGATATCATTTTATGTTACTTGTACTTGAGTTTATCCCTAGTGTTCCTCACAAGGGTAAATTGTTTAATTTCACTTTTCTTATCCTTGCTATCTCTTCTTTCTTTAATTCTTTTTTTTTCTTTTTTTTTTTTGGCATATGCAATACTAAGCTCTATACATATTTGTTAAGGTGTGTGTTAGTCACTTGTTGTTTGTAGAGCTTTAAAACGAGAACCCAAAGAATCTTCCTAATTTTTTCTCCATCGTCATGATCGTATCATCTAAATTCCTTTACATAGTTGGATTTTATTATTTATTTCATTTCCTTTCCTTTTTTTTTTTCTCTCTTTGCTCTTTAGTTTGTCTCTTTTCCTCAAGCCATCTTTTGTTTTGTTGATTTTGTTTCTCTCACTTTGACCTCTTCTTATAGCGATCGAAGAACTCTATCTTTTCCTACTTCCTTTGACCTTCCTTAGATCGAAGAACTCTATCTTTTCCTACTTCCTTTGACCATCCTTAGTTAGTAGGTACGTATCTCTTTATTTCCTCATTTTACTAAATGAGTGATCTTTAGGATAATTCTATCGATTTAAAAGACTTAGATTTAGATATTTTTGCCCTTAACTAGCTCTCGTCGCCTCATGTCCTCTTGTTCGACCACAATTTAGACTTTTTAGAATTCTCTTAGATAATGATGCTCCAATCACCGATGACCCCGTTTGCTATCTAAGTATTGTAGATGATGAACCAATAGATAATGTCAACTAATTTATTATTTAACACCCCCACCTTTGGGAATACAACTTTAAATCTAATATTTAACTCGTTAACATCATAGCATTGTAAAGTTCCACTCCTATTAAGAAACAACCAGTTAGGAACACCACATCTTCCGGAGTAACGTCCATAAGACCTCTCTTTGTGTGGATACATATATTGCTAGTATTATATAGGCTAAAGATAGCACCAAAAAAAAAAAAAAACAAAAGAAAAGAAAAAAGAGGATTAGGACGAGGTATGTGATTCATGGTCGGATCAAACACTTCAAAAACACTCAATTTAGGCTTTGTTGAAAAAGAATTTAGATCTACACTACAAGAGGTAATCCTTTGCTTATAACTTATTATTCATGTATGTATGGTTAGTATATTCAACAACTTGATCTTGGGGCCTTAGATGGAGGAAATTTTTTTATTTATTCCACACCTCCATAGGATGCATGATCCTTCGGGCAATCCATTCTGCACAATGAGGTTATTACATTTTATTTTATTTTTTTGGACAAACCACCCTATACAATGAGGCTATTGCATTTTATTTTATGAAGGCAAGTCATCCTACATAATGAGGCTATCGCATTTTACTTTTTAAGACAAGTAACCCGGTAGAATGAGATTATCACATTTTATTTTTTAGAGCAAGTCATCTTGCATAATGAGGCTATCGCATTTTATTTTTTGATGGCAAATTACCATGCATAATAAGGCTATCGTATTTTACTTTTTAGAGTAAGTCACCTTGCATAATGAGGCTATCCATTTTATTTTTTAAGGCAAGCCCTCTACATAATGAGGTTATCATATTTTACTTTTTGGGATAAACCACCATTCATAGTGAGGCTATCATATCTTACTTTTTAGGGCAACCACTTAGGACAATCATATGCTTCATTTTCACCTCTCAAATTAAATTTTCTTTGCAAGCTTATTATGTAAAGTCATTGAAAGATATCCTTTCATTTGACTTTCTACCATAAGTATTGTACAAAGGAGATAATTGTAATAACCCCAATTTTACCCCTTTTTATTTTCATACAAATTAAAATATATAAAAAAACAGAGAGGAAATTCAAATTTTCAAAAAAAAAAAAAAACAAAGAAAAGAATGTTGCATAGTTTGTTCTTTTTTATGATTTTTAAGAATTTTTAATAAATTTTTAGGATTTTAATTACTTTTTTTAATTAAAAATAAAAATAGAAGATGATTTATCCCTAAACCCTAAAAATTCTCTATATAAAGACCATTTTTGTTCATTTTTAAGATAGCCTCCACAATCATTATCCTACCCCAAAAAACCCTAGCCTTCATAACCCTAACCCTAAATACCTTAGCCTCCCACTCATCTTCTTATCAAAGAAAAAAGCTTAGTCTCCATCATCCACCTATCCATAAAAAACAATACCTAACCTCCACAACCATTGTCTTAACATAAAATAATCTAGTTAAATATCCATCTCCCTCACTCACAAAAAGGACCCAAAATGTAAGAAGTCCAATATTCTTCATCTTTCTAAAACCTTTTTACAAGACACAAATCCTAAAAGAACAAGAAAAAAATTTTAAAAAGAAACGAAAAAAAAGGCTACCAAGCGACCTCTAAAAGGGACTCCCAACTAGATCGTCCATGGGTCAACTCGACATTCCTCTTTCAAATCAAGCATCCTCTAACCAAATTTACTTTGATCCACCATCACAAATTGATAGTCCACCATTAAATTTGCCATTCCACACCTGGTTAGGAAAAAAGACAATTTTAGAGGGAGAAATTAAGAAGAGAAGCTACAAAACCCGACCCGGATAACAACCCAAATGATTCTTTATTTTTTGACCAAATCAGTCCCTCCAACCACTAGAGAAACACTTCTCACCCTCTTAGAAGTAGTTGACCCCAAAAATCATGGCTCAAAGTCATCAAAAATTGGTCAAACGAACAAAAAAACTATCCTAACCCATTTTGAAAGACTTAGCTAAATCTTTCATTTTTGAACAAATTGGACCTCCAAACTCCCGGAGAAACACTCCTCATAGTCTCCCGAGTCGATTAGTATCCTCCGTAGCCCTCATTATGGTCAAAACATAGTCGAAGAAGAAGAGCCCTCACTATGGTCGAAATCATAGTCGAAGAAGAAGAGAAAAATGACAAACCTCAATGATGTTGATCTCTTCGAAATTCATGACTTGCACTCGCCCACTCTAAACAAACCGGTAAGCCCCAATACTCCTTCCCGACTAGTCACATGCCAAGGGCTTATCGGATGGTGACCATGGATGGTGGCGATAGCTTTGGGAGCTCCAAATGGCAAATTCATAATGTTAACATGCAAAGGCATTTTGGTCATTTCTAGTAGCATTCCAAGAGGCATTTTGGTCACTCGTCTAATGGTTTGGTTTATTTGATAATAATATTAATTTAATTTGTGTTACAAAATCTAGAAATATTTAGATTGTAAAATTTATTTTAATGTATACGATTGCTTCGGTTGTGATATCGGACCAACGAGTCTCCTATTTATTATGGGCGAACGATAGTTTCAACATATTTATCAAACAATGAAAATGCTAAAAAGATAAAGAATCAATTCGATTCAATTTTATTTAATATTTTGCATAAACACTTTTGTTAATTAAGTCGTTCCTTGATATGTCGATCATGTCAAGATTTTTCATTTGGATCCGATGCTAAATTGATAAGACTCTCAAATTTTGAGATCCGACATTAATTTAATATGATGCCGCATAAGAAAAAAAAACAAAATAATAATTTTGATAATGTTTTTCTTGTATAGTTTAAAATAAAACATAACAAAAAAAAAGCATTTTAAACAATTTTAACTAAGTCTCCTATCTAATATGGTCTAATGTTAGCCTAAATCGTTCATATTTTAGTAATTAAATTATTCTTCGACATGCCAATTATATTGAGACTTAAAATGGATCTGATGTTAAATTGATGAGACACCCGATGGAAGGGTCCGACAAACAGTTCAATATGATACCGTAAATAAAAATAAAAAAATAAAATTGACTTTGGAAATAAAACTTGAAATTTTGGCTTACGATCAATCTTTGCAAAAATAGAAATTTTTATGATATAAACTTTAGGACTAAATTAGACATGGTATCTTTTTCCTAGGAAATGATGTTTTTTGACGATTGATAGCCTTTCAAATTTATAATCAACTCTTTATCCTAGAATCTCTAAATTATTGTCCATTTTAGATTTTTACCGACTCTTAATATCAAGTGATGACTCTAAACTCAATATTAACACACATTCCCAAATAAACAAATTTCAAATAAAACCTTAAATAAATTTCTAGAGTCCCACGAAAGTCGGGTAGCAACACTAGGTGTTCCTCACAAGGTTATTAGTGTCTTTTTATTAGGGGATGGTATTATTGCCTATACCACTACAGAAACTTAAGCAGAATATGTGGAGTGATATCATTAATTTGTTATTCGTAAACATGAGAACTGTTGATAGAAGACTTTAGGAACCTAGAAAAAGTTCATTTCGTTTCTTCTTTTTTTTTTTTTTTATTTTGGCGGGGGGGGGGGGGGGGGGGGTGTGGGGATTCCTCATCATTAAATTCATAGCATGTAAAACTAAGTTGTATATATCACAGGAAATAAAGCAATCAAAACTTTGATTTGGCAATACAATGAGAAGAACATTAAAAAATTTTATTCACACAATTTACAAAACCTGCAGCCAAATATAAACTTCTTTCTTTCTTTCTCATCTTATGACCATTACAAATAGGCAATAAGCTTATACCATTCCCTAATATTATTTTTCTTCGTGATTACATAGTGTAGCCTAATTCATAATCTTGAAACATCCCTTCTGACTGAAGAGCAGAAGTGGAATCCCAAGAATTCGAGGAGGCTGATTTTGTCTCGAAGTCATTAGACCACCAATTCATGCCGCCCCTAGAACCATTCATTTCTTTAAAACAATCAAATTCACCTATCTGATCCTCCTGTGCAGTAAAACCAGATGATTTGCTGTTGAGAAAGTTTTCGAGCTCAGATTGGAAATTCGAAACAACTGGCTGGGCTGCTGCATCAGATTTCTCTACCATGCCTGCTCTTGGTACTGTAGTCAAGTCCATTACATGGTTACCATTGGTGAAGGGAATAGAACTGTCTGAGGATGTTATAGCGTTCAAAGAATTCTCCAAGCCAGCTACGTTTGAATTGCTGAATTTTGGATGACCTTGTTGCAGTGTTTCAGAATCAACTAGCTGTCCATAGATATCAACCTTTTGTTCATCCCCTTGTTGAGGACTAGGGAAGGCATATTGCATAAGGGGGTTAGAGCTTTCACTCAAAGATTGGAGGAGCATCTTCTCTTGGAAAGGGTGCAACTTGGGCCACAGTGATGGATTGTTGTAGAAAGAGATAGGGTTTTGAAGCTGCATATGAAGCTGGAGCCTTTCAAGTGCTGAGTTGCTTAAGGCCTGTGAAGATGAGCTATCTTCTGCCAAGTTGGCATCTGGATTCGTGGATGATAACCGGTTGATGCTAGACTGTTTGCGTCTTCCTAGTAGCTTCTTCTTCAGTCTTGTGTTCCAATAGTTCTTGATATCGTTATCTGTTCTTCCTGGTAATTGTGCAGCAATTATGGACCACCTAATATAATTGTACATGGAATTTGAATATATCATTTGTCTCTCCCAAGAGAAGGAAAAAAAAAAACAAAGAGGAATCCAAACAAAAGAATAAACCCTACAACTAAGCTACGAATCTATAAGATAGAATTCAATATCTTAGGCGCAAGCATCATGGACAAAGAAAAAAAGGACAAAGCAGTGCATATTCGGCTCTATGGGAAAAGCTGAGAGAGAGAAAGAAAGTACCTGCTGCCAATACTTATGTAGAGGTTGCAGATGATGCTGTCTTCTTCCTCAGAGAATCCACCATGCTTGATGTTAGGCCTCAAGTAATTCAACCATCTCAGTCTGCAACTCTTTCCGCATCTCTTAAGCCCTATAATCAAACCCAGAAACAGGTCAAACAAATAATTCTTAATCCATTTCCTAAACAAGAATCAAAGAGAGCTAGTCTTGAAAGAACATTTTTCAGAAAAATATAGAGATAGATATATACCAATTTTTTGAGGAAGTGCAATCCAGTTGCCTCCAGTACCAAACTGATCAATATAAGCCTTAAGCTTAGCATCCTCTTCTGGTGACCATGGTCCCTTTTTCACGTTGTCCTTATCACAACAAGGAGCTCGACCCATCTTTCTAGCTATGCTTTCTTCTTATTCTCTTTCTCTAAGCAAGAAACTCTTCGAAGGCTGTCTGAGATTGTTGGGAAAATTGGGGAAGGATGACCCAAGATTTATAGGTAGGAATAGTGGGTGAAGTTATGCTTATTAGGACAAAAAGTCTAACACTTCACCCGCCCCTCCCCTGGCAAATTCAACCCTCTGTTTCTCTTTTCTCTAGGGTTTTTTTCTTTTTTTCTTTTTTTCTTTTTTCTGCTAGCTAGGTCTACCTCTCTCTCTCTCTTCCTTTTTGGATTAGTTCGCTCATCCACATTTAACTATGCATGCAACTAGACAAAGTACAACACAAATTTCTTCAACTTTAGAATTTTATATTGCACTGCTTTTTTTCCAGGTTGATTAGTTTATTATTTGAACACATTATTATGCTACAGGTAAGTATTAGAAGAAACCTCCATCCTGTTAGTTTGTCTCTAATATCCTCGAAATGTTCCGTCGTTATCCACCTTATAACATTAATGTTCTTGTTGATTAGGCAGTAGAACTCTGCGTATGGTAAATTATATGACAGGCTTGAACCTATTTCGAGTTAGTTGATTGACTTAAACATATTTATCATAGAAGTTTCTTGGGATTACATTAACTTCTTGGAGAGCCGCAATCAAATGGTATAATAACAGCATGTTGCTGGGACAAATAACATTCTGCTAACAATAATTTATATATTAAGCTGTAAGTTCTGTTGTGATTGGCTACTATATACATTTACTTTTGGGAGGAAAACAAAATGGAAGAAAATGATCCACCTAAATTCGTGCTAGCAAATGATTCAGGCTTAGCAATATATATAACAAGAAACAAGATTCTGCTACGTATATATGAGTGTCATAGATAGGATAGCCATGCTGAAATCATATCCCCAAAACTGGGAGGTTAGGCTCAGGTGGTCTTCTTGATAAAGTTTGTTATGTCCGTGTAAATCAATCACTTTCAGTTAAGCTAAGGCTATATCAGGTGGCCAAGTGTTGAGGTCTGTCTAATTTTTTAAGTGGAAGTAGAATTAAATCCAAACATTTAAAATGAATATTCTCTTATCATGTTATTCTGTCACTTGTTCTAACAACTGGAGCTCCGACAATCACTTATAATTCCATCAATTTTTCTTGAGTCTTGTGTTTTGGCCAAACTAAAGAAAGGTACTGCTAGTTAGCAGTCCATTTTTGGCTAGGATTGGTATCAAATTGTTGCTCAAGCAGGAGTTTGCGTGTTTGATTCAAACCTTAACCACAATTGTCAGGAAAGGGAAATGAAGTTGAGGAATAATCACACACTTAGCTAGATATCCCGTCAAGGGAAGGGTTAACATGCAGAAGTTGGCTCACTATACAAAATAAATTGATTTCGTTACATTTTTCTTAAAACTTCTAGTTAAAACTGCTACTCCAAATGTAATTTACTATATCATTTTTATTCAAATTTCTAGTTAATTAAAACTGTTAAACTCTTTTTTTTTCTTATTAATTAATACATGCTTTCTTGAAAATACGTGATTCACCTATTATTTTACAATAATTCAGGCTCTTCTCAAAAAAAAAATAAATAAATAAATAAACTCTTAACTAAGCCTTGTTTAATTTATTTTGGATAGCTATTAGTTAATAAACAAGTTCTCTTTAAAGATGAGAGTAGTGAAAATGATAAAAAGAAAATTGTTTTCTAAAAGTAAACAACCATATTATATATATATATAGAGAGAGAGAGAGAGAGGAGAATTGGAAAACAACTTTCTTGTGCTTTTCGGCTTCCTAGAAAATTATAGAAATAAAAAACACACTATTTAAAAAAAAATCATTTTTAATTAGTAAACTTGTTTTCTATAATTTTATATTTCCTAGAAAAGTGAAAAAAATCCATAAGTAAACACAACCTAATATTTTTAATTGGTTATTTAGTAAAATTTAAACAAAAGCAAATTATGTCATCTAATAGTATTAAGCTAAGAGCTTGAAAGTCGAAATGCCCAGCAAAATATACTCTCCAAGCCCCATATATATATATATAAAAGAAGAAAAGAAAAGACAGTTAAAGCTTAGTCGATGGCCCAAAACATAACAAATCTATATTACTAATTAACAAAAGCAGACACCCAACAAAACTGCCGGGATCCTTCCTCCGAGAAAAATAAACCACAAAAGCGAAGGAAAAATATCAAGTTTAGGTTCATCAAACAATGATTTTCTTGATCACAAATTCCAACAGCTCTCTCACTATCTTAAAACTCATCATACAAATCATTTAATACTGAACCCTATTACGTTACAAGTTGGCTAGCTTTAATTTTATAATAAATAATGAAGGGATCGAGAGTGTAATAAATATTTTAAAAGGAAAGGAAAGAAAAACCAAAAGAAATTAACGCAATAGAGAATTCAAAACTTTTTGAAGAAGTACCACTCATTGACCTCGGTATCCTACTTTAATATTTTTGCGAGGATTTTCTAGCAGGAGTAGAAGAAAAAGGAGGTCAAGAACCTGCAGCAGGCAGAAATAACAACAAGAAAACTATCAAATTCAAAAAGCACTCACTCCAATATATTAATATATTAACACCAAATGGAGTCGGATCTTTGGGAGGAAGAAAACATGCTTCTGTTTGTCTTTCTCTCAACCCTAGAATCTCTTCATTGACACTGCACAATTATATATATTTCATCATCAATAAGACCAACCTTAAGACCCTCTTTAGTGAGAGCTGGTAAGGGCGGGAGTGGTCCTGATGATAAGAGGATAAACTTGGATCAACAGTGCCTAAATACAATATAAGATGCAATCATTAATTGGTGCTCTAGCTCCATTACTATTACGAAGATTTATAATTCTATAACCCTATTTAGACCTCACATTTGAACTTGATGAACGATACACATGCCAAATATCTCTTTGTCTAAGTCTATTAATTCAAGACATATATATATATTCAGTGGATTATCCAATTTCGATGCCTATAAACCAAAAACAAAATAATTCCCAATCATAATAGAAAAGACCCCTATCCAATTTCAAACCCACTACTTGAATAGTTGAGATTCACTGATCAATAATGTTGATATATATATTCTAATTAAGAATTGGTAATTTAGAACCTCATCTTGATTAATGCTTCTAGGATGAATGTTTTTTTCTCTTATATGATTGTTGTTTTAAATTTTTTTCTTTTATTTTTTTATTCAATGATAAAGGACATCATCGGAGAGTTTCTACGTCATCAATACTAAATCTTTTCTTTGAGGGATATTAAGAACACATTCTTTGTATCGATTTAATGCATTTAAGAAATTTAACAAATATTCTTAGATACCGGTTTTAAAATTTGAATTCATAAAACTAATAAAGAAAGCATATTTCTTTAACTATCATAACAACCTTTTGAACCCCTTAAAGTTGATTTATTGAAATTATTAAAGATATATGTACAATATTGTAATATTTTCTTTTTATTTTTAATTTGATAATAATTTGATAATATGAAGAGGTAGATGAATTGGCCAATTAGAGAGTCTAAACCTTCAAATAATATGTATATATATTTTAGTATTGACACATGGAACACAAATATATATATATCAGTAGATTGTCTATGACTGATCGAAGATACAGTATAAGGACTAAACAAAGTCGCAAACATCTAGTTACCACAGTTTTTGACATTCATACAAAATCTCAAAAAGTGGAGAGAAAGTCACCAATCTATGTACGTGCCTATACCTCCCCCTCCACGTCCTCCCTTGCCATAAGAAAAAGAAAAAAGAAGGGGGGTTATTGAATCATTTTGCTAATACAAACTATAAAGAATGATGTTTTAAGAGACCAGGAAATTGACTTTTGTGTTAATATAACCGTGATTAAAGGCGAAGCAAATACCAACATAAAATCTTTATCTTAAGAGAGGTGATTACTATGTGAATTATTGCAAAGAAAGAGCAATTAAACAATGGTGTGTTCACGCATGCTACTTTAAGTTAATTATTTGTGCCTTCCTTTAGTTATTCAATATTATCTTAGTTAACCTCACTTCCTTACAGTTAAGGATAAGATTAACCGAAACGTATATTTTCTTGAATTAGGAGAGAACAATGAAAACCCAAGAAAGATATCACACAGATATCGTCACACATGTTGACAATGATATTCTATTGGTGGACTAATACTACACCCTAGCTAGCTAATATATATATATATATATATATATATATATATATAAGTTGATCAAGTCATTAGTGTCTCATTCAAATGAATGCTGTGAACATATATATATGTTCACAGCATTCTTTTGAATGAGACACTAATGACTTGAGCAACCTATAATAATACATAATTAGCCATATAATTAGTCTGCATGTCATTATCTCCATGCACTTTTTGTAGAATAATGCAAAAACGCTACAAACAGACGCAGTTGCTGAGCTCAAAGTGGGCCTCTGCCCCTTACTACAAGCTAATTACGACAATTGTCAACCCTTGTTAATTTTCTTTCCTTTTTCCATCTAGTAACAAACTAACCATCGCTATTGGCATCCAAGAAATTGACATGGCTCTTATCACTTGGCAATGCCAATCATGTCGTGATAACGTTTTTTTCCTTTCTTTTAAGCAAAAACTTTCGTTGTGTATGATGTAATAGGCATGCAGAAGTGGTAATTAATGGGGCCAATAGCAGAAAATCATCCATTTCATACGGTGATGTGAACTATATGTGCTTAGTCTAAATATGTAAAGAGAAATTAGGTTAAATAAGAAATGTTGTGGAAACTTCGTCTGGGAATTCGAAAATTGAGTCGAAACTTTCGTTGTGTATGATGTAATAGGCATGCAGAAGTGGTAATTAATGGGGCCAATAGCAGCATGATTTCAATCAAAATAGCAGAAAATCATCCATTTAATACGGCGATGTGAACGATAAGTGCTTAGTATAAATATGTAAAGAGAAATTAGGTTAAATAAGAAATGTTGTGGAAACTTCGTCTGGGAATTCGAAAATTGAGTCGAAACCAGCTGGCTCTCTCGGGGAAAAAAAACAAAAATGAAGGAGGAAATTAAGAGAAGAAAAAATCAACCAACCTTCCATATCCCATATTGAATAATTCATGTTTGCATTAATCCAAAACTTTAGGGATGTAACTTCTTATATCATAAATGGAGTAATGATATACAGACAAACTTTTCATACAAATATATATCAGCTACTTTTTTTTTTTTAATTACAGAAATTTGATTTAACGGCTAAGTTATCATTTAAATTGATAGGATCCATAGTTTACCATTTGCAAAATTGACACATTAATTTATATGAAATTTTAGTTTATATATCATTTTCTTTATAAGTCATGCCATTATATTTTACAAAATTGATCAAGAAAAGATTCAACTAAATTTTTTTTAACCTTTCAATCAACATGCCCGAAAGCATATCAGAATGTGAGAACAAAAAAACTTGAAACCTACACTATTCTGATTGGTCTTTCCTCACCGTGGCCTAGAAAGTAGAAACATTAATTATATTATGGTCTGTAGTTACCAAATGCAATTTCCTAGAGAGAAGGGAAAAAATGTTGTTGTCATCTTACGGGCAAGTACAAAGTTTGACTTCACAAGAAAGTCTACGCCATAGCCGTGTGTTAGGTATAACATGAGGAATAGTTTTCTACAGAGATTGGAGTAAGGTGGTGGATGATGGTGTCACAGAATTTGACCTTGTGGATCTTCCTTACAGAGAGAGAGCGAGCGAGAGAGGTGGTAGTTTGGATGTCACTGTTATGCTGCTTGACTCTGAATCTGTTGCTTAATTTTAATCATTAGCAAACTACTAAAAGATCTCTCATAGGCATTATATATATGTTTATGGAGGGTTAAAAATTAAATTAAATGAAATGAAACCACAAAAACAATGCTAATTGTTGTCTAATCAAACATGAGTTAGTACGGTTGGACCCACTAAATTCCCCTATCATCGAAACAGGAGTTTTTCTGGTCTGAGAGCACACTCTCCTGGTCAATGCCGACCAAGGATTCAATGTTGGTTACGAAAAAAATGAAACCTCAAAACATTCAGATTTCTTTAGCAAAACTTCAGCCAAGATTTGTTCAAAGTTGAGAGAATGTTATTTTCAAATTAAAGAATTTTATCGAGAACATTCTAATCTAATCGCTCTCAAATCTAAATTGGAAGGGACCATCCGAATTAGTTGAAACGTTCAATGACAAAAGGAAAATGGTCCATTTTTAAACGTCAACATGTTCAAAGACTATTGGATATCTTGATTCCTTAGCCCATTTAAAAAATTAAATTAAATAAATCAGACAGGAATAACACAAGGAGGAACAAAGTAAATTTACCGAGACCCAATACCGTGATTTATTTCGTCGTCCAATAAAAGGGGGGACCTTCCTCGATCCAAACACTTGGGATCATAACCAAATTACCTCTTGTTTGCTATGTCAGATTTATTTTTTTTTATTTTTTTTTTTTAGGCTGCTTCGTTTGCCTTCCTCTGGTCCTTAAAATAAGCAAATGAACAGACATGATAGGTCCTGAAACACATAAACCTCTTCTCTTTTTTTTTTTTTTATTTGTTCAAATTTTCTGCAGAATGATTTTGGGAATCAAACTAATACTAGAACTTTTATGGAGATAATATGTTGTATTCTAATGTCAACTCTCAAAGAAACCTAGCCTAAGGACAGGTTCCTGTCAAGCATAACAATATTCCATGTCTTACGGAATGGGAAATTGGGAATCAACTCAAGCAGTAAGGACATTCACTTGCATTCAACTGCAAGGAGGGCCAATAAATAAATAAATAAATAAAAAGGCACCAATAGCCATGCATTTTATACTCATGAAGAAATAAAAGACAATGGTCCAGAATTTTTCATTTTCCAATCCAACTATATAAAATTTCTAGCGCAAATAATGGTTGACTTTGAATTTTCAAGAACTAGATATATGAAATTAAACAATATCGAAATAAAATAAAATGAATTAAATAACGAGGAACACCTTTTCTGGCTTCATGAACTTGTGCTTCGTTTGCATGAGCTTCACGGCACAATGCAGCAAGAATAGATAATGCAAGTATTTTTCTCATATGATAATAATCATGTACATTTTACATCTCCAAATCATATAAAGAACATGTATAAAACACGAAGGCCAGGTGTGAGATCAAAATAACAGAATCAAGGTGATATAAAAGTTCAGAACAGATTGTTTCAAGTTTCGTCCAAAATCTAAGCATTAGGTGCATTGCGACCGCTCTCAAGATAAAGCTTGGAACTCTTTAATTATGATTTGACTTATATATACAAGTCCTTCCTCATAAAAAACTTGGTCCAACATCAAATAATAGTAGAAATTGCCCAAGGTAGGTGATTTCAATCCATTCAAACAAGTAAACACCTGCATTAGAAAGTTAAAAATCACTTTGTTGCCATAGATACCAAATTCATGTGAAAAATAGACTGGCGAGTACTGAAAGAATAACTTACATTCAGCATGTGCATCCACAGCCCACTTTGTACTACGTGAGCTTCCAGGTAATTATCTAGTGTGCTTATAACTGCACTCAGAAAAGAACAATCCTGCTAATAGCAACATTAAATAAAAGCTTGACATGGTTGCATAGTAACAATATTAACTGGGAAATACTCCAAACTAGTAAGGTGACATTAAATGGAGAAATCTATTTTATTTATTTTTATTTCCCCCTTTTCTGCCAATATGGCGTCAAGAAATGAAATGAAAATTGACCGCCTCAAAACTGGAATTATTTCACATTGATTGCAGCAGCCATGTTCCTCAGTTTCAAAGAAATGTCTGAGAATGAGGGTCTCTCTGTTGGATCTGAGGCCCAACAACTTTCCATCAAAGACTTCCACTCAGGATCACACCATGTGGGAATTTGAGGACGTAATGTGTTGTTCACAATTCCTCCTAAGAATCAGAAGGGAAAAACAGGCAAACAAATCGCAATCAAATACACACATAGATCATGGCATAATTTGACATGGTTTACATATAAATATCTTTCACTTCTCAGTTAAACAAAAAAAGTACAAAATCCACAGCAGCCATAAGCATAAACGGGCATGCCTGTAATTTGACATGGTTCAAGTATAACTATCTTTCACTTCTCAGTTTAAAAAAAAAAAAAAAAAAAAAAAAAAAAAAGGTACAAAATTCACAGCAGCCATAAGCATAAACGGGCATGCCTGTACAGACATGACATGGAATCTCCCAGTACATTGACTCTGCTACTAACTCAAAACTAGCATGTAAAAACTACATATACACGCATCCACTTATGAAGTTGAACCAAACTTCAAAAAACCATGCCATAAACATTTGGGCAAGCCAGAGGAAAAATGAATTGAAGAGCACCATAAAATTTACAAGAGCTTAAAATGAAGAATAAATATAAGCATTCAATATTACTTATAAACTTGTCTGCTTTTCAGTTTAGGTTGTATGGTTTTCTTAATCACACCAAGGCACTGTTTCCCTTATGAAAAAATTAGTTCAGGTCTGACACACACACACACACACACATATAAGATTAATTCAAGTCTGACTCTTAGAGTTGATTCGCATAACATAGAAATAGATAATTGACATATACTATTATACCTATTAGGTTTCCATAATGCATAATCTTAAATTATAAATTATGTTTTCTAGCGGATGGTTATAATTTAGCATTAAAAACTTCCTTCAATCTACAGAATTTTCTACATGGCACCCATTGATCTTATAGGTCATATTGCTCCACCTACTTACAAACCTACATCTTTCTACTGATAGACTAAAACAGAGTCCAATTGATAGTGGCTAGTCAGCCAACAACACAGGATGCATGTAGAACAGTGAAAAGCTGCCCTTACTAAAAATCTACCAGCTTTAGCCCAATATTGTTAAGATATCCAATAAATATAAATTAAAAGAATCAGAAATCCATTGGTCAACTCTATGAAAAGCCTGATGTTAAAAATAATGAGAAATTTGTTTCTTGTTCTTCTTTGTCCATTTGGAGGTCTCTTATCTCCAAATTTTAAATATTTGTTCTTTACTCGTTGATCCTGATACTTTTATCTAAAAAAGAAGTAAGAGCTAACTTTCCAGAACAATTCAAAGCAACATACCCTCTAGGCATCCCAAATGTACCTAAGTTTGTGATGTGAAGCCTGCATTAGGATATAACCCAATTTCAATTGGCTTTCCCAATTCTTCATCACTAATGCGTGCTTCTTTAGGGAAAAAAAGTAGAGCATGAAGAGAATCATGATTAGCTAATACAGAAGTATCCACGCTGCACAGAGGTAAGGTTATCCTAACCTACATGGTAACAACAATTCAGGTTCAAAGTACTTTAATTTACACTCTTAAGAGAAAGACGACTGAAAGCCCAGGTTTCTAATCTTACATTCATGTGTTGATAAACAACACTTTCTTATGAGAATACAGAAAAACAAATTATATTGCTATTGATATGCTTACCTAGCATACAAAAAACATTGATGCTTACCAATTATGGAGGCACAGTGCATGTCAGCATAAGGTTCTTCTCCCGTGAGCAATTCCCACATAACAATCCCAAATGAGTATACATCAATCTACAGCACAAGATAATATGATGTTACTTAAACTAGCAAAGACAGGAAAATAAGTTATGGCATTTCTATCTGAGCATAACATTACCTTCTCTGTTACCATGTGGTTTTTGCCACTCAAAAGCTCAGGTGCCATCCAGGGCAAAGTTCCACGAACACCACCTGAAACTAATGTGTGTTGTTTCACCTTTGACAAGCCCAGATCACCAATCTAAGAATACAAAATGTGTTAGATGCCAAATTCAGGTCCTTCGGGGATGATTACCATTATTAGAAGAATATAAAGTACAACTTTGAAATGAATCAGCCAGGAAATTCATAGAGCCAAGCACCAAACAAACATCAAAAGCTGATAAATCACCAAGCTTCAACTGTAGTCTACTTAACTACAGAAAGCTGGCCATTGAAAGCACTTAAAAAAAAATTATAATAATAATAAAATAAAATTAGTGACAACACACAGAACTGAAATGAATATTAGTTAACAGAAGAAAAGATCAACCCAAGTTTAGACCTCGATCCTACAAGCAGTTCTATCTCAGCATACCTTGCAAACTGGTCGTTGCGGATCTCTCATATTTACTAGCAGGTTCTCACATTTCAAATCAAAATGAACAATGTTCTTCCCATGTAAATACTCCATCCCAAAAGCAGCATCCATAGCTATGATGAGTCTCTTGCGACGATCAATGGTTCTGTTCAAGGTATTACAGTGTTACAGATTCTTCATTCTCAGAATGTTTGTTTGCATACTATCATTTTTTTCCCCTTGTAAATAAGTTTTACTCGTTAAGCATATTTCATTCACATTTCATAAAGAATAAGAACTCTTCTAACAACATGAGATAGAATATTCAAAAGTACAAACTCATGATATCACCAAGAGCATGGTTACCTGTCCTTCTTCTGCAAAAACTGTTTCAGAGATCCATTAACCATAAACTCAGTAACAGTTGCTAAAGATCCATCAGGGCCATCACGAACAATGCCATAGAAAGAAACAACATTAGGATGGTGTAATGAACTCAATATCAAAGCCTCCTTCCAGAAATCCGCAATCTACAAAATCAACATAAATGCAATAATTACCATCAATCAACAATCCACTACATTACAGAATCTTCATATTAGCAACTACAATTTGGCATCAAATACAAAGAAAATTATTGCTGCTGATTAATTTCTTAAGTAAAGACTGTTTGAAAGACATGGTATCAACTCCTTTCCAGAAAAATTCTCCATAAGGTCCTGGAATAAGCAAATATATGCCTAAAAAACAATTGGAAAGATGAAGAATAAGAACCCTTAAAAATCGGGTGAAGTTGCCATTAATAAGAGACATGAATGCATCAAATCTCCTACAAAAGATGTCAAAAATACATACTAAAGGTTTAATCCCTACTCAATTAATACACTAGTATCAAAGAACAACAAAAAAGATATTCAAAGCAAAATACAAATTTCATGTTATCAAGGCCATGATTCAGTTTTCCTTTTCTTTTACATCAAACAAACTATTTAGTCCCATTTTATAGTTATTCTGAATAAACTTAACCAGCACATAATCTTTCCTACTCTTGCATCTTTAAGCATAATGACCCCGCAAGGCCACATCCAAACTTTATCAAAGGCCTCCCTTGACACTGTTTTACAAGTACCACTAGCTCACACGTGCTCATGTATCACATATTATGTCACCTGAGACCATATCAATCTTCCAGAACCAGGGAATGATTGTAAATACAAACAAAGAATTATCGGAAAGTATAAGGGTCCTACCAAACGCTCTCTTTCAGAAGGTCTCCCAGCAAAGCAGCTGGCCTTTATTCTCTTTATAGCCACATCAGAACCCTTCCATTTCCCATGAAATACAGCTCCATATGTTCCAGAGCCTAATTCACGAATCTCCTCCAAATCATCATTTATTATTGTCTGAACACAAAATCAATCAATTGTTAAATGGAAGCACATGAAACAAAAAAGTGTAGAAAGCTGGGAACAATAACTAAAATGAACGTGCAACATTAATACGCTGATGATGTGAATGTGACAACAGTCAGGCACCTGCAGTCCCCTTTCTATAGCTTCAGCCTCAGCTTTTGTAGACTCAATTTTATTGTTGTTTATGTTGTCATTGTCAGAGCTCAGCTCTGCTTCTTCATGAGTGTTCTGTTAGACATGCAATGCATTAGACAATAAGATAATGTGTTGTAAAATGCTTTTTGAGCAAACAAAAGTTCAGTTCATTCTCACCACAGCTTCAGGCTCCTTTTCATCTATTTCTCCTGATATTGAATCATTCTTCACAGGATCAGCATTTTCTTCGACTCTAGCTTTCACTTCTTCAGCCTCTTCCAATGCTGCCTTCTTTACAGAAGCAATTAAATCAGGTAAGAAACTCATACGGCTAACTGACAGGTTTGAATCTCCAAGAACAGCAGCAGGATCTTTTTCTCCAGCTTTCACTGTGTTACCACTTTCTTCAGCTAACCTCAAGAAATTGGAATTGACAGACACAGGAAATGCTGCCTGGCCATGCATATCAGCAATCAGGTCCTGCTCCAGGCAAGATGCGTTTAGCACATCCAAGTTTTCCACCTTCCCTACACAATTTGCTTGGTTTTCTATGCCAAGGACGACTTTTCCCTCCACTTTTGATGCTTCACTAACATTGTTATTACTTAATTCTGGATTGTAACCAGAAGTAGTTGTATTTGCAGATAAGTTCAGCATTTCATGCAGAAGTGGTGGTCGAACGGGTTCTGGAGCAAAAGACTGCTTATTTTCTATTCCATAAGTATTTGGATTCAACTTCAACGTGTGACCATAAGAATATTCCAAGGGAGTTGTCCCATCAACAACCAGCATTTTCTGTGAGGACTCAACCCAAGGTTGCTGACTGTCTGCGCCAATGCCACTCCTTTGACTACTGTCTGCAGTACCCCTAAGAAATGATGAATTAACAGTACCATTCACCTGTGGAGCTGCACTGGATGCTTCATAAGGAGTGCCATGCACTGGATTTTGAGCATTTCTCCATAAAGTCTGTGGATGTGCATGTCCATGTGGTAATGGATGAAGATTCTCTGGCCCATATGCATAAGGAAAATTCCCATATCGTACTGCACGTTCTTCAGGAGGTGAAACGTGTAGGTTGTGTACAGCAGCCACAGCTTGCTCATGAAACACATCATTACCCAATTCAGGTCCAGGCCGATGATGTGTGCACATATGATGGCCATCCACCAAATTACCATGCCCAAGGGCATAATTCATGCCAGGACCATCTACAATGTAGTGATCATTGAATCTTGCGGCTCCAGAGATATGTGTTCGGGCTTCATCAGCACGGGGACTCAACTGATGCTGCACAATCCATCCTCTTTCGTGGCCTTGAGTCTCATTGTACACAGCTCGGGGATCGTTCTGCTCTCTGGGATACACTGGGTGGTGCACCTTCGCATCTGCACTTAGCATGAAAGTCTCCTTGTTCGGGGGACCATCAGCAACTGGATTAGCAACCTGAGGAAGTCCATTTCCCATGCTGGGTTGCTCCAAATGCAGTTGATTTCTTGGGAAAGCCCCCTGCAGTGCTCACAAACACTGTTCCCTTCAAAAACACCGGGAGCATGCAGCAAGTTACCTGGAAAACCACCCTTATCACCACTTACTGCTCCAGCAGGCATCCATACTACATTTTCGCAATACTGTGGCTGGTGGTCATAAGGGGGATGCTGATTTAGCTGTGACCGGGCATATTCTTCAGGCATTCTATCCATGCCTTTATCGGGTAATTCCCCAAACTGCATACGGTACCGTGCAGAAGGAGGCGAATTTGGAAACTCTGATAATGGTCTTGGATCATGGGGGCCATGATGCCTAGGAGAATAATATGCAGGACTCCATGGACCCTCCATTTCATTATATCTTGGAGCAATAGCAACATGATGCAAGTTGTGCTGTGATATTGGCATCTCACCACTCCTTTGGCTAAAGAGACCACCTTCAAGACTCATTCCATTAAAAAACTGTTCTTGTAAATGGACATCATCAACTGGACCAATTAAAGGGGAATCAGGATGCTGCCTTCTAAAATCAGGCCCATCATTCAAATTATTCAGTGCATCCACGTACCTCCTTTCACTCTCCCTTCCATCCCCATCAAGATAGTGCACTGAACCATCTTGGTCTGTATTCGAAAACAGAAAAATCCTAAGCCTTGTGAAACCATCCCCAGAACTCAATTTCTCATATTCCTCCATCATGTTAATCACATCATCATCATTCACAACCGACACTAATGCATCAAGATCCTCATCAGGCTGTTGATACTTCAACACCGTTGCCCCATCATAAAGCTCTCTCATTTTACTCATCAACTCCTCATAACTGATATCCCTAGGCAAACTCACAATCCGCGTCTCTCCACCCACATACCGCAATTTCCCATCTTGGGGTCGAGGCATTATGCTACCTAAGAAACTACACAATAATTTAACACGTGGGGTATCATCATTCGAACCAGGGTTGGAACCAGCTGTGGAATTAGTGGTAGACATTGGCGTATCCATAAAGTAAAGAGCTTGCTGATTATCAACAGGATTATCAGTTTTGTTCAAGCATTCAATTCTGTTATTACACATGGAGTATCACCTCACAACACATCAACACTAACAGCTTTCTCAAACTTGAATGCATAACAACACAATTCACTGAGGACTCTAACAAAGCAAATAACAAAGTGATTCTTCATTAGGCAGCTCATAAAAGGTCCATAAAATGATCACAATCAGTCATTGCCACTAATGCCAGCACCAACCCGCCAATAAAAACAAGAACCCTAAATTGAATGTAAAAATAAAAAATAAAAACCTCAATTTATCAATCTAAACCGAGAGAAACTACAGTCATCAACATCCCAAAAATCTCAAAAGAACCCTCCTTGAAGAACCCAGATTCGATTCAATAATATATAAAAGAAAGAAATCCCAAATTCTAATATGAAACAAGAAGTACCTGGTGAATAAACTAAAATACAAGAAGGTCCAAGATTTAAAATTTATGTGTGTTTTTGTGAAATGGGTTAGTGGGATTTCTGAGAAAGAAAAGAAAAGAAAAGAAAAAATTGGGTTACGAAGGAAAGAGGTTGGGTTGTGGTGTGACTGTGATGATGATAGAGAGAGAAGAGGAGGGAAGAAGGCGCAGTTGCAATGCAATGGCTGCTTGCCAGGTACTGTCACACGTGGCAGTCCCTGCTTTCTCTCCCTTCTTGGCATCGTTTGTTTTAGTACGCATGCTTCTCCTCCACGCTCTATTGTCTCGCGTTTGTTTGTGCATTACAAAGAATTTGTTCTTATAACCATTAATAAATATATAACTAAGAATGTTACTTCTGGAACTTATAAGATTCAATTTGGTGGCCAATGTATGTTTAAGACAATCCTCCAATCTGTCTACCTCAACGTTTTATTTTATTAATGTAATACTCTTTTTGATGAGCTCCATAATATTTTATTATACACAGGTATATGTAAGGTATGTAAGGTTTAAGCTTTTGGTTGAAGAAATAAATTTTCATTAGTTTTCTAGTTTTAATGGGAATAGTTTATTTTTTATTTAATTGAAATTTATTTTTCGTATATAGACAATGATATGACGATGCATCTAATCGAAAAAAAAAACAAATAAAAAACATTAGCATTTATAATTTTTCAAATATTGAAGTTTATATTATCATCCTTTATGAAAATATGAATTTATAATAATAAAACATAATTTCTTTTATAATATTATTCTTTTTAATAAATTTAATAACATACTGAACTCTATTTATTTTAATTAAATGTTGATTAATACGTTATTTATTATATAATTTAATAAATCTTTCAATGAACAAAAAAGAAGTTTATTTGAAGCATCAAGATTATAAGAATTCATAATTTTAAATCAAATCTTTCTTTTCATAATTAAAAAAAAAATTGTAGATTCAACTTTTAGGAAAGAAATTGATATTCTTTATGGATTAATAAAAAAACACTTATTACTCATTATAGAATGAATTGAAATAATAAAAAAAAAGTAATATGTGTGAAACAAACATGATAATAATTTAGTATTCTATTATTATGCAGAGAAAAAATCAAAAGTAGTAAAATAATTGAAAAAAAATAAAAGCAAACTTAATTCTCAAAATTAGAGGTGATTATTCTGTTTTTCGATTCGATTTCGATGTTTTTTTCAGCTTTTGATTAACCAAATCGGCTAAGACAAAAACCAAAGCGAATTGAGATTTGGTTTTTCGGTTAAAAAAACTGAATTTTTTTATTCGATTTTCGGTTAAAAACAGATTTTTTTATTTTTTATATTTTTTTTCATTTTTCTTCTAAAAATCGAATTAATTTGCTTTTAAAAATATCAAACTTGCATAATCAAAGATTGCATATTTCACATTTGATTTTATAAGAAAATTATGTATGATTATTATTATTTTTCTACACTAAACTTGTTTCTATTGATATTATAAACTAAATTAATTGGGTTTCTCGTTATTTTTTCAATCATGTTATAATTGATTTTTTGTTAATTTTTCATATTTTTTTAATCTACTTATTTTGTGCATATTTTATTGTTGAATAGATAATATGAAAAATCTAATTCTTAATTTATGTTTGTGCCAATTTTAATACAAGGAGATAATTTTTTTTTTTCATGAGATTTTAGGATTCACCAACACATAAACTTGTGTATTTGTTAAGAATTAATTTATCACAAGTATTTTTTTTATTTGTTTGTGAGTCAATATAATATAATCAATTATATTATTATGTCAATAAATAATTAATGGAAAATATTTTTATTTTAAGTAGAAAAATCATTAAAGCTATTGTTCTTTTAGTTAAACCCATAAGTGCCTCTTTTATTTTATTTTATTTTTAAAAAAACAAGAGCTTGGATATGTGTTTAAAAAAAAAAAAACTAATTCGATTTTCAGTAGAAACCGAATTTTTTTATTTCAAAGCTATTGTTCTTTTAGGTAAACCTATAGGTGCCCCTTTTATTAAAAAAAAAAAAAATAGAGCTTGCACATGTGTTTAAAAAAAAAAAACTAATTCGGTTTTCAATGAAAACCGAATTTGAAAAAAAAATCGAACCGAACCGAAATAATTTTGATTTTAGTTTTCTTTTAAATTTTTTTAAAAAAACCGAATCAAAATTATTAATTAAACTCGATTTGATTTTTCGATTTTAATCGAATAATATTTACCGCTACCCAAAACTACTTCAATAATGCCCAAAATCAACCCTATGCTTTTTGTTTGCAAGAAATAATATTCTCACAAATTGTTGCACCTGTCACCAATCTGGCATGGATTTTTGGAAACGTGTCAGTCATCCATTGAGTGATCCACTGAGTTCCTGGAATATTCTTCGTATAAGCGACCTAGGTGTTCGATTCCGTTAAACGTCAATAATCCGGTCCAAACGCTACCCCACGCGCAGCCATTGTCAGTCAATCACTCTCGCTTTCTTGTGAAAAATCATGTGGCCCACGGACATGTGAAGCCAGTAATTGAGCGCCAGGTGGCACAAGTTTGATTCGTTTGGCACCAAGTTGCGAAGGCAATGGTAGTGGAGGCGTCATTAGATACAGCTAGAGGTCTCAAACTTGTGTGCACTCGCTTTCTAATTTCTTGGCCTTTACTCGAATTCTTCATTTTCATTCTTTGGTGTCCATTGTCTGGATATAAATAAATATCCGAAGAAGGTAATTTGCTTTAGATTTTTTTTCCTCTCTAGTTTAGTTGGTAATAGATATCTCATACTCCTTATGTCAGACAGTGTTAGTTTTCTCTAATTTTTTTTTAAATAGTTTAAAAATATTAATTATTATGACATATCAGTTTTCTTTATCTTTATTTTTAAAAAATATCATTCTATTCTGTCAAATTTTAGTTTTAAAATTTTTAAAAAGATACGAAAATCATTAAATCATTTTAAAATCAAAATGTCAAATTAGTATATTCAATTCTCTTAAATTTAAGTTGAAAAAATTTTAAAAACATCTAAAGATCATTAACTAATCTTAAATTTTCTATAAAAATTTTTAGCAAAAACTTAATTCCAAAAACAAGATGTCAAATCAAAATTTTCGTCCCTCCTAAATTTAAGTTGAAAATTTTTTAAAAAATATTTAAAGATCATTAAGGGATTCTAAATTTTTCATAAAATTTTATGACAAAAAACTAGTTCTAAAATAAAGGTGCCAAATCAAATTTAGGTTGCAAAATTTTTAGAAAGATTTAAAGATCATTAAGAAATCCTAAGTTTTTCATAAAATATTAAGCTAAAAAATTACTTCTAAAATTAAATTGTCAAATCAAGATTCACGTCATTTCTAAGGCTCCGTTTGTTTGGGGGAAAACAAGTTCCATAGGAAAATCAATTTTCGAGGAAGCTATTTTCTTGAAAATTATTTTCCAAGAAAATATTTTTTGCTATTTGACAATTATATGAAAAAGCTACTGAAAAATATATTCCAACGTTTGTTTGATACAAAAAATTAAAATACAAAAACTTATGTGATTGTTATATTAACAAGTTTTGAGAAGATTTTAAAAAGACATTCATAATTTCATAATATAAGATACATTTAGAAAAATTTAATAAATTTTCATCAATACTAACTCTAAAATTTTAATTCAAAAAATAAAATGTATTTTTTAACAATCAAACCAAATCATCAAAATTACTTGGAACAAAATTAAGTCAATATTCATATTTGGTAAAAAAAGATTCTAAGTAATCTTAGCATTATTATTTTAGTAGCTCAATTAAGAATTTTTTTTTTTAAGAAATTGAACTAATAATTTAGTCTAAAAAATAATTTGATAAATTATTTGTTATCATCTATAGATAATTATTTATTTGATCTCAAAAGTTAATGTTGGAATAATTTGTAACTAATTATTCGTTACAATTACCAACAAAATTTTACAATTGATTGATTAAAATTATAAATTATTGATTTAATTACAAATGAATAGTATTAAAAAAATAATGTATTTATTAATGAATTAATTAATTTTAATTTCTTTTTATAAAAAATTATAGTCTTGTAATAATCATTTTCAATCATTTAACTATAGCTTAGGTAGTGATTAAGACAATAATAAAAAAAGAGATAAGTTATTGAAATATTTATTATAAAAATAATTGTAAGGTGTAAAAATTATTTTAAAGAATATTTAATGTATCTATAAATCAAAAAATCAAATATTAGTAAAGATAGAGAAAAAATAATTAATTAATTAATAATAATTGATAAGAAATAATTAAAAATTAATATGATATATTTTAAATAAAAAGAAGATAGAGAAAAAAATTGTTAAAATATATCGAGAGAGTTATGTAACGAGAGAGCGAGACGACTCGTAAGAAGGAAAATGTTTTCCTCTTTTGAAACCGATAAAACATTTTTTCAAAATTACTCTATCATTTTTCGTTGATCTGAAATCATTTTCCATTGACTTTTTTCCTAAATGTGAAACAAACACTCGAAAAACAAGAAAAACAAGTTCTAGGAACTTGTTTTCCCCCAAACAAACGCAACCCAAATTTAAGTTAGAAATTTTTAGAAAGATCTAAAGATAATTAAGCATTCCAAAGTTTTTCATGAAATTTTATGCCAAAAAATTAGTCTCAAAATCGAAGCGCTAAATCAAAATTTTTCATTCCTCTCAAATTTAAATTGAAAAATATTTAGAAAGATCTAAAGGCCACTAAGGAATCATAAATTTTTCATAAAATTTTAAGCCAAAAAATAATCCATCTAGTTTAAAAAGAATATTAATTTTCTAATTAGCAAAAAATAAGAATGGAAAAAAGAATTGAATAGGGATATTTAAAAAAAAAACTTATAGTATTTAAATTTTTAACCAGGAAATTATTTTAGAGAGATATAAATAGAAAGAAAAACAATCTCTTTGAAACAGAGAAGCATTAGTTTATGAGTAAAGATGAGAGGTTAGTTTTGATATTTTCTTCTTACATGGAATGTGATATACTCGTATAAATTTGTCTTGCATCACATATCTCCAAAGCCTACCTAAATAAGGCATTTTTACGAGTTATGGGCCCTCTTTCTTATGGCCTTATAGCCACTTAGTCCTCAACATAATCATGAACAAAGCAACCCAATCACCAAGGATTCCATGACTAGACAAACCCCAAATGTACAAAGCATAGACAAGCGATCCGAGCAAAATTCTCTATTCCATATGATTAGATAGAAATAACATACATTTAATAAGAGCGTGGTTTCATGAGATGTTTGTCACGTTATTACCAAATATGATTTTACATACACCAATAATTCAAGACATTCACTTAAAGAGATCCCGACTTATAGATATATGTCAAAAGTTATCATACTTAAAGAAAAAAACCAACTTATCCTCTACTCTATGAAATTTAATCATCTTCTATATAAAGGTTAACACCTTATATGTTATAAATTCTACCTTCTAAACTCTAAAACTCGATATAGTATAATATATCTTCTCCTATTAAGAGCTAAAAGTATTATTTAATCATGTTTAAGGCAAATACCTTTTTTCTTATGCTAACGTACCGATCGAAGGGTCTTCAAAATACTAAAAGAGGACTTGTTTTTACAAGTACTCTCCATCGATTTCTTTTATGATAAACAATATTGACCATACAAACATTTTGGATTTCTATTATGATAAACAATATTGACCACACAAACATTCCGGATTAGAAGCCATCCAATAGTTAAAATTAATTAGGGGATCATAACCTTATAAGTGGTTGCGCAATTTGTGAGAAACCGAGAAAATGTCAATCCTAAACTAATCTATTTTCTCCATCTACAAGCATTTTCATGGTTTGTAATCAAAAAACTCTATCATGTTAAACATCATTTAACTTTATTAGTCCTAGCGTTTCATCATTCGACGTACTACAACTATAGTGAAACATCGAGTTATTAACAAAGGTGTACATATCGACTAAAGGCAAATAAATTCTCTAGCCACTCTATTGTTGACGCCTCAAACATAAAAAACACCACCATACACATCATTCCCGATAGCATTCGTTCCACCATAAGCTCTTCCACATGTAAAGATAGACCGTCCTAACAATCGATTGAGAAAGGAATAGTCACACATGGTAAAAGGGAGGTTGAGAGAAGGAAATGTCATCGTTCCCTAAAATCCTCTCGTCACCATTACAAAGAGTCGACTAACCGGAGATCTTAAAGAGAAAGAGAAAGAGATGATAAAACCGAATACCACCATAACACTAAGAGTAGGCACAACACTATTAGAAATAGACGCAAGAACCAATGCAAAGATAACTCATCCTCCTTCCAAACCTCATCAATAAACCCCAACCTAAACATCAATAAATAGATAAACAACATGTAGTCACCACTTAACCCGATCTAGTTCATTATATTTATTGGCTCTAAGCCTCCCCATTCAGCCCTCATATCTTAAGTGTCAAACTCCTAAAGGAGTTCTCCACCAAAAAATAAATTTAGACATGTATGATGACATGATAGACCTTCAAAAGCACGTTTAAATCATTTAGTAAAATCTCAAACTACTCATAAAAAGCGTAGATGTCATGTATAAAGTACTTTCTACTACTTTTCGAGGAGTGATGAGAAAGTAGTATAATAATTTAGACCCCGAGTCGTTCATTAATTTTCAAGACTTATGCTCTAAGTTGATGGCTCGTTTCTCCACCAGTATTCCTACTAAAAGAAGTTCAAGAGATTTATTCTCAATCTTGTATAAAGAAAGAGAAAACACTCAAGCTTACCTCTCTCACTTTTATGAAGAAATGCTAAAGGTTGATAATTTGTTAGAGTTCATAACTACTAATCATATGGAGAGTCAGCGACACCAATTTATAGAAGAAGATTTATGCTCTTCCTTATAGAAAACTTTACCAAGTTAAGAAGATAGTAGGGAGTCATATCCGAGTAGAAGAAGTAACGGATACTAGACAAGCCAAACCATACTTCTAGAAACCAATAAAAAAATCAAAGGAAAAAAATCTTCACCAACCCACTCGAGTCCAAAAAGAAACCCAAAAGACCTATGCATAATCGTGTGATTTTCTCAAATCTCCAAATAACTCCCCGGATGTCTCTTAAATAAAGGTGTTTGTCATCATTTAAAGGTAAGATTACATCATCTATCCAACTTTAATAAGAGGTCCATCACACCTCTATAACCCAAAGAGGTACTACCTTTATCACGATGATGTTGGCCATGATATAGAGAATTTTTTTCTTAAAAAATAAAATAGAAAGGTTACTAGTCGAGGTATACTTTAAATAATTCATTAAGGTAAAAAGACATAAGCCAGATTGGGCCAATGGTAGGAAAAAAAAACCTATACAAAAATTGTCCTTAAATCCACATAATGTTAGGTAGATCGCCAATGAAAAGAGAGTCTAATAAGAAGAAGATGAGAGCTCTTCTAGTCTTTTCCATCGTAAAAAACCTCATACCCTAACACAAGCTCATCACCTTCAAATGTGCAAGCATAGAGGAGATAACCTTCTCATAATGATGCTCTAGTAATTTTAATGATGATTTTTAAATCCATCATATTTTTGCTAGACCTTAACAACACTCGTCAATATTATGTCCGAGAAAGCCTTTGATTTGATGGAGATAAATTAGCATTGATACTATGATGACTTTGAACCAAATCGAATGATCCAACCTTTTTTTATCATTATTGAGCAAATCTACTTCTTCAAGAGTCAAGGATTCAAAGCCTCAAATATCGAAAGAAAGGCTTTTTTATGCCTAACCTTTCAATTTTTTTTTCTCGTTTTGGTGCCTAATCGTTGATTTCTCATGATTGACTATCCAAGCTTTGATTTTTTTTTCTTTTTTGATGCCTAAGTTCACTCGAATTCTAATTTTATCGACATGTCCAAGTGAGATTTGGCATGTGGCAATCAACCTTATCACTTCAACACCTCATACTCTCATGTAGCTATATACACTCAAATAGAAAAACAAAAATCAAAGGTTAGGCATTAAAAAAAAAAAGAATGGGTACCAAATATGTAGTTTTTTTATTAAAAAAATTATGATCTCGACATTATAAAATTAGTCCAATAATTTCGACAAATATTTTTATATCATACTCGTGGCATTTTTTTTCCATCGTATTATTGCTAAACCTTAAGAACATTGTCAATATTATGTCAAAGAAAGCCTTTCCTTTGATGAAGATAAATTGGCATTGATGTTGTGATGACTTTGAACCAAATTGAATACTCCAACCTTTTGTTATTATTATTGACAAAATCTACTTCTTCAAGAGTCAAGGATTCAAAGCCTCAAATACCGAGAGAAAAGCTTTTTTGTTACCCAAACTTTTAATTTTTTTTCGTTTCGTTGCCTAATCATTGATTTGTCATGGTTAACTACCCAAGCTTTGATTTTTTATTTGTTTTGGTGCCTAAGTTCACTCGAATCTTGATTTTACTAACGTGTTCGACAAGATCTACCACATGGCAGATCAACCCCGTCAAGTCGGCAACTCATACTCTCATATAATTATGGACACTTAAATAAATAAATAAATAATCAAAGGTTAGACATTAAAAAAGAAAACAAAAATAAAGATTGTGTATCAAATATATAGTTTTTAAAAAAAATTATGATTTCGAGATTGCAAAATTAGTCCAATAATTTCTAATAAATATTTTTCATATTATACTCGTGGTATTTTTTTTTACTTATCAATGATAATTTTTAATACTTTATATCAATTAAAAATTACTTTTTTAAAATTCTAAACCATTTTACATGTCTAGACAAATTTAAAATTATGTCATGTAATCCAAATATATAAAAGGTTCAATTAAGATTAAATTTAAAAAAGTAAAAGACATATAAGATCTAATTATGATTGCCATTTATAGAACAAATTGTTAGTTAATGAGAAAGTTATATATAAAAAAAAAAATTGCTTCTTTCTCGTCTAGGGAGAAAAATGACTAACATATTGTGGGTGACATAACCTTGTTAAGCCAGTAACTTGTTGAACTTCTTATAGTAAGCTAGGATGGGATAGAATTAATATAAATAAGTTTAGTGATCAAGATTTTTTATTTAAGTGTTTAAATTGTAATTTTTTTTTCTTTTTTTTTTTACAGTGGTGATGATAATGATAGAGATAATAAATAAACTGTGAATTAAGCTAAAAAAATAAATGCATTGTTAAAACTCGCTTGTGTAATTAGTATAATAACAAGAAAATATGCACGCATCTAATTGCCGATGTTTTTAGAATTTAAAATTATATGGCTTTTAATATAAAAAGAAAAGCTTTGAAAGATTGTATATGTATAAAGATTATGAAAGCATAAGAAATATATAAAATCTATTTATAATAAAGAAAAGATATATCGAGTATAAGAAGGGGATAAACATTTGGTGTGAGAAAAGTAAACTAAATTTTTTTAGAAAACTATATTTTTGATGTCCAGCCATTGATATTTTTTTTCAATTTAGGTGCCTAATCTTTAAATTTTTTGCCATTTCAATGCCTAACCTTTGATTTTTTTTTCCTTATTTGAGTGCCCATAGCTACATGAAAGTATGATATGCCGACATGGCGAGTTGATTATCATGTGGCATTTTTACTATCACATGATAGTTCTCGTAGGACACGTTAGTAAAATCGGAATTCATGAGAAATCAAGCATAAAAACAAACAAAAAATCAAAGCTTAGGTAGTCAACGAAGAGAAACCAACGGTTGGGCATCAAAAAGGAAAAAAATTGAAAAATTGGTCACCAAAAAACCCTTTCTCTCCTCAAGTACCTATAAAGTTGATGAACCAAATTCAATTAACCATAATTCCGAGCTAGTCGTATCTTTTACACTAGAATCGATGAAGTCTAAAAATTCTATCCTTAAAGTTGAATAGGCTAAAACTTATTGATCAATAAAGAAGTATTATCTTGAGCGATCAATTTCAAAGATACAATAAATACAAAATGCTAAGCAAGCACAAAGATAATGCACATGAACTCTAAGCAAATGTACATGAATATGTAAGATAAATTGAGAGAAACGTCTTTAGAAATTTATTAATCAACAAAAGTTGTTTCTCTATATGGTATAAGATGCCTTAAATAAGGCTCCAAAAGTTCGACCTAAGATAAAAAAAACTTGCCCAATTTGCATTACAAAAACTTTAACATAATCTCACTTGGAAACCTAAATCTTAAACAAATAAAGGCAATAAGTCTAATCCAAATTTAATAAGGATTAATTAATTTTATCAAAATTAAATATGAACTTTTAAAAGAAACTTCTAACGCAAGTATGCATCCTTATAAAAAAAAAACACAAAGTAAACTAAATTATATAAGAAAAGTAATTGACATAAATCAAAATAAGTAACCTAAAAAAAGACTACATAAATTTTGACCCAATGAACATGGTCAAATTAGAAAGGGCTATACTCTCATATCATGGATCCCTCAAAGCTCCAATCAATCAAAACCCTTTTAAAAGGAATAGAGGGAGGAAAATCCTAATGAAAGGATCGATCCAATTCTTAATGACTATAGGCATCTCCTCGATGATACATATAACATTCATGATCATAGCAATGAATCTAGTGTACAACATCATATTTGAAAGACCACTCCTCTATGAGATCAATGTTGTCATCAACACCAATTGCCTAGCCCTAAAGATTCCAACACCTAAAGGGATAGCTATAATTAGAGAAAGCTAAGTTACCTTCTAAACATGCTCCTCCTTTAACATGAAGAAAGCTCAAAATGATCAAGAAGATGATCAAACATGAGATGATGAGGACCCAAAAATATGAAGAAAAAAGACCACTCTCTAGCAAAAATTCTCCAAGCAAGCTAGGATATCTTAGTCGCAAGCCTTTGAGCACAAAAATGCATATTTATAAAAATATAATCAATATATTTTGCTAAAAAAAAATTTACCAATCAATGCGTCTCTATAAAAATGTGCAATGTCACCATTGTTAGGTACTTTGTACTTCACAACAATCCCAAGAATAGGTGGATGAGGTATTATATTCCCCAAGTATGAAGATGTCTCAACTATTGATAAAAAAAGATAATGAAAAAGATTTCTTAATAGCATATCTAGCAATGAGTAAGTTCTTAGGATTGAAAATAGCCATGGTTATTACTTTACCCAAGTATAAAGGCATACCTTGCCCTGTTCTAAAGGCACTATAAATCTTCCAAAAAACCAAAAAATCACTCTCAAAAGACTAAGGTCATCATCTTGCTTGGATACAAAGGCTTACCTTATCTATGTCTAAAGGTATCTTGGTCATAAAAATAATAAAAAAAAGAGAATAGTCCTCAAAACATAGCTAGTAAACGGTGCAAAATTGGAACTCTTAAATTTATGTTAATATATCTCATCCAAGTCTAAAGACAACATAAATCTCTAAAAACGTCAAGGACTTGTCTTCCCTCTAACGAAGATTTCTATCCCCATTTAAAAAAAAATGTGCAAGTTTTTACTCGGGTCAAAATAATCATCTCATTCGGACATAAAATTGTCATAGTTATAAAGCCAACCCCCTAATGAAAATACAAATGACCACTTGAGAAAGCTTCAAACTTCAAATGGATCATAGTTTATTACCCTATTTAGGTATAAAAATACACCTTATCTAAGTCTAAAGGCACCATGATCCTCTCAACGAGTAAGTTTTTAGAGTTGAAAAAGGTCATAATTATTACCTTGCCCAAGTATAAAGGTACATCTTACCCAAATCTAAAGGCACCACAAACCTTCTTCGAAATCAAAAATTCACTCTTTAAAGATTAAAGTTGTTATCTTTATCCGGTATAAAAGGTCATTTTACCTAGATCTAGAGGCACCTTATTCGTAAAAATAAAATAAAATAAATGAAATGATCCTCAAAATTGTCAACAAACAACACAAGCTTCGAGTTCCACGGAATCATAGTTTATTAGCTTATCTAGGTCTAAAGATAATATGATTCTCTCCATGAGAAAGATAGTCCTTGTCAAAAGAGCACTAAAAACAACAAAGTAACAAGAGAACAATCTAAGATCAATTCAAAGCTCGAAGACCAAACAACTTTTGATGAAGAAAAATATACATTAGATATCATTTACAACCACATAGAAAAGACATCGAGGAAAGAAAAAAAAGTAAAATACTCTATCTTTTTTTTAAAAAAAAAAAAGGTTTGTTTGACCACACAAGACTAAGGTCGATGGTCAAAAAATTAAAAAACTTCCTAAATTTAAGTCCACTAGGTCAATAACATTTCCCTTAAAGATTTTACTAGAACCTTAAGGCATTTTTTAGGAGGAAACAGAGTAAGCACATGCAAGTTATGGGTCATCAATCTTATGGCCTCACGACCACCTAACCCTTAACATAACTATGAATGAGGTTGCTCTATCACTAAGAATTTCTTGACCAAACAAACCCTAACTATGCAACATAAAGATTGACCGAAAAAAAAAAAAATCCTTTCTCTCATGTGATTAGACAAAAATGATATGTATGAGAGCATGATCTAATAAGATGTTTGTCATGTTATCACCAAATATAATTGCACATGCATCAATAATCCAAGATATTTTCCTAAAAGAATTCCCAAGTTGTAGATAAATATCAAAAGTTATTACACACAAGGAAAAATAAAAGCCTACCTTCCACTCAATGCAAGTTGATCATCCATTTCACTATATAAAGGTTAACGCTATATATATTACCAAAATTAGATGAAGTCGAATCTAACTAATCTAATCTAAGGCTAATCGAAACCTCTTCAATAATTAATAAAATATAAAATTTCCAATCCTAATTTTGATCAAGGTCAAAACTTCTCAAGCAAAAGTAACATTAGTTTTGATTTATTTTGATGAGATTTAAAACTCCACTATAATCTATGCTAATATGATCAATAACACTAGCTTGATTGATCAAGTCAAGGATACACAACACAAACCATAAGGAAAGTATAAGAATATATAAATTTGGAGAAAATTCTCAAAGTTTATTTAGTAATTCATAAAAAATTATTTTTTTATATTACATAAGGATGCTTAAATACTAATCATAAAAGTCGACCAATTAAGAAACAAAACCACTAGCACCTTCATCCACCTATGTCCAAAACAAAAACAATAGCAATTTTAATTCAAATTCAACCAGAACTAATTAGTTTAACCTAATTCCTAAACAAATATAGACTCTAAATAATTTCTTTGTGAAATAAAATACCTAAAAAAGGAGTAAATAAAACATAAGAAAAGTAAATAAGTAAGAATAGATAATTCGACTCATATTAAGAAAAAAACATTTGACCTTAAAGATAAATTACACCATTAGGCCTAGATGAAAAAGTTAGGCCACGCTCTCCGTGTCAAATTACATTAAACATACTTGGCCTAATCCGATGAAACTTTAACTACAATAGATGAAGAGAAATAGAGAGATGAGGATGAAAAGAGTTCACTAACTTGGTTGAATTATCAAAGTAATCATTGAAGCCAAATTAAGAGGAATTGGTTGTGATAAATATAGACACTAATAAGAATTAAAAAGAGTTGAAAGTTAAGACATGTTCTTTATTAAAGAAATAAAAGAATTATTTGTTTTTTAGCAAGAAGCGAGGCATGTTTGTATGGTTTTATATTGATATGTCGAGTTTGGATATTGATATCATAGTACACAAGTTATTGTTGATTCCAAACTATAAGCTTGTAAAGTAAAAGTTGATAAGGATGAGAAGGATGCATCTAGATATGTTGATCAAAATAAAAGGGAAAGTGAAGAAGCAATAGGAGGCTAGATTTTTAAAAGTCATTGTATACCTAGAATGAGTGTTGACTATGATAGTCATTGATAAGAAAAAAGGAAAGATCAAAATTTGCATTGATTTTCATGATTTAAAAAAAGCTAGTCAAAAGATGATTTTTTTTATTCCCTCGGACTAGTATCTTTATTGATAATTAAATGAAGAACTCAACCTATTTCTTTATAAATGGATTCACGAGGTATAATCAAATAAGAACGGCTAAGAAAGATAATATGAAGATCATTTTCATCGCACTCTAGCGTTCATACCGTAATAAAATCATGTCTTTTAGATTGAAAAATGCAAAGGAAACTTACTAGAGGGAAATGATTACATTGTTTCATGATATTATTGACATTATAGTGTTTTTATAACATATCCAAAATTTTCAAGTTCGTTCGATGGAAATATTCAAGCTTCTAGAACATGCATTTGGGTCGAATATTTCTAGTCCTTTAAGGACGAAATTTTCAAGCATATTTATTCTTATTTATTTTTTTAATTATTTTTTATTTAAACCTTGTTGGATGTGGATTTTTATTTTTGGTTTAGATTTATTATATAATTCATATGTATTTTGAATTCATAATTAATCAAAGAGTTCTTATTTAATATGGATCCATATTTAATATAGATTGCGATAAAGTTATTAAGTCCACATAAGATTAGGACTTTTTTTATTATTGAGTAGAACGGCATGGACTAAGTTTTGTAATCTAATTGGTTAAAATTTTTTTCAAAACTAGCTTTATATTCTAGTGTAGGTATTTAAGTTTCTTGTTTTAGACAAATTTTTGATATTTTGATAATAAAATTTACAATAGAATTTTCTCTAAAACTTGCTTTCTTTTTGTATTTTACTTAGGACGTGACTTAATCTTAGTGCTTGCTTAGGATTGGCATTCTATATACTTGAAGTGATCAATCAAGATGGCGTTTTCGATCATTGTGTGGATCTTGTGCTTAGCTTAGGTTGCATACATATCCCATATAAGTTTTGACTTCTTCATAGCTAGGTCTTGACTTACTACTATTTTAATTATGATTTGGACTTGCTTCTACACTAAATTATCTATTACAAGTTTTGGCTAGTGTTATTTATGGAGCTAAGGGTTTTGGCTAGCTTGTCTTATTGTTGACCAACATCTAAATTATGGTTAACCTAATTTTGATAACTCGAATTCTTGTGTGTTGGATTGATTAGTGATTATATTGAGGGTTTATGTTGGTTTGGTGATTATTTCTTATGGTTTATGTTTAATTTTCCATTCTCTATATTTTGGCAGTTGTTGATTTTTATGGATGTTTGATTTTGGAATTTATGGTTTTTCGAGCTTTTAAATTCAGCTTGCTTGGACAATTGTTGTTTGTGTATTTTGGATTGTATTATCTTCATGTATCATATGTCAATTATGCATAAAGAGATTGATGTGCATATGGATAAAAGGATCGGTAAGTCAAATAAAGAGGAAGACCATGTCCAAATCCTAATAAAGCTTTTTGAAAGGTTACAAAAGTATAGAATTGAGCTTGATCATGCTAAAGCTCCATTGGTGTGAAGTTTGGGAAGTTGTTAGGTTTCTGTCGCGAGTGATCCAAACAAAATCAAGGTTAGTCAAGTTTTGTCAAAGCCTAAAACAAAAATAGAAATTTAAAGCTTTTTAGGGTATTTGAATTAAATAGCTTGGTTCATCTCTTAATTGATGACAACCTATGAGGCAATCTTCGATTACTTCAAAAACAAATTAGAGGTAAGGAATGAAGATCGCCAAAACATCTTCGATAAAATCAAACACTATTTGTAGAAGCCACCTTTAGTAGTTATACTAATGCTAACAAGACCATAGATCATGTACTAGACAATAACGAAGTTAATATGAGTTATGCTTTAGGCTAACATAATGATTCGGGAAGAAACGAACATTGAAGGATTATGCATCCTATTGAGGTATGGAATAAAACAAAAAAAAAAATCATCTAAGGTTCCCAAGATTATGTCGTTGAATTAACTAATCACACATTAGCATGAATATAAATATAGGTGAAAGATTACCTCTTATAACATAAAAAATAATCAAGCAAAAAAAGGAATCTTTTAAGTGTTTAGCTTCTATTGATAATCCATGCAGCTTAAACACCCATAAAGGAAGCTCGAAAAATCATAAAATGCTAGCTTTAATCCTTCGTATAGTAATTTGCTTTTTAAAGAAATCAATCGGGGTTTTTCCGGCAACTTAGGCTTTTTGAGAGGGATGTGGCAACTTAGGCTTCTTAGGGAGAGAAACATTTTCTCTCTTTTTTATTTTTCTTTTTTATTACCACGTGTGTATATAGCTTGTCTCCTTTTTTCGCCTATCTCCCTTTATTTATATAAGGGGTAACTTCCTTGTCCTCCAAGGATAAGGACTTGCAACATATGTGGCCTTGTTTGATCTTATCCTTGTAAACCCCGAGCCTTATCCAATAGGGTTCAAGTTTAAACTCTCATCAAAATATCTTGTAAGCTTTTCAATTAAGCCTATTAGCCCAAACTCTTTTGACCTAAAAAATTACCAATTAATTTAGACCATCCAAATAAATTAGTTCGGATATTTTTAGAAAGTCCACATTAGGAAACAATTTCCTAAATTACCCTTAAACTTAAATTAGGAAACTAATTTTCTTTCTAAGTAACTAACTTCTAAATTTTGAAACTAACTTTCAAATTAGAAAATTGACTTCTAAAATAGAAAACTTTCTATTTTAGGATACTTTTTTCAAAACATGAAATTTTCAAAATAGAAAATTTTTTCCAAAACAAGAAACTTTCCATTTTCGAAAACCTTTTCCAAGATAGGAAATTTTCAAAACTAAAAACCTTTTTCCAAAATCTTGGCTTCTTTTTTATTATGTGAATGCTTAAACTTATGTATGTGACTCAATAGGCTCCTAGATGTATTGAAAATGTATCAAGAATAAAAGACACTTCTTTTATCTCTTGATGCATAAATAAAGATTGGTCTCTAATAAGGTATCATGACTACCTAATACTTTAGAAGGATTAATTAATCCGTAATTACCCTTAGCGAGCATGGTTACCATACAATTCAATCATCATGTTAATTTATCACGAGTGTGATCTCGAACTTGGTTTAAAGTTTGTTCGATTATGATCACATAATTTTTCTTCGATTTCTAAATATCTTAACTCTAGAATAAACCAACTATGCTCTATTGGTATACCCCGTTGTGGCCATAAATTTCTTAACCAAACATTCATCGAAGTGCAATGTGATAACTCCTTAGCATATCGGGAATGACATGTACGATCTTAGTCATCTACCTATGTCCATTAGATTCCTAGTGCACCTAATGAATCTCCCATATGCAGTTCTTGGTCGAGCCCATCAAAATGAGTGTCAAAGTATATAAATCTTCTAATGAGATAATCATGATGACTCCAAGTCAAAAGACTAATTATGCCCATCTTGTATGATATTCTCATAGACTAAACCAAATGGGTTCTCATGACAAGTCATGTCCAGGTGATATGTTATCTAACATTAATCATCAAAGTATTTACTTTGGCATCACCACGCCAATACACATGAGAGCTCCTACTTGCTATTTTATAGCATGAGCATAGCACCCACAAGTCTTATCGTATATATTTAATGTCCATTCTTGACAATAATATGACTTAGGTGTATTAATATTTATCTCACATCTTTCAATCAATCATTAATGCAATGCATATCATATGGACTTCTATCTAATTGTATCAAAATATATATATATATATATATATATATATATATATATATAATTAATTAATAGAAATACTTCTTTTATTAATTAAACAAAGAATGCAATATTACGAGTAAGTTAAACCATCCAAACAAGTTCGGATCTTAGGTACTTACACAAACAAACGTGTCTTTTACAATCTAACAAAAAGTTGATAAATTTTACATAGCAATATAGTGCATAAAAAAAGTTTTGTTATGGTTTAGCATGGAGTGTTCAAAGGCTCAAATAATACATGTTTTATTACACTACGTGGTTGATCTCAAAAATAGATTTATTAAAGAACAAATTTAAAAATTGTATCTATCCAAAAAATTTACAAGATGGTAAGTTATGTTGGTAAAACATAACATCATCTATATGACCTAAACAACGATAAAAAAAGTGTGATAGTACATCATCCATAAGATAATGCAATTGATGATTATGAGTCTTTAAAATTTGAGTTCCCTTACAAAGAAATTATGGTGGTTGACTAACGCGAGGACTCAAATAAAGATCTTTGGATGATGTACTTTGATGGTGCTATAAATATGTCTAGAATGGCCTCGGTGCAATAATAATATCACCAAATAAAAAGTAGTATCTAATTACAATCAAGCTACAAATTGGATACACCAATAATATAGTAGAATATAAGGCATACATGGGTTAAAGACAACCTTACCGATGAAAACTAAGAAACTAGATGTGTAGGTGATTCTTTATTAAGAATCTATCAAGTAAAGGGTGAATATCATGCCAAAGATAAGAAGCTAAAACCTTACTAGGAATACTTACAAACTTAGTAGTGAACTTTGAGGAGATTGAATTTACTAATTTAAACAAAGATAAAAACTAGTTTCGTTGCTACTCTAATCACTTTAGCATCCATAAACCAACTATGGGAAAAGAATACAACGTATTTATATTGAGATGAGGAATTTTCTTACTTATTTTTATTTGATGGAAGAACGAGACACATAAAAAGTTATGATACAATAATATTAGATAATTTATCAAAAGTATTATCCATTCATAGCTTCAAAAATAGATAAAAAGACATTAAGGAGAATGGCAATGAATTTATACTTGAATAGGGAGATGCACTACAAAAGAGGGTTTAATGGCACACTACCGAGAAGCTTGGATTCATTTAAAGCTAGAAAAGTGAGGGAATAAATATATGAAAGGGTTTGCACTCATACGATAATGGGCATATGATGACACATTAAGCACAAAGAACTGGGTACTTTTGGTCAACCATAAAAAGAGATTGTATTGTCTACAAGTGTCATAAATGTCAAGTCTATGTAGACAAAATAAAAGCCCCTCTAGTCCCTTCCCATAACATGGTAGCTCTCTCAAGATTTGTAATACGTAGTACGAATGTGATTGGACCAATAAATCCAAAGGAAGGGAAAGAGCATCGATTCATCCTAATAGCAATACACTATTTCACAAAGTAGTATAGGTTGCTTCACATATCTATGTCAATCAAAGGATAGCCCATCGATTTATAAAAAGAGACATTACTTGCTGGTATGATTTACTAAAGACCTTTATGACTAATAATGCATAAAACTTCATGAGGAAGATGATTGGTAAAAAATAAAAAAATCAAGCATTTAAATAGAGGATCTAATCATCGATTCTTTGATATTTTAAAATTTTTCTAAATTAGTTTAAAGATGAACTGGGTATCATCAATAACCTTTGGGAAGTTCCGGCATAAGAATTGCTTCTGCTATCAACCAATTTAAAGATGAAATTAAATTTCATCAATAACCCTTGAAATAGTCTAATCGAGCTTTGAAATATCTTTAATACTTAGACATTGTAGAAAGTAGACTTAAATCCTCTTATCACCTATCCCGAAAACACTCAAGATCAAATTGCTTAGTCAAAGTTTCAATATATCTAACTTACCTAGTGAATTTACTTAGAAGGGATGATCCTTAGGTTCGACTATAAGTCATTACGTGAACATGATAGGATCTATCTAAGTCTTAAATAAGGTATCTTCCATCTTTGTGAATCATAATAGAATCACCGAGGGCATTAAGTTCGATGAGTGATAAGCGTGAAAAATTATTAATTACCCATCACACAATGACAACTAGTAAAAAAAAGTTATGATTTTATGAGTGTTTACTTGGGACGAAACCCATCGAGGCACTACTACTACCTCGCTAAGTCCCGAGGTAAATGTGTGATATACATAAAAAATTAACGTGAGTGTAATGTGTGCATAGGCATAATTTCATATTTAGTTTCAAAAACATAAATAAAAATACAAACTAGGCTAAAAAATAAAAAAGCAAAAAGAAAAAATACATTATCAAACAATGACAAACAAAAGGCATGAATTTAAATAAAGCTAACAAATTGCACAAATTAGTATATAGACATAAAAAATTATCATATCATCAAAAATCAAATTTAAAAATTACATGTAAAGCCTAACCCTAAGTGGGGTCGTCATTTTATTATAAGGCGACATCGAACGAAGGCAACAATTTATAAATAAGGAAGGGCAAAATGGACTCACCACTAAGTATTAAGGTTACGAAGAAACCATATGACTAATCTACCCAAAGTTTTAGATAAGAGGTTTGTTATATGTAAAGAAGATTGAATATCATCGTACTCCATCGTGCATAAGGCAACATGCATTGCATACAAATCCGACTTAATTTTTTATTGTTTTATGATGAAAAATTTATGCTTATGTTTGAAACATTTGCCAACCAAATGAGTGATTTGGGACTTGGTTGGTCAAGGATCTCATTCTCACTCTAAAATGAATAGGTCTAAATCCAACATAACTAAATTAAAACTCACAAGGCAAACACAACAAAAACATAAAAAGAATAAAATGGTCCCAAAACAAGATTCAAAACAGAATGACTTCAAGTTTTAGATCTTTTTAAACAAATAAGCAAAATCATCAAGATTGAAAAAAATGACTTGAAAACGGGGTTAGCGCCAATATGACTTCAAGTGTCATAATTTTCAAACACTCGGTAAATAAAATAGGCATATTAAACGATATTGACAAGAATGGTCCGAATTAGGGTTTGGACCAACATGATTTTAAACATCATAATTTTTAACAATCAATGGCAAAATTGGTAAGGAACGAGCAACCAAACATTTTTGGAAAAAATCGACAAGGATGGCTCAAATCGGGGTTCGGACTAATATAACTTTAAACGTCATATCTTTTTCATGAAAATAACAACGAGACCAACTTAATCATCACCATCAACAAAAATGGTCCAAAAATAGGGTTTGAACTAATGTGATTACAAGTATCACAATTTTCAAAAAAAAAAAAAAAAAAAAAACAAAGCCACATTTTTTCACTTCGTTATTACTTGGGGTCTCCAACCCTTTCTCAAGCTCAATACACTATGATGTATCTTAAACACTTCATTCACCATCAACAAATCAACTCATACCACAAAATTAATTTACATTAATCCTACATTTGCGTAAATCAAATTTAAAGATTAGGACAATCTACTTATCGAAAAAAGGTGAAAAAGGTCAAAGTGTTGTAGAATTTATGATGGCCAAAATGGGATTAATTCTAACCTTTTCAACCCTAATGGAGGCCGAGTACTCGGTTAATCGGGAAGGAGGAATGATTAATTATTATCATATTTGGATTTGTTGTCATGACAAGATGGCACGATAGGTGCATGATTTACATAACTTTTATGCCCATTTACATTAAACTTACTATTATTTTTTATTTTATATTAAGGTAAATAAGAACAAATTAACAATCTTAGGTTTTTGTAAAAAAAAAAATGATAAATCAAAGTGAATAAGCCCAAACCAAAATGCATAAGAAGCCAAAACCACCAAGAAAACAAAGAAATCGCACGGTCGTATGACTTATAACGGCAAAACGCTACTAGCCATGTGAAACAATGAAGGAAACCATATGGATCCTCTATAAAGAAAACACTGCGGTAGTAGCAATCAACATGATTTGAGGAAGAAAAGTGACATACTCATATGTATGTGTCAAGGATGAGATGTCTTCTAAAGAGAAGAAAAAAACACATGGGCTGAAACTAAAGGACACAAGATGAAGATCAAATTGGGCATGATCATGTGCCTTAGTCTAGTAAGTCGTGTGCCACCGGATCTCTAAGGCTTCAAACCATATGAAATAAAAAAGCAAGCCGTGTGCCTTCTCCAAACAAATCGCATGTCCATATTGGGTTGTCATATGTGTGTTGTAACCCAACTTTGTACTATAAATAGAGAAGTTAGGGCTCATTATAGGTATTCCCTCTTTCTTATAGCCATAATAGATAGAAAAATCCTCTATTGTAAGCAAACCATGTGTCACTAGGAATCTTTCATGGTTGAAGGGAAAGTTGAAGCTTATGTTGTAACTTGTTGTGAGATCTAAAAGCATTTTATCTCTAATCCTATTCTTTTGAGTATTTTTTTCTATATTATTTGAATATGATTATATCGTTGATTGATTAGATTACATGCTAGTTAGTTAATCATTTTAATATATTATAAATTAAGTATTCGAGTAATTTCTTTTCTAAACTTACTTGTGATAGCAACTAGGGGTTAATAATTATAAATCTATTTTCATTTAATCCTTTAGAAAATATAAAACTAGATTAAATTCTTTTAGTATCTAAAAAGTTTGTTTAGCTCCATCTATCTTTCTATCAATTAATGTTATTGTTGGATTAAATCTAACTAGCGTCAACTAGGTTATTCAATAATTAGGGATTAATCAAATAATGTCTATTTGGTTAATAAATCACTAAGGAAAGATTGAGGATAATATACATGTTGTTTTCTTATGATGGATATTCATAATAATGATAGATTTATGTGTGCATCAATGATCAACAAATGAACCAAAAGTGGAGACTTGTCTTCAACCAAGGCTTTCATTATTATCCTTATTTCTCAATTTAGTTTAATTTATCATTATTACTCTCAACAAACCAAAACGTCATTTTCTTTACTTAACTTTGAAATAGTTCGAAGATAAAGAGAAAATTGATTGAACTATCTTCCTATGGGATCGAACTCGACTTATCCTAACTATAGTTTGTAATTAAGCCCGAGTGAGGAGAAAAATAAAAATAATCAAATTTTTCAGCGGTGTAATACATCGTCAAATTTTGCAATTATTGCTAGGGAGAAAGTTGAAATTAATTATTTTTTGACATTCGATCATTTCTCACTCGTTTATATCGAGTTGGTGTATGACCAAATCTCATACAAGCGACCTAATCTTTAATTTTGAACTAGAAAGAACATTTCATAAATTGAGAAAAGAAGTTAGACAAGCTTAATTAGAGTGATTGAAACATCCGAAAAAGAGGTACTGCTTCATCGGGCATAATCATAGTTCTAGAATTTTTATTATTGAGTGATTCTAAAAGAGAAGTAATGGCTACAAATAAGACTTTGAAAGACCATGCTGCTCCCGATCTAAATCGGTAGCTTTTGCATATAGAGTTCTTGAATCCGGATGTGGCTTTTAAGTTGAAGTTGGGGCTAATATATTTCTCGCCTAAATTCTATGGTCTTATTAAAGAAGACCCACACAAACACTCGAAAGAATTCCATTTGGTATGTTCAATCATGAGATCACAAGGAGTATCGAAGAATAGATTAAATTACATGTATTCCCATTCTCACTTAATGTGGATGCAAATGAATTATTATATGATTTTTTTACGGGATCAATTGACTCTTGGAACATAATGAAGCAAGTCTTTTTGCTAAAATATTTTCCTACATTAAGGATTGCTTGTATAAGGAAAGAGATTTGTGATATCTAACAATTCAATAGGAAAACACTATATGATTATTGGAAGCAATTCAAGAAGTTATATGCTAGCTACCCACATCATCAAATCTTCGATAAGTTGTTGATTATGTACTTTTATAAGAGTTTGTTACCTATGTAGAGGAGCATGATTGATGCTTTAAGTAGAGGACCATTGTTAAGAATTTTATATTGCAAGGGCCTTAATTTCTAATATGGTAGTAAATTCTCAATAATTTGGTGCCAAGATGGATCATGCACCAAAAAAGGTTAATGAAGTTAACATATCTAGCCTAGTACAACAAATGTCTAAGCTAACTTTATTGGTAAGATAAATGCCATTTGGAAATCTATAAGTTTTGAAGGATTATGGGATTTATTTTATTTAAGGTCATACCATCGACCCTTACTTACCTATAGGTTCATGCACCAAAACACCCTCCTTTCACACCACAAGAATAGTCTACCAAAAGAAATGGTTGGTTTAGCCTCTTTCTCTATAGGTTCGACCCTTACTTACCTAGGTTACATGATTATGATTAAAAGCTCTATAAGGATAAATTAAATTACTAATTTATTAGTGATAGGACAAGCCACTAAATTTTGGCACCGTTGCTTAGGGAAAGATAGTTCAAATTAACTATTTCTTGGTGTTCTAATTATTGTTTTCTCTAGTGATCTGTGAAGAGGAATCATGTCCGATCCAAGCATCAATCACACTCGTTAAAGAATTAGTCATTTCGGATCTGAATGTACAACCTCTATATATTGATTATCATGATATTGAGGTAGATTTCAAACTAAAATCTGCTTTAATCCATCTATTACCCAGACTTTCATGGTTTATCAAGTGAAGATCCTCGAAGCATCCAAAGAAATTCTATATAATCTGCTGTAACATGAAACTAGTAAGGGTATCCGAGGATCAGATCAAATTGAGAGCTTTTCCCTTTTCATTGGATGACTTAACTAAGGATTGGCTCTATTATCTATCATCCGGAACAATTAACACATGGACTAAAATAAAAAGATTATTTTTGAAGAAATATTTTCTCACATCTTGAGTTGTAAACATTCATAAGAAGATATGTAGTATTAAACAATACACGGATGAGAGATTATATGGGTATTGAGAGACATTCTAAAAACTATGTGTTAGTTGCCCTTCTCATCAAATCGGTGAGAACCTCCTAATCCAAGTACTTTTATAAGGGACTCTTCCCACATGATAGATGTAGCTAATGGAGATGCTCTAATAAATAAAACATCAAAAGAAGCAAGAATCTTGATTACTAATATGGTTATCAATTTCCAACGAGTTCGGTATTCAAAATTATCACCCATCCTATTAGAATACGAAGGAAAATTATACCTCCACACTTGAGCAACAAATGACGAAATTGACATCTTTAGTAAAACAAATGATAGTAAATAGTGTATAGCAAGTGAGAGCATATGAGATTTCTTCAACGGTAAGGCACACCATTGATGCATGTCCTCCCTTATTGGATGGTTGTACTCGAACAAGTTAATGTTATAAGTGAATTCTCGGGGTGATCACAACAAAGAGGATATAATGCCCATCCCGGATGGAAAGATAGCCCTTACTATAATAATCCATGTGGTACATAATAAAAGCCATATTAACCACCATTACAAGAACAACAAGCTCTCATTTCGGGTTCTAACTCATTATTGGAAGACATAATGAAGGTATTGATTCAGAATACTACACAACTTTAAACCAAAACCCTAAATTCGACGGTAAGTAATGACCAATATTCAGAAATTGGAGACCCAAATAAGTCAAATCACCACCACGAGAGGTGGATTGAAGAGCTAAAATTTAGGTACACTCTAGCCCCTTTTGGATGTAAACCAATAAGAAAATGCAAGTGTTGTGATATTGCAAAGCGGGAAGGAGTTAGAGGCACAACATAAGGCTCTCCTAGTGGAAGATTAAAAAGAAGTAAAAATAAAACTTTAAATCCCAAGGTAAACTCTCCATCTTTTATGAATAAAGATTTAGTTAACTTTTTACCTCTTTTTTCAAACAAATTTAACAAACCAAAGAAAGAAGATAAAGATAAAGAAATATTAGAGATTTTTAGAAAAGTTGAAGTGAATATACCTCTCATTGACGCAATCAAGCAAGTTCCTAGGTAGGTAAAATTCTTAAAGGAATTGTGCACTTCCAAAAGAAAGTAAATAGTTAATGAAAAGGTAAGTATGAGGGAACACATGTTAGCAATCATTCAAAGAAAACTTTCTCTAAAGTGCAAAGATCCAGGTACATTCACTATTCCTTATATAATATGTAACACTAGATTTTAAAAAGCTATGTTAGACTTAGAAGCCTCGATTAATGTTATGCCATACTCCACTTATGTAATTTTCAAATTCGGGCCTTTAAAAAAATTGATGTGATAATTGAACTAGCGGATAAATCTTTTGCCTACCTCAAAGGGGTAGTTGAGAATGTTTTGGTACGAGTCAATGAGTTAGTATTTCCAACGGACTTCTATGTGCTAAGAATGGAGGGTGGAAATTCGCCAACTTTCATACCCTTGTCTGTTGGGTATACCTTTCCCGAAAATAGCAATGACAAAAAGATATGTACACTAAGGAGCTCTAACAATGGAGTTCGATAGTCAAATAGTTTGCTTTAACATTTTTGAAGCATTTAGGTACCTTAGTGATTTTAACTTTATACTTTCCGTTGATATTCTTAACTATTTGTCACAAGACACATTTGATCTTAAGAATGACGATAAGTTTGGAGTTACAATCAACATGAGTTTGAAATAAAATCTTTTGCATACTTCTAACTTTACTTTTGATGATGAGATAAAAAAGATGGTGATGGCCCTAGATTTCTTGCCTCCACTCATTAATAAGTATAATGTTATTAAAATTAATTTACCTTTATCCCACTCAAAATTATAACCTTCCGTTGTATAGGTACTTGTCATTGAACTCAAAACATTACCGAACGCCCGAAGTATGTTTTCTTAAAAGAGAGAGAAATAATTATGGTAATCATAGAAAGTAACTTAACCACCGTACAAGAGGACAAAATCATTTGAGTGCTTCGAAGCATAAAATCATTATAAGGTAGACCATAGTTAATATCAAAGGTATTATTTCTTCCACATGTATACATAAAATACTTTTAGATAAGGGTTCTAAACCGATAAGAAAATCTTAAAGGAGATTGAAAACCTCGACGATGGAAGTGGTAAAGAAAAAAATTTAAATTATTAGATGTTGGTGTGATTTATCTAATTTCGGATAGTAAATGGGTAAGTCCAATTCAAATAGTCCTAAAGAAGATAGGAATCACGAGTGGTTAAGAATCAAAATAATGAATTGATTCCTACAAGAGTTCAAAATGGGTTATATGTTTGTATGGATTACTAGAAGTTGAATGCTACGGCACACAAGGATCACTTCTCCCTCCTCTTCATTGATCAAATGCTAGAACAATTGGTAGGTAAATTCCATTATTATTTTCTTGATGGCTATTCTAGATACAATCGGATGCTAGAACATTCACTTGCAACTTCGACACCTTTGCATATCGACAAATGCCTTTTGGTCTCCGTAATGGCCCGACTATATTTCAAATGTGTATAGTAAGTATTTTTTCAGAATATATTGAGAATAACATCAAAGTTTTATGAATAAGTTCATTATGCATGAAGATTTATTTGATACATTTTTAGATAATCTACACTGTGTGCTTGAACGATGCATAGAAACTAAGCTTGCTCTTAACTCTAAAAAATGTCATTTTATAGTGGAACAAGGGATAGTTTTAGGACATGTCATTTCTTCTAAAAGAATTAAAGTCGATAAAGCTAAGATAGATATTATACAAAACTTACCTTACCCTTCAAGTGTGAGGGAGATTCGTTTATTTCTTAGTCAAGTAAGTTTTTATAGGAGATTTATTAAGGACTTCTCAAAACTTTCCTTACCTCTACGTCAATTGTTACAAAAGGATATACCATTCGAATTCAATGAAGAGTGCAAGGAAGCTTGTGACAATTTTTTAAAAAAAGCTAACATCGGCACCCATCATTCAACCTCCTAATTACAACCAATGCTTTAAGATCATATGTGATGCAAGTAACTTCGATGTGGGAGCTATCTTGAGGTAGAGAATTAGAAAGATGGCACACATCATTTATTATGCTTCTCATACACTCAACCTTGCACAATACAATTACTCCACCATAGGGGAAAAAAAGAACTTTTGGCCATCGTATTTACTTTTAATAAATTCAACATTATTTACTTGGATCAAAGGTTATTGCTTATTCCGATCATACAATATTGAGATATTTCTTGTCTAAAAAAAAGCTAAACCAAAGTTGATCATGTGGATCCTCTTACTCCAAGAATTTGATTTGGAGATCAAATACAAGAAAGAAGTAGAAAATTCAATGCCTAATCATCTAAGCCAAATAGTGATGGAAGATAATGCAATACCACTCGTATGAGTTATTCCCGGATGAATAACTCCTAACACTTCAAGGTAAGGATCATGGTATGCTGATATTGTGAACTATTTCGTAAAGTATGAAATACCTACTCGGTCTTAATAGGGCCCATAAAGATGAAATAAAAAATGATGTCAAATATTATTTATGGGATGATCCTTACCTATGGAAATATTATACTAACCAAGTGATTACGAATTGTGTGCCCGAGTATGAATTTACGTCAATCCTAATATTTTATCATGTATATAATTATGGTGGACATTTCAAGCCCAATAGAATGCTAGGAAAATATTGGAATGTGACTTTTATTGGTTGAGTTTATTTCGTGATTCTTATGTATTTTGTATGGTATGTGAACAATATTAAAAGAAAGGTAATTTGTCTAATAGAAATAAAATACCTTTATCCTTTATCATTACTTGTGAAATTGTTTATGTATGAGGCATTGATTTCATGGCACCCTTCCTCCTTTTATTTGGTTTTGAGCATATTATCTTAGTCTGTGGATTATGTGTCTAAGTAGGTGGAAGCAAAAGCCACCCCAACTAATGATGCTAAAGTTATTTTAGATTTTGTCAAAACTAATATTTTTACTAGATTTGGAACACCAAAAGCATTGATCGGTAATAGAGGTATGCATTTTTAGAATCGTGTGGTGGCTAATTTGCTGAAAAGATACCATATAACACACAAAGTATCCATGATTTATCATCCACAAACAAATGGGAAGACGAAAATATCAAATTGAGAGATTAAGTCAATCTTAGAGAAAATAGTAAATCCAATGCGTATAGATTGGAGCGAGAGACTTAATGATGCTCTTTGGGCATATCGAATAGCTTTCAAAACATTCCTTACCATTTGATCTATAGAAAGACTTACTATCTTTTGATGAAGATTGAATACAAAGTCTTTTGGGCGATCAAATAATACAACATAAGGATGGATGAAGTAAGGGAATAAAGGAAACTATAACTACAAGAGTTGGAGGAGTTAAGGCTAGACTTATATGAGAATGAAAAAATCTATAAAGAAAAAACGAAGAGATATCATGACAAGATGATTTCTAAGAATACTTTTATTGTAGGATAGAAAGTCCTCCGTTTTCATTCCAAACTCAATCCCTTCCCGGGTAAGCTACGTTCTCGATGGGTTGGACCATTTGTTGTCATTAATGTTTTTCCTTATGGTGCATTTAAAATCCAAAGCTTTGAGACTAACAAGGTATTCAAAGTGAATGGCCACCGATTAAAGCCCTTCTATGAAGGATTCTAAGTACAATAAGAAGAGGTAATGATATTAGAGGATCATCTATATGAAGACCGAAAATACCAATGTCAAGCTTAAGACATTAAACAAAAGCACTTATTGGGAGGGAACCCAATGATTTGTGTAAATTTCATTGCTTTTAGTTGATGCTTATTTTAGTTGTTTAACTTTTCTTTGAATAACCCATGCTTGACTTAATTTGGAGTTTTAAAGAAATAAGTAAATTTTGAAAAGTTAAAGGAAAAGAAGACACACACGAGTAGTGGCACCTTACACGATAAATTTTGAAAAGTTAAAGGAAAAGAAGACACACACGAGCACTCGGCACCTTACACGGTTGTGGAAGAAAGAAACATGCCCATATGGCAAACTTGGTAAGAAGTTCATGCAATAACAAAAGAGGCAACACAAGCGAGTAGGGTATCTATATGGTTTACGGGAGGAATCTACATGACTATGTGAGTACTCACCTTATGTAATGGCAAGAGAGAAAGAAAGGTGACACGTGCGTAAACATTGAGACATGATTTATGCTCTAGATTGGGCACGAGCATATGTCATAGGCTTCACCCTCTTCCTTCATACCACCTCTCATTTCACTCGTTGAAATCCTAGATTTGTTCTCTTAATCTTTACTTTTTAATTTTGTTTACCTTTCATCAAGATTGTTAAATATTGAGGACAATGTCCAATTCAAGTGTAGGGCGCATCTAACATTTAGGTTTTTATTTTTTTATGTTTATTTATGTAAATTGTATGTTTTTTAGGTTATTCCCCTATATGCAAAAAAAAAAAAAAAACAAATGTCATATTTAGTATGTGGTTTTTCTTGATTAATGTGTAATGTTGAATTCAATAAAATTTGATAAGATGAATGAAGATGTTTGGGATATTATTGTTATAGAAGTGCATGCATTCTAGAGAGCTTTATGTGTCTTCGTGATGGAACATAATTTAGGTAGAAATACTAACTTTGAAATAAAAGCAAACCCCTTCGGGAACTAGTCCTAAGCACGATTTGAATAAACGAGATTTCTAATTTTTATTTGAGAAAGAAATATGAAAAGCATTCCATTAGGAATTTGGCCTAAGTAATTAAAAATTCTACTCCAATGATTTAAACGACCTAATAACTAGGATTATTCATCACAAATGTTTACTTTTACATCAAACGGTAATTCAAATTATGAGTATGTAAAGCACTCTAGATTGATGACTTGTTAAGTTATCGATTACCTTCATCATAAATGTTGATAATCGGGTAAAAAAGCAATTGATCACTTAGGAAAAAAGTTATAAAGGCCTTAGAACAAAAATTTAGGATGTTTAAAATGAAAAAGTGATGATTAAAGAAAATCTTGGTTTATTACCTTACTTGTAATAATGGAAAAGAGGTAAAAGTAAGTCGATGTTGCATGATTGAATTATGTTTGGTTATGAAGATTCAAAAAACCAATTTAGAAACATGTATTAATATGATAATAATATCTTAAACATTATCAAGTTGACTATTGAATTTTGTTGAGTTCTAAATTAAGCATCAATGTTGAAGAACAATCATACCGGCATGACATTTGTTTGAATGATTTTGTGGGTTTATCATATGAAAACCCTCATAAGACACAACTCTTCCATCGAAGGTAACCTAGGGGTTTAAAGGCTTATTACATATGCTAAATGCAATCGTGATTCCTATAAAAATGAGTTAGGTTTTATTTTATTTGTTTTGCTCGAGGACTAGCAAAGTCTACGTGTGGGGGTATTTGATAAGTGCATAATTAGCATGATTTTTATGCTCTATTATATTAAAGTTTCTAGTAAATATTATATTATATTATGTTGTTTAAGAATAAGATAATGATTTTGGGTTTGGTAAGAAAAAACATTGAATCAAAACAAGAAACCCAAAACCCAAACAAAGAAGAAAATAAACTTTAAAGAGACTTAGAAGAGTCACGGTGGTCATGTGAAATAAAAAAGGAAAAAGCTACTATCTATGTGACTTAAAGGGACAAGCCATGTGGATTGTTCAATAATATAAGCCACACGAGCAGTAGCATTTTACACGACCAAAGAAGAAATCCCATACGATCGTGTGGATGTTTTAGCCAAGAAAAGTCCAAAGAAGAAGAAGACCACACGAACATAAGGTATTGCACATAGTTTGCGGTGCAAAGTCACACGTCCGTGTCTCTAAGGTAAATCGAGTCTACACGAGCAAAAGAGATTCAACATGGCTTGAAGAAGGAAACTACATAGATAGAATAGATGTAACATGAGATGAAGAATAAGGGCACACACACGTACGTATGTCCTATTTAGTAAACTGTTTAACACTTATTCTCCAAGGCTCTAAATCATGTAATATCAAGCAACAAATCGTGTAATTTTATGTATTAAACCGTGTGACTTTGTAGGGCTGACACCTATATGATGTAACCCTATTTTTAGGTATAAATAGTAAAGTTAGGGTATTATTTTGGGATTCTCACTTTCTAGCAGTCACCATCCATAGAAACTCTCTCTTTGTAACCCATTATGAGCATTTAAACTCTATTCTTAGTAAAATCAAGTTGAAGCTTTTGGTTGAATCGTTGTAAGATTACGAGTTTTATTTCTAAATGTGATTTTATGTTTTCCTACATGATTGGGTTATAGTTATGTGATTGAATTGATTAGAATGCATGTTAATTGTTTGATCATATTAACTTATTGCTAGTTACGTATTCAAGTCCATGTAATTACTTGTCTAAACTTGCATGTGATAGTAACTAGGGATTGGTGATTATTTTTTACGTTTTTGTTCAATTCCTTGGAAAACATAGAACTAGGTTACATCTTCTCTAAGCACTTAGAAAGTTGGCTTAGCTTCATATGTCTCTCTCTATCTAATGTTGTTATTAGATTAAATCTATCTAAGACTTAATAGGTTGTTCAATAGCTAGAAAATTAATTAGGTATTGTATATTTAGTTAATAACTAAGAAAATACCGAGGTCAACACACATGTTATTGTCTTATGATGAATATTCATATTTAGGATAAGTTAATTATTTAATCAATGATCGGTGACCAAACCGAAAGTAGATATCGAAGTTCAACTAAGGTTTCTCTTAATATTGTTATTTCACTTTACTTTATTTGTTTTCAAGCACTCTAAACACAAAACACCTCCTTTCATACCACAAGAACACTTCACCAAAAGAAACAATCGATTTAGCCACTTTTCCTATGAGTTCGACCCTTATTTGTTTGGATTACACCATTATGATTAAAAGCTCTGTAAGGATAATATAAATTACTAATTTATTAACGGTACGACACGTCACCAACTCTATTTATCTTTCTATCAATTAATACTATTGGTGGATTAAATCTAATTAGGGCTACTAGGTTATTAAATAGTTAGAGATTAATCAAATAGCACCTAGTTGGTTAACAAATCACTAAGGAAAGATTGAGGATAACATACATGGTGCTGCCTTATGGTGGATATTCATAATAAGGATGTATTTATGTATGAATCAACGTCAACAAGTGAACCAAAAGTGAAGGCCTACCTTTGACCAAAGCTTTATTATTGTTGTTATTTCTCAATTTAATTTAGTTTATCCTTATTACTCTTAACAAACCAAAACCCCTTTCCTTTACTTAACTTTGAAACAATCAGAAGATAAATAGAAAATTGATTGAACCATCTCTCCGTGGGATAGACCCTGATTTGCCCTAACTACGCTTTGTAATTAGATCTAGTGAGGAGAAAAATAAAAATAATCAAATTTGCCGATGGTACGACACGTCGTCATGGCCACTGGTGACTGTCAATGGTGGTCAAAGTTTTTTATATTGTTGGCGAAAAAGAAGACGTGGCTGGATCGGACAACACTACTAACTTAAAGCCAAATTAGTGACTGTTGGTTGGCTGTCGTGGGTGGCATCCACCACTAGCATGGGCCTGTTTGGACAGCAGTAACGATCTCTACTGGTCGGTTATTGTGATCGACGATGTGGCACAGTCGACTTGGACAACGGCAAACGGTAGCTGGCAAATGTGTGCACGAAATTAAATGACAATGTGCTTACTAGAGTGGACAAACGATTGTAGGAAAGACGATCGATTGTGGCTAAGCATTGGGATCTGTTGCAGATTAACAATGACTGGTTGCAAATGATCGACAACGATGGAGCTGTATAGAGAGCAATAGGCATTAGGCTGGTGTGTGAATGGGGTTTGGCTTTAATAGCGTTGGTCGAAATCGAAGCTTCTCGTTGTAGCTTTGCTGGTGAACGAACAAACAGCGACTAGCCTAAAGTGGTTTGAGCTGATCAGATTGTTTTCTGATGAGGGTGGCGAGTTTGAATCTTCTAAGAGAGAGAGTATGAGGGGTGAGAAAGAGATTGTCTTATAGGGGTATTTTAGGGTATGATGGCTAAAATTTAGTTTGATCTCTCATCTTGTAGACTTGTTTTATTTTAGTCCTTTTCTTTTTGTTTTCTTTCAATTACATCCCTCGATTGAACTTATTAATCCTCTTCTTTTTATTTTCTGATTTTTCCAATCGGCACCTCTTTTTTTTTTTTTAAAGACAAAATGAGAGAAAAAATTTAGTTACTGAAATACATAATAGACACTTTTTCCTGAAATGTATCCTATCTTTTAATTCAACGAAAATCTTGCTTGCTTCATAAAAGCATAAGCGCGCAAGAATGCAAATATCATCTCTTGCTTTTCCAACGAGTAACTTTTTACATTTTTTGCCTATTTTGCATAATTAAAGTATCCACATTAGACGAACTCAACATTAATGAAACAGTTTCAAACTGATTTATATACATAATAAAACTGACCTTGCAAATTTTAAGTTGAACTCCTAGATAAATTTGAAAAAAAAAAAAAAATCAACTATATTTTTGAACAAGTGACTCTTAAAATTCAAATGCATCCACTTGTGATTACCAGGCCAAGACTTTTAGCGAAATGCTAAAGCATTCACTAGTCTTCAAAAGTGACACATTCTACTCCAAAGCTTGAGCCATGATTGAACGTTGAGAGAGCTGCTGCTCGTAGAGCTCACGGAAAATACGATATTTGGCATCATGATACTTCTTCACCTTTGGGTCTTTTGATGGATGAATGACCTACAAATACTCGAGACATTAAATCAAAAGGTTACAAATTAAAACAATAATACAGAACACAACAGTTGCCATATATGCATACCTGACCAGCTGCATTCAGTGCCTTCATGGCCTCAGTAAGACTTCGATATTTCTTTGAAGCAACAGCACCAAGAATAGCGGCACCCAAGAGTACAGATTTGCTCTCTCGTGGGAGTACAATAGGGTAACCTACACCAAACATTAGTTAGTTAGTTTTGCTTTCATCAATGCATACATGCCATTGTTTAGAAGACCAATAAGTGTCTTGTGTATGAAGAAAGTCATGACAGTAGGAAGAGTATCACAGTACAAAGAGAGGTTAACTGGTTTCTTTTACCTAGCATTCAACATTGATGATTGATATCATGAAAGTTTATTTTGAAGTTAGCACAATGCTTTAATACTGAAACTACAAACCCGAATTTTTGAATTACACAGTTCAGCTTTCTAAACTAGCAGAACTATTAGCATGCAAAGCCAATCATTCACACTAAAAATATATCATTTGTAGTGATTCACTAACTCGTGAACCTTGGAAGTGTCTCACAGATAATCTCTACTTTCCTTTTGCTATTTCACACATAACACTAATAAATTGAGAAAAGAAATAGTAAAAAATTGTATACAAAGTTAGATGCAAATATATTAGTGCAGTACGGTATAATAAGAAGAAAACAATAACCAATTACAAGAACACCAACTCTCAATCAATTGTTAACTTGCAAGACTGAATCTATTAAGTGCATGAGACAGTTGGCCACTTCTTAAAATTCTAACGCTAAGGATATCTATCATCCAAAAGAATTACAACCAAAAAGTAAACTTTAAAGGAGAAAAATGGAAACATGTTATACACTGATCAGAAATAAAGGAGGTAAGCATCTTGGAAAAATGGTAGTGAAGTACCAAGGATATCTGCATGTTCTTGGATGTAAAGGGAGTTCTTCGAGAGACCTCCACATGCAAGTAAAGTATCAATCTGAAAAGAAAAGAGATGCATAAGAAAACACAAAGAGGGTTATGGAAATAACATTGTGGACAAATAGTCACAACATCAATGACTAAGAACACTCAAGCCTTACTCGCCAAACAGAACAAATCTCATGATAGATATTGGTCAAATATGTGCAAACTAAGCTTCTAATTTAAGTAGCTACTGACTGATTGCTTATCTGAACATTTTTGGTTAAAGTTAAATCTGCTTTTGCTCTATATCAGATTTCATCACCTGTCTTTGCACTTATTCGTGAGTAGCATAGTTTGTTAGCTAAATGTTAAGAAGTGCATGCTTGCATCTCATAGAAAAATTAATTAAAATACAAGTCAAAGTAATTTTCGATGCTGCCTAGCAAGGTCAATCAGGACCGTTTATTCTATAATAAGCACATATTTACTACTTTGTGGTTTGGGACATGATGTGAGGGGCGTGCTAAATGGTCATGTTAGTATTTTCCTAATGATGATTTAACTCCTATTTGACAACCAGCCGGTCACCTCCACCTCCAGGCTTGAATATGCAGAATGCTTGATAGCAACTACTAAGTGCATCTTCAATTGAGTTTATATCTAACATAAGCACAATATTTTGGGATGCAGTGAAAGTTCAATACGAATCAGTGTACTTCCATCCCTAAGATACATTAATCTTCTAATAAGGATAATAAACAACAGTGAATTTGTGAAATGGAATTATTACAAATTAGTGCATAAAGCATGACATTCTTACTTTATGACCATGAGCATTGCAATGCTCCACAATGTGACGTGTACCATATGCAATACCCTGTACTGTGGCCAGGTATAAAAGAGCCAAATGTTTCTCACTCGTGTCTAGTGTCAGGCCAAAAATAATTCCTTTGGATTTTGGATCTGCAATGGGAGACCTGTTCCATCACAAACTAAACATAATAAGTTTATAGCAGATGTCACAGCACTATGACCAGAAAAGGCCACATCACCACAACTTAGTTACCTATTTCCATGAAAATCAGGAAGGACATGTATGTGTTCAGTCAAAGCAGCAAGGAATGGAGACTTCAGTTCGTCTATCATCGTCTTGATTGTACTATTGAGTAGTTCGAACACGGATATTTCTGAAAGATAGAAAATGAGTAGTAGAGGACCAAGCCAGATTCTAACGTAGAAAACATCAGCCACAATTAATTTAAGATGTACATGCTTCAAACTAAATGAACTATATTCTTACTTAAAGAAGCAGCACGATTTGCAAGACGGGGAGAAGCAGCATGATTTTCAATTATATAATCCAATGATGCACCAGTAGCACTCTGTCCACCTTCTGTAAGCCAGTACTCAGGTATCATCGCTACACAAATAGAAAAATAGAAGGACCAGAAATTAAAGCTCATGGCCACACTTCATGGTGAAAGAAAGTAAAAGTGCAACTCCTGATACTGGAACCTGGATATAACACATTCCTCAAACTATACCGCAAAAATGCACTTTGATAATTGGAAAATCAAAGAGGGCTCAAAAATACATCACTTAAATATTTGGAGTTAAAATTTCAGAAACAAAACTTTTAAGTAATAAATGAATATTAGGTTAGAAAATCCATAGATGTCAAACAAGAAATTCAATACACGAACAAGCACACATGTAGAGAATATAAACAAGAAAACATTAGGTGTATTATATAAGTTTGAACTAAGCGATCCAAAATCAACTTTTAATTCATAGACCTTGAACTAATCATCAGAAAACGAAACACTTGTCACGATGTTTTTGGATTTTTACCTGACCAAAATGGTCCCCAGACCCCAGGAATAAACAGCTTGCTCCGGGACACAGCCATATGACATGTAGAAGTACCGCAGATTAATGCCATGCGATGACATATAGCTTCTTTATCATTCTCTGAACAAATTATTTTTTCAGAAAATAAACGTATTACCTTATTATATGACATGATATAAACAAGGAGTTTTCATGCATTTTTAAACATCATCAATACCTTTAGCTTCAGAACCTAACTCAGGGACACTTTCCATTATCCCCACACCACCAGCATGAGCATCTATCAGTGAAGTCCCCACGGGAGTTCCAGCCACAAGACCCAGTTCCTGAAAATGTAGGTCACTAATTAGAATAATGGAAAAGCAGCCTTCAATTTGGAGTCAAAAATACACAATTCTGGCCTCCAAAGCCCAGAAGAAAGAAAGAAACATTAATGCTCTGATAAAAGAGACGTTCTTAAAATCTTTTATTTGTATTTTCTTTATCAAAAGACCTCAAGGGAGCGCCAATTAAAATCAATGAGGATTCTTCAATGCAAAAGTTTCTTGCCTGTGCAGCTGTAGGAGTTAAACCAGAACCCAAAGGATGACCAGGGAAAGCTACACTGCGTCCTGTTTAAGTTACAAGTCACTCACAGTCAACAGGAGCTACAAGTACTAGAAAAAACAACTCTATACTTATGATAAGAAGTCACCGAGTTGTACTCATCACCTTGAAGTTGATTGGTATTTTTTCAGACATTACAACAAAAAACTTCAGTAGTTCACCACAAAAAAAGCAGTGTAAATCATGAATATCAAGATTAATTATAAATTCGTTTTGTTTGCTCAAGAAACTTAGATGAATAGATATGTACTAAAGTTTCCAATAAGTTGAAAATCCCAAACCCTAATAACAACAGACATGGACGCTTAGATGTAAATCTTCTAATAGTAGCAATCAAATCAGCTGAAGAGCAATTGTCCTGTTCTTCATCCCTTAAATATCATAAAATAAAATGAGGTTCCAAAAGTTCAGCATCAAAACAACATAGAGCAGATCTATGTATTTCATTACAAGAAGAAAAGGATGCATAGAACTCCTAGAAGCATACCAATTTTAGCATGATGCCCATCAACAAGATCACCTAAGCCAATCTCTTCCCAAAAATCATCATCCCATCCGCAAGTTTCCATATTGCGGGAATCTTTCTTGTTCATCTCCTGCATGTGTGCATGGCCAAGATATGTCCATTTGCAAACTGTTGTGCACAGACTTCGAGTATCATCTCCGGTTGCTCTTAAGAAAAAAAAGGCACACAGAGAAATCAGCATAAGCTCGCAACAGCAAAATTGACTTGACCACGAGAATATGCCTAGACATGAAGGCAGCAAGATACGGAAATCACCTGTATGACAGCCAGTCACTCAAGTCCATCCATCTAAACACCATCGACCAAGATTCTGGCAAATTTTCTTTCACCCACAAAAGCTGCAAATATAGTATTCACTAAACATAATCGACTAGCATATTTAAAAATAATGCACCCATTCAGTTCAAATTTTACCACATCATATTCTTGATAAAAGGTAACCACTTGCTCTCTAAGCCCAAAACTATACAATAATGCAGTTGGAAATTATTCAAACTTAGAATTGATGAATGTACATGTTGTGCATAACACAACAATGTACAAAGAGCATATTTTAGGATCGAGCAAGGGAGGTCTACATAAGAGTAACTAATGCATTCCCCCAGCTACCTTTGGCGGCTCCATTTCAGGGAAAAGAGCTCCCCCACAATATTGCAATACTGGTGAGTTAGAAGAATTGATCTTTTCAGCTTGTTTAACAGCTCTATGATCCATCCATACTATAACATTCCGTCTTGAATCACCACTCCAAGAAACTGTAACGGGATTTCCGTCAGCATCCACAGCAACTGCAAAATCAAACCACTTTGTCAAATAAATCAGTAACATTTTCAACACCCAACATCATCAATCTAAACAAAAATCCACTTTAAAACACAATGTATCTCCACGTAACAATTGTCAAGAAATTTACAAACCAAGAGAACAAGTAGCGGCGAATCCCATCCCAGTCACTTCATCCCCTGAAACATTTGCAAGGGAGCACGCAGATTTCACAGCGGCACATATGGCATGCCAAATATCTGTGGAAGATTGCTGGGCAAAAAAAAACAAAAATAAATAAATAAATAAACACAACAATTCCCCTCAATTACATAAGAAGAGAGAAAAAAAATGGCAATAGAAAATTTTCAAGGTTTTTTTGTAAGCACCTCAATACAGTCACCTTCTTTCCATATTTGAATAGGGCTACTAGCAGAACCCAGAAGTTTCCCGCTCTCATCAAACAGGCCTGCAACAACATTCAATTGGATTCAACCCTTCAATTTATGTGTACATGGAAAATTGAGAGAGAAAAGGGAAGTAGAAACGACCAGCGCGGGCGCTGCCGGTGCCGACGTCTACGCCAAGGTAGATGGACCGGCGAGGGGCTGCGGTGGCGGTGGCGGTGGCGGTGCTTGACATTTCGACGAAGAAAGGAGAAGAAGAAGCAGGGGAGGTGCGTTGTTGTTCTTTGAGTGTACCCAGTAGAGGCGTCTTATCGGACCACGGCCTTCTTATACCAGACATTTTTCTCTAATCTCTTGATTTTTTTTTATCAAATCTGGTTTTTGAATTTTTGAAAAAAAAAATATTTTTTATCCGTTTTAACGTTTTTGATCCCTTGAATCCTCCGTTTGTCCGTTTGAAAACGACAATTTAGTTAAAATTAAACACTGATAGTAGTCGTTACTATCCCCCTTTTTTTTTTACAGAAGCTACAATAATAATAATGAATGGCGACTAATTAGTTCTTCCCATGATCCAATAAGAAGAAGTCCAATGATCTCCCTAATTCCATCATTTCGCCGCCTCATCCGCCCATGATTCGAAACTGAAACCTCCAGACAGCAATTCCAAGTTCTGACAAAAGGGATGTCAAGAATATATGTCACAATTAGTAAAGTTTGGGGATTTAATTAACCAATTCTATCTATATGTACAAAATCAAAATATTTAGGACTCAAAAATTTATAATCTTATAATACATTAGCTGTTAAATTGAGATTTCTTTTTAATTTTCTTATTATTATTTACTAAGTGTACTCCTTTTTTCAGGGAGAAGTTTATTGGGCCTGGGCTACATATTGATATAGTTTTTTTATTAAAAAAATGACTAAATAAATTAAAATCATTAAAACTTGAATCCATTTTATGAAAGAAAATTGCTAAATATATAATCATTAGTATAGGTTTACTTGTGTGAAAAATTGTTTTGCACTAGTCATGCATGATGAATGACCTTTAATGTTGTTTTTCTTGTGAATACTAGAACAAGAAATTGCTTCAATCATAAAATGACTTTGGTTGCTGGCAATAAAATTTTGACTAAATTATACACGAGTCTCTTTAGTTTTTCAAAAACTAATTAATGAATTCTTTTTATTTCAAAAATTAATTATTTAATCTTGAATTTTAAAACTTTTTTGTAACTTGATATTTTTCATTATTTTTCAATTTATTTTATTTTTTTATTTTAAGAAATATAAAAATAAAAAATAAGTAAAAAAAATATGGAAGGATGGGTGAGAAAAGATAACATTTTTTTTTAAATAAAATAACATTACTTAAATGTAGTCAACACTGGTTAATGAATTAAATAATTAATTTTCAAAATAAAAATAATTTATTTATTTATTTCTCAAAAATAGAGGGACTCATTATAATTTATCTTCTTCTTTTTTTCACATCTTATAGCATAAGAATTGGAACTTTTTGCCAATAATCACTCTAATTTAATACGGAACAATCACTTGAATTTCCTTCTATATTTGTACCTGAACCTAGCTAGGTATACTTCTTGATAGTAACAAATAGTTTTCAAACATATTTAAAATGATAAAATAATAAAGTACATCATTTAGGATACCTGCAATGCATCTATAAACATATTCCATGTAACATATATATATATATATATATATATATATATATATATATATATATATATCATTCTTCAATTAACTCATCAAAATTATCCGGGTTTGATATTGTAAAAACACACACACATACACACGTGTACACACACACGTTTACAATATATATATATATCATTCTTCAATTAACTCATCAAAATTATCTCGGGTTTAATATTGTAAAAACACACACACACATACACACGTGCACACACACACGTTTACAATATCAAACCATGATAATTTTGGTGAGTTAATTGAAGAATTATATATATGTGTGTGTGTGTGTGTTTTTTTTTTTTTTTTTTTTACGGTATCAAACCAAGATAATTTTTGTGACTTAATTGAAGAATGTTATCAAAGAAACTTAAAAATTATATATGATTTAAATGTCCTTATTATGGCTAGTACTTGAAGTTTGTTTCTTTTTTCTTATTCATTATTTTAGATTTTTTTTGTTTTTATATATTTAATATTTGCATTTATATCTATGCATTCTTACATCTACTATTTGTTTTCCTCCTTTATTGAGCTTTTCTCCTTTTAAATAAAAATCCAATGGTTGTTTCTTAAAAAATGGAGAAGATGGATATTGCTCAATGTTTTTTAATCTTCCATTAATGAGATTTAGTAGTGTTACATGTTCTTCCAATACCGAAAAAATAGGTTTTAGTGACAATACGGAAAATCTTCGCTAAAACCATGAAATGACAATAGTTTTCATAAAGCTGTCGTTATTCCCCTCTCAAAATTGGGTATTTAGCAATGGTTTGTAAGTTATCACTAATTTGGTCAATTATGATTATTTTTAGCATTGGTTTGAAACAAACCATCGCTAAATAGGTAAATGTTTTTGAAATTAGTGAGGGTTTACCTTAACCATCGTTAATTTCAAAAAATATATGATTTTTAGTGATGACTTATGTAAAACCATAGCTAAAAACCCTTTATTATGAGTGGATTTAGCGACGGTTACTAAAAACCATTGCCAAATCAACCGTCGCTAAATCCAACAAGTTGCCGAGTCAATGGAAGAAAGGGATTTGGCAACGGTTTTTTTACGAAAATCGTCTCTAATCTCTAATTATTAGAGGAAAAACGGATAAATTTGAATAAATTAAGTTTTTTAACGATGATTTTGGTGACGAGTTCCAAACCATCACTAAAAAATTGAATCCCTAAAAGCTATTGCTCAAAAAAATTTCCCCATTTCTTCTTTCTTTCTCTTCTTCATCTTCATCCAAGCAACTACGACTCCACCACTTCTTTTCCCCCTCCAATCTCGACTACAACTCCCTCCAAATCTCCCAATTTCTCTTATTTTCTTATCCCCCTCCATCTCTTCCATTTTCCTTCTCCCTTTCCTTTTTCTTTCTCTCCTTCCCTCCTCCTTCTCCTTTCCCTCCTCATCTCTCATCACCATGCGAATGACAGCAGTAATAGCTCCTCCACCTCTTCACCATGAGTTGGCAGCAACTCCTACCTCCTTCTCTACTCCTTCATTGTGTAATTGATAACTAGTTAAGCTTTTTTCCCATTTATTTCAATAATTTTATATTTGTTGCTTTAATTATTTATTTATGAATTGTTAGTTAGTTAAATTTAGTTTGTTTTTATAGTTAATTTGTTAGTTATTAATTAAAATAATTTTTTGTTAAAAAAAATAAATTAAGCTTTAGTTTATTTAATTATTTTTTTTAATTAATTATTTGTTAATTGGTAGTTAGTATAATGAATTTAGTTTGTTTTTATAGTTAATATGTTAGTTTTTGATTAAATTAAGTATATTTGTTGTTTAATTAATTATTTGTTAATTGTCGGTTAGTTTAATTTAGTTTGTTTTTATAGTTGATTTGTTAGCTATTAATTAAATTAATTAGTTGTTTAAAATTTTAATTAAGTGCTAGTTTATTTAATAATGAGTTAATTAGTATTGTTAAAGTTGTCAATTATATTAAGTTTGTTTGTTGGTAATTAAATACTTTAATTGTTTTCAAAATTTAATAGGTGTTAGTTTAATTATTTATGTATTAATTAAGTGATTTAGTAGTCAATTATATTAATTATATTTAATTATTTTTTAAAATTTAATTTTTTGTTACTTTAATTAAAGAGGGGTGTTAATTAAGTTATGTATATGTTAAATTAATTAAATTAATTTTTAAATAAATTATTTAAAAATATTGAGTTTGTTTTAGTTTAATTAATTTGGTAGTTAATTAAATTTTTTAGTTTTTAAAATAAGTAAATTAGTTGCTAGTTAAATCAGCTATATTTTGTTCAAAAAATTTAATTACGTGTTAGTTTAAATAATTTGGTAGTTAATTAAGTTTTTTTACCTATTAAAATAAATAAATTAGTTATTGATTAAATTAATTAAATTTAATTTAAAAATAACATTTACGTGTTAGTTTAATTAATTTATTTGTTAATTATGTATTTAATTTGTCAAAATAAAAAAATATTTATTAATTAAATTTAGTTTAAAATCTTCAATTACGTGTTAGTTTAATTAATTTAGTAATTAATTAAGTATTTAATTTGTTAAAATAATTAAATCTAGTTTAAAATCTTCAATTATGTTTTATTTTAATTAATTTTGTGGTTAATTAAGTGCTTACTTTAGTTTAAAACCTTTAATTACATGTTATTTTAATTAATTTGTAGTTAATTAATTTATTAATTTTTTAAAAATAATTAAATTAGTTTTTTTATTAAAATAATTAAATTTAGTTTAAAATCTACAATTACATGTTACTTTAATTAATCTTGTAGTTAATTAAGTTTTTTATTTGTTAAAATAAGTTTATTAGTTGTTAATTAAATTTAGTATAAAATTAATAATTACGTGTTAGTTTAATTAATTTAGTACTTAATTAAGTTTTTTATTTCTTAAAATTAGTAAATTAGTTGTTAATTAAATTAATTACATTTAGATTAAAATTAACAAATACATGTTAGTATAATTAATTTAGTAGTTAATTAAGTTTTTTATTTTTTTTAAATAAGTTAATTAGTTGTTAATTAAATTTACTAAAAAATTAATAGTTACATTTTAGTTTAATTAATTAGGTTGTTAATTAAGTTTTTTTATTTTTTAAATTAACTAAATTAGTCTGTTTATTAAATTAATTAAATTTAGTTTAAAATGACTTTGGATCGTTCATGGATTGACTATAGATTAACCGATGGTCTTTTAAATCAGCATTTCTTAGATGGGATTAATGAATTTATTAATTTTATCATTAGTCATCCGAAGTGTATGGACGAAAATAAGATAAAATGTCCTTGTAAACTTAAACAATATCGAGTCGTAGTTATGAATATCCCGAAACAGCTTAAGTATCATTTGATGAGACATGTTGTTATGTCCGGGTATTATGTGTGGATACATCATGGAGAAAATGAGTCGATCATTTATGGTGACAACTTGATAAATTTTGTTCAACCTAAACAAATATTTATTGAACCTTCGACCAATCCATATCACATAATGGTAATGGACCCAATCGGTCTATCATTTAATCCATGTAACATCGACGAAGTCCCAAACCCCGATACATAGGCATTTTATGATTTGTTGAATGTATTCAATAGAGAGATCCGGCTCGATTTAGAAAATTACTCATAGTTATCTATAATGGCATGTTTGTTACACCTCAAGTCCGAATATTATTTTTCGAAGAGGTGTTACAACGACTTATGTCAACTTATGAAAGAGTTGATACATGTTCATAATCGCATGTCGAAGATTTTTACAATATGAAAAAGTTGATGGAACCAATGGTTTACCCATTTAAGGGATCCATAGTTGTATAAATGGTTGGACAATTTATTAGGGTGAATACAACAAGAGAATTACTTACAAAATCTATGGTCATCTTCGATATCAAAGCCCTAATCGGGGATCGATTAGAGAAACATATGTCTCGTATAAAAAATTTATTATTTTCCCGTAACCTCGATTATCACGAGTTGGTGACATGATGTGTCATGCTGAATATGAAGTTGAGGCAGGGCGTCATACGTCAATGCTTCAACTTTTTTGCATGGTGGTATTTCGATTAAATACATCCTTTTTTTTTGCATAAAAAATTAGAAATGTTAGATTAGGAGTCTACAATAATGGATTTTAAATTTTTAGTCAATCTAGACAACAACATTCTTCATGGTCTCGTCATTATAATGTCTTACAATTTGCCATCGTCGAAGTGTATGAAGGAAGAATATGTGTTCTTAACTATAACCGTCCCACAACCAAAAAACCCAAAAATCAACTTAGACGTGTACTTACGAGTCCTTTATTAAAGAGTTGATTGAATTGTAAGAAGTTGGTGTGCTTACTTATAATGTGTCTTATAAGTAGAATTTTCATATACGAGCCATAGTCAAATGGACAATTAGCAACTTCCCCGAATATTCAATGTTGTCGAGTTAGAGTACTAAGGGTAAAACAGACATGCTTGTATTACATGAAAAAATATGATACTTTCGATCTACGTAATGATAGAAAGACTTTTTTGTTTGACTCGTCACCATAAGTTTATATCACAAAGTCATCTTTTTAGGAGGAATAGGAATGAGTTCAAAAGAAATACGGTTATCACGAGCATTGCTCCCCCAATTATGTCTAGAATAAAAATTTTGCATGAAATATAAAATCGAGGGTTGTTAAAAGTCACTAAAGAGGGCTCGAAGAGTATAACAATAATATATCTAGAGTTTATGATTGGAAGAAACGAAGTATATTTTGGGATTTTCCTTATTGGAGTTCTAGTTTAATTCGACACAATTTGGATGTGATGCACATTGAAAAAAACATCCTCGATAGTGTATTTAATACGAGTTATGAGTGTGTGAAGAAAAATAAAAGATAATGTAAAATTTAGAGAAGACTTGAAACTTTATTGTCGATGACTAGAATTTGAAAGAGATGAAAACTCGAAAAATATCCTAAAAGCATGTTACACCCTAGACAAACAACAAAAAATATAATTACTAGAGTGAATTAAATAAACTAGGTTTCTCAATGGATATGTATCGAACTTAGCTAGATGTGTCGATATGAACAACCTCAAATTACATGGCATAAAAAAGTCATGATTATCATGTATTTATGGAAAGGGTAATACTCGTCACATTTCGTGATCTATTACCGAAAAATGTTTGCCAAGCACTAATTAAATTGAGCTTATTTTTTAAGGAATTGACATCTACCGTCCTTAAGGTTGAAGATATGAGCCATCTAGAGACAAAGATACCTTTAATTTTGTACATATTTGAACATATATTTCTACCAAGTTTTTTCAAATCAATGGAATATCTTTCGATCTACTTGGCGTATAAAGCAAAAATAGTAGGACCAATACAATATCGATAGATGTATCCATTTGAAAGGTAAATATATTGATTTTAAACCTTTTATTAATTTTTTTGAAGAAGTATTAATGTTCTATTCATATTACTTTAAACCTCATGTCTATACCAAGCATCGAAAAGTGATACGTAATTTTGAGTGTGCTCGAGAACCAAGTGATGATATTAAAGGAATTCTTGCTATATTCAAACCGAAAGGTCAATCTCTTGATTAATTAAAATCACATATGTTGATAGATGAAGAAAAGCTTGCATCTCATACTTATTATATTTTATTGAACCGTGATGAGGTGACAACTTATATTAAGTAAGTGCTAAAATTAGAAAAATTTTCAATGCTTAACTTCATTATTTATCAATTAGTTATATTAAAGATAATCAAAACCTTATAATTATTTTTTCTTTTCACGGATATATCATGAACCAACTTTATCGAAGTAATCCCAAAATATCGAAGTACGAGGTTAATGTTCGGTTTAATAAAAAAATTTTACATCATGGTTTCATCGATATGTGAGTATAATAAATTTTGAATTTGTTTTGTTATTAAGATAGAATTATGAAATTTAATACTAACAGTAAGTAATGGATCTAAAATTTACAAGCAAGTAATGCACAACTCAATACGATAATCGACCATTGCATTAAAGATCTTACAAAAAGGCCATTGTAAATAGCTACATCATATTTAAAATACATATGAATAGGTACAAGTTCCACACCAAAGGTCATGATTTAGATAGAGCAACAATGTGTAGTGGAGTGTGCGTAAAAGGAGTTAGTTACGGCGTAGAGAAAAATGACTACTATGGTAGGTTGATTGATATACTAGAGCTTAAGTATCCCGCATTACCAATCAAGAAAATTATATTTTTCATATATGATTGGTATGATACTACCCACGGCATTGATACAAGAGTTCACGAGTGGAACGAACTAGTAGAAGTAAATAGTTATAGGATGTCGAACATATCTAATCCGTTTATCCTACCCTTTATCCTAACAACACAAGAGTATTAAGTGTATTATGCAACATATCCTACACTCGAAGCACATCGGACATGATTGGTTAGTCGTATATAATGTAAAACCCTAACCGGTGGTGGATATGCCAAAATCATCTATTATAGTCCAAACAATTATGGAACAATTTTAGTAAAACAAAATGAAAACCTAACACAATGTTATCAAAGTTGATGATGATGAAGGTTAGTTGTTGATTGATCCAACTAGATCATTAATATATTTAGAAGGCGGTGAAATTAATGAAGAGAATGAAGTTGAATTTAAAATAGATGTTAAGAAAGACTAAAATGAAGACTCGTAATAATAATGATTGGGATAGTAATTAGTATTAAGGTTTGATTATCCTCCACAGTTTACTTAAAATTATTAAGGTAATATATAAATATATATGTGTTTATGTGTGTGTACATGTTTTAATTTAATTATGAAATTATTTATTTATCGTAAAATAAATATATTTCAACTTGTTTATGTTAATATCAATATTTTAACTAATTAATGTGATAATGTATAGGTTATACCTCGTGCTGTGAGGACGTTTCCTCATATAGTGGCCCATGTCATATGGTGAGGGTTAAGGTTCAAACACTAACAATGGTATTATCCATGGATATGGGTGTAGTCTCGCTTCTATTCTAGGTCAAATTGCCCCCTTCATCGACATGTCTATATACCAAGCTCCCGCTGCCATCATGTCAAACCCATCACCGTTTGGCATGTCTCGGCTTAAGTCATATTATTATGGACCTCTATGTCCCTATCCATCCGAACCTTCATCATCATCAAGGCCCTTGCCTTAACGGGATTACCATTATGTTCTTCAATATGGGTCATCATTAAACATCCCTTCTAGTTTGGCTTCTACACTTGTTAGATCTATATTTGATCCTCGGATTATGATTACTATCATTAATGGAAAGGAGTACATATTATGTATATTTTTAAAAATATTTTTTTGTATGCTATTACATTTATGGGTTTATTTAACTCGTTAATTCATGTCTTGTTTGACAACTTATATCCATTCGATACTTGTGCTCGTCGTATCTTGAAGACATTCTATAAGCGTGTTAATATATCCAAATCGACGTGGAAGTCAATTAGTGAGGAAACTAAAGAGTTATATTAAGGAGAGTTTAAGGTAGTCTTTTGCTTAATTTATTACGTGACTCGTACATTTCAATCAAGAAACATTAATGTTAATTTAAATGTACTAATAAATATTTTTAACATTCTTATAGAAGTCTTTTAAATGGGAGTGCGATATTGAGATAAGCATAAAGAAAACATGACGTAGTCCGACCCAAAAACGATATTTCGACTTCCTTTATCAAGTAAAGAAATACCCCAAACTAACATATATGTCATAGGAGATATAAGATGCATGGCATAAGAAATGGACAAAACTCGAGTCTTATGCCCGATCCGAGTAGGTGGCTCGGAATCATAAGAGTGAGACCGATGGCATCAAAGCCGACCTATCTAGATATACAAGGGGTTCGATCACACACGGGGAACACACAATATGCATGATAAATCTTATTATTATCATTATTATTTTTTATTTATAATTATTGCAACATCAATAAATATTTAAGTATATTTGTTTCGAGTGTAATGAGTCGGGTCATGAATCCAATACCCACGAGGTTTTCTTGAGGAATCACAAGAAGAAGGTTGATGATAAGTACATATTTATCGATCATCGAGCAAGAATTCTCAAAGTAAATAATTTAATAAGATTATTTTAAACGTATGTCACATTTATATAAATTATTGAGATAAATAGTTAATATTAAAATTTATGCAAATATGTAGGAGATCGTTGAAAAAAATATTTAAGGAGGAGGTTGCTAGCTAAGAGACTCAAGGTACTTCATTGCCCGACATCGACATAAACGAGATTTTTAATAAGGTTATTGGAGGAGGAGATGGTAAGAGGAAGAGAATGTACGGACTCGAGTCACGGGCCTCTCACCGTTACTCTAATATCAATACATCCTTTAGTTCGGCCACATCATGATTCCATGTCGATCTTGAGGTGCAACGAAAGAAAATGAAGGCTCATTTTTCTAGACAAATAGAAAAGATCAAGAAATTAAAGGATATTGTTACATTACTCTTAGCTACTTCAAATTAGCAGTAAAAGTATACTCGGGAGCAACATGAGATGATACGACGGATGCGATAGATGTTGCTAAATATGCGAAGAGGCAGTTCATCCATCGATCCTCCGACCGACGATTCCATCGATCCTTCGATCGACGATCCCACCGATCTCTCCTAGCATTTATGTTTTCTTTTTCGTAAATAACGATAAAATTTAAAATAATTTCATGTTTGAATATATATTTTATTTTATTTATTATACATGTTTTGTAATATTTATAAATCTGTTTCATAGCGTTTTTTAATTGTTAAATTGGAATGGATTTTATTTTTTCTTATTATCGATTAAATAAATAATTGAATTTGTTTTTCAAGCAAAAATTTGGAATAGATTTAGCGACAATTTTCATTAAATAGTCATTAAAAATGCCACTAATTAGAGATGGATTTAGCGATGGATTTTTAGCGATAATTTAACAAAATTGTCGCTAAATCAACTACCTATTCACGATGGAATTGGGTGTCTTAGTGATGGATTAACCGTTGCTAATTTAGCAACGGTATAAAAAATCGTCATTAATTTTAGCGATAAGGTTTTTTCAAACGGTTTTATACCATCGCTAAACTATCGTCAAAAAAATTTAGTGATGGTTGTTTGGGAATTAGCGATGGTTAAAACCATTGCTAAATTTCCTTTTTTTTTTTTTTTTTCATAATGTTCCTTTGATTTATAGTGACTTGAATCCATATGTGTGCATAAGGTGCAATCACTTTTTGTATTGACAACCTACGTTTAAGAATGCAATTATAGACAATCCATATTGGAGAATTTCATAAGGTTTTCTTTATCATTCAAATAATTAAAAATATCATTAGTTGCCTAGAAGATTATTAAACGCTTTTGATAGTGTCGATTATATTTTGAAATAACAAGTTATATTTTCTCCGGACAAAATATGAAAATAATGATATATTTTCACTTTATTTAGTATAATATAAAGTGCTACTCTCTCTCTCTCTCTTATATATATATAATTAAAAAGATCAATAGTTGCCTAAAAGATTATCATACATATTAATATTGTCCATTATTTTTTCAAATGACAAATTATAATTTCTTTACACATAATAAGGAAGTAATGATGTATTTTTACTTTATTTAGTATAATAAAATTGCTATTTTCTTTATGTATATATAGTTTGCTTTATTATAATTGTTGCTCAAAGTCATCGTATGTAAACTACTATTTAACAAGTTTTATTATTTTATGAAATTTATTTTGAAAAATAATTATGCACATCTTTATAACATATTTAAATAAATATGAAAAACATACTAGACATATATATTTTTTGTTATTAGCATATTCATAAAAGTATTATTATATCTCTAATTTTTTTAAAAAGTTATTCTTATTTGTGTCATGTTTATCTATGTATCTAATAGGTCATATCTATATGCTTGCTTATTTGCTATGATTAATTACATAAAGCAAGAATTTTATAATTTGTGAGATGAAAATTATAAGTAAATGATCAAATCACAGTATCTCAAATGTGACATCTAATCTATACTCAAGCTTTTCAACAATTTAGTAAATGTTAAGATTTTTATAATTAATCTTTCCATTTATTATTATTTTTGTTTTCCATTTGCAACAATTTTCTTTTCATATGTCATAATTATAAAGTATTCTCTTTTGTTTAAAAAACTAATCATTTAGTAATTCATCATCAAATTTTTGCCACATATTTCAAATTAACACCTAATATCTAAAATAATACTTAACAAACATATCTATCTATCATATATGTTTTGGTGTTTGATGAGAGAGAAATGAAATAGAGATTAATAAAATGAAAAGTGAAAATTTGGTAGAGAAGATTGGAGGAGGTAGATGAGAAGTTGTTTTGGTGCTCGAGAGGAGAGAGAGAAAAAATACGTGTTTGAATGAAAGAAATAATGCATAAAATAAAAGGAATTTGAGAATAACAAAATATATATTTATTACATTTAACTTTGAGGGGACTAAAAATAGAGATTTATTTTTAAAAATACAATATGTACGCAGGGAAGGATCAGATTAAGAAAACTGAAAGACTACAGGTGCCAAATCCACCTTTAACTCCTAAGACCCCACATCCACAGACTGCATCGACTCTCCACTAGAACGCTTCCTCTCTGTCTCAGGCACACAGACACAAGCCGTTGCCCACCACTCTCAAGCATCGCCCACCGCGGCTTCTTTTTAAAACTCCAAGGTACTACTACTTTTTTCTGACGTTTTTGCATCTCTGCTCCATTTGTTATTTAATCGCAAGGGGCTTATGATTTTTTTTTATGAAAAAGAATATGGGTTTATCGAATTTTCACTAACTTCGTTTGCGATTTTCAAATCAATCAATAATATACGTTAACGTTATGATGGTTCATTTTCCTTGCAGAAATGAGAATAATAGCTCAGATTTCATCCCGTTGCATTAGGAATGGCTTCTTGACTGGCGGCCCATTTCAGGCTCCTTATCTTATCAAACCTCTCTCTACAAGGGGTCGTTCCGGTACTGAATCTATCTTTCAATTTTTCTTTTAGATATAACCTTTTTAATTGAACTTCTTTTAAATTTACCAGTGCCGAATCTTTGTTTTTAGGCCTAATATTCCTGTAAATAATTTAGGGTTCTGGCATAAATAGACTGAAAGACATGCCCGATCTTTTTTCTTTTTAGCGTGTGAAATGCTGTTTTGGATGATTGGGGATTAAAAAAATAAAATTGAACTTTATGATTCTGAAGTAGCTTAAGTTAAAAGTATGTAGTAATTATTGAGTGATTGTATGATGCTTGAAAATTGGTTTTTTTTTTTTTTTTTTTTGTTCAGAGTTCTTGAGTACAGTCTTCATATTGTTGTCTTTTTTTCTTTTCCTTTCCATCTGGGCCAAATATGGTGGAACCATGCGTGAACTTCAATCTAGCATTTTTGTCCTTTTGGCATTTGAATAGGCAACTTGTTCAAAAAAGGTCATTCAATTGAGATCGAGCCAGTTGAAAACTTTGAGCAACGGATATTTGGTGGCAGTAATGGGGGTAATTCACAATCTGAATCCTTTTTCCAAAAGCTTGATAGACTTTCAAAGGCTCGTGATGGACCTGATTCAAGACCGAATGAACGAAATAGTTCTGAAATGGGGGATGGTTTAGATGAGAGTCTTAACACACTAGAAGATGGAATGGATGAAAAGTTACAGAAAGCAGCTGAATTTTTTGAGGAGGATGATGAAACGTCTGACGAAGATTATGATTATAGACCTGATGCACGCTTTTCAGAGGGAGATACTTATGATTTGCAGGTATGCAGTTGCATGGCCGTTGAATCTATGCTTAGAATTTTGTAATTTGATCTGGTATATTTGCTGCGTACTTATTAGTTTGGTTCATAAAGTTTGCTATTTTGGAAGGGATTCCTGGGGCACATCTTGCTCTGGTTTCTTAAGTGCAATTGATATGTTGGTTTCTTGTTTTCTATTTTCCTTGGAAAAAAAGAAGTCCTTGTTTGATGTTCACCCAATTCTTTTTCTAATTTTATTAAGCTCTGTGAATCATTTTTAGCAACGGCTTTCTATTACTGATCTGATGTGCAAATTTTCTGTTATTGTTAAGGGGAACAGTTTCTGTAAGATATTGTAGTGTGATCTTAAATATACAGATAAAAAATCACAGTTTGATGTGAAATGACAAGTTGTTCTTAGAACTTTACAGGGGGGACACAGTGATCAATCAGTTTGAAGTCATGACATGGATCTTTAATGGGAAAGAAATAATGTGCCCTGTTGCAGTATATTTTCTGCATTTGACTGACAATTGTTTCAATTGGCATCTTCTTTCAGAACTTAACAATAACTATTGCTGGTGCTACGACTTTGAATTAGTCTTCATGCTTGTGTTGTCTTAAACCTTATGGGCCATATGCAGGATCTGGATCTTACAAAGCCATTTGTACGTAGACCTGTAAAACGAGCTGAATTTCACGTAACTACAGAGGAAGCTCTGAGTAAAGCTGATTTTCGGGTGAGCTTATCACAATGCCTGTCATTTATGCTGCCATGATATAATATTAAGTATAATGGAATTGCAGATGCTACTAATAGGTGCTATAATTGCCATTGTGGAATATGAGTCAAGTCACTTGAAGTCCTAAATTAGCACTAGTGTCCTGCAAAGTTTTTGTTTAATCACTGCCCAAGTGGCTGCTGGCCTGCCAGTTATTGTGGTTGCTGGTAACATTTTACTTTACTCCCTTGGGTACTTGAAACCATGTACTGTTTGGCATTGTTCTTAGTTGCTTGCAAAATTTGTGGTTTTTGCCCTTTGATATTTTCCTGCTGGGACTGGTGGTTGCAGTTTTCTCCTGCTTCTCTTCCAAACTAAATCAAATTGTAATTGATTTATTCTTGATTCTACTTCATTTGTTGGAGCCTAATTGCTAAATATTAATTCAAGTCATGACTATTCCTTGCAATCTCTATATTTTTGTTGTTGATTATTACTTGTACTTATTTGTTGGAACATAACTGCTAAATATTAACTCAAGTCATGTCTATCCCTTGCAATCTCTACATTTTTATTGTTTATTATTACTTCAACTTCATTTGTTAGAACATAATTGCTAAATATTAATTCAAGTCATGATTATCTGTTGCAATCTCTACATTTTTGGGCACATACCTAAATTCGTTGTGTTTTTCTCCGAGCAGAATGTTAGATTCCTTGCAAACTTCATAACAGAGGCTGGAATAATTATTAAGAGGAGCAAGGTAACATTGAGTGTCAATTCAAGTAATTGCTGTTCACTGAATCTATGTTAAAAATGTGGTTTCCTGCCTTTCTTCATCATCTTTCTTTTGTAGACTGGCATAAGCGCCAAAGCCCAGAGAAAGGTTGCAAGGGAGATCAAAACAGCTCGAGCTTTTGGTCTGATGCCTTTCACAACAATGGGGACAAAATCATTTGTTTTCGGCAGAAGTATGGAGAATCTAAATGATGATTTTCAATATCAGAGTTTTGATCGGTCAGTTGATGATGGAAAAGATTAGTACAAAGTTTAGAAGGTTGTGCCATCTCTTCTGCCATGTCCTTCACTCCCTTCTTTTTTGCCCCTAGTTAAGCGCAATATAACTCCACTAATTTCAGGTTTTGATAAATTTTTTGGGGGAAGTTTTGGAAAGTTGCTCCACAATTTGAATGTTGTTGTGTGCTGGATATAAAATAATATATAGTGGCCTGCTCTCCCACATACGTTTAGATTTCTTTTGCTCTATGATATTCAGGTCTCTGTAACGTGTTTGCTATTTAAGTTGGCAACAATGATGATGAAGAATAATCAACAACAGGATCAACTGCAATTTTTTAAACATTGATGAAAATAAAACTACCCAGTGTAATCGAAAATCCTACTTTAACGCTTGTGTGCCTCAGTTGTGTTTAATGTACTTCGTAAATAGTGGTGGACGCATGTTGCTGGATGACGTTGATGAATTTGCATAACGTTTAGAATGAAGGTTTTGTTACTATGAGTAAATTATAAATGAGTCTTTTTAGTTTTGACAAATGAATTAAATAGTTCTTTCTTTTAAAATTAATTATTTGATATAAAGAAAATTTAATTATTTGATGTGTTGATCGGTGTTGATTGCATTTTAATTTGATATTACTTATTTTACAAAATATCATTTATTTTATTTCAAAAAAATATCATTTTTTTCATCAATCTTTCTATAATTTTTTTTCCTTTTATCTATTTGTTAAAACAAAAAATTAAAATAAACTGAAAAACAACTAAAAAGATGAAGTTATAAAAAAATTTAAAAACGTAGGAACTAAATAATCAATTTTTAAACTAAAAAAAATCAATTAATTCATTTCCCAAAACTAAAGAGAATAATTTGTCATTTGCTTTTGTTATCATAAGAATTACAAATTCACAAATCACAAATTCATATTGCTTCAAGTGATGACAAGTATTTGAGCATTAAAAAAAAAAAAAAAAAGCAGTGATTCTAAGAAATGAGAATTACAACTCGAAAATCTAGAAGAAAGCCTTTTATTTTGGTAGAGCGGGGAACGGTAATGGATGATTTTTGTATGTTTTGCTTTGCTGATTGGGAGACAGTTTTCCGCTTGCATGATTTTCATGATACATGATTGCATCGATCCCAAGTAAATTGCAAATCCATTGATGGATACGATCCGTCATCAATACAATCAGTCAAATCTGCATCTGTAAAAGCACGTAGCTGTCTGTGTACTTTAAATAAATGCCACGATCCAGAGGAGAATGAAAATAACACAATATATAATTCATTCTTTTCACTACAAACTAGCGAGCTTCTATTGGTGATGAATGCATGAACTGACAGACCTGAGAAGCATATATTCGATCTGATCATGGTCAAGTATGAAACCACCAACTAGTTGACGATATTTAGTGACATCCTCACAAAAGTTAGCCATTGATTGTCGAAAGTTCCGATGAAGTGGAAAGAGCGACAATTGGCCTGCACGGACTCGTACCTGCTTTAGCCAGTAATTCATGAATATACTGAAGCTGAGATAGCAAAAAGCAGTGAGTTGCTGGACCTCAATCTCCAAGAAATGATGAAGTGAGCCAAGATCACGAACATGGAACTCATGAGCCAAAGAAATCAATGATATGCTGATCAAGAACAAAGTCACTCCCTGTTACTAAAATATCATCAAAGGTATAAAATCACACCACGGGCATAGTAAATACATAGGAAAGTATCGGTTTTAGAACCCGAAAAACTATGATTTGAGTAAGAAAGAGCTCAGCCGATGATATCATGCCCTTGCTGCCTATTTCAAACCATAGAGAGAGCAGTGTACCTATCAACATCCAACAATATTCATTTTAGAGCAAAACGGAACAAAAGACCAGGTACTGTTTCGTTGTAAAGCCTCTTTCTCATCAACCAACACCATTACACTCGCGGTTCCAGCAAAGGAAGGACTGATTCCTATGGGGCAGTAGGCGAAGCAGCAGTAGCCGAGACTAGAAGAGCCTTAGGCTTTGGCCTGGATATATGATGAAATACCATATTGTGTTGTTGTCGGGCTGGGATCACTGCCGAAGAAAGAGGCGGAGGTATCCTTGTGGCTGGCAAGTCATAAGCAACAAGATTTACCACCAAATTCAATCTTGATGGAAAAGGTGGCTGCTACCCCAAACAAGTAGCTAGAGAGGACAACAGGGACTATAAAGAGGACCCAAGCTAGGGTTGTAAGCTACCATTCATTCTGATTGGAAACCAAAGATGGCGAGGGCAAGACCTGCAAGTGGTAATCTAGCTACTAGAAGAGAGAGGATGCATGGGTACAGTGAGCAAGTGGAGGTTCTTTAGGCTGAAATTAATAAAGTAGGTGATATAAGCACAAGTGAGGTGATTATTGTGTGAGTAGGCTAGGCAAAAGCTGATTGAGAGGTATGTTCAACAAATGCAAATGAAAAATTATTTTCATGAAAGTGTGCATGACATGCCATATAAATTCTTTTAGTTTTAGTGTCAAAACATTTATAACCAAGGTGTGAAGAGCTACAGCTAAGAAAAACATAAGCAGGCGATCGAAAATCAATTTTATGTCTATTATAGGAATTGAAAAATAGAAAACAAAAATATCTAAAAACTTTTAAAAAGGAATATTCCGGTTTAGCACCAAATAGATTTTCAAAAGGAGACTTGTCAATAGGAACGATTGTAGGCATGCGATTGATGAGATATCTTTTAGAGGAACAATAATAGATTGACCAAGCAAGGTTAATCCGGTTTCAACAATGAGTTCATTACGTTGATTAACAAATTCATTTTGTTCATGGATGTGAAGAAAAATTAACCTATGATAAATTTTTTATTTCTTTAAAATACATATTTACTTTTCTTTACCTCATCACCTTAGTTTGTTCAGAAAATTTTAATTTTAAAAGAAACTTGACTTTCAACTAGCTTTTGAAACTGGAGAAAAACTTTAAAAACATATGATTTATATAATAAGAGATCAAACCAAATAAATTTGGTATAATCATATACAAAATTTACAAAATAACGAAACGATAAAAAAACCATCAAGCTCGTGCCCTATGCATCGCTAAAAACCGACTCCGGAGGAGTGTTAGAAATTAAACTTTATTTGGCTCAAGTTGAAAGCCTAAGTCCATAGCTAAAAAACCAAGTTTAGAAAAATCTTCCACTACAAGAAAATTATAAAATAAGGACAAAATTATTTGCGATAAATTTTTTCATAAGTTAAAACAATCATCGCTATTTTTTTAGCGACAAAAATTACTATCCGTCGTTGATCCGCAATAACATATTCGTCGCTAATGTAAAGTATTTCCGTCATTAAATTGAAATAAACAATCATTTTTAGGTCTTGAATTTTTCATAAAATCGTCGTTATTCCCTCATATTTATGTCGCTAATTGTACTTGTTAATTTTCTTCATAAATCCATCGCCATATCTCGTCGTTATTTAGCGAATGTTTCTATATCCATTCATAAAGAGATGTAATTTTTGTCGCTAATTCAATCACCGATCCATCGCTAAATAAAGATTTTTTTTAATAAATTAATGGTCGTTTAATGTTAATGATAATAACAAATAACTAAAAATAACACCTTATTATAACACGAAATATCATTTAATAAAATTAAAATAATATAAATTGAAATCAAATAATTATATAAATGTGTTCGAGTGTATAAAAACATTAAAAACCTAAGAAAAAAAAAGCTAGCCCTCATCATCCGAATCTCATGCTTCATCTTCCGACTATTGGGTATAGAGAGAACATCTAACTCTTGGGTTGTGGGGGGAGGGGAGGGGTCAACATAAGGGACGCGAGTCTACTAGAGCTCATGTAACGTCACCTGTATCATCTCTATCTAACTCTATAGATTGTGGAATTTATCCTTCTACTCCTTGAATTGTCAAGTATAGTCAACCTCGATCATCCGGATCCTATCTTTGTACTCGTAAAGTAACATCCCGAACATTACCACTAAGGTACTACGATATGGCGAGAGGATGAATTAGTGCTAGAATGGAAGTAATATTGGGATGCTTGTGTTTCGAGGCCGTACACACTTCTTCTTTTTCTCCTCCTACATTATTGAAATATATCTTAGTCATGTTGACAAATGAAGACGATAAATCACTCTCCTATTACTTTTTAGCAATCGCTTCTTATAATGATTGCATGCACTCCTATGTAATTGAAATAATTATAATATTAAATCATAAATTTATTTTTTAGATTATATTGATAGATGTATATTTATAAAAATAAAAAAATTACCATTATTATCTAGTGTTGCTTGTCGACAAATGATTCATCTCTCTACTTGTTATTGTTCAAGAACAACTCGTAAGGATTCGAGTTACGACCTAATTTATTATTGTGAAAAAAATAGATAAAATAATATAGGATGTAATAAAAAAATATTAATTTATAACATAATGGATAATATGATTTATCAATATTTGACACGCTCAATCAAAGAGATGGATCCTCTCGTATGTCTAAATGAGCCAATACCGACACCACCCCTCTTCGACATGTAGTTCCAAGACAACTTGTTGAGATCGGGCGTGAAACTCAAGTGTGGCTCAATCTCAACATTATGCATTCCACACATGTTCTATAATATGTGTGGGTTTGTTTCTATTTTACTTAAGCTTGTTCAACATGTTAGAGTACAACCTTCATGCTAGACTCTCTTATGCATCCTTAATCAACGTGTCCATGATTGCATCCCATAAAAAATACTTTTACATGAAGAAAAAATTAATATTAATACATTTCATGTTAAATTAATACATTACATGTAATATAAATAAATAAATAATATTTTATTTTAACCTTATTAAAGTATATAAGTTTTTTGTTTCCATGAAGACGAGACTTCCACGTGGAGCTAGCGAGGGTCCAATCGCTCCTTGAAAATTGCGGTGATCCGACTTGAGCACTTACTTGATGGGACCAACCTATTGAACAAAATAAATAATGAATTAATTATTCAAATAATATATAAAAATACAAAGCTAGTTACCATATATAAAGTATATTACTTATCGATTATTAACGGATCGAATGATCCGTTCAATATCATATCCAAAAGAGCTTCCTAAAGTAGAAGAAACCATTAAAGGGACCTTTGTAGTGGGAGCACTTATTGGTAGTGGCACTAATAGTAGGGATGTAGATGTACTAGCCACGTACAATGCCACTATTAAATCCACGACCACGGACACCACCACTATTAGTGTCATAACCACGAACACCGCCACTATCGAGCCACGACCGCTATCGCTACAACTTTCAGCGAGATCCGTTTGAATGAGAGGTCGGGATGGAATGGCCCAATCCACGAGTCATATCTCTAGAATAACAACTAAAATAATTTAACAAATAGAACAAATAAAAAACAATTTGACTAAAAATATACTATAAATTGTTTCCATAAAAAACAAATAAAAATTCGATATAATCTCCTATGTAAATTAGATATTTCCTAATTATCGAAGACGTCACTCGCACAAAATACAACACGTCAAAAATACACAACAAACATCTAAAAATGCATAACGAGATAAATGATATAGTTTAATAAATACAATAAATAAAATAAATATTTAATTACAACTCGTCATAATCCTCATCTAAGTTTTCCTCTTCCTCGATCTATTTTGATTCATATTCACTCTCATATTCTTTATTAGTTTCAACTACTTTTATATCTATAAATAATCCATTTGAATCGATCAATGACTACTCCTCACCATCTTTTTAGATTAAATTTTGTTGGATTTTTGAATCATCCTCTTGAAATGGTTCCGTATTTTATTAAACTCCAATAAATGATTTGGGTAAATCAATCATAATCCTAGCTTTTATTTTATAAACAACTTATCAATTTCGACTATCACACTTTAAGTTAGGATATGCGACATAATACGCTTGAGTCGCTAAAACAAAGTGTTCGTATATGTTGAAATTCCTTCCATAATTTACCTCCGTTAGTTTATACTTGCAAATGAACTCTTGTTTCATTCGATGTAGGATCAAACTAATCACTTTTGAATCACTTATCGTTCTTTTGATTGGTAGCACATGATACTTCGATTGTAGAATTTTGATCAATATCTCGTAATAGCCACTCTCATCTATATTGTAATTAGATCCTGTACTGCATATTCTACGACTTATACTTGCTTTGTCTAAACCATATCCTTGTGTGTTAAACCTATACCCATTCATAATGCACATTGGATACGATTTTATAATTTATAAAGGACTTGTTTTCAAGATCTTTTATGAGATAGTCTATCATATAGTTGGGTTGTGCATATTTTGTACGTAAAATCACATCCATGACTAAAAGTTTAGTTAATAGTTAATGAATCTTGTCTACTAACAAAACCTAATCTAAAATAAGGATACTTACATATTCACTAAATCAAGAGGTAAACTCATCTCAAATAAACCACCAACCTCATGCTTGAGCATGTAGGGATTATTTTGTTACGGTTGGGCAATATATCAACTGTTAAGGAAGAACATTAACATACATGAGTCAATTTGTATATTATAATTATTAATTAAAGATGTAGAATATTAGCATTAAATTTTACATACTTACTTAATGTAAGGTTTAACTTTTTAATAGTTTAATAATATACATTGATGGGTTAACTTTTTCTCAATCGATTGACTCGCCATGATCACTTTCGATCAAACACTCTACCACTCGAACCACTCTAGCCTCCACCGAGCTTAGCCACATGCCTCATCTCTCAAGAAAAAAAAATCTACTAGCCACCATTCATCTTCTTCTTCTCACTAGGTTAGCCACCACCACCATCTTCGACACGTCGACCATCATATGAACACTATAGATCTCTCTCCTTGTAAATAATAGATTTCCAAATATATAGATTTTTGTATCTACTCATCACCTCCTCTCTTCTCTTTTCACTAGCTAAGACTAAGTCTAGTGGTTCAGTTTTTTTCCATCGATAGCTAGACTTATCAATATCTATGCATCCAGGCACCAAACAATGTCATCTAGTCTAACTCCATCTCGCTTCGAGAAGTTAGTGCTATTGTGTTCGTATTGTTTAGTTTTGTGTAGTTTGATGTGCTTTAGCTGCTAGGTCATTAAAATTGAACAAGATTTTCTTACTTAATTTATTTAACAACCTCGTGCTATTTTAATGCCCGAAGTCACTAGAGAAATCCCATCTATGATTGAATAAGCAAATGATATATTCAATACTACCTTCAAGAGTAAGATTATTCCCGGTTCGAGATAAAGTCGGCATTCGACATCTAGGTGAAAAGGTTTCAATGGTTTCTCTAGATGAAGAATTACTAAAATTCATTAATAAGGAAATTAATGATTTTGAACCTTAGTTAGGCGAATCATATGTTGTTGATCTCTTGAAAGCATTGAATAAAGAGTTAGTAATCTTATTGGCTAGTGATGCCATTATGAGTCTTCATATGTCTAAGAAACCAAACATGAAGTTTATATCAAATCATCTAACTCTATTCTGCAATGGTAAAAAAGTAGTAGAGTTGCATGAAGATTTATCACGAGTACTTAATCACTCGTTGAGTTATTAAAGGGTTACTTTTATGGTTTTAAAGCTTTTGAAAAGCAATTTAGACTCGAGGATATTGTGCAAAAAGATCTAGAGCTATTACTTACTATATTATCCAAGATATTTGATTCATTACAAATAACTTATAAAGGTTAAATTGTTGAGTGATCTTTTTCGATACGAGCATCTACTTCGAATAAAAAACGATACTAAATGTCATGTCGACTTCTCACCCATCCGTATATTGGTTAGATGAAATAAAAGCACCTACTAAGGAAACTATTACAAAAATGAAATTGTGAAATAGAAAACCAAACAGAATGACTAATTTATAGGTAAAAAAACAAGAATATTAGATTACACATAATATTAAGCTGGACATAACAAAATTGAAAAAGAGATCAAGAATAGTTACTTCCTCATTCTCGATCGACTAACATGATCGGTCTTTCTTAAGATTGAAGAAAGTAAAGCTGATCTAAAAAAATAAATTGTTAACACTTATAATATTTGGGAATCTTTGAATTTATCTACATGTTTAAAATGATAATTAAAAATGATGGAAATGTTATGATGTAGATGATTGAATTGTCAAATACTTTGACTCGATTATATTTAAGATTTTACCTTACTTTTTTTTGTTTGAAATGAAGCACCTATGTAGTCGAAGCTATTATCGACTTCCAAATCAATTTACCTACTTCATGTTTGTCTAAAATGAAGCTATTGGTGATTTTCCATCTATGTGGTCGAAGTTGTCTATAACTTCTAAATCAATTTACTTGTTTTTTGTTTGTCCGAAATGAAGGTGACGGTGGCTTTCCACCTATGTGATCGAAGCTACTTTTTACTTTTAAATTTTGTTTATTTGAAATGAAACTATCGATAACTTCCCACCTATATTATCAAAGCCGCCTATGGTTTTCAAATAAATTTACCTACTTTTTATCTATCCGAAATGAATTTGTCGGTGGCTTCTCACCTATGTGGTGAAAGTTGCTTGCGGCTTTTAAATCATTTTACCTATTATTCTGTTCATCGAAAAGAAGCGATCAATAACTTTTCACTTATGTGACGAGGTTGCCAATGGCTTCCAAACTAATTATCTCGCTCCTTACTTGAGCAAAATAAAGTTGTCGGTGGCTTTGCACTTATGCAATAAAGTTATCGATGGCTTCCTAAATCCATGATTCAAAGTAGATAGTGGCTTCCCACTCGTGTGAGTGAAGTTGTAGGTGACTTCCTATTCATGTCAATATAGGCTATCAATCTTTAAAAACTCATCTATTTATCAAGTATAGACTTGTGTTTGCTCAAGATTAGCCAAAAATCCAATCTCCCCTACCTTTCCTCTTTGAGTATGGATATTGATCTTGGATCGGCCTAAACTCCGAATTACTCTATTATTTCATCACAGTGAGAATAAATTCACTCAAATAGGTATAGAAATATAACATAATAAAACCAACATTTTATTTTCATATGCATTCAATGAAGCCTACCTCAAGTAGCATAAAACGATAATGATGTTATATCTTCCACATATGTAATCGACCCCTTCTTCGGATATTTATGCGGATAAGTTTGTTTAGAGTTTTCTAATTCTTATCGATTAGGTAGGTGATGACTCTTTTCTCGCGCCTCTCCATGAGCTCTCATTGACAATATATATGATGGTGATCGAAGATTATTTTTACCATGTTAGATATAATGATAATTGACTTTTGATATTTTTTTAAACTATTAAATGAGAAATAATTATAGTAATATTAATACAATTAATTATTATAATATTAAATAATTTTAATTCCTATTAATACTTATTACAATAGTTAATAGATGTTATATAGTCATCACTAGCGATTGGGAGTTTATTAAAAAAAATTAATTATGGTTTAATAATTAATTTTTCATTTATTATCTCCTTATACAACCATAAATATTCTTGGTCATTTGGGATGAGAAGAAAAATAAAATAATGATATTTTCCGTTAAGAAATAGTCTTTTGGTTTTAAAAGTTTAAGAGCATGATTCTCATTGGCAAAACATTTACAATAATATTAATATAGTTAATCATTATGATATTAAATAATTTTAATTATTATAAATACTTATTACAACTATTACTAACCATTATATAGCCATTACTAGTCATGGTAAGTTTATTTTAAAGTAAATTATAGTTTAATAATTAATTTGATATTTATTATCACCTTTCATAAGTATAAACATCTTTGAGCATTTGGTATGAGAGTAGAAATAAAATAACGAAGTTTTTTCTTACTAAATGGTGATTTGTTTTTAAAAATTGTCGAACATATTTTTCTTTTAAAGAGTGAAATTGAGCATTCACTTATACCAATAAATGTATGAGTGCATGTTTACATATGATCAATTGTTGTATCTTGAAGGGTAAGTCGTATTTAACCTATTGCACAAAGAAATGCTCGTATTACGGATGCGATTTACTCTTAAGGACAATGACTACATGCCATTACTAATAAGTCTATTTTATTTTTTATTGATATTTTTACTTGTCCCACTTTATTTTATTTTGTTTTAAGTGCCTTCTAATATTTCAAATAATCGGCTTTTATTGCCTTAAAATGTCATACTATTGCGCATCTATCACAAAAGCTTTCATAGTAAATCAATTTCTAGGTAAATTAAGTGGTCATATTTGGGAGGTTGAAAACACCAATTTTAAAGAAAGAAGTTAATATCTTATACTATTGAAATTTGTTAAGGTTTAATGAAAGGTACTTAAGTTTGAAGGTTACTCGAGTAACCAAATTATTTTATTAGATTTTATTTAATCATAATGTTTGAATTTAGCTAGAGGATGCATTATTAAACTATTGGTAATGCAATCACTATCAAATGTGTAAAATACCCTCGCATTGTGGAGCGTAACAACTAGTATATATAGATAGTCTTCAAGATATTGTAGTTTGTGTAGGGCTTTTATTCATAAGAGAGGTTCGAATTCAAGTCCTCTTGAAAAACAAGGGCTTGATTAGATTTTATTTAACTATAATATTTGAATTTAACTTGAGAAATGTTTTATTGAACTATTAGTAATGCAATAACCGCCAATTGTGCAAACTATCTTGATTAAGCGGCATAATAACTAGTATCTATAGATAGTATTATTGATTTGTTGGTAATTTAATTACTATCAATCGTGCAAAATGCCCCTCGTAGAGCATAAAAATTAGTATATATAGATAATATTATTGAACTATTGGTAATTTGATCATTGTCAATTGTGCAAAATGCTCCCATCGTAGGACATAACAACTAGTATCTATAAATAGTATCTATACACATTGTATATTGCATTTTGTGTTAGAAAAATTAAAAATTTATTACATAAGAGAGGCTCGAACTCAAAAACTCTTGAAAGAAAGGAAGGATGCTAGCAGTTTGTACAGTTGAATATTCATATATCTTCCAATAGGTTTTGTTGGAAGAAAATAATAAACAAACATTAAATATACCACCAAACTAGTGGGACATTATCAATTTTACATTCAAACTATTTTTATATCAATTTTATCACTAAACTATTTTTCTTTTCAATTAAGAACTTTTGTTATAATTACTTAAAAATATGTTTTAAAAAATGATGTTATTTTTTTTAAAGTACAATTTGGATGAAATATGAACAAAAACCTACAAAATAGATAGACATTCTTAATTAAAATTTATAAAACTTTGATGATAAAATTAGTATAAAAAATTATTTGGTGATAACATTGAAACTACCTATATAATTAAATGATATTTTTAAGGTTTCACCATAAGAAAATGAGCAAATTTTAAATTAGTTATTCTTATTTTAAAAATTAATTATTAGTTTTTTATGTTTTAATTTTATCAATAACTTAGTCATTTTATCAAATTTTTGTTAGATTAAAGATTTTTTCTCCTCAAATGTCGTTCCTTATATGTTTCATTTATCTTCTTAACCCATTCGTTTTCTCTCTTCTCAACTAAAAATCAAAAAATAGGCAATTTGAGAATAAAAATTACTGATCTAATGAAAAATTGATAAAAAAATTAAATTATTGATGAAATTAAAATGTAAAAAACTAAATAATTATTTTTGAAAAGAAAAAGATTAATTAATTCGTTTCTTTGAATAAGAGGGACTAATTTATAATCAAAACCCGCCTGTTATTACCTACCCGTTTCTTTGAGTTATTGATCTAAGGAAAGTAGGTAAGGGCGGCCAGCTTAAACAACCATCCGTTATTACCTACCCTTCCCTTCCCTTGAAAAGACAAAAACAGCCAGGTCTTGCCAATCAAAACCCGCCCCCACACCACCCACCACATTTCAAATTTTGGTACGCTCTTTCAAAAACCGGCCCCACATCACCCTCCACATTTCAAATTTTGGTACGCTCTTTAGCCGTTACATCACTCTCTACTCTCTTCCGTAACTCACCCTGTGGCTCTAGCGTTTCTCTACCTCATCAGTCGCCATGCTCTTCCATCGCCACCGCCGCAGCCGCTACCACTCTCTCCTCCTCATCCACCGCAAATTCCTCTCCACAACTACCTCACAGCCATTACACCTTCCACTCTCCTTCCCAACCTATATGATATGGGGCTCTAACACTTCCCTCGGCAAAACCCTAATTTCCACCGGCCTCGCCTCTTCCTTCCTCCACTCTCCTCGCACCACCAAAAAAACACGCAAATTTGTCTACCTCAAACCAATCCAAACTGGTTTCCCTTCCGATTCCGATTCCCATTTTGTCTTTTCTAAACTCTCCTCCCTCGCTTCACACCGCTCCTCTCTGTCTCTCTTTGCCTCCAATTCCGTCCTCAATTCCTCCCTCTCCGCTGCCAATTCCCTCTTTGGCGACGATTCTAAGACCAAGGGTCGGAATTCAGGGATTTATAATTTGAATTTTACTGAGGAGAACAGGTTTGTGAAAGATGGGGTTAATGAGGTTTCGGAGTTAGTTTGCGAAACCTTGTATGCGTGGAAGGAGGCCGTTTCGCCACATTTGGCGGCAGAGAAAGAGAATGGAGTGGTGGAGGATTCTTTAGTTTTGGAGGCTTTAGAGAAGTGTTTGAGAAAAGAAGAGGATAGAAACGAGGGAACGAACGTTTTTTGCGTGGTTGAGACTGCTGGTGGCGTTGCAAGTCCAGGTCCATCCGGGACCTTACAGTGTGACTTGTACCGGTATGTGGTCATTCTCTCATGTTAATGAATGCTAATTATCTATTGCTGGTTATAGCATTAACACATTTGATTACTATTGATTGGGAATCAGGATTTTGTTCAACGTTGTACAATTGATGTCTTTGGTTCTCTGTTGACTTCGAATGAAGCTTGTGATTTCAGGCTGGACTTTCTTGATGTTATTTTTACATGTTAATCTTACTCACCAGTGAAGACTACTTGTGGGTTTTTTTTTATCTTTTTGTTCAATAAAGATCTAAGGTACCCTTGAAAATTGGTTTGTTAGCAATGTAACTAAATGAGAAGTGGCATGTAGCAAATCATCCTAGCAATGAAACTAAGTACCTGCTATGCTGTTCTCCCTAAAGGAGAGGAAGTAAGGTCTCGAATTCAAGTCCTACTCTTACCACCCAAAGAACTGAAAAAAAAAAAAAAAGACCCAGCTACAAGTCGGCAGTGAATATGAATATCTTGCTTGGTGATTGTGCCTGTTTTTTGCATTGGAACCTGAATATACGTGATATTTGTTCATTTCAGGCATGTGCTTTTGCAAAAAAAGTGACAAGAATTTAATCTTTTGGTATTTGATACGTGCATTTGGTATCTCACAGAGAATACATGATATGATGGAAGGAATGAAAAGAATTTATGTAATCAACCAATCTAGTTTGGTGGTTGGGACAAAAAGTTGGCTGGGTTGAATTTGTGCATTTTTTATCTTACAGGATACACGACAGCAGAATGTAGGAAATGAATTTTCAAAGTCAACCAAACGAATTTGGGACAAAATTTAGTTGAGTTGATTGTGCGCATTTTGTGTCTCACAGAGAATATGCACTAGATATGACATCATTAAACGAAGAAAGCTTGCAGACAGTTTTTTTTTTTGGAGGTTCCTGTTACATGGCAGAAAGGAATCGGGTTTACTAAGATATTTGCATTTTGTGGAAATGACTTTGGAAACAGTTTAAACGTATGGTTTCACTGTGGTAGCCTGGTTGCAGAATTGCATATCTCAGTTATCTTACAAAAGGACAGTCTTTAAGTATATTCCAACTCCAACAGTCACTCAACAGCAATAACAATGTTGACAGTCATTTACATAGATAGATAAAATATCATATTGATATTCTCCTTCTTCAATTTATTTCTTTGTCATCTATGTCAGCAGGCCTTTTCGCTTACCTGGTGTTCTTATGGGAGATGGGCGGCTAGGTGGTATTTCTGGAACCATTACAACTTATGAGAGTTTAAAACTTCGAGGGTATGATATTGTTGCTGTTGTTTTAGAAGATCATGGCCTTGTTAATGAGGTGGCATTATTGTCATATTTGCGAAATAGGTAATTTTAATCATTCTTCTTCTGACCTGGATAATTTTGAATCAATTATTTCTTGACTGCAATATTGTTATGCATCAGATACCTACATGATTGTGATATCACTTTTGTCTACTTAAGTTGATTTTTGTTCCCGTTTCCTCTTGTATTTTTCTAGGGTTCCTGTAATTGTGCTGCCTCCTGTGCCACTAGATGTGTCAAATGACTTGTTGGAATGGTTTGGTGATTCTGATAAAGCATTTAATTCTCTGAAGGAAATAATGCTATCAGCTTTTTCAGAAAGAATTCAGAGATTGAATGGCATGCCAAAAAAGGCAGGAGACATTTTGTGGTGGCCATTTACTCAGCACAAACTTGTACCGGAAGAGACTGTTACTGTTATTGATTCAAGATGTGGCGAGAACTTTGCCATTTACAAGGTTAGTGTTGCCAAAAAACGCATCTCTCACTTAGGTACTTTGAACTTATATTATGGAATACCCTACAACTAAAAAAAAAAATTTGCATGGGCTTTTAAGTAAGTGAACAAATGCCTTTTTTTTTTTAAACCTACGAACTGAGCAAATGTGCTGTGTACTAACAAATACTGCAATTTTGTTATATGCAAAATGTTCTCACCTTTCTTGTTTGGTGCTAAATTATTTTCTGATGTAAATAACTATTTCTCTAAGCTTCTACAGCCTTTTTTAAATTTTTTTTTTCTGCTCCAATTTCAGGACCAGGACAATCAGTTCATTACTCAACAATTTGATGCATGTGCTAGTTGGTGGACTCAAGGACCTGATGCTACCATGCAGGTCAGCTTTATGGCACATGACTGCTTTTCTACTCTTGTTACAGATTCCTATTTTAATATGTTTTAATTCCTGATGCAAGCTTCTTTAGGAAAAAGTCAATTGTTTTAAGGGTGGGAAATGCTATTTCAAAAGAAAAAACAAGAATAAGTTGCAAGAAAATCATAAGCTAGTTGATTAATGGGATCCACCAACACGCCCCACACCTGCACCCCACCCCCTCCCAAATTATTCTCATGATCCACTGGCGTAAAATTCTCTTGTAATCTATTCTTGCTGTTTTTCTTGGGAACTAGCCTTTCTCAGAGGGTCCATTGACAGCCATAATCTGCATTTAGAAGCTATTTTTAAATTGTTGTTTCTGACTTTTCTTTTCTATTGTAGATACCAATTTATCTATGTGAATGCTAATTGTGTTCAAATGATGTATTTTTCCTTTTTACACATTGATTTAGTTAGTTCTACTGATGCAAATGCACCTGTGGGACATCAGGATAGAATTTTGTGTACTAAATGGTAAGCTTGTATCCTGTGGGAGTGGAGTGCCATCTTCTATGCACTCAAAACTATTAGCAAATTTAGCTGTAATTAACAAGACAGAGTACAAATTAACTATTTTTTAAACGGAAATTAACATTAAAAAAAGCAATTTTATGTACAAGCAAGTAGAGAAATTCTGTTAATTTGGCTCTTCTTAGCCTAAGGGATATTGTTGCAGGAGCAATTGAGCATGGAGTGAGAGAGTTTATTGTCATTTGGAATTATATTGTCTTTTAAAAATATTTAAGATGTAAAGTTATTGGTGCGTTTGGATTTGGCTAGTCTGGAAATGATTTGTAGGTTTACATTTGTATGCAAATATGTTTCTGTCATTTGAATTAGTGTTGCCCTTTTCCTTTCTGTTGCTGGAGGTCATTGCTTTATGGAAAGTGTAGAAAAATTATTTTTTATAATAGTGGAAGTTCCTTCCTTGAGGACTTCTGAAAATCGTTTGGTACACAGGATTCTTTTAACTGTTTCTCTGGATTATTGGGAACTTCTCTTCTGGAATGCGCCAATTAGTGGATGAAGAGCCTATTAGGAAGAACCTGAGGAATACACAACAGCATTCATAAAATGTGGGGTGGCTACGGCCTTTTGTTAAGGTTGCACTTTGTCTTAGTTATTGACTCACCTGCTTGTAAATAAGCTATCCTATTCATATGGTCCTCTTTACAAGCTCTATTGCTTATTCATATGCGGGATAAAGATTTATGACAGAGCATAACTGGAAAAAATGTATTAACAACTGTTTGCCACATAATCAGAATTCAGAATCTGTGCCTAAACAGTTCTGATAATAATAAAAAAAAGGTTTGCACACATAAATGTACAATGAAAAGGTATGTGATAACGAAAAAGTATTAACTGGCCAGAAGCATGTCGTATGGCAGGTTTTCATTTTCTTTTATTCTTCTGTTGTTTTTTTTTTTTTTTTTGGAGGATTGGGGAGGGGATTTAGGGAACACCCACTCACATAAATTACGAATGCCCTACAGAAAAGCAACTCTGGACCCGCCGCTTTGTCAGTGTAGGTGAATGGTGAGCCGTGCTCACCTAATAATCTCATGAATGCTAGAGCTTTTGGCATATACCTTCCAAACTATGTTCTCTTAGATTAAAGTTTCATTTTCTCTGCACCATTTGGTCGCTTTTTTGAAGTTCTTTAATGTGGTTACTTTTTTAGGTGGTTTCAGACTGAGCTTGCAAGAGATATGGGTTATACTGCTGCAAGATATGGTCATGTAATGTTTCCAGAGAATGTTTACGAGCCAGCATTGGAATGTGCAGAGCTTTTGCTTGAGGGTGTGGGCAAAGGTTAGTATTTAAATTCTGCCTTTGAATTTTTTCAGCATTTTAACGACATAATATAATTAGTTTCTTCCTGTCGATTAACTCATGCTTAATTAACAGTGAACGTAAATTATTCCTTACGTGCCTGGTGTTACAGACATGATAGCATGTCTTTTTTTTCTATCTATAACGTATGCTTAACTTTTAAACTGCATTAAAGCTGTCCATTTTGAACTGTTTCATAATCCATTTTGAACTGTTTCATAATTATCTTTTTTCTTAATGTATGGTAGATAGAGCCAACTTATTATCTAGGATTTGTAAAATGCATTAAAGTTGTCCATTTTGAACTGTTTCATAATTATCTTTTTTCTTAATGTATGGTAGATGGACCCACCTTATTATCTAGGATTTGTACTTTTGCAGGGTGGGCTTCAAGGACATACTATTCAGATAATGGATCCACGGCAATCGAAATTGCTCTCAAAATGGCATTTCGCAAATTTTCCTTTGATAACGGACTCCTCCTGGATTTTCCCAGAAATAACAGAACTGACAAATCTGTCCAACTAAAGGTGTGCCTAAATAATCCTTACATCTTTCAGTATAACTTTCCAGCTATCTTTTCTTAACAATGCTATAAATTTTGGTTTCAGAAAAAAAAAGGGTATTTCTGGTTACTGAAATTTTTTTCCCAATTAGGTTAATTTTCTTTTCTTTCAGATTGGTAGTTGCTAGTAGGGATGTTTTAAACAATGTTCATACTTTCAGCACAATTTGCCTTGGATCTAGCAGTTGTAGAATGAGTCCCTCACTTATGTTTTTGTCAAAAATAAAAACATTCTAGGTGAATAGTAGTTGAGCAAGTGGCGTTGAAATCTGACCATTTGTCCATGCTGGGTGTGTTTCAGGTTCAAATTTAGCTGTGCAAATGTCTTGTTTATCACGGTTTTTCATTTTTAAAATGTAGCTTTACACTACGGCACTTTTTTTTTTGTCTATCATTCCAATGTGACAATCACACCATGTGAGATAGTTCTTTAGTCTGCTTAATATACCTAGTTGCTATTAGCACACACACGATTCTGGCATATGGTCTAAGCTCAGTAGATGAAACATGCATATTTGCGCATTAAGTGCCGTTTTTCTTTCTTTTTGCAATACCTGTTTGTATATGGTAAGTAAAGCATTCTTGCTCTTAGAGGTAAAAACTGAACTACTTGCAGCCTGTCTTGACACTGCTTTGATTAAATTGGCTGAATTATCTTAGGGTAGCTACATTTCTATTATACATGATAGTTATTACAAATCTAAAGCATAAATCTATGTACTTTTTACATTTGGAATGAGGTTTCTCCATACAATTGCTGGTAATTTAGGTGTGGTTTTATTTCAGGTATTGGCTCTCAAAGGATCTTATCATGGTGACACTTTGGGTGCAATGGAAGCACAAGCACCATCATCTTATACAGGCTTCCTTCAGCAGCCATGGTAGGAAATTTTTTGGTCCTAGAATACTAGAAGCACATTTATGATGAATAGAACTATTTTAATTCAGAAGTTTCAAGTTTTGGGGCTATGCTTTCCTTATTAGTGCTCTTGCACATCCAAGTCTCATTGATGTTGAAACCATTCATTTAGGATTGAAAAATTATAGGGTGATGAGCAAAATGGAAGTAGTTGTCACAAAATGAGGCTTAATTGTGACAATTCACGTGCAGAGAAATAGCTGCTATGCATGACTTCCATATCGTTGTTAAAAAACATAGCTCTTAAACTATTAAATCCTTCCTAGACTTTTGGATCACTCTGATGTATATCCTAGTTAGTTTTCTCCTCTGTTTCATAGAAATTAATAAGACAAAACAAGGGAATTGAGCTGGCTTGGAATCCTCTTGGTAAGTATAGCATTTGCATATTATGCAACTTGTAAAATAAATGAGCTAATCTCCAGCAACTTAATACTTTTTTCTCTTGGATAATTTCTAGGCTAGCAAGTTGAGCTCCAAATCAGAGTAGCTGTATTTATGTTTCCTGCAGCACATCAATATATTCTATAGCCTGTGAATGGCAATGCAATTGCTTTTAGCGGACTATTAACTTAGCTAGCAGGTTTATTAGGATTATTGAGATGAAAAGTAATACAATCATTTAGATCATGAGATGTGGTGATTCGATTTCTAGAACAAGTTGCTAAGCATCACTTGAACTCATAAAATGACCATATAGCACTAGCGATTTGAAAAGAGCATTTTTTATACACTGACCAAAAGTCCTTTTCACTATTGGTTGTCAAAGGAATGAATATGGTGTGTCGCTTCAAAATGGTTGAGTAGCTGAAACATATCCTGCACTGAAAAGTTTCCGTGTTTTTGAATGAATATTCCACATTGAAAATCAAGGGGTACAAATAGACTTATGGTAACTTCAGTCACAAAAATGGAAATTATGCAAGACTGCTTTGAATTAATGGGCAGAGTTTGAGTACCCCTGGCAAAGCTTGAGTTGGTTCATGTCAATGAGTGCTGGTTGTTTAGCTGTTGTCAACGAGGAAAAGAGTGAATGATCATGCAGTGAGGGCACATTTATTAGATTGCCTGAAATGTGAAGTGGATTGTTAGAATAACTAATTGGAAGGTAAATGTTGAAATTATGTGGTGATAGTTTTGGTGCTTCAGGTCATCAGTGGTTTTGGCAGCTAGGCTTGATTTTGCACTGTGTAGAACTCCGAAAATCAGCAATGTAGGAAGATAGTAATTCAGAGTAGATAGCGCAGATCCTGCAGTGGTGTGAGTGATGGCATTGATGCTTTGGGGTAGCTGTAATATTGATGCCTATGTAATGGATAATGCTTCTTCGTCTGCCTTCTAAAGTTGAGGAGACGATCTGGTGCTATGGATTCAAGGCGTTTTTGTAATTGCATGGAGAGGTCTCTGCTATTCCAAGTGAAAATAACTTAACATTTTGTTTTTTTCTTTAAGTTCAAGTTGAATCTAGAACATGCATTTTTTCATATTTGAATACCAAATGTGAATATTATGCGTGGAACAAGGAGAATTTTTCAGATTTTGGAAATGTAATGCTTATGCAAGGAAAATGTGTTAATGAACCTTACAACAAGGAGAAGGGAATTGGATTGGAGCAAATTATGCAAAGTCTCTATTGAAAATTTGGCTTGGGGTTCTAAGTTCTTTTCTTTAGGTTCAATGCTCCGTAGATCCTTCTGTAATTATTTTGGTCTCAAGATTATACCTGGTTCTATAAGAATCAGGCATCAATACACCTCAACGTGCAATTCATTTTTGCATATTGGTTTTCCGTGTGCAAGAAAAAAAAATGAGGTTAATTATCTGTGAATTAATTTATCTTTTACTTACCTCATGCATGTTCACAGGTACACAGGAAGAGGGCTTTTTCTAGACCCTCCTACAGTGTCCATGTCCAATAGCATATGGAATCTTTCTTTACCTGAGGGAATGCTTTGTGAATATATGATTGATAAAGGCATGAGTAAGTAAACTTTTATAGTGTACTTTTTAGTTTTTATATTGGGTACTGTTATTCTCTATCGCCTTTTAAGAATGCTTCCTGATGTCCACTGACATTTGCAGCCTTCAGCACTCGTGATAAAATATTTGACAAGAGCAGGAACAAATCAGATTTTGCTGGAGTTTATTCTTCATATATATCGCAAAAATTATCACAATACTCTGGATTAAAAGAATCTACCTATATTGGAGCATTGATTATAGAACCAGGCAAGAGAATTATTAGTATTTGGTACTTGATTTCTTTTTTGAATTTGTTAATGTTATATTTCGTCATGCAGTTTTGATATTACAGCTTTTAAATGATTTATCATTTATTATACAATTCCAAAGACAAGTGGGTGGATTATGAGATTGCCTGTCTTATACAGTACCAGCCCCACCTGTGCAACATGCGTGTATGAAAACCAGGTTAAGGGGCTTCTGTCCCCTTGTGGCCAATTTTCTTTGTTTCTTTCTTTATTTATTTTTAATTTCATCTTTGAGTTGTGTTGCTTCAGAAGTCAATTGATGGTTTCTTGATATCTTATTTCATTTCTTGTTGTTGAAAAGGGCATGTGGCATCATAAAAGAATTCTGCCTTGAGTTTCAGGGACTCTAGTAAATTCCTGCGAGAGCAGATGTTGTTTGTATTAGACATAACCCTTCATCAGCATAGTTAACCTGAATTATGTGAATCATCTAGAGTTTTCTAATGAGTTCTGTATTCTGTAAATCCTTCAAAAAATCTATGTGGTTTGTATGAAAAATTTTGGAAACTAAAATGGTTCAGAATATTTTATTCCCTTGGCCTGATGAATTTTTACAGTGCCCTTTGATTCTAGGCCAACAATGTTTCGAAACTTTCTTTTATGTTGACTCCCCAGCATTTCATTCAGTTGGTTTGGAACTTAATATCAAAGACTTAAATTCACGTACTCACACTCTCGTACACTTTAGCCTATTGAGTCTTGTATTTGCCTTGCAACAACCATATAATGGAAACGCCTACTTAATAGGAACTGTAAATGCCTGGTCTTCCCTGTGGCCTGTGCACAAGTGCCATTTGTTTGGCATGAGTTCTGGGTTTGATGAAATCATGAATTTCAATATGGTTTTAAATGGTCTTTGTCTAATTGGATTCACACTATTTTGCAGTTATACAAGGTTCTGGTGGAATGCTTATGATTGATCCACTTTTCCAAAGGGTGCTTGTCAGTGAGTGCCGAAATAGAAATATTCCAGTTATATTTGATGAAGTTTTCACAGGTTTTTGGCGTCTTGGAACCGAGGTTGGTATCCCTTGTATCTTATTCTCATCTGTTCCTTTCTTGTTCTTTCTGCTTTCCCTGTCACTTTCATTCAATTTAATAGAAGTGTTTAAATACATACATTTCATCCACATTCTTAAAAGTGCCCTGTTTTTAACAGACTGCAGCAGAACTACTTGGTTGTGTACCTGATATAGCCTGCTTTGCAAAGCTGATGACTGGCGGGGTTGTACCCTTGGCTGCCACATTGGCCACAGATGCAGTTTTTGATTCTTTTCTTGGAGAATCAAAGGTAAGATGTTGCTGTGGGTTTGTTTGATACTAAAGGCACCTATGTTTGCTTTGGAAGTTGACCGGGTGAATTAGTGAGATTATTCTTGTGGCTTTTCATATTGCGTGCTATGTTATTCCTCATTGCATTAATTCACAATACAGACATCAGGATCTGAGGCCACTAATGCTAGTGATCTAAATGTGATTGAGATGTGGCTTCTATGCATTGAATTGTTTTTTCCTACTCAATTATTTCCTTAATATCATGGATGAAACCTTAGTTGATGTTTACTTCACATTTTTGCCAAAGTAGAACCATATGCCATTTTCTTTTTACTTTCTGTGGCTCAAACTTCTCAACTAGCTTAATGAGTTTAAGTTCCAAAGGATTTTATCTTCGAATATTATGCTAGTTAATTCAATCTGAAGTTTAAGCAGTCTAAAGTTCATTGAACTTTGAGTTACAAGGTTTGCCATGTGGTTGTGAAAGTAAAATTTGTGATCAAGAATTTGATACCTTTTTCTTCAAGAACCAACTTACAAATTTGAATAATCATTCCTATCTGTATCCTTCATTTATTATGGATGCCTGTGCCAAAAAATTCCTTACTGTGTAACCTAGACTGTATAAAGAAATTGCTTACATTTATTTGATTCTGGCTGTAGCTCAAAGCCCTTTTGCACGGACACTCGTACTCTGCTCATGCTATGGGGTGCTCGGCAGCTGCTAAGTCAATTAAATGGTTTAAGGATCCTCAAACAAATCATAATATTATTTCTGGACAAAAATTGCTTAGGGAGGTATGTACAATTCATTTGTTTTCATTTCCTCATTGCATACCAGCTTCTAAAAGTTGATTTTTGACAGTTTCCATGATCTGGAATGCATAAAATGCCTAATTTGTGATACTGACATAGTTGCCATTCCTAAACCAAAACCTTAGGCAGGGCAGCATTCCATGCTCTCATTTAAACTCGACATGTGAGTTGAAATTTCGGAATTTGATCTGATTCAGAATGCAGCAATTATTTAAACCTTTAAGATCTGACATCTAGAATGTGAATGATATACTGTCTCAACAATTGCTGTATTGAGACAAAAATATATTTGACTTACTTCTAATTCAGTCATATAAGGCTTCCCTCCTCAGCACATAGTCATCTTCAAATGATTTACATGACCATACTTCTTTTGGTTATTGTTCCCCTTTAGTTTTTCTTAGACACACCGAAAACAGGTTATGTTTCAAACCATTCAAGGCTAATTTTTCCCAATGATGAAATAATGGTGATCTGCATGTCATTAATGAATTTCTTCCCATATTTTTGCATTTAATGTTTGCAGTTATGGAATGCGGAACTGGTGCAACAGATCTCATCACATCCTTCTGTTGCAAGAGTGATAGCATTGGGCACTCTTTTTGCTCTAGAACTAAGAGCAGAAGGGCATAATGTCGGGTATGATCGCATTAGCTTACCTTTATGTACTTTTTGGCCTTGAATGACTTTCATAGTTATCCAACAGTTGTGGTTCTGGGCATTAAAATGTATTTATATGTTCAGCATGGATTCATTTACACTCCCGACTGCTATATTGATAGTGGATCACAATGTTTCTAACAAGTGGAAGCAAGAAACTTCATTATAACGATTTTATTCTCCAAAAGATGATCCCTAAATTGTGATTATTGCATGATATTTCAACCACTCAATGTTCTAAGTGTAGCTGCTTAGTATAGTCTATGTTTGATGCTATGGTATCTCATTTTGACAGATCATTGTGTTTGGGCTCACGCTCCGACGTGTTTGGTATACTTCTAAGAATACTTGGGGTTTCTGACACTTAGCCTTAACCAATTACGGTTGTCTGACACTTGGCCCTGACAATTTTGTTCAGCCACGTCCACACTTGTATAGCAAGTTAGCATGAATATCATCTTTAGTTGTATCAGTAGTGTTTGAAGAGATGAGGTGTCATGCATTTTTGTCAAGAAATCAGTTCATTTTTTATTAGTTTCACTCTTTCTTTAACACACGATCATAGCTTTTTTTGTGCTTAATACCATTAATTATCTCGAATGACTACGTGCCAAGGTATGCAGCTTCTTCTTCTTCTTCTTTTTCTGAAAGTAATTCCATATCCCTTTGTAGTGAATTCATCAGAGATATCAAAATGATTTGTGTCCTTTTTTTTTTTTTTTTTTGGGCTAAAACTTGATAATTCTCTGGATTTCTTCTATCAACATTTGTTTGATAGAGCCAGTGATATTTTTATTTTTATTTTTTAGGTATGCATCTCTCTATGGCCGCTCTCTTCTTCAGAAGCTCCGTGAAGATGGAGTTTACATGAGGCCTTTGGGTAATGTCATATATCTCATGTGTGGGCCATGCACATCTCCTGAGATCTGCACATCACTACTCATTAAACTTTACACAAGACTTGAAGAATTCAACCAAGTTCAAGAACAGCCGTCTTCCTGCTAATTATGGAAGTGTGGTAATTATTTATTTTTTCTTTCGAAAATAGTAAACCAGAATGCTTTATGATTCCATATGAATAACCCTAGTGATGCAAATATAATAATGTTTTTTTAATTAAAAAATTGATGTGGCTTCTTATGATAGGTGTTGTATTAATTTGTTCAATTCAATAATTTAAAGTGTTTTCTTCTTAATAATAATTAGTGAAAGGTATTACTAAATCTTAAATTCACAGCTCGCTCTATGATTTAAAAAGAAAAAGATTCCTGCATGATGGATGTTCATGAAAAGCGACAACCAATGTTCCCTGGGCCTCGTCGTTGGGTGTTTGGTTGCAAACCCTAGCAACCAGGTTTTAGGGTTCAAACATTGGCACTGACAAGCACCAACACATTAGGTTAAAAAAATTTCTTAAAAATGTTATCAATATCTTGCACCGTATACCACCACCAGTTCTTGATGCTTGTCTTTTTTAAGCTTCACACATATACTTTGCTTAATGGAGCTTGAAATTGTGGAACATACAACAGCTTCATATATATATATATATAATAAGAAAATCTTCATATCAATCTAGACAAATTCCCTATGTAAATTCCTTGTTTGGATAATTAATATTTTCAATTTTTTATTGAGTTTCTTATAGCATCTTTGCATAAGGATTAGGCTTGTAAGCACATGGGCCGTTCCAATTTTCTATTCTTAAGAAAAATGAGGAAAAAAAAAAAAAGGGCCCCACCTTATTTATTAAAGGAGGAATCTTGTCCAAGAAAACTTTGACCTTTTTTTATATGAAAACAATAAAGCGAGAGAAAACAACATTTCTCGAAAGAAACAGATGACGTCGTAAGAGTGATGTCACTGAAACCAAAAAATATCCATTGAAGTGGCTTGGCATGTACCATCAAAACCTCTTCAATAAATGCAGGCCTAATCTGACGATTGGTCCCTCTCTCGGACGATCCCAAGCCTTGGATCTAAACAAACCTCACACACTCGAACAACAATCCAATGATAAAGACAAACTCCACTATTGTTTTTTAACTTCTGATTGAAAAAATTCATAACTATATTTGGTTAAAAATACTTTTTGACTTAAATAGAAAATTTCTTGCAAAATGAGTCACAATTTTCTAACTTATACCATCTTTTTTTTAAAAAGTTGTTTTGAGTCATCTTTTACCTAATATACTTATAATTTAACTTATTTTTGTCATGAATTATTAATAAAAAACAACTTTTAAATTATGACTCAAAAATCGAAATTTATTTTTCATAAAACATACCAAATAGACTTTTAGATAAGGTTTTGTAATAAGAAATAAAATGGTAGTAATAAAAATAAATTTTTTATTCTTACTATGTATGTATTTTGTTGAAAATATTAAAGTGAGAATGAGAATAAAAATTATACATAATTTTATTTTCAAGGGAGAGGTGAGAATAAAAATAAAGAAAGAGATTGATTTTTTTAATAGTAATATATCATTTTTATTTATTATGTATTAACTATATTTATCATCATCACTATTTTTACTACCGATATCACTACTACAACCGTTGCCACTCGGAGGTGGTAACAATATTTTTAAAATATATTACTATTACCGATATACTACTATCACCATCATCATCTCCTCTTCTACGATCATCATTATCAATCTCGATTACCTTTATTATTTTTACTACAAGTATAGTTAATAAAATTATTTTTAATTATTATTCTTATTTATTTTAAAATCAAATATTGAAAATTTTTAAATTTTTTATCAGTATTTTAAACACAATATTGGAATGAAAATGCCATTTTGATTTCTTAATATCCATTTTGATTTTTCCATTTTAATTCAAAATTTTTTATTTCTAGTAACCAAAAGATATTTTAGTTTTGTAGATTATTTAGAGCTACATGAAAATATAAAAAGTGCTGTGTAATTATGTACTCCTTCTGTTTCAAAGAGATCATTTTCTTTAACTTTCATCCAATTTAAGAAATTTATTAATTATTTATGCTATATCAATATTTTTTATTCATACTTTTTAAAATAAGTTTTTAGTATAATTGTTAGTTATTAAATTTAATTCTGCATTATATGGAACCAATATTAATTTAAGAAGAAAATCTATCCAAATTTAAAGTGGTAAATAAAAAAATCATAAATTAGATAACAATCAAGTTTAAAATAATTATGAAAAACAAACATATTAAGAAAATATTTTACTTCTAAAACTTCGACATACGGTAAAGTTCGAAAGAATGAATATTTTTTATGTAACAAAAAATTATTCTCTAAAGTTTTTATATTAAAAGTCTTTGTATGTATAAAAGAAAAATACAAAAAAATTATTGTTTTTTTTTTTTTTGGTTAGTGAAGAATAGAAAATGAAACAAAAAATTGATTTTTTTATCGATTAAAAATATTTTTTAAAAATATATTATTTTAAAATTTGAAAAAATAGATATCCAGAGACAAATATATTTGACAAAATAAATGTTTCGAAACAAATGTAAGTAGAAAAATAGACAATATATTCCAACGGAGAGACTGTCGTTAACTTTTATATTTAAATATACACGGGTATATAATTGGTACACATGATAATTTTTTTTTTAATAAAAAAGATGGATTTTGAAGGTATCATTGCATGCGCGAGGGTTTGGTGTGCCAAGACAAGAATAAGAATAATGAAAGAAAAAGATGGAACAAGTGGAATTTTTTCAATTAGCTTAAGCACACTATTTCACAAATGAGGTAGAAATATTAAATTATACGGATCAAGTTGGGAATTTTATAATATATAGAGGGCTAAAATATACTTTATCAAAAGAAAACAAGCTTAAGCAAAAAGTCATCCCCATCTGCGTCACCGGATAGAATAGCTTAAACTGCGTGATCGTTCTCTCTTCTTTCTCTTTTAGAGTCGCCAGAGTGGACCAATAGACTAACAAAACAAAACAATACTCCAAATCTCGGTAAACTATATTTTTACCCTTGTAGATTCATTAGATTTTCCACTTCTACTCTTTTAATTAATAATATTTTAATTGTACCCTTATAGTTTTTGAAAAGTTTTCAATTTTGCGCTTTTCTCAGGGTTAACATTGAAATGTTTGAAAACTAGAAGGATAATATTAGAAAACTTTAAACTCTAAAGGTATAACTGGAACGCTAAGGACTTGGGGTCGGGAAATTATCTACTACTCTCAGGTTTTATTTCCCGCTTTATTTATTACTCTTAGTGGCAAAATCTGTTTGGTTTCCGAGAAAATTTGAGAAAAAACACTTTCTCTTCCACTTTATTTTGTGTAGTTGTTATTGTTGGTTTCTAAATTTGGGATTGAACGTTTTTTCGGTGGTAATTGAGCTGGATCTGTCTGTTGCGTGATAGTTAGGCTTTTTGATTGATTGATAGAGTGAAATTGTAAGGTATTTTGCAGATCTAAGAAGAAGTTAGGGTTTTGAGAAATGCATACGAGGTATATGGAGAGAACTAATAGTATGGCTAGAAGGAAGAGGAGCTTAGAAGGTTGTGGAGCAGACGAGGAGCAGCAGCCTGAGCGTAAAAGACCTGCTTTAGCTAGGTATAATTAAAGAAATAAAACCATAAATTTGTGGGTTTTCTTGTTTTTGTGAACTATTAGTTGTTTTGAATGTTAATTTAAGTAATTTTCAGTTTAAATTTAGACAATTGTTGGTTTAATCTAATGTTGGTCTAATTGGAAAAAAATTGAATTATTTGTTGAATTGTGTTGACTCTCAATTTTGGTGCTCGTTTGATTGCATTAAAACTTTAAATTTGGTTCTGTTCAACCACTTTAAAGCTACTACTGGATCACTTTTGAGTGAATTCATTTTTTGACCTAAATAGGTGTTAAAGTTTGTCAGCATAGCTGTGTATTTGGATGCTTGAAATGGGTGGGTGATTGAAAGATGCCAAAGCCTATCAACCCAGTGTTTTTCGATTTTCTTTTTCCTGTGAATTGTTAATAAATCTTCTAAGCCGGATTAACAAAGTCTAGGGTGGGGGTGGCTTAATCCTTCTCTCCTACTAAGGTTCAGCGGAGCTTGGAATATGGGTTCTTTTCAGCCTTTTCTTTGATTGACACGGAGTGGATTGAAAGGAAAATCAAAATCAGTTTCCTTCCCTTCTCCTTGGTTAGTGAATCAGTATGCTGTATCCCATCATGCATCCTTTCCTACAAGACATAGTGACCGAAAGTATCTGATCTTTTTCCCTTTGGGCTTGCATTTTGAGCAAATTTTGACTTTTCCTGGAGCATACGGAGACACTTATGAGCTATCAGTACCAATCTTATGGCTAAATCTCAACCCTATTTTACAGATATACTCAACCATGTAAATCCTGTCACTTGCTAATCTCATGGGTCATGACTTGTTTAATAGAGACTGGTGAAAATTTTATTGTCCCTCACACTAACAGACTGTAACAATTCATGAGTAAAATTACGCACTCAAGTAGATTATTGTGTCTACTAGGCCATGAAAATCTTTTTGGATGCTCATGCATCGTGGTTAATAAAATGACAGAGTCTGAAATTGCACATTGGTAAAATACTAATGATACTTTAACAGTAGCATGCAGAAAAGGAGCATCATCTCTAAATGCTTTTCACCTCTTCGAACCTAAATTTTTCCTGCTCAAACTTGACTTTTTTTTGTTTGAAATTATAGTACATTATTGAGAGTGGCTTTGTATCATTTATTTTTATTGGATTCTAAATTTGATTACTGTCTAAAGTGTCTCATTGCTTAATAGACCCTTTGACTTGAGCTTTAATGTAAATTTATTTGCATTCTGCAGTGTAATTGTCGAAGCTCTCAAGTTGGATAGTCTACAGAAGCTCTGCTCATCGTTGGAACCGGTTCTTCGTAGAGTTGTAAGATTTTTACTTTAATTTCCTGCTTTGCTTCCGTGAGGGCTGATAAATATGATTTAAATGTGGCTGTATCTGTAAAAACCTTAATGAAACTGGAGACAGAATAATCAAATCCGAGTTTAGGGGCTTTTTTTTTTTTATCAGGAGAATTGGATGAAGACCCAGCATTACCCCAAAGTTTCTAAAAATCACTCACTATGATCTCATGAGCAAATTGGAGATAAGATGCGTCACTTTGATTGTGTGCTATATTGTCTCACTCACAATGCATTAAGGCTGGTTCTCCCAAAGAGATAAGATGCAGTCGATGTGCTTGAGAGTGAACCATCAAGGAACAGTTGCTTCATTCATCAAAGGTGCTGTTAGCCCAGGAGCTTAGTATTGAAAACCCCCAACAGCATCAGATCGTTACCTCTTACCAAGTAGAAAGCAACCTGTATCCTGCTAAAATATTCTTGATTAATCACGCTCCTAAAATCCCTGACTTAGTTTCATTGTGTTGGAGCACCGTCCCAACCTCCCAAAATCCAACAACCACCACCCCCCCCCCCCCCCAAAAGCTGCAGAACAACAAATTACAACTAACATCGATGGGCTCCTCAAGGACATTTGCGGTGTATAAATTGGATATCTCCAACTTGGTAGAGGGACAGTATTGACATTACTTTTTTGGGATACTCAAGCCTTGTTTTATCCCTAGGAACCTTTTATTCTTTTTGAACCTTTAAAGATCTTTCGAACAAGAGTATATATGGTGTAGATACATGTCCATTTGATTCATTAAACACCACTAACAACAAATATAATGGAATGCAAGAAATTAGTTTATAGAAAAAAGGAGGTCTAAACATGTTAGGTTAACATGGCTATTATCAGTTGTGTGGAAACTTTTGTTTGGTCTAAACATGTTGGGTTCAGCCGTTTTTTTTTTTTTTCCAAGCGTTGTTTGAGTGCTCAGCTATTTTTGGCTTCTTACTGCTGCATTGCTATTTATGCCAAACAGGTAAGTGAGGAAGTGGAGCGTGCTTTAGCAAAGATAGGCCCTGCCAGACTGAATGGAAGGTACATAATAATTTTGTCCACTCTATGGTTATAGTTCAGTTTTTTTATGTATCAGTTGCTCACTTTTTGATTTTGAGCCAAACTTTTATGGTTTTCTTTTTCATTCTTCAGTGTTTACTAAACTTGTACTTGATAATAGAGAAATCAACTAAAGGTGTTTGAAATAGAATCTTGTCTTGCCTTATGTGACTTACATGGGAGTTTTCTTGTTAAAAAAACTGTGCACTGAATTTCTGGTAGTTTTATGTTTTTAAATTTTGTTGGTTGACTAACAAACTGTGGACGCTATTTGGTACATTAGCAGGATTGTTGCTATTGAATTGATAGCAAAGTTTTGATGATGTCATACATGCAACAATTTATCTTGTTTGTAAATTTTGGTAGATACATCTTCAGTGTTTTAGTAGCTCTGATATATGAAAGCAATAATCAGTGTCATTTTCATTTGCTGTAATAAATGTATGGTTTCATCCATAAGGGTGGTTTATTATTCTTATCCGTGACAGGTCTTCCCCAAAGCGAATTGAAGGCCCAGATGGAAGGAACTTGCAGTTGCACTTTAGGTCTAGGTTGTCACTGCCCCTTTTCACAGGAGGAAAAGTAGAGGGGGAGCAGGGTGCTGCAATCCATATTGTTTTGGTTGATGCAAACACTGGACATGTTGTAACTTCTGGCCAAGAAGCCTTTGTTAAACTAGATGTTGTGGTTGTTGAAGGTGATTTCAACAATGAAGCTGATGAAGGCTGGATGCAAGAAGAATTTGAAAGCCATGTTGTAAAAGAGCGTGAAGGAAAGAGACCATTGTTGACTGGAGACTTGCAAGTAACATTAAAAGAAGGGGTTGGAACTTTGGGAGATCTCACATTTACGGATAACTCAAGTTGGATAAGGAGCAGGAAGTTCAGGCTTGGCTTGAAGGTTGCTTCTGGGTTTTGTGAAGGCATACGCATTCGTGAGGCCAAGACAGAAGCTTTTACTGTTAAAGACCACAGAGGGGAATGTAAGTTCATGGCTTTGCTCTTCATTATTATTGTTGTTGTTATTATTTTTTTGGTTATAAAGGGGAGGTTCGAACTCGAGACCTCTTAGGGGGAGGGGGACGCTAATGCCAGTTGAGCTACTTGGCTGCTCTTCATTATTTTTATTGTTTAAACTCTTGTTGAATTTGCTTCTTTTTTCCCCCTTGATTGACAGTGTACAAGAAACACTATCCACCTGCACTGAATGATGAAGTATGGAGATTGGAGAAAATTGGCAAGGATGGTTCATTTCACAAGAGGCTAAATAATCAAGGAATATTCATTGTTGAAGACTTCCTTCGTCTTGTGGTCAAAGATTCTCAGAAATTACGGAATGTAAGTGAGACTGAGGCTCGGTTCTTGAATTATGAATTTTGTGCTTTGTACCCATCTTCTAATATAGAAAATTGTTGTATGTAGATTCTGGGAAGTGGCATGTCAAATAAGATGTGGGAGGCTCTCTTGGAGCATGCAAAGACTTGCGTCCTTAGTGGAAAACTATATGTATTTTATCCTGAAGATTCAAGAAACGTTGGGGTTGTCTTCAACGACATCTATGAGCTGAATGGCCTTATTTCAGAGGACCAGTATTACGCAGCTGATTCCCTTTCCAATGAGCAAAAGGTTGGCCTCATGCACACTCTTTTATTTTTCTAATTAAAAAATTCAACTGTCTTGTTTTATGCTTTCATGTTTGTTAAAACCAGTATATGAACATCATTGCTTCAGCTCGTGTAATATCATCAACCCAGTAGTTTCAATCATATTGCCCTTTTCTTACTTCTATTTACTTATTTGTCCTCTTTCTTACTCATACCAGATATATGTAAATTGCTAGTTGATATCTTGGCTTAATTTGGGAGCATGGAGTATCTTATTTTATTACTTGATCTCATTTGCCACCTCTACGTGATGCTCTCTATTTGCTTGGTTTTCCAAGCTAACATTTTCAGTTCAAATGAATCTTATTTTTTGCTGAAATTTGACTCATAAATAGCTGTTTTGCTTTACCATCAAGTGTAGTCAATGCTGTCTTATGATTTTGTTTACCATGTGGTAGATACCACTGTGAATGGCAGTATAACGAAGTCGTGTCTCATAGTTCAAATGCCCCAAAATTGTTTCTCTCGTTATTGAAATGAGAAGTGATTTGGAGGAAAATTCAATCTACTTTCATCATAAATCACTAGGATATATATACAAGAGTATTCCTAAATTAAATCCCTACATAGCAATATTCCTTAATTATATCCTAAACTACAGCAGATTTATTTTAGGGAATTCCTAAAATAAATCTGATGTCCCTGATCTTAGGAATGATTTCCTAAGATCAATCTGATATCAATCCCAATAAATCTAAGCTTTTTCCTTCTAATCTTCCAACAGTTATCATATTCTTCTTTCTTGTCTCAGATAACAATTTGCGAATGCTTGTTTTGTTTCCTTCTCTGATTTTTTTGCCCCTCATGAAGTAATTTTTCCTTGATTGCTCATGTTTTTTTTTCCCTTGTGATTTCCAAATCAAACAAGGAAATTTGTTAAGTTTGCATATTCTGTACATACCAAGTACTTTTTTCAATTGAAAAGAAAGAAAATGAAGTGAGTATTTTGTATATGTCACAAATTTATGGTTCTCTCCAATCTATGTAGAAGCCCATCATTAGACTTCAAAACATTTTTTAAAATCAATTTTATTAGGTATGAAAGAAGAGTAATCAGTGTGGTTGAATGACATTGCTTGTTTTGTGCAAACATTACTTGACTTCCAACTTTTGAAGAAACCGCTTCTGGTTACGAAAGGTGGGAGTGATCGGTTCCTAAAGTTCATGAACAAATTTTTTTTTCCTGCTTGATTGATCCCAATCTCTTCATATGAGCACATAGTTTTCTGAATATTCCATTCTACTTCCAAATATTTTGTATTTAAGTTTTATCAATCTTAAGTCTTGAGTTTTCATGAATTGGTTTTTCTTTTAGGCAAGTTGAATGGTTCATGAAATGGCAATGCAATTATTCCTTGGGCCTGTTTCAATTTTGATTTGAGCTTGCAGCTATAGGCTTTTTCCTTCTTTTTTTTTGTAAATAAATAAATAAATAAAATAATTTCACTCATCAAACGTTATTTCCAGGTGTATGTGGATACATTGGTGAAGAAAGCATATGACAATTGGAATCAGGTCATTGAGTATGATGGCAAGTCACTTTTGGACTTCAAGCAAAGTAAAAGGTCAAGTTTATCCCAAAATGAACTTCAGATCAGTCAAATAGGTTACTCTAATCCTACAGGCCACCAGATGCAACTACCACGCTTGCCAGCATCAGTTCCAACAGAGCAGTCTTCTGTTCATTCAGCCCTACAAGCAGGAGGTAAGCGTTATTAACTGCAGATTGTCAAATTAGAAATTATGTTTTAGTTGGGCACTCAATTGTTTACTGTTTCTCCCTTTTGGGTTCTTGTCTAGCGACAGGGTACAACGATAATATGGGAACAAGGTACTCGATAGAGTCACAGCTTGTAAATCCTAATTCCCACACACAGTTTGACAGCAACTCATTCACACAACATGAACATTTGATCAGCAATCCTCAACAAATCCCAAGCACAAGAAATGATAACAGTGTTGTTGGCTTGGCCCTTGGTCCTCCCCAGTCATCTACCTCAGGGTTTCAAACAATTGGTTCTTCCATGCAGCCAACTAATCTTAATCCTTTTGATGAATGGACCAACAACCGGGATAAGGGCGCTGAGGAATTCTTTTCAGAGGAAGATATTCGCATCCGAAGTCATGAGATGCTTGAGAATGAAGATATGCAACACTTGCTCCGACTCTTCAGTATGGGAGGCCATGCCTCAATGAATGTACCTGAAGATGGTTTTTCATTCCCGTCTTACATGGCGTCTCCAATGCCAAACTATGATGAGGATCGCTCACGTCCAGGTAAAGCTGTTGTGGGATGGTTGAAGATCAAGGCAGCAATGAGGTGGGGGTTCTTTATTAGGAAGAAAGCTGCTGAGAGGCGAGCACAACTTGTTGAGTTGGATGATGATGAGTAGTTAGGTTTTAATGTCGAGCCTCTTGATCCGTGCGTTATTATTATGTATGTTCTCTTCATCTAGGCCAGCAACATATTGAATTTCTAGGACCGCATGGTTCTGGAAGTCTTGAAGGCCTAGTCATTGTGTGTTCAATTTAGGCATCCAAGAATCTCTTTGTACAGTCACCTGTACACTAAGTTGCTTCTTTACTTGCTACTTAGTTCTTACCAGCAAGATGCTTCGCTGATCACTTTATCATCAGTTTGTGTATGATCTTTGGGCTTGAGTTCAGAAGAGTGTGTTTTAGTTGATAACCCTTTTCATTCGTGTTGACGCTTCTCCGGTCACTTTATCATCAGTTTGTGTATGATATGTAGGTTTGATGAGTTCATAAGGGGTGTGTGTGTGTGTTTCAGTTGATAACCCTTTTCATTCATGTTGACTGATTAAGGGAACATGCCTAATTGTAAGCATATAAGACTCATTTGTTGTATCAGGAAATGATTAAGAGAATCGTCCTTGCTTCATTTACCTTCTACTTGAGTTGCTTCTTTCTGATCCCCTTACGATGTGTGTGAAATCCTTTTTGTTTGATGACCAGAACATGCTTGTTTTATTGAGTGATTGGTTCTATTCAAATGGGGCAACCTTTTCTTTTTTGGGCCTAACAAATTCGATAAGCTTGTTAACAAGTTTTGTTACTTTCTCACTAGTAACTTCGACTTTGATTTTCTGAGCCCGTGGGGATGGATTGTGAGTCATTGTGACGGTAAGATAATTGCTGTGAGAATTGATATTGTAAATACAATAACAATTATTATTAAATAAATTTATTTTAATTTATATATTTTTAATAAATTTTACTAATTAAGTACACTAATAATATCTTTAATAGTTTAAGATTGGTTTAATGAAAAAAATTACCTCTAAACTACTATGATTTGATAATTTTTGGTTTTTATTTTCAATTTAAATTAATTGAATTCCAAACTAGTATTCTTTTGACAAATGTAATTATTATCCATTATCTTTAACGATAAAAAACAATCTTTTTTTTTTAATAATAATTTAGTTAATTTATTCAAAATATGGTCTATATAAGATTGTATAGTAATTATTCATTAGATTTTAAAATTAATAACACACACACAAAAAAAAAAAAAAATTGAAAGTAAAAATAATAAAATAAAATAAAAGTACATATATTTAAATAAAAAGAATAAATGCATAAATGTTCTAACAAAGTATTTCTATTAAATTCATGTTGAAATAACTATTAAATTAACTAGATTAAAAATAAAATAAAATATTTAAATCTAATATTAACTAGATTATTGTTAATATAATTTTTTTTGATAAAGTATTTCCGTTAAATTTATTTTGACATAACTATTAAATTAATTAGATTAGAAATAAAATAAAATATTTAAATATAGTACTAACTAGATTGTCGTTAATGTAAATTTTCTATTCTTTTTTATTTCTAATCAAGTATTTTTGTTAAATTTATGCTGACATAATCATTAAATTGATACATTAGCATACCGACTTGTCCATCATACGACCATAAATATTTATTTTATTTCCAATCTAGGGTTTGTAATTTTATTTTTTTATTTAAATATATGTACTTTTATTTTTTTTATTTGATTATATGTACTTTCATTTTTTTTTATGAGTGTGATTAATTTTGAAATGTAATGAAGAACTACTATATAATCTTATGTAAATCATATTTTGACTAAGTTAATTATTTTAAAAAAATTGAAATGTGAACAGTCAAAGGATTGACTATTGATAATCAACCCTTTGACTCTTAGAGATAATAGATAAGAATCGTATTTGCTAAAAAAAATATATTTTGAAGTCCAATTAACTCAAATTGATAATAAAAGTTCGAAATTGTCAAATCGTGGTAGTTTGAAGGTAATTTTTATCATTAAACCATTTAATATTATACAAAAATAGTTGAATTTATTATAAAAAAGAAGAAGTTAGTAATTTTTTTAATAAATTAAAATTACACAAAAAAAAAAAAAACCCCAAAAAAAGACACTATAACTTTAAGATATATATTATAAAATATTCATCTTCAAAAGGACTGAATTATTAGTTTTTGAAATAAAAAGGATTAACAAATTTATTTTTATCAAACTAAAGAGACTAATTTATAATTTATCCAATTAAAGCGTGCATTCCTACAAAACCCGAAATTCCGAATTCTCAACAAATAATAGTAGGCACTAGGTAGAAAAATAATTTTTGGGTTCTTTTGTTTTAATATGCATAAAGTTGTTATACATGTGAAATGATTTTGAAATACTCATAATGCTAAATAATAATAACGAAATGTTTCAAAATCATTATATAACAACTAATATGTTAGGTAACGATCAATATTTGAATCCTCGTTGTAATTGTTATTAATCAGCTCTCATTGTTGTATAGAAATCATCATCTGGCTATGATAAGCTAAATCACTACTGCATCTGCATATGGCATGGTGGTACCCGCTAGTCTCTATCTTCAATAGATTCAAAGGATAGGGAGCCTTTAGTTAAAACTTCAAAGATAATCACATAAACTAGACTCTATTTGTTTGATAGAAAACAACTTTTAATGAAAAAATCAATTCCGTAGAAGTTATTTTTCAAGAAGTTATTTTTTCAAAAAATATTTTTTGATGTTTGACAATTACATGAAAAAACTGCAAGTAAATATATTTCAGCGTTTGTTTGATATAGAAAACTGAAAAATAAAAATAGACTCGTGATTGTTACATCAATGAGTTTTGAGGAAACTTCAACAAAACATATTCACAATTTCACAATATAAGATGTATTTAGAAAATTTTAATAATTTTTTATAAATACTAACTCTAAGATTTAAATTTTAAAAATAAAATATACATTTTTAACCATCAAACCAATTCATCAAAACTATTTGGGATAAGATCAAGTCAATATTTACATTTAGTAAAAAAATTTCTAAGTAATCCTAGCATTGTTATTTTGGTAACTCAATTAAGAATTCTTTTTTTTTTTTTTTTTGAAATTGAACTAATAATTTAGTCTAAAAATTAGTTTTACAAATTATTAGTTATCATTTGTAGATAAATATTCATTTGGTTTCAAAATATTAATGTTCAAATAATTTGTAACTAATTATTAATTATAATTACCAACAAAATTTTACAACTAATTAAAATTAGTCATAAATTATTGATTTAGTTACAAATGAATAATGTTAGAAAAATAATGTATTTATTGATGAATTAATTAGTTTCAATTTTTTCACAAATGATTGCGACCTTGTAATAATCATTTTCAATCATTTAAGTATAGTTTACATGATGTTTGGGATAATGGTAAAAAACATAAAGATAAATTATTGAAATATTTATTATAAAAATAATTTTAAGGTGAATTTTTTTTTAAAGAATATTAATCGATTTATAAATCGAAAAATCAAATATTAGTAGAAATAGAGGAAAAAAATTAAATAGTTAATAATAATTGATAAGAAATAATCAAAAATTAATTTGATATATTTTAAATAAAAAAGATAGAGAAAAAAGTATTAAAATATATCAAGAGAGAGGTGAGTAACACGAGATCGAGACGAACTTTCTCTTTTTTAACTCAAAAAACACTTTTCAAAAAATACCGTATTATTTTTCATTGACTTAAAATCATTTTTCATTTACTTTTTTTCTAAACACGAAACAAACATCATAAAATGGAGAAAACAAGTTTCTGGAATTTATTTTTCCCCAAACAAGCACAACCCAAATAAAACAAAATGGATAAAAACCAAATCATGCAAGTGAGAAGAAGAGAAATTATGAATCACTTTGGAAACGAATGAAGGGAATTATTTAGTTCATGGATGACTTGAAATTTGGGATTTCCACTTAGAGATCTTAGGTTGGAATATTGAAGATTGGATGAGATTTAATGATGTAAGTTTGTTATTTTGCTGTTCAAGGCTCATTTTGGAAATAAAATAAAATAAAAGAGGTAAATTGAGAACTAGCTACATATATAAATCTAAATGTATATCCTTTTCAGGTACTTTATTGGACTATCTAGATCTTGATTTATCGTTATTTGTCCTCAACTTTTGAATCGGATTGTTGGTAACTTGTTTGTGTAGTGAGTAAACTATAAATTAGTCCTATCATTTTAAAAACAAATTAACTATATTTTTTTTATTATTTGAGAAATTAATCATTTAGTCTCTCTCTCTCTTTTTAAAATCCACTTGTAATTTGGGTTTTTTTTAAATTTATTTTATTTTTTGTTTGAAAACATAGAAAAAAGAACAATATGAAAAGATTTATGACAAAATAAGAGATTTTGTGGAATAAAAATAATATTAAATTAAACACAATCAACACTGATTAAAAGACTACATAATAATTTTTGAAATAAAGAGAACTAATTAATTTATTTCTTAAAAGTAGAAGGATTAATTTGTAATTTACTCTATGTGTTGTGTGGTTTTGAACTTCTGAATTTTGATGTGGTTTTTAAATTTTGAAGAGTGCTTTTGGGTTGCTAGCATTTTGCAATACTAAAAATGGATTAATCACATGATTGGTTACTCTACTCTAAAATTTTTTTAATATGGGTTCTCTATTTTTTATTTATTTATCGGATTTATCTATCTTAAAAAATTTTTAATGCAACCCTTTTGATTTTTTTTGATCAATTTTTTAAGTAAACATGATAGGTGGTAAAAAATTGAACACTTGTAATGCTATATCAGATAAAATTATAATTATAACGTCATAAAAATAAATTTAAAAACAAAAAAATTAGCTAAAAAGCATAAAAAACGCTCAAACTATTAAAAAAAAAAACCAAATTAATCACTCACTCACTGTTAATTAGTTTTCTTTTTATCTAAATAATGAACAAAATATATTACAAGATGACGAATAAAATAAAAAATCCTAAAACCTAAAACTCATTTTTCTTAATCCAAAAATGGTAAAGAAAATATTACTTTCTCTCCACTGCTCTCGTCAGCCTCGCTCCCAACTGCTAAAACCACCTCAATTTCCACATTCACTCAAATTCAACCCTTCAAAGACTCAAATTTTAACAACTATATTGCAAATGGGGCATCCGTATTTATGGGTAACTTTTCTTGTCTCTAAATATCCTAAAATCTCAAATCCCAATTCGTTTTCCACTGTGCTCAGATTGGATTTTTCGAGAGAGGTTGTTAGGTTGGTTTTTACGGTTCTGTGATTAACGCTTTGCTTAGTTGAGGTTTAGAATGGGAAAGTCGAAGAACGAAGAAGAAGACTGGAGTTTTCTGGTTCTGTGAAGGTTGGAATTTTTGAGGAAGGAATTAACAATCTATTGCTGTCTCCCAAACCGCCGTACGCCACCAACAGCTTCATTTTAGTCTGCCAACACCACAGCCACCAAGCAGTTGTCTTGTAATGTCACGTACCTACCTATGACCTGATAACTTAATAACTTAATGAAGTGAAACGATAAATTACCCTATCTAGAAACAAAACGGAGATCTATCACTGATAACCACCAGCTTCTCAAACCCTCCCACTGCTACTATCTTCTTCAGCCAAACAACATCGAGACCCACCAGTTGTTGTAGTTAATGAGTATTCTTTCGATTTTTCGATTTAGTTTCGATATTTCGATTAACTAATTTTTTTTTAAAAATCAAAACTAAATCGAAATGTTGTTCTATTTTTCGATTAAAAAACAAAAATTTTTTTTGAGTTGCATAATAGAAAAATAACATGTGGTCCCGAATTGATAAAATGTACAAGCTAGCCCTGCATTATTTTGTTTGTTTATATATATATATATATAAACTGTTACTGTTATAGAGTTTTTGTTGTTGTTATTATTATATTATTATTATCATCATCCATTTGTTGAAATTAAAGTATTATAATCTCATTAAAAGATGACATAATAATAATATTGTACCGAAGATATTTGAATCCAATGCCCAATTAGAAAGAAAACTTGCCAATGACATGCAAATTTAAGTAAAATTAAATAATATTTATTCTTTATATATATTTCCATTATATTTTATTACTTTTACAATGTCTTGTAGCTATGTTATACCATAGATACTAACTAGTTGGATAATCGCGCTACGTCGTGGGTAGACAACCGTTACATACATAAAGTTAACGATTCGTATGTTATAATGCCGATAGAAAGTTTTATTTTTTATGACTAATGTAAATCAAATATATATATATATATATACGATTCGTAGTATATAGAATAAATAGAAAAATATACAAAAAAAAATCACCTAAATTGTATGAAATATATTGAAGTCAATAGATTAAAATAAAAACTATAATAAAATTGATTCCGATAAATTTTAAATAAATATATATAGAAAAGCAAATGAAACTTGTGAATATTTTTAACTCATTATTATTTTGAAAAAAAAAATTGAGTCAAACTCTCTAAAAAATACTTTTAGCTCTCTCTCTCTCTCTCTAAGAATATAAAAATAAATTATCGTATAAATTATAATAATATATTTTAAAAAGTAAAACATCGACGTTTTAAAATTTTATTCCAAAATTTATATATTAAAAAACCAAATTTATTAACAAATAAAATTATATCAAAAAATTAAAAAATTAATTTAATGAGAATTTTAATAAGAAATAAATAATTAAAGAAATAAATTTTAAATAATAATAATAAAATAATCGGATATGTATGTTAGCATCAATTTTAAAGATACAATTAATGTTGGTTCGGGTATATTGAAAGAACCAATAATATATATGTTTTCTTTCATATTGAAGGGACCAATTATATATGATCGCTTAACTTGTACAACACTTTCCGGAGGTCCAATTATGTTATGGCAATATACATATTCTTTTTAAGGGTTTCCTTTTGCCTTTTGGTGATACAATCCTAAAACACATCAAGATTTAAAACAATTAGCCAACTTTTTTTTTATTCTATCATAAGATTGGTGGCCAGACTTTTAAAAATATAAAATAAATTATAGAAAAAAAAAAAAAGGATAGGCACATGCCCGGTTGGCTCGTGCGGTTAGGAGAGGCTAACGTGCCTAGGCCTCAACTTTCGACGAACTTTAGCTCGTTAAAAATTCACGTGTCCAATTTTAGACCCTAAGAAACTCAATTTTGGTAGGTTTCCTCAAACACCTCTAAATGCTCGAAATAAAGTCAAAAAACACTTTTAAAACCTTAAAAATCATTTTAATGCACATTAAAAAAAATACATAATCAAATGAATTTTTTTTTTTTTTTACTCCGATCTCGCCTCCTCCAATTATTTGATGGTTTGAAATCACCATAAAAAACCCATCTTTCAAAAATATCAAGGGCCAAAATGTTAAAAATTATAATCTACGAGTAAATAAACGAGTAGCCACCGTTAAAATATCCTAGTTCTTTTAATTTTCTTATAATAAAACTTGTGAATTTTTTAACTAATCATTAATTTTCTTTAAAAAACATTGAGTCAAATTATTATTTTTAACTTATTATTATATTTTTTAAAAAAATTAAATCAAATTATCTAAAACACACTTTTGGCTCTCTCTCCCCTTATCAAAATTTATATATGCAATTACGCTATTCTTATTTAAAAATTATAAAAATAATCAATCGCACCATTTGTAATTCCGGAACTTTTTGAGAAAGTCGAGGAATTTGATTCGAAAGAGAAATAGATCCAATGTGGGGAACATGTTCGGACTATGGGGAATCGGTTGAGGGATGCAAAGGGAGAGAAAATAATTGTGTTTCGACCTTTTGACAAGAATCGCAACATGCTTATGAAAGAAAATATGGTAGTTCCGGAAGTACTTGAGAAAGATGGGGAATCTATTTCGAAATGAAAATAGGTCTAGTTCGGGGAACACGTTCAACAATTACGAGAAATCGACTAGGGAAGGGAAAGAAGAAACAACCACTATGATTCGGCCACTTGATAGTAACCACAAGATATTTATAAAAAAAACTATTATAGCTTTACTATACATGAAAGTGATATATAAGGAGCTGAAAGAATGGATTCTATTACTAATTTTGAATTGGTAGAATCAAATGTGTGGAAGGGTTCACTTTTTGAAGAGGAAAAAAGAGCAAATCGGACACGATTCAAAACTTGTCGATAGGGATCCTGGATTTTCAAAATGAGGATTTGAAGAAGGTGAAGAAGGCTTTCAAAAATTTCTAGAAACTTGCAACATATAAAAAACTACGAGTTTTTGATCGTGTGCGAAAGACTCAATCAACTTATAAAGCATTGGATACGTCATTTTCTTTCAATAAATAATATCAATTATAATTTAAAATGTCAAGGTACTGGGAATACTTATACCATTAATTATATTAGGCTTTTAAAGAAGCGACATAAGCCTAAGTTTTTGGTTATAATTTATCCAAATTAAAAGGAAGGAGGGGGAGAGGGATAGAATGGATGGCATTGTTAAGTCTCTTAGATATAAATCTAGCATGCATCATAATCCAATGAATACTCATATTTAGTTGTTTTGGAGTGAGAAAGATATAGTGTCTTGTGAGGCGAGTGCATAAACAAGTGGTTACTATCGGCATTTTGGGCATTTATATTGGAAAGTTAGGAGTCTCTGTAGTTTATGATAGTTATAATAGATGGAAGCATTATGATTTATTGTTTGAATTGGATCAGTTGGCTTTCGTTAATCGGGATTTGTGGATCATAGGAGGGAGTTTTAATGTTATAGCATCTATAAATAAGAAAATTAAAGGAAATGGTTTTGATTATTAAGGAATGATAGAATTTAATAACTATTGTGATAGAATTGGTAATATGGATTTGGGTTATCGGGGTAGTAAATATACCTACCGTAACAATCAAATAGGCCTATTAAGAATTTGGAAGAGATTAGATGGTGTGTTAGCAAATGGACCTTATGTAGCAACTAGGTCGAACTCGATCATTGATCACCCGACTCAAATAGTTTCTAACCATTGTCCTATGCTAATTTGGCTTCAGCAACTAAAGAAGAAGCATTTCATGTTTTGGTTTCAATAAATATGGTTGGAACATAATGACTTTCCGGCTTTTGTGAAAACTAATTAGGATAGTAGGGTGAGGGGTTCCTATATAGAGGTATTCTATCAAGAACTTAAACATCTCGGAGATAAACTTAGGGTGTGGAATTAAGAGGTGTTTAGGAATATTAGAAGGAATATGGAAGTGTTGCAAGACGATATAACTCGGTTGGATTCAACTTCACTTCATGGATGGGATGATCATATAAGCACTCATCTACAAGATAAAAAATTAGAGTTGGATCACCTAATTAGATGGGATTACAATATGTTGGGACATCAAAAAAAGTCAAATAGGTTATAGATAGGGATACGAATACATCATATTTTCATGCATGTGTTAAAGATAATACGAAGAAATCTATCTTTAGATTATGTCGGGATGATTGTACTTATGTGGAGATCTTGTCCGACATTGGGGCTAAAGCGAGTTTAGTTTTTTCAATCATTGTTCATGATTGGGGCTATAGTAGTTCATGAATCTCTTTTTGCAAGAATTAAAAAAAGCATGATGATGATATTAATGATCAATTAATAGGTGTTTCGTCGAAACGGAAGTTTTAGAGGTAATAGAAGGGCTAAATTCTTTTAGTACTCTAGGTTGGGATAGTTTCATAGGGCATTGTTACAAACGTTGTTGGGACGTTATTTGCCTTGAGTTCATTGCAACCGTTCAAGATTTTTTTTCAAAAGACGACATCTTCCTAGAGGTATGTCTTCTACTATTTTAGTTTTAATTTTAAAAGTTGATAATCCTACTCGCTTTAGTGATTTATGCCCTATTAGCTTATCAACTTTTGGATGTAAGATAATATCAAAAATTTTGGCTACTAGGTCAAGTTTGGTGTTGTCAAGTTTGATTGATCAAGATTAAGTTGGGTTTGTAAAAGTTCATAGTATAACTAAAAATATGACCTTAGCTTAAGAGTTGGTCGTGGATTTGAGTAGAAAAATTTATAAGGATAATTTGATTTTCAAGTGAGATACGTCAAAAGTCTATGATAGGATTGAATGACTTTTTTTTTACTTAAAGCAATGAGGGAAATGGGTTTTAATAATTTATGGTGTGACTTGGTGTATAGATGTATTAGTAATGTTTGATACACTAATCATATTCGGGATAGGAATTTTGGGTATTTGAAGTTCGGTAGAGGGATTAGACAAGGTGATCCCCTATCCCTCATTCTTTTCATTTTAGTGCAACGGAGTTCTTTCGGTAAACTTGAAGAGACAAATAGAAGGGCGACATATTCAATCTTATGGAGTGGGTAGAAAGCTCATTATCTATTTCTCGCCTATTCTATATAGAAGATATATTGCTATTTACAAATGGCTCTAGAGATCCTTGGTGTAGTTGAGGGGTTTACTCAAGTATGAGGAGTATTTAGGATAGCTTCTAAATATGGCAAAGTGTGGGTTTTACATGTTAAAACATATGACAGCCCAAAGACTAACTACTATTAAACACTAGACGAGGTTATGGATATTATTAGTTTCCTATGCAATATTTAGGGGTACCTTTATTTGTTGGCCGAATCCAAAGAATCTATTTTCATCATCTAGAAATGAAAATCAGTCAAAGGCTAGGAAGATGGAAGACAAGGTGTTGTGTTTTGGGGCTCATTTGACTTTATTAAAAGTAGTTACTAGTAGCACTTCAATAACTATGATGGCGAAATTCCTATGTCTAAGGTAACTATTTAGCATAGAGGGAACAAAACATAGTGGCAAATAGATTGGCTAAAGGAGGCATTATAGTATGAGATTGATTGAACTTATAGTTTATATTCGAGTTACCAATGGATGTAAAAATAACTAAGAGGCGGGATAGAATGAGTTTGTTTAACTTTAGAAAGTAATCCTACTTTTTAGGGGTTAGGCTTCCTTGTCCCCCTATGATGTTAAGTAAAGCTAGTTTGTCCCCCTATTTGTATTTTTTCCACATTATTAATAAAAATGTCAAGGTACTATTCCCGTTCTTAAAAAAAAAAATTGTTGGAACATGCATGAAAGATTGCCTCAATTTATAACGGATGGCCACGGAGTTCTTTTTCCATCATATTTAAAAAAAAAAAAGATCCCAAAGCATCGGTGTTGCTTGGTACCCATTATGTTTTTAGCATGAATGAGATGGATAAGGGTAAAAGGGTATTGAAGTTAGCATCCAAGATGGCCTTGCAATACCAATGCATGCATATGTTATGTCTCTTACCATATATATTTTTAATCGGTAATAGAGTGACTCTCTATGAACTGTTAGTGCTTTTGAAAGCTAAGAGTGAGAGAAGAGCATAGGAGTGGAAAAGGAGGGACGTCAAATGAAGGAGGTGCCGATGACTCGAAGGGTTGATGGTTGAAGGGCTAAAGGTTGTCTAAGGAAGATGAGGAGGTGGCCGAGTGATGCTCGTGACTAAAGAGCGCTTCTAAGCTAACACAGGGTCATTGGGCTAAGGGAGGGCCAACGTCTCACTTTTGTTACTTTGTGAATTTGTAAAAGGCCGAAAGCGATTGGAAATTTGGGATGCAATTTATGATTTAAAATTGGATATTTAGTTTAATTGAATTAAAAAAAAACTAAAACAAACCTAAAAAATTGAAATAATTTTGATTATTTTTTTTATTTGCCATATCAAAATTTATTTTTCAGTTCGTGTATAATTGAATAGTGAATATCCCTAATTACAACACTCATGACTATCCCTCTAATCCTATCAAACCCAACATTAGCCATAACCATCACTTTCCTCTTATCAAACCCAATAAGAGCCATAACTCTCATATGATTTTGAAAAAAATCCTAAATCAATTTAATCAAACTAATCAACGAGATAGAAAAAGAAAGAGACGAATGAATTCTAGATCTTTATTAAGATATATAGAATAGAGTGCCTCCATCATCATCATTATCTTCTTTCTCGAATCTTCTCTAATAGTCAACAATACCCAACAATCCACAACATGTTTGACCCATTTCATCTTCGCCATGACCCATTTAAGCCAATATTTGTATATAAAAAAACAAACAATCACTTTCAATTCAAGATTTCAAGATCCTAAATTCTTTTATGTTACTATTAATTCCACAATGACAATAACAAATAAAAATCAACGGATTGAATCAATAGTGGTGAGAAAACAAGGAGAGGAATAATTGAAGAAGAAGACCTCTCCTTTAATGTCACTATTGTCCGAGAAGCCGAAGCCGGGAGATTGTTATATGTTAGATGTTTTTGGGACGTTGATTATGAGGAGCTTGAGGAATATGACAAGCTTTAAAAATCCGATCCTTCGAAATCTTAGTTCTTGTTGATGTGATGATGATGAATTGTTTCTTTTAAGATTTATCATTGTGTGTTATAGTTTTAAAGTTATAGTTTTTTTATTGTAAAAAAAATTAAGAATTTAGATTTTAATTTAGGTTTGGCTTTCTTTTTTCATTTTACCATTACGTTTCCGTCATGTGTTTCCAAATGTTGGTCAACGAGATTGCTCGACTCGATTATAAACTAAAAAATAATTTTAGTACTCAAATTAAAAAATTGAAGTTTGGATATTAATCTTTTTTTGATTGATAGTTCAAAATACTATCAAATCAATTAGTCTTAAAAAAATAATGAAAACTTGGAATCCATTTTCTATAGATTTATTTATATTTCGGATGCAAGTGATTGATGATGGTAGATTGTTAATGTTAAAATATTTTGTATTGAAGATTTGATAGTGAGATTGATTACCAATGAAAGTTCTTTTTTTTTTTTTTTTGGCTTTATAGGGATCATAACGATATGAGGCTAGTCTATGATTAGATGGTTAAGTGGTTTAGTGCCGAATAGAGATTTGCTATTGAGATAGAGATTGAATTTGGTTTTTTTTTTCTTTCATTTCTTTTTAGTTTTTTTTTTATCACGTAGCAATTTTACTTGTTATGACATTATACATATCAATTTTTTTTTCACTTATTACGTTTGTTAAGAAAATTACCAAAATAGCCACACTAAAAAATAAAAAAAAATGTAGTTGACCATGACATATGGTTCGGTCAAATTAAAAATTTTGTTTTCATAAATACTTTGATAGTGATTGGGTCTGGATACATTGACGACATAAGGAGCACTTTAGGATAGGATATTACTTTAGCTTTGGTTTTGGTTTTTTTTTTTTTTTCATGGTGCTCTAAAAAGCGTAAAGTTATAGCCTAAACCATAGTTAAAAAAATAATATATTGTAGTCTGTTGTAAGTTGTGAATCAAGCCTTTTGGATTAGAAAGCTCATGATAGATTTGCATATGGGTTTGAAAGAGTGTACACAAGTATTTGTTGGTAACCAAGTTGCAATTTCAATTGCAAACTATTCAAGTGTTCCATGAAAAAAAAAACATTTCAAAATAAAAATGTATTTGTTGAGAGAAGTATAGAAAAAAATGTATTTCTTGAGAGAAGTACAGAGGAAAATAGAAAATTAGAATGCTAACATTTTAACCAAAGCATTTTCTAAAACTAGATAGGAGTTCTTGAAGAAGAAGCTTAGAGTTTGCAGCTCCATAAGTAAAGAGGAGTGTTGAAAGTCATGTTACAAGAGCAAATAGTCATGTTCCATGTTCATAATGTTTAGTAATCATGCTCCATGTTCCTAAAATTTTGAAATTTTTTTGTTTTTCTCGTTGAAAGTTTTTATGTATTTAATTAAGGATGTTTTACATCAACAAAAATGTAAAAGATTGATGTTACAAAAAAAAAAAAAAAAACCAATTCTTAGTATTTTTGCACTTTGTTTCTTGTCAAAAAACTAATATCTTTCGATGAATAATATTTGACGAGGCCGTTAACTTTGATTAATGATGTACATGGTATGTGACGTTTCTTTAACCGATTGAAGTTTTAAATTTATGGATAGGAGTTCAACTTGATTGTTATAAGAAAAACAATGATGATACTTGCAAAAAGATCACTTTTGGTAAGAGGACTTTTCGATGGTTAAGTTAGCACTTAAGGTAGGATTGGTCACGATAGACTTTTCTATAAAATAAAACGAGTACAAAAATGATGAACATTAGCTATGAGTTTGGAGTGTTTAAACTTGAAACCTTATGCCTCTCTGCTATGTATACGACCAAGGGCATAAGGTTAACTTGGAATATGTTATCTATAGTTTTATTTATATTTGAGATGGAAGTGATTGGTAATGGCAGATTGTTAAAGTTAAAATATTTTGTATTAAAAGTTTGATTATGAGATTAATTAGCAACGAAAGTGTGTATATATATATATAATGCTAGATAGTATTTACTAGTGTGCATATATTTATTGTTAGAATTATTTTTTTTCCTTCAACGGCAAGATATGTGCTTGTGATATTTTTTTTATTGAATTGAAACAATAGATGACAATAAATGAGAATACTAATAAAAACTAATAATGAAGTTCAAATTAGGACATTCCCACATGAAGAAAATAATAACAATAATAATAATTAAAAAAAGGAAATAGAAAGGGGAGTGGCTAATGAAAAGTCTTAAATATATGTGCGGATAAAAATTTGCAATTATCCATTTATTGATGGTTAGGATAACTATTCCTTTTCCCTTTTCAATCCTTAATAAAGCAACTCAATCCTCTTTATAATAATAATAATAATAATAATAATAAAGTGTAGATAAGTGTTATACTACAACAAAACAACAGATTTCCAAGGGGAACAAAATTTGCAGCGGTTTTAAGCACTTTATCAAGGGTCCCAAAAACCGTAGCTAAATTTCTCCTAAACGATCGTTTTTAGTAACGGTTTTAACAAACCATCGCTAATTAATCGATAAATTAGTGACGATATACGAAAACCATTGGTAAGTTAATTTTTTTTGAATTTGGAATGTTTTTGCGATGATTTTTTTGGAAAAAAGTTGTCACTAAACATGGAATTAGCATCGCTAATTTCATTTTCAGCGTAATTAGTGACGGTTTTTTTTCTAGAAAAACTATCGCTAAATTTATTTTCGTTTGGGGCAAACGACTATTTTTTTAATTTTTTTTAAAATAACAATTAGCGATGGGCTTAGCGACCGTTTATAGACCGTCGCTAAAACTTTACCCTTAAAAACCATTCTAGCCAAAAATTGTCCAAAAATATATTTCTCTTCCCTCTTTTCTTCTCCCTCGTTTCCAACACCGATTTGGCAATTTTTTTCCATCAAATCTCCCCCTCTCCCTTATTTTCCTTCCAATCTTCTCGCTCTCTCGCTTTCTTCCCTTTCTCCCCTCCATCTCTCCCCGTCTCTTCTCTCTTTTCCTCTTTCTTTCTTCCTTTCTCCCCTTTTCCTCCATCGCCCATTTTTCGGCCGGACCGGTCCAAGGAAGTCTCTCCACCGGCGCAGCCCCCTCACCTCCTCGTGTTGGTGGAAGGTCCTCTCTTATCTAACCTCTCATTTTATTTTTTATTTTTTTCCAATTATTTAGTTAATTTAATTTAAATTTTGTTTGTTAATTTAATTAATTGCTATTGTTAATTGCATGTGTTGTTGTTATTGTTAATTGTTGATTTAATTAATATTATTATAAATTGTTAATTTAGTTAGTTTAATTGTTAAGAAAATTTAATTGGTATTCATTTTTGTTAATTGTGAGAGTTTAATTGTTAATTTTATTGTAATTGTTAATTGTGTTGTTACTCGTTATTGTTAATTGTTCATTTAATTAATAATATTATTAATTATTAATTTA